>CM063297.1:8845000-10084936 GCA_032173965.1 Sitta carolinensis | reverse complement strand
GAGGGCTCTGGTTCAGTCCTTTGCCCCTATGAGGAGACTTCCATGGAAGTGAAAGTTTGAGCTTTCTTATGCCTGGACATCTCCACACTTATTCTTACAGGCTTAAACATTGCAAATTCCTTCTCAGGCTTCCTGAGCACAATCAGACTGAACAGAGGATTGGGATTCAGGAACAGGAAGTGGTGGGGCTCTCCCTTGCCCCCAGATCCTGAGTGGCAGTGATGCTCTGAGCATCCCTGGTGTATCACAGTGAGATTTTCCCATCCTGGGTGTCCCAGTCTCTCCCTGTCCCACACCAGGCTAGACCACTGTGACACCCACCAATCCCTAGGAAGTGGTTCCCACTTTCAGAGGAGAAGATGAGCACCCATTTGCTGGGATGGAATCCAGGCTGGCATTTCCCTGCCCCATCCTTGTGGTCAGAAGAGAACGAAGCAAGAACTCAGCAGAGCCCAAAGCCATTGGGGCAGCTGTGAGAAGCCCACCCTGATGCTGTAGCTGCTGCACACTCCCAGCCCTGCCAAGCTCCTGTGATTCCCCTGGAGCAAGGTTTACAGCAATTCCAAGGACATCTCGTGTCCCCTCGCTGTGACAGACACAGAGCTCACCTAGCCCTGCCCTGAGCCCCTCGCTGATTCAATTACAGCCCATCTCTTTGATTGAATTTAGCACACAGCCATGCTCAGCTCCTGCTGGCTGCTGAGCAAGGTGTCCCTCTGCTCCCTCCTGCTCCCCCTCAGCTGCTGCAGGCTCCCTGACCTCTGCCACACAGGAGTATCACAGCCAGGAGAGCAGATTTCCCTCTGCTCCAGAACTCAGGGAAAGGCAACCACCCCAATGTGTGTCCCAGGTGTTGTGGGCAAGGCTGAGGGGACAAAGCCAGAATCACATTTATGCAACACTATTAATAATAATAAAACATATTTTATTATCACTATTCCACCACAGTGACATTTAACCTCTCCAATGGACATTTCCCAAGGAAAAAGCTCTGGCTTTCCCTCTCCTATTAACCTGCTCTCCCAAAAACTTCCACCTGGCTTGGGGAAAGCCCAACCAGCAGGGGCTAAGCAACTGCAGCTGCCTCCAAACCCAGGCAAAGTCCTTTGGGATGCAGCCACATGAAGGGCTGGCTGTTATTTGTGATAAAACTGGAGCCTGGTCCATGCTGCCCACACAGGGGAGGCTGGGGAGAGGGGACAGGGAGCCATGCCTGCACATGCAGCCCCATGAGCTGGGAATGGCCTCCCCGTTATTGTTTTCCTTCAGGGAGGCTGCTGCTGGGCCTGCCAATATTTACAGAGAGAAAACAGGGTTTAATCTCACAGTGCTGGGAAAGGAGGATGCAGATGGCGTGAAGGGGGCGTTTGCCACCAGATAAAGGCAGCGACTGGAGTGGCTGCCAGTGGCTCTCTGCCTGCCTTCCCCCAGTGACAAACATGTTATTGCAGGTGCTGCCTGCTGGGCTCAGGAGCCACTGGGGAGCCCACGGCTCCAGGGCAGCACCAGCACTGCCCAAGGGAGAGCAGGAAAACACTGCAGGTATTGCAGAGAATGACCCAAGCTAGCCAACACCAGCCCCACACGGACCCTGCTACAACCAAGGATTATCTGCAGGAAAAGTTCCTTCTGCTCCATGGGAACAGCTCCCCCAGGCTGAGACTCGACCCCACGGCAGCCAGGTGAGAGGTCTGGCCATGCAGACACCACACAAGGAGAGCCTGTGGGCTCTGTAGCCCATAAATGAGGTGAAGAGCTCCCAAAGAATGACAGCATGACAAGAGGAGCCCCCAGACCCTGCACACCGAGCTCCCTGACTGCAGACAGCCCCTGACAGCCCCTCTGTGCAGGGCCCTGTGTGACACTGCAAAGCTGAGAACCCACAGGAATAACAAGCCAGACTCAGTCTGACACCTCTGGTGCCCTGAGCTCAGTGTCCAGCAGAGCCCAGGGCTGTTCTCTCACCGCTCTCTCCCCTGGCTGTGCAAGGGACACATTCCCATGGTGGGAGGGAGGGGTCACATCACAGAATCACAGATTGGTTTGGGATGGAAGGGACCTCAAAGCCCATCCTGTCACCACCCCCTGCCACGGCAGGGACCCCTCCCACTATCCCAGGCTGCTCCCAGCCCCATCCAGCCTGCCCTTGGGCACTGCCAGGGATCCAGGGGCAGCCACAGCTGCTCTGGACAATCTCCTCCCAGGAATGCAGGGATGCACTTCTGCTCCTTCCCTGGGCTGCTCTCTGCACAGGCAGGGTGGTTTGTGGACAAGGCTCCCAGCCCAGCCCTGCCAGCCCCTGGCCTCCAAGGCTCTGGGCACTGGGCTGTGGCCAAAGCCAGCAGAGATCCCAGAGGGGAAGTACCTCGGAAACTGCTCCAGACTACAATGGCTCCAAATCACAGAGCAAACCTTCCCAAGGAGAAACAGCCAGCCCTGGGAATATCCTGTGCACAAAACACAAGAAACTGCTGCCTGCTGATTTCATGCATCTCCAACCAAGGGCTGGTGAGAAAGTTCTGTTTGCTCCCATGCTGGGGGATGGGGGTGACCACGGCTCTTCCTGGTTCTTGGACTGCTGGGCACACTGGTGATGCCCATAAAACAAACCCTGGCAGTAACAGCAGGGGCCCTGCTAAAGCTGGGATGCCCAAAAGGTGCCCGGGTGCTGCAGGGGAGGATGTGCATGGAGATGACATTGGAGGACACAGCAACCTCTGCGTGGCTCTGCTGTGGGTCGTGTTTTCGGGAGCACTGATGATGGCACGGCCTGGGGGATGCCCAGAGGGTGTGGATACCACATCCCTGGAGGTGTTCAAGGCCAAGTTGGACAGGACCCTGAACAACCTGATCTGGGGAGTGGCATCCTGACCATGGCAGGGGTGGAACAAAGTGAGCTTTAAGGTCCCTTCAAACCCAAACCATTCTGTTAGTCCATGGTTCTCTGTTAAACCTCCAGGAGGAAAATCAGCCTGAAGAACCTTTTCCACCCACTGTGGAGCAGCCAGGGAGGACACAGGGCTGTTTTCCCAGGCCAGGCATGTTGTTCTTAAGTGGCTCATCAGGTAAAAACCTTCACAGGAATCCCTGAGAGGAGCCAGGCACAAGCTCCTGCTGCAAACACCCTTCTGGCAAACAGAGAGCAGGGCCAGCACCTTCCTGCTCTGCAAACATCCTTTCCTCTCAGGGAAGAGGAAAACAGCTCAGAGCTGAGTGGCCCCAGCAACACCAAGCTCACTCACCCAGTGCCAGCACAGCCCCAGAGCTTTCCCAGAGCTTTCCATGCCTCTTCCCTAGCACAGCCGCATGGGCAGAGAGCTCCAGCCTGTGCAGACAGCCCCAGGGCCCTCTGCAGTCATCACCCCGTGCTGCCTGGGCCTTTTAAAAATCTCTCTATCACTGTAACTGCACCATATCAACTCTTCTTTTTGCCAACATCTGGGAAATGTGACCCCAGAATTAAAATTAGAGGGGAAAAAAAACACTTTTTTTCTTCTCTCAGCACTCAGGTTCAGGCTGAGCTGTGTAAAGATGCACAAAACAAGGAAAGCAGAGTGTCCCTGTTTATCTGTTCCTCCAGCTGAGACACAAGCACTCCCTGCTCTGCCTGAAGAGCCCTGAACTGGGAGCTGGCAGTGCCCAGGAGGTGCTCTATGCCCAAGCTCTGGGTCATGCCAGCCTGGGGCTTCTGCTACTGGTGTCAGTCAACATGTGACCCAAGAAACCCCCGGGCAGAGGAGGTGGAGCCCAGGGTCTGTCTGACAGAGCAGCAGCCTGTCACCAGCTCCAGAGCCACTGCCATGGGTGCTGCAGCTCCAGGGACATCCAGGAGACAGCCTGGACCAGGGGGCATTTCCAGGGCAGCTGGAATTCGGGGCTGTCCTGGGGATGCTGGGTTGGGCAGTTCAGGAACACCTCAGCATCTGGGGCAATCCGCACGTGGGCTCATGACCCAGCATCCTCCAGAGGGACATTCCCAAAGGCTGGCATTGCCCAAACGTTGTCTCACTGCACCTGCAGCTTGGACTGCTCAGCACCACCCAGAGAAATGCAGGGGCTGGGACCTGATGGCCTTTGGAGGGAGGAAAATGGAAAGCCCAGTTCAGGAAAGAGTTAAGCTGCTGCCATGAGTGTGACAAGGCAGAGGGGCTCAGAGTCCAGCTCCCACATGAGCTGGGTGAGTCAAGGCTTGGGGAACCTGTCTGGCATCCCACAAATGAGCCATAGAGGAAACAAAGGAAAAGTCGGAGAGCAGGAGAGGATTTTTCATCTGGTAACATATCCTGGCCACCAGGAGCAAAGGGAGTCCCTCCTGCCACTGAACAGGCCTGGGAACAGAGCAAGGCAGGCAGAGGAACACAATTCTGTTCTCTCAGACTATTCATGTCACAAAACTGCTGAGAGCAAGGAGTCTCCAGACTGTCTCTCCCTCAAGTCCTGCCACTGTTCCCAGCCCTTGCAGCCTTGCCTGCAGTGCCTTCTCCCCCACAGCCCAGGGGATCCTGCCCCCTGTGCAGGACAAGCCCACCAGACAAATTACAGCCACAAACCTGACAAGCACCATCTCTTGTCCTATCGTGAATGAGAGGAAATTGAGATACAGTTCCAATAGAGCACACAGCCCATTTCCCAGACAAAGGCTCATCTCCACTCCCTTCTCACTAAACAAATTCCCCTCAGCAGTTCACTTGGTCACGTAGGTTGGATGTCAGCCCCTGCCCAGCCCTTTTGCCCTCTTCCCTATCACCAAACCATCTGCCCAGGTCCCCACTAGGTCTGCCAAGACAGTGCCCAAAATGCTTCTTGCAAACTTTCTTGATGATCTGTCCAGAACAGCTAACTCCAAATTACCCAGGTGTATAAAATCTGCTATGTCCCAGAGTGTCCCTGACACTTGTCTTCTGTGCCATCAGTAAATTGCTTTTCCCAGCACTCAGATTTGTTATTTGGAGACAGAACCTGAGCTCTCCCTGACTGCTCCCTTTGGGACAATGCCATATCCCAAAGGGCATTTGGTGAGCAGTGTTGACTCCCAGCAGGAGCAGAGAACACTTTGGGAAATGAATGCTCCTGTGGAATCAGCTGGGACATGGATGGAGTGAAACATCACAGAGGCTACAGCATTGCTGGGATCCTTCTGTTCAGAGCATTCCCTTGGCAGCAGCTGAGGGTGGGAACAGGAACAGGGGCCACAGGGGACCCTCTGGTGCAGGGATGTGTCCACACAGAGCCAGGCTGCCCAGAGCAGCTGTGGCTGCCCCATCCCTGCAAGTGTCCAAGGCCCTGGTCTGGCGAGTGGCATCCCTGGCCATGGCAGGGGTGGGACAAGATGATCTTTAAAGTCCCTTCCAACCCAAACCAGTCTGGGATTCTATGATGGAGCAAGGTAGGGGACAGTGGCATTTCTCTGGCATTTGTCCAGAGGCTCTCCTGTGCAGTCAGGATGGGCATGTCCAAAACAAAGACAGTTCAGGCACAGATTCATAGCATCAATTTGCTCAGCTCTTTGTTCACTACAGCAGCACAAGGAGCTGCTACTGGAAGGATTTTCTCTTGGAGAAGTTTCCCAAGACAAACTCCGGTGTCTGCAGATGAAAATTTCCAGAGGAAAAAAAAGATCAAATTTGCCAGAGCTTTTTAAAGGAAAACCTTACTGAGCTGTTTGGTTTTGAGTCCATTTGGTCTGAATATGTTGGGTTCAAATCAAACACTTGTAACAATGCATTAAACCCCTGACCTGCAGTTTCCTCTCAGCAGGATATTTCCGGAGCAGGGAGGGGTGTGAACACAGCCCTGGAGCACACTCACAGCTCCACATGGCTCCCTGTGAGGCTGCCCATTCCCAACAGGCAGCAAACCTTGCCTTCTGACAGCTTTTACACAGCCCACGAGGTGTGGGTGCCCTGCCAGGAATGGGGTGGGATGGGGAAAATGCGGACAAACTCCCACATCCCAAACCCTGTGGGGTGCAGAAATGTGGCTCCACACTGAATCCCAGATTGGTTTTGGATGGAAGGGTCCTTAAAGCCCATCCCATTCCACTCCCCTGCCATGGCAGGGACACCTTCCACTATCCCAGGTTGCTCCAAGCCCCATCCAACCCTTGGACACTGCCAGGGATGGGGCAGCCACAGTTTCTCTTGGCACCCTGTGCTAGTTCCACCTATTACAGTGCTCAAATCAGCCAGAAGCTGTCACAGGCAGGGGCTGTTCAACTTCAAACTGTACTCTTTGGATTTAAAATCCTGAAAGGAAAGATGCATTGGCAGGACTTCTTAGCATATTAGCTGGCAAATAGAAAAATTAGAGGAGCTGTAATGGCCATAAACTAAAACACAAGGAGCTCCACCCAACACGAGGAAGAACTTTTCTCCATGAGGGTGGCAGAGCTCTGGAACACCTGCCCAGGGAGGGTGTGGAGTCTCCATCTCTAGAAACATTCCAAACCCACCCTGTGACACCTGCTCCAGGTGACCCTGCCTTGGCAACCCCAGCCGTTCTGGGATTCTGGGATTCCAGGTGCACACAGCATGCCTGAGATCAAAAGGTACCAACTTCACTTCCAAATCCTGGCTCGATCTGTGCTGGCACTATCCCAGCTGTCCCTCAGCCACCAGAAAGAACAAAACCCCAAAGGGGGCAGCTCAGTGCAGAACCCCCCTCTGCTTTCTCTTTCTTTCCAATCCCATTCTGCCTTCAGTCTTTCCAGGATGCCAAGTGCCCCTCCAGAAATGGGTCCATCTGCAGTCAGGGTCTCCAAACCCTGCAATCCACACCTTGGGGAGGCTGCAGAACAAACACCCCTTGTGCTGGAACCCACACCAGGCTCTGCACTCCTGCTAGCTCTACCTGCAAATAACCAAACTGCCCAGGGTTTAAAGTCTGCAGTGATTTATTACACACAATTAGACAGGATGACCAGCAGTAGCTTTTTTGTGATATTTCCTGAAGGTTGGAATCTTCTCTCTCATTTATAATAAATTAAGCAACTCACAGGTATTAGAACATACTTTCGTTTTGTAAAGTGTCATATCCAGATGCAAATTTGTGACCTTATGGGTCAGAACATTACTCAGAAGCAGTCAAGTTGAGCAATAGCCGGAGACGGCAGCTCAAGGCTTCAGCAGAGATCTCTTCCTGCAGCACAGGCAGTGTCAGCCCAGCCCCGTGGGCTCCTCTCAGCTCTCAGCAGCACTAAACACATTAGTGCTCATTGCAGATGATTTGTGGGCAAGAAACAGCAGCTCAAGAGCTTCCTCCGACCTCCCAGCCCTGTCACAGCAGCACAACGAATGTGTCTGCCCAGCCCACGGCAACAGGAGCCCAGCTGAGAGTGGCCACAAACCCTCCTGAGCCAGCAGCAACGCCCGGGGGGACCAGCAGAGAGGGCTGAGCCAGGAGAGGGCTCTGGGCACACACGGAGCTGCTGACAGGGCCAGGATGGAGCAGGCCAGGATGGGAGAGAACCCCCAGAGGGACTCGGGGCCAAAGAGCCATGGCAGCTGACACATCCTGCCCTTATCCATCCTCATCCTTTCTACCTGCCACCAGCAGCTACGGGCTGGGCAGCCAGACAGTCCTGATCCCCCTCACCCCAATTCCCAGCAGCCTGGACTTGTCCCCAGGGCACAGCCAGCCCCTCTCCAGAGGAATCCATGTGCCCAGGGCACAGCCAGCCCCTCTCCAGGGGAATCCATGTGCCCAGGGCACAGCCAGCCCCTCTCCAGGGGAATCCATCCTTGCAGAGGGCTGTTCCCACAGTCAGGAAGGAGGCTGAGCTTTTCACCAGGGCAAAAGAAGGTGCCACAACCAGAGTGTGGCACCCACTGGACACCAGATCTATCAGGTGATGGGGAGAGCTGTACTGGGATGGCCCAGGGACCCTCCCCAGCCCCGTGTGTGCTGCAAGTGCTGCCTCCCTGGGTCCAGCCCCAGCGTCCATCTGAGAGCAGGCGCCACTGCAAAAATCACCTTATCACACAAACCCACCCTCACACCAGGCCAAAGAGGTGCCCAAACCCTCCCCACTGCCCCCCAGCAGTGTTTCCATGAGCAGCCATGCATCTCTGAGGGAACCCTCCCCTCTCAGCCTCCTGGTGACACCCCCCACAACCCTGTAATAAAGATTTGCTCCCAAAATATAAATGCAAAGAAGAAAAGAGAGACAACCTGAAGGAAATGCTCTTCCTGGCTTCCCTGCAGGAATCTGATGTTGGAATGCTCCCAGGCTGGCATCCAGAACATCCCATTCTTTCTGAAGAGCTCTTCTCTCCACGTGGAGCAGAGGGCAATTCACTGAGCCACAACCCCTGTGCTGCACATCTGGGGGTTCCTGCTCTCCTGCTCCAGCCCCAACCCCTGCAGCCCAGTCACCCCCTCCACATGGATTCTGCGGAGGTGACCTGCAGGTCACTGTTTCCCAGAAGAGAAGTCTGATGGGAGAGCCCCATCCTGCCCTGGCTCACTGCTGACTCACAGACACATCCGTCACTCTGTTCCCCTTTCAAACCTGAATTTCCCACTGCTGGAGAGCCTGATGGCACCTACATCTGGAAGATTACTGCCCCCTTCACCCTGGAGCCCAGGCCAGAGCACCAGCCATGGGGCTGGGAGGGAAGAGGGGGCACAGGACACATCCTGCTTGGCAAGGTGTTGTCCTCAAATCCTGGGCTGGACAGGGCAGGGGATGAACACCCAATCCTGGGGTCCAGCATGGGGCAGAGCTGCTGGTCACCACTGGCTGGGATGTCCACTTGTGGCCTGCCCCAGAATACCCCAGGACAGGAGGAACAACAAGGGATTTGCAGAATCCCACAGCGTGGCCAGTCCAGAAGTCTCTGGGGGAACAGGAGGTAGGAAAGCAGAAGTCTCACATTTTCTATCCAATTACTCCAGCCACAGTGGATGCCAGGGATCTCCATCACCAGAGTTCTCTGAGCCAATCAGGCCCCTCAGAAGAAAGCCCATCACTTCTTTACAGCCTGACAGACACCTCTTCACCTCTCATGAAACACAGCCAGCTCTCTTTTGGTCGCTTCTACTTAGGGGCACTAAACTTCAAAACCAAATACCAGGCTCTGAGTGCATTTTTCCAAAGTGCCTTAGAGCCTCATCCAAACACCCAGTCCAGCCTGGCTGAGTCACGGCCCAGGATTAGCTGTCACCAGCCCAGGGTGACACTGCCCTGGGACACACACTGAGCAAAGCCTGAGGGGAGGCTCAGCTCCTGCTCAGCCACTCCAGGAGAGAACAGAGGAGACAAGGAAGGAAGGAACAGGAGGGCAGGAGCAAAAGAGGAGTGAGGATTCTGCAGTGAGCCGTGCCCTGGCCCAGCTCCAGCCACTCAAGGTGAACAACTTCCATGCTGAGCACTTGCACCCAACTTTCACAATGGTTCATTATTCCACAGTGCTGCTGAGCAATGTTTGCCTTTCTCCTCTGTGCCCTGAGGAGCTTTCCCAGACCCACCTTTCCACCTCAGAAAATACAAGGCCTTGAAAGCAGGAACAGAGTAAAGTCACTGGAAAAGGACAAAAATCCCACAGCCTTCAATGATTAGGGAAGTCCAGTGTGAACCAATTTTGCAGAGTCCTTGACTTGACCAAAGGGACTGTGCCAATGTCTGGGTGACCCCAGTGCTCTGGTTAGAGCACTCAGCTACATGTGGGTTTAGAAATATGATTCTGTCTTTCAGACTGGGCTTCTTTTGAGGGCTCCAAACCTGGATGTTTGAAGACAAGAAAAGCAGGGTGCCTAAAAATAATGACAAAACATTTGGCAGAGAAATCTGCCCCCAGGGGAAAGAATCCTAAGAGAAAACAAAGGTGAGATGTCTTAAGGAAAATCCAGAGGGAGAAGGGGAAAAGAAATCTTTTCCTAGTGCTGCCCAAGCTCCTTTCAGCAGCTTCTTATTCACTATTCTACAGCCATTACATTTCTTTTCCAGGCTCCTTGCAAATTCATTTAAAGGGAAGTTAAAATCAGCTTTTTCAGTGCTCCTTGTCCCAGAAGAAAGGATCAGAGATGTCAGTACCTGTCTGGATCCCACTGGACAGCTAAAGTGGAAAACGGCACCACTCACCTCTGCCAGGTAAAGGATGCAGAACTTGCGATCTTCTGAACCTGCAGAGAAGAAAAACCAGGATCAGAGCAAAGCTGCAGCTGCATTTCTGCAAGTGGAGCCACTGGCAGAGGAACTGGCTACGAGACAGCAGTGAATGAATGTTTGTTGTTGTGCCCCCAGTACCAGGCTGTGACCCGGGTGATGTATGTGGCATCTGCCGGGGCCGGGCGTGGGCGGGATCCTGCAGGGACTCACTGCCCTGGCAGGGATTCTTCTGGGGGTTTCTCCTCTGGAAAAGGGTTTGTTTCATTCAGAGGCCATGTGCAGCCTCTGCTGCCCAACCTGCCTTGGCATGTTTGGTCTGTGGGAGCTTCCCAGGAGCTGCACATGTCCCACAGCCCACACGCAGCTTTCCTGGGAATCAGGGATGGGTCTCTCCATCTTATCCCTGGGGCACTTCAGTCCAGGAGGACTGACACAGAAGCTCCCAGTCCTACATCTCATTACCAGCTTCTTGCCCCAAGTCCCATTGGTCCTGCTGTCTGCCCCAGCCTCCACCAGTGCCAGCAGCTGGGGCAGTGCCTCTCCAAGGAGATGGAGCCAAATCACAGAGCAGTGGGAAGCAGCAGGCATGGGGCAGGGGGAAGAGCTCATCCTGCTCTTTTGGGCTGAGGGCAAACTGCCCAGCTTTGGGACACTGGGAGACCCAGCCAAGGAATCTGCCTTTCCACAGCTTTGTGAAGGGAGATGGTGCTGGGGACAACACAATGACAAACTCTGCCATCCACATCTTGCTAAATCATAGTGCAGCCCAGAACAGCTCCTCAGCTTGCTGCCAGATATCCCAGATGTGTCAGACTCCAGCTGCTCCACCAGGCTGGTTCCTGCAGGTCCAGCCTTCCCTGCACCCAACCAAAAGGCATGCCTGAAGATTTGCCCTGGGCCTGGTGTGTCCTCAGCCTCAAGGGAGGCCAGCTCCAGGCATACACCAGCCTCACAGGAGGACAGGAAACTGCCTCAGGACAGGGTCACCTCAGCTCTGGTGCAGGACATCCCATCTCTGGAGCAGGACATCCCAACTCCAGGAGCTGGCTGGCTCCTTCACAGCAGCTCTGCCCTTGGCAGCACCGTGGGGCTGCTGCTTCTCTAACGCTCCTAATGACATTATCTGTGCCAGGAGCTCAGGGCTGCTGCCTGGGCATGGCTGCAGATCCCACTGGAAGTGGTGTCAGCACAAGCTCTACTTCATTTCAGCAGCCTCAATGGAAACAGGCTTTGCACAGGGCTGGAAACACCCTGTTCCCCAGAGGAAAACAATTCTCCCATTTAAGGCAGCAGCCCAAATGTCCAGATAAAAGCTGTGTCCCACTGAGGGACTCAGGTGCCTCTTGAGTCACTCTCTGGGCAATGTGAAACCCACTGAGAAGTAGCCTGAAGCCCTTTGCTGGGTGTCTATTCCAGCTGCCCTTTGTGGGGTCACAGCTCTGCCTCCACTTCCAGCTTCAGTTTTAAAGCTCTTTGCAGGATTTGGGCTGGAAAAATCCCTACAGGGCCACAGAACACTGTGTCACAGTGGCTGCTGGAGCCCAGCACCACTGGGAGTGCTACTGTGGCCCTCTCAGGTGAGGAGCCCCTGTATGTTCCAAAATATGTTCCCTGTGCTCCCCCAGGTGAGGTGAGGGAAGCCTGGCCCCAGGGCTGCCCCTCCAAATCACCATTCCCAGAAGGGGAGGGATGCTGGACCCTGGCAGCAGATGCAGAGTGGGCCTGTCTGGGAGCCCACCCCTCTCCTCTGCACTCAAACATCCACTGCTCCCCATGGCAGTGTCTGAGTGCTCCCAGCCCCTCCTCCGGAAATCCCAGCAGGACCATCAGGGAGCATTTTCCTTGTGAAGCTCATTGGAGCCCCTCACCCAGGGCTCTTTCCCTAGGAAAAAGCAGAGTTTGGAAGCAGGGTCTGTGCCTGCTGCTGGCACAGCATGAGTCCACCACCCCCTCAGCTGCTCCTGCTTCTCCTGAGCTGGGCCCTGCTCTTCCCTGCACCAGGACCTCTCCAGGCTGACTGGCAGAGCAGGTCACAGAGGACCAACACATCCCAGCCACGCTTCCTCAGGAGCTTTAACCAGGTTTTCCCTGCTCATGTGAGGCTCCTCAGTAAAGAAAGGTGATGTTGGAGTGTAACAGCCCAGAGAATGACCCTGCTCCTCTTGGGCCTCTGTGGATTTCTTCTGCAATAACAAGTGATCCTGGCAAGGTCCAAACCCACCAGAATTAAGTCCCCTTCCAAATTCCTCTCCACTGAGCTGTGAATCCTGGCACCAGCAACCTCCAGAGCCAGCAGCTCCTGTTCCCTGTCCCTCCAAGACTCACTGCTTCACATGGCCCAGCAGCTCAATGCCTAGAGGACATAGAAAGCAGGGAGCCAGCCTGGGTTGAGGAATGGCTTAAATCCCATTTTCTACCAGTCTTTAGGAAGAACTTCAGTAATAAACTGGCTGTCCATCCCAGCAGCTGGGCTGGAGGCAGGGCCAGTCCCTGGCAAGGCACAGGGGGAGGCTGGAGGGCGATGGCAGAGCCAGGCAGGGCAGACCTGGGGGCAGATTTCAGCACAAACCAGGGTTTCCAGGATTCCTTCTATGTTTTCAAGTCTCTGGAGGGTCAGGGCAGAGCAGAAGAGCCTGATGTGCCCCAGAGCCCAGAAAAACATGGGAGAGGCACAACCTGGCACTGGAGAGGTGGCAGTGCCCAGCTCTGCTCCCCACATCTCTCGTGACAACAGCACAGCACATTCTTTCAGCCAAAGTCAGGGAAAAGCTAAGAGGAACTAAGCAGGAGATAAAAACTCACTTGAAGATATTCCCTTCTCTTCCTGATGTGCTGAGGGCTGGCTTGGCTTCCAGAGTAACATGAAGTGTCCCTGTGAGCTCTGTGAGGACACGTCCTCTCTCCAGCCAAGCCCTGTCCTGCACCCCCACACTGCCTTAGGCAGCTCAGCAGCAGCTCCAGCACTGCTCTGCCTCTGCCACTTCCCTGCACTGCCCATGGAAAGCACCTGCTGCCCTCAGGGTTTGGGGGGTGCATGCCTGGTGTTGGGGCAGAAAGATGGGAAAAGAGGGAAGCTGGTCCTGCTCCTTTGCACAGCCCAAGGGCTGAGGCAACATCCTGGAGGGGGCAGGCACCCTGATCCCAAATCCTCACCTCTGCCCAGCCAGGCTGGGACTGCACCCAGCACCCAGGACAAGGTGCTGCCAGGCCCTGGATGCAAGGGAAGGGAGGGAGGCTGCTGAGCACATCCAAAGCCAGGAGGGGACAAGCTTGTCCCATTGTAGCACTTGTCCCTGGAGGAGTGGAGCAGGGTGCAAGCCCTGGGTGCTCACCAGCCTCCCAAGGAAGGACAAAAGGCCTATAAATCCCACTCTTGGCCCTCGAGCATCTTGGAGCTGCACAATACAGCAGGTTGGGATGTCAAGGCACAGGAGAAGCCCTTGTTTGCAGGATCCCAGCTGGGATGGGGCTCCCAGTTTGGGGATAAAGTAGTGCTCCTGTCTGTCCCAAAGCTGAGCACACCCACCCGGAGGGGAACCGGCATCCCAGCATGTGGAAATTCCCACAGTGTCTGGTGAGGAAGCCAGCCCTATGTCACTGGGAACCTTGGCTGGTGTGGTGCTCATCAGCCTGGTGCTGGGCTTGTAAAGCAGGAAGAGAGAGCATTGTGAAGCAGATCAGACTGATTTGCTTTCGCACAGAGCAGCCAGCGGCAGGAACAGGAAACAGCACAATGGCCCTGAGCGCACCGGAGATGTCTCAATTGTTGGAGGCAGCCACACGCCTGTTCCTATTCATGTGCCATTCAGTCATTCAGGAGAGCAGCAGCAAATCCCTGCCAAAAGGGACAGACATCTTCTTGCTCTCTCCACCCGCCTTTGAAGCAGCCCTGCCTGAAGCAGGAGGGTTTGAGCTACCCGAACACAGCTGTGCTGGATTCCCAGAGCACGGCGGGTGGGTCAGTGCTGTAGGGACTCCATCTCCTTCGGAGAGCCTTGGGAAGCTATTCCAGACACGATCCAGCCAAGTTATTATGGCAACAAGGAAATGAGTGGCAAAAAACTGCTCACAAATCCACCGTGCCTGAGGCGAGGAGGCAAAATCCTGTGCTGCTGCAAACAGACCTCGGTGTGCAGAGCCAGGAGCAGCACCAGGGAAGCTGATTTTTCCAAGCAGGAGAAAAGAGCAGTGATTCCCCAGCCTTTGGGAGCAGCAGGGGCAGCACACACACATGATCCAGGAGCTGACCCAAAGCACTTTAACAAGGAACAATTTCTTTTGTCCCTTTCTTAGAAATATGCAGTGATGAGGACACACTCGACAAAGCCCAGGGAGGCCTCAACAGCTTTTCTCAATGGCTCGTGGCTGTGGTGCCCCATCTCCCTCCCTTGTGTTTCTGCTCCCACCAAATAGGTCAGGGAATTCATCTGGAAACATAAATGTTGCTGGAAATGGGAAATAACAACTGACAGGCAGCCTGTGATGTCCAGCACTGAGGCTCAGAACAACATGGGGCATGTGGAGAGACACAGACCATCCACAGAGCTCATGGCTCAGCTGGGAAAAGTCATGGGAAGCAGCAAAATTCACCCAGAAAAGGATGCCTTTGGAGAAGCAGTCCAGATCTGGATTCATTCCTTTTGGTCAGGGCCACAGATAAAGATGCTGGCTCATCACTTCCAGAGCAATTCGAGTTGGAAGGGACATCTCCGGAGTCCAATCCCCTGAGCAGAGCACCCAGACCAGTGCACTCAGGAGACCTGAATGCCTCCAGGCGTGGAAATCCCACAGCCTCTCTGGGCAGCTCAATATCTGACCAACTTCACGACAGGGAACTTTTTCCTTCTCTCTCATCCCAATTTCCCCCATGGGGTCCCAGGGCAGCTGCCTGGCCTGGAGGAGGAGCTGTGGCACAGTCAGGTAACTGCACATAAAACAAAACCATACCCAAAAAGCAACAACACCACAGAAGGATCAAGGTGAAACTGGGCCCAGGGCCAACAAGTGACTCCACTGCAGCAAATAGGATGTGGTAAAACAATTCCCTCATTCCTCTTTAGACCACGAGGAGCTAAAGGGGGTCTTTTGTAGAGCCTGAAATAACCCATTTCCAGTCACCCCTGCCCTAGAAGCCCTCTCTGAGCCCTCAGCTGGACACAAAAGGTGTCAGCCAAGGTACAGAGTGAGGGCAAGGTCCCCAGCCCTGCTCTGAGGGTTTGCTCTTTGCTCCCCAGAGGGGTGAGCAGGGGGATGGATGCGAGCAACAGGGAAACCGTGGGCGGCTGAAGAGAGAAGTAGAAAAGCAAAGCAGCAAAGTAAAGGTCACCAGAGCTTGGCCAGCCACCCTTGGAGCCAATCTCTGAACTCCCTCGAGGCACCACAGGGGAAACCTCAAGCCTTTGGTTCCCTTTCCCAGACTTGGCCAGACCCTGCTGTCCCTGCGTGACACCAGCCAGGGAACAGATCCCAGGGGTGGCAGCCCCAATCCTGAGACACCCACCCAAAAAGGCTGGGAAGGGCCTGAGTGCTCCTGAGGTGTGCCAGGAGCCTCCCAGGTTAAGGCAGGATAGCAGGGGTGAGGCTGGCCCTGCAGCCCTGGCAGGATGACCTGGAAGCACCACTGGGACGGCACTGGAAGCAACAGTTCAACGGGGTGCTCTCCTGCTGCTGGCCAGAAACCTTTGCAGCTAGCAGCCAGAAAACCCCCAAAATGCCTCCAGTTGCTGCTGCAGACACTCACCCTCCTGGAGCTTGACACTCTGCAGGTACAGAGGGTTCCTCAGCACGTTGCAGTGCCCGGGCTCATCCTCCTTGGTGAAGAGCAGCAGGTCGGAGTAGACAAAGAGAGTCACCTGGAAGCACAGGAGCAGCAAAGGAGAAGCTAAAGGGAGCTCATCTCTTGGCACTGAGACAGTCCTGGAAATGTCGTCTGCCCTGGGGAGAGGCACCAGCCTCAACAGGAGCCCAGACAGCCCTTCCCCAGGGTGCACCCAGAGAGCTTCGGATGAGGCTCCCTCACTTGGCAGCTGCTTTCCTGGGGCTTGTGGAGTCCTGTGACAGGAGGGAGAAACCTGCCCGACAGTTCCACGCCACACAAACACACCCTCTCTGCTCCGTCCTGTCACTTCCCACTTACACAAGTTACAAATCAGAGCAGGAGGAGGGAATAAGTTGCCGACTAATCCCAGCACACTGCAGAAGTTGCAGCCTGAAAGCAAATCTGATCACTCTGATCATCCCCACAGAGGAACTTCTCACTGTTCTCAGTGAGAAAGTAAAGTCTGGTTTTTACAAGAGCAGGACCCACAGAGAACAGCTGCAGGGGACAAACCTCAAACCACGGTGGGGGTGGAAAGGAAGCATCAGCCCGAGTGGCTGCCCAGAGCTGTGCTCGAGCAGAGCCTCAAGTGTCCCAGGGCTGGGAGCTACTCCAGACCAGTGGGAAAAGTCTTGACTGAGGTCCCCAGTCCAATCAGTTCAGATTAATGGGACCTTTCAAATAAGAATGTGTCTTCCACTGCACTGGAAATCCTGGACCCAGAAGCCTCACAGGGATGAGAAGCTTGGTGCCATAGCTGAGGTGTGAGCCTGCCCTGCCCTCCAGGAGCTGGGACACACAGGAAGCCTCAAAGATCACAGAATCATGGAATCATAGAATATCCTGAGCTGGGAGAGACCCACCAGGATCAACCCTAAGCCCTGCCCAGCGCCCCCAGCCCCACCCTGGCACCCCTGGCAGCGCTGCCCAAAGGCTCCTGGAGCTCTGGCAGCCTCGGGGCCGTGCCCATTCCCTGGGCAGCCTGGGCAGTGCCAGCACCCTCGGGGGGAAGAGCCTTGCCCTGAGCCCCAGCCTGAGCCTGCCCTGGCACAGCTCCAGCCCTGCCCTGGGTGCTGTCCCTGTCACCAGAGGTGTGGGGAGCAGCTGCAATGTGGCAATGGTACAGTGGGTGCTCAGGGGGAGGGCCTTGGGGTGCCCCCCAAAACCTCCCACAGCAAAGGGAAAGCTTTGTAACACTGAGCCACAGCAAGGAAGGATTTGTGGCCTTTTAGCAATGCTTTTACAAAAGGAAACAACACCCAGAGTCCCAGAGGGGTGGGAGAGAGCACAGAGAGCTCCCAGCACAGTTGTGTCTGTGGCTGATGGACACGTCCTGAGGAGGACAAGCTGGGTAAGTTATAACATGCTGAGGAGTCTCACATCAGGGAAGAGCATCTGGCTTCGAATTCCAAACCAAGCCCTTGCCACAAGACTTCTCCTTGCAGTGCAAGTTCATTTTTGTGGGATTCTCTAGTAAGTACAAATCTGCCGGTGGAGCTTTAATTGACAATGAAACCAGGGAGGGGCTGTTCTTCTCTATGTTATTTGGAAAATCCCTTACTCTGCTTTCAGCACTCTGCTGGCCTAGTGCCCACATCCACTCTCTTCATTCCTTCTGATCTTGTTGGTAAAACAAGGAATAAACAGGTAGAAACTGCACTGTAACCTTCATCCCACATGCCAAAAGGTAACTTTTCTGGGACATGTCTGGTGCCATCTCAGTTCCCTCAACGCAAAGGAGAGATGCTGAAGGGATTTTGGGAATAGCAACCCAAAGTGAGGGAGATAAAAGCACGATCAACTAAGAGTCACACAGAAATGAGGAAAGAAACTGAAAACCTACTACCTGTGGAAGTTTAAAGGGGAGAAAAAGATTTGGAGCAGCAGGAAAATCACTTCAAAACCCAGCAACTTTCAATAGGGAATCTTGGAAATGGAATTGCATGACTAAGTATTTACAGGTAACATTGAGCTTTTACAGGAAGATGGGACAGGTTGTATTTGGGATGTAGAAGGTAAAAGCACACCCAGTGAGGGCCCTGTAAGAGCAGCTCTATCAGATGCTGCTTCCAGGAAGACACTGGAACTGAGAGCATTTGATAGAGATCCCTCTGCTCCTCCAGGCTGTTGGGAGGAAAAACAAAAGTGCCCCGTCCACCCACAGAGGCAGAGACAGCATAGCATGGCAGGGCTGGGGCTCTGGCAGACCCAGAGCTGGGAGCTGGACACAGCCCCCACCTGAGAGCTCAGGCATGACCCTAGGGCAGCAGGGATAAGGGGAGACTGGAGGAGTAATGTGGAGCTCTGCCCTGGGCTGCCATCACTCACTGACAGGCTGTGACCTGTCTGTAACAGCCCTTGGCAAACCGATCTACCCTGAAAAGCCACAGGCTCACAAAAGCCAAGAGCAAACAAACAACAAACACAACGTCTGGGCTCACCCAGGCAAGTCACAGAATTCACCAGTGCTGCTCCTTGGAGGGTCAAAGTAGCTTTGGGTATTTACCAGGAGAAATCTCCTCCCCAAAGTCAGAAATACAAGAGCTGACAGGACAGAAGGACCCTCTGCAGACAGAGATGGGCACCCTGGGTTATTGCTGGAGTGATTGGGGCCAAATGGCCATTGTCACATGGACCTTTTGGTGGGGTGTGAACAGATTTTACAGGGGGGAAAAGATGTTCACAGAGGCTGACCCTGGGTCTCCACACTGCTCATCTGGGTGTGCTCTGCACCGAGGCAAACAGCAAAGCCTCTTCTGCTGAGGGATCTGATCAGCTACAGGACATAACTGGCAAAGCACTGGCACAGGAGACAGGGACACATTTAAAGAGTTTCCTGAGGGAAATCAGAAGAAACTGGAAACCAAGAGGGAAGGTAGGAGCAATGGGCCCAAAAGGGGATAAACCTGGGACTGCCACCGAGCCCTGCCCTGGGCAGGAGGGAGCCAACATCACACCTTGGAAAGAAAAATATGGCAACAAAATCACTATGAAAAGGTGCCCAGAAATGCAGCCTTGAAGAGAGAAAGAGGAGAAAGCCTCCTGCTCTACAGAGAAGAGCATAACCCCAGTCAAGCCCATCCATGAGATTCCAGGGCTCCAGAAGGCCCATGCTGACCTGCAGAGCCTGCCAGAGTGGCAGAAAGGAGGGATGAGAAGGGCACCAGCCTGGCCCACACTGAGCAGACACCTCAGGGCTTTGGGACCTCCAGGACCATTGGGGACGGATGGACAGGGCCAAAGCCCATGCTGGACACCTCGTGTGCCATCACCCACTGGCTCCTCTGGCACTCCCCGGGCTGGAGGGATTTCAGGAGACCATGAAAGTGGGAACTGCAGCAAAGTCTAGACAGGATGTGAATACGGCCTGAATAAGGATTGCCCCAGAGGTAAGGTCAGGGAAAGGACAGACCCTGGCAAGCCTCCAGAGAGATAGGTTGACTCCTTCAGGAGATGAGAGAGAGTTTGCTCAGGGACAAGGATGCAGTGCCTGATGTGGAAACTGCCACAGGGATTCTGGGCGTTTGGCAAAAAAAGAAAGGAGCAGGACCGCCAGCTCAGGCTCCAGGCCCTCCTCTCTTGAGCCTCTCAGGCAAAGCAGATTAATAAATACAGAGAGAACAGTACTTCAAACCACAGGAGCCCAGCTTGAGGGAGGCTGTGTGGGAAGAGCAGTGGCAAAACAGAAAATCTCATGGAGCAAGGAAGAAAGGACTGATCAGACACAAGACAGCCTCTGTCCAGGCATCAGAGAAGGCTGGAGAGGGAAAGAACTCAAGTCCAGCAAAGAGAGGAGTCAGAGCCCTCCTGTCCCAGGGGAAGCTCTGCTGTGTCCAGGCTGGTTTAGGTCTTGCTGGCTCCAGAGGTTCAGGCTCTGTTCCCTCACAGCCCAGCAGGAGCAGAGCAGATAGCCCTGAGCCCTGCCCTGCTGGAGAACAGGAGCCTGGCACTCCAGAGACCTGCACGGGTTCCTTGAAGCTCCACAAAGCCTCCCATGGCCGTGCCACACTCTCAGACGTGAGAGAGCCTTCCCAAGGGCTGGGTGACATCCCAGCATTGCAATCTCCACTGTCATCACCACCGGCATGGGCTCAGCACCACGAGGTGTTTCCCTTCCCCTGACTCAGCCCCTCCTGCCCTGCCCCTGTGCCAGCTCAGCCAGACACCACAGCCCCAGCATTCCCAAACACTGCCTCACATTCCTGGCCAGCATCCTGCCCTTTCCTGGCACCAGCTCCAACTGGGAAATTCTCTCCCAGCTCCAGGCTCATCCCAAGAGCATCATAAGCAGAGTCCTTTCCCTGAGACATTTTCCTCCTGACCCTGCCCACAGTGGGGTCTCTGCTCTTCACAGCAGAGACCCCTCCTCCAAACACACTTGTCCTGGGGTTCTTCATCACCCCCCACGTGCACAAATACCACACCCAGGCTGCAAACGGCATTAGTTATCCATAAAGATTGCACATTTGGCTGCTACTCCAAATATCTGGGTGTGACCTGAAGGCAGGTACCTTCAACCCACCCAGGAGGAGCTCCCTGACTGCAGCTGTACTCCCAAGCCACCCAGCACAGCTGTGCCACACAACCAGCAGTTTACCTGGGTTTCATTCCTGCAGATGCCCAGAACACCCTGAGCAGCACAGGACAGCAGGACAGACAGGGAAAGGGGTATAGTTATAAGTCAGTGCCAAGTTTTCTAATCAGTCATGGAATTTTTCATGTACTTTGACAGATGTTCATGTACTTTTTGGAGAAAAAAAAAATAAGTGATTCAAGCAAAGCAGAAGATGAATTACACAAGGAAAACCAGAAAGAGAGAGGAGTGACTTAGCACAACCCTCTACTGGTTTGTACTGGCCAGTGATGGGAAGTGGCTCTGGGCTTCTGCTATTGGCCACCCAGAAACAAAAATGAGTGAAATAGAACTTCCTCTACAGATCTGTGAAGATGACACATTGTTCACTCCAACTGAATTCAACCCCAAATTACTCTGAGCTCCTCTGAAAGTACCCCAGAAGAAATGGCACTGGTTAGCAGTGCATGAGCAGGCTCAGCCTCCCTCCCAAATTCCAAGGCTTTCCTGACTTTGCAGTTGGATGCAAGCAAAGCCAGCAGCAAACGTGATCAACACACCCAAACTCTGCCAACTTGGATGGTAAAAGTTGTCTCATTCACAGGGAGCCAAAGTCCTGTGGTGTCCCCAGATTTCCAACAGCTCTCCAATAACATGGCAAAAAAGTTGAAGTAAGAATAACAAGAGGAATTTGGGCAGGACATGTGAGCTGTTTCAGGAACTGAAATTCTGAGAACATCTGTAGCAAGTTCTCTGTCTGGTTCTAGTTCTAGGTTGTGGATTCTCCTTCCCTAGAGATGCTGCAAAGCCATGTGGACACATTCTTGAGTTATTTCAGAGGATCCTTGAACAAGGGGATGGGACTAGATGGCCTCCAGTGGAGCCTTTCAGCCTGAACCTTTCTGTCATTCTGTGCTTTAACCTGGCACAAAACATCCTTAAACTCCTCCTCCTGAGTCTGCTGGGCTGTCACTGATGTGCATTTGCCACCTGCAGTTTCCTCTCTGTGAGCCCACAGGCAACAGGAACAACGGTTGATTTCTAGCACAGAAGAGTTTTGATATTTAGTTTATCCCACAATAAACTGTCCAGAAGTCTTTCCAAGTATCATATTAATATAACTACCGCACAATGAAACATTTCCCTCCTCAGAGTAATTAGGTGTCCCTTCCAGTCTGTTCTCAAAGTCCCCTCCAGTGCCTAAAGGGGCTCCAGAAGAGCTGGAGACAAGGACAAGGGTGTGGAATGCCAGGAGACAGGGAATGGCTTCCCACTGCCAGAGGGCAGACATGGATGGGATATCTGGATATTATTCCCTGGGAGGGTGGGCAGGCCCTGGCACAGGGTGCCCAGAGGGGCTGTGGCTGCTCCTGGATCCAGGAAATGTTCCAGGTCAGGCTGGATGGAGCTTGGAGCAGCCTGGGACAGCAGAGGGGTCCAGGCCCATGGCAGGGGTGGGACTGGATGAGTTTAAGGTCCCTTCCAACCCAAAGCATGGTGATTCTATGATTCAGTCCTCTGTGTAAGACAGCAGAAGAGCAGGCATGGAGAGCTCAGACAAAGTGGAGGAGTTTTACCTGTGTAGTCCTGTTCCTGCTCTCGTGAAGGAGCAGCTCCTCTGACAGCAGCAGAGTCCGGGCTGGGTTGCAAAGATCCAGGGGCTACGTTTGGATGGAAAAAAAAAAAAAAAAAAAAAAAAAAAAAAGAAACAGTCAAACCTTCCAGTGGCAGTGTGGTTTGTGAGATACACTTTCCACCCACCAAACCCACTTCACTTTGAGCTGTAATTCACATGGGGAGTAGCCACCCCACACTATGCTCAGAAGGGACACAAAGTTTGCAGTCCAGTCAGAGGTGAAAACACAGCCTTGCACTCACACCAGCGTCAGCCCCAGCTGTGAAAAGACAAGCAGCCCTTGCCTGTGACAGGGGCTGCTCTGCACGGAGCGCTGACGGGTTTGTCAGCAGGAAGCACAACCAACTGCTGGCAGGTTCCCATGGCCCCCCAGGCACAGTGTTTGTACCTGAGGGTGTGCATCGCTCTCAAAGCCACTTTTAAGAATTCCTGTCCCTTGCCGTGCCACGCCCAGCTCCCCAGGCAGTGCTGGAGAATGGGACAGGCTCAGGTGTCCTGAGTGCAGAACAAGCCCTGCACCACCAGCCTGGGACCACCCCTGGGAGCAGCACAGTGGGAACAGGAGAGGATCTGTACAGCACCCTGCAGATAAGACAGTGCAAAGAGAAAAACCAGCTCCTGAAGAGGCACATTCCCAGGCACAATTCAAGACGTGTTTTGGGAGTAAGGAGGCAGAAAGTGCCTGTCCTGTTCCTAGCAAAGGCCAACCATGCAGAGCCCAGGCAGGTGACCCCCAGGCTCAGGGGTGACCAGGTGCCAGCAGGAAGAGCAGGGTGCCACCACTGCCCCAGCTACAGCCCAGCCCACACTGGCCTCAGGCAGCCCATGGCTCAGGCTGGAGTGACAGGGAATGTGGACCATGGTTTCAGCCCAGAGGAAGTCACCAGGCTGAGCTGAGGTGACAATGCCACTGGCACAGGAGGACAAAGGGCTCCCCACAGGCTGAGAAAGGAAAGGATTCATCAGCAACACACTAAAATATATGGAGCAGATGAGATTTTTGGAGTTGTGACCATATGAAGGACAAAATGAAGGACACAGAGGGAGTCAGAACTACTACCACCAAATTCAGGGCTGTTTTCTTAAAACACCTCATGAACTGCAGAGGTAGAACATTCCCCAGTCCCTGAGCCATTACTGCTCTGAATCCTTGTCCTCTGCTCTAGATCCAGGCTGGGAGGGCTGGGGCTGCTCACCTGGAGAAGAGAAGGCTCCAGGGAGACCTCAGAGTCCCTTCAAGAGCCTAAAGGAGCTCCAGGAGAGCTGAGGAGGCACTTTCAATAAGGAATGTAGGGGCAGGACAAAGGAGGAATGGCTTCCCTTACCAGAGGGCAGAGTTAGAGGGGACATTGGGGAGAAATGCTTCTCTGTGAGGATGGTGAGGCCCTGGCACAGGCTGCCCAAATTTTAGTGTGACCACCAGCTAAACTAACACTGACAGCACAAAGAAAGAGCCTTCAAGAAGAACGACACTGATCTGCAATTCCAAAGTTAGCTCTGAAGCCCAAAAGCTGGGACACCTCCTCCTGACTCAAGCCTCCTGACCAAGGGTCAAATCTGAAAGCTGAAAAGGAGAAAAAAATCCAGCACAGAGTTGCTTGGGCAGGACACAATTCCCTTTGAGACAGCCCCCAGCTCTGTACCAAGTAAAGCCAGCTCCAGAGGAGAGCTGAGGGTGACAGGGATCCTGATGGGAAGGAGATCCTTACATGGCTGCTGGGCCCAGCCTGGGCACTGACCACACCCCAGCCCCCTTCCAGCTGCACTGACCTGCACAAAGATGGGGAACACCAGCACTTTGGGAGCCAGGGTCACGTAGGTGCCGTAGGAATGGGGGATGTGAGGCCTCACTATGGTGCAGTTCTGGTAGTTCCCATAGCTCTTCATGGTCTGCACAGTCTTCATCAGCCTGGATTTCCTCCCAGAGCCCGTGTGGGTTTTCCCTTTACAGCCATTCCCTGGATAGACACAAGAGGCAGAAGGAAACACAGAATGAGGAGAGAGCTCCAGCTCTGCCCACTCCAGCTCGGTCCTGCTCTCCCAATCTGGAGGAGGGCATGGAAATCCTGGGGAACTGCTGGAGCCAAGAGCTGCAGGGACAGGCATCACTCAGCTATCCAGGTGTCCCAGGGAAAACGTTTTTCATGGAAAGAGTAATAAAGTGCTGGAATGGTCTGCCCAGGGAAGTGGTGGAATCACCATCCCTGGATGTGTTAAAAAAAGACTGGATGTGGCACTGGGTGCTATGGTCTGGTTAAGGTGTTAGGGCAGGGACTTGATGACCTTGAAGGTCTCTTCCAACCTAGTCATTCTGTGAGTTCAGTGAAATAACAGCACTGATTCCATTTTCTCTAATGGGAAACAAGATGCCCCTGGGTGGTTTTGCTCCAGAGCCGCTTGCTTGGTGGCCTGAGGACTTCAGTGGGTGCCACCAGCAGCACAGACATGGCTGGGAAGGTACAAACAGGACCCCAGGGAGGCCACAGCAAGAGCTCTGCTTCAGGCCAGCACATCCCACCAGGTGGTCTGCCCTCTGAGCTGCCCTTGTTACCTTGCACCTGCAGTGTTCTGTCCCACTGGGGGGGCCCAGCACAGGAGGGATGTGGAGCTGCTGGAGCAAGTCCAGGGGAGACACCAAGATGCTCTGGGGGCTGGAGCCCCTCTGCTCTGGAGCCAGGGAGAGCTGGGAGTGCTCACCTGGAGAGAAGGCGGCTCCAGGGAGAGTTCAGAGCCCCTGGCAGGGCCTGAAGGTGCTCCAGGAGAGCTGGGGAGGGTCTTCAACAAGTCCTGCCTGCTTGGATTCTGGGCATGGAAATCAGCAAAGTGCAGGAATGTCATGACATGGGGCAGTGGGTTAATCACAGTTCTCAGAAGACACTGAGATTGGAGGAGCCAGGGGAAGAGGCAGAAGTTACAAACACATCCCCGGCTGGGATCAATCCCTGCTGCTGCCAGTGATGGGTATTCAGACACTGGGTGTATTTATAAAGAATGACCTCATTGTTCATGAGGCTGGCATCACATCATCCTCTGTTTTTCAGCATTACATTCTGGGGCTGGAAAAGGTCCAAGCAGCCTGATTGGTTTTCAGTCTGTCCCTCTTCTCTGAAGAGAGTTATCCTCACTCAAAGGAGGGATTACAGGAGGCTTTCTCCTGCACGCTCCCACCTCAGCTGCACAAGGAGAGCCCAAACCATGTCCTGCTGGACACCAGCAACCTGTGCTCTGCCCTAAAACTCACAGGCAACAGACCCAACAGGAACTGAATTGCTCTCTCACATCTCACATTTAAAAATTCACATCTTTAAAAGAAACTCCACTGAAAAATCGATATATATCCTTCTTCCCTCCTCCTGTAGCTGATGAACTGAGCCAGCTCAGGGCTGCAGGCAGAGCTCTGCACTGGGATTGAACATATCCAGGTGAGGAACTGGAGCATTCTCCCCTCACAGGGATGTCTCAGGAACAGAATGAGCACCCCTCCTGCAGCTCCCTGGGGACCCCAGGCTCCCTCTTCCCTCCCTGCAGAAACTCCTGCTCCCACCACAGCAGCTTTTTAACAGATGCACAGAACCTTCCCAGGCAGAAATGAGCCAAAACACTCCTGACCATGGCCTGGGGCAGATAAGGTCTCGTCCAAAGCAAACACACAAACCTGCCCAGCGTTACATATTCCATTAAGTATTAGGAAATAGCACATTTACTCCCAGATAAAGGCAGCAGAGCCAGCCAGCGCTGGGCTGGGATGCCAGCTCTGCTGTTTACTGCTGCCTGGAGCAGCTGCCTTTGCTGGGGGGACCCTCATGACCTAAGAGCTTGTTTCCACCTCTAAGTGCATTAATCCTGACATTTTCCCTTTTCCCACTTTCCTGGTTGCACTGGCAGATAACATCGAAGTACAAGAGACTGCTCAGCACAGGGCAGATAAGATTTGTCTGGGCTGTCCAGGATTTGCTTTTGCTCTTATCCCTAAATCACCTCGTTTTATCAGAGGAAATAATCACCTGCACAGGTCCTGGCACAGAAACACACCCAAATGTCAGCTCCTGTCACTGGGTGGGCAGCTCTGTGCTGCCACACTTCATCCCTGCTCAGGTTAACTGCTACCTTCCTCCCTCTGCACTTAACATTAAATAATTAAAAACAAACCCATGAAAATCCAAAATTTCTTATGGGAAATAGCCAAAGCCTTTTAAATCCCACCCCACTTAAGAACAAGTCCCTGTGGTCCAGCTCATCTTTTCACAGGATTCATAAACAAAAGAAAAGAGCTGCAATTATCCACAGAACAAAACATCCCCTGCAGTTGAGAGTGGAAAATTCTCCTGGCTGCAGAGCTCCAGGGCTGGGAGCACTCGAGGCACAGGGGCCTGGCCCCCACACTGCTCCCTCCTGCCCCCATGGCTCTGCCAGCCCCACACTTGGCTCTCTGGACACTGCCCCACCTTAGAGACAGCACCAAGCTTTCCAGCTTGCCCTCGCCAGACAGGGAATGCTGAAGGACTCACACTCCTCCAAGAGCTCAGCTCTCCTAGGGATACACAGCTCATCCTGAGGGCATCCAGACAGGCCAGGGTGCAAGCACAGCCCCCCAAAGCTCCCAAGTCCATAAGCAGACAAGGGGTATTTCCACATGCACCTGGATTCCTGCAGTGCCCAGCCCTGCTACCCACCTCAGCCCACCCTTCCCACAAGTCCAACCTCCCCAGGGAGGCATCCCACACACACCTGTCACAGGTGTGGTTTATGAGTTTATGTTCCAAAGGTTTTTTGAGGAGAGCTGGCCCAGGGACTGCCAGAGACTTTGCAGCAGCCCAGGGCTTGAATATTCCCCAAACCTGGCAGAAGCAGCTGCACTACTGCTGGCACTGATGTGAGCCACAGCCACCCTCTGTCCTGTGGTACTGCAGGGAGTCTCAGAGCAGGGGATCAGCTCTCCCAGCAAGGTTCAGGCATGAGAAGAGAAACACGTCACGGACACACGGGGAACCATGGTGCTCAGAGCTCTCACCCTGCCCCTGGTGGGAAGGGCCCCAGCTGCCCTCTGTGAGCCCCCAAGCACCTCCTCCAGGAGGCTCTCCTAGAGCCACGCTCCCCTCTGCTTTCAGCCAGGTGGGAAGGTGATCCATGGGCTGCTGCTGGGCCCTCACCATGAGGGGCCCTCCAAACCCCTGCAGGGCTCGGGACAAGGATTTGGTGGGGCCAGGAAGAGCAGCTTAGAGCTGGGTGCTCTGAGCAGCATTGCTAGCACAACTCACCCCCAGCAGAGCTGTCCTCTTGGTACACGGGCCTCAGCAGCTGTGGGACAGAGGGCACACGGTCACCGGCAGCAGGCTCAGCACAGCAACAACAACCAACAACCAAAGTTAACGTGCCAAACCCAGCCAAGCCAGAGCACTTCAGAGAGGGGGGGAAAAAAAAAACATTTTTGCAGTGGAAAATGAGAGTAATGACTTGCAGTGTGGTCTTGTGCAGTGGGAACATTCCCCACATCCTCCCCATACCCCTGGGGTGAGCCCTGAGGGGAGGCAGCAGGAAATGTTTTAGGAAAAGAGTGAAAGCTCCATCAAGGGACAGAGGAGTGGCTTGTAAAAGTGGCAAATATTTAGAGATGATGCTGGATAAGACCGAAGCAGGGGCCAGGAGAGGCTGCAGCAGGGAGCCCCGGGCAGCCCCCGAGCCCTACCTGGCTGCCGGGGTTCAGGGGAGCCAGGATGATGTAGTTCTGGTCTGCAGCAGAGGGCACCCGGGACAGGGCTGGCAGGGTGTTCTGGCCCCGCTTGCCCAGCTCCGTGTACCTGTCCCAGGTGTGCAGCCCCAGCCCCTCGGAGCCATCGTAGAGGATGTGGCAGCTGCGGCGCTGCTCCGCCGGCACGGCGCCGTTCTTCTCCCGCTTGTGCGGCGGGGACTGCAGGTCGAAGGCGGATTTGCAGGAGGACCTGCGGGTCATGCCCTCGTGGGCCGGCTTCACCTGGGGCACCAGCCTCCACACCAGCAGGATAATCTCCGTGGGACAGTTCCTGGGAGAGATGGGGTGGGCAAATCAGGGCTGGAGCACCCGTGTCCAGGTACGAGCCCTGCAGCCCTTCCTCCCTCCAAAGCCTCTGCCCCTCTCCCACGCTCCCCAGCCCCCCCATCCTTCCTTCCCCTATAGAGAATTCTTTCCTGCATCCTTCCTTGTTCTCCAGGGAATCCTTTCCCAGTGTCTGGCATCCCTCAGAGTCTTCCCCTCCCCACAGTCACTCAATGCTGCCATTGCTCTGCCCTGGGGTTTTTGGGGAACACTCACCGGATTTCATGTGCCAGCTCCACGCATTTCCAGTGCTCCACAGGCTGCTCGTTCAGCTGCAGCACCGTGTCGAGCTGCTGCAGACCTGCCTTCTCTGCTGGGCCACCTGAGAGGGACAAAATCCAGTCACCTGCCAGGCAGCAGGCTGAGTGGGAGGGGGAGGAGAAGCCCTGGAGCTTGGAGACACACAGAGAGCTCCACAGCTTGCACCACTCACTCCCCCCAAACCCCATCTGACACCCACACCCGAAAATGAAATGGGGTCAGCCAACCCAAAGCTTCACCTTGCAGCACATTCACGCACACAGAGCACCAGGACAGAGCCATCAGTGCTCCCTGAGAGCGCTGCATGAACGTCCCGTGTTTCCTGGGGTGCAGTGAGGAGCAACAGGGCACGCTGGAGACACCAGTCTATCCCACAGGTCCACAAGCAAGAGGATCTACTCAGGGAACTGAGTATTCCTGCAATCCTGCTCCCCTCTGACCTGTTTCCCCCCCCAAATGATTTCCAAAGGTCATCCAACCAGACAGTTCTCAGGTTGGAGAGAGAACAAAATCTCTGCAAATTACTGCAAAACACTGCCAAAATAGTGACACAGTGCTAACCCAGTGGCCTCTGACCTCATTAGAGGCAACAGAGAATTCATTTAATGAAGTTTCTTGAAGGTACCCAGTCCTGCAAGGCATGGGAGCTCCAGAATCACAACCAGCTCTGGGAAACAAAAAAAAAGGAGCAATAATTCATTCAAATCAAGAGGGATGAAAAGGATCCAAGCTCTTACCAGAGTCCACTGCCTGCACACGGACTGGGGAGTCACAGCAGATAGTGAAGCCAAAGCCATCACTGCCCCGAGGGATCGTGATCTGCAGGGAGACACCAGAGCCGCCTGTCAGGTGGGAGAGCAGCCTCTGTGTGTGACGATCCCCCCTCCTTCCCACCCTGCCCCACAGCCTCTGGAAATGCTGACACACGGCATTTTAGAGATGGGGAAGGGCAGTCACTGTGAGCACCATGGATAACAGGTGGCAAGGGCACTAAAAGGCAGTGCCAGTTTGAGCCAAGGGTCTCTGGAATGCCACAAAAGGAGCATTTATTTAGCACACACTCTGCTCCCAACTCTTCCAAGTGTAAGGAAAGATCTGAGTAGCCATTGGAAAGGAAAACCTGGTAGTCTGACCCTGACACTGACTTCTCTAAGCAAGTCACTTAAACATTTCATTTCCTGTTGGAGAATACAGAAGCAGCAGCACTCCCCTGCTCCGGAGGGAGCAGTGAGCTCAGCACGCTCCTGTCCTCCAGACATCTGTGTGCATCACCCCCTTCCCTGGGCTGAGTGTGTTTTCCCTCACTGAGTTTGGAGAGGATGGATGCTGGGTTGATTTAGGCTCATTTCTGCTCCTGATTTGAGGAGCATTGAGCTTATTAATAAAATGATGCTTATTTTTTGATGTTGGCTTCCAGTAGAAGCTCAGCGTGACAGATCCTGTAAATACCTGATTAGCCCCCAAGACATTAGTCAAGATGCTTGTTTTACTGACAGAGAAAAGAAAATTAAAAATCCAACATCTGACCTGTATTATTTTGAGAACAAACAGGCAGAAGGAAGATGAGGAATTCAGAAGTTGCCAAGGAGGTGATACGGTTCCTCACTCCTTTACCACGGGAGGGAAAAGGCAGTGAAATTTCATTTCCCTGAACCTTGCCCCTGTGTGATTGCTCAGCATGAAAACAGGCTTCAAAAGAGAAACTGGCTTGCCCTGGCAGGATCAAAACACAGATCCAGTCCCACTACACTGAGTGTTTTTCTCTCTGGAGTTTGCTGGTTCCTCAAAGAGGTGGCTCTGCACCTTTGAATGAACTCACAGCTCAGTACCACCAGGAGTTGGACTCCACGGTCCCTGTGAGTCCCTTCCAGCTCAGGGTATTCCACATCCTACGATTTCATCTCCAACCACTGGCACCTCAGGAGCCAGCCCAGCATCTCTCCCATCACAGAGACTCCACGGGCACTTCCCAGCCCGAGGTTTCCCCTGTGCCAGGTCTCCCATTCCTTCTCCTTCTCCCTGAGCTGGCTCACCTTGCCCCCCACCTGCCCTGTGCCACCAAAGAGCTGCTTCTCCCTGCTGATACTCCTCAGTTCCCACCACCATGGTCACCACGGGCGGTGATTGCCCATTTTTTTCCCATTTTTGCTGCCGTGCACAGAACTAGAAAACTGTGAGCATCTGCCATGAGCTGGGAGGTGGGTGAGGAGGCTTGCTGTACCCAAACTTTACCAAAAAATGCAGAGGAAATTTTCAAAATAAAGACTTGAGGATGTCTAAGAGACAAAGCAGAGTCAGTTGTTATTCAGCCAAGGCAGAGCAGCTTTCCTGCATGAGACAGTCACCACAACCCTGGCAAGAAGGGGGCAGTTGAGTTGGGTTTGGAATTCTGCTGCTTTTCTAATTCCCAATATTTGCTGTCCCCATAGCAGCTTTGGAATAACCTGAACAATGAGCTCAGAAGCACAGGGAGAACTGACCCTGAGCTGGGAGTCCCAAACCAGACCACGGAGAGGATATTTCTTTGAAATGCAGGAGACTGGGACCTGCACATGGAAAAGCAGCACCTGGCATTGCAACTGGGAGAACTGGAACCAGCACAGTGAGCTACTCTTCAGGAAACAAGTCCCAAAACCACTAAAATCATTTTTAAAAAGGCAGTAGAAGCCTGCTGTGCCTGTCTCTTCTCTAATAAGGGGTAAATTAAGACAACACCTTGCAGCGTACCATCAGCATCCTACCTGCTACTTGTACAGTAAATATATTTTTTTATATTTACATATATTTATATATTATAATATTTTACATATATTTTAAAGCACCCCTCCCTGCCCATTTCTCCACTGCAGCAACAGGCAGAGACCAGCCACTGGCCCCCATGTGAAGATCCTTTCCTTCTGTCCTCCTTATAATTTACAAACTATAACGATACCAAGCTCACAAGCAGCACCCACAGAGCCCAGCCACGGCAAGAGAGCTCCCAGACACCCAGAAATCTACCCCAGGCTTGCAGGCACTCGCTGGCCCGGGGGCTCATCCAGGGGGATACAGACCTGCCTGTACCTCCGCTCCGAGCACACCTTGCAGAGTCCATTGAAGCGGTTCATGGCTGGCACCCCCGAGCCGCCGCCAGCCCATGAAAACCCCGCACTGCCGCGGCCAGCCCGCACTCGGCGCAGCACGAGCGTGGAAGGAGCCCCAGTCAGAGTGGCATGACCGCCCATGGGAACCCAGCTCCCGAGAAGAATGGCAGGAAGCCACCTTTCACCTCCCCGGCCCCTGCGAGTGCTGTATGCCGCTTTATGATAAGCCAGAGGCTTCCTGAAAACCCTCGCTGACGAGGAAGGGAGAGAGTTTTATATTAAAATTCCCGTCAACTCTTTAGTATTCCCTAGTCCCAGCTCTGTTGATGTGGCTTTTGTTCCCGTGGCATTCTTCAGGCGCACGGAGCACTTTGTTATTGCGACGTTCTCACAAACACTTGGAGGATGTTTGAGCGGCGTTTCACAGGCACTGGCTGTGAGAGCCTTGCTCCATGAAAGACATGACTCCACGCTCGTAAAAAAAATCAGAGGTTTGGGTTTATAGAAGCAAAACAAAAAATAAAAAAAAAAAATAAATAAATTAGAAAAAAAAAAAAAAAAAAAAAAAAAAAAGAAAAAGCAGAGTTTGTTTTCGAAAGCACAGACCCAGAGGATATGCACGTCCCCGTGCTTTGTGCTCATAAAGTCACCGAGGGGGGAGCGTCATGTCATCTGAGCTCCATCCATGGTGAAATTTGGGATTTAAAAGCCAAGAGGAACTCTGAGCACAGCCAGCAGCAGAATACCCAGCAAGGCTCAGCTGCCCCACTGCCAGATTTGGACACAACACCTTGGAGATGGGGTTCCAACAGAGAAAACACCTTCCACACTCTACAGAGGGATGGAAGGCTGGAGGGAACCCAAAATCCAGGTTCTCGTGCACAGTAGCCGGGGTGGCAGGGCCAGGGAGGCCAGGGAGGGAGCTGAGGAGCCTCAGTGCTCCCAGGGGAGCCGCAGTGGCAGAGCCATCAGAGCATTGTCCAGGCGGCCACGCTGCCAGGCTGGGGCTGGGGCTGGAAGGAGGAGCAGCCTTCCTTCCCAGCCACCACCTTTCAAGTCAGTGGCGACTGCCGGAGAGGAAGGGAGGAGAGGGGCGCTGGCTTTGTTTGTCTTGCTCAGCCCTGCGCTGTAAAACAAATAACTGCAAATGCAGCCGAGGGAAGCGCCGGGCGGAATTCGGCACAGATAAATCACGGGGCCGCCCGAGCCCCGTTTCCGTTGCAAACCATGTGTTTGTGTTCCCATTTCCCATCCTTGCCTCTCCTATAAATCACCCAGGCTCCACCACGGGCCTTTGCCTTCCCAGAGCACACGGTCCTGGAAGGAGGAGAGGAGCAGACGTGTCCGAGGAGCACAGAGCTGGCCGGGGCCGATGCGGTGGGGCAGGAGCTGCCAGCCCCAGCCCCGCCATCCCAGGCAGTGCTGGTGCTTTGCCTTGAGTGGGAATACGCTGGGAAAACAGGAGCTCCCTGAGGCAATGGAGGTTAGTACCCAAATCACTCCCCTCCACCAGCTGACTGGGGCCTGACTGGAGGGAAAAATTGCCTGTGACAGCCAAGGTGTGACAGGGAGGTGACAGAGCTCCCTCATCTCAGCATCCCCATCACTAAACCACTGTCCCTTGGCTCATCTGCAAACCCCTCAGGCAGGCACACGACCCCACATCTTCCCAGTGCTGGTGGGTCACAGCCCTGTCACACCCACCTTCAGCTGCTGCAGGGTCACAGCGTCCTGGCTCTCCTGGGCTGCACTTTGACTTCCTGGCTTGACTTCTGAAATTATTTTAAAAAGAATTTTTAAAAAGGGAAAGGCCCCATGAGTGTGGTAATCCCACACTGCACATGAGGCCTTTACATGTCATGGGCACATCCCCTCCAGGCAGCAGGGTGGCTGCACACCTGAGACTGGCACTGCTGCCCCACCCTGCCCCGTGCCAGCCTCTGCTCCTCCACACCCTGCAGCACTGCAAGACCAAGGCAGGAGAAGAAGCTCCCAACCATCCAGCCAGACCCCAGGGGTAGAGTGTGGCCACATGAGGACAAGCCAAGCAAGAGGGAGAGATGTGGCTGCAATGTTGGCTCCCCACAGAGCCCCAGAAGTGAGGCTGAAGGGGAGAGCAGGGTCTGCTGAATCAGCCAGGGTCTCCACCCCACAAGATTTTGGGATGCCAGTGCCCACTAAGCACCACAGGGCTGAGCAGTGCCTGTGGGGGCACAGGGTGCAGTAGGGCTGGGGCTGCTCCACACACAAGCTCAGACACAGGAGTGACTCCTCTCCCAAGCCTTGCCAACACCCCCTGAGACATTCCCGTGGTGGGACACACCTGTGCTCTGCTTCAGCCTCCTCATGGCCACCTTCAGGTGCTTGGTCCTGCCCAGGTCCTCCCCAAGGAGGTAATACCAGCCACTGATCTCCTGTGGGGAGGGAAGCAGCTGTGCATGCAGGGACAGATGCTCAGCCCCATTTCACCAAGCCAGGGCAGGAGCTGCCCCAGTTACAGCATGCAGAGGGGCCCAGACCTGCTCACACACACACACAGAGCCCAGAGTCCTTCTCTCAGCAACAGCTAAAATTTCAGCCTCCCTTCAAGGGGAGAATGAGCAACACTGAAGCAACGAGATTCCAGGTTTTTAGAGGGATATCCAGCAGTCTCATTCAGCATCCAGGGGACAGGACCTCATCTCAGCCTTGCTGAGGTCCCAGGAGCTCCATGCTTTTTTAAAACAGCTGCACCTCACCTGTCCAAATTTCAGAGGAGGCCATGCTTAAGCCACCTCTCAGGCCACTGCCACCAACAGCTCCTTTTTAGTCTCCTGCTATGAAGAAAATCTCCACACCTCAGGTGTGTAAATTTTAAAAATCAAGGAGCATTTGGACAACACTCTCAGGCACTGGGTAAATTTGTCTGTGCAGGAGTTGGGCTTAATGCTCCCTGTGGGTCCCTTCCAGCTCAGGATATTCTGTAATTCTGTGAGCTCAGGGGATGTATTAACACTTCCATGAAACCCCTCCAGCCTGCCGAGATATTCTGCTGCCCAGGGGCAGAATCCCTCCCCGCTGGCCACTGGGATGAAGCATCCCCATGCTTTGGTGGTCGCTGGGAGCCGCTGGCCACGGGAGCCAGGGGAAGGCAGAGCCAGCTGTACTAACGAGCAGCAGCCAGGCTGAGGCAGCAGCACTGTGACCAAACCCGCCGCAGCAGGGACAGGGATCCCGGCACAGCATTCCTGCAGGAACTGCCAAACCCCCTCCGTGTCTGCCCCTGCCCATCAGCACACTGCTGGGAATCAGGCAGACTCCTGAACGTGTCCAACCCTCACACCCACTCACCCACGTGCCATTTGTCACCCATGCCAGGTTGGCCCCATGTCCTGTGTCCCCCCCTGCACACTGGGCAGCCAGCATGTGCTGAGGACACCTCTGTGCACCCCCAATCGCTGCCACTCTGTGCCCCTGCCGAAGGGAATGACATCCCCTGTGCCAGGATCCCTCCTGCAACAGCCTCCCCACCCATCTCCAGCAACCACACCAACTCCAGTCTCACAATGGGAATGGGAGCAGGGAGCTCCCTAGGCATCTCCCCCCACGGTGGGAAAAGCCTGTTTTGATCCACCCACCGAGCCCAGAGACCCCAGGGAGCCAGGCCCAGCCCCACACCCTGCACTGGGACACGGAGGTACCTTGTCTAGGGACAGGAGGGACTTGACACCAAAGCTCATGCAGCCGATCAGGTCGCTCTGCCTGCAGGAGAACCAGAGTCCAGGGACTGTCAGCACATGCCTGTTAAGCACCAGATCCCCCCCTTGCACCCCTTTTCAGGGAGCCCCCCAGCATCCCTGCCCAGGCTGGGCACCAGGCAGTGCCCAAGACGTGCCCCTGCCCCGTGGTTCGAGCAGGCACGCTGTAACCACACGGTTCAGCTGCAGCAGGGCAAGGAGCAGCTGGGCTGGAGCACCCTGGTCACCTCCAGCCTGCCTGGTGCTGGCAGGAGCTTGGCCAAGGAGGCAGGTGGCACTTGCCTGGGCTGACAGCACTGCCTGCAAGGTGCCAGCCCCCTCGGTGTCCCCTGCCACATTGTCCCCAGAGGGAGGGGAGGTCCCAGCCCACTCCAGCCCCACACGGCTTTGGCCAGCAGTGCAGGCACAAGTGACTGCAGGAGTTTAAGTGCTGGCCCAGCTGATGGCTACCAAGCAGCAGCGATGGCAACAGAGTGCCAAGGGCAGGATTTCCTGCCCATGGTGCTCACCAGCACTGGCTGCCCACGAGTGTGACCCCAGCTGGGACATCCCTGGCCCAAGCCCTGAGTCAGGGCCAGCCCTCATGGCCCAGAGCCCTGCAGGAGCTCACATGAGGTGACAAGAGCAGGGGTCAGCCCCATCTGAAAAGGACCCTATGACAGCCCCTTACCTGGAATTCCTCTCTCTGTTCCAGACTGTGACCAGGAGACGCTTCTGCTCATCCTCCTCTTGCACTGGGCTGTAACAAGAAGAGGGCGCAGCCCATCAGCTTCCCAAGAGCACTCAGCAAGGGCTGCCCTCACAGCCACAGACTCCTCAGCCTCCTCACAGCCAGGTCTTCTCCTCCAGTCTCTGCACAGAGCACTGCAGCACCTCCCCAAAGAACAATCTGCTCGTTGCTGACAGACACCTGCAAGGGGCTGTGACTTCTCCTGGGCAGCTGCAGGGACACCACTCATGCAGTTTCAGGGGGTAAGAATCTCGCAGGAAGACACATCCAACATCAAAGGGTAAATGCAAGGAACAAGCCACAGTTCATGCTCTGAAACCACCACCCTGTGCCAAATCAAATGCTGCATGGGTCAGAGGGCTGACACAGCCTCCTTCACCAGCTCTCCTCAAACACTAAGTAATGCATCTCCTTTCCCATGCAGAGACATGCTGGAGCTGTAGGAAACTCTTTTACCTTCCTCATTCACACTACTGCAGGTGCCAGGTCTAGGAAATGGAGTATGTTTGGCCAACTCCTGCCCAGCAAGAAAGTCTGAGCATGCAGGAGCAGTGCTACCATGCTGTGTGTGCTGACAGCTCTGCAGAGCTCTGCCCAAAAGTTCAAGGCACTTCAGCTACAAAAACCAGCAGAATAATGCCTGTCACTCCTCATCTCGGCAGCAGAGCTGCTCAGGCATGCTGAGTGTTTATTAGAGATCACAAAGCAAAAGCAAACACGGCGTCTAGGCGTGGGGAGGGAGCCCTGGGACCGTGGCACGGGGTCCCCACTGCTCCATGTGACACGGTGCTGAGGGATGCCCAGAGCTGCCATACTCACAACACAAAGTGCTCATGGAACACAGGATTTTTGCTGTCTGGCACAGTCTTCGTCTTTTGCCTGCACTTCCAGTCAGCATCTGGCACAATGGACATCTTTGGGAGGAGAACAAGCAGTGTTAGCATTCCCAGAGCACGCAGCAGCCCCAGCTGCTGTGGCAGGAGACTGGCACAGGCACTAGTGTGCACGGCTAAGCTCAAAGATCTGCTGAGCCCCTGCTCATGGGTGGCTGGGATCACTTCACCCTTCTGTCTGTCAGGAATTGCATTACAAACCTGCTTGGGGCAGGGGAGGGAGGGAAAAGAGTAGAAAAATCAAGGAGTGATGTACACAAGTGTGGCTGGTCGGGGTCTGACTCACATCCCCTCTCAGGGGAGCTGCTTCCTGCACTGTGCACATCCCAGCAGGAGACCCACCCTGTGCCAGCAAACATCCCCACCAGGCTTTGGGCACCCACTGGGGTGCTCTTGCAACGAATGGTTGACACAGCCCTCAGCAGGGTCCTGTCCTCCCCTTTTCTACCTCATGCAGACACTGCCAACAAAACCCATGAGCTCTCCAGCACTGGGCAAGAGCCCAGCCAGCTCCCTGCACGCTGGGAATGCTCTTCCAGAGCAGGATGGAGAAGGAAGGGGAAGGGACAAACAGTGCAGAGCAAGCTTGGATGAGTCAACCATAAAATTCTCCCAAAAAAGGATAACGTTCCCTGAGAAAGCCCAAGGAGAACTCACCTTCACATAGGAGTCACACACACGGCAGTCCGTTCCCATCAGACCTTTGGCTTCCATGACTGGAAAGGAAATGAAATGGTCACATCCCAAAGCAGCAGGGAAGGCATCTTCCTACCCCACACTGCTCTGCCGCACAGGGTGATCCCTGCCCGTGGGGCAGAACCCACTGGGTGCCCTCAGACAGGGGCAGGGGTTTATTGTGCTTCCCCTTTAACTCCCCCATGCTATAAATACAGGTCGGTGGCAGAGGCAGTTCAGCATCTGGATGGCAAATTGCATTCCCTCTGCCTGACTTCCCCCAGCCTTGCTCTCCCTTCCCTGGAGCCAAATGTATCATCCAGTTAAATATCAACAGCCACATCCCAACACTGCCCTGCTGCCCTCAGCCCCGCTGCCCAGACCCTGCACTGCCTGGGGCAAGGGCTGAGCCAGGGCTGAGCCACGGGGTGCCAGGGATGAGCCAGGCATGACCCAGGCATGAGCCTGGGATGAGCAAGGCATGAGCCAGGGATGTGGCAGGGGTGAGCCAGGGGGTACCAGGGCTGAGCCAGGGCTGAGCCAGGGGGGTGCCAGGGATGAGCCTGGGATGAGCCAGGGATGAGCCAGGGATGAGGCAGGGATGAGGCAGGGATGAGCCAGGGATGTGCCAGGGATGTGCCAGGGATGTGCCAGGGATGAGCCAGGGATGAGGCAGGGATGTGCCAGGGATGTGCCAGGGATGAGGCAGGGATGAGGCAGGGATGAGCCAGGGCTGAGCCAGGGATGAGGCAGGGATGAGGCAGGGATGTGCCAGGGATGAGGCAGGGATGAGCCAGGGATGAGCCAGGGCTGAGCCAGGGATGAGGCAGGGATGAGGCAGGGATGTGCCAGGGATGAGCCAGGGATGTGCCAGGGATGAGGCAGGGATGAGGCAGGGATGAGGCAGGGATGAGCCAGGGCTGAGCCAGGGATGAGGCAGGGATGAGGCAGGGATGAGTCAGGCTGAGCCAGGGCTGAGCCAGGGCTGAGCCAGGGGGGTGCCAGGGATGAGCCTGGGATGAGGCAGGGATGAGGCAGGGATGAGGCAGGGATGTGCCAGGGATGTGCCAGGGATGTGCCAGGGATGAGGCAGGGATGTGCCAGGGATGTGCCAGGGATGTGCCAGGGATGTGCCAGGGATGAGGCAGGGATGAGGCAGGGATGTGCCAGGGATGTGCCAGGGATGAGCCAGGGATGAGGTAGGGATGAGCCAGGGATGTGCCAGGGATGTGCCAGGGATGAGCCAGGGATGACCCAGGGATGAGGCAGGGATGTGCCAGGGATGAGCCAGGGATGAGCCAGGGATGAGGCAGGGATGTGCCAGGGATGAGGCAGGGATGAGGCAGGGATGTGCCAGGGATGTGCCAGGGATGAGCCAGGGATGAGGCAGGGATGAGCCAGGGATGTGCCAGGGATGAGCCAGGGATGAGCCAGGGATGGGCCAGGGATGTGCCAGGGATGAGCCAGGGATGAGGCAGGGATGAGGCAGGGATGAGGCAGGGATGAGGCAGGGATGAGGCAGGGATGAGGCAGGGATGAGGCAGGGATGAGGCAGGGATGTGCCAGGGATGAGGCAGGGATGTGCCAGGGATGAGGCAGGGATGAGGCAGGGATGTGCCAGGGATGAGGCAGGGATGAGCCAGGGATGAGCCTGGGATGAGGCAGGGATGAGGCAGGGATGAGGCAGGATGTGCCAGGGATGAGGCAGGGATGAGGCAGGGATGAGGCAGGGATGAGCCAGGGATGTGCCAGGGATGAGCCAGGGATGAGCCAGGGATGGGCCAGGGATGAGGCAGGGATGTGCCAGGGATGAGGCAGGGATGAGGCAGGGATGAGGCAGGGATGAGGCAGGGATGAGCCAGGGATGAGCCAGGGATGGGCCAGGGATGAAGCAGGGATGTGCCAGGGATGAGCAGCAGGGCCTGGCAAGCACAGGGTGGGCTCTGAGAACCAGCCCAAGCTTCCTGGTCTCAAGCCCAGCAGGGCAGCAGAGGCTCTGCCCTGTCACAGACTGTGCTCGAATGAACACATCCAGCCTGATGGAAAGGCCAGGGCACAAGGGCAGAGGGCGCTGCAAGCCCCTCTGGTGCTTCCTGAAGTGTTTTGTAAGGTTCCTCCAGGACAACATGCACCAAGGGCCTCCCCCTCCAGCCAGACCTGCTCTGGGGTTAAAGATCTTGGGTGGAGAATAAAAAAGTCAGATGGGTCACCCACATCACCCCACAGCCTCCTCCTGCCCACACTGAGTACCCTGGGCTTCCACCATGTGCAGCCCCAGACCCTGAGCCTCCATGCCCCCTTGCTGGACCATTTCCCTCTTCCCAGACCCTCTTTTGGAGTCAGAAAAAGACCATCAGTCACACCCAGCTCACACTGGGGCTGCTCCCAGTCAAGGGATTTGGGGTCTGGCCTGTGCCAGACTCTCAGACAGGTGTTTCCCAAAAGAAAAGAGAATTTTGACACTGCCACTGGCTTCTCTGATAATCACCATCAAAACACTTTCATTGAAAAAATATTGCTGGTGTTAAAAACTGCAGCACTTGGAGGTAACAGAACAGTTTGGAAATTCTGGCAAATATGGCAAAAGGGTTTTGGCAGAGACACAGACTTTCCTTTCCAAATTGCATTTGCCATCTTTCTCTTCATATGGAATAAAAGAAAAGCAATTTATATGCATGGATGCAAACACACTGTTCACATTGAAACGAAGGTCTCTGGAAATTTCAGTTTGGTCTCTTAATCAAAGAGCTCCCCTTTGTGCCACTGCACCGCAGTTGTTCCCAACAGCTGCCATGAAGCTCTGAAGAGCTTCAGGGAAGAGCATGGGATTGCTGTCCCCACCCCACTTTGGGATGCCCCAGGGAGACACTCACCGTGCAGCACCAGCGTCCGGCCCTGCGCCTCGATGGACAGCTTCAGCTGGCCTGGGGACAGAGGGACAGGGGGACAGAGGGACAGGGGGGACAGGCTGAAGGACTCACCCAGCCCACAGCTGCAAGGCTCACACAGGGCCAGACTGTGTGAGGGCCAACATCCCAGCTCACGGAGGGTCGGGGACCATCAGCACTGTCTGCCAGCACTGGAAGCCCCCAGGGCCCAGCCCTGCACAGGAGCTTGGGGCTGGGAGAGCCAAGGTGTGCCCTGCTGAGGGAGTGAGGGCAGCACCACTGCTCTGCCAGCCTGCCCACACCCATTCCCTCACTTTTCCATGCACTGGCAACTCTGCAACAGCCCAAAAATCCCCCCACAAGGCTCAGGCTGAGGCAAAGCCTCAGCCCATGGTGTTTGTCAGGGTCTGGGTGTGATGGTTCAGGGGGCAGGGTGAGCTGCCTCCCGTCTGAATGTCCTCCCAAAAGGTTCCCTGGGAGCTGGGCCTGCCAGCCTCAATAGGATGTGCAGATTTTAATGGCAATGAAGTGTCTCTAATTCTGAATTAAACTAAACATTTCCCAACACCGCTGGAGAATCCAAAGACTGAAACCATCACTGCTACAATGTTTTCCTCAATCCAAAACAAAAGATCCCATTTTCACTTCTTCCCCAGTTTACAAAACACAACAAATGAGTAAACATCATTTACAGAGTAAACATAATGTACAGACACATAAACATCTTGCAAGTTAAAACCCAACATTTCATTTTGCCAAAGACACGCCCAAGGGCTCAGGCTTGCTTGGGAGGGGCTATCTGATGGGATTGTTTAACCTGAAACAATTCAGAGAACACACTAAAAAAAAAAAAGTCCAACCTCTGAGCAGCTCACGTGTACCCATGTGTGCACAGACACGTGGAAATGGTTTCTGTGTGCATTTGTGCAAATGCAAGGTGAGAGAGGAAGGACAGGAGCCGGGTGGGACGAGTCAGGACAGCTGTAGCACTGGTTTGCAAAAGAGAGAACACTGTCCCCCAGTTTCATCCTCCCACTCCCACAGGCTTTGGGCATCTTTTGGAACCCCTCTGCTATCTGCAGATCTCGGGGGCTGTGGGAACCCTCTGCCTGCTCCACTGTTAGCACACAACAGATGTTACCACAGGGAAAGGAACTGCCCCAGAGTAGCCGAGCATGAGGAGGAGCCGGGGGAATGAAGGCAGAGGGGAAGGAGAAGGGAAGATTTTGTGCTGGGTAATTTGGGGGGATGCCAGTCTGGGGACTGTCCTGCCCTGGGGATGGCTGGGGCTGCTCCTGGGGAGCTCAGGGGCCAGGGCTCTGCACAGTGAGGGGTGGGTCACCCTGCTCCGTGTGTGCCACTGCTGTGCTGTGGGGACAGGGCCCCTGGCACAGGCTGCCCAGCACCAGGAGAGGCGAGCAGGGAGCAGGGGGCAGTGCTGCCCTTCTGGGGAGAAACACAGATTGGCCAAAGTAGAGCTTGGGAGTTGAGGTGCTCTCCTCTCTGTGAGGAGCAGAGGATGTTTCCCTCTCAATGCATTTGTTCCTGAGTGTCTCCCAAGCACATGAAGAGACAAATCACAGCCCCCAGCACGCCCCAGCCCCTGTCTGGCCCCTGCTCAGGCCTGGCTTGTGCAGGGCCAGGGGCAGAGAGGGAAGCTGCTCCTGGAAAGAACAATCGGCTGGAGCTGGCAGGAGGGTTTGCTGTGCCAAGGTCTGTGCTCAGACACAGCTGGGGAATTTTGTCAAATGAGCAGAGCAGTGACCTGGTGCCACACCTGGGTGGGCAGGAACACAATCCCTGTCAAGGCAGGTTCATGGCCTGCATTCCCACCTCAGTCCAAGTGCAGAGGGTCAGAGAAACCTTTTCCCCTGGATTTATCTCCTGATACATCCTAACAAGAACTGAGGGAAACAAGCCCCAGCAGGGAGGCACTGACAGAGCTTGTCCAGGTCCTCTCTGTTAAATAAAGTTTAATATAAATTAAAATAAGTGCAGAAGAAGGACAGAGGGGGAACCCACATCCCACATGCAGCTCCTGGGTGAACATCCCATCACAGAGCAGGATGCAGCCAGGCTTGCAGGAATGCAACACATAGAGTCCCCAGCCCCATCCTTCTGGACCCACAGGGCCAGGAGAGGCAATTCATGCCAAGGAACAAAGCTAGTACAAGGAGAACAAGGGGAAACTGGCATGAACAAGCACAAGATGGTAATCAAACAGGTTCCCTCCCACGAGAGAAGTTTGCCAGGCTAAGGGAGGGGACAGGGCAGCCTTCTATGGGAGCAGACCTAGCAGGGAAACCTGTTCCTTACTGATGATCTCTGACAAATGGAAAATTTGGGGTTCTTCTTAAATACTTTTCTGCTTTACTGTAGGAAAAATGCAGTGTTGGATGTGGCTGGGACAGCCAAGAATCTTCTGTGCAAATGCCAGTGGGGATTCCTGCTAGAGGACACAGTGTCAGATCCTGCCTGGGCAGGAGGTCCCCATGGGCACAAGGCACCCCAAAATCACCATCTACAATCTCTGCCCTGGCACCAGCCCTCTGGGAGACTCTCTCCTGGTCACCCTCAGTGACAGGGTAGTGCTGGCCCTGTCCTGCTAGGCTCTGCAGCTCAGAACACAACTCCACATCTCAAGGGATGCTCAGCCTTTGAGAGGAGCTGTGGCTGCAGAGAGGATGTTTGGCCTGGACTTGGTTACAGAGCCAGGAGGCACCAGAGAACCCACATCATTTGGCCTATATCCTATAGACAAAGACAGGAGGATTTCAGCTTCCAGGCTGTCCTCAGCAGTTTGGCTCTCAGAAGTCTAAAAGGGGAAGGAGCAGCATCCCTGGGAAGAGGCAACATCCCTAGGAAGGAGCTCACTGCACGAGAGCTCACAAGAACAAGAGAAGCTTTGAAAGAAAACAAAACTGCTGCTTAAAAAGCAGCACCCAGAGAAGACACCCAGCTGCCCCGTGTGTGACACTGCTGCCCAGCCATCACACACCCACAACGGCCAGGGCACCCACAAGACATCCAGATTCCCTCGGGGCTCGCAGCCGAGCCATGGCCGGGCCAGCTCCACCCGCAGAGCCGCCGCTGCCAGGGGCCACTGCAACCCACGGCGCACGCCTGGGACAGCCACAGCAGGACCCCTAAGGAGCCAAAAGGAAACTGGGGCTCTGCCCTAACAGGGGCACAGCTCCAGGCAGCCCTACCCCAGCTCATGTCCGTTCAGGGGGCAGAACGAGCTGGGCATGGGACACCGGGAGAGCGCTCCCCACTCCGCCGCGGCTGAGCCGGGGCGCAGTGCGCTCCTGGTTCCGGGCATTACTGCGGCTCTGCTCGGCAGAGGCTGCTGCCCGGCCCTGATTCCTTCGAGGAGCAGCTGCCCAGCCGCTTCCCAGAGCACCCCGGCCGGGGCGGCATCCCCCGGGCTGTCCGAGCCGGGGTTCCGCGCTTACCGAACGTGCTGAGGCAGAAGGAAGCTCCCAGGAGGGCACCGGGCCGGCGGGCGCAGAGCGAGACCCTGCGCACATTGCCGGGCTCCATGGCACGACACCTCCAATTACGAGCCGCAGTAATTGGAGCCGTGCCCGCCGAGCCCGCGGGGAGCAGCGTTTCCATGGGACACGGAACAACCGCCGCAGTTTGAACGGAGCGGCTCCCATCGGCCCCGCGGGTTTGAACGGGGACCGCACCTGTGCCAGGGCGGGGTCAGTGCCAGGGTGGGGACAGTGCCCTGGCCGCCCCGCGCACCCCGGAGCCGCGGCCACCCTGCCGATGGTACCCCAAGAACGAGCTGCAGGGGAAAGGGAAAACCCTCCCTGCTGTCGGCACCCCCTGGGACTGCCCGTGCGGGTTCGCGGGCACGTTCGCAGCTGTTTAAGGAACTGTCGCACCGCAGCAGCGCGGGGCAGGAGCATTCACAGCACCCTGGGGACATTCCTGCAGGCAGAACTTGTCTGTGAGGGTCCCGGGATGGCAGGGCGTGGGTGACCTGCTTGGCTCTCATGTGACAAGGAAAGAGGCACGCAGCTTATGGGGTCTCGCCCTGCAAGAGCCCAGAGCAGCCCATTCCATCACCCGGGAGCTGGCGATGCACCCACGGGCTCTGGGTGCTGCACCACAGCTCACCGGGAGGCACCAGAGCCGAGCGGAGCTCCGGAGGGTCTGGAGGAATGATGGAGATGGTTTCTTGGGGGGAAAACCCCGCTCCAAAAGCTGGGCTGTCGCAGAACTCTCCAGGACGAAAAAAGAACAAGATCTCCTGGACAGCCCAGGCTGCTGGACACACAGCCCCGCCACCCCTGCCCGTGGTGGCCGCTCCTCACGGCCCCTCACTCACCTTTCCCTTTCACTCGGGCGTGGCTGATCCTCCTCCTGCTCCCTGAGGCTCCCCGCCGGCCCCGGGGGATCGCCCAGCCCTGGCCACTGCTGCCAGCACCGGGGGACTCTGGCCTGTCCCTGCCAGAGAAAAGAGGAGATGAGAGCAGGACCGGGCAGGACAGGGAGCAGGGACACCAGGGACATCACAGGCTCTGCTGTACCCTCGGTTTTACCTACCACGGGGGTTTGTCTCCACCTTGCCCCACCCTTCCCCCCTGAGCACAGAGGGAACGATGGCAGCTCACTCGATGCAGTGTCACGGCAGAGACAGACCCACGTTCAGAGGGAGTCACCCCTGGCAGGACCCTCAGCTGCAGCTCTGGCCGTGGCCCTTCCCATCTGACACACCAAGTGCAGCCCAGTGGCTCTGCTCAGCACAATTTTATTGTATTTAAAGCAGAGGAGCAGTCCTGTCAGGGCTTTACTAATCTGTAAGTAGCTGTCCAGGACACCAGATATGCTGCCCTGTACTGGGTGTTCAGGACAGGCTTAGAATTAGAATCACAGAATGCTCTGGCCTTAAAGCCCATCCAGTTCCATGCCTGCTTCCACTACCCCAGGTTGTTCCAAGCCAGACCCAGAACTAGGAGCCTTGGTGGAGAGACCTCCCAGCCAACTCCACAGAATCAGAAACCTCTGCCCAGGCTTCTTCCACAGAGATGAGCAGGGTAGGATTAGTGCAGCAGAGGGGTTTTACTGTTCCCTTAACACAGAGGCAGCTGTGGAGTCCCAGATTAACTCCCTGGAAGGGCAGAGCAGTGTCCCTCACCTGATAGAGCCACACTCACAGAAGCTGTGAAAGCAAAAGAGCCTGAGCTGGGATTTTGGTGCCAGGACGTGCCCCTCAGCCCCATGGCAGTGGGTATCAGGATGGACAGATGGACAGCACCTGCCACACCCTGCCCAGGGCCTCTGGGTACCCCAAACTATCTCCAGCTCCATCTTCACAGCCCCTAGAAAGAGGCAGCAGCTTGGAAAGGCTGTTTGCTCACTAGAAAAACTGCCTCTTCCCCCAGAGTTTGGCAGGGGCACTGGTTTGATTCAGCTGAACTCCCACCAGCAAAACTGCCTGAAACTGGAGGAAAAGCAACAGGAGGGACACGGAGCAAACAAGGGAGGGAAGGAAGGAGGAATGCTCTGCACAGAACAATCCATCACTGCCACAGACACCTATTGTACCACTGCCATAAATCCAAGCCCCTTTGGACACCGGTGGAGACACAAACCACCCCAGCAGCCTCTGAAGCCTCCAGGCAAAGAGCACAGCTCTGTTGGGGCTGCCTGTGCTGGCAGTGTCAGCCTGACCTTGCACCCTGCAGGGCCCTAGGGAGGCACCCAGCCAGGAGCCAGCACTGCCCAGGGTCTGCTGCCACAGGGGAGTGCAGAGCTGAGGAAGGCCTGGCAGGGTTTCTGCTGCCAGCTCCCACACAAAGCTTTCCTGGTGGAAAGGGGCCAGGTGCCTCCTTTTCTCTCCTTCCCACAGCAGAGCAGCAAGGCACAGGCCAGGATGGGAGCAGGGCATTGTGCAGCTCAGCCACCAGTGGGGCAGAAAATGCCCAGAGCTGAGTCCACTCGGGCTGGGAAAGTCCCTTTCCAGCTCTGGGAACTGGACCATCCATCCCCATGGATGCTGTGTTGCTGGAGCTCCCTGCACCCACAGCCCAAGGGAAGAGGCACCAGGCACATCCATGGGCACAGCCCATGCTCAGCACTCCTGCAGCTCCCCCTCACCTCCCCTGCCACTGGAATCCAGGATTCAGGGTGGGGTGAGGAGGGGTCCCCAAACAGAGAAGTGATTTATTCTGTAATTGCTGCGTGTTTGTCCAGCACAGCCGTGGCCTTTGCTGCTCTCATCAAAGTGCAGGGCAGGCACAAGCAGTGCAGGACGTGGCAGCAAGCAGAAGCACCTGTGAGACAGCACCAGGAGCTCCTCAACAGCTCCAGTACTTCTGCTTTTCCTCACCCCACTGCTGGATTTGGGTCTGGGGAAGCTGGATCCCCATTCCACAGCTGGGAGCCTAGCAGAAGGTGCAGCCACCTAAATTCTCCTGTCTGCCTGGTAGCCCCAAAATTCCCAGAGTTGCCCTGCAGCCTCTGGAATCCTTCAGGACCCAGTGACCCACAGGGAAGCCACTGCTGTTGGCTCCTGCCTCTCCACCAGGGACTTGAAGCAGCAAGCCCAGGGCAAGGTCTGGTGGGATGTGGTGGACACAGGAGGGAAAAGGCTACTCCAGCAGCTCTGCCCAGAACAGGAACGTGACTTCTCACACCTGGCACAGATGCTTTGCAGGTCCTTGAGGAAGGGTTGAATGCAGTCATCAAAACCCAGAAGCACAAGGAGGGGAACACAGAGAGGGAAGGGGTGGTTTGCAATCCCTGCACCCCAGACAGGCTCTCCAGCCAGAAGCCAACTTGGCCAGGCACACAGCCAATGCCACAACATCCCACAGGGGCCTGACCCAGCTGCCCAAGTTGATAATTGCACCCTGGCATTCCAAAACACACCCCCATTGCCTGCTCCAGGCTCTCCCTGCAGACCGGGGCACAGCCAGGGGAACAACTCTGGCTCTCCCCAGGAGCAAAGCTCTGAGCTCCAGCACAACTCACCAACATCAGAGCTCCTCCAAAATAAGACAGGCTGACACTGGAGATGTCACATTCTCTACCACATCTTCACATCTTGCTGAAAGGCAAGAGAGCCCAGGATACAGGGCTGGGGTGGGGATGAACCCTTTAATCCCACCCTCACTTTCATCCCATCCTCAACAGGCAGCACTGGGAGAGGAACTGAAGTGTATTTATGTTACAGAATATTCCAAGAGCTCTACTGTCCTGCCCACAGGGAGGGGCTGGGGACCCCTCGTCATCCCAGCCCTGGGGTCTGCAGAGAAACCTCACAATGGTTCAAACTCCCTCGCTCAGGATGTGTTCAAAATGCAGATGGAGAGGCCCTGGACTGCCTGGGGTCACAGACAGTGCTGCTGTCACCTCCTGGACAGGAGGGTTGAGGAACAAGCCTGCTGTGGTCCCCCTCTGTCCCTGGCCACATGGCCCAGAAGCTCTGCTGATGCCAGTGCCCCACAGACACAGGTAAATCATATCAAAGCCCTGTGCTGGACAAGCAGGAACCAGCACACAGGTGGGGTGTGCTCTGTTCAGGGATCCAGGACCATTTCTAAGGCAATCCTAAATGTTCATGCTTTCAGGATAATCAAAAACTCTTCTTCATTTGTTCAGCTGAATCCATTTGCTGGCATTCCCAGTGACCACTATCTGCCACCCGTCAAAATTAAAGCTTTTTCCCAGCAAATTTATTTGCCCCTAGGACAAACCAAACCAATCTGGGATTGCCTTTTTCACTGCACAGCTCAGCCCACAGGAAGACAACAGCAAGCAGCCTCCTGAGAGAACAGCAAACAATTCCCTCCACAATCCCAGGTATCCTGAACCTCTGGAAGGGGAGCAGAGTTTGTACCTGCCCAGCCTTGCAGTGTCCTGGTCCCTGATACAGCACAGCACCTCGGCAGCCCCAGCACCATGGCTTGTGTGGCTCCTCTCATCAGCACCCGCAGCTCTCCCAGCACACAGAGCTGTTTACACTCCTCCCTGTCTCCCAGGAGCTCCCCAGGCTCACACAAAGCCTCCTCTCTCCATGCCTTCATTGCAAAAGGCTTTGAAGAGGCAAACAGGACAGTAACAAATGCTGTGTCTCTCTAGCTAAAGCAGGCAGTCTCATAGCTTTGGGTGATAGAGGCCCAGGGGACAAGGCTTTCAAAATAATAATAAATAAATTATAGTAAAGAGTCTCTGTAGGATTCCCAGGCCATGACATTTCCCCCACCCATCTCCCAGAAGGTTTAAGGCTTGCTGGCTGCAGAAAACACTCCTAACACACAAACCCAGGAGATCCAAATCCACTCTAGCCTGTGGCACAGAGAGCTCTGAGATCAAACATGATTCCATGTGGAGCTGGGCATCTCCAGCCCCCCACAACAGGAACAGGGGAGATACAGACCCTCATCTCCTCCAGCCACCAGGATCTGGCTCCCATGATCAGCCACCCTCAGAACCATCCATCCATCCATCCATCCATCCATCCATCCATCCATCCATCCATCCATCCATCCATCCATCCATCCATCCATCCATCCATCATCCCTCCATCCCTCCACCCTCCTCCCCCAGGGCAATGGACTCTGCTGCCCAGGCAGAGGGGATCACCCAAGCACTCACGTGTGAGCCCTGGCTCTCCCAGCTGCTCCATGACTCCCACGCAAGGCCAGGATCCTCTCCAGCAGTGTCCAAGTTGAGATTGAGCTGCCACAAGCCTTTGGTTGTGGTACCACTGCAAAGGGGGGAGAAAACTCAAATCCAGATCAGTATAGAAATGTCCCAAGAGAGCAGAGATCCAGGCTGGGAAGGTACAAATAAAATTGTAAGCTGGGAAGAGACGGTGGTCCTGCAACAGCCCTGTTCTCTCCTGGCTCCCAACAGCAAGGAATCAATTCCTTCTAACTTTCCTCCTCACATTCCAACCCCAGGACTGACCTTAACCTGCAGTTTTGTTGGAGTCTCCAGCAAACTGCCCATTCAGCTGGTTGGCCTGGGAGTTAATGACTTTCTTTTAAAATTTAACACCGTTCTCCATCACAAATTTCAGTCTGCCAGCACAAGGGTCTGCCTTTGGCTGGATATTCAAATCCAAACACGTGCTTCGACAGTTATTCCAGGCAAAAGGGTAACATATGCACACAGAAAACCCACAAGTCTGAGGCTGTCTTTGGAACTAAAAAAACTAAATCAGGCTGGAAAAAAATTATCTGGCTTTCCAGATGGTAAGAGGATTGCAAAAAGGAGGGTTTGGGCTATTTCGGGGCAATCCTGGGGGCAGATTTCTGGGATTAGTACAGTCTGCCATATAGGGCAGACACACAAACCACAACACTTTCCAGCAGTGGGAACCCTGCAGCCCCCCTTCCCCAGGGCCCAGCTGAGGTGCTGCTGTCCCTGACACCACCTCTGCAGCAGGCACAGCAGAGCTTCTCCCTGCAAAACTCCAATTAGGAACCCAACGGAGAGGCAGACTGGCACATTAGCAAATCTTTTTCCAATTTGAGGCCCAAGAAAGGTTTCTCCTCCTGCCAGGGTATTTAGGTACACTTTCCCTTCTCTGCTCATATCCCAGAGTGTGAGAATCCTGTTGGAGCCCAAATCTAAGCCAGAGCAGCAGCAACATCCCCAGCCTGGCTTTTGCGGCTGCCTTTGTCACCCTGCAGCTCCCTTGTCTTCTCCTTTCAAGGCAGATGGACTCAGGACTTCAGGTTCCTGGAGAATTGCCCCTCCCAGCTGGGAGAGGACAGTGCTCTGGGTGTTAAACCAGCACTGACCCGACCCCATGGGCTGCTCCTGCTCACAAAACATCCTTCCCCTTCCACAGTGTCCCCACAGCCAGCACATGATCCCATCACAGCACTCAGCTCAGCATTGCTGCTTTGCCAAAATATCAGAGTCTTGGCAACATCTAGAGTTTTACAAGAACTGTGTCTGTCTCTCCACAGGACTCGTGTTTGGCATTTTGCACCCATCGTTTTGGGTAACAAACTTCTGTGCCTGATCTCTTTTCTAAACCTCCCTCCTTACCCCACGAAATGCACGGTCTGAACACACAAAGGGAGCAGCCTGCAGCAATTCCTGGCTCTGAGGCACGGCTGTAAGAACTCAGGACGCCTGTGGCTGGAAGCACATGGCATTTCTAGGGCAGGCAGAGGCACTGTGACAAACCCCACGTGAGCAGGAGCTGGCCCAGCCCCTCGGTGGCTCAGCAGGGATGCAGAGCACTGAACAGTCTCTGTGCACAGCCACTTGTTCCTGTGCCCTTCTTTCCGCAGGGCCAAGCTTGCTGGAAAGAGTTCATCTTGTCCCTCTGCCATTGCTGAACTGTGGCTGAAACTAAGGCAGCTGTGACCACAGCATGGTTTGTATAAAAGTGGTTCCGTGAACCAGCTCCTCTCCAGGAGGAGAGCAGCAGGGAAAAGGTTGGAGAGCAAGAAGCTCTTGTTTTATTTCAGTTCAGATTTTCACCCGTCTTGAACACCCCAAACCTGCAGAAACTGCCTGGCTTCTTCCCCTGCTGCCCTGGGGCTGGCCAGGGAGACATCCAGGGTTAATTCAGGAGAGGGATCCCTTTGAGGCACAGGGATACATCCTGATTCCTCCAGAAATGTCCTGTACAGAACATCTCCTTCAGACTGGCAGAGCCTCCACTGTCACCCTTAGCAGTGAGGGAGCAGCAATTAGAGAGAGCAGTGGCCATCAGAGCACTGTGGGTTATCTGTGTGGTGTGGATTCCCCATCCCTGGCAGTGCCCCAGGCCAGGCTGGATGGGGCTGGGAGCAGCCTGGGACAGTGGGAGGGGTCCCTGCCATGGCAGGGCTGGGACAGGATGGGCGTTCAGGTCTCTTCCACCCCAAACCAATCTGGGATTCCATGATTCTCTCCTCAGGAAAGCACACAGCCCAGTCCAGTTGCCTCTGAGCAGGCTGAGAGGAGATGCTGACCCCAAAGCATTCATGGGGTATCATAAACTATTTTTTTCTTCTTTTTCTTTCGTCCTTTTTTCCTTTTGCCGTGCCTAGCCTGCAAGATAACAGTAGGTTGGGCACACACCTGACTTAGAAACAGCAGCCTGACAATTTTCCCAGCACAAGGCTTTGTCCTTGGTTTTGCATTTCCTTAAGGTAGTGGGACTCTCTCAGGCCAGGTGTTTAAGACACATCTGTCTTACAACCTAAACCTGATTAAAAGCCCAGTGAATTGCAGCAGCCCATCAGCTCACAGCACCATTCTTCTGCTCTCTTATCCCTCAATGACACAAAAGAGCAGCACCATGAGACATTCCAGGTCTCTTAGATCTGAGCATCCAGTCCTGCTGCAGCATTTTAACAAAACTGAGTATTAATCCATTGTTGATTTATTTTAATGCAATAAAAACAATGTAATAACCAAGCTGGGTCTTTAGTGACACTTCTCATAAAGGAGATCAGTTTCAATATAGCAAAAGGTCTCTTGGGAATTATGCTTTTGGCCTCAGAATGATGAAATAGATCAAAGTAATGAAGTTAAAACAGCTTAGGAAGTTATTGCCTGTCACCTGAGCTGAACTGCTGTGCTCAGTCTGAAGCTGCAGGAAATAGCTGAGTTTCCTCTCAGGTACCTCACATGGGCTCTGCTGCCCAGCATCTGACACTGCTGTGCCTCCTAGTGAGCCAGGCTAGCTCACTGATTTCACAGAAAATCAAATATTTCTGGTATTTGGCACCCAAACGGATTTGACCAGGGATGATGTGGGGAAACAGAGATAAATGCCAGAAATCTTAGACTGGTTTGGGCTGGGAGAGCCTTAAAGCTCTTCCCATTCCACCCCTGCCATGGCAGGGACCCCTCCCACTATCCCAGGCTGCTCCCAGCCCCATCCAGCCTGGCCTGGGGCACTGCCAGGGATCCAGGGGCAGCCCCAGCTGCTCTGGGCACCCTGTGCCAGGGCCTGCCCACCCTCACAGGGGACAATCCCTGCCCAATATCTAAATGTATTAAGCCAGTTTAAAGCCATTGTCCTTTGTCCTGGGGCACACAGAAAGGAGTAAGTTGTCCTTTTTCTTGACAGAAATCTCCTTTGTCATCTGGTGAGGCCCCATTCCCAGGCTGGACAAAGTAAACCAAGGTTTTCTGATATTTTTATGTTCAATTAAGGTGGTCTACAGTGAAGCTGCTGCTCCAAGGGCAGCTGCCTCCTTTCTGCCCCTGGACTGTGATCCTGACTCCCTCCTTTAGCCCAAGCATGGGAACAGGCACACAGAGTCTCTCCAGCTAGAAGGGACCCAGAAGGATCATCCAGCCCCACTCCCTTGCAGGACTAGAATTAAATCCTATGACTAATCCCATCCTCCAGATGTTCCTGGAGCTCTAGAAGCCTTGGTGCCATGACCACTTCCCCAGGGAGCTTGTGCCAGTGATCCACCACTCTCTCAGTAAGGAACCTTTACCAGAATATTTCAGGAGATAAGTAAATTCAAGAATATTGAAGAAAATAAAAGCAGACACATTGGGTCACACGAAGCTCCTGTTTCATGTCAGAAGGTTATGCCCAGGGGAAAACACAACAACAGAGCAGGCACTAGACATTTTCCAAAATAGCTTCCCAGCCACCAACCATTTTCAATTCAAGGACTTTCCACTCCCACAGGGTCAATTTTAATGTACATTTGGCAGACATAGGAGATGGATCCTATTTGTGTAGTGGCACACCATGAGGAAAGCCTTACTGGGGCACCTTTGAGCCACCTCTGTGGATTAATTGGTATTCTGTACCAATTAGCTGAGTACAGCCTGATTGTTGCCTGTATTGTTTAAGCATGATCCCATTACCTGTAATCAGGAAGACATTCCCTGCCCTGGGAGCTGAGAGCACTCACTGTCCCAATGCTATTACAGAGCACTGGGGTCATCTGTCCAGGTGAGAGGATGTCTGACCCTGCTGCAGAGCTCAGCTCTGGCTGAGCACAAACAGGAGCAAGATTCATGGTGCCACAAACCCGAATGAACACCACGAGAGGTAACACAGAGGTTACCCTACAGCTTTCCTTCCCAAAGCACTTTCCAAAGGGAATAACAAAGTTACAGTTAATGCAATAGTCTGTCCACGCAGCTGAAAATAGCTCCTGACCTGGTACACAGGATTTGTCCAAGTCTCTGTCTTAGGTCACATAGGAAAGTCCACTCAATCAGCAGAATTTTAGGCTGGTGCCTTTTTGACAGTTAAAACTGCTGAATTAGTTTATGGTTAAAAAAAGAATGCCAGGAAGATATTTTGAGAGTGGAAGTGTTGCACTCTGAGGCCTTCATCAGAGGTGAGCTAAACTTAGAGGGTCTGAGGCAGGAAGAGAAGTGTGTGAGTGACACCTCCATGGGACAGCTCCATCCTCTGGGGACCAGGCTCCTGGCTGCAGAGCCTGGCCTGTCTTTAGGGGAAGGAAAAATTGAATAATTCCAGGCACCAGCTCTAAGTTAAGAGGCCTGATACACTTAAAAATTTAGAGATTATAATGACCAAGTAAAAGCTTACTTCCTTTTAAAAAGGATACTGCCAAGTGTTTCACATTCATTCTTCCACAGCCAAAAGGAAAAAAAAAATTAAAGAACAGAGCAGTTGTGAACCGTCTCTCACGGAAATTTAAATTGGTAAATGCAAACCATCCACACCAGTTTGGGATGTGTCCCTGTGTCCCTGCCTTCATCCACACCAGTTCAGGATGTGTCCCTGCCTTCATCCATACCAGTTTGGGATGAGTCCCTGTGTCCCTGCCCTCCGTTGTGTGCCAACTGGCTCTCCTGCTGTCTGTCTCTGTGTCTGTGTGTCTGTGTGTCTGTCTGTCTGGAGCTCTCCCGTGTCTGGGATCTGGGGCGGATCCGCTCAGCGCTAATGAGGGCGAGAGGTGTGAAGTGACTCACGGGGATAGGAACGCACTGAACGGTTCTCAGGCTTAAGACCTCACAGTTAATCCTGCAACCCCAAAACATCCTGAGCAGAGCCAGGGAGTGCCCAGAGGAAAGGGTTTGCCGTTCAGAACTCTCCTGTGCACCACGTCCTGGCACACCTCATCCCTGACTTTATGAGAGGAAGAGTTATCTACTGCATCAACAGCTTCTTATTTACCGGCCTTGGATGGCACCCATCAAAACAGGGCTTCAGGAGTGCTGGAAACAATACAGGTGTTCCACAATGACTGTTCTACATCGGAATAATCTGTATTTTTGTATTAATATTTCTCTCTTTAGTCATGATGATATTGAAGTGTCATTTTCACAGAAGCGAGATTCAAGACCCTCTGTACTAACAGTGGATTCTGAGGAGAACAAACACTGCTGGGTAAGCTCTGTGCCTCCAGCTAAATCCTAAATGTCACATTTTTGTGCAATTTTGTGAAAAACAAGCAGGCTAAGGGAGTGCCCACCCTCACTGCAGGCTTAAAACTCCCGGTATTCATCTCCTGAAATCAGAGCAGAGTCACTGAACAGAACCACAGAATGTGGAAGAGACCTTAAAGCTCATCTCATCCCACCCCTGCCATGGCAGGGACCCCTCCCACTATCCCAGGCTGCTCCAGCCCCAGTGTTCAGCCTGGCCTTGGGCACTGCCAGGGATCCAGGGGCAGCCCCAGCTGCTCTGGGCACCCTGTGCCAGGGCCTGCCCACCCTGCCAGGGAAGGATAATATCTTAATATCTAATGTAAAGCGTTTAAATCTAAATCTGTTATAGTGTTTCCCTGAGGTACAGAAGGGCAATATTGTCCCATGTTTTTGCTTTCCCTCTCAGGCTGAGCTGAGCTGCTGCTCCTCTGTCACTGTATTTGTACCTGTGCTACATGGAACATTTTTGTTCCAGTGGAAACTGTGACTCGCAGCAGTGAACTTGAGCATTGCATGCTGAAAATCCTTTGTGTTTTACACATGACAGTGAAACAAGACCAAAGGCTGATTTAATATAAAGGCTCTGGACTTACAGGATATAAGGCCAGGATGGCTGCCCCATTCCTGGGAGTGTCCCAGTCCAGGCTGGACGGGGCTTGGAGCAACCTGGGACTGTGGAAGGTGTCCCTGCCAATGGTGGGGGTGGAATGAGATGAGCTTTAAGGTCCCTTCCTGGGATTCAATGTGCTACCCTCCAGGCATTGTAATTAAAACCAAATAGACTGACACCAGGGACGAAGGAAGAGAGCCTGTTGTGTCCAGAAGACACGTGGAGCTGATGGTGCCAGCCCAGGCCTTGCTGGTGAGCGGGGCAGCTTTGGGCCATATCCCTGGAAGTGGAGGTGGGCAGCCCCATTCCTGGCACTGCTCCATCCCACCCCTTCCCTAGGCAGAGCCACACCACCGCCTCACCTGGCTCTCAGATAGGGACACAAACACCTCATGCCCTAAAAAACAGAGACCAAAGTAGCAGCAGTGGCTCCCAAAGGCTCCAACAGCGCTGAGCCACCCGCCCGTCCAGGATCTGAGTCTGTCCTGGTCACTGTCACGACAGCTCCAGCTGTCAATGTCACTGTCAGCAGCTCCAGCTGTCAAAGTCACTGTCACAGCAGCTCCATCTCTCAAGGTCACTGTCCCAGCAGCTCCAGCTGTCCTGGTCACTGTCACAACAGCTCCAGCTGTCAATGTCACTGTCACAGCAGCTCCATGTGCCACATGTGAATGCACCCCCCACTGCCAGCCCTGCCACAGCTGCCCAGGTGTTGTACTGCACTAAATAGCTGGTTTGTTATAATCTCACACTGGGTGACTGATATATACAGCATATAAGTTGTTTTATTATACTGCTCCTGGTAGATTCCATATCTCCCTTTCCTAACCTTGTGGTGGGGTCTCCCCATACTGACCCTTCCCCTGTGAATGTCTCCCAGTGCCTGCAGTTTCCCCTTACCCCACACTCCTTATCCTGGGTTTTAAACTCTCCCTACCATGTGGCTGGGGTCTCTCTCTCTTCCCTGGAAATGATCCTGCAATAAACCACCGGGTCTGAATCTCAGAAAGAAGAGAACGCCTCTTGTTACTTTCATCCTTGCCGGGCTTACTTCTGGGGCCAGAGCTAGCCCAGCTGGGACCCCAGGACTGAGCCAGGACACCCAGGGACACCCAGCAGCCAGGGTTAACAACAGGGCACATGGGAAGGAGCTAAACCAAAACTCACACACAGTCTGTGAGCAGGGCTGGAGTTTATTAACCCTGGAACTGGAGCTCACCCAGGCCTGGCCCCAGTGTGCGCTCTTCCAGCACAGCATCGTGTCCAGCACAGGTACCTTCACCTGGGCTCACAAGTTCCTGTCAACTCTCCCTACAACACTAACACTGCCCTCAACAATAGGAAATTCCCATTTTCCATGGAAAAGAGCTGCACTGTCAATCACTGCTCACAATTTCAAGTATCACCCCAACACAGCACCTAATTAATCTGCTTTCTTGCACTCTGAGCTTACTTAATTACCTGGTCAGGTTACCAACAGGATTAAGTCTCATTGAATTACAGGGTTTAGGCCAGGCATGAGGTCAGTGGGGCAGTGATGAAGGAGCTCACAAGCCCTGTGCCCTTACACAGCAGCAGGGGAAGAGGCCAGAAACCAGTGGAGGGCAAACCAGCTGTTTTTCCTGTTGGAAATAATGTACCTTTCCTCACTCTGTTAATTAATTGCAACCAGTGCTCACATTCAACTAGCACTAGGTAAGTTTCTTCCCATGCTCTTACAATGACTCTGATCACTAAATAACCAAAACCTCAAGTTTGCTAAAAGTAACCCTGCCAAGCTTCAGTGAACAAAGTCAAAGGGAGTTGGAGATTGGACATCTGGGATACTAAATTTATGACCCTTCAAGGGTGTTGTAGTAAGCAGAAAATTCAGAGGAGATTAAGGCCTGGAAAGCTGGATTCCCCAACTGAGAAAAAGATTGTAAAAGTAATAAAGTACATGAACCAGATTAGTGTGAAGAGTGAGAAATTAACAACCAAGGGCAGATAGAATTCTAAGTAATGAAGAGAATTATATAACTGAGAGTCAACGAACACTAATTTATTAAAAATGTATCAAAAAGTGAAAAAGTTTTATTGTCAGCCACGCAGGCTCTTGGCCGAGGATCCAGCGATGTCTTACTCACTAAAGGTGTCAGACAGGGTTAGAGGCAGTCTTAGTGATCCCAAGTGAAATTAACAGGGCAGGAGACTTTGCTCCCTTTTAATGCCTTTATCTAAGGATCAGCTCAGGGTGGGGGCCGAGGGGTCGCTGCTCCCAGGGGTGACTCAGAGAAGGTTTAGCAGCTTTGTCCATTGGATGAAGGGACAGGAAATCCATCCTCGCAGGAGCTCCCACGAAAACACCTCTGGATCTGAGGTCGGGTGTTCTCCTTCCAGCCAGCATCTCCACTGTTTAGGGTGAGGAGCCAAAAAGGTCCAGGAGGACAACTATACCTCACTCCTACCCATAGATGTGATTTAAACCATTTTATTTCGTGGTGGCTCGTGGTTTTAGGGCTTTTTTTTTTGCTGGATCATGCGACAGGTCTTCTCATTTGCATACAAGCTCTGGCTCACCTTCCTCCTCCAGGTGCCATCTCTGAAGATAGAGCAGCAGAGGAGACACCCAGTGAATAACAATAGAATCGTTTTAATTTAACGTAATTACAACTTTAACTTAACATTATTTTGTCTAACATATCAACTTTATAACTTTTGAACCAAGTTATTTTGGGGATTTTGGAGGATCTGGTGACATTCCGACAGGCACCAGCTCGGCCCCAGGGCTCCACCAGTTCCCCTCCCCAGAGCGCCCCAGTGCCCTGGCTCTGCTCCCAGCCCCGAGAGCCCCCACGGACCCCGGGGAGCACAGTGTAACCACCTACACCTGAGCCTGTCCCTGAACCATCACCTGAACCTGTCCCTGACCCTACACCTGAACCTGAACCTGCCCCTGAACCTACACCTGAACCTGCCTCTGAACCTACACCTGAGCCTGTCCCTGAACCATCACCTGAACCTGTCCCTGACCCTACACCTGCCCCTGAACCTGTCCCTGAACCTACACCTGAACCTGCCTCTGAACCTACACCTGAACCTGTCCCTGAACCATCACCTGAACCTGAACCTGCCCCTGAACCTACACCTGAACCTGTCCCTGAACCATCACCTGAACCTGTCCCTGACCCTACACCTGCCCCTGAACCTGCCCCTGAACCTACACCTGAACCTGAACCATCACTTGAACCTGTCCCTGAACCATCACCTGAACCTGTCCCTGAACCATCACCTGAACCTGTCCCTGAACCATCACCTGAACCTGAACCTGCCCCTGAACCTACACCTGAACCTGTCCCTGAACCATCACCTGAACCTGTCCCTGACCCTACACCTGCCCCTGAACCTGAACCATCACTTGAACCTGTCCCTGAACCATCACCTGAACCTGTCCCTGAACCTACACCTGAACCTGAACCATCACCTGAACCATCACCTGAACCTGTCCCTGAACCATCACCTGAACCTGAACCTGTCCCTTCATCTGTACCTGAACCTGTCCCTTTACCTGTCTTTGTCCCTCCACCATCACCTAGACCTGAACCTGTCCCTTCACCTACACCTGTCCCTGTCCCCACACCACCTGTCCCTCTCCCATCACCTGGCCCTACACCTACACTTGGCCCTACACTTGCACCTGCACCTATAGCTACGCCTGCCCCTATCCCTGCCCCTATCCCTGCCCTTATCCGTTCCTATTCCCGCCTCTCCTCCTTTCCTCTCCGCGCTCCCCGCCCCGGCCCTCACGGCCGCCGCCATTTCCCGCCGGGCGGCCCGCGGTGCGCGCCGGGAGCGGGCGGGGCAGGGAGCGCGGACCGGGGGCGGCACGGCCGGGACAGGGCCGGGGACGGGCGGGCTCGGGACGGGCTGGTACGGGCCGGGCCGGGCGGGCTCGGGACGGGCTGGTACGGGCCGGGGACGGCGGGCTCGGGACGGGCTGGTACGGGCCGGGGACGGGCGGGCTCGGGACGGGCTGGTACGGGCCGGGGACGGGCGGGCTCGGGACGGGCTGGTACGGGCCGGGGACGGGCGGGCTCGGTACGGGCCGGGACGGGCGGGCTCGGTACGGGCCGGGGACGGGCGGGCTCGGTACGGGCCGGGGCCGGGCGGGCTCGGGACGGGCCGGGGACGGGCGGGCTCGGGACGGGCCGGTACGGGCCGGGGCCGGGCGGGCTCGGGACGGGCCGGGGACGGGCGGGCTCGGGACGGGCTGGTACGGGCCGGGGCCGGGCGGGCTCGGGAGGCCGGGGACGGGCGGGCTCGGGACGGGCTGGTACGGGCCGGGGACGGGCGGGCTCGGTACGGCCGGACGGGCCGGGGACGGGCGGGCTCGGTACGGCCGGGCAGGGAACGGGCGGGCTCGGTACGGCCGGGACGGGCCGGGGACGCGCGGGCTCGGTACGGCCGGGCTGGGAACGGGCGGGCTCGGTACGGGCGGGCTCGGTACGGCCGGGCTGGGAACAGGCGGGCTGGGAACAGGCGGGCCGGGGACGGGCGGGCTGGGGACGGCACGGCCGAGTTGGGGACGGCCGGGCCGGGAGGGCCCCAGAGTCCCCGTGTGCCGAGGGGCTCCCCCCTGTCCCGCCGGGATCCCACCGGCACCCCCTCTATCCCCGCGCCCCTGACGCCGCGTTTGCCTTGCAGGAGGCCCAGGATGGCGGAGAGACCGGAGGACCTGAACCTGCCCAACGCCGTCATCACCCGCATCATCAAGGAGGCGGTGGGTGCCGGGCCCAGCGGAGCGGGGCAGCTGGACACCCCGGCCCGGGAGGATCCGGCCCGGCGACATCCCGACCCGGGAGGATCCCTCCCAAGAGATCCCGGCCGAGGAGATCCCAGCCCCGGCAGATCCCGGCCCCTTGGCCCATGCTCTGTCCCCACCCGCGGGGCTCTGCCCTGGGCTGTCCCCGCTCGGGCACCGAGGCTGCAGCACTCGCAGCAGTGTCCCAAGGGATGCTCCACCACCAGTGCAGCACGGCAGCAGCACAGCTCCCGCAGTGGCACTGTCACAACCAGGCTCCCCAGAACTCAGCACACAAGTCCATGTCTATATAAAAATCCAGAATAATTCCCAGTGGTTAATTTAGTACATTTGGTCTGGATCTGTGAGGTGCTGCTGAGTTGACCTGGGCCTGGCAGGAGTGTCGAGCTGGGTAGTCACAGGATGAGTTACCTGGAGACAGTGGTCAGACCCCAAACTCCAGAGTTACTGGGCTTCTGCTCAGCTCTGTGCCTTTGAGGGACACATTTGTACTGCCCTTGGGTTCCAGCTGGGAACAGAGCTCCTGTGACAACACTCAGTTCTTCTGAGCCCTCTGAGTGCCTTAACAAACTGACACATGAATTATGTGAGTTTAAGTCTTTTTTAGCAGCTGCTGATAAAAGTTGGATTTGTCTTTCAGCTTCCTGATGGAGTCAATATTTCCAAAGAAGCCCGGAGCGCGATCTCCCGAGCAGCAAGTGTGTTTGTGCTGTATGCAACATCATGGTAAGGACTTGGGGCAGCAGTCACTGGGGCTCTTGATTGATAATTCACCTCTGTTGGCCTAGGGACTCTTTCCCAGTGTTGGTTTCTGTATTGTCTGTTTCTGTAAATAAACCAGTGTGCCAGGGTGCAGCAGCTGGGTCTGGACTGCCCAGAGCAGCCCATGGAGAGGTGGCTGGGCTCAGGACACAGCCATTCCCCCAAAGAGGGGTCCCAAACTGCCATTAACCTTTGAGATGGCTGCACAGCCTTCCTGGCAAAGGCAGGAGCACTTGATTCACTTTCAGGCTCTTCATCACAAAGCTGTGTTAGGGCAAGAGCTGCCACAGAGGACACAGGCACATTTTTGGGGTGGCTTGGCACATTTTCTGCAGACAGTCACTTCTCTAGTGTCAGGTGCTTCCAGTTCTGTGTGGAACTGTCCCAGCCAAGGTTCAGGCTTTCTCCTTCTCCTGCTTGTAGAAAAGGTTTGTGCAAGCAGAAACTAACACTTTGGGAAAGCACAGACAGCCAGTGTAAACAAAAACGTCTCAAACCTCCTTTAGTAAATGATGAAAAACTCCTAAATGTTTAGGGGATGGCTTTTTAAAGTTGCTTATGACTTTAATAAACAAGACAGAATTGCTAACAGTTGCCAATTACCGCTCTTTTTTTGGTTCTGCTTAGTGCAAATAACTTTGCCATGAAGGGGAAGAGGAAAACCCTGAATGCTGGGGATGTGCTCTCTGCCATGGAGGAGATGGAGTTCCAGAGATTTGTGGCCCCTCTGAAGGAATCCCTGGAAGGTACTGTGCTCCATGAGTGTCCAGGGACTCCGAGAGGCACCAAGTCCTGTTTTCCTTGAACTCTGGACAAGCAGCACTTATTGCCTGTCTTGTTTCTCTTCTCTTTGCCCAGCATCCTACACTGCAGTTTGCCTGGGGAATAACTAATGTGCACCTTAACGGGACTGGGATAACATTATTGCACAACTGTTGAGGATTGAGAAAGTCTCATCTGCTCTCACTCCCCTATTATGATTATCTAAGGAAAGCCGTAGGTGCTGCCTGTAAATGTGACCTCCTGCGTCCTTTTCAGCATTTTTCTGCTGAAATTTAACCTGATTTCCTATGGAGCTGCTCAGCACAGCTCAGCTCGTAGGGTGAGTTGTGCTCTGAGTTCCCTGCTCCCCTCAAAAGCTGGGAGAGCAAGTGGACATTGGACCTCAGCCACTGACCTGTCCGTGCCAGCACCGACCCCTCACTATTCCCTCTCCTCAGTTTACAGGCGTGAGCAGAAAGGAAAGAAAGAGGCCAGGAAAGATAAAGACAAGAAGGCAGACTTGGAGGAGCAGGATAAGAGCCGAGAGGAGGACAATGATGACGATGATGAAAGGATGGAGGAGGAAGAACAAAACGATGAGGAAGAGGTGGACAACTGAGCTCGCTCGTGGGCAGGGGCTGGGGTGTGCTCAGAGGGATATAAACGCTGTAAATCAACCGTGCCTGCCCCTCGAGTTCCCCTTAGAGCTTTGTGCTGCCCCTGTGTGGCCTGTCCCTTTTGGCCTGTCATTTGTACATAAAGGACTCCTCCTGCTGAAGCTTTTCCCGTGGCAGGGTGGCTCCTCCCTGTGCCTGGGGCCTTTGGCCCTCCCCGGGCTCTGGGCAGGCACTACCTGGGCTTTTGATCCTGGGCTGGCTCTGAGAGAGAGGAAAAAAGAACTGGTGGGTGCTCAGTGCAGAAACTGGCCAGGAGAACATGAGACTCTTGAACATGAGGGGCTGAATCCAGTAGATCATTTATAGATCATTCTGGGATGTAGAATGTAGGTGATGGTGTCCAGAGGCATGGAAGCTGCACACTGAAGTCTTTAATCCAAGTGAGGGGTTTTTTTCCCTTTGTTTCCTTGCATCCTGGCTGTGCCTTCTCTCCCTGCTGTACTGTGACAGTGACACTGTGTCCTTCAGCCTCAGCAGCAGCACAGGGTGGCTGTACAGGGACCATGAGCTCACTCACTGACTCACCCAAACTAACCCAGATCTGAAAAACGCACAGTGCTGATGGGGTAACTGTACACTGAAAGTGTCTTTGAGAGCCCTGAGAGACAGAGGGATTGATTTAAAGTCTCAAGCACAATGGGGGCTAAAATGAGGAGCAGGGCTGAAGACAGGTGGCTTTGTGCAGTGCTGGGGGTGTGACAGGTCATTGGTGGCACTGGGGTCTGGTGGTCTCACTGTGCCCCTGCAGCAGCAGCTCCTGCAGCAAGCTGAGATGTGATAGAACAGAGTGTGGTCATTCTTTATGCCCTTTTCCCAGCTGGAATGAGCTAATTGCATCCACAGTCCCTCTTTAGCTTTCACTGGTCATTGCAGGGATGTGGATGCCTATGGGAGGGCAGCAGGGGCAGGGTGTGCCCACCAAGGGAGCCCATGTGGTTTCTAAAACAGCTCCTGCAAGACGGAAGGGTTGAGAGAAGCTCTTGGTGTCTCTTGTGCTAGTGTAGGTTCGTGCTTTTCCACTTGAACTCTTAGTTCTGATGCCTTTCTCCATTAGAAAGTTTTAGGTACATTTAAAACCCACAAGTTTTGATGATGTGCAGTTTTAAAATAGCACTTGTGAGGAATGCTGGATCCTCTTCACCAAAAACTGGTGGTAGCTACCCACAAGAACCACCCTGCCTTCCTGCTTCTCTGGCATGCTGGATTTTCACACGCACATGAGCCCAGCTTCTGAAAAGACCTGAACCAACACAGATTTTCTGCTGTCTAGTTTCTGCTGGCATTCAGTCAGGCTGTGGAAAGCCTGAGCTGATGATGTGTTCCAAACATCTCAGATAAACGCCCACCTTCCAGCTCTTTTTCTCTTTTTTTTTTTTTTTTTCTTCACCACATATCTGGGGTGCATATTCTGGAAGGGAACAGGATCTAAATAAAAGCCGGATTTTTTTTACAGAAATGTAGTTTTGTATTTCAGTCAGTAATAAAATGAGCAGGTTGTGATTGCATAAGTGGGATGGGAGCATGCAGCCAAGGCAGCAGGAAGTGTTCTGGGGAATGTTTTCTGGGGAATGTTTTCTGGAGCAGCTGACATGGAGGAGGATGAGGGGAGGATGAAGGCTGCTGCAGCCTGGCCTCCATGGGAGAGCAGGGAGGGAACTGTGGAGACCGGAAAGAACGAGGGCATTTCCAGGTCACTGATGTTGGCTGGGAGAAGGAGCCCTCACCTCACCCTCACTGCAGGGAGGAGTCCTAGGCTGGGGGAAGATCCAGGATCTGGGTCCAGGGCTTCTGTACTGGAGCAAGCCCGGGAACGATGCTTTGGTGGGGGAGCTGCAGAATGTCCTGCCCTAAACCTGATCCTGGCATCTCCCCTGCTCTCAGACCAAGAATTGGGGGTCTGGGCTTCCCTGGGCCTGGCAGACCCCCAGCACCCCAAAGCCAGCTCCAGGTGCCTCTGCAGCACCCCAAAACCCTGCTCCACACCCCCACAGCCTCTCAACCATGCTCCTTAAACCAGACACTTCAGCACTCCGTACCTCCCAGCACCCCAACACCCTGCCCAGCCACTCCAGAATCCTAAAACGTGGCTCCAGATCCTCCCACAGCACCCTAGAACTGGACTGCATAGACCTCCAGCACCCCAAAACCCTGCTCCAATAGCTGGCTCTGGGTCCTGCAGCACCCCAGAGCTTTGCTCCAGCCTCCATGAATCCCCAAAACCTGCCTTCTGAACCCCCCAGCACCCCAAAGCCCCGCTCTATGCCCCCCAGAACCCCAAACCCTGGCTCCGCGTCCTCCTGTACCCGGAAACTTGTCTCCAGGTGCCCCTACAGCTCCCTGGCATGGGATTGCTCGGCCGCAGCACCCAGAGCCTGCCCCATGCCCCCGCAGCACCCCGAGGCCGTGCCCCGTTCCCATCCCCGCTGCACCACCCCAAACCCCCGCTGCACCCCCCAAACCCCCGCTGCACCCCCCCAAACCCCCGCTGCACCCCCCAAATCCCCCGCACCCCCAAATCCCCGCTGCACCCCCCAAATCCCCGCATACACCCCCCCAAACCCCCGCTGCATCCCCCAAATCCCCTCTGCACCCCCAAACCCCCGCTGCACCCCCCAAATCCCCTCTGCACCCCCAAACCCCCGCATACACCCCCCAAACCCCCGCTGCACCCCCCAAACCCCCGCATACACCCCCCCAAACCCCCGCTGCATCCCCCAAATCCCCTCTGCACCCCCAAACCCCCGCATACACCCCCCAAACCCCCGCTGCACCCCCCAAATCCCCTCTGCACCCCCAAACCCCCGCATACACCCCCCAAACCCCCGCTGCACCCCCCAAACCCCCGCATACACCCCCCAAACCCCCGCTGCACCCCCCAAATCCCTGCATACACCCCCCCAAACCCCCGCTGCATCCCCCAAATCCCCTCTGCACCCCCAAACCCCCGCATACACCCCCCAAATCCCCGCTGCACCCCCCAAATCCCCTCTGCACCCCCAAACCCCCGCATACACCCAACCCCCAAACCCCAACCCCGCTGCACCCCCCAAACCCCCGCATACACCCCCCAAATCCCCTCTGCCCCCAACCCTCCACCAAATCCCCGCCCCGCCGTCGCCCCCGCCGCCTTTCCCGCGCTGCGCCGCGCGAGACTTCCCGCCAGCCCCTCCGCGGGGCGGGGCTATGCTACTCGGGGGGCGGGTCTATGCAAATCGCGCGGCACTGTCGCACTGCCGGAGCGGACGCGGCGAGCGGTGAGTGCCGGGACCGGCACCGGGAACCGGACCGGGAACGGGGCTGGGAGCGGGGCTGGGAGCGGGCACCGGGGCTGGGCCGGGCCATCCGCCCCTCCTCCGGTCCCGGACCTCGGCCCCTCGCAGGGCTGCCGGGGAATGACTCCGGGGACGGGGCCCGGCCGCGCTTGGGTGCAGGCAGGAAGGGCAGCCCCGGGTAACGCAGCAAGGACAACCCAAGTTTTTGCTCGGTTTTGCTCCGGTTTTGCTCGGTAACCGTGGCAGCGGGCGGGGACGCACCGAGCAGCATGTGATGCTGTGTGCTGGCGTCGGTCCTGAGCTCCCGCTTGTCCTGGGGTGTAGTACTAGACCCCTGAGCATCCCCATTCCCCTCCTGGAGCGGGAAATCTGCCCTAACAGCTTGACCTTCCTAGGTAGCCCTTAATTAACCCCGTAACAGCTTGGCCTTCGTTTGTGGCTGTTAATTAGCCCGCAGCTCCGTTGTCTGCCTGGGGTAACTCCACTTTCCTAGAACACCCCGGTCCGTCCCCAGTTGGGATTTTGGGAGCTTGCATGTCCCTGGGATTTAGCTAAATAGTTGTGCTCACGTCTGTGGCCACGTGTGCCTCTGTGTCCTGAAATGTTGGGCCGCCTCTTGCTGCCGAGATGAGAGGGAACAAACATTCCCAGTTCGTGGAGCTGTAGCAGCGCTGGATCTGGCTCCAGCCCGTCCCCGAAAATTGTCCCGTCGGTGCCGGTGCCAAGGGCCGGCGTGTGCCCGCTTCTCCTGTCGCTCGAGAGCAGCAAGGCACCCGGGCAGGGCTGGGCACAGCTGCGGCTCCGGGAGCTGCGCCTTTGGACCGGCCCCAGTGCGAAGGAGCAAAGGTGAAGCCGCTCTGCTGCCCACCTGTCCTTGAACTCCTCCGGTGTGTGCGGAGCAAAAAACTTTAGAAAGGCAGGTTTGGCCTTGGATGATGAGGAAAGGTTAATTTGCTCTGCCGGGAGCCCTGCGGGATGTCGGCCAGGGCCAGGGCCAGCGGTGGCGCAATGTCCCATGGCACACCGGCAGCCCTGCCCTCCTCCCCGACGGCTGTGCCACCGCGGTGCCCCCGTCCCACCGCCTGCCCTGCGTGGGCAGCAGCTTGTCCGGGACGTGCGGCTGGGAAGGAGGACCCGGCCCAGCAACCTGGACCCACCCGTCCCGCTCTTATCTTGGCACTGCAATCCCACCGCTCCCGTCTCCTCCTCGCTCCAGAGCGCCGTGCCTGGAGCTGTGGCCTCTATCTGTCCCATCCAGTCAGGTGCCTCTGGTCCCACCCGGCCCCCTCCCCTCCCTCTGGGGGGATTAACTGTTTCAAGCATTTTTTGGATTCTCGAGGTGGGTTTTGTTCACTGAGCCCTTTGTTTGCCATTGCTTGGAGCCCTGCCGGGAGCCAGGCGCCTGCTGGAGCTGCCAACTCCGGTTCACCCGGGGCTGTCCCCTTCCCTGGAGTAAGGGCTGGGGAGGCAGCGTTCCAAGCTAAAAATTACTTGCCAGGGGATGCCATGGGGCTGCCAGCATGCCCGTCAGCCGCTCTGACCCCACGAGCACCACCTGCTGTTTTTATTTGGGGTTTTATACATGTAAGCCTCTAACCAAGAGGTGCCTTTCCTCACCCCAAGCAGAGTGATTCCTTGGGGTAGGAGAGGCTTGATTCCAGCCTTGGGTTGAACACAATTCCCCTTTGTTCCAAGTGTCCTGTGCACTGGGGTGCTCTGACAGAGTTTAGCTCCATATTAGAACATCTTAAGGGTCCTGAGTGTGTAAAATAGGTGAAACACCTCATATTAAAGGTTTTCCAGAAGAACTGAGCCACTTCCTGCCCAGCTCTGTTACTGGCTGGTGTACCCACTGTCGTGGGTGCTGGTGTAAAACTTTGTCCCCTGGATTCTGTGCTGGCAGCTGAGAGCTGTGCCTCCAGAGAGACTCTGATCCCACTCTTCTCTGGAGAGAGTCTGGATGCAGGCTGAGAGTCAGCAAGGTTTACTGCCGGGGGAATCCCTCCTGGGATGGGACCAAGGCTGCTCCCCTGAGATGGGTGCCATCCTCCTGCTGCTCCTTCTCCTTCGGGAAGCCCTGCCCTGCCCAGGATGCTCACAGGAATCCACATGCTCCTTCAGAATCCTGTCTCAGCTCTGCTCCTGCCCACCTCCCTCAGATTCCAAAAATCCATGCTCTTCAGCAGGAACTTTGCTTTGTCTCCCAGGACACCTGGGCTCCTCTGGACAGGGTGTTTGGGGGACATGGCTCTGTGTGAGCAGCCAGAAGTCCTTGGAGCTGCTCTGCACAAACAGTCCTTGTTGGGGTTGTGCAGCTGTTCCTCTGCACTGCAGCCAAACACCTCGTCCCTGGAGAGCTCCCTTCCCACGGCCCCTTCCACCACATCCACCAGCAACATGGTGGTGGAAATGAGCCCTCATGGAAATGTAATTCTTAATGGTCTGATCACAGCATTTTTACTAGATATGATTGAGAATAAAACATTGCTACAGAAGAAACTTCAAGCATGAATAGCTAATGATGATTGATTTATGTGTGAATTTTGTTGTCTCTGAAATCAGTTTTGCCCAACTCCATGGTTTTCGTTATCCAGCAGTAAGTGGCCACTGGAGTTGTGTAACTGAGAGTTGTGTGAAAGCTTTTGAGCCCTGGATGGTCCCATGCCTCTCTCCTCCAGTGCCCCTACTCCTCTGGAACTGCATCTTCACACTGCAGCCATAAATATGTGGTCATACACACAATCATGGAATGGTTTGGGTTGGAAGGGACATTAAAGATCACACAGAGCAGCTCTATGTCCTTTCCATACAAAATCCATGTCACACAATTTCTCAGCACTAAGGAGAAGTAAAATGAATTAAGAATGACCTTCTTGGGGCTCAGGGAAAGGAGCCTGTGGAGGGTGACGTGATTCTGCTGAGGGAGGTTGCCAGGGGCTGGAAATGAGGGTTTCCTACACAGAACTGTGAGGTTTGTGGGGAGCAGTCACTGATGTCCCTGTTGATGGGAATGGCTGTGCTGTGACTGCTATGGGGGTCCTGCAGCACCCCAGGGTACCTGGGATAGGTGGGGTGGAGCTGCCTGGGCTGCAGCTCATGGCCTGGTGTGACAGGGTCAGTCCTGCAGTGGCTGCCTGGATCCCCTCCTCTGTGTGCCAAGAGCAGCAGCTCACCAGGGTTTCTTTCGGTGTTGCAGAGTCTCCTTCCCTGAGAGCAGAGCCCAGCATGCAGGCAGACTCCGTTCTCCACAGTGGCTACTTCCACCCCGTGCTGCGCTCCTGGCAGTGCACGGCCACCACCTTCGATGCCTCCAACCTCATCTACCCCATCTTTGTCACGTGAGTGAGCCCCAGCTCTCCGGTCAGGGATGGGCCTGGCTCAGGGTGACTGGCTGGGCCCATCCCTGCAGCCCCCTGAGCTCTTCAATAGGTGCAGAGTTCCTGTCTGGCAGAGAGGTTTCCTTCTCACACCGAGTGCTCATCTCTCTGTCCCATCCTCCTCCCACAGAGACAGCCCGGATGCTGTGGAGCCAATTCCCAGCCTTCCTGGACAAGCCAGGTATAAATCCAGCCCCACAGTTGCTGCTGGGCCCTGTGTCTGGGGAGGGTTCATTTATGCCCTGAGCTTGAGCCAGGGGGAGGCTTCCAACCTCTGGTTCCTGCTTTGGAGATCCCCCAGCATCAGGCAAAGTGGGAATGTTCATCCACTAAGGAAGTGCAGGGAATCATGCAGGGAATGCTGGAAAAGTGTCAGTGCTGGGAGGGGCAGCACCAGGGTCTGGCTCTGTCCCAGAGCACCCCCAGGCTCTGTGGGCTGGGCACACAGGGCAGCTGGAAGGAACAGGGTTTCCAGCAGCAGCCAGAAAACCTCTGCAAGGACGTGGGATCCGGTCCTGCTTTGGATCCCACTGGACTGGCAGCTCCCCTCTGCATCTGCTGCCACAGTAGCAGGGCTTTTGGCTGTGATGGGAAAGTGGGCTGGATCTGCACCAGGGACACCCAGATAAGGGATCCAAGGGCAGGGTATGCCCATCCCTTCCAGAGCAGCGTCCATGGCGGGCAGATAGCGCTCCTGGAGTCCCAGATAAGGGCTCAGATTGTTCCTCCCAGTGGTCAGGAAACGCCTCCCCTGTACCCCCAGCCACTGCCTGGTGATGCTGGATTGCTCACAGGGCAGCACCCCAGTCCCAGGGCAGCTCTCCCTGGAGCAGGTCTGGGTGCCTGTCAGCTCTTCCCTTTGCCCTGCTCAGGTATGGAGTGAACAAGCTGGAGGGGATGCTGCGGCCCCTTGTCGAAGATGGCCTCAAGTGTGTGCTCATCTTTGGGGTGCCCAGCAAGGTCCAGAAGGTCAGTGCATGTGTGAGGGGGTGCTAGGATAGCCACAGGGCTGTCAGAGCAGTGTGGGGCTGGGTGGGGGGTGGTCTCCTGATCAAACAGGAGCAGTTCAGGGTCTCTGGCTGTGATTACAGCCCACTCAGCACAGCTGATGGTACCAGAAAGTCCCCAGAGCTCTGCAGGTGGCCCCAAAACCTGCCCCAGCTGCCTGTCTTTTCCCTCATGGATGGGGCCACACTATCCAGCCTTTTGGGGTCCCACAGTTCAGGAAATGCTTCCTGGGCAGAGCTGCTGCCACAGAGGAGGCAGTGGGAAGTGTCAGCTCTGCATGCTGAGGTGTTTCTGCCGTCACAGGATGAGAGAGGCTCTGCTGCTGATGCCGAGGGCACTCCTGCCATCCAGGCCATCAGAAGATCCGCTCCACCTTCCCAGAGCTGCTGATTGCCTGTGATGTCTGCCTGTGCCCTTACACCTCACACGGGCACTGTGGTGAGCACGGGCCGTGGGGCTGGGCTGTGCACTGTGCCTTCTCCTGCCTCTGGGAGCCTCTGGAATTTGCCATTTCCTGCTGAGGGTCTGGCCAGCTCCAGCTCCAAGACTGACTTCCCTGTACCGGTGCAGTTGAGCCTGGGTGACCTGTCCTGGGTTTTGACCACAGGGTGGGAGGCACAGGTGGTTCAGACCCACCCTCAGGCCCCCTGAGTCTGAGCACCCCTCTGTGTCCCCCATTTCTGCCTTGCCTTCCCTGGAGCACCCATGTGCTGTGTCCAGTCCCCAGAGGGCTCCTGGTCCTTATCCACCTCCCTTAACACATCAAGTTTTCCGCTGCAGCTCTGAGCATCTCCACAGCTTGTCCCCAGAGCCACACTCCCCTGAGGACTGAGGCACCAGCTGTCCCTCCCCTGTGTAACCCCAGGTTTGTCTCCCAGGCATCCTGCGTGAAGATGGCACTATCCAGAATGAGCTCAGCTGCCAGCGGCTGGCAGAGGTGGCGCTGGCTTACGCCAAAGCAGGTGAGGAGCGCCGGGCAGTGACAGCCCAGATTGGCTCTCACAGAGCTGCCCCTCTCTGGCTTTGGGCAGACCCAACAGCAGACTGGGCCTGGCTCCAGCTGGCAGTGCTCCCCTGCCCTCCCTGCACTGCCCTCCAGGCAGCACCTGAGCCTCTGGTGCTTCCCAGCATCCCTGTGCTGTCCATCCCTGCAGGCTGCCACATCGTGGCCCCCTCGGACATGATGGACGGGCGCATTGCAGCCATGAAGCAGGCACTGATCTCCAACGACCTGGGCAACAAGGTGAGCCAGGGACCTGCGTGTGCCACAGGCACGAGCCACATCCATGGGAGGCTGCAGCACAGTGGGACAGGGCAAGTGGCAGGAGGGGCAAACCCCCCCTTTGGTGCCACTGGCACTGCCCTGCCCCGGCACACACATGGGGAATATCCTTGGCTGGGCCCATGGTGAGGTGCCAGACCTCGGGCAGGGGGAGAATAAAACTGTGGGAGGGAATCTCTCCTGTCCCAGCACTGGGATGTGGCCCTGAGCTCCCAGCCCTCATGGCCCCTCTCTGCCCTGCAGGTCTCAGTGATGAGCTACAGTGCCAAGTTTGCCTCGTGCTTCTACGGCCCCTTCAGGTGGGTCTGTCCCTCAGCCAGGTGTGCCAGGCTGGCTGGGAGTGCATTCCCAGGGAGCTGCTTGGGAAAGGGGCTTGCCCAGAGCCTGGGCTGGACATGGGACCACACTGGTCACTTTGCAGCACCCTACTCCTACCTCTCCATGCAAAAAGGAGACAAATGTACCTCGCCCAGGAGAGGCTGGCTGGCAGGAAGGTCACTGAAGGGTGATCTTCCATCCCAACCCTTCAACTGCTCGGGTGCTGGTGGCAAGGCAGGCAGAGGGGGAGCTGCCTGCAGCTTCCAGGAGCAGTCGGGAGTCAGTGTTGCCCCACAGGGTGACTTCAGGGACAAACCTCAGTTTAGTCAGCTGTTAGACCTTGTCCCAAGAACAGCCTGAGCCTGGCAGGGTATCCCTGAGAAAACTACCTTGGAAAAGAGCCTGACACAATTTTACCCACGGGGAGGGCAGTGGGTGTTGAAACAGCTCCCAGGGCCAGTTTGGGCCTGTAGGACCTCCCTGGGTGCTGAACTGTGTCGGGAGTGCCCCCTTTTTCTGGCTCAGTGACTCAGATGGTTTCCTTGGCCTGTCCTCGTGCTTCTGAAGCTGTACAAGGTGGGAGGCAAGGGTTCCTCACCCTCTGCCCCTCTGCAGGGACGCAGCGCTGTCCAAACCTGCCTTTGGGGACCGGCGCTGCTACCAGCTGCCCCCGGGCGCCCGGGGCCTGGCCGTGCGTGCTGTGGTGAGTGTGGGGTGGGACAGCCTCAGGGGTTGAGGGGGATACGGCTGGGACAGCCTCAGGGGTGAGGGGGATACGGCTGGGACAGCCTCAGGGGTGGGGGATACGTGGCTCGGAGGGGGATACGGCTGGGACAGCCTCGGGATGGTACTGGAGCTGGGGAGGGGATACGCTGGGGACAGCCTCAGGGGGTGAGGGGATACGGCTGGGTGGACAGCCTCGGGGTGAGGGGATACAGGCTGGGGGTTGGGACAGCCTCAGGGGGTGATGGGGATACAGCTGGGGGTGGGACAGCCTCAGGGGGTGAGGGGATACGGCTGGGGGGTGGGACAGCCTCGGGGTGAGGGGGATACGCTGGGGGGTGGGACAGCCTCAGGGGGTGAATGGGGATACAGCTGGGGGTTGGGACAGCCTCAGGGGTGAGGGGATACGGCTGGGGGGTGGGACAGCCTCAGGGGGTGAATGGGGATACAGCTGGGGGGTGGGACAGCCTCAGGGGGTGAGGGGGATATGGCTGGGGGGTGGGGGGTTATGGCTGGGGGCTGGGAACACCGTCATGGGGTGAGTGGGGGGTGTGGGGTTATGGCTGTGGCATGGGACACCCTCAGTGGGGTGAGTGGGGGGTTATGGCTGTGGGGTGGGACACCCTCACACGGGGCCTGGGTGACTGCACCTCTCAGGGCTTGGGGTGAGCAAGAGGTTGGGAGGCAAATGGTCAGGGCCCTTCTCCTTCCATGAGTCAAAAGAACAAGGCCCTCCGCCTGACAGAGCTGGTCCCAGTGTGTGCCCGAGGACTGAGCACTGGGGGCTGTGCAGTTGCTGTCCCCATGTCCTGCTGTGGCTTGGGGTGTCAGGTGCAGGGGCACAAAGCCATCAGCTCTCCCTGGGCACACTGTGTATGGCAAGGGGAGCATCAGCTACCTTGGCCATGAGGGGCCATGAGTGATCCCTCCTGGGGAAAACAACCACCGGCTCCAAACTCCCGGGGATAAACAAGCTGTTCTTGTCCCCGCGCTGCCGGGGCAGGACCGGGACGTGCGGGAGGGCGCGGACATGCTGATGGTGAAGCCGGGGATGCCCTACCTGGACCTCGTGAGGGACGTCAAGGCTCGGGTGAGCTCCTGCCTGGCAGGGAGGGCTCTGGGAGGGGCGGTGGGCTCTGCGGGCCGGGCGCTGGAGCATCCGGGGTGTGCGGGGAGGGGACAGCGCGGGCGGGCCGGGCTGGCGCCGCTGCTGACCCGCTCCCGCAGCACCCCACGCACCCGCTGGCCGTGTACCACGTCTCGGGGGAGTTCGCCATGCTGTGGCACGGGGCGCAGGCCGGCGCCTTCAGCCTGGAGGCGGCGGTGCAGGAGGCGATCACGGCCTTCAGGCGCGCAGGTGAGGCTGCGACCCCCGTGTCCCCCTCTCTATCCCCCGTGTCCCCCCGGGCTGGCTCCAGCGTCTCAACTCTCCGCAGGGGCCGACATCATCATCACCTACTTCACACCGCAGCTGCTGCGCTGGCTGCGGGAGGCGGCGAGCCGGCACTGAGCGCGGCCATATCGGCTGGGGCGGGTTCTCCAATAGGGGAGGGAACTCCTGGACGGGAGGGTTCTCCGGGAGGGGAGGGAACTCCGGGAGGGGAGGGAATTCCGGGAGGGGAGGGATCTCCGGGCAGCGGCGCAGGTGCGTGCGGACCGTGCGCCGCGGGAGCTCGGTCCGCTGGGCGCCGGCACCGCCCCGCTCCTCCGGGACCCGCGGGAACACCGCGGGTCCGCACCTACGTTCCAGCGGTCCTTCCGGCCCGTTCCGCCCCGGGCACCCTCCCCAGACAGCCCGGCCGTGCCCCGGACCACTCCGGCCTGGATCGCTGCCCCGGCCTGGCAGACTTTTCCCCTGGGACTCGGAGCAGGGTTTGCCCTCCATGCTTACCCCGGAGGGGCCCTGAGCCCCGCCGGAGGGACACGGACGCTCGTACTGCGGCGGACAAAAGGCGCGTGTGCCCGGTGCGAGTGTCCCCGCGGGCTGGGCTGTGTCCCGGGCGCTGCCGAGCCATGCTCCGGCTGCGTCTGCTGACGTGGGACGTGAAGGACACGCTGCTGCGGCTGCGGCAGCCCGTGGGGCACAGCTACGCGGCCGAGGCCCGGGCCCAGGGGCTGCAGGTGCAGCCCGAGGCTCTGGGGCGCGCCTTCCGCGAGGTGTACGGAGCCCAGAGCCGGCGCTTCCCCAACTACGGCCACGGCCAGGGGCTCAGCTCCCGCCAGTGGTGGCTGGATGTCGTCAAAGAGAGTTTCAGACTCTCGGGCGTGCAGGACGAGGCAGCCCTGACGAAGCTGGCAGAAAAGCTCTACCGCGACTACTGCAGCTCCCACAACTGGGAGGTGCTGCCGGGAGCCGCCGAGACCCTGAGCCGCTGCCGCCAGCTCGGCTTCCGCATGGGAGTCGTGTCCAACTTCGACAGCCGGCTGGAAGCCATCCTCTCGCAGTGCAACCTGCGGCACCACTTCGAGTTCGTGCTCACCTCCGAGGCCGCGGGCTTCGCCAAGCCGGACGGGAGGATCTTCGAGCAGGCGCTGCGGCTCGGCGGGGCCCGCCCCGAGCAGGCGGCTCACGTCGGGGATGACTACAGGCGGGACTACCGCGGGGCCCGGGCCGCGGGCATGCACGGCTTCCTGCTGCGGCCGACCGGGCAGGGTATGGGGCCGGAGGTGCCCCCCGAGCACGTCCTGCCCACGCTCGGCCACCTCCTGGCTCGCATCGAGAAGGAATAGCTGCGGTTCGGAGGGATCCAGTGCTGCTGCCGAGTGCTGAACTGTGCTGGTGTGAGATTTCTTGCTGCCAGGTGGGCAGGGAAGAGCAGCAAGTCGGAGCTGCCTATGGAGCAGGAGGAGTGTTCATGCAATAAAACATTTCTGATGCCCAGCAGTGAAGCAGATGTGTTTCATGGCTCTAAAAGCACCATAGAAGAGGGTCAGCTGTGCTGTCTTCCCCTAACAGGGCTGGGACTGGACACTCCAGTGGCTCCCTGGCAGGAGATGGAGGCAGATAGTGAAGTTTATCCCTCTCAGTCACCCCGCAGACAGGCTCAAGCATCCCCAGTGCAAGTGCTTCCTGTCCCAGGGAAGGTTTGCCCGCAGAGCACCCAGGCACACACCTGCCCAGGCCCTGCACCCTCAGTGTACCCCAGCTTTGCCACCCTCGTCAACATACCCCCCTTCCAACAGCAGTAGGCAGGAAGGAGGTGCCTGCAGGTCTCCTGCTGTGAGCAAAACAGACTGGAGCTGGGCAATTGCACTTAATGAATTGCCAATTAACAAACTTTACTGATTTAGGGTAGTGAGAAATAAAGATGACCCTTTAAAAGTGATCTTAAACCCCTTCCTCTGGCTCAACTCCAGGCCTACATCTCTTCCTCCCTGCCTGTTGCCATCAGCAGTGTTTGCACCACTCCAACCCCTCTCCCTTGGGACACTGTTTTGGTTTCTTTCTGCTGCTCTTTGCTTCTTCCTCGGCACAGCTCCTCAGCAGTGTCCCTGTCCCAGCATGGTCCCCCCACAGGGGACAGTCCCCTGCACTGCCCCTGCTCTGCAATGGGGGAGCTCCTCCCAAGAGCATCTCCAGCTGTGTCCCAAATCAAGGAATCACAGAACCATTTAGGTTGGAAAAGACCTTTAGAATCGAGTCCAACTGTTCCCTAACACTGCCTAGGCCACCATTACACCATGTCCTCAAGTGCCACATCCACAATGCCTTTTAAACCTCTCCAGGGATGGTGACACCATCACTGTCTTGGACAGCCTGTTCCAGGGCCTGACCACCCTTTCAGTGAAGAAATTTTGTCCACTATCCAACCTAAACCTCTCCTAGCATGCCATGAAGCTGTTTCCTCTTGTCCTTTCACTGCTGCTTGGGAGCAGAGCCTGACCCCCCCTGGCTCCACCCTCCTTCAAGGAGTTGTAGAGCAGGGTATGTCCACGGGCCTCCTCCCTGCCATTTCTCCATACATATCTCTCACTATTTCTCTTTTCTCCAGCCCACCAGCAGACTGGAAAACTGCCTTTGGTGGGGCAGAAATCAAACAATTCACCTAGGGGCAGCTGGCCCAGCCAGGCATTCCCAGACCCCTCACCCCAGCACAGGGTGTAGGCTCCAGGACGAGAGGGAAGCTGCAGGAAACACACGAGGAACAGGTGTAGTGTGAAGGCAGGTGTTGTATGAAGGCCCCTGGACACAGCCCACAGCCCTGCCCGGGCTCCTTTCCCCCGGGCACTGCAGAGCACACACAGTCACACAGGGCAGAGCGAGATGCTCTGGTGTGCCACAGCAAACACGGGGTACACGGGCTCCAGGAAGGCCTCGCGGTGGGAGAAGAGGATGGCACAGGAGTCGGGGTCGTAGAAGAGCAGCTCCCCCCCTGCAAAGTCCAGCAGCACCCCGATCTCTGTGGGGGCCCTGATCAGCTCCACGGGCTGGGGCTGCCCTGCATGCAGGAACCGGAACTCTTTGTCATAGCGGGAGAACACCCAGGAGGCAGCATTGAAGCCCAGGCGGCCTTCGTTGGCAGAGCCCTTCCTGGGCACGGAGCTGTAGCAAACCCCCAGCTTGTAGGCACAGCTCTGCTCCACACTGACCTTCCATGCACAGACCCCCGAGTGGAAAGGGCCAGTGGCCAAAGCGTTGGGCCAGTGGTCAAACCGCTCTGGGCAGTCCAAGTCCACCTTTGCCTTCTTGGGGCTGAAGGTCAGGGTTCTCTTGTCTTCTGACAGGCTGAGGTGGGGGCTCACGGTTTTCTCATCGATGTGAATCTCCTGTGAGCCTGCAAGAGAAGCCACATGGCAAGCAGTGACTGAGTGGCCACTGCCTGAATCACCTGAGGTGGTCATGGCCATGAGAAACACAAGCATAACCACCCTCTCCTCACACAGCACTCCTGGGGCCCCGTCTGCTCCCCAGAGTGACAGTGCTGGGGGCTCAGCCTGGGTGCCTCAGCTTCTCCTCTCAGCCAGGGCCAGAACAAGGCAGAGACTCACCAAAGCCCAGACTCACCAGACTCCACCTTGCACTAAAGGCCCTGCTCATCTTTCTCTGACCTTGGCCTGACTCTTCACAAAACAGAACTCAGCAGCTTTGCTTCACCCCACTTTTGGGAGAGATCCAAACCTAGTTCCTGTCCTTTCCCACCCCCAGGGTGGGTGAGCAGGATCTGGCTGCTCCTCCCCCAGCCAGGGGAGCCAAGAACCTGGCAAAACTGGGAGGGCTGTGTGCAGAAAACCTGCGAAGCCGGAAAAACAGGACTGGAGAAATCTCTTTCCTGCTACAAAGCCTCAGGGGTTGATCAACCCACCCTGAGGCGCTGGGAGCAGTGCAGGGAGGTGACACCAGGCTTAGAGCTGAGCATGGCTGTGACCAGATCTGGCTTTGCTGTGAAAGAAGAGAGTGCCCAGCCAGAAGTAGCCCAGGCTGACTAGAGGACACAGCACCCACTGCGGGTCTGCACCATTTCAAAATCATAGAATCACAGGACTGTCAGGGTTGGAAAACAGCTCTGAGACCATGGTGCCCTGTCCTGGCTGCATGCTTCTCCCTGAGACCCCTCTGTGGGTCTGCAGCCTGTGGAATTGCACAAGCGTGTCCCTCAGTCCCTAAATTTGTGAAGCAGGGATGAGGCTGATGCCCAGTGGATTCACCTGCTCCTGAGGAGACCCAGTTCCTGTCAGCAGGTGCCCCTCCCTGTCCTGCCTTCCCCCACCCTCACTTTGTTTTAGGTCTTAAACCACCATGGGAACAGGACTGGAGGGGTGACTCAGTGGCTCTCTCCATCCCAGCCAGCAGCTCTGCCCTGTCACACCAGCACCAGCCATTGCCCAACACCCTCTGCTCAGCAACTAGCACACAGCACGATGAGCCCTTAAAGAACCAAAGGAGGATCTCAACAGGGTCATCCCAGAGCCCAGTCTGCTCCAGGAGGCAGGTCAGCATCCTTATAACAGCAAACAGCACCCAGCAGCAGCAGTGCCCCAGGGCTTCCCCAGGCTGCACCTGCCCTGGCAGATGAACCAAGGCTGAATTATCCCTTTGCAAATCAGTGCCACACACCTGTGCATGTTAGGTAGGCGTTATTGCAAGCAAGAGTGAGCCCAAAGAGGAGCTGAAGCCAGCATTTCCTTCAGCAGGAGCTGCCAGCCTCATTCATCTGATGATTTATTTCCCCACACAGCAGCCAAACCTGCACTCTCCACAGGGTTCTGGGGCTGCCCACGCTGCTGGTGTGCAGGGCGGCTTTCCAGGAAGCCAAACACTGCTCTGAATTCATAGAAAACAGAGCAGCACCAGACTGCATCTTCCTCTGGCAGAAGGAGGGCACTAAACCTCCTGTTGTGCAACACCCAGCTAACCTAGGGCTGCATCCATGCAGGGAAACACCACCCGGTGACACCCACATTGCTTTGCTGTGGAATTGCAGTTCCAGGGGAGCATCTGAGGGAGAGGAAGTGCTGGCAAAGTAACAGCAGAGTAATTCAGATCAGCAAATTTTGCCTCTCACATGTGTTTTGCCATGACTAAATCTGGATTTTCACATATAATTCTGATGAATGACTCCACTGGGAATTTATCTTGCCCACAAATCTACTTTCTCTGTGTCCTGCATCCATCAGGGTGGCCCTGGGACATGAGGGACACTGGGACAATAAATTACCATGGTTAACAGCTCTGGGAAGCACATTTGTGTGAGCTGCAGCACATTTGACTGCTTTTAAAAATCCAAGTTCCCATGAACCAAGATCCCTCCCAAAACAGTGTCAGGAGATTTACATCATCTTGTGGTGTAAGAAAGAAGCTGCCAATCCTAAACAGAAGTGATACAAAAGCCTGGATGCCAAGTGAAGGCACCAAAGCAATCATGTTTATTTTTGGGAGTGAAATGGAGGACCTTTTGCAGCTGCTTTCCAAGTTTTTTAGAGGTTATGGAGTGAGCCATCAAGGCTTGGAATTTTCTGTTTTCAAGCAAATAAACAACAGTCATCTGCTCACCTGCCTTTGGGAGAAGGGACCACAGAGTGACACTTCACATTACTGTGTCTCAAGGCAAGCTCAGACTACTGTTGTTAATATCAAATCTCTAAGGCTTGGTCCAGGGTGGCCTGTGGACTGATGAGATCCACAAGGATACACCAGGCATCCTCAGCATGCAGTAATGACATATGAGATGTAACCACACACTCGAAAAACCCCCAAACAGAATGAAATTCCTGTGTAAGAAGTGCATCAGCACACCCACCACAAGAATCGAATGCCTTAAAGTCATTGTACTTCACAAGGATACTGCTGGGAGAGGAATCCTTACAAGAACCCTATCACAACAAAGAAAATTAGGGAAAGGCTTCCTGCTTAACTCCATGGCTCTGAACACTGAGAACCTGCTTGACTGATTCTTTAGGAAGAATTTCTTCAGTGAATGGGCTGTTAAATACTGGAAGGGACTGCCCAGGGAGGTGGTGGAATGACCATCCCTGGAGCTGCCAAGGCATGACTGGACATGGCAGTCAGTGCTCTGGGCTGGGTGACAAGGTGGTGATATCAGGCTGGATTGGATGGTCTCAGAGGTCTTTTCCAACCTGAACAGTTCTGGGATTCTGTGACACTGTCAGTGCAGCACTGCAGGGGCTGGCATAGAATCACAGAGTGATCTGGGTCAGAAGGGACCCTAAGGATCACCCAGTCCCAAACCCCTGCAGGGACACTTTCCCTGACTGCCAGTACTCACAGATTCCAAAGAGGGAAATTAATCACAAAGGGAGAGCAGCACCAGAGTTTGCAGTAGCTAAACCCATGATGGTAGTGCTTGATAGGCACAGACTCTCAAACTAATACTTAAAACCATGAGAGCAACAAAAGCCTGAAGTACTTGGAGACCTGGAAACAGGGAAAAACTGGAAACAGCTCATCAGAATCACAGCAAAATGAGCAGAAATCAGAAGTTTGCACAGAAGCTTTGGAACAACCACCCTAGGGATTGTTGACAAGGCAAATTACAAATGATGTTGCCATCTCTGAGAAACAAAAAATACATTTGAAATACTGTAACAACAGACTGAAAGCCAAAGTAAAAGCAAACATTTCACAACCAGCCATTCAAGCCCATCACAGCTCCAGCAAAAACGTCTTTCCCTGCTTAACACAGCCAGCACCAACCAGGTAAACCAGTCCCAGAGCCTGTCAGTGGCCTGGCAAATGCCTCCAGTGTAGCCTCAGCAGGAGCTGAGCCAGAACACAAACACCTCTAGAACCCCAGCTCGTGCACAGCCACAACTTCAGCTTGTGATCAGAATGCTGCTCCATTTACTCACTGCTCCCTGCACTGGGCAGTCTCACAGACACCCCACAGATGAAATCACCCACTCGAAGTCCCAATGCTAGATGTTGTGAACAGATTTCTGTGACAGAGATTCCCACAGGAGCATTAGCTTCACTGCTGTCACCGAGACCCAGGAAACAGCAAAAGGAATCACACAACGTTAAAGCCACAGAGCTGATAAAACACAGTATTTTCAAACTCCAGTTCTTCCCTGAGCCCCCACCTGCTTGGAGCACCCACTGCAACCCCTACCCCTCCCACAGCTGCTGCTGCCTCCCTGAATGGGCTCCAAGAAACAAGCAGGGGCTGGGAGAGCAGAGGGGCAGGACACAGCTGAAGAAGTCGGGACACAGCATGAGGGTGTTTCTCTGGGCACAACACAAGTGAGGGTGCAGGAATCCCTGGGGCATACGAGATTGTAGCAAGACACTGACCTGTGAGGCAGCAGAGCACGGCACAGGCCCACAGTCGATGCAGCAGTGGACTCTGAACACAGGTCTGATTAAAGTTTAACTTCAGGGACTCCTGTGGCTCCAAGATTCCCTCTGCCACCTCAGTCCTAGCAAAGGAAAACAGGAGTTGTTTCAAAATACCATGATTTATTGTGCTGGGAAGTGTTAAAAAGATCACGAGGAGGTATAGCAGAGGTTAAAGAGGAGCTCTGGCTGCAGAGACCACAGCAGGGGTATCTGGGCCAGCTCTCACCCTGAGTGATACTTTCGGTTGGCTCTGCTTACAGCTCCTCGTGAAAGGGCTGCAGTGTTGTAAAACACATCCCAGCAGCCTGAGTCAACAGCTCCTCACTCAGCAGACACAGGGTAAATAAATGTGTCTGAGAGCAGCCATCAGGGTACCAGGGGAGCACAATGAATAGGCAGAGAATCAGATTTCCCTCTATTGCCAGAGCCCCATGGTCTGGGCACAGAGCAAGCCAGCACACCAGATTTCACAGAGCCAGGGGTTTGCTGGCTCCTGTGGCCGGCAGCACACACAGAACTCCTGGTTGTGAGGACAGGCTGTGGCACAGGCAGCTGGGGATGTGCAATGGCACATTCCGTACTCTCTACAAATACCCCCACAGACCCTCTGGGCAGCACAGTGAAGCCAGTGCCAGAACCCTCACAGCAGCCACAGAAAGAAATTACTTAAATAAAACTAATTAAATAAAAACACAGCCACCAAGGTGCTTCCTTAAGAAGGGCAGCACAGTGTCACTGATAGGGCTGTTGGGGACACTGAGATGTGCACCTGGCTCTCCCTGCCCATGCAGAGCTGGGGAGATGCTGTGCCAGCCACCCCCTACATGGACCACAGGCCATCCCACCTCCTGCCAACAGCCTGGCACAGGCCTGCTCCAGCCCCCAGCAAGCCCTGTGGTTTTCTAAGGAGCTGCAAAAGTTCTCCCACAAGCCAGGACTGCTGATCTGGGAAAGCACATGGTGCAGAGACAAGAGGCCATGCTGGCATGTCCGTACTCTGTCCTTGTCCACAACTAAAGCAGCACAAGGGACAAAAGAGGTGTCATGGGGTGCCTGAATCACAGCACGCAGCACAGGAGCTGTGGGGATTCAGGTGTGGATCAGGAGCAGGGAAAGCTTGGAGCACGGTCAGGGAAAGGACCAGGAGCAGCCAGGTACTGACCTCTCGAAGATCTCTTGTTCTGCACGCTGGGGACAAGGAGAGAAAGAATCATCACAGCTTAAATCCCACAGAAGACACCCCAAACACAGCAAACCCAGGACCTGGGGGAGCAGTGTTCCCCTTCCCAACCCGAAGAAGCCACCCCAACCCAGCCCTGGGGAGCAGCAGAAGCATCCAACAGCCATTTTCTTCAGCTGCAGCACTTCCCAGCTCAGAAAATGAGTGGGAATGGCTGAAGGCAATACACTGCATGTGTGGCTGGGGCACTGTCTGCTGTCCCCACCCCACTAGGGCAGGCTGCAGAACAGCCTGTGCTCCCAACAAACAACCCCAGGGCTTTCTGCAAAGGAGGGAGGCTGCAGAGGGACTAAGCCAAAAGTCAGATGACCACTTGTTTCTGTACCTGCTGGGCATGAGGCACTCTCAAGGTACAGCAAAGTGATAAGAAAATACCTGATCCCTGCTCAAATCCAAGCAGTGCCCTTTGCATGCCTTCAGCTTTCCTGTGGCATGGCATGTGTTGATTCCAGATAGGCACAAGTACCAACACCAACAGCCCAAGGTGGAGAACATGTGAAGCCTGAACTCCCTTCCAAAAGGAAAAACGGAGGGTGTGGCTGTTCTCTGCCACAGGCAGCTGATGGATCCTGCTCTCTGGCTTCTCCTCTTTATGGTGCAGCTACAGCCCAGCACACCAAGGTGCTGAGGCAGGACAGGAACTGCCCTTCCACCAAAGGAACATCAGCCCTCTTTCCATGGGATTGGGTCTGTTTTCCAAGCTGAGCTGCTGTTCCCCTCCTCACAAATTTACACGTGGGAAGCAGAGGCTGAGTATGGTGGTGGCAAGGCAGAGATTCTGCTCACATCTAAAATGAGAAGAATCACTTGGGTGAACCCAGATGATTCAATAACCAGAGAAGGAACTGAGCACAGAGAAGCACAGGCTGTTGCAGGGCAAATATCCCTAACAGGGCTAAGCCAGGCAACACAGGGGACTTTCCAGAAGAGCTGCAGGTGTTTCCAAGGGTCAGTTTTGATTAAAACTAGAAAACTGGTGGCACAATAAACTGCTGTAAGAGCAGCTCACAAACCAGAGCTGTCCTGGCTGTCCAGCCTAAGGGCAACTACAAGCCCAGAGCTTGGAGACCTGAACCTGGACCTCACTGCAAACAAGAGCAGGATTGGGCAGAGCAGACACTCTATGAATGACCAGAAAACCACAGGGGCTTATCAGGATCAGGTCAGTGAAGCTTCCTGAGCCAGACCTGAAGATGTATATCCTGCCCACTTCTGCCTCCCTGCTGTCAGCACAGCAGCTGCTGAACACTGCATTTAAGTCCCATAACAAAAAGTGCAGGTCAGCTCTGGGCTGCCTGGCTCACAGTACTCACCAGCAGGCTCTGGTCATCCAGGTTGGTGATCATGTCCACCAGGTAGGTACGGAGGGCACCCAGCTTGTGCAGAGCCTCTGTCCAGTGCACCTGCTGGGTGAGGATGCTCTGGTGCGCCCGCTCCTCCTCGGCGTGCACCCTCTCCAGCAGCTGCTGCTCCTCGTTCTCACAGGCCTTCCCCACGAGGAGCAGCCTCTGCACCACCAGCTCCCGTGCCGCGCTGGCCGCGCTCTGCAGGCAAGGACACGGCAGGAGCGTCAGCCCCGCTCCGGCCCGAGAGCAGCCCCGGCTGCTTCTGCCGACCCTCCCGGGGCTCAGCCCGCAGTGCTACTCTGTTAACTGAGCCCAGGCCGTGGCACCCGGCACCCTTCCAGTCCCAAACCTGCCCACTGCCTCCTCAGCCAGCCCCGGGACCTAAGTGACAACCTGCAAGGGAATAGAGTGCTGTCCCTCAGCAAATCTACAATCTCCACAGATTCACTGTTGGTAAGAAACACAACAGGCTGAGACAGCTGGGGGCATTCAGCCTGAAGAAACTATATCAAGGAGAACTTAGAGCCCCTTCCAGGGCCTAAAGGGGCCTCAGAAGAGCTGGAGAGGGACAGGGGACAAGAGCCTGGAGAGACAGGACAGGAGGGAATGACTTCCCGCTGCCAGAGGGCAGGGTTAGACGGGATGTTGGGAAGAAATTTTCCCTGTGACGGTGGTGAGGCCTTGGCAGAGTGCCTAGAGAAGCTGTGGCTGCTCCTGGATCCCTGGAAGTGTCCAAGGCCAGGCTGGATGGAACTTGGAGCAACCTGGGATAGCTGGAGGTGTCCCTGCCCATGGCAGAGGGTTGGAACTAGACAGTCTTTACAGCTCCTCGCAACCCAAACCAGTCTGGGATTCTCTGGTTCTATCACTGTCCTTTGTCCTCATCCTCAGTGACAGCAAGGAACAAACAAACCCAGGAATTCTAAAGCACTGATCCTAGTAGGATGTTTGATTGTTGTACACTCGCACCATTGTCTATGCACGTTTTCTAGGCAAATGAAGCAGGAATTCCAGGCACACCCCGGCACTATTTCCACAACCCCATCCCGACGTTTCCCCCCCACACGGGAGCGGAGCATCCCTGCCGGGAATGGCGAGCAGGGAGCAGGCAGGGCCAGCCCCAGGGACTCACCAGGACGCCCTGGTCCTTGGCAGGCAGCACCTCGTCCACGTGCCGGGCGATGGCCGCGCTCTGCAGCTGGATCCGCTCGCAGCGCTCCACGAGCTTGTTCTGGGACACGGAGCAGCGGGGTGATGGACCCGGGAAACCCCGGCACGCACCCCACAGCCACGGCTCCCGTCCCCCTGCACCTCAGAGAGCCCCTTCCCCACGGGGGACCCCTGAACCAGGGCCCCACACCCGCCAGCAGCCCCCATCCCATCCTTGGGTGGATCCACACCTGCCAGGGGTTCCTTTGGAGAACCCAGCTCCCTGTAGGAACCACCCGCATGACCCCACACACTGCCAGGGACCCCCTCGGCCCCACACAGCCCCAGGGACCCCACATCCCGTCCGGGACCCCCACAGCTCCCGAGGCACCCCACACCCCCCCAGGGCCCCCTATCCCCACCGGGACCCCCACACCCCCCAGGGACCCCCACACCCAGGGACCCCCACACCCCCCAGGGACGCTCATACCCACCCAGGAGCCCTCACAGCCCCCGAGACACACACCCACCCACAAGCCCGCCCGCCCGGTTCCCCCCGGCCCCTCCGCCCCGCGCTCCCCTCAGCCGGGCCGGCCCCGCCGCTCACCCGCAGCCGCTCGGCCCGGGCCATGCTGTGCCCGCACCTGCCGCGGGGGCGGCCGCCCCGCCCGGCCGCGCTCGGCGCTCCCGGCCCCGCCCCGGCCCGGCCCGGCCCCGCCGCAGCCGGCAGCGGGCGGCGGCACGGGCGGGACGGCGCCGGGGCCGGTGAGTGCGCGGCGGGGCCGGGCCGGGCCGCGGGGCCGCCCCCGCACAGGGTCGCGGTTCTGCACAAACCTCCCCCGAGGGCTGCCCCGCCTCGGCCCTGCCAGCGCCGCTCGGCACTTGAGGGGCTCCCTCGGCATGCTCCTGCTGACCCCCACAGGACACCCCTGTCCATAGGGGCCCGGGATGCTCCCGCTGACCCTCACAGGACACCCCTGTCCATAGGGACCCGGAATGCTCCCGCTGACCCTCACAGGACACCCCTGTCCATAGGGGCCCGGAATGCTCCTGCTGACCCTCACAGGACACCCCTGTCCATAGGGACCCGGAATGCTCCTGCTGACCCCCACAGGACACCCCTGTCCATAGGGACCCGGAATGCTCCCGCTGACCCTCACAGGACACCCCTGTCCATAGGGGCCCGGAATGCTCCTGCTGACCCCCACAGGACACCCCTGTCCATAGGGACCCGGGATGCTCCCATTGCTCCCCACAGCCACATCCCTCTCCATAGGGGCCCGGGATGCTCCCGCTGACCCTCACAGGACACCCCTGTCCATAGGGACCCGGGATGCTCCCATTGCTCCCCACAGCCACATCCCTCTCCATAGGGGCCCGGGATGCTCCCGCTGACCCTCACAGGACACCCCTGTCCATAGGGACCCGGAATGCTCCCACTGACCCTCACAGGACACCCCTGTCCATAGGGGCCTGGGATGCTCCCATAGTCCCCCAGAGGCACACCCCTGTCCATAGGGGCCTGGGATGCTCCCATTGCCCCCCAGAGGCACACCCCTGTCCATAGGGGCCTGGGATGCTCCCATTGCCCCCCAGAGGCACACCCCTGTCCATAGGGGCCTGGGATGCTCCCATTGCCCCCCACTGCCACATCCCTCTCCATAGGGACCCAGGATGCTTCCATTGCTCCCCACAGCACACCCCTATCCATAGGGACCCGGGATGCTCCCTCTGACCCCCACAGGGTCACCCCCAGCCCCACAGATCTGCCAGTATCACCGTGGGGTCACCCCCAGCTCTAGGAACCCAGGATGTTCCCCATTCTCCTCAAAGCCAGACACCCTCCTGGAAGGGATGCTTATTCCCCCATGAGGATGGGGCAGCTCTGCTGGGGTCCCTGCTGTTGTGGTCGTGGACATTCCCTATCCCACGGTACAGGTTTCACTGCAGAGTCTGGAAAGGTGGAGGCAGCAGCATTGCTTGTTTTTAAAAAGCAATTCAGTAAAAGAAGTGTTTGATTTCTGTCAAGTGATGCATTTGAGGGGAAGGGAGGATAAGGGCATCCTCCAGCATGAAACTCAGGCTGCTGGAGGTGAGGCTTGGTGTAGATAAGTTTGTTGCAGGATCTCTGAGGTTTTAGAGCTTTGTGGTGGAGCAGCTGATGGATAAATGTGTGTTGGGATACAGACAGCAAAACCTTGGATTAGTATCCTGCCTGAGCACTGTTCTCATCCAGGATGCAGAAAAATCTACTCTTTCTTGCAGTGAGGAAGAGGCAGGAGAACAGTGAGACACAGGACAAAGCTCCCCACCTTCCCTGCAGCCTCCCTGGCCTCTGGCAGTTCCTTGTGAGCTGATTTGCTGGTAGGAATGAACATAAATCAGGTTGGAAACAGTAACCATTAGAATTAAAAACTCAGAATTCCTGCCTTAGCTTTCCCTAGAATCTTGTTTTGCAGCTTCCAGAGTTCTCCCACTGTCAGAGAAAAATCACATTCCTGATGGACTGAAACGACTGGGGCACTCAGTCTGTTGAAAGAATAAATTGCCAAATTATCCCAGCCCCTCAGCTGTGAGACTGATCATTCCTCACATCTTTGGAACATGCAGACTCATAGATAGAACAGCAGAAGATTAACTGGGTATTACTAATTGCTAATCACAAAGGCTGTCAGGATAAAATTAGAAAGGGAATTTTGTAGAAACCCAACCCCTTTTGCTCAGTGCTTCCAGGATTTGGTTTTCACTCTTTTTGTGGGCAGAACCTTCAAGCAGTTTTTTGCTGGAAAAGACAGATTGGGTTTTTTTTTTCCCTGATTTTGATTAGTAAAATGCTACAGGCCATGGAAGATGGGCATGCCAGCAGACTAAATCCAATTAGTGTGCCTCAAGCTAAGCAGCAGCCAGTTATTGTCTGTGACAATTCACTGTCACTGAGACTGGTTTCTGCTCAGTCTGTGACCTGAGAGGACATGGGGGAGATTCTGCTGCTCTCCTGGATGGATCTGCTGCAGGCTCCAGCTGTGCCAGCCCCTCTTGGGAGGGATGGGGCAGCCTGGCCAGCAAGTGTTTGCTGAATGCATCTGGCTTATCCACATGGCCTTGCCTTGCCTGGAACTGGTGTTTGGACATGGAAACTCTTCCCAAAGTGTTCCTCAGCTCATGGAAAGATCACTTCAAGTCTTGCCAGGCTGGCTCAGCTGAACTGGGGCTGCCTGTGCCTGCACTTGGTCCCACCAGTTGCTGTATGAGCTTCAGTCTGAAGGTATTTGCCTTTGCCAAGACAAAAACTGGGATCTCCAGGATATGTGGAAGTCCAGACCAGATCCAGGAGTAAGAGGAGGTGTAAAGAATGACAGGCAGCAGCTCCATCTCTGCTGTGGCCTCACACCAAGCTTGGGCATTTTTAAGCTCTGTGTGAGGTCCCAGTGACCTCACCCTGCTGCTGGCTCTGCTCCAAGCTAAAGGTTCTACTCAGGACCTGCAGATGTCTCCTCTGAGGTTTTCTTCTTACTCTGAATAGAGTTAGAATGTAGATAACACATTACAGCACCTTATCCTGTTTGTGTGACAAACAGAAACCCCTCTGTCTCCCTTTTGATGAATGTCCCCTCACCCACAGGTCATGTCCTCACAGCAGGTGCCCGAAGTGCTGATGTGACACCCACCACGAGGCCTGCTCCTTGCCAGGGCCATGGGGAAACTGCAGAGTAAAATCAGCTTCCACACCACCAAATACAGGTAAAGCAACACTGGGAGATCAGGTCTTGTTAATAAACCAAGTGTGAGAGTGAAGAGAAAGCACAAATGACCAGACAACATAGCAAGCACAGGGGTTTAGTTTCATTACTGGATGTTTGAATCAGGTTTTCATTTCTAACCCTCATTTCTAAAGTCTGTTCATCTTCTTTGGAGGACCCCAGATGTTGGTCACAGGAATGGCCAAGCACATAACCATGGCCAGGGATAGTGCTCTCTGATAGCTGAGGCAGAGCTCTGAAGGGAAACAGCTCCAGGAGTGGCTCTTCAGCCCAAATACCCAAACTGCTTTTTTGTGTCTTCAGAGCCTGTCACCAGCTTTCATGGCCAAGATGAGATAATTCAGTCCCTGGCAGCAGGGAGAGGGATCTCTTCCTGGAGAGCAGCACAGGGTGGCAGTGGGGGGGGACTCATGGCCAGGGAGGTGTCACAGCAAAGAGCAGCAGAGCCTGATCCATGTGAGTGACTGTGGAGGCTGGTGAGGTCAAAATCTCTTTTCTTCTTTGCACCAGCACAGAGCGAGCAACAATTAAATATTCAGCAGCTGTAGAGCTGGGATAGGTCTGCTCCATCTCACTCACAGCCTCTCTCTGGCTTTCTAAGAGAGATGTTGTCATGTCAGAAGATGCCAGAGGTGCCAGGGAATGGCACCTGACCTCGCCTCCCCCCCTGCAGCTCCCAGTGCTGTCCCTGTTCCTCTGCAGGGCCGAGGGCTCCGTGGGACAGGCGGGACCGGCTGGTGCCTCCCCGCAGCACAGCCCCGCTCACACCGACGCTGTCACCTCTGTGGCTGCTCTCAAACCAGACCTTTGTGTGTCAGGAGGAAGGGATAAGGTGAGGTATCCCCTGGGACAGGAAAATATATCAACAGCTTCAAAAATAAGGTTGAAATGTGAACTTTGAACATTTCTGTGGATGGCAGCTACGTCGGTCCCTGGATTTAGAAAGGAAAAATAAGCTTAGAGTGAGGGCATGCACTGAACCACATGGAGTCAAATTTTGTAACCTCTCCAGAGCTCCTATCAGATCAAATGCTCCCACCCAGGCTTGGGATCACCAGACTGACTCTTACATCACCTATCTTTAAGGACAGCTGTACATGCTGTAGGAGCTGAAAACCAGAGGAACCTGTTCCCTGTACATACCAAGACATACAAGTCTTGGTATGTCATAACCAAGGATGCAAAAAATCCTCTCTGCCCTGCTCTTGTGCTGACCCATGTCCCTGTCCTGTCCCTGCAGAGTGTGGCTGTGTCCAGCTGGAGATCTGGGGCTGCCCTGCGCCGCTTCATCGGCCACGAGCGCGAGGTCACCAAGGTGAGAGTGCTGGGGTCTCCCTCAGGAGCTGGGGAGCCAGGGATGCTGGAGCACTGGTTTGTCATCCACACAGAACAGTGGGATCAGGGTATTCCTGGTGTCCAGCTGGGGAATGGTTGGACTTGGAGACCTCGAAGGTCTTTTCCATCCTTAACAATTCATGATTCTGTGATCAGAACATGTCAGGTTTTTCCCAAAGTCCCAACAGATACTTTGGGAAGCAGCATGAAGTGGTGCATTCAGACTAAACAGGGCTGCAGGAGGCCTGGATGTGAGGTTATCTACCCCTCCAAGAGACTGTAGCAAAAGCTCAGGATGAATAATGAGGTCAAGCTTTTGATGCAGAGATGCCATTCAATCTTCTTCAGGTCTCATTCTGCTAGTCTTGACATTATTCCACAAATCAGCCATATCTGGCTGATACATTCTGGGAATACCCATGCCATGTGCCACAGCTGGCATATTCTGGGAATAGCAGGGCTTTAATTTCCTTTCTGGGATTGGGATGACAAAGCCAAGCAGGCTCCTGGGAGAGCAGACATGCAGAGGGACTGTAGCTGTGTGTGGCGTGGCCAGTGCATCTCTGCAGGGCACAAGCCCAGTGGGTCCCTGGGCTGCAGGTACTGCAAAGACAAAGGGGGCTTTGTTCACCTCAGTGCTCAAAACATCTGTGCACTGGGCTCATTTGAGCTTGGAAGGAAGTTTTTCCTATAAAATGAATGGTTTCTAAGAACAAGACCTGAGAGCACCCTTCCACCATCCGGGCTCTGAGGGGATATGGGACAGAATTGGGAGGCCAGGCTCTCCCAGTTATGTTCCTGCGCATGTTGGGCTGTGGCAGGACAGCAGCAGAGTTGTGCTCTCCCTGTGAACTGGGTGGGAGGATGAGCAGCTTTTCCTTGTGGTCCTTGGCAGGTCGCCTCAGCCCTTGACTCCAACAGAGTCTTCAGCGCATCGCGGGACAAGACAGTGATGATGTGGGAGCTTCGAGGGGCTTCAGGGCCAAGCCAGCACTTCCCAGGACATGACCTGGTTGTTACTGGACTGGCTGTGAGCCCAGGTGAGGGACAACACACTCCCAGTCCCCAGGGACTGACTGAGAGTGTTTCCTGCCTTGGTTTTGATGTTGGCTTGTGGTTGCAGATGCCTCCCAGCTGTGCACAGGCTCCCGGGACAACACCGTGCGCAAGTGGGACACCGAGACTGGGGAGTGTCTGGGCAGAGCTGCAATCTCCAGGAATCTGGTAGGATCCTCTGGTTCCTCAGATCCCACCCCAATATCCCCTGCCTGTCTGGTTATTTCACACATGGAGCTGTGCAGAGAGAATTTGCTGGGAGCTCGGTGCCAAGGGGAGCCCCTGGGACACTGTGCACCTGGGCAGGCTCAGCTTGAGGCTGGTTACTCTTCTCCAGGTAACAACAAACCCAGGAGCACAAAGGTACTGAGGGACTCATGGCAATTTATCAATGCTCTTAGAGCTGTTTGGAAGCACACAGAGTTTGGAATCACTGAGGTTGGAAAAGATCTCTAAGATGGAGTCCAGCCATTCCCCAGCACTGCCACAGCCACCTCTAACTCATGTCCCCAAGTGCCTCATCTGCCTGTCTTCTAAATCCCTCCAGAGGTGGTGACTCCACCACTGCCCTGGGCAGCCTGTGCCAATGCCTGACCACACCTTTCAGCAAAGAAATTTTCCCCAATATCCAACCTAAATCTCCCTTGTCGCAACTTGAGGCCATTTCTTCTCATTGCTTGTGTCCTGGCCTGATCCCCACCTGGCTGCACCCTCCTGTCAGGGAGTTGTGGAGAGCCAGAAGATCCCTCTGAGGCTCCTTTTCTCCAGGCTGAACAAGCCCTGTGCAGTGGGGCTGCCTTCCCTCCTGTACCAGCCCAGAGCTGGTGTGGCTACCACCCCCTGGTGCCTGTGTTCTCCCTGCTCCCATGGCTCTATCCTGCTGCTGGCACCTCCCAGGCTCAATCACCCCCAGTAACCCCACAGGGACTGGACCTGGCAGGGGAGTGGAAAAGTCTTTATTCAACATTTCCAGCTCCCACCTGGCAGGAGGGAGAGGATGGGAGCTTGGTGGTTCCATCCTCAGCTGGACAGAGCCTGGGCTGCACACAAAGGTGGCTCCTGCTCATCCTTCCCTCTCTGCAGGTCACACACCTGTGCTGGGTGCCTGGAGAGCCTTATGTCATCCAGACCTCTGAGGATAAAACCACCAGGTAAATTCTCCTTGTGGCCAGAGAGAAGGGAGGTACAGCCTGAGGCACGTGGGGCTGTTGTGTGGTTGTTGTCATGACCACTGCTGGTGTGGCCAAAAGCCACCTGCCAGCTCACCTGTGCCTTGGAGTGCAATCTCCAGCCAGGGACAGGGGCTGGGAGCTGCACTGGGTGGTGACTGCGGGTGAAAAGGAGAATTTGTGGGAAAGCAAGCTGGAGAGTGATCCAGCCCGGATAAATGCAGGGATGCAGGGAGAGTTTGGAGCAGCCAGGGCAGAGCACGTGGGCACAGCTGGGGCGTGCAGGAGGGCGCAGAGGGAACCCATCGTGGTGATGATGTCTCAGGGTGTCCTTGGCCTCTGCTGTTGCCTGCAGGGTGTGGGACAGCCGGGAGCTGCAGGTGGCACACACGTTCCCAGCCAAGCAGCACATCCAGACATGCTGTGACGTGAGCCAGGACGGGCGGTACTGCCTCAGCTGCAGCAGCGGCTCCGCGGCCACGGCGCCGAGGCCACCGTGAGTGCCTGGGCTCCTGCTCCCCTTCCCTCCCCCTGCCCTTCCTCTGCCCATGGCAGACAGAGAGAGCAGCACATCAGTGCTCAAGGGACCGAGTGCTCCCACCGCCTTGGCCTTTGGCTGGTGTCTTCCTGCCTGTCCCTTGGGGAAGGTCTGCTCAAGGCAATATCAGCAGTTACTCTTCCTGATCAGAGCACTGGGATTTGCCCCCTCCCTGGAAGTGTTCAAGGCCAGGTTGGATGGGGCTCGGAGCACCCTGATCTAGTGAGTGGTATCTGTGCCCACAGCAGGAAGTTGAAACTCTTTAAGGTTCCTTTCCCCCCAAACCAGTCTGGAATTTCATTTCAGTAAAACATACAGGGAAAAACAAATGGATGGTATTGAGGAACACAAGGTTCTTACCGAAAGCTTCTAAGGGATCCCTTGCTCAAGATGTTTCCAAACCAGGGATTCAGTCCTGCTGTTTTCCAGCCCTGTGTGTGAGGATCAAGAGGATGAAACTATCCCATCCAGGGTGGGCAGGGCTGAGGATGGGAGCAGGCTGGACACTTCTTACCTGCCTGCAACGGCCTTAGCTTGTTGGCTCTAATGGTTGTGGCCATGTCACCATGTTCACCAGTGGTGAAAATCCTTTGGGCTTTGGTGCTCTCCAGGACTGTGAGCTTGAGCAGGGATGAGGGCAGTAGCCATGGCACGCTGAGGATTGGCAAGGAGCTCTTTATCCCAACCCACTTCCTGTCTCAGTAAAACAGCTCCGTGCTGGCAGAGCTGGGGCTCCACCACGTCCTGTTTCCTGCAGCTCTGGGACCTGAGGCAGACCAGGGGCCGAGTGTGTGAATACAAAGGGCATTTCCAGACCACCACCTCATGTGTCTTCCTGCCCCGGGGCCCCGTGCTCGCCCCAGCATCGCCACATCCTCCAGGGACAGCACAGTGAAGGTCTGGGACCAAGACACTGCAGGTAGGGGAGGCTCCTGCCTACTCCATGTTCCTTTCTCCTGGATAACAAACCCACTTCCCTCAGTTCTTCTCACGGTGCTAATGGGCAGGGTGAGTGCTGCTGTCTCTGGAGTTTTCTCCAAGCCAGCTGCAGGGCAGGGTGCAGGAATGCCCCAGGGCAACAAACTTCAAGGAGCTGCATATCGGAGATGAGAGGGGCCCTCCTTCAGCTAAAAGGAAGAATTACCAGGCAGCTTTTAAAGATATATCCAAGTCAAGCCATGAAAGGACAAACGATAAAAAGAAAAAAGAACTGAGGGACTCCAGAGATTTCTGCAGGTACAAGTAGAAAGTTGTAAGGAATAAAAGCTGTACTGGAGGTCAGAGGGCTGCTCAGCCAACACCCTCATATCGGTTGCCCTCTTGAAGGGGAATCAGGCATTCTGGGGTTAAACCTGGTGGTGAGGGTGAGCCCCTCCCTGAGCTGGACACAAAGGTGTTTGTTTGCCTGCCAAGCCCTGCTGTGTTCCTAGTAACCCTTGTGCTGCAGGCAGAGACCTCTCGGGAGCCGTTCAGGTTCACAGCATGAGAAACTCCCCGGGGCTAAGCCCCTCTCCAAGGGAACTTATTTAAGATGGGATGAAAATAGAAACCTGAGGCTCTCCTGCAGAGAAGGACCTTCTGTTCTCTCACCTGTTCCTCTGCCTGGTGCCTGTGCACACAGGGTGGCCATGGGGCTGGCAGCAGCTTTGATCCCCTTGCCTTCCCAGCTGGGTGAGCCATAATCCAGCTGCTCTGGGAAGGGTGCAGGTCACCAGAAGAGGCAGCTGCCTGTGGGTCCAGGCCAAGTGCAGCTCTGTTTGGAGCTCAGCCTGGGGCTGGGGTCTCTGCACAAGCTGTCCTCGGGGGTTTAATAACAGACACAAACAGAAAGGCTCACATGGCACTGGTTAGTGTAGATTTTATTTCTCTTTCCCTTTTGGAGATTCATCAAAACACTACGGTGAGTCTAGCACAGCCCTTGGGAAAACTCTAAGAAATCTGGGAGAAAAAGGTGTATTGGAAATGGCTCCAGGCATGCCCTGCAGCTCTGCCCAGTAGGGTCTGTAGGTGCTTCCAGCCCTGCTCCCTCTCCCAGGAAGGGGCAGAGCCTGACCCGAGTCTGGATCCCTGTCAGCCACTGCCTGGCACAGGGCTGGGAGTCGCTCTTCCAGGGCACATCCTGGTGGATCCAGAACAGTGAGGGCAGCAGCTCACTCACCTCAGGCAAGCAGAGCCTGGAGCTGGGAGACTGGTGTGGTCCTGCCTGCTCTCAGCAAACCCAGCATCCCTCCCTCGTGCCTTCCCTTGCAGCCTGCCTGGCCACGCTGTGCCTCGAGGGCTCGGGCCCGCTGGCCTCGCTGGCCGCCTGCGACAGCTCCACCCTGCTCTGCGCCAGCGCCAACTCCGGCATCCACGTGCTGCGTGTGAGCAGCGGCGCAGAGCCGGCCCTGGAGGAGGTGGCAGCGTTCTGAGCACTGGAACCCCTGTCAGACCGGCCCTGGAGGAGGTGGCATTGTTCTAGGCACTGGAACCCCCCTGTCAGATGCTGTCCCAGGAGGGGATGTGACCCCCAAGAGCTCCCTGACAGTGGGCAGCAGGGACTCTGTGCCTGTGGGACATGGCAGCAGGGCTGGGGGAGTTTCTGGTTGGTTTGGGGGTGACAGGGAGGCACCAGAGCTGTCCAGAAGAAGTCTGGATGGCTTCAGGCCAAGCCTGTGCTCCTGACTGAGCCTCCCTGCAGCCAGAGGCACAGGATGAGCAGAGGGAGGAGAGGAGATGCCAGGACCAAGGGACAGAGGCTTGAGCACCAGGCTGAGCACACACAGCTGGACCTGGCCTGGACCAGAGGGCACTGCAATTAAATAATTCTGTGTTAGTTGCTGGCCTCGTATTCCATTGTATTTTCCCTGGAAGGAACTGTGCTCATGATCCCAAGGAACAGACAACTGCTCTCCAGCTGACAACAGAGAGGTGAATCCATCTTCTCTTGACTCCTGAAGGTTTTCATCCAATCACAGAAGTCCTGAGCTGGAAGGGACCCACCAGGACCCTCCAGCCCAGCCCGTGTCCGTGCCCAGCGCCCCCAGCCCCACCCTGGCACCCCTGGCAGCGCTGCCCAAAAGCTCCTGGAGCTCTGGCAGCCTCGGGGCCGTGCCCATTCCCTGGGCAGCCTGGGCAGTGCCAGCACCCTCGGGGGGAAGAGCCTTGCCCTGAGCCCCAGCCTGAGCCTGCCCTAGCACAGCTCCAGCCCTGCCCTGGGTGTTGTCCCTGCTCACAGGGAGCAGAGATTGGAACTGCAGACCCTGATAAATTTCCCCTCAGCCTCCCCCTTCTCCAGGCTGAACAAACCCAGTGACCTCACCCCTCCTTAGCTGTTTTTTACACCAGCAGAAATCAAACTGTGCCTTGTGAAATTCCTGTAATTTCTCCATTCCTTGTCAGACCCAGAGCCCAGGGTACACATTCAAAACATGTTTAGATTTTCCAGGGCAAAACATTAGCAAAACCTCAATTGAAACAACAAACAAGTACAAAAGCTGTCCCCAGGGCAGGGCAGAATAAGACAATCCTACACTGAGTGACCTCACACAGCAAACCCTAAACAGGAGATGCTGACATGGATTTGCAACACCCAGTCCATGAGACAACTCAAGGAGTACGACACAAGGTGGTACCTGGAAAAGATTCCCTGGCCTTGGACATCTACTGTAAGTGCATTCAGGGGGATGCAGATCTCCATCCAGAGACACCTGCGTGGAGGCAGGGGAAGGCCATTTGCCTCTCCCTCTGAGCTCTGTCTAAATGCAAATCAAGTTTGAAGTCACACTCCTCCCAAAAGGGAAGGTGAGAAGGGCAGTAGCAAAAGCTGAACCACCACCAAACCTGAGATGCTCTGTGGTTACTGCAAATGTGTGGAGGACACCTGGGTGCTGAACCTGGAAGGGAGGGTTGAAGTACATGGACCAAAATTACAGCAGAAAGCGGTACCTGCAGTATAAAAAGAGTCAGAAAAGTGGGAAAACCCCCAAAGACTTGATGCCAACCAAGCCTGGGCCAACATTGGTGCTTTAAACACACCCAAACAAACTCCAGTGCAGCCATGACTGCAGCTGCTGTAACACACTGGATTCCTATTTTTTTCTTTACTATAAAAAAGCAACCAAAAGTCATTAACATCCCAGTCCATAACCGGCCCCTCTGAGCTACTCGGCCGTCCAGAGCTTGAAGGTTCTGTCGTAGGAGCAGGTGGCAATGAGCTGCCCATCCAGGGAGATGTCCAGGCCCATCACCTTCCCCTCGTGCCCTGCCAGGGTCTTCAGTGGGGACCAGCCGGGGTGGGTCCAGATCTTGGCCGTGTTGTCGTAGGCGCCCGTGAGCAGGAAATTCCCGTGGTTGGCTGTACAGAAGGAGACAAGGGGAGAAGTGAGACTTGCAAGTGAAAATAGATATCTGCTCACCAGCACAGGCCTTGCTGAGCTGCAGGTGTGGACTGGAGCTGCTGGAGGGGCAGGATAGGGAGCGGCAGGGACTCACGTTCGAACCTGACGCCGGTGACCAGGTTCTGGTGGGCAGGGATGGTGTAGATGCACTTCCTCTGCCGCAGGTCCCACACCTTGCAGGTGTTGTCCCCACTGCCCGTGGCCACGTGGTACCTGCCAAGGAGGGGAGGGAGAGCAGTGTCCAGGGACTGGGGTTTACACTCAGAGCTCCTACAACAGTGCCAGCTCCCTCCTTACCCATTTGGGGAGAAGTTGATCCCGTAGATCTCCTTCAGGTGCCCTTCCAGGAACATGATACAGCGGCCAGTGCGCAGGTCCCACACCCGGCCAAAGGCATCCAGGCCTCTGCAATCACAGGATCATACACTGGGCTTGGCTGGAGGGACCTTACAGATCATCCTGGCCATGGCCAGGGACCCCTCCCACTGCCTGGGGCTGCTCCAAGCCCTGTCCCACCTGGCCCTGGACACTGTCAGGGATCCAGGGGCAGCCCCAGCTGCTCTGGGCACCCTGTGCCAGGGCCTGCCCACCCTCCAGGGAGCAATCCCTGCCCAATATCCCATCTTTCCCTGCCCTCTTGCAGTGGGAAGCTAGTCCCCCAGCAGAAGCTCTGGTCACAGTGAGCCCTTGGTAAGGTTTTCCAGCCATGCAGAGGCAGGGGCAGCTCACCCTGTGCCGGCGAGGGAGCCGTCGGTGTGGAAGGCGATGTCGTAGACGCCCTTGCTGTGCCCCTCCTGGTGCAGGATCTCCTCCTGGGCCTCCAGGTCCCACAGGCGCCACGAGTGATCATAGCTGCAGGAGCAAAGCACTCGTTAAAGCATGCAGTCACTCAGGTTGGAAAAGCCTTCCAGGAGCATGGAGTCCCAGTGTTAACCCAACACCACCACATTCACCACTAACCCATGTCACCCCGTGTCACACCCAGATTTTTCTGAACACTTCCAGGATGGTGACTCCACCCCTGGGCAGCCTGTTCCAGTCCTTTCTGTGAAGACATTTTTTCCCAATATCAAACCTAAACCTTCCCTGGTGTAACTTGAGGCTATTTCCCCTGGTCTTCATGTAACTCCAGGGATATTTCACCAACTCTGGGAGCATTGTAATCCCACCTGAGACCCTTGCAGGGGCAGGAAAAGGAATCCCAATGACCTGCTGTCTCTAAGACTGCAACAACCCAGCCGTGGTCACCAATGGCCCTGCCCTGCTGTGGACAAGCCCTGGCAGCACAGGGCCCAGCTGCTCATTTCTGGAAGCCAGTGCCCGGGGCCATACCAGGTGGTGCCCAGGAACCTCCCGGACGGGTGCCACATCACGCGCGCCACTCGCATGCTGTGTCCCTCGATGTCTGCCACCGGCTCGTCACTGCAACACAGAACAAACCATCAGCCACTGGCCACAGGGTCTGCCTCGAGCCAGGCCCCAGCCCACACACTGAGATGGCAGCAAAAGCTCTGCTGATCAAATCAAAGCAGGCAGGAATGTCAGAGCTGTAGCCAGTGACTCTGAATTCTGCCTTTGGGTCACACTGGCAGTGCTCTGAGTGAAACCCTTTCTCCACACCTCCTGTTGGTTGTAAAGCTCTCCTGGGGTGATGGTGATGATGATTACTAATGAAAATTAACAAGGCCCTTGTCATTAGCACTTCTGGAGTACAGGAACAAACCACAGACTACCTGAACTGCAGGGAGTTCTGAGAATGCAACATCCTGAACTGCAGCAACTGCTGCTGTTCTGAAGGATGCAGGGAGACAGGATGGAGGGAATATTTATTCTTCCAGAATGACAGGCAGCAGGTCAGGAGCCTTCACAGACAATCTGAACAGCAGTGAAGCTTCTTCCCAACAGGTTAATTAAGAGACATGAGCCTAACAAATCCCCTTGTCCCTTGGCACAGGGGCACTTTTGCTGTTACAAACTGTGATTTTCAGCTAAGGATAAACAACTGGGGCTCTGGGAGCTGCCTGCCCTTCCCAGGAGCACAGCAGGCTCCACTTCTCAATTAGGTGATGCTGAGGCTCAGTACCTGAACCAGTCTCCTCTTCCCAGGCCTGAGAGAGGTGCTGCCCATCTGCCAGAGCTCTGTCACTCTGTGCAGTGACACTTGTTTGCAGCACAGGCAGGAGTTTTTGTGCCTGGTTGTGTATTTGGCCAATCCCTCTCCAAATCCTGGTGCTTTCCAACCACTCAAAAACTCATTTAATATCCAAGAGGGGTGATTCTCCCCTAAGCGAGATGTTAGAATGAAACAGTCCCCAAACCTTCAATCTATCACCCCCAGCAGTTCACCAATGCCCAGCAGCAATTCTGTCTCAATCCCTTTCAGACAATCTCCCTCACCTTGACTCCCTAATCAGGGTGATCTCTCTTCCTGCTGAAGAGGCTGGCACATGTGAGGCCAGGGAGTGCACTGGGGTAGCTACAAGAAAAGTTCATATTGGCAGGAGGATGGTAAATGTCTGGAGGAACATGGAAAAAGCCTCAGCACAACAATGCTGCAGCTGTGCACATCTGGAACAGTTCTGACCTTTCCAGGTTCCAGAGTTTGACAGAGCCATCAGCTGCACACGAGGCCAGGCTGACATCCTTCTTGTCCAGGGACACCGTGGCCTTGGGGTGGAACACAATTGCCCCCACGTTAGTGCTGTGTCCTGAAGGGAAGGAAAACCAACATTCAGAATCTGCCATGGGATATTGGCCACTTCTTCAGAAAAGCAGCATTTTGTTGGCACTGCTGAGGGAGGTGCCAGTGAACACCTTCACTGTGCCCTTGGTGCTGTCACCCCCAGCAAAACTGCACTTCCAGGAGCACCCAAGGCAGAGCATCCAACATCAAGGTTTGGAGCCCTCAAAGTGCAGACAAAATTCAACATATGAAACACAGGATTTGTCCTCACATCTGCATTTAGTCCAAGGTGTGACCACTGCTCAAAGAATCTCACTGTTGTCAAGTGACCTGACCAAAAGTGCTGCTGTTTGTAACTCAAACTAGGTTTGGAAACCAAACAGAACTGTTCAGAAATAGAAACAGCAAACTTGGAGCTGAGGTTTGAGCTAAAGGCTAGGTCTCCCTTCTCATTATATGACACATTCCCATGCTCCCAAGCCAAGGGATGCTCCCAATAAGACAGAAATCTGCCCAAACACATCTTAAATCAGAGCAGTTCAGAAGTGGGAGCTCAGCACAGAACAAAAGAGCCAAAAACCTCAGTGAGAGCCGCTCGCTACCTCGTAAGGTGTGAACCAGGTTGCAGTCAGGCACAGACCAGAGCTTGCACAGCCCACTCCTGTGGAAGACAAGGAATGGATGTCAGTGGAGAAGGAACATCAAGGAACAGATCAAAGTTCCTTGTTCAACCAGCTCAGATCAATGAATCTCTGCTCAGCTCTAAAGTGAAGTGATGAAAGCTCAGAGCAGGAAAAAACAGCCTCTCACAATTCCCAATCCTCCAGAAACATCCCTGTGCTCTCCCAGCCCCCAGAGCAGGTGCTGCCAAGGCAGTCTCACCAGCAGGCCGTGGCCAGGAGTTTGGAGTTGGGGCTGAAGTGGCAGTAGGACAGCGGGCGATCATCCCCGATCTGACTGCAGAAGTTATTCAAGGACTGTAAAAAATACAAAGAAAACAATCAATAAATGACTAAAGTGCAATCAATCCAGAGCTAACCCCAGTCAAAGCTCGAGGTGAGGGAGGCAAATATGCACAGGAGGAGGCAGAGGCCCTTGGAAAGTCACTTTCAAAGGGAGGAGCTGCCTCAGAGCCACTCCAGCTCCAGGTGGCAGGGCCAGGGCCAGCCCAGCCTGGGGGCACAGCTCAGCCCCCCAGGGCCACCCATGGTTTGTGCCCCCAGCCCTAGAGCTCAGCAGCTGCAGCTCTGACACAGAAGTGGCTGACATTTGGCATCTTTCCACAACTCATCCAAAGAATCCAACCAGACAGACGGGGCAGAGGGGAGAAGCAAATCCTCTGGAGTAAACAGGATTAGGGGGGCAGCACACACTGTGCCTGAGCCTCTCTGTTTGGTTAAGCTGGGAATCTGGCTTAGCATGCTCGGAAAGGGCATCTCAGAGTCATGCTAGCCATGGTCAGCACCTGGAGCTGGGCATTTCCCTTGGATTCCCTGGCTCCCCAGCCAGCCAAACCCCTGCCAGAGCCAGGAATAAATTCCTTTAGCCTCACAGACGAGTGGGCAAGGCAAGGCAGGGATGTCTCTGCACCCTCTGCCATGCACAGGGACAAAATACAACTCCCTGGAGCACTCTGAAGGAGTCAGAAATGCTTTAGAGACACAGGGAAAGAGAGGCAAAGCAGAACTTCCCCAGACTGCAGAGACTGATGTGCATCTGGACAGCACCTCAGGCAGCTGAATTCCTCCTGCTGGGCTCTTTGGAGGATCAGCCAAACCTTGTGCACACAGCAGTGGAGCAGCTGCCAAACCTACCCGCAGGGATTTGTGCAGCTCCTGCCTCTGGGATGTCCTGGTGGCCTCGGGAATCTCCTTGAGCAGCCGGGCCTCCTCCAGCCGCTTGGCTGCCCTGGGGAGAGCAAAGGAGGGCTGAAACCCCAGCACTGCCTCAGCCCTGCTGCTGGAAATGCCTTCTCCCTGCTCTTCCCCAAAGGGAGCTAATGCTGGATCAGTCCCTGGGAGCTCAAGCTCTGGGCTCACTGCCCTTGCCTCCCCACTCCCAGGATTTCCCATGCTACCCACAGTGGGATCTGCACTTGGATTTGGCAAAAGGCTGCACCTGCCTCCTCCTCTGGGCTGTTTTCTCTCACCTGGGGAGCGAGTAGTTGGCCAGCCACAGCCTGGCTGTTTTCAGACTGCGTGGGCCCTCGTGGTACCAGGTTTGCTGATACTGTAAAAACAGGAATAAAACTGATAGAAAAGCTCTGGTGCTGCTGCCCCTGTGTTCCTTCCCCTCAGCTCCTCCCAGCACTGGCCCCTGCTGTGCTCTGGCCTCTTTTTAAGGGCCTTCTGCACAGTTGTAAGCTCCAGGAAAAGGGATTTGGAGAGATAATCAAACTCTCTGCCCTTGAGATCCAATCCTGACATGCTGCCACTTCACTCAACATTCCAGTTGAACCTTGACTCATCTGCATTTACTGACATGGAACTCCCTCCTTGTTCACACATAACCCAGTAAAGAGAAGGCCCGGAGCTGCAGAAATTATTTCTGACAGTACAGCTCAAAAATAATAAGGTAGGGCAGACTCAGAAGAGAGACAGAAGCAGAAAGAGTAATCAAAGGCAGAAACAGATGCAGCAGCAAGAGCATCCTTTTTTCTTCCCAATTGTGAAGGAAAGTAAGGGACTTGCTAGAGTATGTAAGAGTCCGCACACTGGCTCTCCTGGTTTGCACAGAGTGCAGCACAGAGCTTGGGTCTGTGAGTAAAAACCACACTTGGTGCTCCTCACTGAGGCCAAATGTTGCCACAGGTTTGCTGAAATGGACAGCCTGAAGGAAAAGGGGCAGGAAAAAGCTTGAAGGGATGACATGAGAATCCACAGGCTGGCCAAAGCTAGGAGTCCTGGATATATCAGACTGGGATATACCAACCCTCCCTCAGCACTGAGAGGACAGAGATACCCTTACCTCTTCTTTGGACTTTTTTGACCTGTCATCATCTTTCCTGGTCTTTTTTAAGGCATCTGTGCCAACCACCGAGAGGATGTTCCTTAACCTGGGAAAGAAGTCATGAAGCTGGATTTAGTCAATGAATTCTCAGCTCACCTGACAAATATCAGTGTGACATTGCCTCATTGTTTTTAGAACAGAAATACACACTGGTTTGGGTTGTTAGGGACCTTGAAGCTCATTCAGTCCCACCCCCTGCCCCACACAGGGACATCTCCAACTGTCCCAGGCTGCTCCCAGCCCCATCCAGCCTGGCCTGGGCACTGCCAGGGATCCAGGGGCAGCCACAGCTGCTCTGGGCACCCTGTGCCAGGGCATGCCCACCCTGCCAGGGAACAATCCCTGCCCAATATCCCACCCAGCCCTGCCCTCTGGCACTGGGAGCCATTCCCTGTGTGCTGTCCCTCCAGCCCTTGTCCCCAGTCCCTCTCCAGCTCTCCTGGAGCCCCTCCAGGCCCTGCCAGGGGCTCTAAGTTCTCTCTGGAGCCTCCTCTTGCCCAGACTGAGTCCCCCCAGCTCTCCCGGCTGCCCTGGGGCACAGGACTCGCAGGAAAACCTCAGGGCGTGGCCAAGTGTGCCGTGGTGTGTGCAGGCACAGACCTCTCCCTGCGCTCGGCAGGCCCCTCTCCGAAGAGTGTGATGGGCTCGCCCAGGGCGCGCAGGCACGCCTTCACCTCCGAGTCGTCCGTGGAGACGTTGATCTGCCGCGCGCGCTTGCGGCGCTCGAACTCGGCCAGCACCTCGGCCTGGCGCTCGCTCATGTGGTCCTCGAGGTCAAACACCTCCCCTGGGCACAGACACAGCCCTGAGCTCTGAGCCCCCACAGAACAGCCGGGCTGGGAGGGAGCTCTGGGGATCACCCAGTGCATCCCCCTGCCCAGGCAGGGTCACTGGAGCAGGTGACACAGAAATGTGTCCAGGTGGGTTTGGGATGTCTCCAGACAGGGACACCCCACCCCCTCCCCAGGCAGCTGTGTCAGAGCCTCCCTGCACCTGCATCCCTCCCAAAAGGGCAGATCCAAGCAAGGAGCCACCATCTCCTTTGAGGTGATGTGCAGACAGCAAGCATTGAAAAGGGTCAGGTCTGTGTCAGGGATAACAAAGGGGGGTTGCACATCCTCACCACTGCTGATGTTGATGTTGCCAGCCTCCATGGCAGCCTTCATGCCCTCCTTGCCCAGCAGCCCCGACTCGCCCTTGGCCAGGCGCTCCCGCTCCTTCTCCTCCAGGCTCCCGTAGAAGATGGGCGCCCGCTTGGCCGGGGGCGCCTCGCCCTCCTCTGCAGGCTTGGCCTTGGGGGGCTGCAGGTAGAGGCAGAGTGTGGAGTGTGTTTGGGGACAGAGGAGCCAACAAAAAGCCTGGCTGTGCCAGGAAAACCGGGCTGGGCACCATGTGAAGACCCTCTCAGAAGCCCAGACTGGTCTGGGTTGGAAGGGGCATCAAAGCCCATCCAATTCCACCCCTTGCCAGGGCAGGGACACTTTCCACTATCCCAGGGGGCTCAAAGCCCCACCCAACCTGGCCTGGGACACTCCCAGCAATGGAACAGCCACTGGACATTGAGGTTCTTGCAAAAGTAAAATGCCACATTACATTGCTTAAATCAGGCAGTGTTGTGTCCCTATTATTTATTATCTGCAGAGGTATTTTTTTAAAAAGCTTTAGAACACAAAGGTTTTCCTCCTTCTGCTGAGCGCCAGCACAGCCAGGAGCGATGCCATTCTCCAGCTCCCAGCGCCGTCTCTAGAAGGCTGGGGAAAGTGAACGGTGCCCGGCTCCCTTTCGCCGGAAAGGCGCCTCACGCGAACTTCCCGAGAGGAAAACCAGGATTGTGTAAAAATGCAGGAAAAGACGTGAGCCCTCGGACTCCTTTACGTGGCTCTGGTATCACCGGTGCATCGTAACCCCTACACAGCACCAGCAGCCGCGACCGCCGCGGCCTCTGCGGCCCCTACGGGCGGCGCCGCTGCCGTGCGGGGATCGGGCGGAGCCGCTCCCATCTCCCGGGCACTCACCTCGGGGGGCCGGGCCGCGCTGCGCGCCGCCGGGGCCCGCGCGGTGGCCATGGCGGGACCGAGACCGGGAAGAAGAGCAGGAGGCGATAACAAGCCCGGAGGGGGCCGGGAAGAGGAACCGGGGAGTGGGAACAACGCGAGACTCGCCGCGCTCGGGCTGCGGCGCCTCACGGCCACTTCCGGGGCGCGCAGGGCATGCCGGGAGGCATGGCGGCCTCGCTAGGGGCGGGGCGCGCGGGGCAGGCCGGGAACGGCATCGTCCTTTAAGGGAGGGGCACGCAAGGCACGCCGGGAGGGGCGGGGCCCGCTGAGGGCGGGAGCGCTCCGTACTGGCGCCGGGTGGCGGTTGGCGCCGGTCGCGATGCTCCGTCGGAAGCCGACGCGGCTGGAGCTGAAGCTGGACGATATCGAGGAGTTCGAGAGCGTCCGGAAGGAGCTGGAGGTGCGCGCGGGGCCGGGCGCGGGGCGCTCGGACCGCCCCCGGCCCTGACCGGCCCGTTCGCCCGCAGAGCCGCAGGAAGCAGCGGGACGAGGCGGAGGCGGTGGGCGGCGAGGAGGCGGCGGCGATCGGAGCGCTGGGCACGGAGCACAAGAGCCGCGAGCAGCTCATCAATGACCGCATCGGGTACAAGCCGCAGCCCAAGGCCGGCGGCCGCACCGCGCACTTCGGCACCTTCGAGTTCTAACGGGGCTGCCCCGGCCCCCCCGCCGGACGGGCCTCGCCGTCCCCCCTCCGAGCTGTTACGTTTTTGGTTTTTAAGTTTGGTTAACATGCCCGTGAACGCCCCTTGGCCGAGCGTTTTGTTTTAAATAAACACGTCTCTTTTTTTTTTTAAGAAAAGAATAATAATCCCACGGGCTGCTGTAAACGGCTGCAGGGACCAGTGGGGGATGGGAACACCTGGACCACCTGTTCCCTGCTCCTGTGAGCAGGGGGATAAAACACTGCGGGAGGGTCCTCTGGGAAAGTGAATTGGTGATCTCAAACCAGACAGTGGAGTGTGGCCACCTGAACCTCGAGCCCTACCCGCCGGGGGCCCCACTGAGAAGGTCCTGAAGTGTCTGATGAGTGTTTTGGGATAAAGGTGCCACAGTTCTGGGTGTCCGGCACTGCTCTGTCCTTTCCTGAGGCAACCAGGAAAGAATCCCCTGTCTGTTAAATCACCCAGACCCAAACACATGCTAGAGCTGCTTCCCAGTCCGTGTGAGAGCTGGGCTGTGGTTTGGGCCCTGAGCAGGGAATGGCTGCACACCTGGATGATGGGCTGGGCACATGGGTGTGCAGTGATAGCCCCTATTTTCTGACCGAGCAGCTTTTCCTTCATACTTCCCTGTTCCACCTCCATCCAGCCCTACTCAGTGCCACCCCAGCTGCCCTGGTTTGTCACCCTTGGAATGGAGCTCAGGGCTGTTTGCTGCTTGGATCAGAGGCCACCAAATAGTTCCTTATGGATGGTGTCACGTGAAAAAGCCAAGGGCACGTTGATTTCTTCAGCAGGTCCCTGGATTTACCCTCATCAGCTGTCTGGGCAGGGTGAGCTGAGATTTGATATAGGTGAGAGGAAGGTGAAATTTGGGGCAGAGCCCACTCAGGAGGAGTCTGGCACACAGTGGGGTGAGCTGAAGGAAGCAAATTAAAACTCTTGGTGCTCAGGAAACTGCTCCCTGCAGCCTGGGGAAGGAGAAGGGCAGGCTGCCACAGCCCTGGGCCTGCACCAGGACACCTGCAGGGAATTCAGGAGATGGAGGCTCTCCCTGCCTCTGGCCAGGGCTGTTTCCTACCATCTTCAGCACAATGACCAGGTCTGGTTTTTCAGCAATCCTCCAAAGTGGACTTTAGTTAAATTCAGGCTTCCTGTTTTGTAGCTGCATCAAATTTCAGGTCAGGCTGGGGAACGTACAGAACTTCAAACTTTTCCAACTGAAAAGAGCCCCAGAGTGGCCTAGGAAAGAGCTGCTTTTCCTGTCTAACACCACATAAAATGATCAGGGGCTGCTCTGCAGGTCTGGCATTCCCAGCAGGGCCCAGATCTGAGAGGACAATGCTTCAGGAGGTTGTTACAGCTCCTTAAAACTCCTCTCCCCAACTCTTCCCTCTCCAGAGAAGGTAGATCTGGGAGGCACCAATTCCTCTTTCCATCCCTCCCCACACCTGCAAAGTGTGACTGAGCTGGAGCAAGCAGAGCCTTCTCAGTGAATCCCCACATTCCCATTCCAGCAGCTTCAGGGCATGTTCCTGGGAGCTGGGGAGGCCCAGAGGATGCTGCTCCTCACTCCCACCCCACAGCACCTGAACAGGAACACAGCCTTCTGAGGGATGCACTGAGGATTGTTCCCAAAACACACCTCAACACAGTAAAATGCAATCTATTTTATTGGCTAATTATGTACAGGAGATTCTTGATATTCACAGTAACATGAGACAAGTTACCGCCACAAGAGCAAGAATAAAAACAAAACTGACAGTCCACTGTAAACAATACTAAAATCCTGCTGTATTGTGTGGGACTGGCTCCAGACAAACTCAAAAGGCACTCAAAAGCAACAGAAGCCCACTGAGGGACACGGCCTAGATGCTCTGAGCTCCCTGCTCGATGATGATGGGGAGGCACGGTGTGTGCAGAGCCACCATCAGGGCACAGACAGGCACGGGATGTTCCCCCCGAGCAGGACAGCACACCCAAGCATGCTGCACGTCTGCCCACACAGGAGTTTAAAGCACCCAGGGCTCCTTGGAGCCTCCCCTCCCCGTGTTACCAGGACAACTTAAATTCAGCAGAGGGGCTGGGGCTGCCCCAGAGCTGCTGAGCCCGGGCAGGGGGAGCTCAGGCTTTGCTCAGCCTCTGCCACAGCACACAGCAACCCGTGCTGAGAACACCCTGGGGACACCTGGTGGTAAGGGGCAGGCTGGGACACGGGGACACTTCGGATTGTCACACTGAACTGAGGAAAGCACAGCCAGGGCAGGAGGGAGCAGCCTGACCCTTGCCCAGCTGTGCATCAGGGAGCTCAGGAGCAGAGGGCTCGCAGCCCCACCCTGCTCTCTTCAGCCGCTTCCCTTCTCACCTTCCCTGGGCAGCCCAGGGTGCCCAAACCACCCCTCGTGCAGGCTGTGGGGCACCTGAGAGACTCCTGCCCAGGTGAGCCCTGCCAGGGCAGGGTCCCCTCCCTGAGCATGCTGGAGGAAGCTGTGTGCCCTCTCTGGGGACAGCATGGGCAGGAGATGAGCCTTGGAAGCTCATCCTGGGGAGAAAAAACTCCAGGGACACAGGTGGCACAAGCAAAACGAGGCAGAAAAGCTTAACAAGAACCAGATTGACACTGCATGAGCCACAGCCTGATCTCCAAGTCATCCCTCAGAGAATTCAAGTCTGGTCACTTGGATACACAGAAAAGTGGCTAAAAGGTGACAGCAAGATTGGGCCAAGCAGCTTCTGTTTCGAAGAAAGACACAGCAAGAGGTATATGAGGTGACCAGTGTCACCACACAGCCACTCCTCACTCCAGCCTGTGATTGGGATGGCAACAATTACAGCCCCTTCCAGAAAAACCAATGGCAGCGGTGGCAATGTCACCCTGAGCTCCTCAGGGGTCAAGCCCTGCAGTGCAAACCTCCCACCACATCAACCACCATCTCCAGCTTTTAACAGCTCCAGTTTTCTCAGTGACAAATACTCAGGTTTCCTCTCAGTTCCAGCAGGAGTGGGAAGGGATTGCCCATTTCTCTGTCCAACACTAACATTCCTCCCAGCTCTCCAGGGATGGGGTCTGGGGCCATGGGGCCATGGGGATGAGGGGGTCATGTTCCCCCTCTCATGATTGCTGGGAGGGCACAGGAGAGTTCTACCTTTGTGACAGGTGCAGAGAGAGCACCAGGAGGTTCTGTCACAGACAGAGCTCCCTCCAAAGATCAGACTGGGGAAGGAAGCACTTTTCCTGTCTCTCAGCAGGAGGTGGCTAGAACTTTTCCATGAAAATAACTTTGCCTCTTTCACCCAGATGTGAATTTGCTACAGAAAGGAGCTATTTAGGAACCTAAACCTGCTTTTAACTCAGCTCCTTTTATTCTCTAGTTGCACTGTCCAGAGAAAACAAGACGTCCAAATAAACAGATGGCACCAGCCCAGGAGGGCTGACTTTAGGAGATGCATTTCAAGCCCTGGTAACAGCAGCTCTGGACTTCCTAAAAGAGGGTGGGAGAGTGGGCTCTGTGAAGGGACAGCAGCAGCAGCAGCAGCAGCACCATGGAGCACCCAGGTACACAGGAATGGCCTCACCCTCTAAGGCTCAGGGGCTAAAAATCTCATTCCAAAGATCAGCTTTCCTCACACAGCTGCTGCCAGCAGTCACCAGCAGCATCTTCAGGGGAAAAACCTTCCTGTGTGTGCCCAGAGGCTTTATCCTAGCAAGATTCCCTGTTCTCATGGCATTTCCCAGATACCAGTCCCAGGCTGAAAGTGGTGCCTGTTCTCAGTGCCTTTCCCAAATTCCCTCTGTCTTGTCTTCCAGCCAGTTTCAGGCACAAACTGGGTAAGCTGGGCAGAGAGAAGACTCCAGCTTTGCACCACACACTCTGCACAACTTTTTAACATCAGATGCTATGTGGTTCTGCCCCCTCACAGCCTGTCCTGCCTGGGCACTGGGCAGAGCCCACAGCACTGACTGAGTTCTTCACTGCACCACAGCACCTGTCCCCCACTGCACTGAGAACCTGCACCTCCAGCATGGGCACACTGTGATTATCAAGACAAAGAGGAGTCATTTGGGTCAGGAACACTTTTTGATTAGCCCATGCTGCTCCAAATTTATCACCTGAGAAGACACTGAAGGCTGCTGTAGTCCTCTATTTCCCTTCTCCTCTTCCCCGCATCTCTCCTTTACAGGAACATGGTTGTTTTCCTCCTTCACCTCCATCCAGGAATACCCTCTAGCCATTTTAACTTTAGTGTCATGAAATCATTATTTAGCTCTTGCCTCATTTACAGAACCAGTTCTAGTAACCCAAAGTTTAGCTCTAGTTCCATCCAAGTGCAGGTCCACATGATGTACCTGTGGGTTCAGTGATTTATTTGCAATCTTTTTGCCATGCAAATACAGAACTATTACTCTGCATCTGTTCCATACCTGGGAAGGGAAAGCAGCCAAACTCAAGTGTTCTCCCTGGAGGCTGAGTAAAGCTGCTGGATACATGGGATTAACAACACTCATCATCCTCTAGTGGGCTTGGAGGGCAGGTTCATCCAACCCCTGAAGCACACAGGTCACATCCTTGGGTCAAAGTCCTCCCTTGCCAGGGCACACCTGAGTGTGTCTGATGTGCAGCACCAAATCTTCCTCAGGGGCTGAGTCCTACAGCAAAAGGTGTCATTGGCCCCAAAAGCCACAATACCAGGGCAATCTCCTCCCCTGGCATTATGTATACATTGAAAAAAAAATCAAAATTAAAACAGCCATTCACACATTATTGGCAACTTTGATCTTTTCCTACTGTTCATTAAACCTTCACTGATGAACATTTACAATTTAAAAATAAAATGGTTTTCTTTTCTTTTTAGAATAGTAATTTCTACAGTTCTCTCAGCCAACTAATTTCAATCAGCATAATCTAAGAATGAAGCAAATCCTGGCCAAGAATGGCTGCCATGAACTCTCAAGAGCCAAGGGGAGCAGCATGTCCCAGCTCCTCACATCCCTGCACCCCTCCAGGAATCTCTGGTGAACTCCAGTTGATTTTCTTTATCATGATTCTCTTGGCAGCTTAGGAATGCTCCAGTCCTCGGGTGGCTGCGCTTGCAGGGAGCAGGGGGGTGGAGAGGCCTGTGGGCACAGCCAGTGCTAGTGGCAGTGCTCTGTGATATCCACCACCACTGCCTTTTTCCAGCTGAAGAAGAAGTATCCGGTGCCCGCTCCCGCGGCCACGGCAATGCACAGGTACCCGTTGTAGGTCATGAAGATCAGCATGAGGAAGTAGCTGACCACCACCTGGATGATGTGCAGCACAGTCTGCAGCAGGTGGGGCAAGCTCAGCATCTGCTGGCTGGGAACACAAACCCAAACAAGTCAGCAAATGGAATAGGTGGGAAATGCAAGAGAAAGCTGCCAGGACAGCAAGGAGGGTGTGGGATGGCAGAGAAGGTGACACCAGCCTGCACAGGGATTCCTGCATGCAGCTGGCACCTGGAGCTGTGGTTTTGCTCACAAAGCAAAGCAGGCATGGAGCTTACTGGGAGGACACAAGTTTTAGCTGAGAAACAGACTTTGCCAAGCTTCTTTTACCCCCCCATTTAAAAGCTGATTGGCTCCTGTCAACAAAAGGATCCTGAGAGTTCTCTCTTGGGGTCCCTGGATGTAACACCCAAACTCTGTTCCTGGGAACTCCCCCAAACATGTTCATTACAAAAACCTCAAGCTCATCTGGCTCCTTGCTGCTTTCCTCCTTTTGTCCCCATCCTTGAGGATGCCCAGGAGTCTCCCATCCTCCAGTACCACGCAGCATCCCAGTCTGGAGCCAGGACACTCTCCAGAGATCAAAACTGGCTGCAGAAAGTTCCCTCTGTGCAAGTTTCACCTGCAGAGCTTTGCTTTAGAATGAAGTGCAAGCCTTACCCCACGGTTTTGTGCGTCTCCATCAGGATGGTGCCGTTGGGGCCGGGCACTGGCATGGAGTTATAGCGGATGCTGACCTGGGATTTTCGGAGCAGACACTCCCGGGCAATCTTAAGGCCTTCATAAAACATGGCCAGGAAGAAGACAGCCACAAAAGCACCAGCCATTTCTGACAAGAGAGGAAAATTATTGTCTCTGGGCAAGAGAACGTGTCAGCAGAGTCACTGTGTGATTGAACAGCCCCACTGTGCTGCACAGGCCATGGCCAGGCTCTGTGTGCATGCACAGACAGGGGGAAATGGGAATTTCATCCAGACACTCACTGCAATTTCACCCATAAAGCAAAAACAGCAATCACTTTTGCTAACAAAACAAAACTCAAACTCTACAAATATCTCCATTTTTCTTTTATCCCACAGATGCCATTAAAACCAGACTCGACACATGTCCACAGATTTTTAGCACAAGTAACAAGGTAATTCCTGAAACATGAATCCTGAAACACCAACTGCAAACCTTTTGTTTGGACCTCACAAGACAGTGTTACTAACCTCCAGGAGAATTGATTGTAAGTCCAGAAAACAGCAATGGCACATTCTCACAGCTGAAGTGGAAAGTCATGGCCTGCCAAAAACACAAAGAACGCCAAGATGAGCCTGAAGAGCTCATCCCAAGGAGCTCACAGCAAGGTGTAGCAATGGGGTTTGTATCAGAACAAGAACTCAGATCAGTTTATTTGGTCACCACCTAAACACCAAGAAACTCTCCAGTAGATCTGGTGTAACACACACAAGTGAGACAGGGATGAAACGCTCGAGGCTCCAGTTCCCAGCTCCTTCAGGCAGTCCTGTCCTTCACAGAACTCCAGAGAAGTGCCTTGTCCTTGCTTTTGGAGCTCCTTTTCTCCTCAGCATCAGCAGCAGTCAGGGATTGGGGATGTCTCCATGGAGTTCCTCCTTGCCTGTCCAGCCCCTCAGGAACTGGGGTACAGGGCACTTTCCCTCCCCACTTGGACCCTGCCTGTGTGACACAGGTAAGGGTTGTACAGGTGAGTCCTCTGGTTCCCTCCTGCACTGTGCCAGCAGTGTTGTCTCCCTATGGAATTCCCAGGATCCTACTGGAAACAGAGCTAAACACAGCTACACAAGGAGGTAAAGCTGGTCCACAGCTGCACCTGGGTGAAAATAAGGCACAATGAATGGTGTGGGGAGACATCAAAGATACTCAGGCCAGCTGGAGGTGATACAAATTTCCCATCCAGGTAAATACAGCTTGGCATGTCTTGGGCACAGCTGCACACAGGGTTTTCACATGGGAAGTCCTGACCAAGCAAGAGGAATTTCTCTTTGAACTTCCCTCGTTGCTTAATTAAGGTTATTTGCTGAAGCTCAGAATTATGATTCATTTCAGCACCCTTAAGAATCAGCTCATTTTCCCCAGAGCAGAAATTAGTGTAAAACACCTTTTAGAGAGTACTTTCATCTCTTCAATGAATTTAACATATTTACATTTAAAATAAACCCCACATAAATCAAAGTACTGCAGCTGAACCTGACCCTGTCACTTGATACCAGTGAGGAATGGGAAAACACACATTAAATGTACTCAGTCTGTTATCTAAGATCCTGTACCTATGTACTGCCTTCCCTGACAGATTTATTTGCAATATGAATTCAAAATCTTGTGCAATTACAGTTTTCAGCTGCAGGGCAAGGCAGGGTCCTGTAACTATCCAGTGAACACCTGACATTTGTAAAGAAATTACATTTACATGGAAAGTAATGGCCCGGGATGCCAATACTGAGCTGAGGTGATGAGAAGAGCTCCACAAGGAGAGCAGTGGCACTGCTGGACTGAGAGCTCCATATGGGCCATGCCCACCAGGGCTGCTCTGGTGCTCTCCCCTCCTCCTGTGGGAGGTTGCTGGTTGCAATAGAAAGAGAAGCAGAGATTCTTGGTCTTCTCCTCAGGCACAGAGCTGGCAAACAAACTCCAACTGAAGGTTTGCAAAATCCACTCCTGAGAACACTAATTTGAAATGGAAATGTGCCCTCTCTCCCCTCCTTTTGAAGTTTAACCATAAACAGACATGTTTTAATCATCTGAAACTCACTCCAAAAGTATTTAGGAAAAGGAGAAAAAGATGAAAAAGTTCCTAGAACTGGCTACACACAAACACTGATCCCCCGGCCATCTCCATGGAAACTCTGGCCAGGATCTCTGCAAAGCCCCAGTGATGCCAGAAGGCTCAAGTCTGAACCTGCTGGAATCAAAGTCAACTGGAGCAGCAGGAATCAGGAGCAATACAGCCTTACTGCCAACATGGCACAGAGCCCTGGCAGTGCTGTGCTGCCCAGACTGAGGGTGCTCTGAGAGCTCAGGAGAGATGGGCACAGAGGGAGCTCCATCCATCCATCCATCCATCCATCCATCCATCCCATCATCCATCCATCCATCCATCCATCCATCCATCCATCCATCCATCCATCCATCCATCCATCCATATCCATATCCATCATCCATCCATCCATCCATCCCATCCATCCATCCATCCATCCATCCATCCACCATCATCCATCCATCCATCCATCCATCCATCCATCCATCCATCCATCCAATCCATCCAATCCATCCATCCATCCATCCATCCATCCATCCATCCATCCATCCATCCATCCATCCATCCATCCATCCATCCATCCATCCATCCATCCATCCATCCATATCCATCCATCCATCCATCCATCCATCCATCCATCCATACCATCCATCCATCCATCCATCCATCCATCCATCCATCCATCCATCCATCCATCCATCCCATCCATATCCATCCATCCATCCATCCATATCCATCCATCCATCCATCCATATCCATCCATCCATCCATCCATATCCATCCATCCATCCATCCATCCATCCATCATCCATCCATCCATCCATCCATCCATCCATACCATCCATCCATCCATCCATCCATCCATCCATCCATCCATCCATCCATCCATCCATCCATCCATCCATCCATCCATCCATCCCATCCATTCCCATCCACCATCCATCCATATCCATCCATCCATCCATCCATCCATCCATCCATCCATCCATCCATCCATCCATCTCATCCATCCATCCATATCCATCCATCCATCCATCCATCCATCCATCCATCCATCCATCCATCCATATCCATCCATCCATCCATCCATCCATCCATCCATCCATCCATCCATCCATCCATTTCCTGCAGGAAAACTCTTGCTTTGCATTTCTGCCCTTAGCTGGCTGCAGAGCAGACACGAGGCTGGCTCTGGAAAGGTTTTCTCAAGAAAAGACAACTTTGCCAAAGGATCTCCAGCTCTGAAATTTCCTGCTCTGTATCCCTCATACCACTCCTTCACTCCAGAACACCCACAGTGGGATCTGGGTTTAACCTGGATGGATTCCTGCCTGCCAAAGCTCAGGTTCATTTCCAGTTCTCAAGAGCACAGTCTTTAAGATAATAAGTTACTCTGAACCACAGACAAGGAAAAACTCGCTGGTTAATTCTGACTTCTCCACTTACCATCATCATCATGTCGGATCCATGGCCGTGTCCCGAGGCTGTGGTGGAGGGGTGGTGATGCTCAGGAGGATGTGAGGTTGGCAGCATGGAGCTGTTCATGTGGTGAGACATCTTGAGGACAGAGAGGTTCAGAAAGGCACATAGAAAAGTGGGACCCTGAAAACCAAACCAAAAATGAAGCCCTTTTCTAAACAGAAAGTGGTTTCTCTACTGCTACTGCAAAAGAAAATATTCCAAGCCACTGAGAACTGCTGCCTCTGGAAAACTCCTGGACTCCTGGAGCATCCTCCTGGTCCTGCTCTGGCTACAGAGAGCACACAGCAGGACGCTTTAAAGGAGGTGTGTCCCTCTGCAGCCTAATTTGATTGAGATGGCACCTGGGGCAAGGGTTCAGCATAAAGGAACACTTCTTATCTATGTGAGAAAAAAAACAGAGCCCCTTCCCAAGCGCCGTCTTGCAAGAGGCAAAAATACCACAAACACCACTTTAAATTGCATATACTAAAGGATCAGATTACAGGATTTCTCTTAATTGACAGTTATGCATTTTATTGTGAATATGTTTAACACAGAAATTGTGTTAGTTGGTACAAGACCTACTGCCAGGCAAAGATCTGCAACAGCTACAGGCAATCCAATTTCATTTCCATGAGCTTTACATTGCCACATCTCCACTCTAATCACATTATCCACAGTGAAAGAAACACTTGAGAGGCTGCCAGTACCAGTCCTTAATCTGGTTACCACAAATCAGGGATGTCTGGAGACACTAAAAAAAATAAATAAAAATACCCTCCATGGTTATCTGTGGGCATGGCTGCTGCACTCTGCCCCAGCACTGCCTGGGCTGGCAATTCCTGGTGGGAAATGAAAATCATCAGGTAAAAACAGCCACAGGAAAGAAAATAACCTGGGAATACCAGTCAATCCTGAAAGCACAACATCTGTCCTACTGGACCCTGCCACTGGATCCTGCCTGGAATCCTCTGTACCCTCCCATTCCAGTCCTGCACTGAAGTAAAACCAAGTGAAATAAAAAGCAAAGTTTGGACACTTTATCAAATTAAAGTTTAAAAAGAAAGGAGAGACAGACTTCCTTCCACATAAATCATCAGGAGAGTTTACAAGTGTGTTTTTACAGTTTTTTAAGCCAAAAGGGAGCATGGTGTTTGAACAGGTAGAGAGGACAGGAGACTCTAGAAGAGCTTTCTAAAGTGCAAATAAATCCCTGAAAGGCAGCTGGTGGTGGAGCTGGCTCAGCATGTGACAGGGACCCTGTGCAGGGATCACTGGTGGACCAGAACACCAGTGCCAGTGCAGCCCTGTGGAGCACCCATGCCAGGGGATATCAAAGGGATTTGGGGCTAAATTAAAGTGAGCAATGAAAGAAACTAAACATTTGGGGAAGGTAAGGAAAGTAAGTCAGCAGTGCTGGGGAGGAACTCAAGAGAAAGAAAGAAGTAATACACTGCAAACACTGAAATTAAATAAACCAGGGAAGCACCAAGAAGCAACACCAGAACCCACAGCTCAGGTATGTTCTGCATTTCTGTGCAGATGAAGTTTGTAGCCCATCTCTTATTTCATCAGACAACCTCACAATAATCCCCTGGAAAGTAACTTGTCATGGAATTCAATGGCACTGGCTAAAGCAGAATGAACTCCTTGTCCATATTTCTGCTAATACTTTTTAACTCACTTTGTCCCTGATTTGTGCTTAAATATTGAGACCAGAAAAGTCTTCACAGGGAGATAAAAAGGAGAGAGAACAATGCAAGCAGTAGCTCAGCTGACACAGAAAAACTTCACCAAGTGATACCTGCAGAATGCCCAGTGTGATTGCCATATAGCACAGCTTGGAAGATCATCCTGTTCCAGAGCTGAAGTGTCCCGGCTCTAGAACTGCAGTCCCAAAGTAAAAACACTTGGGAAAGCAATTCTCTGCCAAAACACACAAACGTCAAATTGTCTTTTGCATCAGGGAAGGAAGAAGAATAGCCCAAGTGTTTTACCCCCAGGATCAAAGGTAAATGTGCTGTGAGAGGAAAGACGTAACACAAGAACTTCCCTCTCCTGCAGCCAAAATCTCCCGGAATCACAGAACCATGGAATATCCTGAGCTGGAAGGGACCCACGGGATCATCAATCCAGCCCTCGTCCCTGCACAACCCCCCCCCCAGCCCCACCCTGGCACCCTGGCAGCGCTGCCCAAAGGCTCCTGGAGCTCTGGCAGCCTCGGGGCCGTGCCCATTCCCTGGGCAGCCTGGGCAGTGCCAGCACCCTCGGGGGGAAGAGCCTTGCCCTGAGCCCCAGCCTGAGCCTGCCCCGGCACAGCTCCAGCCCTGCCCTGGGTGCTGCCCCTGTCCCAGCAAGCAGAGTTTAGAGCTGTCCCTGTCTTCTCCCTCTTCTCTCAGTTGACTGATCCATTGCTTTTCCTTTGAATACAACATCCTCACCAGCAACTACTGTCCAATGATTATTTATTCCTATTAGGATTTCACATTCCTGCCAAGCTCAGCAGGTTCCAAAATGCTCCACAGAAGCCCTAGCTGATTACCAGATGAAAAGCTGCCTTCGTGGCTCAGCTGTGTCCAGCTTTTCACTCCTCTCCTTCTCACTAATCATCATTTGTCTGCAGAAAGGGAGAAACAGTGGCTGTATTCTCAGGATATTTACTCTGTAGGAACAAAGAACATGGTCAGGAGTTCAGGAGTGGCTGCCTGTGGCTGGGCTGGCCTTGGTATAGGTTACAAAGGGCAAGCTTGACCTTCATCTGGGTAGCTCCTTCCCACCCTGCTATCCCAGAGCTTCAACACCAAATTGAACCCCTTGCTGCAGTCACCCCACACTGAAAGACGTTTTATGAGATCCTGAAAGGATGAGGTATTAAGTAGCTTAAGAGGAAATAACCTCATCTGATCTACTTCAGCTGTGTTTTGTGTTACTGAAAGTAACAAACAGTGGATAAATTTCTGTTTAAAAATAAATCGGTTCCAGTGGACAATCAGACTCTGATTTACACCTTAGGAGATCTCTAACTAGGCCTCGAGGTACAAAACAATATATAGGGCAGCAGCAGCAACAGGTTAATGGGTGTGTAATATTCCAAGCTGCAAATCCCTGGCACAGCTCCTAAGAAACAAGCTGACAGATGTGGAGCTCTGTATGTCACAAGAAGGTGGTGCTTTAACAAGGCTGACTCTATACCTGAAGGAAAAAAATCCGCTCCCCACAAGTTTCTATTATTGTAAATTCTTTAAATAGGTTTAGCCTTGTACAAAGCCAGCCCTTCAGCAGGTATTTCTGCCTGAATGGGTGATTTGATCTCTGGCTGCTGCCTGCTCCATATGTTTGCACTGAGAGGGAGAGGCACTGGAGTGGATTCCTGAGCATGGAGCCCTGGAGAGGGATCTGCCTGTGGCTGCATCAGGCTCAGGAACTCTGAACACCTGAAGGGGACAGACCCCAGGGTGTACGTGTCACAAGAGACACACACACACACACACACACACACACAGAGTGATTTTTTTTTGTGCTCTGCAGTAACCTACTGCCTAAGAAAACAAACAGGGTGGAACAGGAGAGAGGAATGAGGAAATTGTCCTCCAGGGCTTCTTTCCTACCCCCTCAGCACTGTTACCCCAGGTGAGAGAAGCCACAGCCTCCATTTTACAAGCCCTCAGATTTTTAAGGAAAACTGCAAGACTCAGAGCTACACACAGGCCTTCTCTTTCTTTAAGCAGGACCTCAGGCAGCCCCTGCTCACACTGAGGTTTCTGTCCCAGCCCTGCAACGCCACCGTGGCTGCTCTGCAAACCAGGCTGGATCAGGACAGGTGCAGCCAAGAGCAGGATCTGCCAGCAGCAAACGGCCAGCACCAGGACACCCTCACCCTCTACCAACACCAAACCAGTGCTGCCTCACCTCACACATACCAGGAGGCCACGTTTGCAACCGCAGGGCACAGAGAAGGGGGGCACAGGCAGGAGGTGGCAGGGCACACACAAGTGCAGGTAAATGAGCTGGACCTGATGGGATGCCAAAGCCAGAGCAGTCTTTTCAAGCAGGTCTCAGCCAAAGCTCACTGCCATTACACAAAACTCCCTCCACAGCTTCCCAATCTATTGCTTCTGCTGTGTTCATCCAGAGTCCTGCAACTTCATAGCAAATCAGTTTTTCCTGTGGCAAACACCCAAGGAAAATACACCGTTCAATGCAGAGACACAGGACATTCAGAAATAGGACACACTATGGGAAGAATCTACCAAGTTCCCAAAAACTACTTTACAATCAGCTCAGTGTCAAACAGATCTTCCTTAAAAGTCCCAAAGCGAAAGAAGCCCTTTTCCAAATCCAGGATTAACACTGGAGCCCTAAATCAATGCCCATTACACCATCAACTCTTCCCTTCTAAACAGTGCCTCATCTTTCCCAAACCAGTTCAGAAAAACCAAAATTCCACTGACTCCCCAAAAGGACCACAGCCTTAAAAATCCCCTCTGCAGTCTCCCTTAGAGCAGTGATTTGTCCAACAGCCAGGGTGCTGTTGCAGTGGCCAGCACAGGACTGGCTCCTGCTCGGAACCCTCCCGACTCCTCTCAGCACAGCTGGAGTGATCTGTACCCAACATCTCTCCACCACCCTTCTGATAGCAAGAACAGGGTCAGGGGGTCCCTCTCTTCTCCTGAACAAGAGAGAAAGACTTGGTAATGTTTACTAAAACTTAAAATCAAAGTTCCTGAGGGAAAGCCAAGGGAAAATTACTAAAAATAGCAAGCTGGAAAAGCAAAGACCTCTCATTTACAATAACACATCTGGTTCAGTGCTGCATGACACAAAGGAATGATACAGAAAAAGCCCAGAAGGAATGGAAAAGGCACCCAGGAGTTCCCAGTGCTCTACTTACAGCAGTGCTGCTGGCAGACCAAGCTCCACTGGCTCCCAGCCTGTGGTCCCAAGCCCAATCCCTCTTTTGTTTAGCAGTGCTGTAAATGGAGTGGGAGGGAAGCAGCAGCCTGCAGACACTGCAGCTCTGTTCACTGGCTCTAGCTGTGGGCTCCACTGAGCTCCTCATCAGGAGACCTAAGCACTGCTTTTAGTTTATTCAATTTCCTGACAAACTTTTCTACTTTAACTGCTTCCTTTCCAAATGGGTGGACTTGTGATTCTTCCAGGATCCCAGGCAGAGCTCCAGAGCTGCTTAAAGGCACAGCTGAGGGACAGTGAGGGACAAACCAATTCCACCTGTTCATGCTGTAGCAGCATCCAGCAATGGCAGCCAGGCCCCTGGGCCAAGCTTAAAGACACAGGGAACAAACACCACATTCTTCAGTAATGCAGCAGAACACGTGTTACAGATACACACTGCTGTTTCCCAGTGTGAAAATTCCCCTTGGAACTCTCCCAAGCAGCTTCAGCAACCCCAGGCTGGCACTGAGACACAGGGAGGGACTGTGCTGTGCCCAGGACTCTTAATTGCACACTCTGGTTTTCCCTTGCACAATTCCTGAAGAAGGAACTCTTAGAGCTATATTAAGAACTCAAGGAACGTTTGTGAGCTCACAGCAGAACTGTGGCTTGCCCTGGTACTGCCTCACCACCTCAGTCTCATCCGAAAGCTTTTCCCAGAAGTTTAAGGCTTCACAAAAGCTCAACAAACCAGAAGGGGTTTGGAAAAAGGGAAAGAGAAGGGCACAGCTCAGGAGCTCAAACACACACTGAGAGTGAGGCTGTACAAATGTGGATTTCCTGGGGCTTGTCCCTGACCATGGAAGCTTGCTGGATTCCAACTGGACCAGCAGAGCCAAGCAGTGGCACACAGTGTGACACAGGGCACACTCTCCCTGTGTACCTGTGAGCAGGCTGAGCTATTCACACCCACAGGTTTCAGAACTTCCAAGGATGACAAGCACTCTGGCACTCTGGAGGATGTCCAGCCAGACATGCCAGAGGCTGCAGTGCAGGGAGTGGAGAACAGTGGGCAAAAAAAGAGCTGACAAGGGCTGCAGACATCTTGAGTTCAGATTCAAAAGGGCCTGGGCAGCCTGTGACATGCCAGGATGGAAGCAGTCAGCAGGAACAGGCAGCCAAGCTGGGAGCACCCAGAGCCCAGCTCTCCCAACTGGAATGCACAACACAGGCAAAGAATGGGCTTTTAACATGAGGTGCAGGGCTTTCATGTTTTGTGAGGGGAGAAATCCCCACAGAGCTGCTCCTCTGCCATCACCTGCACTGAGGATCCCAGCTGGAACCACTGCAGCACGGCTGTGGATGCATCCAAACTACTCTGCTGTCCAGGAGCCATGCCCACAACTGATGGCATTTGCCCAGGCTGAGACAGACCCTTATTAGGGTGATCTTGACAAACCCCTGAGGCAGGATGTGGCTGGAGAATGAAGCAAAACCACATCAGTCACACAGAGAGGTTTGGGGGTGACACTTTAAGCCAGAGCTGAGCTCAGGTACGCTGCAGCACAGGCAGATCACAGGGCTGGGGCCAACAATCACACCCTGCACCAAACAGCCATCCTTCAGGCCTCCTGGATGCCATCATTTGCTTATTTTATTCTTACCAAATCCTCGTGTTTCCTGTACCAATGTGTTTCTCCCTCTCTTTACCAGGCTGCTGTGTCTCCAAGGCTCAGGCTGCCCTCCACACAGCACCCACAGACATGGCAAATACCCCTAACAGTGCTCCAGTTCCAGACTATGGATTCCAGTTGGGGTGCTGGCTCACACAAGCTTCCTGGAGCTGCACCACATCATTTGGCAGCTCGATGCAGTTATATGCACTAATTAATGTTTAATTAAAATGAAGATTAAAATAAGTTGATGAAGTATCAGCATATGTTCAATCCTTAAGGTCTTCTCCTTTGCTCTGAATCAAAGCATCTCTCAGCTGTACAACTAAAACAAAGCTGGTCACAGCCACTCAGCACAATCCCCATGACTTGAGGAGGGGCCAGAGCTCTTCCTCTCAAGCATGGCTACAATAATGGCCCTTTGATGGAGTTTATTTTCATAGCAAACCTGTCTGGTCACCCTCTGTTAAAGGCTTCCCTAGAAGGGGACGGTCATTCCTAATCTCCCAGCTTCTGCAGATGCCTCAGGAAATCTGTAATCTTTGAACAAGAAGAAAAAATAACCCAGGACAGATTGTTCTTTACAGGACAATGCACTGAACTTCGTTAAGTGAAGCACACACCATGTCATTACTTACAGGCCAAAAGGAGTGAAAGGCAGCTGAAAACAACCCAGCAGAGCACAAAAACTCAGACTCTAAGCCTGGTAACATCAGAGGAAAGGCTGAAGAATGCTGGCAACAGCTGTGTACAGGTGGCAAAATAATGGGGAGTCAGGCTGAGCCTCCCCTGTGGTCAGGAATTTTCCTCAGCCACACTGAAACTCCAGGAGACAGCAAAGCAGTCAAAGAAGGATCCTCGTGAGAAGCGTGGCACACCTGAAGAGTCCTTGCCTACCCTTTCCTGGCTGTGGACTCATTTCTGCAGAGAAGTCTGACCCAACCCAGGTGCAAACACCTGGAACACACACAGAGCTTTGCATGGAGATCCAGGAGTGATCCTCTGCTGTGTCCATCAAGCTGAGACCAGGCAGTTAGACCAGATGATTCTTGAAGGTCCCTTCCAATTTAACATTCCTATCCTATTCCTACTCCTATTCCTCTTCTATCCTACTCTACCCTACAACACCCCTCTGCTTGTGCTGGCCACCTCTCCACCCTTGCCTTGGTAGCACAGGTAAGATCACCTCCACAATGACCACAGGAACCTTTAGCAAGAGGTGACAGAACCAACACAGTCACACCTCAGTTTGTCTCTGTCCCTCCCAAATCCAAGGTCAGCAATGGAGGGGGAGAAAACTCCCCTCATCTACAAAGGAATCCACACACATTCCCACACATCCCAGTGAACATTACATTACATTTTCCTTTGAAAGAAGCACTGCAATCTCCAAGACCAATCCATGCCTCCAGCTGTTGGGCCAGATCTCGGGGTCCCCAGAGCACCCCAGCATGGGGCAGCACCATCTTTTCAGCAGAGCAGCACAGCTCCTTGCCCTCTGTTGTGCTCACAATGGTTGGGAGGTGCACACCAGGCTTTGGGGCCCAGAGGACAGCAGTGGCTACATGTGACTGGAATGTTCTCATGCCTTTGCAAACACAAACACTCCTTGCCCTGTCCAATGCAAAACAGCAGGAATGGCATGACACCAGGAATTCCACTGGGATTGGGTCTGGCAGCTGCTGTGAAAGCCACGGGGTGCAGGCTTGCAAAACAGTCCGTTCAGCAGATGTTGCTCAGGGCACATCTGTCACAGAAGCCTGGCTCAAGGGAAGGAGTTTTGGGTGACAGACAGATGCTGGAGGCTGTCACAAGGACACTCATCCACACAAGGGACTCTTATCCACACAAAGGACAACCAGGCAGGACACAGCAAACTTGTTTTAGAGAAACTGATATCAAGAATGCCATGACCTGAAGTTTTCAGCAACAATTTGCTCCCATTCTGGTAAAACACAAATACTTTCAACCTGCATGAGCCCAAATTAACCTGAAGTACCCAGTGGGACACTTTCCAAAGATCAGAGCCCATTCTTGGCTGTCTTGAACAACCCCAGCCAGGGACTATAATGAGCCAAGTAAATCCAAAGTGGAGCTCAGGGAAGAAAGCAGAGCTCACTTGGCCTGGTGTCACCCTCGCACTGACCAGGAGCAGAGGGCCAGGAACAGACATGTCAACCACAAGTTGTTTTTACTGCCAATAAATGCTAATGAAGATTGTATTCGTGGAGGGGAGCTGCTGCATCAGCAGATAATGTGGAAGAGGAATAGTGACGAGGTGGTATCTATTAAAAGATGATTGGCATCTCTTCCATACTTCAGTTTCCCTGTTCATCTGCCACAAAACTTTCCCCTTTTCCATGCTACTGCTCCAAGAGAACAGCCCCCAGCTCCAGCCAGCTCTGCCCTCTGGGCAAAACCAGCAAGGACACCGATGTCCTCTGGGCTGTCAAAGTCAGAGCACATCCATTCTGCATTAGGCCTCTGACTCCTGCACTCAGGAGTGCCTTGTCCTGCTCAAGCCCACCAAGTGCACAATTGCTTCCATTCTGTACATGGACAGTATTTTCCACCCCTTTTTCATTTCTTCCACCACCAGCCTTTTGGAGCCCTTATTTGCCCCATGCTGTTCATTGTTCCCCTTTCTGTCTGGGTGGAAGAGGCAGTTGTCCTCCTTTCTGGCACATGAGAGCACAGATGTTTCTGGAAAGTGGCAGAATTGAGGCCCCTCAGGACATGCAAGAGCTAAGGAGTGACTGCCATTCCCACAGCTCCCAAAGCAGAGGAGATGCTGTACCAGAGCTGACTTGTGATTCTGTCAGCTGGAGACAACAGCACAGCACCAGAGATACTGAAACTGGCACAGGATGCCATGTTACAATTTCTTTATGAAACATCCAAGATAAAAGGCATGGCAGACACCAAAATTCCTTATAACCAATGCCAGCATGAATTCAAGCTAGAAATGACAAGTTTCCATCAAAGGTAATGCCCAGGAGGCATCTACAGAAGCACTTCAGCACTTCCTGTGTGTGTCAGAGCCTTCTGAAGCCCAGGTCTGCAGTCCAGCAGGCCACACCATCAGAGCCTCACCTCTCTTCTTCACATCATCAAGGGCATGACAGGAACACAAATCCAGGTCACAAAGTCCCCAGGATTCAGCAGCCAGGGAGGAGAAATCTGGCAGGAAGGGAGGAAGTTTAGGCAGATAATGAGGCAGAATGGCTCAAAGTCCAGGGGAGAAAGAGCTGTGTTGAGATGCAGGAGCAGGAGGTGGGTGGTGCTCAGGCAGGAGTCACCTGGGATCCTCCTGCTAAAAACTGTCAGCATTCACCCATCAGCTGAGGACAACCAAGGATCCTGAGCAGTGAGGACACACAGGACAGCTCGGGGAAGAGGAGACAGAAAAGCAGGGCCATGTGACCCGTATTTTCCAACATTACGTAATTCCTGAATAAACAGATATTTCCTTATCCTCAGTGCTGGTTTTTGCTCTGATGTTACACAACCAAACACAGGAATGGTGACCAGGGAGATGTGATCCATATGGCCACAGAGCAGGAACCATCCTGCTGCCTCAAGGGAGCCTGAGAACAAATGGGACAGAGTCCTGAGTCTTGTGATACTCTTCAAAAACTTTTTAATATAAAAATATATTCCTATTTGCAACCCCATCTTGCAAGATGTATATTCTGTAAAATTAGACAAATTCTGCTTCCTTAGAAAAAACACAGGCCTAGTGGAGACTTTCACTTCCTATTTCATATGCCCTAATCAAGAACAGTTTCTAGCATGTATTCCTCTACCTGTAACAGGCACTTTTTAAATGAAGGGAGAAGTTTTCTCTTCTAATCGAAGAAAAATAACCAATTCACCATTTGCATACAAGGTTCTTTATAATGCTCACTAATTCAGCATCCAGATTCCTGCACATTCCACACCTCCTGCACCACTTGTACCTTTGGAAAGGAGCCTGTCTCCCACAAAAATGTTATCTGTTATTATCTCTTTATAGAAGTTATCTTGTAACAGCATAAATACCTTCGTCCCACACAGGTAAAACTAAACCTGAGGGTAATAAATGGACGGCCCAGGTTTATTAGAGGCTTCATAAAAGGGAGTCCAGCACAGCTGATTCACAGGAGATTCCCAGACCTTACCCTACTTGCCCATTTTCACAGAGTTTATCTTCCCTCTCTGACTGCTTTTCAACCTTATAATCAGACTTAGCCCAGAAAATGCAACACTTTTACAAGTTCTGAACTGACTTTCAGGTGTTTTGAGAATCTGAATAACAGGAAAACCACACTCCAAAACTCATGGCTAATTTTTTAGGAGGCCACTCCACATGTATGATATGAAACATACTGGTTTAAGCAATTCACACACACATTTTTCCATGTCCAGTACAGCCACACAGGAAAGCATCCTTGCAGAGCAATTCCACTTCACTCTTTTCCCATTTAAGCAGTTGTTTGGCTGTAATTACCCCTCAGAAGTGTGTCCATGTGGAGACACAGTGTTGTGAGGAGGTCACTCAACCATTCCCCTTCCCTGGAGCTGCCACGTTCCAGCCTGTGTCAAACATTGCCTCAACAGCCACGGGCTGGTGTCAGCTCCTCCTGGGATACCCTGGGATTTCCAGCTCCTGCCTGGAGTGTCAGGGTCACCTTTGAAATGCAGGCTTCAACTAAAGACCTAAGAGCTCACAAGATTAACTTTTAGGAAGGTATCTTTTCTTGCAGAGGAGAAATGGATGTGTGTTCACTTCATTTTGCAGCACCATTCATGACTGTCCCTCAACACAAGAACCTGTTCTACCACAGCCAAGAATCAAATTTTTATGTGCCTCAAATACTTGTTTTGAGAAGCCTCAAGCTGTTCATAGGCAAAATGCAAGGTAGAACTCAGGTCACCAGTGGCAAAATCCATTCCAGTGGGTTTTTAATTAAGCCCAGGAAGTGGATCTCTGTTTTGGTAGATGGTTAAGGTTAAATATCCATCACCAGAGGCACCTTGCTACTCTTGATCCATGATCTTGGCAAACAGCAAGTGGATGGCACAGTGATGTATAAACAGCTCCCAGGTAGCAATGCAAATACTTGTAAGGTTCAGAGCAAAAATTCATAGCCCCAATCCATGGAACAGAGCACTCTCCTTTTGAAAATGCAACTGAACTATTGGAAGTATTATTGAAATTACTGAGTCATTGAAAATACAATCTCAGCAAGGTAGAATATCTCCAGTATCAAGAAGAGGAAAAGAGCAATCAACTCAATGCTCTGGAAAGGAACTTATCTTTGGAAGAGCCTTGGCCTCGTGACACTCTTCTGACAGGAAGAGCCATGACTGTAGGGCATGGAAAGCCAGAACAAGAGCCATCAACAATTCTTCTGTGAGTGACAAAAAAACATAACAGGGGGGAGCTTTGAATGCTGGCTTTTTCATCATTTTCAAACCCCTGGACAGCCACAGAGCTGCTAAGCCAAAGTAGAAATGATTCAGAGCTAAAAAACGCTGAGTACTTACTTTTCCAGAGACAGGTTTTCCATCTACCCCCTCCAGAAGAGTCTTTTTCTCTAAAGAGGCAACAAATCCGAGACTGATCAAAGTTTCTCAACCCTCACATAATGCTGACAAGCACATCATTATCTCTATCAAAGGCTAATCATTAACTACTGCTTGGATTAGCTTAGGACCAGACCAAGCACTGGGATGCTCACACAGAGATCCAGAGAGCAGCAAAAGCAGCTCCTGAGTCTCCTTCACGAGATCTTAGCACAAATGCAGAGATTTTAGAACTCCCTGATCTGATTAATTGCATTGCAGAGATTACTTTCCAACACATTAACCAAAACACATTTCAAACATTCATATCTCTATCAGATAAATCAGTGGTTTTACTTGCTTCTGAATATTAGAACAAAGCAAGTCTAGCTTATTTTAGTATGTAAGTATTTTAGTAGTCAAACTGAGAGAGAGCAGGTTTATATAAGATATTAGGAAGAAATTATTCCCTGGGAGGGTGGGCAGGCCCTGGCACAGGGTGCCCAGAGCAGCTGGGGCTGCCCCTGGATCCCTGGCAGTGCCCAAGGCCAGGCTGGATGGGGCTGGAGCAGCCTGGGATGGTGGGAGGGGTCCCTGCCTGGGGCAGGGGGTGGAACAAGATGAGCTTTAGTGTCCCTTCCACCCCAAATCACCCTGTGACTCTATCTGCCCCATAATGAAGAAATGTGATGTTTTCAAAGCTATCAGCCAGTTTCTAGGAGCATTGGGAAGTGAGAAAAAAAATAACATTGATGCAGATAAATCATCAATTTTGTAGAAATTCATCAACACTGTGTACAAAAACCTTGTCGAGGTAACTGGCTCTGGGACCCCTCTGCTTGGACAACTGGAGCCAACAACTGCTATGGGAAAAAAAGGGAAAAAGCAGAAAAAGTGCAAGAACAGTTGTGCTGTGCCATGCAACACAAGGGGCCTCTTGGTGGGGGCTGTGGTTTCAAGCGAGATCAGAAGTTGCACAAAACAGAATCAACTGACAAGCAGTGCACATGATCCTGCTGTTGTGATGTCCTGGAGGGTTTTACTTGAGGAATTCAGAAAATTCAGGAAAGTCAGGCTGCTGCCAAGAGGTTTTTTAAACTAGAAGCAAAATAATCGTAATCAAGTGTATTAGGCTTTATCATCCATAAAGAAGGATATCCCACAGACACTGCTCTGTGCCTTTTATGAAAAGAGCACAAAAATGGCTTTACAAGTATAACCAAGCCTGTAACAGGAACATGAGGGCAGCTGTGAAACTTCCAACCAACTCTGTTTGCAGCTGTTCAGGTTTCAGCCTGACAACATCTGTAACATGCTCCTCCAGCACACTTCAGCCTCACCTGAACCACTAAAGTTCAGCACATCCTCGTGAGATAATGTCTTATCCCAAGTTAATGAAGGCACCAAAGCCAACACTAACCTGATTTGTATAAAACCCTCCTGGCAGCAAACCCAGAAATGGTGACTCAGTCTCTTGTCAAATCCATTAGACCAGGAGCTCAAACAATGGAGCCAGGAAAACCAGAGCAGCACTGATTGCATTTCACTTGCACAGTGTCCCGAGGCTGGGTGTGTTCCTCGTGCTCCCACTTCCCTCATCACTTTGATGTACAAGGGTTGATTTGCCCATCGGAAATCCCCTCCCACGGAGCCCCACTGAGGGCAGCACTGCAGTGACTTCCCCAGGGCTGCAGGGGACTGAACTGGGATGGCTCCTACTGGGAGCACTGGTTTGAGCCTGCTCCACATTTGTTAATGTTTCTCCTTCCCAAGTAAAGGATGCAATCTTGAAAGTGCCGCCCAGCTGTGCCAATGAGCTCTTCAGTAGAACCCCTCTGGAGGAGGGAAGGGTGATGGGGGAAGCAAGGGAGCAATGGGATCCCTGGCTCCCAGGCCAGCCTCTGGCAGAGCCCAGCCAGGCTGGCACAAGCTGCTGCCATGAGCAGCCACCAACTCCACACATCAGCCAAGGAGCACGCTGGGTCACAGGGATGAGCCTCTCCCTGAGGAGGCTGGAGCTGGGCCCCTTCCCAGGAGCTGCTTTTCCCAGCTCTCTGGAGCAGGCCAGCCAGTCTGCTCACAGCATTAGCTCAGGATGAGCACTACACCTCACAGGTGGCCTCAGAGCACTTCTTAATCCTACAGAGCCTAGTCCAATCTCTCTAACGTGAAAAAAGCCTGAAAGTTCATTTGCCGGGCACTCCTTCCCCCGACAGATGCAGTGTTTAGGCAAAAACACCCAGCCAAGACTGTCAGGGTTCCCCTTATCCTGGTTAGCCAGAAGATCAACTAAATATATCACAAAGCTCATATTCCAATCTCCTGTACCTTCATCAGAGGAATGAGATCTGAACCCGTGATAACTAATGAGTAAGTGTGGGAAAAGAAGGTGTATGGAAGTGAAGAGGCTCTCCCACAGTCTCAGGAGAGCTTGGGGCACTCTCTGTGAGGTCCCTGCCAGAAAACCTCCATTCTGTGCCCATTTTTCTCCCAGCTTCTCAGGATTCGTATCAGGACATGCTGAGCAAGCAGTGAGAACAGAAGAGCCTTAATCACTTTACAGCATTTGCTCTGTGCTCTAGGGCTAGCATGGACTGCTCTAGTCATTTAGATAAAGTGAAAGGATCGCATGCTTCTACAACTTTTGAAGCAGATGATAAATGACATCTACATCTGTGATACAGCAAATGTGAGCTTTTTCTAACATATATCCACAGAGAGGAAAAGAGCAGGAATCAAAGCCATTCCTCTGGCTGCAATCACAGTTGCTGAAGTGCCACTGGAAATCAGCTGGAGACCCCTGTAGATATGAACTGATAACACAGGGAAGAAAAGACATTAAAACAACATTAAAAACTGTAGAAATAAAAGAGGAAAACTAAAAAGGAGCTATTTCATCACAACCTCTCACTTCCAGATTGGCTTCTAAACCAAGAAAGTCTAATTCCAGGACCAACTAATGAACAGCTTTAGAAAGTAGAGCAAAATAGGAGTTTAATTTGTTTACAATAACTAGTCCCATTATTCTCTGATTATTAGCAGATTCCAGCTTTCAGATGAAAATAAAGGTTAATGAAAAAAATCACTGGCATCATGTTTTCCAGGACCTGATTTGGAACATTTCCAGAAAATTAGATTGAAACAAAAGGCAATGGAGTAGATTAATTAAGATTTGATTTTCCACAGAAAAACAACATGAACTAGATTGAGTCTTTTTCATCCTTCCCTAAGAAAAAATTGCCAAGACTCCCAGTGATTTCCTGGCAGACTTGTGCAGAAGTTCATGCTGGCAATGTGCTTCAGCTCAACTTCCCAAAATTCTGCTGCAGGCTCCTGCTAACTTTCAGGTGACCTTCAGGCCAGAGCAGGGAAGGCAGCTCTGCAGAGCCGTGGCAGCTTTCTGTTGGGTAGAGGGGTCCTCAGAGCAAATACAGAAACCAAGGAGGAAAGGAGAAAATAGTACATTTTCGTCCAAAGAACAAAAAGTTCTATCTTCTCTTGGACCTAATGTCTGACTGGAAAACAGTCCAGCTGAAAGGAAACTCCTCAGGGCCCTGCTCAAAACTCACCATGTGAACATGGTAGATTTTGTCATTTATTTGTAATATAAAACTTGAAAAGATTATTCTCAGTGCCCTCCCTTCCCAGGCATTAAGCTTTTGATGAGGGATAGAGTGTTTCACTAATCCAAACCTTGAAGTTATATTGTGAAGGTAGAAGTGAAGTGAAAAATTGCCCCAAACCTCTTTCCAAAACAAAAAACAAAACAAAAAAACCCCCACACAAACCTTGTCCTTGTGCCACTGCAAGTGGCAGGGATGATACCTTTAAAATAAAGAAACATGCAAAAGTGACTTGGAAAGGTGATTTAATTCCTCCTCTCAACCAGCAGAAATTATCCTAATTCTCAGCTTAGTTAACAACCTGGGCTAGATGAGAAATCTGATATGAAATGCAAAGCAGCCAAATCTCAGTAGGAGATGGTTGTACAAAACTCCTTCATTCTCAACACCAAGTTGTTTGGGAGCCTGAAACCTTGCCCGTTCTTATATTTTCAGTACCTTGTTTTGTTGTTCGTTTTTTTTGGGGGGAGGGAGAAGAGCAGAAGAAGGAAAAACCTGCTAATTGCAACAATTTTTGTGTTTGCAGCAAAAAACATCACTTTAATTTTGTATTGTACAGCAGAGCAGTCACAGCTTCAAATCCTTAGTTACAAAACCAATCTTCATTTAAACAGCAACATTCACACATTATTCCCAGTGCCCCCTTTTTAATGAAGGATGGGAAAAAAAAAATAATTCAGAGTCCAAAGCCTGATGAAAGCCTCAGGAAACATTACCTCATAAATGACAGGATTTGGGATCATTAACTTGAAGGCTAACTTACCCTATAAGATCCCATTGTGTTACTCATGAAAGATCCTGCAAAAGCTTTACTGACCTCAGGCTCAAGCAGAGGCAAGTTAAGATCAAACAGACTGAAAATCAACTTAATAAACACTTGTGAGGAGCGTTTCATCTACCTGGGCACAAAAAGCAGGAGGAGTAAGCATTCTGGAGCTTGGAATTCGAGCACAAACAGGAAGAATTGGCCTCTGCCTGGGAACTGTGTGCAACCACAAGCCCACTGCACACTCAAATACAGGTGAAGACTATGAACAAAGCTTAAATTAAAAAAGGACAAGTGGCTAAGATGTAATTCTTGCTGAGTGCTGCAGAGTGTGCTGCCACAGCCTCTTCCCCACTACACTGGCATTAAAACTGGCCAGTGCTAAATCCCAGTGAAAAAAATAGGAAATATACACATTGGGCTAAGAAGATGGTGAAGGGTCTGAAAGGGCCATATGAGGAGCAGCAGAGGGTACTGGGATTGTTCAGCCTGAAGGGGAAACAGGTCAGAACCCACCAGGGGTTGCAGCTCCTCCCGAGGGGCAGCTCTGCTCTGTGACAGGTCCTGAAGGAACAGCTTGAGGTTATCCCAGGGCAGGGTTAGGTTGGGTATCAGGCAAGGCTCTTCCCCCCGAGGGTGCTGGCACTGCCCAGGCTGCCCAGGGAATGGGCACGGCCCCGAGGCTGCCAGAGCTCCAGGAGCCTTTGGGCAGCGCTGCCAGGGCTGCCAGGGTAGGGCTGGGCAGGGACAGGGGCTGGGCTGGGGGATCCTGGCAGGACCATCCAGCTCAGGATACTCTGTGATACCTGTACCTAACAAACCTAAACTGAAGTGCCACACCAGGACTTAGACACATGGGTCTTCTCCATTTAAAAAACAACTATGTTAACAACCACCCCCCCCCAGAAATACAGCAGCCAAAGCAACAAACTGTCTTCATCCCAGGGGCCCCACTTCCCATTGGAAGGAAGTTCATGTCCACCTGCCTTACCAAGGTTGGAACAATCTCCTCCCACCGGGAGTTTACACCAAATTATTGTGGGGGGTTTTTTATCAGAAAGAAAACTGTTATCCTTTTCCAAGTTTTATTCTAAATTCATCACACATTCCACAATATACAAGCTGCTTAACACTCCCCTTTAACTTCTCTGTTTAGAAGTGGAATCACTGATATCTCAATCATTGCAATAAACTCCTGAATTACTGCAAACTCAGGTCCACAACAGACCTGGCAACTTCCTGCTCAGACTCAAACACCCAGTCAGTAACTGACAAGACAAATTTCCAACCAGTGCCAGCAAATATCCAAAGCCAGGAAATATCAACCCTTATTGCCGTTCTGACCTCCTGCACATTGTTTTTCTGCGTTTCAACATCATTTGGATCCAAGGAGAAATCAAAGCCAGTTGGTCTCACAAAGCACATAGAGACACCAGCTTTCCAGGAGAGGAAAAGACACTGCGAAACCACAACATACCACCAAAAAACCATTCAGCAAACCAACAAAAGAGCGTGTATCTCAAGGTATGAGGTGTACGTGGAATACTGCTCCAGAGGGGCGGCTCAGGCGTTTATCCACGCAAGGAACTACCCCATGTTCAGAACACAGCGCATTGCTGCTGCCCCGGGCTGACCCAGCACCGACCCAGGAGCGCAGCAGCCCGGGCCCGGGTGTGCCCACCCTTCCCGGCCGAGCGCAGGGACCCACAGGGCCCCGAGCAGAGCCGCGCGGGCCCGCTGGCTCAGCCGGAGCCCGCCGGGTCACGGCTCCCTCCCTCCCTCCCTCTCTCCCGGCAAGGGCAGCGTGGCGGCCGCGGGGCCCGGCTCTCACCTTGGGAACCGCAGGGCCGGGCCGGCCGCCTCCCCCGGAGCCCGGGCAGCGCTGCCTGCACCCACACCGAGCTCGCCCCGCGCCTCCACCCCAGCTCCCCGGGCTGCCCGTCCCTGGACCCCCGCTGCCCCGGCCCCGTGTCGCACGCCCCGGCCCGCGGGGCGGCCACGGCCCCTCAGGCGGGACGAGACCCCCGAGCCCGCCCGTCACTCACCGCGCGAGCGCCACGAGCCGCGGCCGAGCCCCGCCCCTCCGGGCCCCATAAGCCCCGCCCCTACCGGCAAACCCCCCGTTCCTGCCCGCCGCCGCGCCCGCTAGGCCACGCCCCTTTTCGACGTGTCCGTCACGTTTCCGCCCATGACGTGCACTTGAAGCCCCGCCCCTCTGACTGGCTGAGCCACGCCCCCTCCCGTACACCCACATGGCCGTGCCACGGAAGCCCCGCCCCCGTGACGTCCCGCCCAGGCCCGGCCCCGCTCCGTGCCGCTGCCCCGTGCCGTAAAGCGCCGTAAAGCAGCGCCGCCGCCGCCGCCCGTCCCTGCCCCGGCGGTCGCTGGCGATGTTCGCCGCGGCCGAGGAGGACGACGCCGATTTCCTGTCCCCGGCCAGCGGGTGAGCGCCGGGGGCGCGACGGGCCTCCCTCCCCAGAGCCGGGAGGGCGCGGCGGCCCGGGCAGGCCGCGGGGCCGTGGCCCCGGTGAAGGCCCGCGGCGGTGAGGGGCGGGCCCGAGGCCGGGGCTGTGCTCCCGTGAGCCGGCGGGGCTCGGGGCGGGCCCCCGGTGTGCCCGGGGCAGGGACTCTGCTGTTCGGGCCCCGCTTTGCTCGGGAGCCGTCCCGCAGGGGGAGGCGGAGCCGCTGCCGGGTCTCCGGGGCAGAGAGCTCGGGCGGGCAGTGCCTGCGGGGCCGCTCGGCCCGGCCGGCTCCCCCCTGCCGCTCGCCCGGGCTCCGCTCGCCTCCCGTCTCTGAAGCACATCCCGCGTTTTGTTTTTGTATCGCTGACTTGTTGCCGCTCCAAGGGCTGCAATTCCAGCTCTGTGCGCTCCCCACCCCTTCCAAGAGCTTCTCTTTAAAATCTCTTATAAACTAATCCTCTCTGTTTATACTAAATTTAGTTATTTTTTTAAAGGAAATTCACTGACAGTGGGTTCATCTTTGTTTGAATTATTCCTTTGCCCCGTGATTTCAGGGATAGGTTGAGCATGACTGGCCTTGAAGCAGTGAAATTGCAAACAATGTGTCCTGAAGGAATAACCTCCAGCATTAAACCCTCTGTCCTTAGCTGGGAGAGCTTCTGCCATTTAAAAATTAATGGGAGAATGTGTTTCCTGAACGTTTAAAGAAAAAAAACTCCAGGAGCTGAATGGTGGTTTCTCTGTCACATATCATTTTGGGTATTGTAATATCAATAATGTATCAGCTATTTTATGTGGCAGTAATTCTAGTCATTGCTTTAAAGTAACTTCTTTTTTTGTGTAGTTTCAGTTCTCATAACTTGAGTCGATTTTTTGAAGAAGTGAAACACAATTGTACCCCTTTCACCACCTCTTCATCTAAATGTATTGCCTATTCAAAATTAAATGGTTAATTAGCATAAAGCAGCTTAACTTGCAGCCCTTTGTTTATTTCCAGAGTGATGATAAACACTTTGTATTTGATATAAATTCTAGTTAAGGGTGTTCATTATGTGTAATGCCTGTGTTAAACAAGATTAAATGGTTTTATTTCCCTTTCTAGAGCCAGATTAGCCTTTCTCTTTGGCCTGGATCAAACAGCTTCAAGCCAGAAAAATGAATTCTTCCAGTTCACTGCCCCAAAGCAGCCCAAGAAGGGTCAGACAGCAGCTGGTGAGTAACTGGGCTTGAGAACAAGTGGGGAACACACTCAGCAGCACGTGTGCGTGAGAAGAGCAGCAGAGCAAATAATTCCCTGAGCTTTCCTCAGTGATGTCCTCCTGTGCCCTCCTGCACCTGGGTTTTCCGCTGGCCTTGGGTGCCTTTGGAATGCAAGTCTTTGTCTCGTTGTAATTTCCTGCTGGAGTTCTTTTTCCCTGGGGGAAGGGGCCTGTTGTGGTGGTGCCCCAGGCCAGTCCTGTGCCTCTGACAGCTGTCCCCAATCGCTGTGCCCACAGGCCAGGCCCAGAAGGCGTCGGTGGCCCCGGCAGCCCCAGGAGCCCCCTCGGTGTTGGTGGCCACCGCGGTGCTCGCCTATCGATAGTAAGTGACTCGTGCATGACCTGGTGCAGGCTCTGTCCCTAATCCCAGAGGAGAGATTCTTCTGGGTAAATGGGAAGAGACCATTGCTCTCAGATATCTCTGCGTGGTGGAAACGCTGCAAGGCAATGGGAGTTCCTGCTCAAGAGCAGTTTCAGTTGCTGCGCTGCAGCTCTGGGTGAGGCAGTGCTGAGATGAACAGCAAGTTGTGGTTTTGGCTGTGGCTGGGAGCTGTGTCTTGGCTGCTGGGCTGAGATGTGCTTCAGGAGCCTCTCTGAGGTGCTTGTGGCTCATGAATTTGAGAGTTGAGGCAGGAGCAGAGTGAGAACAGTAAAACTGTTTGATGCTGCCACCATGGAAAAATGCTTCTTCCCTGGACCTGTGAGAGCAGTTTTGAGTTCACTCCACAGTGTGTGCTCTTGCTTGTGCGTGAGCAGGAACATCTCTAAGCTAAGCCAGGCTGCCTGAGGAAAGGAATCTGAACTCTAAAGAATTCTGAGTTAGGGACAGCTGTGCAGCTGAATGTCTCCTTTATCTTCCAGTACAAATGGGCAGTACTTGAAGCAAGGCAAGTATGGAGCAGCTGTAGTGGGGAACCACGCTGCCAAAGAGGTGAGAGACACTCCTTCCCTAACTCTGCTGTGCTGAGGGCTGGTATGAGGTGGTGTTTCTGTGAACTCTCAGGTGTTTTGCTTTTGATGTTGTTCCTCTGCTGCCTTTCTGCCTCCACGTTGGTGGCATCTTTCTTTCCTGCAGTCCTTGAGTTTGTGAGATCACCTACAACTTGTGCCTGAAATAGTTTGCGCTGTTCCTGGAAGTCATTTTCATATTTATTCAGAATGTCTTTGACAACTGGATCATCTATTTGTGCACATGGAAATGGATATAAAGGAAAATTCTGTCCAGCAGCACAGATGCTTTGCTTAATTCTTGTTCTTCTGGTATCAAGAACATCTTTCCTTCCCAAGTGTTCCTTGAAGAACACGGAACTGAGGTATCCAGTAAATTGGTGTGTTTGAAAGCTACTTTGAAAACTCTCACTCACCCCCTGGTGTTGGTATTTGTAATGTTTCGTACCTCTCAAGTTCTCATTCACGTCTCACTAATTTGCTTCTGCTTTGGCAAGAACAAAATAAATCTTAGTTTGGTAACTAAATTCCTGAGTCAGTGATCTGGGAAGTGTTGAGTTGTGTTGTTCTGGGGAGCTGAGGAGGACAGGGAGTGCAGGAGGAAGCTGAACCAGCTTTCCTCAAGCTGCCTGTGTGATACCACATCCAGCTGGGAGCAGTCAGTGGGTCACTCCCAGTTCACCACTGAGCTGTGTCCAGTGCAGCTGCACAGAGGAAAACCCATTTCCTTAATAGATTATGTTTAGTAGAGCCAAATATGTCAATAAATCTCATATCTTTGTTGTTTAGTACTTGTAAAGCTCCTTCCAACTCAGTCTTATATGTCAGTAGGCTTATGCAAAGATAAGAGTACACACACAAACCTCTTCAGGCTGGATATTAGGGAATATGCCTTTCCCAAAAGGGTGCTCAGGGCCTGGCACAGCTCCCCAGGGCAGTGGTGGAGTCCCCATCCCTGGAGGGGTTTAAAGGCCACGTGGATGTGGACTTGGGGACATGGTCAGTGCTTGGGGAATGATCTTGGATGTCTCTTCCAACCTAAATGACTGATGGTTTGATGCCATGTGTGGTGATTCTTGTATCTGGAAGGGTTAGTGCAGCATCTTTTTCCACTGTGAAAAATGTGGAATTAGTTAAAGCATATTGCTTATTCTAAAACAATGAGTTTGACTTGCTTGGTTGCAGCTAAATAAAACCCTTGAGAATAAACTGGTTTTTATAAGTGTCAAAAAACTCTTAAGTATTTTTGCTGTGGTGTATTTGACAAGTAAATACTGAGCCTTAGGCTCTGCTTGTGACAAAGCACCTTAGAATTGAAGACGTTTTGAGTTCCTGTTTTTCTTTTTTTCCTTGTCTAATTCCTTGTGGAATCCAGTACAGGATCCTCCTTTACATCAGTCAGCAGCAACAGATCACCTCTGCAAGGATCCACCCAGGCTTTGTGCTCACGGTGAGACTCTGGCTTAGAAAAGCATTTTTTGATCACAGCAAACACAAGGTTGACTCTAAATTTCTTCCTTAAGCATTGGTTTATAACCTTTGAGATCAAACATCTGAGTGACAGAGCAGGAGGTGTCCCAGTGGGATTGTTCTCCTCTTCATGTATTGCACAAGAGGCTGTTTCAGCTCCCTGGGGCAGAGCTCCTCCTCAGGAGATTCCAAACCAAGGCCCTTGTAGGAGGTAAATTATTACCTGTGCTCACAGAGGTGTTTGGGGTTTGCAGCCCTGTAATGGATAAAACCAGAAAATTCCTTTTGCTGAGGATTTCTGGTTAAGTGTCTGAGAGAATACAACTGAGTAAGCAGAAGGAAATGACAGCAAAGAGAATTATCTCAGGAAATTTACACTCAGCATTTTTCTGCTGTTGAGAACAATCTGGAACATTGTGAGCTCTAAAATGGGATCTCTCAGGAAGTTGGTTTCTGCCTGTTTTTCAGAAAATTGATGTGTTGATTTACTGTTCTTAGCTTGTCATCAGATGGCATCAAATTACTTGGTATGAGAGATAGAAATTTCACTCCAAAACAATGAAATTTCTGTCCCAGATTAGACCTTACTCTCTAGTTTTATAAGCACATTCTTGAAAAATTAATGGGTTTTATAGTCACTTCTGATAACATGGGTTTAGAAGTGTGGAAGAAGTGACTTCTGTTGATTCTGGAAGCCTAAATAAAATAAACTATGAAATGGAAATTACTTACACTTAAAAATTCTCAGCATATATTAAAGAACCAAGCTTCAAGGGAGTTTCTGAAAGGTTTCACCTTCCTGTGTGAACTGTAGCATCTAGGAAGAACTTAATATTTGTTCACATATTTGAGTTATAATAATTCTTCCATGATAATGAACACATAAATAGTGCTAATTCTGAACTTGAGCAGTAGAACAGAAGGCTTCTTCCTGCTTAATTTCAGTAGCTCTTACTTTAAGCTTCTTTTGGATGGGACTTTTTAGCTTCATTTGATGCCTAAGATAGAACTGATTTCCTCTCCCACAGGTTCAGCCCAACAATTACAGCACGTTCTATGATGATCAGAGGCAAAACTGGTCCATCATGTTTGAGTCAGAAAAGGCAGCAGTGGATTTCAGCAAGCAGGTAACTGCTCACCTCTGGGCCAGGCAGTTCCTGATGGCTGGTTTACAGCAGGGACAAATCTAGTTTTATTTTCATTGGAGTTTGACTTTGAGTGTCTGCGCAACTGTGATGGAGGCAGATCTGAGAGGAGCCTGCCTTGAATTTTGTTCATTAGAAGAAATCTCTTCGCGGCAGGGAGCCTGTTTCTTCTCAAGATTCTCAAGTACTGCATCTCAGTGGTTCTGCAGAGAGGGTGTTCAATCAGCAACATTGAGCACAAGGAGATGTGGAATGCCCTGGGAGTGTGTTTCTAGTGTGGGCTTGATCAGTACAGCAAGCAATGCATCAGATTCACGAGTGGGACTTGTCCATTAAAGGCCAGAGTCACTGCCAGGCTTTCCCTCTGCAGGTGTGCATTGCCAAATGCAACAGCTCCCCAGCACTGGACTCAGTCCTCTGCCAGGATCTCCTCCTGGGAGAAGGGCAGGGAGTGGAAGGAGGAGACTCCCTGGAGGTTGCCTATACGGGATGGCTGTTCCAGAACAACGGGCTTGGACAGGTAAAGACTTTTCTGCCACCTCCTAATGCTGAGTGGGACAGACCCTGGCAGGAACCTGCATATCCAGCATAGTACTGGTGTTGATGTTAAGGGTATGCTTTGGGCATTTATGGCACTGTAAATGACCTCATGTGTTGCTTATAGAATATTAAGGGATTCTGGCATATTGCAAAAACATTTCCTCACTGATAGGGTTATTGAGTGTTGGCACAGCCTGCCCAGGGCAGCAGTGGAGTCACATCTCTGGAAGTGTTCAAAAACCACATGGATGAGGTCCTTGAGACATGGTTTGGTGTGAACAGGGCAGTGCTGGGAGAATGTAATCTTAGAGGGCTTTTCCAGCCTTAATGTTTGTTATTCTGTTACTGTTCAGGGGGAGGTGTTTGAAGTGCTTTTAAATTCTGTGGGCACTCTCACACATGAATATTTAATGTTGAGCTATGTTTGACCCAGTCCTGTCCTAAAGCAGGTCTGAAGTCTGTGTCTCCAGTTAATCACTTTGAAATTTTACTTCAGGAAATGGACTAAAGCTCTGTCTTATGGCTGAGAAGTAATTTTGGTAGTAGTGAGGTGGGAAATAGCATTTAACCAGAGGTTCTAGGAGTTCATGGAATGCGTAAAGCAGCATTCAGGATCTCGAAACAGTTGGGAAATCCATGTATTTTGTGTTCTTGTTCAACTCTCCAGGTGTTTGACTCTAATGTTAACAAAGACAAGCTGCTGCGGCTGAAGCTGGGATCTGGAAAGGTCATCAAGGTACAGCTTCTGGCACTTCCATTATAATAATTGAAGTCTCAGAGCTTTGAATTACTGCAGCTCTTGTTCAGGATTCATACATGCTATTTCTGTTTCATTTATTAGCAAACACTCTGTGGCAGTGACTCACTCAAGCTTTGCACAATGGACCCCAGTCTCCTTTTCAACATCAGTATTAGACAGGAGCTGTCCTCTTTGGTAAAAAGGAAACTTCCTGTTTTCAGGAGCTGGGGTTTTATTGCCTTTGTTTTTCTAGAAGTCACTTAATTAATTCTTTTGTTCTTGGGGAACCCCATTTCTACAGGAAACAAATTTTCATTCAGATGTTGTGATACTCCCTTTTTTTCCCATAAAATCAGGGTTAGAGTCAGAGATGCTTTTGTTCAGGTCATGGAATTGTAATTCATGTATTACCTGTATAATTCATAAATGACCTGTTACAAGTTGCCTTTTATTGAAGATGTGCTATTTGTCTACTTTATTTGGTTTATCCTGTATCTTCCTAATTTTGCCTGGCTGTTAGAGCAGCGTTGTTCAGCACTGGCATCCTTGGGTGGTTTGCATTGCTCTGACTTCATGTCCCTCATTACAGCTATTTCTTTGGTTGCTTTGGAAATGTAACAAGAGCAATTCAGATCTCTTTGGAGTCCAGTTCTTCCCCAGAATGCTGAGTGAGGTCACCACTGTGTGGTGGAGCTGCATCTTTATTCTTAACACTGGAATTTACAACTGGCTGACAGGATTTGTGTCAAGACAAAGGTTTAGTGCTGCACATTGAAAATAAACAGGATTTTGCAAGAATATCCCTATGTGTATTTTGGACTCTTTGCCTGCAGTTGTCTTGGTTGAGGTAAATAATGTCACTGATCCACGTGTTGTTTCTCTTCTGTTGCCTGTGCAAACCGAAGGGCTGGGAAGAAGGCATGCTGGGCATGAGGAAGGGAGGGCGAAGGCTCCTGATCATCCCTCCAGCCTGGGCCTATGGGGCTCAGGGCGTGGCTGATCGAGTCCCTGCAGACTCCACCCTGGCGTTCGAGGTGGAGGTCAGGCGGGTGAGTGTCTCCTGCCAGTGTTTGTGACCTGCTCTCGCTGTGAGAACTCCAGCTCAGAAACTGTTAGAAACCTCAGCAAGATGTGTATCTTTAATTCCAACCAACCCAAAACAGAACCCTAAACCCAGAAAATCCCTCAAGGCTGTTTGTCTGTTGTAACTGTCTTGGGATCTTTTAGTTGTCTTATTTGTGAGTCACTTGGGAAAACAGAATACTGTGGGAGGAATGAGAGGATGTGAAGACTCAGCTTCTCCAGCTCTGAATCAATTAGCTGCTTTTACTGGAAGTGCAGGAGCTCCACAGGCAGTGGCATCACAAATAAATTGATGAAAATTTTTACAGGAACCCCGAATAATGTTTGTTTGTTTGTTTGCTTCATGCTATTTAAGGTGAAGCTGGCAAAGGAGTGCTCTGGTTCAGATGGGCTGAGTGTCAGTTCAAGGGATTCCCCTGCACCTTCTCCAGTTCCCAGCTCAGATGGCTTCTCCTCAGACACGGGTTTAGTGCCTCCCTCCACCATTCCTCCAAAGCCAGGGTAAGAGGCAGCATGGCTTAAACAGCTTTCTGTGTTAAGGCTGGTGATGCCCATCAGCACAAAGTGCTGCACCAACACATCTGGCAAATGTGGGGCCTCTGTGCCAGCTCAGTGCCCCATGTGGCACAGCAGTGCTTGCTAACAGGACTTGCTGGAATTTCCTGCTTGAGTGCTGACTTCCAGATTAAAGTAATTGGAATGGGCTCCAGTGAAGGAAGTCACTCTTCTCCAGCATTCCTGAGATCCATGGGACTGAGCTGTGTGGGTGCTGCTCTAACAGCTGTCTCATCTCAGCTGGCATCATTGTCATCAGCTTGGACATTCTCAGTCTCTACTTCTCCCTGAAAAGAGGGTGTAGCCAGGGGGTCGGGTTCTTTTCCCAGGTAACAAGTGACTGAGGAGAGGAAATCACCTCTGAGTTACTCCAGGAGAGGTTTATGCTGGATATTAAGAAAACCTTCACTGATAGAATGGTCAGGCATTGGCACAGGCTACCCAGGGTGGAGTTATCATCCCTGGAGGTGTTCAAAGAGTCCAGATGTGGCACTTGGGGATGGGGTTTAGTGCTGAACATGCTGGGGCTGGGTTAGTGGTCGGTGACTCAACCTTAGATGTATTTTCCAACCTTAACAATTCTATGTTCTGTTCCTTAAATTGAATGGGTCAGTCAACCTTTTTAAGCAGTCCAAGTAAGTGCTGCTCTTGTTGTCATAAGCAGTTTGTTATTGGACTTGGTTAAAATGATTTATACCAGAATGTGGTTGTTAAAGAAAGGAACAAAATTATCTTTCTCTAATCAGCCATTCCAATGGGCCATAGTGGTGTCCTGAACACATCTGCAGAGAGTGTTCCACAAGTGTAGGCTAAAAGAAATGCTCATGGTGTGAGAAAACAGCTTTCCTAGAGAGAGATGTATTTAACAGTATTTATAAATCCAGGATGTTGCCTCCCGAATTGCCCCTGGTTAATCTCCACCCCTGTTTGGCTTTGCAGGGAGCCAGCTGTTCGGGCCAAGTCCAACTCCATCAGTGAGCAGCTCGCAGTAAGTGCTGGCTTTTCCTCATTTGAAGACTGAGTAGAGAAGTTTATTTTCACCTTAAGCATTGGGTACTGCTGAAGATAGTGAGCATCATGCAAGACACTGGGATGTTCACCTTACAGCAGCTTAGAGCCTTGTTTTTGAAGGAATTAACAGTTGGACTCCATGACCTTAAAGGTCTTTTCTAACCTTAATGATTCTGTGATTACCAGGACCTGAGGAACCCCAGCCCCAGTTCCTGCTCTTACATGCAAAGTGACTCTGACCATGTGGGTGTTCACAAGGCTGGTTGTCTTTTGAGATAAATGGAAAAATTTAAAATAGGTAACAATGGAATTGGGACACTCAGGATAAGTTTGTAGAGCTGTATGAGAAGACTTCATGCCTCCAGACAGAAAAATGCTGCTAAGCAGCTTCCTAAACTCACACATTTTCTTGTTGGTGTTTTGTGCAGGGATAGATTTTTCTCTGTAGTGACAGCACTGTCATCTCAGAAAGAGGATATATAAAACAAGCCAGATGAATCCTGGTGCTATCTTGTGTGCTTGAAGAGTAGATTTTTCACACAGTCATTGAAAAATTGAGGCAAAATTCAGTCAGATATTTAGGTACCTCAGAAGCCAAAGGGAGAGTAACTAGATGTTTCTTTTAGAACCCAGATGTAGCAAAAGCAAAGCTGATTTCTCGGATGGCCAAAATGGGACAGCCCATGCTGCCTTTCCTTGCTGGGCCAGCAGGGAGTCAGCTGGACTCCAGTGACTCGGAAATAGAGGTACCACTGCTTCTCACTGCTTCTACACTGGGAGGTGCTTAAAGTGGGATCTGTAGTGGTGACTCTGCCCTTGTCCAGGGACACCTGCTCTGGTTCTGTGACAGAAAGGTTCCACTTGGGCTCCTGGGTAACACCTTGTCTCAAGTGACCTTGGGCTCAGGCTGTTGGCTTGTTCTTTAGTGTTTTTTGTAACGTGCAGAAATGTTTTTAGGATCCCAATACGCTGAGAGGGACAACACAGCCAGGGGCTTCGACCAGACCCTCCCAGCCAGCTCAGGCAGTGCTGCCCACAGTGTCCACACAAGGTAATGTGCTGGGGGGCTGCTGCACTCCCACTCCATGAAGGCTGTGGGAACAGAGGATTCCTTCCAGGAACTGAAATATGAACTGAAAACTTCTGATAAAGCTTGCTGATCCATGAAACACTGATCCATGGAGCACAGGACAATCCTTGGAGTGTTTCTTCATTGTGTTCTTGTGCGTGAGGAAGAGCAGCCACCATGCCTGAGCTGTCCTGTCACTGGGCACTGAGACTTGGAGGCTGTGGGTTTTGTAAATGGAATGTTACAAATCCTTTCCCAGTGAACAGTATTTCTGGGAATGATGGAAATCCAAGTGAAGGGCAGCTCTGCAGGGCTGGATGTGTCTTCCCATGATGGAATCAGCTGCTGGTCAGCTGAGCAGCCTTCAGAGTCTGAGTCACACCTTGTGCCAGTAAACCTCAGAGCTACCTCTCTCTGAATTAAAAGAGGTTATTTAAATGGAGCTAGAAGTGGGATTTCTGTGAAAGGTTACTCTTTTCTATTATCAGTTCCTTGACTGGATTTAATTTTCACAAGGTTGCAGACAGGCTTTTGATAAACTTTTGTCTATTTAATGTTTTTTTGGGGTTTTTTTTTCTGTTTCACACTAGGTGAATTAAATTCTTTAGCTGCTTCATAGCATGCTGAATTTATTTCTTCCTTTTCAGTACCTCAGGCATCTGGTGCTGCACCTTCAGTATCTTCTGCTGCTTTAATTCCTGCAACGATCCAGCCCCATTCAGCTCTGCCTGGAGGAGCACAGGGCTTTCAGGTACCAAAATGAAATCAAGGAGAGTCTTGGCCCTTCTGTCATTTCTCCTGAGTCTTCTCTATTGCTGGGAGCAAGGACTTTAATATAGGGATGAGAATTCCAGGCTATTTCTTATGACTCTTCGGCATTCTCATGTTTTCATCATATAACTCTTAAAATTTATTCAAAAAGGGCTAATTTTCTGTTTATGATGGGTTCTTAAACTAAGGATGAACCAGGCTTTAATACCTGGTTTTGTAGTGGATACAATAAAGGCTTCCAAGGTCTTCAGCAATGAGCAATGAAGTTGCAATCAAGTTGTGTTGTGCTTTTTGAGCCCTTTTTAGGTGATAGCCTTATGTTCAAATTAACATAACTTCAGAGGGAGCTGTTCACATGCTGATCTCTGACTCTCACAAATGTAGGGTGGCAGTTTTGCTGAAATTTGAGTGAAGATGGGAACTAACTAACCATCAAAAGAAGAGTATTATTTTCCTGTCACAATGATTGTTGTGTATTTTGACTTCCAACTCCTTAATTCTTGGATTTTTCTTTCCAAACATCATCCTTGCTCTTGGGCTTAAAAAAATATAAAGCTGTGAGGACATGGGGAAATAGTAAAACACATTCTAACCTATGTAACTTGTTCTGCAAGGCATATCCAGGAGTGGCGTTTGCTTACCCCCAAACTGCTGCATCTGCCTCCCAACTCCAGCCTGTGGGTCAGATGTATCCTGCTCCTTACCAAGGTATGTTTTAAAAGGTACCTGCAGTAAAGAGTTTGTGATGATGATTTATAGCTGTGGTAGCACTGTGCTGTTCCACAAATGCTTATTTTTTAATACCTAATAGGGGCAATCACTTCCCAATGACTGCCCTTCTCTTTCTTACCTTAAAGAGCTTTGTGCAGTGTGAAAGGGGCTGGAATTTCTGTGTCTTCCTAAGACTGGGTATTACTAAAAGAATTTGGTAGATGGTGCTTCCAGTTATAAATAAAATTGTAATGGTAACCAGCTCCCTAGCAGCCAGGGAAGGAATTGAACTGTAAAAGGCAAAACCTAGGAAGGACCAAAGGTGTTTAAAGAACAATTTAAGTCATCCCAGTTGGTGAAGTCTTGGGTGTAGCTGAGCCTTTCTTGGAGTCTTTTTTCAGTGCAGTTTCAGAAGCTGACCTTCACTGCTATGGTTTGATTGTGCCTCTGCTTTGATTGTACCTCTGTTGCTCTGGTGTGTCTGGGGGCTTTGCTCTTGTTGAGCTGAGCTGTCATGTGGCTCAAGAATTTCCTGTACTCAAACCTGCCTGTTGAGGTTATTTGGGAAATACCTACATTATCTACATTATCCATTTTCCAAATACCACTTTTATTTCTGGGCAGAGAGTGGCTTTCCTGGTGCCAGGCTTCATGCCACAGCTTTTGCTGGGTCTCTGTGCAGATATTTCCCCTTGTCACTTTAATTCTCTCTCCTTTCCCTTCAAGCGCCTGGAGATGTCACTTCCTTTTTGATGACAGAAGCTCGGCAGCACAACACTGAAATCCGACTGGCTGTGAGCAAAGTCGTGGACAAAAATGGATCACCTGGCTGCCAAGGTATGGCCTGCTCAGGACACTTCTGCTCTCCAGGTGTGCTGAGAGCAGTTGGCTCTATTTAAATGCCTGCATTCAGTGATACAGTAAACGATTAAAATTCCAATGTTATCACACCTTCAAGTGGCAGCAGTTCAGCTGCTGTGAAAAAACAAAGCTTAGGCTTGAGAAAAGGTGCTATCTTACTGTCTTGAATATCACATGATGCGTTGTTTGGAGGGATTCCTTGCCCTCTGGGAGGTGTCACCCTTGATTCAGTGCCTATTCCCTGCAGCTGAGCAGAAGGAACAGTGAAATGCCTCTTTGGACACATCTGACTCTCACCTGCACCCATAAACTCATTTCAAGTGGCTTAAGAATGGTTTGTCCCTGCAGGTGGAGGAGCTGAAGAAGCAAAGCACTGCTAACAGCTCCCTGCTGCCTGGCATCTCCTCTGTCACCATGGAAGCCTCCATGATCATGAGCAACATCCAGCGCATCATCCAGGTGAGCATGGCCAGCCTGGGGTCGCTTCAGCAGGAGCTGGGGCTCATTGTTATCCCTGAGGAGAGCAAACACCCATCCACCCATGGGTTCTGGTTTTGCCTGGCCAGGGTGGGGATGAGACAATGATTTCCATCCCTCTTTCCCTCTCCTAAAAGCTCTTCTCAGCATTTTGGAGTTTGGATATTTTCTGAGTGGAGTTGTGGGTATTTCATAGGCCTTGACAAAAGGTTCACATGGGAGAAGTTCAGCTTCTCAAACCATTATGGATTTAACCCTCTCCATCAGAACAATTTCACAGCAAAAGTACCACGTTGTAGAAACCACCTACTTCTGCTATTCACTACTTGATTTTATGCTTTGAAGCCTTTCTAAGCAGCATCTTTAAAACCTTGGGGTTTGGGGGTAAAGAAGCCAATCAGACACAATATTTTCTAGAATGTGATTTAGCAGCCACTGTCCTGTGCCAGGATTCTGCTAAATGTGGCATGGTGCCTTCCTGGGCTGTTACCACAGAAGGGATGAGCCTCACCACTGGCCTGCATCTGTGCAAAACAAAGATGTAGGAACTGCTGCAAGGGAGTCTGAATGAGCTGAATCTTTGTGCTGTGCTGTAGGAGAATGAGAGACTGAAGCAGGAGATCTTTGAGAAGAGCAATCGGATTGAGGAGCAGAATGAGAAGATCAGTGAGTTGATTGAACGCAACCAGAGGTGAGGAGTGGGGGCCTCGTTGTATTTCCAGACTCTGCAGCTTACACTTGGGCACAACTGAGGGGTGTTTGTTAGGAGACAGCCATGTTCTGATTTTCTTTTCTAAGGTATTAAAAGTGTGGGATTCCTCCCACCCCTTCTCTGCAGGGCATATCATCAAAATTCTGATTTGCAGTAAACATGAATGTGTAAAAGGGGAACAAAATCCCTCATGTCTGTGAGCATGCTTGCCCTGCTTCTGGCAGTTGCTTTATTTTTGCTGGCTTTTTAGTGAGATGATGAAATTGTAGGGGATGTGGTGCCCTTTGTGAAGTTCAGCTGATACCAAGTTACCAAAATTCTTGGAGCATGAGATGTTTTCAGACAGGTGAAGCCCTTAACCCAGCTGATAAAGTGTCTGCTGTGCCAGGCACAGCCCTGCCACACCTCTGAGATCAGCCTCTTAGTGCAGCACATCCTGCAAAACTGTCTGGGCCTTGTCCTGAATTCAACAGAACAGAGCTGCTGTGCTTTGGAATGTCACCTTTTCTGTCTGAGCCCTTGGCTCCTGTGTTTCCAGGAACGCCCACAGAGTCTCCCTGTTCACAGGTATGTGGAGCAGAGTAACCTGCTGATGGAACAGAGGAACCACTCCCTGCAGACAACAAATGAGAACACACAGGCAAGAGTGTTGCATGCAGAGCAGGAGAAGGTAATGGTGGCATGAACAAAGGCAGCACTGTTGCATTAAAACAAGCTGAAGCCTTGTTAGTCAAGGCAGTTTTCTTACAAGCCAACTGCAGTTCTGAACTTTGTTTTGAGAAAAAAAAAATGGAGGTTTTGATGGCTTTCATGACCAAAGCATCACAGAGGCTATAACCATTTCATGCAGTCATAACTTTAATATTCTTATCTTGTAGGAAAGTGTCTGATCTATTGTTAACTGTGTGGGCATGTGGCCAATGTGTTGAGGAATTGTGTATCTCAGGGCTTTTGAGTTGGAAATACTTCAGTTATTTAGTTGTACTGATAGTTCCAGAAGAGTTTTATTCCTCCTATATAAGTGACATAGAGTGAATATAGATTCAAGAAAAAATATTTCCTGCTGGAATTTCTTCAGTGCACTTTTGCGCTGTTTTAATGCTAAGCAGAAGCTGTTTCTCCCAGTAACACGTTGTGCTTTTATGACAGGAACTGTTGGGAAGTAGCTTTTAAACCAGTGAAATGTATTTCTGCATGGCTGCACATCCTGAACCATCCCTGTAGGCCAGCCTAGCCCAGGAGTGCTGCTCTGGCTCTGCCGTTGCATGGTGCCTGCTCTGCTTCCTCAAGCACTGGCTTCTTAAATTACACCAAGTTCAGTCTTGCTCTGTGCTCTCCTGCTGAGTTGTCTCTCTCCAGTTCAAATGTGAGGTGACAAATGCTTCTTCTGTGTGAGAGCCATAACTTGGTGCACCTAAAGCTGACCAGAACTGCAGCTTTCCAAAGTGTGGTAAAGAGCAGAGCAGGGAACAGCTGATGGTGCTGAGAGCAGGCAGGGAAGGGGCTGCTTTTCCACCCCACAATATGTAGGAGCGTGAGAGATTCTAACCAGGAATAAGTCAGACTGAAATAATGAATTAAATTCCTTTCTCAGTGAAGACAGCATCCTGCTGGTACAGTGAAACTTGGAGAGGAATCATCTTTTGGAAGTATAAGATCCTCAGGAGTCTTTTGGGCCTCATCTTCAGCAGAACCCCACTGACTGAGCAGTCAGTGCCCAGGGAGGAGGTTACATGAACAGGCTTCAGGCCAGACCAGGAAAGCTCTGACTTGCACTGGGAGGTTCCCCCTGGTTCTGTGGGAGCATTGAGTGTAAATATGAAGGCTGGTATTCCTTGCTCTTCCCTTTATCTAGCCCAGCTTGCCCTGGGACTGCAGTCACTGAATGCCCAGGGACAGACAGAACCAGGGAAGAGGATTGGAAGCTGGTTTCTCCATTGTTTACACACAGATAGGCACTCACCATTTATTTGGTTGTACCCAGGATCACTGAGGCTTGGAAACTCACTGCTTTTTGGTTAGGGATCTTTGGCCCTGGCAGAGCAGGTCACAGCTTTAGGAGAAGGCTTTGTGAACCATAATTCCCCACCTCTCCAGTGCAGGTCACACCCAGGACTGCTCCCACCTCTGCTGTGTGAATTACCCTGAGGATACCTTTAGTGGCTTTTTACATCAGGCTTCACTCCCTTTTTCTGTCTAAGCTTTTACAGTTCTTGGAGTAATTTAAAGGCTTCTCTGGCATGCCTTAGGCTGCTGTTATGAAGCATTTTGCTTTTCTGCTGATGAATGTCTCTGCCTTTCAAATTGTGTTCTTTAACCCTTCCTGTTTCCTGTTGCTGCTTTCTCTTCCCAGCACATGCTGCCAGTGGATCGGGGCTGGGACCAGGTGAGGCAGTGTCTGCTGACTGTGTAGGTGGTAGATGGTTGTGCCCTAGGTAGTGCCAGCCCAGCTTCCTCTTGAACTAGAAACTGACTGGCATGAAAAGAATTGTCTCAGAGCTTGAATGAGCATGGATCCTTCACTGGAAAAGGGCTTTAGAGCTGGCAGTGTCTCCCCACTGCCCTCTCTTTCTTAGGGAGCCCTTTCCAGGAATTCTCACATTGCTGCTTGTTCCACTCCCCATGGGAGAATAGGATCAATGTCAGAGCAGGTACAGGTCACCCAGGATTCTTGGTGCCTGAGAGCTGGAGGCTAGAGCTGAGCTGTGGATATGTAGCATCCTCTGCAGAAACTTCTGTCTAGTATCCTGTCGTAGGATTTCCTAATTTTGTTTTCTTTATTTGCTATTAAAGACAGAGGCCAGGATTAAAATAACCTTTAGATGTCTTTAGCTGTGCCATGGGGTTTGGTTTTAGCATGCCAGGAGTCAGTATAGCAGTGGGACATTCATGGAAGCATAAGAGGAAAGCAGATCTGGTTTTGGCCACTCTCTGAAATGCTGCCTCCTCTTTCAAGTGAGTGGTGTGGTACCCAGCCCTCCAGGTCAGCACATCCTCATCATCACCATAGTTGGAACAATTTTGCTCACAGCTCTTCTGTGCCAGAAGGTGTTGGTCCTTGTGTGGAGGGAATTCTCTTGGGGGGATAAAGCAGAGAGAAAATCCAGTTCTCCTGACCTTACTGTTATAAAAATGTGAAAAATCTGTTGGGAATCTTGAAATAGACAGAGGTATGGAAGCTGCTTGGGGATTCCCTGTGCAAATTCTGTCTTTGCAGAGCATCCTCTGAAGTTTGTGTGTCACTCAAGATTGGGAATGGGACTTTGTGTCTGTCTTGGTGCCTTGAGCCCATGCTAACATTGTTTACAAGTTGTCTAACAAGCAGTGCTAGTGCCTGGTTTTAGGTGAATCACTGACTCTGAGCAATCCTAAATCTAAACAGTTCTCAGATGACTGAGAACTGGGAAATGCCAGCCTTGCCCATCAGCAGCTGAGGTGACCTCGTGCTGTGTGCTCTGGGGACAAGATGCTCTCTTGGCTGGGACCAGCCTATGTTTGAAGTGACTCCTCAGTGATTTGTCAACTTATGGAAGACAATTAGATGTTGGAGCCCAGGCTTTTTACTCAAATAGATATTTTCATAGCCTGAAAACTGAGCACAGCCACCAGGCACTGGTACCAAGTTTAAACATCTTTAACCTTTTCAGGAAGACTCACTGGGTTGAACTGCTGTGGTGATGAGGTTGTTGGTGGCCTCATGCACCTTTCCAGTCAGTCTGGACAGAACTGACATGGCAAAAAAGTCATTGTTGCCTCCTCAATCTGGAGATGTCTTCCCTGATAAGGCCTCCAACCCTTTTCCAGCTCTTCCTGAGAGAACACTTCTGCTGCTTCCTCACATATTCCTTTCCCCCCCACACCTTTTCCCTGCTTCATTTTATGCTCCAGGCCAAAGTGGCAGAGGAGCTGGCAGCTGCCACAGCCCAGGTTTCCCAGCTGCAGCTGGAGCTCACTGCCCACCAGAAGAAGGAGATGGACCTGAGGAAGCAGCTCTCCTGTGCTGTGCAGGATGCAGAGAGACAGGAGGCACAGCTCAACAAGCTGCAGGCACAGGTGGCAGGTGAGGATGCTCCTGCCTGGCCCTGAGAGTTCCTTCATGGCTTTTCTTTTCTAACTCTTAGGGTTTTCCTGTCTTGTGGGGTATCTTCCTGCTTTCCCTGGGATAGCTCACAGGGGATGGAAGAAGGATATGGATGCACTTGGAATATCTGAGTGATGTGCATCCTTGTCACCACTCAAGGCAAAGTGGGATGAGTCAACAAACAGAACCATCCTGTTATAGAGATGCCTTTTGTAGAACAATCTCTTGGCTTTTCTGTGCAACATCCTGTATGTAGAGCAGCCAGAGATGTTCCAGTGGATGGAAAGTTGAGATAGGCCTGAGGTGTTCATTCCTTCCTCTGTGCTGGGCACTGCTGTGGCCCCACCCTGAATCTGGGGTCACTTCAGGACCCCACAGGACAAGAAGAACATTGAGGGGCTTGAGCAATTCCAGGGAAGGGAATGGAGCTGGGGAAGGGTCTGGAGCCCCAGGAGGGGCTGGGGGAGCTGGGCAGGAGCTCAGCCTGGAGCACAGGGGGCTCAGGGGCCCTGCTGGCTCTGCACAGCTCCTGACAGGAGGGGACAGCCAGGGGGTGTCAGGCTCTAGGAACAGGGACAGGAGGAGAGGGAATGGCCCCAGGCCTGGCCAGTGGGAATTTAGGTTGGATATTAGAAGAAGTGTCTTCACAGAAATGGTTCCAAAGCATTGGAACAGGCTGCTCTTAATAAATTCCAGTCCCCACTGCAGGCACAAGCAGAGTTGTTGACTGCACTGTGTGGGAGACCCTGTTCCTCCCCATGAGCCCCCAGAATGTGCTCCCCTGCAATGGGAGTTCACCCAAACTCACAGGTAAATGTGGGGGTTTGTTTGCAGAGCTCCAGGAAGCCTCTCAGGACACTCAGAGCAGGTTCAAAGCTGAGAAACAGGGCCGCAAACAGCTGGATAGGAAGATTGCAGTACTGGAGGAAGAGCTGACGGACCTGAGAGTGGAAAAGGAGACTCTGGAAAGGGTATGTCCAGTGACAGCAACAGTTTCAGTTGTTTACTGAAGGGTAACCCAAGGATAACCCAAGGTTCTTGCTTTTAAATATGTAAGTTAAGTAAATCTTATCTGCAGGCTGGTGGATGGATCCTTTGTGCTTATGTGGGGTTTTATTTATTTAATGTCTTACCCAGTAATGTGTCAACCTTCCTTACCTCTGTGTAGTCTAGTTTCAGAAACCAGAACTTTAGAAAATCAGAAGCTTCAGGCCTGAAACCAGACTACAACCTCTGAGATAACCTCAGTTTGATTTCCAGTGATAAAGTTTGCTGCCCAAAGAACCTCCTGCCTGAGGAAGAAAAGCTGCTTTGGTGCAGTCTGGCCTATTTGTCATGTTCTGCCTTGCAGAGTCTTGCAGAGAGGAAGAAGAAATCCCTGTCAGAGAGAGCTCAGGCAGAGGAAGAGATGGAAGAAATTCGCCGGTCGTACCAGCAGGAGCTGGACAAGCTCCGGCAGCTCCTGAAAAAGGCCCGGACCTCGACTGACCAGGCAGCAGCAGAGCAGGTGAGGACTCAGGGGAGCTGCTGCTCCAGGCCTGGAGGGCTTGTGGGAACCTACAGGTGGGAAATAATGTGAACATGCTCAGGTAGGGGAAGAGTGAAAGAGTGACCTGCTTGAATTCATGGGTTAGTGTCAAAACTGAGGAAAGGAGAGGAACCAAACTGAGATGGTGGTAGAGAGAAGAATATGGGACTTGTGAGGACTGAAAGGTTGTTTAGAAATAGGCCAAGAGGTCTGAAATCTGAGCCAGGCCTTCTGGCCAGCCTGGGGGTTTGTGGCTGGAGCTGAAGTGAGAGGTGTGGGTAGGAGACACACTCCTGTGTGTCTGTGGGTGTCCAGCCCTGGGCTTTCACTCTTGTGCAGTCACAGATTGTGTCCCTGATGGTCTCTTTTATGCCATGGGCAGCTGTCAGTGATCCAGGCAGAGCTGGAGTCTCAGTGTGAAGCCAAATGTGAGCATGCCCTGGCCTCGGCCAAGGAGCAGCACGCCCGGCAGTGCCAGGAGCTGTGTGAGCAGAGGGACTCCCTGCAGCACCAGGTGGCCCAGCTGGAAGAGAAGGTAAAGGGCTGTTCTTTATTGCTGCAATGGGCACTAAATACCTGCAGCTGTAACCAGCAGTCTTCTCCCACCTAACTGGGGCTTGGCTTTCTAATTTCCTGCCTGTTATGGAGCTTGATCTCAGCCATCTGCACGTGCAGTTGTTCTCCTGGGTTGGTGGGTTTGTGGAGGAGGGAGAGCCAAGGTGCTGATAGTGCTGAACTACAGCAACAGCTACAGCTTCCACTTACCTGCACTGTCCTGAGTGGCTGTTGGTGAGGAGAGTCTCTTTGGAGTGGGTGACACTGCCAGGGGCTTGACGTGCTCTTGTGTTTCAGCTCACAGCTCTCAAACACTCGAAAAAAGCAGAAGAGCAAAAATTGTCTGAGGTTCAGCAACGTTTGGAGGAGCTGGAGCCTATCCAAGAGAAGGTAAAGAAATAACACAGCAGCTGCATGGGAACTGGAGTGCAGGGAACACCAGCCTCAGGCTAGTCCAGAATAATGAGGATGGGAGTTCCAGAATATGGTAGGGAAGGGATAATTTCTGGTTTCCAGCAAACCAGAACAGGCCCAATAATGAGAGCCAGCCTTCATTTCACTGGGATCTCAGTGATGCTGCACCCACCTATTCGTGGTGGCATTTGAGGAGCTGATGACACAATTGTGGCTCTCCAAGGCTGCCTTGGGTCTCCTTATTTCAACGCACTTGCTTTCAGCCAAGTCTCTTGGGACATGCTTAAAACTCCACTCAGAGTTAGTGCCTCACTAAAACCCTTTCCAAGTCACTCCTCGAGGTGAGGCTCAGGTGTGAGGAGCAGCTCTGAGGGTGGCTTTCCCTTGGCAGTACTCAGCCCTGCAGGCAGACGTGGTGGTGCTGAAGGCTCGCTACGAGGAACGGATCCGAGACCTGCAGGAGCATCAGGATGGATCTCCCCCTGCAGACTTCACTGAGCAAGTGAGCTTCACTCTCCAGTACTTCTTCCTAAGCAAATGGATTTACCTTGAATTACTTCTCTTTGAACTGACATAAGAAGGAAGAATATGATTTTCTTCACAGAGCATGTGTTTGCAATAAGAGTCCACAGAGGAAGAAAGGATGGGATCTTATCCTAGAATCATGGTCACACAGAATGGTTTGGGTTGAAAGAGAGCTTAAAGCTCATCATTCCCACCCCCTGCCATGGACAGGGACCCCTCCCACTGTCCCAGGCTGCTCCAGCCCCAGTGTCCAGCCTGGCCTTGGGCACTGCCAGGGATCCAGGGGCAGCCCCAGCTGCTCTGGGCACCCTGTGCCAGGGCTGCCCACCCTGCCAGGGAACAATCCCTGCCCAATATCCCACCCAGCCCTGCCCTCTGGCACTGGGAGCCACTCCCTGTGTGCTGTCCCTCCAGCCCTTCTAAGCAGCCTCACTTCATCTTCCTGCTGCCCACTTTGTTGCCTGACTTTTATTTCTTGTTGTTAAAACTCTACATTTGAGGTTTAGATTTGAAAACTGAAATAAGTAAGACGTGCCAGTCTGCCTTGGCTTTGTTTGGCAGCCTGCCTCAGGTTGGAGGGGATAAGTTTGGGTCATATAGAGTGGTTCTGAGTTAAGGTGGCCTGATATGGTGAGGATTTCTGGTTTGGAAAGTAGATTTTTTGAAAAACCACCTGTGTGTGTTTGGATTTATTGTGCCTTCCCTTGGAGAAATGCCTGATGTTGGATGCAGTGCTTCACATGCTAATCAGTTGTCTGTTTCCTGTTGTGCTCTTTTGCAGGTAAAGAAGATAATGAATGGTGTATTTCAGTCTCTTCGGGGTGAATTTGAGCTGGATGAGACATACAGTGGCAGGACAGTCCTGGGGCTTGTCATGAACACTATCAAGGTATGACAGTGCTGAGAGAAGAGAGAGCAAGCCTTGGGCTAAAACCTCAAATCTGTATGGTGAGACTGAAATAACTAAAGGAGAATTTGTTGTGGTGGCAAAGCAGCCTGGTAGGAGGAGGTGATACAGGGAGCTGTGGTGATTTGTGTTCAGGGTATAACCTGTGTTCTCTCTGCTCCCTTTTCCAGACTGTGACCCTGCAGCTGCTTGACAGGCAGCAGGAGAAACCAGAACATGGCAGTGAAAATGAGGACTCTGGCACAGGCTCCCTGGGCTCTGAGCAGGAAGGCCAGGCTGCTCCTCACCCTGCCAGGCCCAGAGCTCCTGAGGAGGAGCAGGAGGCACAGAGCAGTGGGGTGACAGAAGAGAAGGTTCAGGAGGAGCATCTCCCTCCCACAGCTGATGCCAGCCCGGCTGCCGAGAAGGGGCCGGTACTTGCAGGACAGCCTGTTCCTGAGCTGGAGCAGAGGCTGGAGAGTGTTCCCATCAGGAATGCTGAGCCAGAACAGGGTCCCTCTGCAGTGTCTTTGCAGACAGAAGCTGCAGAACCCTCTGTTCCAGGAGCCAAGCCAGGAGAAGTGGATGAGGCAGCACTTCCAGCACATCTGGTGGTGGAGCAGAAGGCAGAGGAGGCTGTGGGAGGTTTAGAGCCTCCTCCCTTAAATGGGGAGGAAGGGATTGGCACAGACCCATGGGATGGAGCTGGCTCTGAGCAGGAACCTGCCCCAGAGTCCAGCAGAGCTGTCCTGGGAGAAACTCCAGGATCACAGGGACTGGGCTCCAGCCCCAGGCACAGAGACTCCAGGTGGAGGGGGATGCTGGGGCTGGGACAGCAGCAGGTCCAGGGGTGTCCCTGCTGCAGGGCAGCACAGCTGGGGCTGCAGCCCCCTCATGGTGCTGGCACTGGGTGGCACCAGCTAGGACCTGGCACAGACCAGGCTGCCCATGGCACATTGCACTGGGAGCAGCCTCGTGCTTGCTGGAGGCAGTGGAGAGCATTCCCAGGGGAGTGTGCAGTTCCTGTACAGTGTGATCCTGGTGCCTGCCAGGTCCCAGAATTGCCCTGCACTGCTGAACAGTACCTGCCCCAAAGGCTTCCCTCAGTCACAAAGCTTTGCCATCTCCCAGTAACAGAACTTGTAAAAGCAAATCCCATCCTCTGAAAGCCCTCTGAAAGCCAACTGCTTGTTATCTTGTTGCAGCCTCTTTGAGGATGACAACTTCTTTGAAACAGCATCTCCTAAACCACTGAAGCCTCAAGTTCCCTCTGAGGAGGAGGATGAAGAGGAAGTGGTATGTATCTGGGTGTTTGGGTATTTGGGACTTCGCTCTGATTGAGGCATGGTCTGTAGCTTGTCTGTAGAATGCTCCCTGTGGCAGTGGGGGTCTGGCTGAGCTCAGAGCTCCCCATTCCTGTGGGAATCAGGAGTGTCTGGGGTTGGTGGCTTGGCTGAGGGAGTGGTGACAGACTCCTGCTGCCATGAAATCCGTGGCATTTGCCAGGTTAATTGAAGGGTTTTAGTGTTTGGCCCCTCTCCAATCCCTTTTAGCCTGTAAGGAGCTCCTGGAATCACAGAACCTCAGAATCCTTAAGGTTGGGAAAGACCTTTAAGCTTGTCAAGTCCAGCCATCCATGTAGAATCCTTCACCATTGAACCATGTCCTTAAGTAAAACATCCACCCACTTTTTGAACACTTCCAGGGGTGGTGACTCCACACTGCTCTGAGCAGCCTGTGCCATTGCTTTACATTCCTTTCCATCAAGAATTTTTTCCTGCTGTCTAATCTAAACTTAATCTAAACAGTTAACCATCACATAAGAAATAAGAACTTGGGTAATGAGGCTTCTTGTTCCCAGCTCCTCAGAGCTGGCAGAGATTGCAGAGCAGTTTGTGTAGTGATTATGAAATTCCAGGAAGCTGCTGGGGCTGAGCAGTTTCCCTCTGGTGTGGCTTGCAGAGCATGAAGGGGCATCCCCCTCCCGCACCACTCTTCGGTGATGATGATGATGATGACCTGGACTGGCTGGGATAAAGATGTGGCTGCTGAGCCCTTTCCTCTGAGCCCTTGGCGAGCTGCACACGTGGGACATTGGCACTGACCAGGGCCTTGCCAGCTCTTGTCCTGCAGGTGGATGGGGGCTGGCAGCAGGGGCTCCTCCTGCACTCGTGGGTGCTCAGCCCTGTGGCTCTGAGCTGCCAAGCACTCTGGGGTTGGGCTGAAGGCAGGAGCCACCCCCTGTCCCCCTCCCCTGAGCCCTGGATTCATCAACCTCAAATTTTCTGCAAATAGGAACTTGGTGAAGAACTTCAGCAGAGCAAGTCTGGCAGGACCCTGCAGTGGCCACACCCTGTCAGAAATCAGACTAAAACCTCCTTCCCCAGTGATGAACTCCTTGGAATATTTCTTAGTTCCCAGGGTGGCTCCCAGGGACCCTGTACCCTCTCCCCACTGTCTCTGAGCCATGTGCCACTGGAGTTTCCCCAGGAATCCAAGTGAGGTGTTTCTTGTGAGCCCCTGGCTCTGCACAAGCAGCTGGGGAGCCCTGGGGGCTGAGGTGGTCCAGGTGGGCTCTGCCTCAGAGCTGTGGCACAGGTGGGGCTGGACCTTGGAGCTCTGGTAAACCAGGCCCTGGGTTAGGTGCAAGGAGCCCAGTCCCTGCTGTGTGTTGGTCAGACACTCACAGGCTCCTCCTCTCCTGTGCCTGGAGCTGAGGTGGTTTTTGCTGGGCTGTGTCTCCCTGTGGGAGCAGCAGCACAGCTCTGGGATGTTCTGTGTGTTTGGGAAGTCCTTCCCCACAGCCCAGCCCCTCTCCCGTGCCTTTGGCTCTGCTGCTGTTAGAAATGTTCCCGTCCCAGCACCAGTTAAACTGTAGAGAGGGGTGGGACACGAGGCCCAGGCTGGGCTGGGCAGTTTGGGGTGTCACCCTGCACTCTGAGGGGAAGGGAGTGAGGACAGAGCTGGGCAAACAGCCTGGGGCTCTCACAGCACTTTCATTCTCCACTCATGGGCACTAACACAAGTTCACCCCAGAAGTCTTAAAAATAAATAAACCCCTTCATTAAATGACTTAACTGTAGAATTATTTCTGTTTTCTACACCTGCCTTTATACTCTCTGTCTGGAATAGATCTGTTTTCCCTAAAGCTGATTTCTTGGGAGGAAAACAACCAAAGGAGCACTGGGTGTTGCTCTTGGGGGGAACCCCACCCTCAGAGCCACAAATTGCCAAATGCAGCTGAAATTGGGGCAGAGAGCAAAGCCTGTGCCAGCCGCCCTGCTGCCTGCAGGGTGACCTGAGCTGGGCCTTCCTGGGCATTACTCAGTGCTGAATATGAGGGTGTTTGAAACTGGATTTTCTGGGGGTGCTTGCTCTGAGTGTCAGTGCCCTGATGTGGCCTCTGGACCCGTCCATACAGTGGCCCAGGGGCTATCATTGCTCTTACTCACAAGTTCCACTTCTTGTTCCCTGTTACAGATAGACACCCTGAGGGATTTGCATTTCACTTCTTGGAAAATAAAGTGCAATTAAACCTGTATTTTTTGCTTGCAGTGGCTTTAGTCTGCCTTCATCTCTCAACTGAAAACTGACTTAGCTCTGAACTTAAATTGGGAATAATTTGATCTAGAAGCTGTTCTTGTCTGTTCCTCTTGTTGCTCTCTGCTGGGAAAGGAGAGAAGGCTCCTTTGTGCTGTGGCTCCTTGGGCTCTCCCACTGGCCTGTGTTGGTGTGAGGAGCTGGAGCACAAAGGACCATGATGGTCACAGGGGGCACTTGTCTGATTCCCCTCAGATTGTAGGGGAGGGGATCTTGGGCAGCTCCAGGCCCTCCTGTGCTGCTCTGGGGCTGCAGGAAGGTTCAGCTCCACTGTGCCTGGGAGCCCTGAGCAGGGACTGGGGGCAAGAGTTGAGATTAAAACGTTCTGCCCCCCCCCCCCCCCCCCAATTCAGGCCCAGCTGGTCCCACGCCCCCTTCCCCTCCCTGGCAGCGCCCTCAGGCTCGGGCTGTGATTTCACCCTGCGCTGCCTGTCCTCTGTGCCTGTGTGAGCACTGCTGCCTCAGGGGCTGTGATGGGGCTAATCCTGATCCAGGTGCTGACTTCTGGCCAGAGGTCTGTGAACCACGGAGGACTTGGCTGAGGCTGTGCCCAAGCGGGCTGCTGGGGGCTGGGAAGGAGAGGACCCCCTGCTCCCTCCCGGCCCTGGTGCTCAGCCCCTGCCCTGCCTGCCGAGGCTCTCGGACTCACAGAAAAACACCCGGACGCGATGCTGGGCCCATGTCTGCCTTTAATGTCTCGTGTCTCTGCGGGACTGAGCCCGTTCCCGGCTGCCTCCTCGCTCTGCGGGCACCGTGCCGGGCTCTCTCCTCCGGGAAAGGGCTTTGAGTTGTCCTGGAGCAGCTTGGCCCCGGGCAGCCCGGTGGGGCCCGGCCGTGCCCCGTGCCCGCTGCCCGCGGGGGCTGCTCCGGGCAGGGCCCTGGGCACGGCCGGGCCCCGCGGCGGGGCAGGCGCCGCAGTAAGTTAATTTTTAAAGAGTCTGATGGCCGGGGGCTTTCGTGCGGGGCAGCCGAGCGTCCTGCGGGCCCCGGGCTGGATCCAGGCAGGTGCTGAGCCCTGGCCCTGGCCCTGCCCATGGAGCTGTCCACGGCCCGAGAAGTCTCTGACCCATCACCGGCTCCATCCACCGGGCTGGCGCGGGTGGGAGTGGGAGGGAGCCCCCCTCCGCCATCCGGACCTACTTGAGGAAGACGAGCAGGAAGAAGGTGGAGACGATGAGCACGAGGATGCCCGCGGCGAAGCCGAGGCGCAGGTTCTCCATGGAGGCCGGCGGGGGCTGCGTGTCCAGCAGCAGCCCCCGGCCCAGCAGCCCCAGCACGAAGGCGTGCGGGGCCTCGGAGCCGCGGCGGAGGCCGCACGGGGACACCGAGCTGCTCACGGCGAACACGGGGGCGTGGGACGAGCACAGCGCGGCCGCGGAGCGCGACGAGCCTGGGCCAGGGGCCGGGGGGGCAGCGCCGCCGCTCTCCTGCTGCGGCTCCCCGGGAGGGGTCCCCGGCTCCGGGGCCAGCTCGGGCAGCAGCGTCACCATCCTGCAGAAGGGGCAGCTGACGAAGGCCACGGTGGCGGCGCGACACACGAGCCTGCGGAGGCAGCGCTGGCACAGCGAGTGGCGGCAGGGCAGCTGCTGCGGGCCGCCCCCGGCTCCCCAGTACGCCTCGTAGCAGATCCCGCACTCCCGGCCGGGCTCGGGCCCCGCTGCCATCGCGCTCCGCGGGCACGGCCCGCCCCGGCCGCTTTTGAAGGCGGGGGGCGGCGATGGCCGAGCCCGGGGAGGGGAGAAGGGGCCGGGGCAGCCGCCCCCCCTGAACTTCAGCCTGGCCCCAGGGTGCCCGGCGGGCGCTGGAGCGGCACAGGGAACGCTCCACCTCCACCGCAGAGCTGCCGCCCCTAAAACACCTGCTGCTCTTTCCCTTTTCGCTTTCCAAATCCACCGTATTCTTAATACTTCCCAAGCACAGTTTCTCTCACTGTTGCTGTCCTTTAGGACCAGCCGAGCAGTGGGTACAGCAGCCCTGTCGCGCACCCATATCCAGCCAGCCCTGGCTGTTTGTCACCCGGAGCAGGAGGTGGCCCTGGCCACCAGCTCGGCCACCTCGGGGTTCCAGGGATGGACAGGGGATGTTCGTGCTGAGCGCAGGGCCGCTGCAGCCCCGGCCTGCCCGGCTCTGATGGGTTTGGGTGGGACCGAAGGGTGCTTTTTTTATTATTATTTTACTCTTCCCCGCAATCTCAGAAAGCGCCCAGTCTCCTGGGCGATGCTCCAGCTGTTTTGTCTGACCCGTGGCTGAGCGGGGCTGTCCCTGCAGCTCGTGGGGCTGTGGTGGCCCCGGCGATGAAGGGCAGCGCGGCACTGCCGACGCTCCGGGAAGCGCTGGCTCCTCTTTGCGGGCACTGTCCCCGAGCGGACCTTGCCCCGAGCTCCTGTCACCCATTACCACTCCCAGCACGGCCACCGGAGGGGATGGAGGGGGCGGTGGGACGGTGGGGCCGAGGGGAAGGAGGGGGTGTTGCAGCATCCCTACTGCTGGCCGGCTGTCGGGGCAGCCCTCGGGACTCTCCTCACTCTCCGTGGGGTCCCCGAGTGCTCCCTGACTGCCCCGGGAGAGGGGGGCAGGGGGCTGGATCCTTCCTTGGGCTGGATCCCCTCGCCCTGCTCCTCGCCTCCTCATTCCAAGGAATGCCGAGGGAGGGGGAACAGGGAGGAGCGAGGGTGCTCCACGACCCTTCCTGCCCTCATTCGGGAACCTCCCCCATCCCAAGCACCAGCTGCTCCCGAGGCAGCCCTTGCCCCTCCCCAGATAGGACCTGCTTGCTCCGATGAGCATCAGCAGCAAAACATGAAAACACAGGCTGGAAAACATCCCCAGGGTGTTCCCAAGGCGCCGGCGCTGGTGCTGCGGCACGTCCCCAGGACACTGGGCACGGGCCCCCTCCACGGGGCCACACGTGTCCCCCAGCGATGCTCGGCACGGGGCAGCTCATGTGAGGCAACCCAAGCGCAGGGTCCAAGGTCTCCCCTGCCTGGACATCCCTGGGGCAGCTCCACAATGAGCAACACTCCGGGAGAAGGCCCAGAGCCTCAAATTTTTCTCTGTCTGGCAAGAAGATGAGAAGGAGGTGACACTGGGACAGCTGGGCACGTGGTGGCCCCGTCACTGCTCCACAAGCCCAGCTCTCAGCCATCCCCCCCTGCAGAAGGAAAGAGGCAGCAAACACCCCCAGCAGAAACCAGCTGCAGTTTAATGGCTGCTCCTGGGGAAGGCTGTGGTGGGACCAGGCTGTGGCAGCATTTTTATATTTCAAGGTCAAGAGCCGAGGGACAGACAGGAATTGTTACAAATCAGTGACAGTGGAGAAGTCCCCAGACCCCAGTGCAGAGGCACCGTGGATCTGAGCTGGGCACAGCCCCAGCCTTGGGCCAGGGCTGTCCTGGGGCAGCGGCACTTTCTGCTCCCCACCTCATTTGTGGATGAGGGACCCCGCTGGGCTCCTCTGGCCACGGCAGGTCCCTCCACTCCTGAGGTTCTTGTACTCTCCCCTCCCACAGGAGCAGGAACTGGGGGCTGGGGAGCTCCTGGCTCGGCCCTGCCTGAGGCTGCAGGCCCAGACACACTCCTGTGGGCCTCCAGAGCAGAAGCCCCAGACCTTTGGCATGACAGAGGTGCAAGGCACTGTCAGCACACGAACAGCACGACCTGGCTGAATCCTCCCACGGGAAATCCCCCCACCTCCAGGCAGCACAGCTGTAAGCACTCCCAGCGTCCCTGCTGAGCCAGGAGCCTTTCTGAAGGCAAACACCTCTGCCAGAGGAGCCAGAGGTGCACCCAAGTTTGTCACCCAGGCACGGCGACGCTGGGCGGGCAGGGATTCAGTGAAGGAGCCCGGCTGGGTGCTGAGAAGCCATCGGGGAGCTGGGAGGATGCTGAGGCTCCCGGGGGCGGGCAGGGCTGTTAACGGGGGCAGGAGCGGCAGCAGGGGCCGGGCTATGCGCTGCGGAAGAGGCGGATGCGCTGGGTGATGTCCTGGCGGCACAGCGGACACGAGGGCAGCCGCTCGCAGCAGCCCTGGCAGCAGCAGACGTGGCCACAGGGCAGGAAAACCATCTGAGGCTGGGGGAGAGACAAAGAGGGGACACGGAGAGTGCTGCTGTCACCCGGGGGGGCTCGGGGCAGAGCCCCGCACCCCGCTCTCCATCCCCCTGGGTGTGCGGGGCCTGGGCTGTGCCGAGCAGGAGCGCCAGGGCACGCAGGGAAGGACGCGATGGCACACAGGGAAGTATGCGATAGGACACAGGGAAGAAGGACACGGGAGCTGAACTGAGCAGCCCCGTGAGCGCGTCCCAGGGCTGTGTGGAGCTCAGCGGGCTCCTGCCCAGCCCGCACGGAGCCCTGTCCGTCCCTGCCCTGCCCTTCTCTCTCCCTCCATCCCCGCTGTGATGCTCAACCCCGGCTGTGCCCGGGAGCTGGCGGGACGAGCACCCGGGCGGTGCCAGGGCCAGGCTGGGGACACAGACCTGGGGATGCGCTGGATTCCGCCCTCCCTCCGCCCCCTGCCCCGGGCTCTGCCGGGTCTCACCTCCTGCTCCATGCACACAACGCACTCCGACTTCTTCTCGTCCCACTGCAGCGGCGGGGCCGTGGGGGCCGCGGGGCTCGGGGGCTCCTCCAGGGGAGCGCTGGGCTCTGGGGCCGCAGGGACCTCGGCGCCCTCTGCCCGCCGCAGCTCTGCAGCCACAGCCAGCTGTGAGTCCCCTGGGAACACCCACCTCCCTGCCTCCCCTCCTCACACACCCACGGCAGGTGTCTGACCCACAGAGCTCCCTGCTCCAGGCTCAGGTACCTGCTGTGAGTGTCAAATATGGCAGAAAAGAACTGGGGGTACCTGGGAGGGTCGTGGCCACAGCCAGGATCTCGTGAGCCCGCCTGAGGATGGCACCTGCAGACCAGCCTCTGTCACACCGAGCTGTGGGAAAAGAGGAGGGGGTTGGCCCCAGAGAGACAGCAGGCTGGTGTCCCCAAGGGGACACTGAAAACTCCTGGGCATTGCTGGCAAGACATGGCCATGCCAAGGAAAGCCCCTCTGCCAGGCGCCAGGAATTCCCTGGTGCTATTTCTACTATGGAGAGCATCTGGAGGATGCTGGAAGATGGAGTCAGGCTGCAGCTCACCCTGCAAATCTCTGGGAGAGCCACTGCCCACAGCACAGGCACCTGTCCTTGTGGGGAGGTGACACAGCAGAGCACCAGCACTTCATCCTGCCAGACCCACCAGGCACAGCAGGGCAGGGCAGGGACAGGGACAATCCCTGCTGGTGCTGCCCCACACTGTGGCTCTGCTGTCTCGTACCTTCTCCAGGTCACTGGCACTCATGGTGCTAAGCATTTCCAAGGATATTCGGTGGTGAGCGAAGACTGGCACGTACTGGTCAGCAGAGAGCTCCAGCAGCAGGCTCACCAGCTGCTGCTCCAAACCCTTCTCCTGGAAAACATGGAATGAGCTCCCAGACTGCCCCTGAGGCCAGGCAGCAGCAGGGCTGGGGGTGTGCTCCTCCCTGCCCTGCTCCAGCTGTGCTGCATCCCAAACACACCAAAGCCTGGAAGCCCAACAGCTGGAGCAGCTCTGACCCCAGGTGTTTTATGGGCATGGTTCAAAACGTTGAGGTCTGGGAATCACTGAATATCCTGAGTTGGAGGGACCTACCAGGATCCCCCAGCCCAGCCCCTGTCCCTGCCCAGCCCCACCCTGGCACCCCTGGCAGCGCTGCCCAAAGGCTCCTGGAGCTCTGGCAGCCTCGGGGCCGTGCCCATTCCTGGGCAGCCTGGGCAGTGCCAGCACCCTCGGGGGAAGAGCCTTGCCCTGAGCCCCAGCCTGAGCCTGCCCTGGCACAGCTCCAGCCCTGCCCTGGCTCCTGCCCCTGTCACAGCCAGCAGAGATGGGTGCTGCCCTTTGGGAGGAGCTGCAGCCCCCAGTGAGCTCCCCTCACACATGAAAAAAACCCTTTGCCAATCCATTGGAATGGATCTGTATGAAGGGTCTGTGCCCTGCTCCCAGCCGTAGCTCAGGGGGCTGTCCTCACTCCTCCCAGAGCAGAGCAGAGCCACAGTGGGAGTAGGAACAGCAGCAGCACCTGGAGTTTCAGGGAGAGGGGCTTCTGGTTCAGCAGGCGCTGGTACTGGATCAGCCAGTAGTTCTCCTGTTTGGTTTCACTCTTTGCCTCCATTTCCAGCTGAAAAACAAACTCATTCATTCAGCAGCCTGAGGGAACATGGCCGGGGGGGTCAGGGATGGGTGTGCAGGAGGGAATCCCCAGCCTGGGCAGTGCAGGGCCCAGCCAGAGCACTGTGATGGGGTCAAGCAGGCATTTCTGGCTCCTGCAGGCTGGCCCAACTTTGACCTTGCTCCCACCCAGTTCAGGACTGTGCATCCCCCTGCTCCCTTCACCTCAGGCCCCGTGGCCTGGTCTCCTGAGGCTCAGGAGAGTCTGGAGGTCTTCAGGATTGCAGGACCACAACTCCCATCCCTTGTGCTCATCCTGCTTACCACTCCTCCCCAGCAGGGTCACTGATGGTGATGATGATGCCCCAGGTGCACCAGGGAGTGCTGCTGTGCCCCCGCCCAGTTTATGTTAGAACTTCCTGGGGCTAAACTGCCCTGGACAGTTCTGATCTGATCTGGACACAGCCCTGTTCTGCTCCCCTTCACTCCCACACTGAGCCACGGACTCTCCCTGCAGCCAACCCAAACGGTTCCTCATCCACAGTACTTCATGAGGGGCTTCATTACCAGGATTTGTTGCAGCTCTTCCTCCCTTTGCTTCTTCTCCTTGAGCAGCTGCTGCAGGAGGCAGCCGAGCGCCCGGCGCTGCTCCATGACCACCTCCTGCAACAGGAGAGCTCTGGCAGCCACATCCCCACACTGCTGCCAGCCTGTCCCCCTCCCAGCAAAGCCCCTGCCAGACCCACACCAGGCCCTGTGGCTGTGCAATCCCCACAGCTCAGATCCTCTCCTAGCAGCTGGCAAGGCAGAACCAAGATGGACCTGCTCCTGTCAGGCCTGCACTGCCTCCCTGAGCAGCCCCAGCCCACCCTGGCTGCAGCAGCTCCTCCTCACATCACAAGTTCAGGCAAAAAGTATTCATGGTCCCCCTCTGTAAGAATCATGGAATCTTAAACTGGTTAGGGTTGGAAGGGACCTTAAAGCTCATCTCATTCCACCCCTGCCATGGGCAAGGGCACTTTCCACTACCTAAGGTTGCTCCAAGCCCTGTCCAACTGAGGAAAGACCACCTGAAAACAGGTCTGGAATCCTGCAGATAAACAGGACAGGTGAGGTCCCCTGCCTCTGGGATGCTTCCTTTCGCTGGGATCTCACCCCAAGCACCCCAGGGCAAGGCCAGGCATCCCTGCAGCCACTCCTTGGCAATGCAGAGGTAACTGGCTCAGGAGTGTCCCACCATGTGGTACCTCTGCAGCTTCAGTCCCAGCTCACCCCTATATGAGCAGAGGCCACTGGTCATCAGCCACAAGGACTTCAGATGCCCATGGACATGGGACAAGGATTCTGTTACACCCTGAAGTTTGGGGAAACCTTCCTTGATCACAGAATCCCAGACTGGTTTGGTTGGAAGGAACGTTAAACCCATCTCATCCCAGCCCCTGCCATGGGCAGGGACACCTCCCACTGTCCTGTCCAGCCTGGATCAGCACCTGGACCCTGCACAGGGACAAGGCCCCTGGTTAACAGAGGAAGAGCTGCCTCTCCCAGGCCAACCCCACCTCCAGGTGACCAGGGCTGCGTTGCCCTGACAGAGGCAGGGAGCATCAGGGCCTCCACGGAGGGGAGAGGGACAACTGATGACAGTGGGGAGCTGCTCCAGCCCCAGCAGGGTACTCTTTGGGCTGCACAGCACCAAGGGCAGGGGGATCCAGAGAGATCCAGGTGTTCAGGCCTTGTTCTCAGCTGCTGGGGCTGAAACTGCAGGTGGGTACCCAGCAGAGCCCTGTTCCCTGCATTGCCCTGCAGCTCTGGTCTGCCCTTCATGAACTCTGGGTGCTCCCCACCCTCTGTCCTCCAACACCACAGTGACACAGAGGAGCTGTGTGAGTCCAGGTAGCACAGCCCAAACCTTATACCTGAAGGATCCTGGACAGGGCTGGCAGGCATTGCTGCCTGAAGCCAGCACTTACCACTGCTCTGTGACTGCCCTGGGTGTTTGTCACTGACTTTGGGCTGACTGAACAGGTGACCTGACCTGGCACATGGCACACAGAAGAAAACAGCTGATGCAAAAGCATCATAAAACACAATTTAAAGCCAAGCTGCTTAAGCTAAACCTGGTATTCCTCAACGTGTGACTGCTGATGATGTCAAAACCAAAACACAACACAATGTAAAACGACATGCAATGCACAGTAGGCAGGTGTTTTTGGGACAGCCAACAACTGGATTGCAAAATCCTTCCCCACCAGCACACCTGGAACTGCCCATCCCTATCAGGGCTCCTCTGTCTCTCTGCTGAGAATGCCTGGGGATGTTTAGGAGCAGCAGCAATGTCCCACATTCCCAGGACACAGAGGGTTGGTGTGTCCTGTGCAGAAGGACCTTCTGACTAAGCACAAAACCATCTGCACACTGCCAGGAGCAAGGGAAGCAAGTGGAGCAATTCCAGAGCAGAGAGGGTGGGGGGCAGCCCCAGAGCCCCACGTACCTGCAGCATCTCTGTGTCCAGTTCTTGCCTCTTTAACTCCAGCTGTGTCAGCTGCAATAACTCTGTTTCTATTAAGTTAATCTAAACAGAAGATGAAACATTTTTTACTGACATTTAAAATTACTTTAATTTATGCTCTTTAAAATGAGGTCTGACTGGCAAGGGCAGCACTGCAGAGCACACAGAGGTTGGGGGGAGCTGCCTGTGCCCTTTGGTGATGTGTGTGCTGAGGGTCCCTCTTCTTTTACCTGAGGAGCTGTGTCCTCCCCCTCCAACTGTCTCTCTGCTCTGAACACCTTCTGCCCAAGTCTGGAACCCCACTGCAGTTTGTGCACCCAAACCTTTTGCAGCCACTTTGGAAAGCAGTCAAGGCCCTCCCAGGAGCACGGCTCAAACCTCAAGACTCCTGGGACAGTGCCCTGGTTTGCAGGTGCCTCCAGCAATCCCAGAACAACATCTGCTCTTTCAGGTGGGGCAACTGAGACACAGAGAGGTCAAGTGAGTCACCCAAGGTCCCACAGCAAAGCCAAGATGAGAGCCCAGCTCACCCCTCTGCCAGGCCACCAACCACCCCCAGGGCTCTGCCCTGCCCTGCAACACAGGGGGCAAGGGTCCCAAGGGGGAAAGGCCCAGCCTGGGCATCAAGGAACAAACTCTGTTCACAGAGCAGGAGGGAGCAAAATGCAGGCCCCTTGTGATGAACTCAGGCAATGATGGAGAGATGTCAGACAGGTCACAGGCTTACAGCAGAGATTGGTCACTGTGGCACTCAAAATACTCAAAAAGTCTGCCCACCAAATCCTGACTTGAGATTTCTGCTGTGTAAGATCAGGAGAGGGAAGATCCTAGAGCACTGTGTCAGAAACCAGCAACCCCCCTTCCTGCATCCACCACTGCTGCCTTCCCCCTTCCTGTATCCACCACTGCTGCCTTCACTCCTTCCTGCATCATCCACTGCCACTTTTCCAGCATTGTGCATTATCCACCTCTACATTCCCATCTTCCTGCATCACCCACCACTACTTTCTCCAGCTCCTGCTCTTCCCCCCAACTACATCACTGCACCTTCTGCATAATGGAGCTCAGAAAGGCAGGCTGAGAATGGGAAAGAAAAGGTGAATTCATGGCTCAAGGCTCTGATGTGCTGGATGGAGATGCAGTGGGCTCATGTGGAAGCAGCAGCCCTGCCAAGTACACAGCCTGAAGGAAATCAGAGGTGCAACTGCAGCTCACCCCTGGAGCCAGTGCAGGTCTGTCCTCCAGTGCTTCACCCTCCAGTGCTGAGGTGACTGAAGGAATGGCAATGCCACCACCTCCAGGAGTCTAAAACCTGCTCAGACACTGCCTCCCTCAGAGCTGGGAGACTGGAGTGTAACCAACACTGCCCAGCTCTGTTCAGAGCTCTCAGCAGTACCAGAGCTCTCCATGTTCTCAGACCCTGCTCTGTGCTCACAGCACTTGGTTCTTCCTCCCAGGGTCTCCTCAAGCAGCAGGATGAGCTGAGGAGCTGGCTGCTCTTTCCTCTGTTACTGACTGTTGAGGGTTGGGTTCTCTTGTAGAATTTTTTTTCCCTTAAGTTGCCAGGGGACTGATCTCTGGGAACTTATGGATAGTTAAGAAAGACAAAAAAAGTGGCCTGGGGTGGAGGGAGGGGAGGAGGACGTGGACTTCACTTTTTGCTGGGGGGTGTGCTTGTGGGGGGAAGACACAGCAGGCTGTGGTTTTCAGACTGCGAGGAGGGGGGGTGGGAGATCTCTTTTTCACTGGCACCACTGGAGTGGAGTTCGGGGTTTCCTGCCACGGTCTCTTCGTGTGTGCCCCGGGAATCCTGACCCTGGCCCCTGTCTGCCTCGCCGGGAGCCGCTGCAGTTCCTGCCCCCTCGCTGTTCCTTTGCTCCTGCTCCGAGTGTTCTCCACGCCTCAGCCCGCACCCCCTGCCCTGCCCTGCCGGGACTCGTGCTGCAGCTCCAGCCACCGCCGGGAGCTCCTGATCCATCTCCAGCATCCCGGGACTCTGCACCACAGCTGCCTGTGTCGGGAACTGCACCAACGGGGAAAGGGTGCCGGTACCAGAGAAAACTGGACTGTTTCCCTGGTTCTGTCTGCTGTTCATCTCATAGTTATTGTTTTTCTGTTTTGCCTTGCTAAACACAAGTAAAGAACTGTTATCCATATCCTCACATCTTCACCTGAGAGCCCCTTAATTCTAAAATTATAACAATTTGGATAGAGGAATTTTGCATTCTCCATTTCAGGAGAGGGTCCTGTTTGTCCTTAGCGATACCTGTCTTCCAAACTAAGACACTGACTCACCTGGTTCCTGATCTGCCTGTGCATAAGATCCTTCTTCACCCGGAGAGCTTCAAAGGCAGCTTTCTGCATCTCAATCTAAGGGACAGGCAAAGTCCTGCTCAGTGGGGTGGGTGGTGCAGTGGCTGAGGGGCTCAGAAGCTGCTGCCTTGCAGGGACTCAGGTGCAAGTCCCTGAGTGGTGCTTGCTCTGAGCAACAGTGTCCTGAAACACAGCTGAGAGCCCGACAGGTAAAACCCACCTCAGAGACAGAAATATCAATGTTCTCCAAACATTCAACTGGAATGCTCTGTGACCCCACCTCTCCTTTTCAGCAGCACTGAGCATCAAGGCTGTGCTGCAGGGCACAGCTGCCCAGCACTTCTGAGAAACAGCTCTAAAAATGCTTTTCCCAAGTCCCCCAGGAAACCTGCCAAAAACCAGGACTTCTGTCCCAAAATCCCCTCTTAATCATCATGGCAGTTTTGCTTCCTATGATCTGTGTTCTGACTTTTCTAAAAATTTGCTGTCTAGATAATTTTTTTTTTCAAAAAACCCAAATTAGTTTGTCAGAATAGCAGATACTCTCAAAGTTTAGCATGTAGTGTTAAATGAAATCACTTCTGCATGCAAGCCAGCAAAGCCACTGCTGCTCCTGTGACCCACTCTGGATCCTCCTCTCCCTCAATCCCCCATGAGCAGTTTGCCCCTTTGCCTACCTGCTGCAAGATCTGACTGACAGCTTTGTTCTGATCCAGCTGCTGCCAAGCCAGGATTTGCTGGAACTTCTGATCCATCTCAGCTAGGCTGCAAGGAGATGGATGTGCCATGGAGTTAATGCTGGGTCTGGGACTCTTGAGGCAAACCAGAGGAAAAGGAGGCAATGGGGAATGTAGGAGGAGGAATTTCTTCCTGAACAGGGGAAGAGCCGAGGCACTGCACAGCTGAAGGCCACAAATTTACCACCTCCTTCCCTACACCCAAACCAAACCTGCATCACAGGCCCCTGTGGACCTGTTGGGCAGCTCACAAGGCTGTTTTGGGTCAGTGCCAGATGTTGACAGACTAAAATTTCTCACCTTGTCATAAGCAGTGAGCCAGGTATATGCATGGTATATGCAGCAACACTCATGTACTACTTATGCACACACAGCATCCTTGAGGCAGCCTGGGAGGTGAGGAGCTCTGGGCTACAGTTTGGCACTGAAGTGCCTCAGAAAACAGAAATACAACTGGTCTAACTCCATCCTCCATATTTAGCTTAATGTATACAGCAAAATAAACTGTGCAAAAAAGTGACAGTTCCCCCAAAGTGTGATTAACATGCAAATTGTGGTCGTTAGAAGGTGGCGCATTTAAGGGAATCTGACAGTTTAATTTGTGCTGTCATGTGCTGTTACAGCTGTCCTGCTGCATTTCAGCAGCTCCAGGGGTTCCTGGTGTATTTCTGGGAATTACACTGCTGAAAGAAAGGGATTGAACACCAGCCCCAGACACCCCCTGCACCTGGAGCAGGCCTGGCTGACGAGGTCCTGCCGACGAGACTCAGAGGTCGTTTGGAGCAGCTTGTTCCTGTAGGTCTCAGCCAGCATCTGCTGCATGGCAGCTGGGGACAGAGGGGACAGAGGGGACAGAGGGCTCTCAGTGCCTGCCTGGCCTGGGTGTGCACAGCAGGACTCACCCACCACTGCTGCTGCAGTCACTGCAACCAACAGTGGCTCCTCTCTCATTGCTCTTGCTCTTCCCATTTCACTGGTTCCAGAGCTCACCCACCCACCTGAGAACTGTGGCTCTTTATTGGGAAAGAGCTGAGGAAACTCCACTCTGCCTGTGCTTGCACGTCTTCAGTGCTCAGAGAAGCCCAGTCACTGCCTGCCAGCCCTGAGACCACAGAATCACAGACTCTCCTGGGAAGTAGGAAGGAACCCTCCAGGATCACCCCAGTCCCTGCCCAGCCCCCCCAGTCCCACCCTGGCAGCCCTGGCAGCGCTGCCCAAAGGCTCCTGGAGCTCTGGCAGCCTCGGGGCCGTGCCCATTCCCTGGGCAGCCTGGGCAGTGCCAGCACCCTCGGGGGGAAGAGCCTTGCCCTGAGCCCCAGCCTGAGCCTGCCCTGGCACAGCTCCAGCCCTGCCCTGGGTGCTGCCCCTGTCCCAGAGCAGAGACGAGTTGGGCTCTGCCAGTCTTAGAGGACACCAGGGAAACTTCTGTTTCCCTGGAGAAACACATCTGACCATGGTCAGCAGGAGCAGAAAAGGCTCCCCAGCACCATTCCTGTTCACCAGACATGAACCTGATGGATTAACAGGGAGCTTGGCTTGTGCCTCATGGAAAACAGGCAGGGCACTGCAGGTGGAAGCCTTGGATCAGCTGTGGCACATGGTCCCTGTGCCCATCAGGGAATGTCAGAATGTGTGTGCCAGAGCATCTCCCACATGGTTGCCACCTACCCAGGGCATCTCTGGAGGAACCAGGTCTTTCACAGAATCATTAAGGTTGGAAAAGACTTTTCAGATCATCAAGTCCAACCATCACCACCACCATGCTCACCACTAAACCATGTCCCTGAGTGTCACATCCACATGTTTTTTCAACACTTCCAGGGATGGTGACTCCACCACTGCCCTGGGCAGTCTGGGCCAATGCCTGATCACCCTTTCCATGGAAAAAAGTTCTAATATCCAACCTAAGCCTTCCCTGGTACAGTTTGAGGCTGTTTCCTCCCTGGGAGCAGAGCTTGACCCCCATTTTGATACACTCTTGTTTCAGGGAGTTGCAGAGAGTTAGAAAGTCCCTCCAGAGCCTCTTCTTCTGCAGGCTGATCCCCCTCAGCTGCCCCTGGTGCTTCAGACCCTGCAGCTCATCTCCCCAGAGACCTGTCTGGACTTACAGGCCACTTCCCTCCTGCGCAGCTGCTCCGTCTCCTCCTGGGTTATTGCCATCAGCTGTTCCATCCTGATTCTGCCAACAAACAACAATTCAGCCACTCCTCCAAAAGAGCCCTTTTCCTCTACCCACCCAGCTCAGTCTCAAGGCTGGGCAGGTTCACCCTGCTCAGGAAAGCTGGGCTTATCAAAGACACCACAGCCTTGGTGACTTTTGGGTGAAGAACCTGTAAGTTTTATGGGAGACAACAAAAATTTGCTCAAAACCACAGGAACAATGGCTTTAGACAGGGAAGTTGATTTTTCTGAGACAGAACACCGACACAATGTGCACATGCTCTCCCAAACAGTGCCAGACCCTTCCCTGGCTTTCCTTTCTCCTGAGGCTGGATGAGCCCTGCACAGCTGGCCCAAGGGAGCAGTGCCACTGCAAACAGCAGCCTGGCCTCCCTCCCCACCACCCCTGGCCTTGTTCCAGCACATTCCTCCCACCATTTACCAGGACAGGAGCTGGTGTGGCTGGGGAACAATCTGATAAACAACTGGATGATGTTCACCAAGTTTACTGGGCCCCAGCTCAGCTGGCTGAAGGGAGGGGCAGCTCACAGAGCTGGGGACAGTCACTTTTGGTGGCAGTTCGTTCAGAGTATTGGCTGAATGGCAGATTTGCTCCCCACCTACTCCTCCCAGCCTGGATATGTCGCAGGAACACATTCATAACTGCCTTGCTTGCCAGCAGATGGAGGATGTCTCTTGGTCCTTGATGTTGGAATACAGTTTTGCTCCCAAACTCATTATTTAGGACCATTTAGAGATGAAAAAGAGGTAAAATCACCCTGTCACTGGATGTGCCAGACTGGGTAGGACCAGGCACACTGAGTCCAGTGTCTTGCCTCCAAGTTACCAGAGCCAGCTGCAGGTATGACATGAACCTTGCCTCACTTAGGGTGGATTCAGACTGGTGACTCTGAAAAGAAGGTCCCTGCCCTCTTCCCAGCTTCTTACCCCTTTTCCATACAAGTTTGTTTCAAAGTGACTCACCTCTCATTCTCCAAGGACTTCAAAATGTCTGAACTTCGTTTCTGCCTAAAATAAAAGATAAAATGAAAGGTTTTCATCAAGCTGAGTAGAACATCCTGGTCCCCCAGAGGACAGAATCACAGAGTCACAGAATATCCTGACTCAGAAGGGACCCACAAGGATCATCCAGCTCCGGGCCCTGCACAGGACAACCCCAGCAATCCCCCCATGCCTGAGAGGAAATAACTTTGCTGTCCTGTGCAGCAGAGCAGCTTCCAGCAGGCTGGGCACCTCCCACCAGCACCAGCTCACATGGAGAGCAGCAGACACAGGCAGGGGCACCTTAACACTTCAAATTCGCACCTTCCATGAGGAATTTAAATTTCTTCCTTAGCACTGCAAAGTCCCAACATCACACACCTATGAAACAGTTTTTTTAAGATGTGTTTTGCATGGGTCTTTGGCAGTCCAGGAGCTAAGGTAGCTCCTCCAGACATCGATCCTGACCAGGTCCAAAACACTCAGGGGTAAAATGAACTGCTCAAAATGACATGACAAAACCCAATCAGAGCAAGACCCCCTGGAATCCCACCTCTGGTTGTCCTCCAGCAGCTTCTGGATCCGGCTGGCAATGCCCTGCTCTGTGTCCTTCAGCTGCTGCAGCAGCTTCAGCCTCTCCTCCTCCAAATAGCGCTGGTGCTTCGAGAGACCCTGCTCCAGCCTCTGCTGCTCCTGCCAGAGCAGGGGAAACCAGGAGAAGGTGGTGGCTTTGGGGAAGGCAGTGGGTGCCCTGGCAGGGCCCTGCCCAGCACACCCACCTCTCTCACTGTCTGCAGGATCTCATCCTTGTGGCTGCTGAGCTGCTGCACCAGCAGGGCCTGCTCCCGCTGCCCCATGTCCAGGCGCCGCTCAAATTCCAGCTTCTCCTGGGTTTTTCTTTCCTGAGAGGAATAAGAAGAAAGATGAATGACAGGAATCTCCTTCCCCAGCAAGAACAATTTCTGGCAAAAAGGTAAAGCAAGGCACAGTAGTCCCTTGCAGAGAAAAAGGGAAGTCAAATGGCAAACAGAAGTCTTGTCTAGGGGAGGGGAATAGTCTCTCCTTAGAGAGAATACAATAACTGGGAAGCAGAAGTCAATGCTCTCTCCATAATAATCCCCAAACTCTTTCATGTCACGAAGGTGAACTTCCTAGGCATTGACTGACACCAAACCAGCCAATATAAATAGGTGGAGGAAACCCCAAAATGCAGGTTGGGTTCAGTTCCACAAGGCACAGGACTCCCTTGTCTGAAGGAAGCAGCCAGCTCTGGGCAGCTCGAGCCAAAGGCACTGAGGAACTGCATGGCAGGAGCTTCTGGTTATTTCAAAATGAGCCTTGCACAGGGGAAGAGACAGAGACCAGGGAAACAAAAAGAACAAGATAAAAGTGCAGCAAGGCAAGGGGAATGAGAAACAATACGAAAAGTCAGAAAACAAAACCAGAAGCAGACCCACGCTGCAGACAAAGAAGTTGCAGGAGTTGATCCTTACCTTCCTCTTCTCATAATCCAAGAATTTGTTCTGAAAAATAAGCAATATCAGCAGACATTTATTCCCAGAAGTACTTTTTCGTAGGTATTATTAGTCCACAGTACAACCTCCCCTGAGTGGAGACATCAACCAAAGGCACAGGAACAAAGGCCCAATGTCCAGTAACTCAGGCTTCTCCAGAGATAAAGGTATTGATTCTGCACTTGCCAAAGAGCACAGGAACTAGCCCAGTTACCACAACTATTGGCCCAGCCTCCCCTTTCCCAGGTAGGGCTGAACATGTCTAGCACTTGGCTGGAAAGCACGAGGTGCTGCAGTTTGCTGTCCCCCCCAAAATAAATGTCACACACTGCACATTCCATGTCCCACTGTCACCCCTGTCCCTTGGCTCCATCATTGCTTTCAAGGATGGAGACAGCTCCTTGGGATGTGTCTGCCAGGAGTCAGCACGGTGACACCAGCCCAGCACAGGAAGATGAGTGCATACTCTGTGCCTGGCTGCTCCCTGGAGCCCAAGACACAGCTCATGGAGGGGAAGGTGATGAGGGATGATATGCCAAGTGCTGTGAGATACTTTGGTTGGAGCACAGAGGCAAATCCCAAGCCCTCTGGTGCAGGGGAGCCTCACCTGCCACTCACTCTCCTCCTCCAGGTACTTCTCCACTGTCCTGTCCACCCCATCCACTGAAGTTCCTCCTCCATCACTCTCCAGCGTGGGGAGCAGGCACTGTGAGGGAGGGTAGTATGGAATTCCACACTCTGGAAGGCACCAGACACAAAAGAAGAACATTTGGGGCTTGAAGACCTCCTTGACACCATGGCTAGAGCTGGCTGATGTGTGTGACTGCTTCCAGCTGTGCTCCCTCTGCCCACACTCTGAGAAGTGCCTGGCAGGGCTCCTCCAGCTGAGGCAGGATGGACAAGGAGCTCTGGGAGGACGTGGGGCCACTGCATCCCCACCAGGGCAAGGATCTGCTCAGACAGAAACACATCCTGCACACGGCTAAAGGCTTGGTAACTTCTGCAGGGCTGCAATCATTACTGCCCAGACCAAAATAAGTTCTATGCTTTGCAAGGCACTTCCCCTGCATAAAGACCTCCACCAAAGCTCCCTGTCTGCACCAAACACAGTGTCTGCAAACTTAGAGTTCATCATTCTCATAACAATCTGCAAGGGCCCAGGTCCTTCCTCAGAGAAAAGGAGGGCAGCAGGGACCTTGAGTGACTCCTGAGTCTCTCTCCTTGTCCCAAGGCAGTGACAGCTGGACAATGCCTAATCCTCCCACAGGAGAAAATCCAAATAACCACAGGAGATGCACGGAGTTCTTATGGTCACTGAGACAGCCTGACCCAGCCACACTGGTTTTTGACAAACCACTCTGCAGTGGCAGGTGGCAGGGCTCAGGGGAGGACTCATGTTGTGCTGTTTGCCAACAGAGACAGGTAACCAGGTGTGCAGGGCATCAACAACCACCCCAAGCAGAGCCCCCACAAAGTCTGTCCTTCAGAAATGCCATCTCTGGGCACAGCCCAGTGCTCCTGGCTTACCCTTGCAGAGGAACTGCTGGATGGCCTCTGTCCCTGCGCTGCAGATGTCAGGGGGTGGGTAGGTCATGGCAGAGACATCCAGGGTCAGCGTCTCCAAAAGAGAGCACACAGAGCTCCAGGTTATTCTGAGTCCAGACAGAGGCCAGCTACAGTTCTCCAAAATCTTAACGTTACCCTAAATCCTGACATAAATGCAAGGCTGTACTGAATCCCTGCTGGGTGCCTGGCACCTTTCAGAGGTGACTCCACTGTCCCTATTTGGGAGCTTCTGAGCTGGCCATTCACTGGAACATTCCCTCATGCAGATACTGGCACTTCATGTTTAGGTACCAGAGGTCAGAGCACCTCTCAGCTACAGACATTCCCTACTCCATGTCAGGGAGCTGGAGCCCCTCAGCATGGAAGTGGAGGTGATACAAGGGCATGGAGAGAAGGGTCTCATAAAGAATGAGGGGAAGAGCCACTTGTTTTGTCCTACTGTGGCCACCAAAAGGACCTAATGCTGTCTTTTGTAGGGAAGGGCATAGCAGGAAGGCCTAGAAAGGAACCACTTTACCAAGCACAGGGGCAAAGCTGCACAGATGCCTCAACTCAGGCTGTCCTCAGGGAAGGGAAGCCCGATGTTGTGTGTGAGACAGGAGAACATTTATTCACACTTTCGTGCTGGAGTCTGAGCCAGCCATTGCCTCACACTTGCACCATTTAGCACTGACAGGTTTGGCAGCCGGAAGGCAACAGATCCATAAAAATCTTGCTGCTTTTCCCATTCTGTATGTGCACTTCAGGGAGCCATAAACCCATGGAAGCTGACACGAGTTTGGGATCTGCCAGGGTGACAGAGGCACAGTATGTGCTCCCAGAGCCAGCCCTGGCTGGAAAAATCCAGGGGTTCACTCTCTGGGGATTGCTTTTGTCGTGATTAAATGACAAAATGTTTGGAATTAAAAGGCAAAATTATCAGATTAAATGGTAAGGATGATCAGAAAAGACCAGGGCAGGTACACAAAGGTTATTTTGGACAGCGTGAACAGCCCTGTTACAAAGCCCTGCAGCACATCCTGCCCAGACCCTAACCCCTCCCCCGAGGGCCGGATTTCTCCCCAGCAGAGGGAGGCAGGCTGGCAGGGCTGGCCCAGCGCCGGTACCTGCAGGCTGCGGACGTGGGCCAGCGCCCTGGGCAGCTCCTGCAGCGCATTGCCGCTGACAGCCAGAGCCCGCAGCGCCCGCAGGCTGCCCACGCTCCCGGGCAGCTCCCTCAGCTTGTTCCCTGCAGACACAGAAACGCCAGTTAAAACCGGGGAGCATCCCCAAACCAGGAGCCAGAGAGCTCATCTGCTCCAGCACCAACTCACAACTACACACACGGCTCATTTCCACAGGGATGGGGCTATCCCAGGTCACACAGAGACTCAGAGGATGTCACTGCCCACCAAGGGCAACTTGGGATCCAAATCTCCTTCTCAGCTGAGGTCACTGCTACCTGTGCTCTTTATCAGGAGAATATTTGCAACATGGAAGGTTCTTCCCTTGGTCTAAGTCCCAGGGACGGGAGGAAGGGGAGTGAGTGTGAGATTGCACAGCCTGGGCTCAGAGCCCAGCTGCTGCAGACACAAGCAATGACCTGAGCTGCCCTCCCAAGCTCCTCACCCTCCATTGCCTTCCCTGTTTCAGCAACAGCTCCACGTAACTAAATCTCGTTTTTCTCCCAGATTTATGGCACTGCATAGCTGGAAAATGCCCAGGAGTCTGGAAAAGAGGTGACCTTTGTGCTTGGGCTGTGCAAGTGGGGATACACAGGCTCACAGGAGCCAGCTCTGGGTGTTGGGGGACCCAACTGTAATTTGATTTATTTGGTTCAGTGCTCTGCTTGCTTTACTGGAGGGCTTGAGGCTCACACATTTTCTGCTTAGATCATTTCTCCTGCCTTGCCAACTATTTGAATTTAAATCTTCCTTGTGTTCCTCCTCAGCATTCACAGTACAAGCCATAGGTGCCTTGCCTTGGTTGAAAGTAATAATTGTTAATGCAGCTCAACACAACCAGATAATAAATGTGCTTTGCCCAGAGCAATCACATTCCATACCTTTCACATTGAGGACCTGGAGCTGGGCAAGGTCTCCTATAGATTGTGGAAGGCTTTTTAAAAGATTCCTTTCAAGGTTTAGGACCTAAGGTATTAAGAGAAAAGATATTAAAAACATTTATCCAAGTCTCATGTCCTCTACACATCTGTGCTGCTGGGACTTTCAGGTCTGGAAGTACAACTTGAAATTGGTTGTAGATAAAACTTTCAGGGTTAAAAAAAATGTATTTTCCACCAGCCCTGGATAAAGGGCATGCCAAGCTACCAGGGGCAGTGTGAAACTGCTCACCACCAACATCTGGTGCTGGATCCAGATGCAGAAACTGGGAACTGGAGTGTCCAGGGCAGCCCTCCCTAACTCCAGCTCCCACCTAAAGCTGCCCCTGAGCAGAGAGACCCTGAGTGTGCCCTTAGACACTGCTCTGGGTTCTCAGTGTACCCACACCAGGGAGAACAGCAAAACCTGAATGCTTTGGGAAATCAACAGGACTCTGCTTGCTCAGAGCATCTGCTTGGCCATGGGAGCCACTTGGGCTGCACCAAGCTGGGAGAACATAACCAAGCCTGGCTTTTCCTGCTCTTCTCCTGCTCCTTTCCTCCTTTTCTCCTGCTCTCCCTTTAACCAGCCAGTTCAACAGCAACAGTCAGGGTGATGTGATAGATCTGACAAAATGGCACCATCACGGAAGCTTTGATTAATTATAAACCAAAGAGCAGTAACCCCATATCCCTGCTGTCCCCAAACATGCCCTGCACAGACACACAGGGATGCAGCTGCAAATCTTTTACCTGAAGAGCTGTCAGCTGACCAATATCAGCAGGAAGTGATGCCAGCTGGTTGTCATGCAGATCCAGAACCTGGAAAAGCAGATGGTGTCACCAAACAAGGCTGGGAACAAAAGTCACAAATTATCTCACAATGAAAATTACTTTGCTTCCAATGGGACCTTTAAAAGCTGCTCAGGTTTTCCAGGGGACACAGATACTTAATTCTGGGAGGTCTTTTGGAAATTCAGGCGTCAGAATAAACAAGAGACAAGGGAGAGCAGTGACACTGAGGGAGCTGTCCCACAAAACTGGACAAATCATCCCCTTGGAACCAGACTGGCAGAAGGAATTTCTGCAGGATCAACGAGCTGAACTGTTCCTTGGAAGCTGAAGTGCTCCAACAGCAGTGCAGGGAGAGGGTAGGACTAGACCTGGAGACCTCTGTCTCCCCATGTGGAGCTGCTGAAATGACTCTGCCTCTTGGGGAATCCCAGCACAGTGATACAGCCCTGTCACCCCCATCACCATTTCCTTCCCATTCCAGGGACCCTCCAGAGCAGGAGAGAAGTGGATCTACCCCATAACACACCCAGCTCTGCCTGACCACCACCAGCAAGGCTGCTGAGGGGAAACTGGGGGATTCTGAAGGGGCTAAATGAGTTGTGGGACTGATGGTGATGTTACACAACCACTCAGTGCCTGCTTCTGTCAGCCTGTGAGGTGACCCCAGAAAGGCAGGAGTCACACCTTGGTACTGATTCCTGGCAAAGCCAGTGAGCCAGGAGGGATTTACTTGGGCTGGTGTGTTTTAATGCAGCTCAAATACAAGGAAAATAGGCTGCAGTTGAACTGTTAAGAATCACAATTACCTTCAAAGTTATGAGACTCAGGAGGCTGCAGGACTTTGGAACTAAAGATGTCAGATTATTCGTGTGAATAATCAGCACCTGGGGAGGAAGAACCCCATTGACACATAAACACAAGAGACACCAGGACAAGCACTTTTGTTGAGACAGAACTGGGGTTTGTATAAGAGCTCAATATCTTATTCAGTATCATATAAAACATTAAAGTAGGAAATGGATTGCCAGAGAAGGTCAAACATTTTACATGAGATCTAAACCAGAGATCCTCATATGAGAAATACCCTCAGATGGGCTGAGGCAGGAACAACCACCTCATCTTTCCTGGCAGAAGTTAACTTTAAAGAACACAGACAGGATTGATCTGACTCAAACTGCTCTCTATGTAGTATCACACATAAAACAACCACACACAGTCATTTCAAACACAACAATAATAATTAAGCATAATAATAGAATTATTTAATTATTTCTGATTACAACATTACCTTTTTTTGCAAGACCTTGCAAGTTGCAAAGGCCCCATAAGGAACCTAAAAACAATTAAAAGACAGTCATGTCAGACTTCTCTTTTAAGCAGTTCTACACTGTCCACCTGTAAAGTGTGAACAACTTGACTGAAAATAAAAGTGATGCTTAAAATTATCTGCCCTGATTTTCCCAGGGAGAGCAGGAGGAGCTTCCATTTAAACAGCTTCCAGTGGCTCTCCGTGACACAACATGTCACAGAACAGGCTGAGGCTTAGGCAAGAGTTCAAGCCTTGTGTGATTTAATATTCATTGTGCAGATGAGTCCAGGCAAAGGTTCAGTTCAGTCATCACAGAAATGCATTCTGTGGTTTGGCAACCTCATGACCACACTGCAGGGTGCTGAGAGAGAAAGGGGAGCCCCAGGCTCCCAGAGTGTCCCTGATGTGCCAGGAGAGGGCCAGGCAGAGCAAGGAGGTGCCAGCTCAGGTGCCAGGCACGGCTGGGCACAGGGACCTTCCCTGCAGCACGGAACCAGCAGCAGCCAGACTCCTGTCCATGGTCAATTGTAAAACCAAACTGATGCCTCACTTTATTTACTGAAACAACAATGCAAATGAAACTGCAAGACAGTTTTATGGTCCAAAAGGAGCTGCTGGGCATCCCAGATCAGCTGTGGCCGAGTGGAGCTGGCTGGGTGGATCCTCTGTCTGCCACCCTGCCACACCCAGGCTGTCCCACACAGCCTGCAAACCCACACACAGCCTGCTGCTGGCTCCTGAGCTTGGAACAAAACATCCCAAAGTCTCAGCAAAGCCATTTCACACTGAACAGCAGGCAGCTCTCCTCTCCAAGATGGTATCAAATCTCCCCACCTTGCTTGGCAAGGGAATCCCATATTCAGGATCAACATTTTAAAAGCAAGAGAAAAGGAATAAAATTAAAAATGAGATAGAAATGGGTTTCTGCCTGAGTCTGGCCTGGCTGCCAGCAGGAAAAGCTGTGTCTGAGTGCCTGGCACTCTGTCACTGCCTGCCCACACACCAGAAGACAGATTGTTTCTCATTTAGTTGGTTGCCACAAAAGAAGCCAAGCTGGGAGTGAGACTTCCATCCTTAAGCAGCAACTTGGAAGCAGGACTGGGATTTTCACTTACACAGAAAAGCAACCATGGGTGGACCAGCAAAATTAAGCCATGAGGTCCCAAATGAGGGTAAAACAAGGCACTGGTGGAGGGTATGAGACCACTCTGCCCTTCTAAAGGATTCCCAGGACAGAAATGGTGTCAAAGCATGAGACAGGGCAGGCAAATTTTCACCAAAAAAAAACAGGGAAAGAAGCCCCCAGCTGAAATCCAGAGCTCAGGAGATAGGGGAAAAGGTGAACCAGCAACAATTTCTGTCTCATGGTTCACAGGCATGAGAGTAAATCTGACAGTTGGTACCAAGAAGCAGATAGAGAATCAGAGCTGTGAGTGAAGACTGGAAGTTGTAGAGGACGTACCTCTGAGAGCTTACATCTGGATATGTCAAGGGTGTCATCAGCACCAGCTTCTTTGGCCTGGAGAGGGAAGAAACACATCCAGAGAATCAGACCATGCAGAAATACAGCTCCTCTTGCTGCATCTTGCCCAGAGTTTGTGGACTTCCTGTCCCTGGCAGTGTCCCAGGCCAGGCTGGACACTGGGGCTGGGAGCAGCCTGGGACAGCAGGAGGTGTCCCTGCCCATGGCAGAGCTGGACCTGGATGGGCTTTAAGGGCCCTTCCATCCAAACCAGTCTGGGATTCTGAGGTTCTGTTCCAAAGCATTTTCCATATTCAAACCAAGTCCATCCAATGCAGCTGCTAACAGCAATGAACCTGGACGAACACTCATGTCCCCAGGTGCCACATCTACACATCTCTGGGTCACTTCCAGCATGCTGACCCCACCACTGCCCTGGGCAGTCTGTTGCAATGTCTGACAATGCTTTTCAAGCAAAATAAGTCCCAGTATAGAACCTGAGGCTGCCCTGACCCAGCCAGAGGCCGTTCCCTCTCCCCCTGTCCCTGTTCTCTGGGAGCAGAGCCCGACCCTGAGCCTCCTCTGCTCCAGGCTGAGCCCCTCCAACTCCTCAGCCTCTCCTCATCCCTTCCCCAGGAGATTCCCTGTGCCAGAGCATCCTGGTGAAATCCTGCTCCAGGAGAACAAAGAGCAACATCTAACAGAGTTAATCCTCAGGGTGACAGGAAGATCAGAATAATGGGAAGCAAAAGAGAGGCACAAGGCAAGGCAGATATGATGGGAAGTCAGTTTCCCTGGAAGGAAAAGTAAACTGGGAGATCTGTAAGGGGCATGGAGGAGAAAGGAGAGCTGGGGTCCCATCTGCACGCTGGCAAGAGGTGGGGTGGGGTGGAGGATGCCCATGGATCCCAGAGAGGGATGGAAGTGGCATGACGGGGATGTGGGGCTGGGGGGGCAAAGGCACGCAGGAATTCCCTGAGGTACATCAGGAAGAAAACCTGCTGGCTTGGTGGGGTCAGGAACATGATTCCTGGTCATGAAACGGGGTTACTGGTTGTGCAGGGGATGTACCAAATCTCCTGGAGCCAGGATCAGGCAGGGAGAACAGAACTGACCTGGCAGTGCCTTCCAGACACATCTGATACCCAAGGACCAGGCTCAAAGGACAAAAATGACCTCAGCACTGCTGACCAGACACATCTGGTAGAACCATGACCCAGGACCAGGCACAGAGGACAGAGCTGACTCTAGCAGTGCTTACCAGGCACATCTGGTACTCAAGGCGCTTCCGAGCATCCTCGCTGGGTTTCTTCTTCCTGGAGAAGAGAGGCATCTTCAGTCCTGGCTCTGGCTCTGTCCAGGGGCATGGGTAGTCAGTGCAGAGAAAGGCTGAGGGGTCCTGGGGTCTGTGTTTGCTGGGGAGCCTGGGCTGCAGAACTGGGACCCCTAAGTGGCAGAGAGGAAGATTAAAAAGAAAATAATTGTCAGCAATTGTCTTTGTTTAGCTGGATCACACAGGCACGTTCCAGCACAGGGAGATACAAATATGAGGCACTCAAGCCCTGCTGTGGTCTGAGAGGGCTGGTTGTCAGGGTCAGCCCTGGGATCAGAGAAATGTAGGTGCCACTCCAGGAATCAAAAATTAAAAAGCTGTATCAAGAAATCGAGCACCAGGGATAAAACTCAAATTATTTAAACTCGAAGTCAATTCTGGCACAATAATAAAGGACTGAGAGCAAGGATTCTAGTTGGTTCAAGTGTAATGGAAGAGAAGTTGGACCTGGGAAAAGGTGGGTGCAGGAAGATGCCTGGTGGAATCAGGAGTGGCTGAAGAGGAACAGACACCAGGCAGCTCTGGGAAAGGGCTCCGAGCCAGCACGGGAGAAAAAGGAGCTGTTGGCAGATTTTGATGGAAAGGCAGAAAGCTGTGGCTGGAAAAGGAATGGGGAGAGCAGCTGGTAATGAGGTGGTACCAGTGGGGATGCTGGAAAAGAGATGGGGCCAGTTGAGTAATGAAATTAAGGAGAAAAATGGGTTTATCTGTGGCTGCATAGAGCAGGGGGCACAAATGGGGAATGCAGGAAGAGCCTGAGCTGGGGCTGCAGGTGAGCAGGGGCTCCCAGAGGGACCTGGTTAGGAGGTGAGAGAAGGGCAGGAGGGCAACAGCGAGCCCTGACCAGGGAGCAACATTTCAAACACTTGCAGTGACTTTTTTAAACACTACTTAAAATTCCTAAGCAATTAAAAATCAGCACAAAAGAACCACTACTTCACCAGTGGAGCAGTAACTGGCACAGCTACACAACACTTAACTGAGGGCTCAGCAGAGTTCAGGTGTTGCACATAAAATGCTGGTTCTCTGCCAGCTCTCTGCAAACTGGCCACAAACTCTCCTGAAGAGCAGGTACCCACAGGATTTAGCAAGGGATGTTCCCTGAGCAGGGAGAGTTCTGCCAAAAACTCTGTAAAATCTTTACAGAGATGAATCCTCACTGTCAAAAGTAAAATAAGTCAGTCTAATTAACTCCTCTTCTTTTCACTGAAGGATCAAGGAGTGAGAGACATCCTGAGTCACTGTGCTGCTGTCACACCACTCCCTGGGACAGGCCATGGGCCACAGCAGGAGGTGGCTACAAACTCATCCCCAAGAGGTCCGTGGCTCTTTCCCTGCCATCCCAATCCCTGCCTCTTTAACCAGTTCAGATTACTGAAATGCTGCTCAGACCCAGCTCCCAGGAGGGGAGGTGAGAGCCAGAACTCAAAGGATTGAGCAAGAAGGGAAGTTGACTGTCAGGGAAATGCAGGGCAGGAATCAAGGGCAAGACATCAGAGGCACAAACAGAAGATTTCAAGATGAGAAAGCAGAAGAAAAAGGTGCCTGCAATAAGAGATCCTTGAATTGATGGCCATGTTCAACTCTGCTGAGCATTTCTGCATCCCCTTTCCCACCTCACCTTTCCCTATTCCAGCCAGATCTCATTAGTCATGGGGATAGTGGGAAATGAACAGCTTTCATCCAAGAAAACAGATAAAGACATGAAGGCTGAAGGGCAGACAGTGAACAGGAAAAGAATCACACCACGCATCAGAAAGGGAAGGATCAGAGATTTGTTAGATGGATTTGACAGCTTTTAAAAGTAGAAATTTGCTTTAGTGAAGACACAACAACTCAGAGCCAGGAGTTAGAAAAGCACTTGTGACCATAACATAATTTTTATTTATTAAATTACTGGAAGAACTGCCTGGGCCAGCACCCACCCTGCAGGCAGTGAGCACCCACAGACACCAAATCCTGATTCCCCTGCTCCCTCCAGGCACTAAGCACCCACAGACACCAAATCCTGATTCCCCTGCTCCCTGCAGGCACCAGCTCTGCCTGAGGAGTTGGTAGGGAAGGGCACAGGAATGTCCTCTGGGTGTTTCCCAGTCTGCAGCAAAATAAAACCAAATGCTTCATTTTACTAACTGTAATTAAAACACAGCAACACAGTTCTGGAAAAAGCCCCAATTTTCAAAAAATTCTGGACACCATAAATCCACCCGGTCACTGTAACAAGACAAGCTGATGGTGTGGAAAGAAAAGATGTTTTATTTAGTCTGGGAAAACACACTCAGGAGCAGAGTGAGGGAGCAGTGAGCCACGCTCTGGATGTGGGTGGGCTCCTGAAGCTGCTGCCTGGCCCTGGGGGACAGAGGAGTCACCAGGCAGCCACAGGCTGTCAGCAGCCAGCCCTGCAGGCACGGAACAGGCACGGAGGAGGCAAGAGCTGCACTGCGCCTCTGGAACTCGCTGTTCTGCATCGCCTGCTCTCTGCGCCGGAGCTGCCACAGCCTGAGCCTGACCCTGGCTCAGGGCCTCCCCTGGCAATGCCTGGAACAAATCTCCGCTCGTCTTCACCAATCCAGCTCTGCCTCTCAGTCCTTCCTTTCCCTCACCATCACTATTCTCTTCTTCTTCTCTCCGGGGGTCCCCCTCCCAGGGTCACACAGCTTCCCAGCTCCTCGTCTTCTGTACCCTTCCCTCATGCAGAACAGCGCCGTTCTGTGCCCAGACCCTCGGAAAGATGAAGGCCTGAGTCGACCCTGCCGAGATTTCGGCTCGCAGCCCTCGGACACCGACCCGACACCTGGGGAGAGCAGCGACAGTGGGCGAGGGCGGCGGACACCGCGCAGCTCCGGGCACCGCCTGCTCCCGAGGAGCACCCCGAGTGCGCGGGGCCGGCCCGGGGCAGCCGCAGTGTCCCGGGACCGGGCCCGCAGCCGCTCCCCGCTCCCCAGCCCCGCTCACCGCTCAGCGCCGCCATCGCCGCCTCACCGCCGCCTCACGTGACCCGCGGCGAGCGAGAGCGAGGCCGGAGCGCCCCGCCCCCCGCACAGCCCCGCCCCCCGCACAGCCCCGCCCCCTCTCTATCTATCTATCTATCTATCTATCTATCTATCTATCTATCTATCTATCTATCTATCTATCTATCTATCTATCTATCTATCTATCTATCTATCTATCTATCTATATCTATCTATCTATCATCTACATACATACATACATACATACATATATGTATATATATACATACATACACACCGATATATAGAGATATAAATACACATAAATAGAGCTGTAGCGATCTCTCCACGGCCCGCTCTTCACCTCTCGCGAGATCTCGCCGACATAAATACCTTCCTGTCTTCTCGCGAGATCACGGAGGGTATATCTTAGGCTCGCGGCACACTCGCCGCCTTTTCGCTGTCGCCGGAAGGCCTCGGTTGTCTGTGCGGCCTCCATCCGCCTCCATCCGCCTCCATCCGCCTCCATCCGCCTCCATCCGCCTCCATCCGCCTCCATCCCCGCCATCCGCCTCCATCCGCTCCATCCCGCCATCCGCTCCATCCCATCCGCCTCCATCCGCCTCATCCGCCTCCATCCCCCGCCATCCGCCGCCGCGATGCCGCCCAAGTTCGATCCCAACGAGATCAAAGTCGGTACGTACCGGGCAGCGGGCGCGGGGGGCGGGCGGGGGCGGCGGGCGCGGGCTGACGCGGCGCTGTCCCCGCAGTTTACCTGCGCTGCACCGGCGGCGAGGTCGGAGCTACGTCGGCGCTGGCCCCCAAGATCGGCCCCCTGGGGCTGGTACGTACTGCGGACGCGGGAGCGAGGGGACGGATGAAACGCATCCCGGGCGGAGTGGGCAGCACGTCCCGGGCCTGGAGGGTGGGAAGCGTGTCCTGCTGGGGGGAACGAGGGAATCCCTTGGGAAGTTTAAGCGGGTCCTGGGAGGAAGGGAGGGATCAAATACGTTCCGAGGGCGGTGGGAAGCGTGCCCTGGGAGCACCGCGGCAGGGCAGTCCCGCGCACGGAGAAGGAGCCGGGGGCACGCTGGGGCTCTCGGCTTTAACCCGAGCCCCGTGTGACCCCCGCGTGTCGCCCCCTCAGTCCCCCAAGAAGGTGGGCGATGACATCGCCAAGGCCACGGGCGACTGGAAGGGGCTGCGGATCACGGTGAAGCTGACGATCCAGAACAGGCAAGCGCAGGTACCGCACGCCGCAGGGGCCGGCCGGGGCTGCAGGCGTGGAGCCCACCCGGGCTCCGCCTGCGCCAGCCACCGGCCCGGATCCCGGCAGGGTCCACTCAGCCCTTCATCCTTCCGAGGTGGATAAAATGAGTGCCACACAGCGGGTGTGTGGGGGTCTTCTGGGAAGACCTTAAAACGTGGGTGGGGGGCTGTGTGTGGAGCCAGGGCTAGAGGATCCTGAGAAAAGATCCTCGTGTGCCAAACTTCAGCTTGCATCCTGTTGCAGATACATTGTTCTTTCCACAGAACATTTAACTAGCAAAAAAATAACAAAACTCAAAGCAGCATAGGAATCAATAATTTAAAATCTTGCCAACTCCTGTAGCCACCCGCCACTGTACCTGTTGAGATGCCCGTGGCTGGTACATTCCAGAGGTGAGCTGAGAGAAAGCCCAGGCAGGAAGCAGTTCTCTCCTGCTTGTGGGGAGGCCTGTGCCGAAAACCTGGGAACAGATTCCTGCAGCACAAAAAAACCTGAGCGTGAGGGAACTGATCAAACCCACACTGCTCTCATAACTACCTTTGCTGAGATAATTGAGTGGTTGAATTTTTTTATTAGTAACGGAATTCTGTGTAGAATGGGGGGGAAATTAATCTCTTTGCGTTTAGATAGAGGTTGTTCCTTCTGCCTCTGCTCTGATTATCAAAGCTCTGAAGGAGCCACCTCGTGACAGGAAGAAGCAGAAGAACAGTAAGTGTTCCCTGGCTCTGGTTCTGAATGTTTTGGGGCTAAAAGAGGGGAAATTCACGCACCTTCCTCTGGGATTGTTCAGCACAGACTGGTAAACCAGGGACGTGAGGCTGGATATGGGCATCCCTGCAATGCTAGTGTATCAGCAGAGGTCTGTGTTTGAGGAGATTACTGAATCATGGACTGGGTGGGGTTGGGAGGGGCTTTAGCCAGAGCACCCATTCAGTCCCACCCCTGCCATGGCAGGGACACCTTCTGCTATCCCAGGGGGCTCCAAGCCCCATCCAGCCTGCTCTGAGACACTGCCAAGGATCCAGGGGCAGCCACAGCTGCTCTGGGCAAAGCTGGGGTAGATCAGGCTCGTGCCCCTGTCCTGTAGCACAGGGCCCAGCAGAGCTGGCAGAAATGCCAGCTCGGGAAGAGGAGTTTGGGATAATCTGGTGCTCAGTTCGGGAGCAGCAGTCCTGCTGGAGCTGCGGACTCCCAGCTCCCCACGTGGTCCGAGTGCTGGGAATGGTGCTCCCAGAGGAAGTGGGGAGCTGGCAGTGCCCAGGTGGCCTCACTGCTGCTTTCCCTGGCAGTTAAGCACAGTGGCAGCGTCACCTTCGACGAGATCGTGAACATCGCGCGGCAGATGCGGCACCGCTCCCTGGCCCGCGAGCTCTCGGGTGAGTGCTCCTTCCCTGCTCCGTGTCCTGGGAGGGAGGGCTCCTGGCTGGGAGCAGGCAGCCCCAACACTTGGGGAGGTACAGGGAGTCTCCAGTGTGTTCCTGGGGAATCCAGGGTGTGAGATCTGGGTGAGGGACATGATGTTCCCTGGTGAGCCCTGAGGCTCCAGCTTGCAAACCCCTGAGGGAAGAGGGACAGCTGAGAGCTGTGTGGAGTTCTCTGTCAGAATCCAGACTGGTTTGGGTTGGAAGGGACCTTAAAGCTCATTGAGTTCCACCCATGAGCCAGGACACTTTGCACTGGCCCAGGCTGCTCCAGGTAAGCTCCTCGGATGTTTTCCCCTGGTAAAGCACTGAGTAGCTGTGTTCCTGCTGCAGGGACCATTAAGGAGATCCTTGGCACTGCCCAGTCCGTGGGCTGCAGCATTGATGGGAGACACCCCCACGACATCATCGATGACATCAACAGTGGTGCCATCGAGTGCCCAGCTGTAAGTACCCAGCTCCGGCTGCAGTTGCTGTATAACATTTAATTAGTGAAAGACTCCACTAATGAGCTGTGTCTGCTTCTTCCAACAGAGCTAAGACTGCAGAAAAGGAAGTTGCCATGTGAAGGCTCCTTCAGTTTTTTGTAGCACTTTAATTACTTAAATAAAGACCCAGTTGTCTGCAAACATTGTTGCTGGTTTGATTTGTCCCTGTCCCGTGCTGTGAATTTCCCTTTGGGGAAACACCCTGTCTATTGGTGTAGTGGCATCCTTCCCCTTTTTGGATGGATTTGGGCAGAGATGGAATTGTGGCTGTTAAAAAATGGTGAGGAATGAGAGCGGAAGGTTTAGCTTTGCTTATTCAAAATGAGATCCATTTCTGTCCTTTGCTCCCTGATGAAATTTGGCTCTGCCCTGGTGATGTGAGGGCCACAGAGTCTGAAGTTGGGCTGTAGTGACTGAGGGAAAGCACGATCAAAAAACATTTTTATCAAATCCACCAGCCCTGTTGGACACCAACTGTCCAGGATATCCCACTGTGTCCCTGTCAGTGTGGAGAGGAGCTGGATCCTCACTCCTAAAACCAGACTGAGTGAAGCCTCACCTGGGTATTCCCAGACATGGGAATCCCATGAGCTCAGGGGTCTGTCTGTCCCTGCCTGGTGTGGCTGTGCCTTGGGCAGCTCTGCCCGGGCTCCAGGCCTGTGCCCCTCTCTCCCCTGTCCCCAGGAGCAGCTGATGGGGTCAAAACCGGGAGAGTTGTGGCTCTGCACTTGCAGCTGTTTTCCCCCAGCTGTTTGTAGGGCCTCTTTCTGAGGCAGCCATGAAAAAGAAACAAATACAGCTGAAATTCCAGGCACTTGCTGAGGGAATGGCTGTAGATGTGTCAAGAAATGTTTATAGAGGAGCTCAGGGCAAGGCTCTTCCCCCCGAGGGTGCTGGCACTGCCCAGGCTGCCCAGGGAATGGGCACGGCCCCGAGGCTGCCAGAGCTCCAGGAGCCTTTGGGCAGCGCTGCCAGGGTGCCAGGGTGGGGCTGAGGGTGCTGGGCACGGACAGGGGCTGGGCTGGGGTCTCCTGGGTCCCTTCAGCTCAGGATGTCCTGTGGTTCAATTCCTTTATTGGAACTGACCGTGTTTCACGCTGGGAATAATGCTTGATGCTCTCTGAATAGGTCAGGCCGTGCTCTCTAACCTGCCCAGTGCTCATCTCTCCAAGGATTTGTGTGGAACAAATTCTGATAAGGTACAGGGGAACAAACCTTTGTGTGATGAGTGGCCCCAGGCTGGGGGGGCTGCAGAGTGCTCCCCACCCTCATCCAGGGCAGGATTGGGTCCCTTCCTGCTGAGGCTTTGCAGGGATTCCACAAGAAAGCTGCACTAACGCTTGTGGTGCTGCAGCCCCTTCCAGCAGCAGCTCTGCTTTTAACCTCTTTAAAATCTTTGTGCCCCTGGTGTTAGAAATCCACTCTGATGTGAGCCCTGAGAGCCTCAGGAGCTGTTCAGCCTCGTGCAGGTGGGGCTCTCCCTTGTGGGTTTTCCTCCACTTGGCAGTGCTGGCAACAGTTGGAAAAATGCTTCCTTTTGCTTACGAGGAGTTCTCCTGGGACAGGATCCATAACCTTTCCCATGCTGCCTGAGGGCATGTGCTCTGGTAGGAGCAAAGCAGTGCCTGGAAAGAGGGTTTGCCCTGCCAAAAATTCATTTTTTCCAAACCATGCTTCTTCAAAAGGAGGCAGAGGGTTCCAAAGACAATAACTACCTACATTAACGTCACATTTAAGCCCATCTTCCTAATTTATTATTTAATTTAGTATCTCTATTAATGATACAGATGAAGGGCTCAAGTGCATCCTCAACAGGGTTGCAAGTGACAACAAGCTGAGGGTGCAGGGTCACATCTGAGGGATGTGATGCCATCCAGAGGGACCTGGACAAGCTCGAGCAGTGCCCCACAGGAACCTCAGGAGGTTCAATCAGTCCAAGTGCTGGGGCTGCCCCTGGGTTGGGGCAACCCCTAGGACCAATCAGGCTGGGCTGAGCACAGGGAGCAGCCCTGGGAGAAGGATTCCACGAATCTTTGGGGTTTCTTAAGGAAGTGAAGATACAGAGGATATCTTGGGCTGAAATCTGAACCAAAAAATTGCTGTGACACCCTCACCGGTCCTGAAATAATCCTCAGTGCTGGAATGGCTGGAAATCCTGGCACTAACTGCCCTCGTGGGGTCTCTCGGGGTGACCCCACAAGAGCTCTGTGCTCCCTCTGTGCGGTCCCCGCGGGGCCTGGCTGCCGTGCCAAGGCAGGGCCAGTCTGTGCGGCACAGCCGCTGCCCGGGGTCACGGCAACACCCGCGGGCAAAGCCCAGCGCCACTCCCTGTCGGGGGGTCCTGGGCAGGGCCGGCAGCTGGACTCCGGGGTCCCGGTGGGTCTCTGCAGCTCGGCACACTCTGATCCCTGCCCGATCCGCAGGGTCGCGGCTCCCCCGCTCGGCTCGTGGCGGTTGCGCGGGGTGGCCGGGCCCCGGGAGCGCCCGAGGGCCGGCGCATCCACGCGGCGGCGCCGCCGCCATGTGCCGCCGGCAGCGAGCCCGGGGCTCCCCGGCTCTGGGGGTGTCCCTGTGCCCTTCCTGGGGTGTCCGGGGGTATCCCCGTGCCCGGTGTCCCGGTTCGGCCCCGGGGGGCGCGGGCCCTTTAAGCGCGGCCGCGCCCCCGCTGCCGCGGCACGAAGCTTCCCGCGAACGTGACGTCATCGCCCGCGCCTCCCGCGCCCGCGCAGCCCGCGCCCGCGCGCGGGGCCCCGAGCCCCACGTGACCCGAGCCGCGGCGCGCCCATTGGCCGCGGTGGCGGCGTTCGCGGCAGTGACGCGAGCGCGGTGCGGATCGCCATTGGTCCGCCGGGTGCGGGGGGGCGGTGGCGCGGACCGCCATTGGCCGAGGTCCGGCGGGGGGCGGTGGCGCGCGGCCCCGCCCCCCCGGGTGTGCGCGAGGCGGCGGCGCGTGGCAGCGGCGCGGGGCGAGCGGCGGCCCCGGCCCGGCCCCGCCATGACCGACTTCAAGCTGGGCATCGTCCGGCTCGGCCGGGTGGCCGGCAAGGTGAGCGCGGGGCGCGCCGCGCCGGGCTCGGCCGCGCCGGGCGGGGCGGGGGGCGGCGGGGCCGGCGCGAGGTGGTCCGTCCGGGCCGGCCTGTGCTGCCGGGCGGGGAGGGCCGTGCTGTGCCTGGGCGTGCTGTGCATTACCGGGCCTTACCGAGCCGCTGTGACCGTGCCGGGGCCACACTGAGGTCATGCCGGGGCCGTACGGGGCCTCACGGAGCCATGCTGCGCGGAGCCGGGGCCGTGCCGTGCCCGTGCCGTGCCCGGCAGTCCGGGGCCGTGCCGTGCCCGGCAGTCGGAGCCGTGCCCGGCAGTCCATGCCCGGCAGTCCGTGCCCGTGCCGTGCCCGGCAGTCCGGCCGTGCCCGGCAGTCCGTGCCTGCGTCCGTGCCCGTGCCGTGCCTGGCAGTCCGTGCCCGTGCCGTGCCGGCAGTCCGGGCCCGTGCCGTGCCCGGCAGTCGTGCCCGTGCCGTGCCCGGCAGTCCCTGCCCGGCAGTCCGTGCCCGTGCCGTGCCCGGCAGTCCATGCCCGGCAGTCCGTGCCCGTGCCGTGCCCGGTCTGCCGGTCCGTGCCGTCCGTGCCCGTGCCGTGCCCGGCAGTCCGTGCCCGTGCCGTGCCTGGCAGTCCGTGCCGTGCCCGGCAGCCGTGCCCGTGCCGTGCCTGGCAGTCCGTGCCGTGCCCGGCAGCCGGGGCCGTGCCGGGGCCGTGCGGGCGTGCGCGCTGACGGAGCTCTCGCTGTGTTCCAGACCAAGTACACGCTGATCGACGAGCAGGACATCCCGCTGGTGGAGAGCTACTCCTTCGAGGTGAGGAGCCCCCGCCCGCTGCCCGCGCTCTCCTCGCGTTATTTCACCGGATTTTGCGGGTCCCGTCCCCGCCCGGGGCTGCCCCGGGGCCGGCGGTGCTCGGGCTCCCCTGGAGCTTCGGCTTTTTCCTTTCTTCGTGCCCTGCTCCAAGCAAACTGCTCGTGCAAGCGCTGTGCCTGCAGCTCCCCTCATTGGGGGAAAGAGAACCAGTTTTAAGTTATTGAAGTCCCAGCGTGGAGGCTTCCAGGCAGGAAAAGTTCTGGGTTTTCCTTTTTTTTTTTTTTTTTCTTAATTAGGTAAACATTGTTTTAAAACTTGTATTTGCTAACTTATTGTGTAGTTTTTGATTTTCAAACTATTTGTATGCTTTTGTAGAACCGGTAATTTGTCCTCCCATGGTTTGGCAAACATTTAAAATGTTCACTCAGCACTTGGTCTTGGATGAGGAAAACTTGCATTATTGTAACTGATTATGGGACCAGGAAAAAGTGTTTCCTCTTCACATCCACTGCAAGAGGGTCAGTGGCTTCTACCAAGACTTTGAAAGTGAAAAACAATGATTACAAAATCGCCAACAAATAAAGCTCTTTTTGGAGGAGGGACCATCATCTGCTAAATTTCTGCAGTGCAGTGGTTGCTTTGGGGATGCTTGTAGGACTTTCAGGAGTTTGGGCAGTGCTGCTGCCAGAACAGTCCCTGTTTGTCCGTTGCTCCCCTCTGGAAGCTGTGTGAGTGTCTCTGTCACTGTGGTGGTAACTCACTGGCACTGTCCCAGGTGTGTGAAGTTCTTGCTGTGCTTTGTGAGCTTTGGCACCAACTCATTGTACTGGAGTGCAGGACAAATGACAGGCTCTGGTGGTGAGGTGGGTGTAGGGGCAGTGCTGAGAGCAAAGCCCTGGTGGCTGCACAGTGACAGAGTCTGGATCCTGACGTGAATCCCTGCCCCACAGCTGCATTCCTGCTGTTCTTTATCCAGGCAGGGCCCCCCAGCTCCTCCCTGCCCTCTCCAGCCCCACCAGCCGGGCTGGCCGGGTCCCCCTGGGGGTTTCAGACAGCTCAGATCCCACTGAGCTCCAGGGACCTGCAGGGCCAAGTGTGCAGTGCTGGGTGCCTCCCAGAGGAGCAGGTGCTGTCTGCTTTTCCCTTCACAGCCTTTCCCTTCCTGCAGGCTCGGATGGAGGTGGACGCTGATGGAAATGGTGCTAAAATCTTCGCTTACGCCTTCGACAAGAACCGAGGCCGGGGCTCAGGCCGCCTCCTGCACGAGCTGCTCTGGTGGGTACTGCAGGGAGGGGAAAACCAAGGGCTCAGTTTGCTGCCATCAGCTTGTGTGGGGTGATTTCTCTGCCTGTAACCCCTCAGGAGAGCTGGAAACCAGCACAGGGTGCCCACAGGACTTTGGTTTGCACAGCCTGTGACAACTTCCAGGCAGAGAGAGCAGAGATGGGTGAGTGAGGTTCATGGACACCCTGTTTATAGCTGACAAATGCTGCCCAGACTTCAGCTGGGGGAAAAAGCAGACCTGCACCATTTAATAGGTGAAGCCAAACCTTTGAAGGTTTGCTGTGGGGTTTTTGGTCCACTGAGAATTGCCAGAGCACTGCAGAGAGGGAACTTCTGGTAACTTAAAGCTTTGAGGTGCTTTTTATGGCTTTCTGCAAAACTGCCTGAAGTGATGCTGCTGATGGCTCATATCCACTGCTGCACTTTGTTTTCCACACTCTACAAATCCTTGAGATCCTTCATAGGATTAACATGGAGCTTTGGGGCCAGTTTCCTCATTTGTGAGAGCAGCTCCCCCTCTGAGCTGATCTATTGCTCCCTCAAGATGTCGATGGGTTTGTAGGGAAAGTGGGATCTGCTAAAGAAATCTTGTTTCTTTTAAAAGCCTTTTTGGAAAAATTATTATTATTTTATATTATATATTTATAATATTATATATAAATATTATATATTTATATTATTATTTTAATTATTATTATATTATTATTTTCTATTCTGTTCCACATCCTTGTAAGTCACAGTGCCCAGGATGCCCTTTATCATTCCAGGTTACCTTTTATCCCTTAGAACCAGGCTCTGCACAGGAGGAAGGAGACAGGAAGAATATCAGATTATTAGTTATTATTTCCAATCTGCTTATTAAATATGGATTTTAACCTGCATCTGTTAATGTTTAATCTTATTGCACATAGAACTTTGTTGAAATTGGCTGCAGTGTGTGGAGCAAATCACTGACATCTGCTGCTAACTGTGAACCTAACCTCAGACAGTCATAATTATTATCTGTAAGTAGTATTAAACAGCACCTGAAAATTATTCAGGTCAATTGTTGAAGGCTGTGCAAATAAAGACAACCCAGCTATTTGTTTATGACACAGCCCAGCCATTGCCTCTTCTGGCTTGTTTTACTCAAATTAGGAAGTCATTTGAGCATATTCAGTTAGGAAATCCATATTGTGTCAGTCGAGCATGGACTGGGGTTAAAAATGAGAGAGTGTGTAATGGGGATTTTGGAGAGGCACAGAGGGGGATGTCAGCTGCCAGGCAAGCAGAGCTGCAGTTCTGAAGTTGCAGTCAGATTTTTGGACTAGAAAATATAAAATATCTCTGCTGTTCTTGTGAATTCCTTTTGGTCCTGAAGGTTTCTGTGTTTCTGATCTTTAATTGCAGCTCAAACTGCAGGTGAGTGTCTGAGTCTGCAGGGCTGCCCCTCCTAAACAGAGCAATTTTGGGGCTTCTCTGAGCACAAACCAGGCCTGGAGAGTAGTGGCAGGTCCTTCCCTTGGTGAGGAGGGGCAGTGCTGGAGGTTTGGAGCATGGGAGAGTCAGGAGAGCTGGGCAGAGCCAGGCAGTGATTGCACTTCCCAGTGCCAGCCTGACTCCCTGGAAGAATGAAAACCAAAGAACATGGATTACTGCAGGTGTGGGTGTGTAATTCAGTTATCCTTGCACATGAACCCCCAAAAACATGAAAAACCAACCTAAGTGTGTGCCTCTGGTATAAGAATCAGTGATAAAACAGATTTTTTAAAGTTTTTTCTTTTCTAGTTAAGCAGGTATCTTTGTTCCTGTCATGAGGCTCTTGGGATAGAAAGCCTGGAGCTGCAGCAGTGACGGGGATCTCCCAGAGCTCTCCTGCTGCCCTGTGCAGAGGGATCAAAAGGCATTCAAGAGCTGGAAATTCCCCACATGAGCTGCAAAAATTCTTTCAGGGAGAACTTCCTGATGGCTCTTCAGCCTCTCTGGTGCTTTCTGGGATTTCCACATGGACTTTTGGCTCCCCCAAAGCAGGGTTTGGCTGTCTCTGCAGAAGTCTCATCCCTTCACCCATTCCCTGGGGAGCAATCCCAGCTCTGTTCTGCTGGGTGTAGAGATGTTCCCTGGGGAACAGCAGCAGCAGGGGATTAGTCATAAGTAGAACCAACTGCATGTTCAAAAAGACATCCAAGAACTGATTTCTGGGGGTTTTTAAGGGTTTTTTTTTAAGAGTATTTGCCATCTTGCTGCCTATAACAGACTCAGTTCTGGTTCCTGGTGCTTGGAATTGCTGTGTCTGCACTTGTATTCCAGTTCTGGATTCTGAGCTGCTGAAATACCAAAAGAACAGAATCCAAATGATTCCCTGAAAAGTCTTGGGGGAAGGGTTTTGCCTGGCATCGTGCAGGAGCTCAGGAGTGCAGAGGGAGGCAGAGGCTCTAGCTCTGCAGGAGTTTTAGCTGCATTACTGAGGCTGTTCCTCTGCCCCTTCAGCACAGGACAAGGCAGGCTCTCCACAGCCTGTCCTTGCTGCTCCCTTTGGATGAACTGAGGTGCTCAAAGAGGCCTGGGGAGGGGAGTGGAGTGCTCATGCATTCAAATCTTCCTTCTTGATTGTGGAGAGAAGGGTCCACCCTGAATCTGGCATTACCAGTTCTGGCTCCTCAGTGCAGTGGTGTTTAACACAGGCTGCTCACCAGCAAGGCCCAGCTTCCTCCTTTATGTAGGCTTTTGCTACTTGAGGCCAGAGAAAAGCTGGCAGTGATGTAGATAAATGTGCTTTCGTACAAGGAGGTAAACACACTGGCTCAGTGTGGGAGGGGATTTGGTCAGAATCTGCTTTTTGGGGTGCTGGGTGCAGATCTGGGCTGTGGAGGAGCAGGGGTAGGTATGTGCCACTCTGCTGTGACGTCCTGGTGTCAGGGGCGATCTCTCATAATCCTCTCTCTTTCCCCAACTCCAGCAGTTTCTGAACTCTCATCTAATAAAATCAAAAATATTTCTTACTTAATCTTGGAATCCCTTCCTTTTCCCCCCTGCACAGTCTGTTCTTGCTCTGGACTTCGGTCTCCTCCCAGATTCCTGTCTCCTATCTGTCCCATCTCTGCAGCTGGCACTTTGTCCTAGGCTCATTCTAAGAACCTTAACTCCTTCCCTGTCTCCATATCTGACTGATGCTCACCTCCAGCAGTTCACTAGTTCCTGGATTCCCACTTGGAGCCCTCCTGGTTCCCTTTGCCAGGCCCTCTGCTGGCCTTCAACAACTCAACAGTAGCTTTCACTGTAATGGCTTCCCAGTGCCAGAGGGCAGGGATAGCTGGGATATTGGGAAGTCCTTCCCTGTGAGGGTGGGGAGGCCTGGAAGTGCCTCTGGATCCCTGGAAATGTCCAAGGCCAGGCTTGGAGCAACCTGGGAAAGTGGAATACTGGAAGGTGTCTCTACCCATGGCAGGGAATGAAGTGAATTTTAAAGTCTCTTCCAACCCAAATCAAGCTGGGATTCTGGGATTCCTCCTTTAGGGCTCTTCAGCAGACTCCTTTCTGTAGATTGTTTGCATTAATGTGTGTAGTTTGGTTTCTTTTTCCTCAAAAGATGGATTTTATTTGTTTTACCTTCAAAGGGAAGAACTTTTCCCTGTTCCCTGGAGGCCCAGCAGATTCCCTGGCAGGGGGCTCCAGGCTCTGTTCTCATGCTGGGGGGTCCTCACAGGAATTATCTGGTGGCAGCTGGAGCACAGCCTGTGTGTAGGTGCTGCTTGTAGCCTCTCCAAGGGGATTCTCCTCATTCTTCAAAGTTTTGGGGCATATGTGAAGTGCAAGAGTTTTTCTTACCCCCAAGGTATATAACTTCCACATATCTGGATGGATTTTGACCAAGAATACAAAATCCAATGTTTTTCATTGCGAGTCACATTGAAATGAGTTTCCTGTTCTGCTGGGTAATGCTGAGCTTTGTAAAGGTTAAAAAAAGTGGGAATTTTTAACTCTGGCAAGTATCTCTTCAAAATTAAATGAACCATTTAAACTGAAATGTTCAGTAAAGGCTGAGCAGGACTCAGTGTCCAGGCTGGGCTTGGGTGAAGCTGTGGGAAGCTGCTGGGAGGTCTCCATGGAGGAGGTGCTGGGTTACCCTCAGTGAGTGCTGTCAGCTCTGCTTTGTCCTTGTTCCCCTGTGCTGGGAAGTTCCTCATGGCAGAACAAACACAGGGACACAGCCTTCTGTCCAAGCCTTGCATTTCAACTGGGATGGGGATTCCTGCAAGAAGGCATAGGGAAACTTGTCCAGGTGTGAGGGTGTTTGACAGTGAACTGGATACTTGGTGAAACAGAAAGGAGTGGTGAAAAGAAGGGGAAGGGAAAATGGGAACTCTTCGAAGGCAGTAGGGAAGATTTCCCCTGTAGCCATCCTGGCTTAGTCCTGCTTTGGGTTTTGGGCAAGTTTCAGGTGTCTCTTGGTCAATTGTGGAGTCATTTCAGACTTTCAGTATGTTACACACAATTAGAGTCTAAAAAGGATTTGCATACTCGCTGAAACCTCAGTCCTGTTGCTGTTCAGGGCTGTTGCTTCATAAATAATAAGCCCTGTGACTCTACACTAGTGCCAAACTTGCACAAATGTGTCTGATAGAATTTCCTATGAAAATAATAAGCTGGTATTGGTACCTTTCAAGGAACACTGTAATTCCCTGGATCTCTAGCAGTAAATGGCAGAGTAGACTATGGAACTAAGCAATATGCTTGAAATTACTCTATACTCTGTGTTTTGATTCAACTAATTTATAGTTGAAGTCACCTGCTGGAAAAAGGCACTTTCTCCTGGGAATTACCCTGTTGAAGTAGCCACTGGAATCTGTTTGCAGCCCAGTGCCAACTCCCCTTGCCTCTGGAATTGCTGTGATCCTTTGTTTTTTAGCTATTCTGTTCACCACTGACCTTCAGGGTGGTTTTGTCTCCTGCAGGGAGAGGCACCGGGGAGGGATTGCTCCTGGCTTCCAGGTGGTGCATCTGAACTCAGTGACTGTGGACAATCGCCTGGACAATCTGCGCCTCGTCCCCTGGGGCTGGAAGCCCAAGGCTGAGGAAATCTCTAGCAAACAAAGGTATGGCAGCACCTGGCAGGGGGAATGAAAATCTCTTCAAATGTTGTCTCCTTCCTCTAGCGATTTTTGCCTTGGCAGAGCCTTTTTACCTCAACCTTGGATGCTTTACACATCACTCTGCCCTGGCTTCCTCTCTCTGTGCTCCTGTCCCAGCTTTGCAGGGACCACCTCCCCCTGGGCTTGTGCCAGGTGGAGCAGGAAGCCTCTGTGCCCTCCCAGCTGAGCAGGGAAATCTGCACCTCTCACTGCCTTCTGCCCCTCAGGCACTGACATTGCAGTGTGACCTGGGGGAACTGGGAGCTGCAGAATGCTCCTGGTGGAGGTTGGGAGCTGGGGTTGGACTCCCTCAGGGGGAGTTCTGGGCTCAGCTTCCAGCACCTCTCACCAGCAGCTTGTGGGAGCTGCCCACGGGCTGGGTTTCTCTGCTGTTACTCAGCACATCAAACTCTTCATGCCAGGATGGATCTGGAGAATCCGTGAGGGGACACAGTGGGAGACCCACAGACTTCACATCACAGTCTTCTCTTGAAACACTTGCAGCAGCAGCTTTGAGATTGGGGTGTCTAGAGCTGATTAAACTGATTTTGAGAAGTTGTAGTGAATTACAAATGCTCCACATGATTTTGGGGGTTCAAGAACAAGAAACAGGCTTCAAGCCAGAAATTAATTTTGACTTGGTGTGAATAATTTTGCACAGAATTAATTTTTCGGTGGAAATGTTTCTTGATTGATACCTTTAAACTTTTGGGGTGTGCACTTAGGCTCAAATAACCTTAAAAAATCCCAATATATGAGCAGTATGTGCAGTTTGAGGCTAAATATAATGTTAACCCTACTTAATTTATTAAATTTGGAATCAGTTTCTCTGTATTATTATTAGGAATTGATGGACCAAACTTGTACTTGTTTTTTTTTCAGGGAACAAAGTCTGTACTGGCTGGCAATCCAACAGCTTCCTACAGACCCCATAGAAGAGCAGTTTCCTGTCCTGAATGTAACCAGGTATTACAATGCTAATGGGGATGTTGTGGAGGAAGAAGAGAACTCCTGCACTTACTATGAATGTCACTACCCTCCCTGCACAATGATTGAAAAACAGGTGGGTTCAGAGAGCTGGGAGTGAGCATGGAATGCCTTGGGATTTATTTGGAATGTCTAGGGATTTGTTATTTAAAATGTAGAGCTTTACATGAGCCATTCAGTGGCTAAAAGCAATAATTTTCCTCCACTCAAGTTTCTTTGGCCTGAACCTCCAGACCCTGTGATAATTTTCATTTGGAGGGAATGTGGGTTTGAATTGGAGCAGTGGATGTTACTGGGCTGCTGGGAGGAGGGTGATTTCTGCAGAGTGCACAAAAAGCCTGGTGGAAGCTTTCCTGCAGGGAGCAGAGCTGGGATGAGTGAGCAGCTGTGTGAGGCAGCAGGAAGCATTGTTAGAGGGTTTGGATGGTCATGGAATCAAAAAATAACCTGGTTACCATTTCCTGAGCAGAAGGTGAATTGCAGTGGCCTTCATTCAGGGCAGAGCTGGGAGGAAAAGTTCTGCTGGAGGATGATAAAGCAACATCAGGAGTGAGAGAATGAGCTGTGCAAGGGCTGTGCCTCTGTTACACAGATGCCTTATCTATAAACGAGGGCTTTTCTTGTAAGAGCAGATGCTGAGCAGGCAAAACCCATTGTGTTCCACTTTCAGCTTTGGGGAACATTTGCAAAAATGATCTTAAATTCCCTGTATTTGAAACAGAGGCAGCTCTTCTGTTTGGGTCTGTGCCCAAAAGCTCCCTGGATAGCAGTAACTTTGGCGATGGCTGAGCTGTGCAGCCCTCCTGATAATTTCTGAATTTCAGGTGTTTTTAGTTGAAAACAGAACTTGTGTTGACAAAACAGCAGCATTGTGACCACAAATGTGTAATGCTCCAATATTTTGTCTATTAAGCCCATTTTACAAGAGCTAATGTATAGCCACAGAAATTTCTCCAAACCCTGCTGGTTCTCTGGAACTTATGGTGGAATGTTTGTGTTTCATAGAATCCCAGACTGGTTTGGGTTGGAAGGGACTTTACAATTCATCTCAGTTCATGGGCAGGGACGCCTCCCACTGTCCCTGCTCTAAGCCCCATCTGTCCTGGCCTTGGGCACTGCCAGGGATCCAGGGGCAGCCACAGCTTCTCTGGACACCCTGTGCCAGTGCCTCCCAGGAAGGATTTCTTCCCAAGATCCCTCTAACCCTGCCCTCCTCCACCTTAAGGCTGTTCAGCCTTGTCCTGTCACCTGTCTGTGATCATGAAGCTCTTGGGGAAGCTGCTGGGGTGTCCCCTGGGGTGATGCTGAGGTTCTCCTGGGCACTGGGCAGCCCCTGTAACGCCCTCTTTTGTTCCCAGTTGCGTGAATTCAACATCTGTGGCCGCTGCCAGGTGGCGCGGTACTGCGGCTCGCAGTGCCAGCAGAAGGACTGGCCCGCCCACAAGAAACACTGTCGGGAGAAGAAAAGGACCTTCCAGCAGGAGCTCGGACCAGAACGGTGACCGCGTGGCAGAGGCCTCTCAGCAGCAGGATTCCTTCCCAAAGGCATTGGACTCTTGCTTTTGCACAGTTTGACAGACTGCTTATCAAAGCCAGAGGCACTGAAGAAAAACCCTGTGATGCTTGAGCAGAATGGCTGACTGAACCAAGCCAGCTCTGACTGGTGCTGTGGAAAGGGATCGGGTCTGCCCTTCCAGTATTATATTCTCAAGCAAAAAGACTACTGTGGAGGCTCCAGGCAGGAAGCTTCTCATTATTTATATGTTAATACGTTTGTAAACTCATGTACAGTTTTTGTTAGGAATTCTTGATAGCACTCATTAACTGTAATGTTCAGATGAGAACATGTTGTTGGCCTAAAAGTTTAAAAAAAAAAAAAAAAGAAAAAAAGTCATGTAGCAAAAGCTTTTCCTCCCATGTGGCAGAAGTGTCTGTGGCAGTGCCAAGGCCGGCGGGGCAGGCTCCGGCATCAGCACTTACTCTGGAGAACTCTGCATGGAAGCTCTATTTAAAAAAAAAAAACCAAACAAAAAAAGAGCAAACAAAGTAAAGGTTGGAATGAATCCATGTCTGCTCTCTGGCTTTTTCCCCTTCCCTCCCAGCTGCCTTCAGAGCTCAGTCAGCCCTGGGTGCTGGCAGTGCCTGCAGGGCAGGAGCAGTGCCCCAGAGCTGCTGTGGGTGTAGGGACACTTGGGATCAGTGTCCAGGCACTGCAGCTGGGGCGGCCTCGGAGGGGCTGCTGGAGATGCCCTTGGAGCAGGCAGGAGCTGCAGGACACTGGGTCAGCTTTCTGTTCCAAAGCCCTTGGACAGGAGGCAGTGGGAGGGGAGCTCAGGTAGCAGCTGTGTGTGGATGTGGTTGCCCTTGTGGCTTTCTTGTAGCATAGCAAACACTCCAGTCGTGTGCAGAGATGTTTAAATGGCTAATATTGGCTAATTTGAATTATTTATTCGCTTTTTAAGAGTTGTCATCAATACGAGAATCACTTTTTTTTTTTTTTTTTTTTTTAATGTAGTAATGAGTAAGAGTAGTAGGGGAGGAGGATTTCCCTTGTGGAGCACATGCCTGTTTTTATTTTCATGAATAATCATTTTCTTTTTCATTTTTGCCTTAGAAGTGTAAGGAACATCAGTTGAGTTTCCTGAAGAACTAAGTGAATAATTTAGTGCCAGGTGTTAGTCTTGCTTCACAGTAGAAGAATGTGAGCTGCTGAGTGCTTAATGCAGAGCCTTTTTCTTGGAGTGCTTAGTGAAAATTTTTTTGTAAAAGCTGTTTAAAATTTTGATTTTTCAATCAGGATTCACTTTGCTACTTCACGTTGCAATGTTGGTCTTGCTTGTATTCAATTTGTTAGAAAATTGATCTGATGTGGACTTCCAATATTATATTCTGTTTCTAATATCTGCACAGGAAGTTCTGAATTATTAACATTTGGGTGGGTTTTCATCCTTTGGCTTTAAGCATCTTGGGAAGTATAGAGAACTTCTGAAACTTCCTGCTGGAAGTTCACTTAAGGCACTTGGTGGAGTTGCCACTCTTAAACCACGGTTGTACTGTAACTTTTCTACTCAGGCAGCCCAAAATGCCCTTCAGTATGAAAAAACCAAGCAGGACCCAATCACATTTTCTTGCAATGGGTTATCTTTTTTTTTTTTTTTTTTTTTTTTAAAGGAAGCATTAATTCTTTCCTTGAAATGAAATGCACAGTTTTGGATTAATATAAAATGGGCATAAGGAATACTTTGTTTATTATTTGATGTAATCCATTGAATAGGGCAGAAGTATTGACTTTTTTTCCCTTGCCTGTTTAAAAGGCTGGTATTTGTCCCACCAGTTTTCCATTTTATTACCAGGAATGATGTTTATCAAAACAAAGTGCAGTCTTAGAGCCCTTAAACGCTTGAGCAGCACCAAGCAGGGAAAAGTTGGTGCTGATGTTTGTAGTGGTGCCCTGAGGACCAGGACAGATTGCAGCCCAGGGCCTGCTGGGGCAGTGGGGGAATTTCTCTGAGGGGATTGGGGAAAGGTGGGACTCAGGGAAGGGCAGGACAAAGCCAGGATGGAGGGTGCCTGGGGAAATCCCATCCCAGGGAATGTGGGAGGGAAGGGGCTGGGAGGATGGGGTACAGCAGGTGGGGGGATGCTCCCAGGGTGAAAGGGCTGTGAGGCCAACCCAAGGGTAAGGAAACTGCCCAGAGCTCCAGCAAAGGCTCAGGGAGGTGACAGGTTCTGACCTGGGTGTGTGATCTCTGACTGGGCTGCCCTTATGCCAGAGCAGAGAAGTGGCCATGGGGATTTTGACTCTTGGAAAGGCCTTGGGGACTGCAGTGAACACATCCCTGCCTGCTGGTGGGGCAGGTTGTGTGATCAATGATTCTGGCACATCTTGGTATGTACAGACATCTTCCCTCTCAGTAAGGAGGGTCAGAAAAGAACTTGAAGGTGGCAGCTTCCCAAGCCATCCCAGAGGATAGAGCTCTTGTGAAGGCCCTCCTTACCCACAGGGAACCCAGGCTGACAGGAATGTCTCTATATGGACAAGTATTTAAAACCTCAGGACTAGAGTAATTTATCTGGGAACAGACCTGGAGAGTTCTGATCAAGAACTGGTTTTCCAAGGGCTTCCACCTACCTGATGGAGATGTTCTTCATCCAAGTTGTTTCCTGCAGGGAAATCTGGTAAATCCAGCTCAGGTCAGGAGGCTGCAGCTTTCCTGCTGTTGGCTGTAACAGAGTGCTACACCCCCCCCTGTACACACACCATGAAATATTGGTACAGGTGCCTTCCAGGTGCTCCTTTCTGTCCAAGTAGGATGATATCACCAATCCCAACATGCAGAAAACACAACTGGAAATCCTGTTTTGCTTAAGGAACACAAATGTGAAATAAAGTGGATTGCAGGGCTTGGTGTTTTGATACTTGCACCTTGAATACACCATCAGGTTATACGTCTTAGTTTTCCTCTGTGACTTACATTTAAATGACACTCAGGGTAAAAGGAGCAGCTGAAAGACTGAAATGCTTATGGGAGGCATGGGCCAGGAGCAAGACACAACATGGGCCAGGAGCAAAGCTTCACCACCCAGCAAAACAGCACTGAGAGCAAAAGGAGGCTGCTGTGATTAAATGGGAGCATGTAAGATACTCAGTACAAAAAAATCCTTTGTAAACTGAACTTGTGTCCAAATGCAAGAGATGGAAAGAATTACATTTGGCAGGTGAAATGTAGAACAAGCAAGCAAACCAACCAACCCAGCAAAATAATGCAAAGAAAAATGGAATATGAAGAATGTTTGTCATAAAACTTGCATGAGTAGTTTTGAAAAAATCAGGAGCAGGGGGACTGCTGGAGTCAGCAGAGATGATGCACAGCAAAGAGAAGGGCTGACCTGAAGATGGGAGTCTCAGCAGAAGAAAATCCAGTGAATTGTTTGCATATGTGTTCCCTGTGAAAGAACTGGTCGGGTTCACACAGGAATACTTCCATATGGGAGAGCTCCACAGAGAATCTGTTCAGAACAGAAGTGCTTTTAGGAGAGATTAAAGTTCAGCTGAAATGAGCAGCAACAAGTTGCCAGGACCATACGGTGCCACCTACGGCTCTGAGGGAGCTCAGGGATGAATAAGCTGAGCTCCCAGCTGGGATGGTGACCTCTCCCTCGGTACAATGTCACAGCAAATGTCACAGCAGCTTCTGGAAGGAATTTTAAACAGCCACCGGCACTTTGCAAATTCATGGATGCTGTGATGCAGCACCAATGGCTGAATACCGAGGAGGAATCAGTGTGGGTTTTGTACAGGGAAATCATGCTTCAAAACTTTACTGGAATTGCTTCAATTCCAGGCATCAACAAGCAGGGAAAAAGGGGATTTGTTTGCGATGGTCTGAACTGCATTTAATGACGACTTTTCTCAAGGCACTTAAGGAAAAAAACCTGCTGGTCAGAAAGGGAAATGACTTTTTAAAGTCAGTTAAACAACTGTTTAAAAGACAGGAAAGGAAGAGTAGAAGGGAGAGTTTTTTGGTGGTGGGAAGTAAACAGCTGGATGCACAATATATATAAAAAATATAGAAAAAAAGGTAATGTATAATGAAACTGACAACATCCACTGATGAGGCAATTCAGTGTAGTAATAATAATATGATAAAGGCTTAGTGAATAGCTGAAGGATGTTACGAGAGAGTGGGAGATGAAATTCAGTGTCAATAAATATAGGGTCGGTTATGGGAAAACACCACACGGCCAGGCCTCGGCCGATTTCCCTCAGCAAGGAGACCTTTGGGTGCGCAGGGTTTCCGCCAGGGGAGCAGCGGCAGTCCAGGCTGCAGGAGGGCGGGAGCGGCTGCGGGCACATCCCGAGCGTGCAGGACCGGCCCTCCGGCTGGGCCAGGGAAAGGGCCAGGGCAAGGGCCAGGGCAGCGCCCAGGAGCGCTCCGAGGTCCGGAACAGCTCCGGAGCCGGCCAGCGGAGCCGGCCCGCGTCCCCTCGGGCAGCGCCGGGGCGGGGAAGGACTCTGAGGGGGGCGCCGGGCGGATGCCGAGGGGAGGCTGATCCCGGTGTTCTCTCGTGAGCACCCGCCGGTTCAGGGCAGGGGTCCCTCACCGGGGCGCGCTGGAGCCGCAGCCCGTTCCTCGGGAAGGACGCTCGGCCGGGCGAGCGGAACCCCCGCAGGCCGCGGGAAGAGGCGGCTCCGCGGGGCAGCCCCGCCCCGGGCCCGCCCTGACCGGGAAGCAGACGGGCGGCGGCCCCGCCTGCCCGCAGCCTCCTGGGAGCCGCCCCGACGGCGCAGCAGGGCCCGGCCCGCCATGGCCGCGCCGTGCAGGACGCGCACGCTGCAGGTGGTGGACACGGAGTTCAGCGCGGACGCGGTGGAGTGGTGCCCGGTGGAGGGCTGGCACAGCATCCTGGCCTGCGGCACCTACCACCTGCGCCCGCCCGACCAGGTGAGCGCGGCGCCGCTCCGGAGCCAGTGCAGAGCCCGGCCCCGGCCGGCCCCGCTCCGGAGCGAGTCCACGTCCCCATCCCCGGCCGGCCGGCCGGCACCGTTCCGGGGTGAACTCTCGTCCCCATCTCTGACCGATACCGCTCCGGGGCGAGCCCCATCCCTGGCCGACACCGCACCTGGGCGAGCCCTCATCCCCGCCTGGCCTCGCCCCATCCCCGGTCCTGCCGGTCCCCGCGGCGGGGCCGTGCCTTGTCCTGGCTGGGGTGGCTCGGGGTGCGGTAGAGAGGCCCCTCCGGTGAGCATGGCTGGCCCCGACTGGGGCTTTCATCCCTCAAGGCTGGGGCTGGACGAGTGGGAGCCGCAGCCCTGCTCCTCGCTCCTAGCCGGACCTCGGGTGCAGAGGCAGAAGCGCGGCTGAGCTTGCCCGGTTTTTTCCTGTTTGCCACAGAGCGATTCCCGAGGGAGCGGTGGGGCCTGTGACCGCACGGGGCGGCTCTACCTGTACCACTACAACGAGGAGCAGCCCTACATCCCGCTGACCGAGATCCAGCGCATCGACACGGCCGCCGTCCTGGACATCAAATGGTGAGGCTGGCGCGGCCAGGCTCGGTGCCACGGCGTGCTCTGCTCCTCCGGGCATCCTTTTTTGGCAGGGCAGCGGCAGCAAGAGTTACTAATGGAACAGTTCCTGACTTTTTGGAGAGAAGTACTTTCCAGTTTGTTCCAGTGAGCAAAGACTACTTTGTTTGTGTTTTATACTTTCTGCTCACTTGGCTGGTCGTGACTTTGTACTTCAATTTTTATATAATAACATATAGTAGATCTCCTGTACAGAATCCCCTCCTCACAGGTGTGTGGGAACTTGAGGACCCTTAGATTTTCTTAATGTGAGATTTTTTTGGTCACATACCTTCTCCTTGTGCATGTTGGAATGAAAGTTTTGGCTTTGTTCTCTTCCTAAAATACAAGAAAGATGGACATTGGAGACTTGTTTAACTTGATCTTTTAGGTGCCACATTCCTGTTGCAGAACATCCCATGGTTGGCATTGCAAACTCCACAGGCGCTGTGGAATTTTGCCACCTGACTGGAAGTGAGGTGGGTGAATGCAATGCCTGTTGCTGCTGAAGCTGGTTTTAACCTATGCTTAATACATCTCTACAGTTACCAGTAGGTGCATAGGCTTGCAGGAAAGCTGCGTGGTTTCCATGGCTTCCTCAGCATGCTTAGCTTTTTAAATGCTCCTTCTGTCTTCTGATAATGTTTGTCATAAATTCTATGGATTTGTTTGTGGCACCAGAGAGTTGGGTTGGGCTCTACCCACCTGCAAAGCTGGGGAGGCAGGAGGAGGGCAGAAGCAAACCCTGGAAACAAGTATGGCCTAACTGGGAAACATCAAAAGGTGCAAAGCTGGTAAAAGCAGGGAGGATTTTTGGAGTGGGCTTTCTTTCAGTGGTGATAGAAGAGAGTGATCAGAGTCATTCTCACATAGCAAAGAAAGCAGAGGCCAGTGTGTAAAGGAATTCAGCAGTAACGTCATCACTTCTGCTGCACTTTTTCGCTCCCTGAGAAGAAGCAGAGTTTAAGGGAGGTTTGGTGGGAGATGAGCAGCAAAAGGGTGGGATCCCCTGTGTGCACGTTTGCCTCTCAGCCAGCCCTGGGCAATTGAACAGTGCTGTGAGACCCTCATCTGCTCATCAGTCTCTGGAAAACCTGCTGTGGGAAGCAGTGCACCTGCCCTTATTTGCCTGCTATCTTCCCAGTCTTAATGCATTCCTTTTGTTTCCAGTAGAAGAACAGCTGCATGTTGGAGCCACGCTTCAGGGTGGATCTTGGGGCACAGCGACTGGCCTTGTCCTTGGACTGGTCCACTGGACGAGAGCAATGGTGAGCATGGGAGATGGAGGCTGGGGCTGGAGGCCAGGGTGTGTGGGACAACTTTCGGGAGAAGTTGAGGAGTTGGACGGAGTCTTTAGTGGTTTTGACTTTCTTGATCCTACCTGTCTCCTGGCCCTGCTCTGGAAGTTGCTGTTTCCAGAGCAAAGGTAACAGGAATGCAAACACTGCCCACTGGAACAGGAGCAGAGACTAAACCAACAACAGATGGGAGGCTGTGCTCTGGGGAATGGCAGCAGGTGAGCCAGGGATGACTCTTCTGCTGCCTTTGTTAAAAGGAAAGACCAGAAAGGGATTCAAATGGAACTGCTGGTTCCAACCCTGCTCTTAGAACAGCTGAAATTTTAGTGTTAAGTTTTCCTTAAGAACTTCTAATAATAGCACATGTAGGAAGTTTAATCATGGGTTAGTGAGAAACAGGAGAGAATGGGTTTGGCAGTGGCTCCTCCTCTCAAGTGCTCATGCAGGAGATTTCAGAAACGGCATTGCTGCATGAAATAAGCTGAAATAGCTGTACCTGGAAAGCAGGGGGGTTAATGATGTTCTGTAGGTGCAGATGAAGAGTGGTGCCTTTGGTGTGAGGCTGGAAATGGGGGATCAGGCAGTCATTGCTTAATGCTGTAGAGCAAATTTTCTAATTAAAGCTCTTTGTGCGTGCTGTTTAATGAGTAAGTAGAATTGCCAGTTAGACTTCCTTCTTACATTCCTCCTTTTTGTCTCTGCCTTTCATGATAAATGATTGTTGCCATGATGAAACGCCCCTTTAAACCTGTCATTGTTGTCACCTGAGAGACCAATAACTTCTAGAAGCCAAATGTACCTGGTTCTCTGCAGGAAGGGGGTAGCCCTGTATCTCTTATGTGGGAATTTGGGAGATTCAGCGTGGTTGAATCATTTGATACAGGACTGGAAAGCCCCAGGCCACCAAAGCAGTGCCTGCAAGTTGTAGGTAACCAAACAGAAGGGATCTAGTTCATGTCAGGGAATGCCAGAAAATCTGTGCACTGGGAGTTGCAAACATTTGTCAGTGCTCCAAGGTCATTGCGTCTAGAAACTGTAACTACTGTGGCAGAGGAAGAGAGCAGGAAAGGTCAGGATCAACCAGTGCTTTGGGTTTCAGTGATAGCAAGGAAATAAAACATCTCTTTGTACTCCAGAAGAGGGAAGAGGCTCTGAAAGGATATTGTCAGTCTGACATGGAGGAAAAAAAAAAAAAAGAACCCTCTTCACATGGAATTTGTTTACTGATGTAATGTGAAGCATGTGAAAAGTCAAGCTTTGCATCTCTGAGAAAGACAAGAGCCAGTACTGGTTCTTTCCCTGACATGGGTGTGAGAGCAGGGAGTGGTGGGCACTGGGGCAGGTGATTTTAAGATGAAGCTGAAAAGGCTGAAGCTGAAAAGAATTGTATGAATGTGTCATTCCTGCCACCATGCTGTTTAGTTGAATTATTTGATTGTTGCAGTAATTCCCAATGTTTTTTGTGTACCCTGCTGTAGTGGATGTCCTTTAAGAGTGATCAGCAGTGATTCAGAGGGGAAGCTGAATCTTTTCTCCATAGATGAATCTGCTCCTTCTGTGCATGTCCTGAACCAGTGGGAAGCTCACAAATTTGAGGCCTGGATTGCTGCTTTTAATTACTGGGACACTGATATTGTGTATTCAGGTCTGTATGGGTTAGGAGTCTCCGTGGGGGCTGTTGGGGAGGGGACCCCTTGTTTAGGGATGTGTTCCTTGGGGTTTTACTTTCCAGGCTTGGGTGGGCTCCTGGCATCACCTTTTGAAAGAGGTGGGGCCTCTGGTTAGGGGTGAAAGGCTTTTCTTGATGGCGGAAAGTGGTTGGAGTTAATTAGGAGAAGCTATACCCTGAAAACTGTTCTTTGGGTAGCTATTGGCAAAAAAGATTATATTCTCCTCAGTATGCAAAGAGCAGAGAGCTGTTTGAGTCCAGTCTTTGTGACTTCTAATTTCTTTTCTTATCAAAGGGGAGGGTACCACCATACTGATACCACAGGTGTTTTCTGTGGTGATGGGAGCCTCGGTGTGATTTTTGGTGTCTCTGTTAAATTCTGTGATATTTTCAGGGCTGGAAACCATCAGCTCTGTCACAGGCTGCCTGAGCTGGATGGTCCCACCAGGATCCCCCAGCCCAGCCCGTGTCCGTGCCCAGCGCCCCCAGCCCCACCCTGGCACGCTGCCCAAAGGCTCCTGGAGCTCTGGCAGCCTCGGGGCCGTGCCCATTCCCTGGGCAGCCTGGGCAGTGCCAGCACCCTCGGGGGGAAGAGCCTTGCCCTGAGCCCCAGCCTGAGCCTGCCCTGGCCCAGCTCCAGCCCTGCCCTGGGTGCTGCCCCTGTCAGAGAGAGCAGAGACTGGAGGTGCCCCTCGGGAGGAGGCTGCAGACTCTTGGCACATGCTCAGGGCTGAGGGTCAGTGTTTTGTCCCTGGGCAGGAGGGGATGACAGCCTGCTCAAGGGCTGGGACACCAGGTGCAGTCCGGAGGCTCCAGTCTTCACCAGCAGGAGGTAAGTGAGCCCTGTCCACGCCCAGCCCTCCAGCAGTGGGGTGCGAACACCCGCTGCTGCCCTGCCCCTTCCCAAGGCATTGAATTCCCGGGTGTGCGGCGATGGTGGATCCTGGTTCTGCCTCCCTTAGGAAATGGTGGCAACGCTTAGTTTCTTTCATCAGAACAACTTCAGGTTGAAATTTTCTTCTCTGTGTCCTTTAACACAATAAATCAAGTGCTGACTTCCACATGTGAAGAGGGTGGTAGTTTTTTTCTGAAAAAAGATCCTGATTTACACTTTTATTTTGGCAATTTTTGTGTGTGTTAAATTTGGATATATTATTATGGAATGTTTTTTAGAAAATATTTTGTTGTCCACTCTTGAGTTATTTGAAGTGATCTATCTTATTTTAAAAAATGGTTAAAACAATATACACAGCTCTCCAGTGGAATTCTGTATGTAAACTTAAATTGCAGTGGGGACTGTTGCTATGGAAATAGTAATTTTGGGAGTAAAGTCTCCTGGGAATGGAGTTGTTCTGCTGGTTCTTAGGGCCTTTGAGCAGCAGTTTATGGGGTAAATATTACTAGAAAATACTTGTGCTGAGAGATGGTGTGAGTAGAAATTTTGTCCCTGGGAAGGCTGTTGGACTGTGTAGATGGAACTTTCCTTGGGTGGGTCACTGGACTGAAATTTTGAGCTTACCTCTCCTGAGACACCTTGATGAAATAATGTGGATTCAAAATCCTCGAAATTCAAGAAGCCCTTCTCCAGTTGCTGTCTCTTCCCTCTGCAGACATTCCATGGGTGTGTGCAGCATTCAGTGCTGTCCCCACCGCGAGAATCTCCTGGCCACAGGCAGGTGAGTCCCTTCCAGCTGCTGTCCCCTGGTGTGACCAATCTCCTCTGTCCACCTGAATGTGCTGCTGCCTCTTCAGAAATCCCGTGTGGTGCAGAGCACGTGATCTTTCCTGCCTGTCTTCTGTGCCCTGACTTCTGTGCTGCTTTTGTGCCTGTATGTGCTGTGTCCCCAGCTACGATGAGCACGTGCTGCTGTGGGACACCAGGAACATGCGGCAGCCGCTGGCTGACACCCACGTGGAAGGTGGGGTGTGGAGGCTGAAGTGGCACCCCACGTGTGATTTCGTGCTCTTGGCAGCCTGCATGCAGAGTGGCTTCAAGATCCTTGACTGCCGTGGGAGCCTGGGTGAGTGTCCAGGGAACAGAGGGGCTCCGGGGCTGCTCTGTGCTCTCCTTCGCTCCTCCAGGTCAAGGGGGAGCTCTGGCTCTTGCTGCAAGGATTGAGATGGTGTTAACAGCCAGAGACTTCTGTTCCAATTTGAGGGAACTTGCAGCTTTCCCACATCTGTGTGCTCTGTTGGCCTGCTTGGCTGTGCCAAGGCCCTGTCACTATCTGTGTGTAAATCTCTCACTTCTTTTCACGGGAGGAAAGCCTTCGTGTTTGGTGTGAGGGCACAACTATTCTGGGTTTGTGTTCATTGTGATGGTTCAGAGAAGTGCTTCTGACTGTCAGGTGGTGCTTTCCTGCTGGGAGGGGTCACTGACCTGCTGGGGAATCAGTTATTGCCTTAGGAAGGAAGTGCTTTGCTGCCTGGTTTATCCAGAATAACATGAATAAGCCCTTCATGTGAATCACGAGGTACTTTCCATGGTGGAAAAGGCATTTGCATTCATATTACAAATGCAGTCTGCAGTTGGCTTCCTGGGTTCTCCAGACCTTGGGCAGATCCACAGCTTAGGAAATGAGGATGGCATTTCTCCTGTGTGGGGAAGGAAGGAACTTGATGTCCACTTACTGTCAGAGTCAAATGCTGAAAGCTGACAGGAGGAACATCTACAGTGTATTAATAACCAGGATCTGGCAATCCCTCAGGTGTGTTCATGGCTCAGTGAAGGTTGTGGTGTCATCAGTCTTGTCTATCTTGAGCACTTTGAATAATGATGCTCTTAAAGCTAATGCATGTTAAACCCTCTTCTCCTCTGCTACTGACTCAGGAAGAATTGAGGCCATTGAGAGGTGGCTGAAAAATGGTCAGTAGCTCATTCCTCCTGGAATGCTTCACTCTGTGGTAAAGAAGGCACTAACCAGAGAACTCTTCCCTTGAGACACAACCAGTGCTGGAATGGCTGCTGAGCATTCTGCTACAGCCCACAACTTGATTTCTAAGTAATTTCATTTATCTTTTTTTTTTTTTTTTTTTTTTTTTTTTTTTTTTTTTAAGCGGAAAACACAGAGGAATGTATCATCCTGTCATCCTATGTCCTGCACAATTCCTTGGCCTATGGAGCTGACTGGTCAAGGCTGTGTCCAAGGGACTCTTTGCCTGCAAGCCAGGACCTTGCTGCTGCATGCCAGCCTTCAGAGGAGCTCATGGGAACATCAGGGCATGGAGACGAGAGGCTGAATTTGCAGGTGCAGAACCTGAAGATAATTTACGAGTCTCCTACAGCTACTTTTGATGTAATCCTGGATGAGGAGAGTGAGAGCCCTGCTGTGGCACTCACAGCAGGGGCAGGGCCAAAGCTGCCTGGGGATCCTGGACTGGTCAGGGGCTCTGGTTTAAAGGGAAGTTTAGATTTGGCTGCCCAAGGAGCAGATCTGGGGTCAGCCAGTGGCTTTGACTCAGGAGCCAAGAGACCCAATGGAATGGGCCTGGACAGTGGCAGTGACTCAGCCAGGTCTCCAGACAGCCCCAAAGAAATGAGCATTGTAGCCACTTGTTCTTTCTATGACAACATCCTCCATGTCTGGAAGTGGGAGATGAGCCTGGTGAACCCCTCCAGATGTGCCAAGTCCTAGATCTCCATCGAAAAAAACAGGTGAAAGTTTGCATTGACCAGTCCCAAGGGAAGAAGGAAAATTCCTGAACTGAGAGCGACAGCTGAACTTAATGCCCTGACTTCTGCTGGGCTTTGCCATCTTACTCCTGAGCTTGGGAGTCCTTCAAGGCCAACACTGATGGAATTCCTGGTGTTTTATTTTCAGCACAGAGGGAAGCCTTTGCTTAGAGGCCTGTGGTCATGCCCGGACAGGTTTATTTAATTTTTCCTTTAATGTCCTAGTTCCAAGTGGAACAGCCCTCCTCTCCCAGGCTGCTGCTTTGTACCTCACATGTGAATCCTTTCAAGGCTGGTGTGCATTTCACAAGGGATCTGTTAAGCCTGTTCTCCTTATTCCCTCAGAATCCAGACTTGGCTGTGCAGACCCTGTAAGTTCCCAGAAGGTTTCCTCAGTGTCTCAGAGAAGCCCCTGAGCCCTTGGCTGTGTGATGCTGTGTCCCTGGAGAAGAGCTCAGACAGGCCAGACGCAGTGCAACGTGCTCACAGTGATGTTTAACAGAAGTTCTGGTTCAGAAGGAAGTGCAGACTGCCTGCTGTGATGGCAGGTGCTGTGGGATCCTCCTTGTGAGGATCCTGGTACTTCTCCATTGCTTTCCATCAGACTCATCACCTGACCACAGACTCCATCATTCCCAGCTGAGCACACCCTGGTTCAGATAAATCCTGTAGTGAACCCACTGAGTTTTAGTGCCACTCAACCACCCCTCTTGGCCTCTCAGTATCCAGCTCATGCTTTCTGCTCTCCACAGAGCCACTTTGAGGTCCAAAGTCAAGCTCAGTTTTTAAAAGGTGAACAGCTTTAAGATCAAAACCTCCAAAAAGTTTAATCGATGTTTCTTGACACCTTTTTAAGTTTAAATTAAGTACAGAAACCAAAATCTTAACAGCATTGCCCTAACTACCTCCAGGAATGGCTGCAGGATTTCTCACGGTTGCTCCATTAGCTCTCTTTTGTTCACTGTGAAATAGCAGCAAAACACCCTTTCTGGAACATTTCCTCTATTCCTAGAAACAAAAAACCAGCTTAAACTAGATCAGTAACTTTTAGCTTGCATGGTTTGTCTTTGAGGGTCCTAAAGAATGAGTTGTCTGGAGGGAAAGAAACACCAGCAACAGGTCTCTGTGTAACAGTGCTGCAGCTAAATGAAGTGCAGCAGGTGAGAACTTTGCTGCTTTGAAACCCCCTTCTCAAGGGTGAATGTGTATTTTAGCAAACGTTCTGGAGCACTGTTACATGAAGATTCATATTAGTAATGAAAACAAGAGCTTTTGCTAAAGAAAAAACATGCTATTTTTGAATGTTTCTAAAATAAAACCAATATAAGTGATTTATCTTTTTTTGGTTGAGTTTTAAAAATCAAATGACTTGACGGTCCTTATGAGGACCTTCTGCCCTGGCCTGGGATGGCTCGGGCTCCAAGGGGTGAATATTCTTTGGGAGTCAGTGGCCAATCCACTTTACTGGGAAAACCGAGGGTCTGTCCCTGTACCTGCCGATGACACTGTTTTAAAGGTTGTAATGCCTTTTATTGCCCTGCGAGAGCGAGAGGAAACAGCCCAAGGGCAGTGAAGCTGGAGCGGTGTCACCGACTGGGAGCAGCCTGGTTTAGGCTTTAGGCCAGGCTCTGCTTTGCTCAGAGAAATGAGGCGACCCAGTTATTATCTGCCTTCATATGGGGTGTGAGGCAAATGATGTAGTCAAGATCAAGCTGGAATTGGCATCAAAGGGCACAGGATCTGCTGCTCTCCAGCCACCTGCAAAGTGCCCTGGCTGGGCAGCAACTCAGAAGGGAAGGGCTGAAGGGGCACCACTGCCAACAGCAGCAGCCCCCAAGGCAGGAAACAGCCTCTTGGGTGTAACTCGTTCTGATTAGCTTCACAAGAGGTGAAAAATGTGGAGTTCAGTTAGAAAAGCTGTGCCTTCCCCATCCCCACTGTGGCTGAGCCCTGATCACAACTCATCCTTCTGTGATTTGGGGCTGCAGCACCCCCACTCCGACACAGCCCTGCCCCGAAAATCCGGGGGTTTTAACCACCACCCTAAGGACTCATCTGTCAGCCCTTATTACAGACTAACTGCTCACAGACCATTCGCTAAACATGCCTTCTTTCTCCCAAAGGGAACGTCCATTTAATTCTTAAAGTTTAATTCTTATACTTTGCAGTACTTTGTATTTAGAAACGTCACGGACCCCTCACCCTTAGAACCCCCAGAGAGGGCTGTGCTCTCCAGGCGATTCCCATAGGAATTGCCAGTCATGGATGGGCCATCAAACCGCAGATCTCCCCCTGGATTTAAATCAGGTATTACAGAAGAACAAGGCAGAAGCATTTGCTTTAATGTTCAAGCCAGAGCCTGTCCCATGCTGGCCGGCGGTATCACTGCCCGCTCCCTACCGCACGTAGTTCTTGGGGAAGAGCTGGAAGAGCTTGCCCTCCTGCGTGGGCTCGAAGCCGTACTTCTCCAGGTTGTTGGGGTCGAACGTGCCGTCCTTCACGTCCTTCTCGATGCGCGGAGCCACCAGCTCGTCGAAGAGCCGCCGGGCCGTCATGGGCTGCTCGGAGCCCTCGGGGGCGCGGTACGACACGTAGGGCCGCAGCTTGAATCCCGTCAGGTTGGGCACGACGAACTCGGGCACCATCTCCTTGACAAGGAGGAACTTCTTGTTGCGGGTGAGCGTGCCGACCTTCTTGGCACCGCGGCCCTTGTTGTGGCTCCGGGGGCCGCGCTTGCTGGTGAACGGCGACACGCGGTCGGCGCCGCGCACCAGCCCGCGGACTAGCTGGGTCAGCAGCCCCATGCCGGGGGGCTCAGCGAGCCGGGGCGGCCTCCGCGGGCACCGAGAAATGAGCGAAGCCGGAGCGAGTCGCGGAGAGCAGCCGGGGGCTCCCGAACGGTGCCGGGCCCGGGTCCCCCTCAGGCCCCGCAGCAGCCGCGCCGCGCTCCCGGCCCCCAACACCGCCCGCTCCCATTGGCCGGGCCGCGCCAGCCAATCCGCAGCGCCGATGCTGCCCCCGCGCGGCACGCGCGCCCCGCGGCCCGAGGGGAGCTCTCCCCGCCAATCAGCGGCGAGCGGCCCGCGGCGTGGGCGGGGCCTGGCGCGGCCGCGCCCCCTGGCGGTGGCGGGCGGGGTCTGCGCCCTTCGGCCCCGACCGGGACCGGGACCGGGACAGGGACCGGCACGGGGAGCAGGGGCTGGCACCGGCACCGGTACCGGTACCGGCGCGATGGCGGGGGCAGGAGCAGGTGAGAGGGTGCCGGGGGTCGCGGGAGCGCGGCGGCGGGAGCCGGGCCTGGCGGGCTGTGCGCTGCGCGGTGCCCCCGGCCGGTGCCGGTGCCTCAGGCCGGCGGCAGGCCCGGTTGTTTCCTTGTCCGGCGCCGTGCCCCGAGCTGTCCCCTGGCGGGCCGGGGCCGGGCAGAGCAGCCGGGCTGTCCGGGAGGGCGAGCAGCGGTCGGGGCAGTCCCTGCCCGGGCAGTCCCTGCCCGGGCACTGTGGTGCTGTCCCCGGGGCCGTGCCGGCTTTGCTTTCCTCGGGGAGCAGGGACGGGTCGGGCGGTGCCGCCGGGCTGTGGCTCCGTGGGGAGGCTCCCGGGGAGTTTCATTCTCAATTCCCGTGGCTGTGGAGAAGTTTCTTCGGGAGAAGTCCCGTCCCCTGCTGGGTTTTGTTGCTCAGCACAAAGGGGTGATAAAGTTTAAAAGTTATTGTTCCCCTTGTGTTGTTCAAGAGTTTGGATCAGAACTGCGGTCATCTCTTAACTCAGTCTTTGTTTTTGTCTTTGCTCCTGTCGCACCTCCAGACATGGATGAAGGGGACAACACCAGCCTTGAGGTACAATATGTTTTGCTCTTATTTTTGGACTTATTTATTTCCCTGTGGGTGTTTCCAGAAGCTGAAAGCAGCTGTACCTAATTTGATAGCATTGGGACAATGCCTTTAGATGTTCTTACTTTGAGAGAGCCGTTCCTGCTGGGAGTTTTATCCTTTCAGACTTTTAAGGATTGGTGCCATTATACTCTGTGTGTGTGTTTTTTATTTCTTGCAAACCATTCATGTTCTGCTTCATATTCTAAACTGTTTTCTTAATGGTATGATTTAAAGACTTTCATTTTCAGCCTAAAGAAGGAGGAGTTGCAGAATTCTGGTGGCCTGCACTTGTTGCATTTGTTTTTAATCACAATTGTGAAACTCACAGACCAAAAAGGTACATGGTGCTTTCCCTGGTCGTGAAAAACAAACCCATGAGAGCAAATAGTTCTCAGAACTAAAAACCACACACCATGTACTTGTACACAGTTAACAATGTTTTGTGAAAATCCAGGTTCTCTAGTCAAAACAAGGCACGGGTGCCTCTGAGCTATGAGGAAGCCTTGTGTTTGGGCTGATCCCTGTTTTAAGTCCTTGTTTTCAGGGCTGATAAGCCTTTCCCACCCCTCCTGGAAGGGGAATGTGTCAGTGTTTGCCTTGGACTGCAGTGAGGAGTTGCTGGACTCTCAGTGCTGGGTGCCTGTACTCTGGATGGGTGTGAGCTGCACATTTGTGCTCATTGCTGTTGAGTCTCGAGCTCTTAAGGAAACTTCCACATCAGGAGGCAGAGCAAGGCTCTTTGGGCCAGCCCACACTCTCAGCAGGTGGCTGCTCCAATTTCAGGTGCAGTGAGGGGCCTGCAGGGTGGTCCCACAGGGGTTGTGGGTCTGAGGCTGCTTTGGGGCTGGGTGAGGTGAAGTCCTTGGCTGTGCTGAGCACAGAGAGAGCTGCCCTGGTGACTTGGCTGTGAGCTCATTCCTGTCCCAGGAGCTGTCACAGCAATCACTGACATGTCTCAGGTGTTTGCACAGCTCAGCCTGGCTGCCCTGCTTCCTCTGCTTGTCCACAAGGATTGTCTAAGCTGGGAAAGATCCTCCCTGAGTCTGAGCAGGGTAATATCATATTGTCACTGGTGAAGACTTTGCAAGAACCTCTTGGTGGTTCTTGGAGCTCTGAATTTCTTCTTTCCCTTGTTGCTTTTCTGCACTGGGGCCCCAGCCTGGGCATGTTTGTGTTTTCTTCTTTTCCCTGTGGATTTGTTTCTTCTCTTGCAGCAGCAATGTGAGTGTCAGTTGGCAATTACTATTTTTGGAGTTATTTGAGATCATGCAAGCCTGGGAAGGAGCAAACTGTCCGTGTTCCAGTGTCCCTGGCACTGTCAAGGGGAAATGAATACATTAAGTGACCACAACAGACTTCCACCAGGAACTCTGTGTCACCAGGTGTTATACCTGTTGCTGACACATTTTCAGCTTTTTATTTTTCAAAATCTTGTGACTTTTCACTGTAATCCCATGAGTAATAGTCTGATAACAATAGTGACAGAGTTAGTTTGACTCATATTGGGAAGATAAACACCAAAGTGCTAAAGTGACCTGAGAAGGCAAAGTGAGCACAGGGATCTTTGTGAGGTGACTGGTCTGGCAGGAGTTTCCTTTGTGCTGTAAAACTGGAATGAATTCCATTAGGGAGACCAGTTTGGTGACTTGGTGTGCACTTCATTTTTCTCTTGGTGGCAAAGCTGAGTTCAGCTGTCATCCACATCTGGAACCACGGGCAGGAGTGGGACCTGAACTGTCTGTAGTGCTCAATTCAAGTGCTTTTAAGGGTCAAGACTTAGAGGGGAGTGTGTTTGTCCTTGTACTCACATTGTTTTCATTTGTTCCTAAGAATTGTTTTGCCTTTTCCCCCCATTCTCTTACGTTTTGGGCTGGTATTTGTGAGGCTGTTTTAGGTACCAGGTTTTGTTCTTGAGTGACACTGGTGGATACAGGTCCCAGGGCAGCACACCTGGGGTCAGGGCTCCTGCCCAGGTGCATCACCTGCTTTTTATGATGACTTTAATATGCTGGTTTATGACTTGTTTTCTCAGTCTTATAAAGTCCTTTGCATTCCATTCTCATCCTTGTTGCTTTGAATAACATAGAATGATTAAAAAAGTGTTCATGTCACTGTTTGACCCTGGTTTAGGACTGTTCAGGAATGCATTGAACTGACATCAACACAAAACTCCCCTACTGACCCTGCTCCACTGAATGTTTCTGTTTGCACAGTGGGTTATAAGTGAAAGAAAAACACAATCAAATTGGTTGAGATGTTTTCATGGGGGCTTTTTTCCACCTCTGGAAACTAATTGCACATTTCTTTTGGTGCCAGGCTCTGTTGCCGGGGGGTGGGACCCCCATCCTGCAGTTTGTGGAGGACAGGATCCAGACCACCATGGTAAAGTGGAGCTGCAGTCAGCTGGCTGAGGGGTGGGGGTTCATCCAGAGCAGCTTCTCCTGAGCTCCACCAGCTCTGCTAAGTCACTGCCAAAGTCTGAGCATTTGTTTCTTTGCTGTCACTGTGCATGAGGCAGGAAGTCATTGCTGTTACTTAGAATCTCAGGCTGGTTTGGGTTGGAGGGAACCTTAAAGCCCATCCATCCCACCCCTGCCATGGCAGGGACCCCTCCCACTGTCCCAGGCTGCTCCAGCCCCATCCAGCCTGGCCTGGGGCATTGCCAGGGATCCAGGGGCAGCCCAGCTGCTCTGGGCACCCTGTGCCAGGGCCTGCCCACCCTCACAGGGGACAATCCCTTCCTAAAATCCCATCTAACTCTGCCCTCCTTCATCTTCCTCCTTTATCATGCCCTCCTTGTCCTGTCCCTCCATTCCTTCATGCACTCCCTGTGCACTGAGTTGATCAGCTCACAGATCTTTGGGAAGAAAAACAGGGAATATTTTCATGTGAGCTTAGGACTGGTCACTGATGCAGTTTAAACTTCTTGCATATAAGATGCTTAAATTAAAAATTAAATATTTATGAACATGCTTGACTTTTAGACACCTCATTGAGCTAAGTGTTCTTCAGCCCTTCAAAAAGTATGTAGTAACTTCTGAAGTTGAAAATTACTAACTTCTTTCTCCCTAAATTCCCCTCCCAGCTGACTGGAATTGCAATTGGAGCTGCAGTTGCACTGTTGCTTATAGCAGTTGTTGTGTTTGTCGTGTACAGAAGAGTGAGACAGTCTAGTAAGTACTTGACAACCATGTAAGTTTTAAAACCAGTTTTTCCAACAATTTTGAGTATTTCTGTAATTTCCTCGGGTAGTTGTTTGCTGTGGAGGTGTGGTTCTTGCAGGACAGCAGCTTTAAAGGATGGAGAGCTCGTGCTGATTCCCTTCCCCAGGTCTGAGCCCAGAACTGTCACAGGCAGGACCTGGAGGTTTTGTTTCTTTGGTGCAGGAGCAGTGTCAGCCTCAGGATCATCTGTGAATTATGCAGATGATTTCCACCCTACTGTGATTTCACAGTCACAGGCAGGAGAGATGATTGAATTAGAAGTTTCCTGCAGGAGATTAAAACTAGCCAGTGCTTCTGTCTGTTTAGAGCCTTTATCTGCTCTGGGGCTGAGGGGGAGCCTCAAGGCAGCCCTGCCTTGCTCTGGCTTGGCCAGAGCTGGGCTGTGAGGGATGCCAGGGTGGTTTGAGTTCCAAAGGCTGCCCACAGGAGCTGTGCTGGAGGCAGCCAAGGCCCCAGGCTGTGCTCAGGTGCTTTCCCAGCTGCTGAAGGTGGTTTCTGATGTGCTGCTTCTGTTTCAGAACAACCTCAGCCACACGTGCCTCAGTACAGGTTCCGCAAGAGGGACAAGGTGATGTTCTACGGGAGGAAGATCATGAGGAAGGTGAGAGCACCTGGGAAAATCCAGTCTGGGAGGTGTAAAATCTGCAATCCTTCACTTGTTGAGCCTGGCCCAGGGCCTTCAACCTATGAAATCTCCCTGGGATTTTGTGGATGTTTCAGAACTCCTGCAATACTGGCTGGATTGCTGGTGGAGCAGCAGTAGCTTCTCTTTCTGGCCAGACCTTTCCTCTTTGAAAAATATTTGCAGTCAATGAGGGTAGCAATAAATCAATGAGTATCTAACTCCTGTAGGGAGTTACTCATTGTTCAAATATCCCAGAATCCCAGACTGGTTTGGGTTGGAGGGAACCTTAAATCCCATCCTGTCCCACCCCAGCCATGGCAGGGACCCCTCCCACTGTCCCAGGCTGCTCCAGCCCCATCCAGCCTGGCCTTGGGCACTGCCAGGGATGCAGGGGCAGCCCCAGCTGCTCTGGGCACCCTGTGCCAGGGCCCACCCTCCCAGGGTCCTGGCTGTTCCCTGTGCTGCCAAGTCCAGGTGTGCAGTCACTGCAAACTAACATCTGTAGAAAAATAAGGTACAGGGAAGTAACCATTCTTAGTCATGCTGTGTGGAGGAACACTTCCTGCTGTGAACTGCCCCAGCCTCTGCCTCCCACACTTCATTGAGGTGAATTCAAACACTTTGACTTAATTAGACACTGGTGTGTTTATTATTCTGTTCTAGAGCTATGGTTCATTGTGGAGGAGGTGGTTACTCCCTGAATCTTGTGTGTCAGGGCAGACTTTAAGTAGAATTTGGCCAAAAAACCCTCAATGAGAGGAAATTTTGTGTGTGCAACTTCATAATTTTAATATTCATGATTTTCATGTGCATCTTCATAATTTGAATATTTTTACTGAGCTGTTTATATGTAACTCACATAAGTAAAGAATGCTTAGAATTCCACATAGGAGAATATTGCAGGTAGTTTTTTATTTGAGTTTTAGACCTTTGTTTTTGCATTTCTTCCCAAGGAAGGCAGAGAACATTACACCCAAACTGCTCTGGGTAGCACTTAATGGGTTTTCGATAACATGCCAAGATTTTACTTCAAAAAATAAAACCCTCCAAACTAATTAAAGATTTCTTTTGCAACAGAAACTTTTTACAGAGCTTCAACTCTTTGGGTAGCAAATGGAGAACTGGGAATGTTTTGAAAGTACCTAGTGAGGGGCTTTCTTGGTGTGGCAGTTGTGGTGTTTCTCCAGAGGGTGGCACCTGGGAACTGGGAAATGCAAGGAAAAGCCTTGGTTTGTCACAATCACAGCCAGAGAGAATCCTGGAATATCCTGAGCTGGAGAGACCCTCCAGGATCCCCCAGCCCAGCCCGTGTCCGTGCCCAGCCCCCCAGCCCCACCCTGGCAGCCCTGGCAGCGCTGCCCAAAGGCTCCTGGAGCTCTGGCAGCCTCGGGGCCGTGCCCATTCCCTGGGCAGCCTGGGCAGTGCCAGCACCCTCGGGGGGAAGAGCCTTGCCCTGAGCCCCAGCCTGAGCCTGCCCTGGCACAGCTCCAGCCCTGCCCTGGGTGCTGCCCTGTCCCAGAGCACAGGTCAGTGCCTTACTCCTCTTCCTGTTGCTGAGTGTTCCTGAATGAGAAGCACAGCTAAGAACCTCTTCCCTCTGCCATCCATTAGCACTGTAGTGGTTGATTGATAAAATCAGAATATACTCTACTTGCTTTTTAGAAAGGAAGTGATCCTGAAGTAGATACTCCAATCCTCCAAGGTCTTACATGAGCTCTCCACTCTGCTCATGCTCTAGTGGTTGGTAACGGTGTTGGTGCCTCAGCAGGGTTGGAATTAGCGGGTTGGTTTTTTGGAGTTTGGGGTTTTGTGACTGTTTTTGTGTCCATTCTCTCCTCCTAGGTTACAACTCTTCCCAACTCTCTGGTTGGGAACACTGTCCCTCGCCAAAGGATGCGGAAACGGGCCAAGGTTTTATCTCTGGCTAAAAGGTACTCGAGACTGGGAAGGGGAAGATTCATGTCATGGGGCTGCTTTGGGGTTCTTGTTTGTGGTGTGAAGCTTATGCCTAACAGAGTCCTTTTCTGTAGCTGTTGGTTTTTCCCAGTCCTATCAGCTGGGAAGTTTGCTGAACTGGTATGGTTTTGGTGAGGAAGGGCAGGAGGGTGGAATGTTTTAGCTAACTGATAGTGTGTAACTTGGGATGGTGAATTTTATAAAACAAGTAAATACTTGTTTAACATTTCCTGTTAGTACAAATTTAACATTTCCTATTAGTACAAATGAGGGAACATCCTGAACTTCTGTTGTCCTTTGTAGGATCCTGCGTATTAAGAAGGAATGTCCAACTCTGCAGAGGAAAGAGCCTCCTCCTTCTTTGCTAGAGGCAGATCTGACTGAATTTGATGTCAAGAATTCCCACTTGCCATCAGAAGTCCTGTACATGCTTAAAAATGTCAGGTAATGTTAAATGGAAAGAGAAATTTAGAGTTTGGTTTTGATGGGTCTTCAAATAAATATGTAAATAGGTAAATATGTAAATATTTGATAGCTTGTGTTAAATCTCAGAATCCTGAGGGAGTTGATTGAAATTCATCTGAGCATAAGGACAGAATAAATGACTTGGAATTTTCTAGGAATGTTAAGAAAACAGTTGAGTTAGTTTTAAAAATTAAAAAAAGAGATGGGGTAAAAAAGGAAGTAGATTCGTTGCCTTGGTTTGGGAATAAATAAGTCTAATAAAGGTCTCCTAACATGAACAGATTTAGTCCATCTTAAAACTTCTGTTTAGGCTGTATCAGGCATTTTGTTTGGTTTTTTTTTTGCACAGAAAAGCATCATAATTGGTAAATGTTAATTGGATACCATATTGACAGCTCCCTGGGCTGCAGAATCTTTAACTTCTCTGCCTGAAAAGGTTGCAGATAAATCAAAGTCAACTTAATCCCCACAGCTCTTTGGCAGACTAAGAAGAAGGGATGGTCTTTGTGCTCCTTCAGCAAGGGGTTAAATTTGCTGACACAGCAAAGAGGAGGAGATCTTCCAATCTGTAATTTTGATTTTGCTTCTGGATGTTCATTTTTCCTCCCACTTGTGATACAATGTAGTCCTGAAGGTCATACATTCTCAAATAGAAATGCTATTTCAGTCATCTGAACTTGCTGCTGTGGAATTATGATCTGCTATGACTAATTGATGTTGCAGTAGGATTTGATGGATTGATCCTGATAAATGTGAGCTGTTGCAGCTCTGTGCAGAGTGATCAGGTGTGAAATCCATATTTCTCTCTGCCTGACAGTGACTGACTTGAGTCCAGGTGTGTGTTAGCTGCAGGAGATGGAATAGTCCAAACTTGCAATTCCATGCAGATGAAGGAGCTTCTCCCTCTTCTCAGTGTTTCTCCTGTGCCCTGCTTCCCTGGGCAGCTGCTCGAGAAGAGGAAGTTTCCTGGGGTACCTTTTCTCACCGAGTGTGTTTGTCTCACAGGTTTTTATTTTTATTCCCCTCCACAGGCTACGCTGGTGTTTGCTGGAGGAAGTTTGGCTGTACTTCCTTCTGAGCCTGCCTTCCTTGGAGAGCTCTCCTCCAAGGGAGCCGAGCACTTACAGTTCTGTGTTCCATGCTGCTCTTGCACCTTATTTTGGGGAGCTCTTTGGGGCTCCTTCCCTGCAGCTGCCTCTCTGGGCTTTCTCTGCTCCTTGTGCCTGGGGCTTTGCTAGTTTAGGAGGGATTTTCTGAGGACTGTGGTAATTTCAGGTTTTCCCTTTGCATTTTCTTTGCTGCAGGGTCCTTGGGCACTTTGAGAAGCCCCTGTTCCTGGAGCTGTGCAAGCACATGTACTTTGTGCAGCTGCACGAGGGCGAGTACATCTTCCGTCCCGGGCAGCTGGACGACAGCATCTACGTGGTGCAGGATGGAAAGCTGGAAGTTTGCATCCAAGAAAGTGTAAGAACCCACTGCTCTGCACTTCCTGAGAGGAATCTGTTGGCACAGCAGATAGGCTGGCATGAATCATTAAGCATTGATTAAACTTAGACACGTGAATCACAGTGGTTCAGGAGGGATTAATCCCAGCTCTGCAGGGCCGTGGTATTTGTAAAGATCAAGGTTTGTAGCTCTGCTCCCTCGTGTCTCAGATAAGAGAGCAGAACACAAAGCTGATGAGGCAGCTGGAAATATCCTCACACAGGAGATGTGTTATTGAGGGAAGATAGGGTGCAAGGAGGGCTTGGAAACATTGACCTTTGGAAAGGTTGTTAAAGAAGGTATTTGGGCACAGAGAGCAGGACTCTGAGACCAAACTCACCTCAGAATAGTCCAGCAGGAGTCAGTGGCTTTGTCTGGGAGGTAGAAGAGTCAGATTCACTTTTGGGTGGACAGGGGAAAAAAGATGATGATTTGTTTTCCATGTGAGTCTTAAAATCTTGAGAACCAGCCCTTGTGATCCCTTCTACCAAGTTAATTTTTTAATTTTTACCTTCTTCCTGACTAAACTTTGAGTTTAACTTTTGAATGTGAGCAGTTTTCCAGTGGCTGAGAGTTTAGTGGGCTTGTGTTTGGAAATTATATAAAATTTGCTGATTTCTGTGTAATTTTACATTTTGCTGCTCCTGTTTTGTACAACCTCTTAACAGGTAACCCCTTAGTAAAAGGAGCTCGTTCTGCTTCTTGATGAAGGAAGGTTTCTTTTGTTGGTGTTTCATAGCAAAGACAAGCAGGTCACAACATCCCTGGAAAAAAAAACTGGCTTGTAGTTTCTTCTAATTTATCACTTTTAGAACGCTGTTTTAAAACTTTGTGGTTGCAATTAGCACATTTCCATCAGAGCAGAGAGAAGAGAAGCATCCAAGCTTTCTGAACTGCTCTGAGTGCTGAGGTGCAGCTGTGAGGCTGCAGTAACCTGTGTGTGTGCTTGCAGGATGGGACAGAGGTGGTGGTGAAGGAGGTGCTGGCAGGAGACAGCGTGCACAGCCTGCTGAGCATCCTGGATGTCATCACGGTGAGTGCTGGGGCCCACAGAGCCTGGCAGGGGAGCAGCCCTTGGACATTCCTGGGGAAGAATTGTCACTGTGATACACAGAGGGAACACAGTAACACACAAACAACAGGTGTTCAGGCAGAGAAGAAGAAAAGAACTCTCTAGTTTATTGTTGACTTCATATCTATCAGTTTCTGGACAGTGAGCAGAGATTGGACAGAGAAGTTCCCACCTCTCCATCTCCACTGGTCACTTGAGAAGTCCATCAGGTGATATCTTTTCACCAAGGAATGCAAACATGATTCTTGTTTATCTTACAATTCATGAGAACTGACTCCATTATACCAAAACAAATCAGAAGGCTGATTTTCAGGGACAACAAAGAATCAGAATGCAGAATGTTTTTTTTTTTTCTTTTTGATGAATTCTCCTCCTGCCAGGCCTTTGCAGGTGTAAGCTGAGCTCTGTGGTGTTGCTGTGTGAATAACACACGACACAAACTCCTCGTGAATTTGCTTTCAAGGCTGCTTGAAGAAATGAATCTGACTGTTTATTTCAGGGATTGCTCCCTCATATACAATTTCCACAGGCCACTGTGATTGGTGAATGAGAGACAGAACTCTTCACCCACATTGGTCAAATCAGAGAGACATCAGAGAAAATCCCTCCCACAGAATTTAAAGCATGAATATTGTTACAAGAACAATTCTGTTGTTTATGTTCAAGCTCTGGGAACAAGTTTCAGAAAACCCAAAACATCAGAGAAACAGAGCATTAGAAACTCAGAAATTTCAGGCCTGAAAAACCAGTCTACACTGTGGTGGGGAGAGTGGTTGTGAAATGGGTGCTTGACTGGCTGCTTCTTTATTACCAGGAGGATTTGAATGATCCCTTTATGTCTGGAAAACTGAGATTACAGTTTGATGTGCTCAATTCACAACTCAGGCAGGAGCAGGACCGGGCTGGGGCCCAGCAGTCTGGGCTTTTAGATGTTTGATGGATTGCTTAATGAATTTGTTTTTATTTAGTCTAATGAAAATAAAGATGACAGTTGTTGGTACTGTAATTGAGCTGTGAAACCAGTTGATGGATTTGTTTTGTTTTGTAACATCAGTGGTGCTGGTGGCCAGCTGAGGGCTGTGCTCCTTGGCAGGGGCCAGGATGAGCTGAATGCTGATCCTGTTCAGTGCAAAAACTGGTGGATTTTGTTTCAGTTGGAATTAGAGTGATGGTTTTGCTGAAGTCACTTTTGGAATGCATAAATGGAAGGTGTTGGATTCAACATCTTTGATAATACCCAACCTCTGAAGGTGTTTTCTTGAAGGATTTTGTTAGGCTGGGATTTGAGAGGATAAAGATGAATCTAATCAATAAGTTGTTCATGTTTGACCTTGTGTCGTGTTTCTGCCATGCTTGGCGGTCTCTGTTCATCAAAAGGTGCCATTGCTCTGTGTGAGTAGTTAAAGGATTCTCTGAAGTGTTCTTTGTCACTTCAAAAGCAGGCACACCCCTCTATATCCACATTATCTGTACATCTATATTATGTGTATCTGTAGTTCCCATTGAACCTATTGATGGTGATAACATTTTTTAAGCTTGGTCACAGTTTTCTCTGTAGGAAGGGAATAATTTGGACTGTAAAAGTCTAGTTCTTGCTATCAAATTCATATTATCTATGTAAATCCATCTTAGTACCTTTGCTCTTCTTATTTCCACCTCTAAATTTTCTTCATGATAATATTCTAAAGAGCAGGACCATCATAGAGGATCATGAATACCAGTCATGTTCTTGCTTGTTCAAACAGAATACAAGAAAAGAAATCCTTGTATACAGTGCTTTATGACTTTGTTTCTAAATAAGTGGTTGCCATTCATTTTTTGTCTTGTTGGGGTTTTTTTCATTTTTAATTCTCACTCTGTCATTTTTTCTTCTCTTTCTCATTAGTTATACTACTGATAAGTAAAAAATAAAAATGATTGAAAGTGTGCTGAACAGAGTTAGCAGTCTGCAGAAGATTCTGTAATGAAAAAACTTTGAAATATTTTTTGCTAGACCTTTTCTCATTTATTTTTACTACTCTTTTGTTCCTCACTTCCCTGCTTCATGAACTGCTTGTTTAATTGCTGTTTTTCCTCTTCCTTATGTTCCTTGCAGACTTTATGTAGAGGAATAGCATGAAAATAGGCAAGGAGAGAGGAAGTAGCACTGGATCCAAAAAACAGAGGAGACCCCCTCAGTGCCATCCCAGATCAGTGAGTCTTAGAACATCCTGCAGATACCAGAACCTGCATTAGATTTCACTGCATCACCAAACACAGGGCTCTGGCATGAGGAGCAGGTGTATTCAGAGAGGATTGCAGTTGTCTGAGCTGGATTTGTGATTCTTCTGGCTGATTTTGCACCATGTGATGTCAGGCTGGTCCCTCACTTAGTTGAGAGTTGTGCAAGAAAGTTGGGGTTTCTGCAAGAGGTGGCAAGATCTTGTTGGTGGACCTAAAGGAGAGGTCACACCAGAGGTACTTGAATCTTTCAGCTTTTAAACTGAAAAGTCCCTTTAGTTCTGCTGAATACAAAAGTAGCAGCTGTGACATGAGCCTCCCCTTATTCTGAGAACAGATTGATGCTGCTTTGTCCAAACTCTGAGGACAGACTGGAAGCTTTTGAGTCCAAGTAGCTGCAGGCCCTTTCCTGGTATTCTGGAACAGTTCAGAGGTGAAGTTAATGGCTTAGACTTGATACTGCCTCAAATCCCAAAGAAATCTCTGAGCTGAGCCTTGCTGATGTCTCTGTTTACAGCAACTCTTGCTGAGAGCCTGTGTGTGCAGCCAGAGCTTTTTCCCAGTGTTCATCCAGAGTGAAATGATCCAGCAGAGATCTGATGCTGATTGCTGGAGATCTGGGGTTCACTCTTCTCTTGTCCTCCATGGATGGATGCTCTTAGGAAACCTGGGGCCTGGTGGCATAGTTGGAGTAAGAAAGTTGGAAAGAGAAGAGGCTGTGAGGGATATTGATCAAATGGCAGTGATGGGGGGGGGGGGGGGAAATGAAAGTCAGGATTAAAAGAAGCTGGAAAAACACTTGGATAAAGGTGAGCCTGCAGGGCTGACAAGATAGATGAGGTTATCAAGAAGTGACTGATGGCTGCAAGAGCTTTGGGTGCAGCAGTGTTGATGTAGAGGATGTTAGGGAGGAGTGGAGGAAGACAAAATCCAGCCATGGAAATGAAGAGAACATGCCAGATTTTTGGGTCCAAAAAGGAGCTACCACTGCAGGTGGGAGAGTGAGAAACATCTGTGTCTCTTGCAGCAGATTTCTTGACCAAACTTGATTGGATTTGGCCATAAGCTGTCACCTGGGTTCAGCTGCTGCTTGGAGGTGATGCCTCAGCTCTTGGAACGAGACAGGAGTAAATAGTTACCTGCCCTGAGAACAAGACATTCTCTGTTGAAAAAAACCCTGTTTCATAACTGATTATAACTTAACTGTTCTTGTCATCTCAGTGTGTGATTGCAAAATAGTATAATTTGAATGTGGTATTCTCCCTGTGCTGCTCATAACATTAGATCTGAGAGAAGTGACAATTATGGAACATTTCCTCTTCACACTCCTCTGACAGCTCTTACATGTCCCAGCCACATTAGCCGTGGTGTTGGCCCTTTCAGAAGAGCTGCTCTCATGCAGGGATTTCAAAGAGGCAAAATTATATGCTGAAAACTTGGAGGAATGGGCTGTTCTTGGGAGAAAAAGGCTTCTGCATTGTTATCTGTTATTACCCTCGAGCTATTTTTCTCAGGTTGTCAGCACTGAGCACTTTCCAGAAAAACCCAAACACTTTACTGGGTAGACTGGAGAGTTCTGGGATATCCAGGGCTCAGTTTGCTCTTTGGAATAACTCATGAAACACCATTAAACTTGATGATTATCCTTGTCCAGCAACTAAAGATTTAATAATTTCCTTAGTTTTTTAGATAGGTAGGAAATACAGTTGATGGCAAATGCAGTGCTTACAAGCACACTGTACACATTTTCTTTTACATGCACATATAAGAAGTCCAAATTAATTCTTCATGTAAAGCCAGACTTCAAACTGGCCTGTAAAAGAGGATTTATTTTTGGGTATAGCCAAAGCACAGAAATGTTATTTATTAATTTCTTTACTTAATTAAAAGACACTTGGGAAAACTGAGGACATTGGCAGCTTTGCACTGTAGGTCAAAGAGATATTTAAAATTTCAGATCCTTCAGGAACTTGAAAATCAAGGCTATTAATATCATCTCCAGATTTTATAAAAAGGTCAGCTGAAGTTGGTGTAATTAAGAAATTGGTTCCAATTAATTTAATTTAATTTTAGAATCCGCTTCATGGTGCCTTCTAGACCAGCAGGCAAACAGAGCTGCAGCTTTATTTTCCAGAGTCATTAGAGAAAGTCTCTTGTTTGGTTTTGCTGGGTTCTTTAGGCAGAAATTCCTTCAAAGTGTGTTGAGTTGTCTGCTGCTCTGCAAGTCTTGCAGGCAGTTTGGTTTGTAATCAGCATTTAACATCTGGGTGTCAGTGTTGGGAAAAAGGTGCCTTCTCTTGCTCAGGAGGGGGAAAACTGCTAGAGCTCTGAGGTGCTGTTAAAATAGAAACTCCATTTCTTCCTTTGCTCCTGCTCTGTGCTGCTAGAAGGCTCATTTTATCTTACAAATACTGTGTAAATCAATATTTGATGGATTTGTAAGTTTACTTATGAGTTAGAGTTGTTGTTTCCAGCATTTATTAAGTGGGTAAAAGAGACATTGTCTGTCTATATTTTTATCCAAGTGTTTGGCAGTAGATTTTTGTTAACATCTATTCTCATTTAAGGCAGAAAATCCAAACCCAGAGGCTTGCCTTCCAGTGTGAAAAAAATCTCTGTATTCTACCCACTTTTCATTTGTTTGTTAGTTCTCCATCTGTTCTTTGAGCAGAATGGTCTAGACCTACTTTGTCTCCTTGTCTCCTGTAGAGGGAAGCTGTTTGGTTTTGTCACATGGAATATTTCATATATATATATATATATATATATATTATGTATCTTGAAACACAAGAAGTCTGCCTGTCTTTTGCCTTACTCCATTATGTCTGTAATTGCTGTACAATTTTGTTGTGTTTTTCACTGGTTGTGTGAGTCTGGGGTTGTTTTTGCAGCAAATAGCTGGGTTGTCAGTACAGATAATAAAATCAACAAACCCTCTTTTCTCTGCAGCCTTGACTAGCTGGGATTTCAAATGCTTCTGAAAGCTGGCTCTGAATAAAACTGTGTCAGAGCTGAGAGCCTGGCACTTCCCTCAACCTGATCCAACTCCCTGGAGCTCTTCTTTCCCTGCCCCTGTCTCTAATGCAGGTGTGAATTCACCCCCCAATGTCATGGAGCATGGAGGTTTAAATAGTATTTAATTTCAGTGTTTCAGAATCTCTAAGTCAGCCTCTAATAGTAGGTAATTAAAAAAAAAAAAAAGCTCGAGGCTTTTTGTCAGACCGTGTCTGTGAGACACAGACAACAGCAAAGCAGGAATTTGGGAAGATTGGGGTGGATAATTGATGGATTAAACCCGTGGCTCTGGAACTTTCTCTCTTAGGGTCACCCTGCTCCCTACAAAACCGTCTCGGCCCGAGCAGCCTCTCCCTCCACAATACTGAGGCTTCCAGCCAGTGCCTTCCAGGATGTGTTCCAGAAATACCCTGAAACCCTTGTGAGAGTGGTGCAGGTAGGTAGAGCTGAGGGGGAAGGGGGAAGTGCTCTCATTTCCAGGTTACAGGACGATATTTAGAGGCTCAGCAAACTTATCATCCATCCTGTGATAGATAGAGAACTGCTCAGCACATCCTATCAAGATTTGGATTGTTCTGCTGTTCTCCTGGCTGTTGAGCCCTAGACTTAATAGTCCAGCATTTTCCCAAACAGGCAAAAATAATTTGTGTATCTATTAATTGAGTTTCTGCCTCGCCAGTCAGCCAGCCCTGCAGTGTGAGTTTGTTGGTCCTTGGGGAGTACAAAGGTGCTGGTGTGGTCTCTGCAGCTTGGGGTGCACCAGGAGGGCTCCAGAATGGCTTGAGAGTCATGAACAGACTGTCACAGGTCCTGAAACAGGACTGCTGGACCCTCAGGAGCTGTTTGGTGAGGGCTGATGCTTTGTAAGAGTCGCAAAATTCAGACTCAATGTGAATTTTCACTTTAGAAGCCTCTGTCAGCACCTGAGGGAAGAGCTGTGCTTTGTGTCAGTTCTGTGTTCACCTTCTCTTGCTTTGCAGGGGCTCAGGGAGCTCTTAAGTGAGCATTTCCTGCAGGTGGGAGGTGGGGCAGGGATCAGGATTAGGATTTCCAGGGGGAAGCTCTGTCCCCAGGTGTGGCAGCCACAGGGTGACCCCACGAGTCGCTCTGGGCTGTCCTTTTGCTTTACTATCACTTCTGAATTTGTTTGTCCTTGCAAACTGTTCTGGTCTCTGGGTAATTTATGAGCAGCGCATGAACCTCCTCATACTGCTGGTTGAAGGAGAACAGATCATTAACACCAAATTAATTTGCTCTGTGAGAGCTGATAAAAAAGAGAGGATGGCTCAAGAGTGGGAATTAGCTGGCAGGGCAGAGGAAGGTGCCACTGATTCGTGTTAGGTTTGAGTGCTTATGGGGCAGTGGAACAGGTTCTCTAAGGGGAGAGCTGGAATAATTTTTTTAATGAGGAGGAATTTGGAAGTAAATACTTCTATTTCAAGGCACTAGTTTACTGATGTTTATAGAAAACAAAAAGCATTTGGTGTTTGGGAGTAAGACTTTGGATTCTCGTGCCATCAAATGATTGTGAAGTCATTAGTAAATCATTTGAATCTATCTCTGTCTCAATTTATCAGCTGCTCAAAAGGAATTTCAGCTTATTCTATTTTATAGAATGCTTTCGGGTACTCTGGTGCACGATTGTGTCTAAATGCCAGAACGTGTGTGGGAGAATACCAGATCCATTGCTCTTGCTTCTTTATTCCCTGTTTGCAGATCATCATGGTGAGACTGCAAAGGGTGACATTCCTGGCCTTGCACAACTACCTGGGGCTGACCACGGAGCTCTTCAGCTGTGTAAGTCTGGGAGGCAGGCTCTCATCCTCATGACAGGGCACAGAGAGATTTTCCTTCTTCCAGGAGGTCATAAAGCAAACGCCACATATTAATTTCATAATGACAGTGCTTGAGGACTGAGGCACTTGTCCAACCAGCCCATTAAAGCCAGCCTACGCTGCTGTCTGGGGAATTGGTGGGGAGGCTTAAACTTCCCAAGTGTATCATTCCAGAGTGATGTGTGTGCTCTGCTCGGTGCTTCAGCAGTTCGGGTGTTTGCTAATGATGTCACCTGGAGCAGTGGGCAAAACGCTGCCCCCGTGGTGGCAGAGGGTCAGGGAATACTCAGAATGTCAGGAATGCTGGGATGCACTGAAGGAGCTGCAGATCCCAGGGCAAGCCCCCCTTGGGGATCTGGGTCTGGTCAGCACAAGCTGAGCGGTAGCTGGGGCTCTGTGCAGGCTGTGGTTGATGTTTGTGTGCCCCTGCTGCTCCCGGCAGAGCCAGGCCATCCCTCCCATCTCCGTGAGCAGCGTCAGCGCCGGGGGCGGCGCCGGCAAGGCGGGCAAGAGACAGACGGCCAGTGCTTTGGAGGAGGATCGTGGAGAGAAGTTGGAAAAGGCTGGGGAAGCACTGGAAATGGGTAATGCCTCTGGAAACATGGGGGAGCTGTCCTCTGGGATCTACTGTAATTTTTGTACTACTTGCAGAATCCCAGTATGCAGAATGGTTTGGGTTGGGAGGGATCTTAAAGCTCACCTCCCACTATCCCAGGCTGCTCCCAGCCAGTCCAGCCTGGCCTTGGGCACTGCCAGGGATCCAGGGGCAGCTCCAGCTGCTCTGGGTACCCTGTGCCAGGGCCTCACTGCCCTAATAGTAAAGAATTTCCTCCCTAAATCCAGTCTAACCCTGCCCTCCTTCAGCTTGAGGCCATTCTCCTGTGTCTTTTCACTACATTTGATCCACTGTTGATATCAATGCTGTTATCAGAGGGTTTTTATTTTATCAGAGTAGTGAAGGATTGTTATTGTGACACACAGAGGGAACACAGCAACACACACAACAGGTGTTCAGGCAGAGAAGAAGAAAAGAACTCTCTAGTTTATTGTTGACTTCATATCTATCAGTTTCTGCACAGTGAGCAGAGATTGGTCAGAGAAGTTCCCACCTCTCCATCTCCACTGGTCACTTGAGAAGTCCATCAGGTGATATCTTTTCACCAAGGAATGCAAACATGATCCTTGTTTATCTTACAATTCATGAGAACTGACTCCATTATACCAAAACAAATCAGAAGGCTGATTTTCAGGGACAACATCAGATTGTCTTATATTAATTTCAGGTTTGAAGCCTTTGGATAGTCCTTAGCTTTAATGGGGAAATATTACTGTGTTCTTAATAATGTTGAGGGATGACGGAAAGGGGAAAAATAAGTGACTCATCATTTTGAATGCAGAGAGGGAATTGGGAAAATTCAGCACTCTAGACACCAGCAGAAGAATTGCTGGATATGTGTCTTCTCGGCCTAAAGACTCAGTACTGAAGGCAAATCCAGGAAAATAGGTGGAGTTGGATTTTACCTCTGCAGATGGAAAAAAACTCAAACAATTAAATCAAAACCAGGAAAAGGTTTAAATAATATTTAATGTCAGTGTTTCGGAATCTCTAAGTCAGTCTTTAACAGTGGGTAATTAAGTGTTCTTGTTGTTAGGGAAACTTACTTTATTAGGGGCTACCTTGTGTTTGCAACATTTGTTTTTAAATTTCAGATATGTTGAGGATTTCTGGTGCTGAAAACTCTGAGCATGTTTTCAGAAGAAGCCTTTCATCACCTCCCTATGCAGGGTCTACAGAGGCTTCCAGTAAGTAGTGCTTGGCAAAATTGTGGGAAATATGTAATTTATCTAATCATGGGGGGAAACCACATGATCTCTGGAGTGCTGGGTTAGATAATTTTTCTGTTTATGATGGATAATCATCTTGCAGTCCTGTTCAAGGTGGATAATCATCTTACAGTGGTGCTGCTTCCTAACTTACTGGTCAAAAAATTATTTAGTAACAAATGGACTATTATCCTAGAGAGCATTCCCTTGCTGTCATTATCAGCAGTTGGGAACATCATTTGGCTTCCAGGACCTGCAAATGAAGAGCTTTATTAATTGATATTACTGAAACAAACTGAATTATGATGATAGGCCATCATCTTTCACATAAAGGATGACACACGTTTCTTGCTTGGCTGATTGTCCCAAAAAGCACATTACATGGCTTTGCTGCTTTTAGAGGAATGTTCTTTAGAGTGGATAATAAAGGTGATGGATCATGGGATGCTCTGAGGAGACATTTATGAGGCAGGACTGGTTTGATGCTGCAGTACCATTTTGGGAACTTTAGTTACTCCACTGTAGACATTTTCCTCTGGGCTTGGTGTTCATGGCAGCTTTGTGTTCCAAGGTGGAGAAAGTGGAATTCTTGTGGGAATCACAGAACACAGGCATGTGTCTCTGTTAGATGAGTAATAAATTAACCCCTGTGAGGGAATTCCAAGGTTGTGCTCAGGTACTGTTAATAGAGAAATGTTTAATCAGTGGAATAAAGGTGCCCTGGGTACTTTAGAAGATGCTTTTATTGCTCACCTTGGCTATTAAGTGACTTAGGGGAAAGGAGCATACTCTGAGGGGTTGAAGAGCTTGCAGACAGGGAAGGAGGAGGGAAGCCAGGCTGAGGGAGCCCTCAGCACTGAGAGCTTTCCCCAGGCTGAGGTTTGTGTCACTCGTTGCTGCCACGTGAAGTTGCTGGTGTGCACAGAGGAGAGCAAGGGGAAGTTCCTTCAATTTTAATACTTGAGGGCTGAATTGTTTCCTCTTCAGTTCCTGCTGGGCAAGTGTAAAGGGTCCCACTGAGATTTTTTTTCATGGTTTCCATGTTACTGTCCAGAGGGGTGGGCCTGATGGAGAAATAGGATTTTGTCTGGGGTAAATAGATCGTCTTTCTAAGGCCAGGGAGACGAATTAAGAGAAAATTCTGACCAACCCACACAAGACTTGGCTTGATTTTCACATCTGTGAGGTTGTTTTACACTAGGAATTATAAAATGCACCAGCAGACTAGATTCAGTGGTAAATTAATTAATCCTTGCCCAGAACACAGCCCCTTCCTCCAGTTCAGTGAGCTCTGCCTGGGCAGCCCTGTGACACTCTCAAGGACAGTCCTTGTGTGTTCTTAGGAGCTTTAATGTGGAAGGATCCCTGTAAACTTCTGAGTGGATATGTCCATTTGTCCTTCCTTTCTCCTTCTGTGTCTCATAAAAGTTATGCAAGGGTACACAGAGCTTAGCAGACAGTTAATTTTTACTGAGAGAAGGAGCATATCTAATTGGATAATTAAGATTTGCCTCACTTAACAAAGCTGATTTCTTCTTACTGTTTAGCTTGCACAGAAAGTGTCTTGATGTCTGTAATGAAAAGATCAAGATCTTGCTTCAGATTCTATTCCACTGTTTACTGTGTGTTCAGACTCTGTGGAATATTGATCATGTTTATTATTAATTCATAGAGGAGAAAACTGTTAGAGTCATACAAGTGCTGTTATCTCAACATCTCCTTGATTTGCTTGTTGTTAGAATTAATAAACACTGCTAAAAATTGCTTTGGGAGAAAACACTTTACCTCAGTTGCTCCTGGGGCTGGCTGCAATTTGTTCTTCTGTTTTTTTGTGTTAGTTACCTAACTCGAAACATAGAAGTTGTGTAGATGAGGGAATGGGATTCTGCCAGCTCAGGCTACTCTGTTTGTAAGTGTGGAGAAAGATGGAATTAATTCATTGAAGCATCTGGGCTGGGGGACAGAGGAATTAGAAAGCAGAAATAAAACAGCGAGGCCTTTTGGATGTAACAGCTTCACCCCTTCATTGTCCCTGGAAGTGTGTCATCCTAACTCTATTTTTAATATCCTTTATTGTTTTATGTCCTTGTTCTCCTCTCCAGGGTTTGAGGTGCAGCGCTGGGCAGGAGCTGCTTTCCCTGGTTGGGTTGAACCTGAGTGTTGGGATTCAAAATGCCCTTGGTGTCCTGGGGCTTGGGAGTTTGGGTCACCCTGGGACTGGGGGCAGGGAGATTGACAGGGAGTCACATCAGCTCATACAGAGCTGCTCTTTCTACTCTCCCAGTTTATTGTTTATAGCTGACTTAGGGTCTTTAATGCTGCAGTGTGCAGGACATTCAGTTATTGGCATCAACAGTATTACTCTAATTTTAAATTTTTTATCTTATGGCTTTTAAGTTCTGATGATCAACTTTGGGTCAACTTGTTGAGTTTCTTGTTTGGAGGCTGATCATTAAATGATGTTATTGTGAACCCAGTGGCAGGTTTGAAATGTGCAAAGATTTGTTTATATTTGTAGACCACATGGTTATCATGGTTAAAGCTGGAAAAGACCTTTTAGGTCTTCAAGTCCAAGTGTCAGCCCAGCACCACCTGATATTCTCCACTAAACTGTCCCCAAGTGCCACACCCACATGTCCTTTGAGCACTTCCACAGGTGGTGACTCCACCCCTGCCCTGTGCAGCCTGTGCCAATATTTTACAACCCTTTCCATGAAAGGATTTTTCTTAATATCTAATCTAAACCTCCCCTGGCAGAACTTCAGACCATTTCCTCAAGATGACATGGAAAAGTATTCTTAGGCAGATCTGATTATTTATGGTAGTGGGATTCTTCTCTTGGCCTAGCTGAGGCAGCAGATAGGAGTCAAGCCCCTTCAGAAATAAAAATAGTGGGTTTGAAATTAAATTTATGGACAACCTTTCTTAGTAGGGTGGTATTGTCACATGGTCATAGATCACATTGGTGTAAATTTTGGTTCCAAAAGCCAACTTCCCAAAGCTTGGGGCAATCCTGGGTGAACTCAGGTGTGTGTTTTTTGGGAGTGACAGGTGGGGAAAGAATTCAGAATTAAAAATTCGAATTTATTAGGTAACAGAATTCACCAGTCAGGAAGGAGAATTGCTTTTCCAAAGGGCCCAGCTTATTCCTGAGAAGCAATTTGTATTTATAAAAGCAAAGTGTAAGAACAGTGCAGTGACTGAAGGGAAAAGGCATAAGGAAGAAAATGTAAATTTTTCTGAATAGCCTATTTTGGAGATCTATTAGGCATAGAAATAAAATTGAAATTATTATAGATTGATTTGTTAAAGGAAGTTGCAATTTCTGCATGATTTTTAAACTTGTCTGTAAATCTTCAGGCTGTGACTTCCAAGGATGTGGAACAGAATAGAAAGTAAGTTTAATTTTTCCAAAAAGGCTTTTAAAAGAAACAAGATTTCTTTAGCAGATCCCACTTTCCCTACAAACCCATCAACATCTTGAGGGAGCAATAGATCAGCTCAGAGGGGGAGCTGCTCTCACAAATGAGGAAACTGGCCCCAAAGCTCCATGTTAATCCTATGAAGGATCTCAAGGATTTGTAGAGTGTGGAAAACAAAGTGCAGCAGTGGATATGAGCCATCAGCAGCATCACTTCAGGCAGTTTTGCAGAAAGCCATAAAAAGCACCTCAAAGCTTTAAGTTACCAGAAGTTCCCTCTCTGCAGTGCTCTGGCAATTCTCAGTGGACAAAAAACCCCACAGCAGCCCTTCAAATAAGGACTGCACTGTGTTCAAGAGTGGGTGTAGGAATTCTGGGACCTGCTTTATGCCCGAGGTCAGACGGAAGATGGAAATTCCAGGTCAAAAGGAACTGGGAAGTAATAGGAACGTGACGGTGCCACTTGCTCAGGTTGCTGCACTTGCTGTGTTACGTGCTGTTCCTGGGACACTGCAGGCCAGGAGTGCTCACTCTGGGATTTTTGCCTTGCTTGCAGACAACTCCAGCGGGGCCAAGTCCGACATGGACAGCTACGAGGGCCCGCTGAGATCGCCCAGGCGCGCCCCTGCCGTGCAGTGTCGCACCCCCGAGGACGCTTTGCCGTGCCAGCCCTGCCGTGGCCAAGGTGGGTCTGCAGCTCCCCCAGAGCCTGACAGCACCCAGCCCTGTCCCTCCCTGCCCAGCTCTGCCCAGCCCTGCCGTGGCCAAGGTGGGTCTGCAGCTCCCCCAGAGCCTGACAGCACCCAGCCCTGTCCCTCCCTGCCCAGCTCTGCCCAGCCCTGCTTTGCCCAACCCTGCCATGGCCAAGGTGGGTCTGCTGCTCCCCCAGAGTCTGACTGACCTTTCTTTACACCATCCTACCTGGCCTTGAATGTTTTTGTATTCTTGCTTTTTAACTTAGGGGTGTTCTAGTAGATTTTAGTGTCTGTCAAGTCATTTTATTGCACATCTTGAAATTCTGTGGAGATTCCCTTGGTGTACAATGGGAAACCACTGCTGCAACTTTTAATGTTTTCTTTTTCAACTTCTAATGTATTTTCTTCCCCTGACTCATGAAATGGGTTATTTGGATTTGTCAGACCATGCTTTATTTGTGAGAGGTACTTTACTGTCTCTGTACGACACAAAAAGAATGACACCAACACACGTAGGTGTCAGGACACAAAGAAGGACTGTTTATTTCTTGACCTCATTATTTATAGGTTCAGGACAATGACCAGGGATTGGACAATGAGGTTGCTACCTCTCCAAGCCCACTGGTCAAACTAGAAGTCCATCAAATTATGTCCTTCACAGAGGAGTGTAAACAACAGTCCCAACTTATAGGAAAGCACATCACAAATATGAAAACAATTCAGAAGTCTGAATCTCAGGGCAACACTTTTCAGCAAGGAATTAAAAACTTGTATTAGCTGTAGGTTTCAGTCATTATTTATAAATCTGGTTTTATTTTTGTGGTCTGCTTTTTACAAATACTGACCTGGAAGTCAAGAGCACAAAAGCACTCTTGAATTATAAAACTGAAACTTAAAATCTGGTTGCTCACTGTGACCTTGACAGACATTTTATCTTTTCCTCCATCTTTGTGTACATGGCTGATAAAGTTTTAGTTCCATCAAGCTGGCAACAGCCCAGTTTCTGAAGTCTCTTATTCCTTCCCTTTCACAAGCTGTGATGAGTAACTTTGATTCGAGTGCCAGGCTGTGCAGAAAAATACAGGAATAATGAAGTTAGCAGGCTGTAGCTTTTTTGGAAGCCTAGATTTCTTTTTTTGCAGACCACCAGTAGTGGTGGGTAGAGAATGCAGACGATAAAGGCAAATTTTGACCAGGTAGGTGCCTATTTTGATGTCTAAACTGATCCTTGGTGTCTTTCTTCTCTTTGCAGTCGATATTGAAGAAGACTGTGACAGTGACAGAGACTCCTTCAGCAGTTTTCCATTACAGTGCTGTGCAGGACTCCTGTAACAGCAAACACATTGATGCCATCGTGGAAGCAGCAAAGAGAGACCTCTCATCCCTGATGAAGCTCGATGTGAGTTATTGCAAGGGGAACTGGCTTTGCTTCTGCTTTTCATCTCATTCTGCCAGGAACTGCAAAGTGGATTTGTCTCCAGTGTGCTGGAGATGGGCTGGATGTTTTATTCAACAGCCCGTTGAAGTCATTAGAAGGGCCAAAATAAATTTGAATTATTCTGCCATTTCCACAGAGCAGGCTGGAACGCAGTGCAGGGTTGGCCCTGCCTGCAAGCAGCACAGTGCAATTCCTGCCACCTGCTCTGTGCTCTCCCTGAGTGTGGAAAGTTATCTAAAGGTTCAGGTGCTCGCTGAATCCATGAATCCTGGAGGCACTGCATCCCAGGGAGTTGTTTGGGAATTGTGTCCCTGTACTTGCCCAGGGGCACTGGCAGCATCTCCCAGCTGGGTCCTGTGCCTGCTCCCTGCTGAGCTCAGCCCCTGCTGAGCCCCTTGGTGTTGTAAGGATTGAAAGTGATTGTTTTCAGCATTCTAGTCATTCCAGCTGCATTTCATTACAGAGGTGTGTCTGTTCATGTGGATAATCAGACAATTTGGGAAAGCTCTGCATCTGTCTCAGTCAGCCACAGACATCCTTGGTTTGTTCCAGCCTGTTCTGCAATAATTCCAGTCTGCTGCTGCTGCCAGAGGCTGGGCACAGCTGCTGCACCTCCTCCCTGCCTTCAGAGCTGTCAACAAACAACACTTGCTGGAACTTAAAGATTTCACCTCTAGAGTTTAGCATTCCCTCCTGACTTCCAGAATTATTCCCCTTGCAGCTTCAATATCCCTGTCAGGGTCTTTCAGCTCCCAGCTCTGAGGCTCGAGGTGCCTGTTCCACATCATCACTGATCTGAGGTCTCTTAAACTGCAGGAGCCTTACCTGCCTCATTGTGTTAATTTTCAGGATTTTTCAATCATTTATATCCTCATGAAAGGCTACAGAATAAATTCTTGTTGCAGAAGGAGTAAAGTGGGACTTCATTTATTCTGTTCCTGATCCAACTATCAGATCATAGGCAAAAATTCCAAGATTAATGAAACTCCTGATCACAGCACTTTTCTTTTAGTCAAGAATAAATTTCTCAGTAATTACCAAGTAGCAGTTTAGATATAAACTTGATTTCAGCAGTCCTTAAAATGCAGCACCCAATAGGCAGAGTTTGTAACTTGAAGATCTAAATAATGGTGAAATAAAGTAAGATTTTCAAGCACCTTAAATTGTCACAAGCAAATTAGAATCTAGTGGAATGTGGCCAAATGCCAGAAATGTCCTTGAAAGCTCAATTTATTTTTCCATGTACAAATAGCAAAAGTTGATTCTTCTACAGGCAGTGCAAGAAGAATTTTACTGTGTACAAAATATTTGTGTTCAGTGCTGCTGACATGAAAGAAAATGAATTTTTGTCAGCTCCTTTCTTAAAACATGAGATCTTTCTTAGCTGGATGGTAACGTTTTAAGTTGTCATTTTTCAGAGCAGCCAATCAGAGTGAGTAAAATTGATATGCTTTAATGACAGATGGTAGGTTTGGGGGTTTTTTGGTTGTTTGTTTTTTTTTTTTTTTCATACGACAGAGAGAGGGGGTAAATGTCTCTAGGAAAGAGGCATTATTTCAAATAGCCTTGAGGTATCTGACTTCAGAATTAAAACTTTCTTTTTTCTTCTTTTGTTTTAAGTAACTTGAATTCCTTGGATCTCTGTCATGAGTGGTTTTCCATCTCATACAGTTTTTGTATTTTCAGCTTTATCTGCAGTTGTGATGGGGAGGGTTGAGCAGTGTTGCAGGGCATCTCTTCTTTGTGAGTTACAGGGGAATTTCCTTTGACAAAAATATTATATGTCCCAGTTAATTATTGCTTTATTTAAATGGTTTTTAACTGGTTCATGTTTTCACTTCCATACCATAAACCCCTGCTAATTTGTTGCCCAGAAATAACCTCTGTCGCTTCATATATTTCCTATTGTAACCAAATTTGTTGAATTTCCTGCTGCAATCGTTTGTTACAGACCTGCAAAAAAAGAAACTTGCTGGGAAGTGGAGCTTTTTGGGGTAATGCCTTATTTTCCCTAGAAGCTCACAGCTGGGTGGGATAAGTGCAGGTTTTTAGCCTAAACCCTGTAACTGTGCAGCCTGAATTTGGGTTTGCTGTCTCACCCTTTAGAGAGACAGGATGGGTTTCATTTGTCAGCTCTTTTATTGCTTAATGGGGCAGTAATAGCACAGCAAAGGAGGAACCAAGGTCTGCCTGGAGGGCGTACAGCCCCTTCCATGCCTGAGGCAGAATCAGATATTGCTAAGTCATTTCTGGCAGGTTTTTGGCTAAGCTGTTCTTAAGAGCTCCAATGCTCAGGCTTTCACAGCTCTGAGTACAATCTATCCCAATACTTAAGCAGTCTCAGACATGAAGAAAGTCTTTGCAGCAATTTTTTTCAAGCTGATGCAGCCTGAAAATGCTCTTGATAAGTAGAACTCATGGGGGTGGCTGAGTTCCCCTACTGAGAGGTACTTTCAGAGTTACAACTTTGGCTTTAAGAATAGATAACACTATACAACCATAAATGTCTAAATATAGAAAAAACATTATAGAAATTAGTTGAGTTGCTATTGCTGAACTGAAATATTTTGACAGGTGCTTGTCAGGTTCTCTTCATTGGATATGTTCCCATGAAACAGATTGGCTTTAATAAAACTATTTTTGATGAAAATATGTTCTTTTTATCAGCAGTAGGTGTAAAGAATAATTGTGATTATTTCACTTGCACTATTTTTTTTGACCCAAAATGGAAAAATTCCAGCCTGGCAGAACAATTAGGCTGGTGGAGTGTTTACATCTCTGCTCTGCTGGTTTCCTGCTGCAATGGAGTTGATGATTGGGGTCACATTCTGCTCTGCTCTTGTGCTCAGTTGGTGCTTCCTGTGAGTGCAGCTTTTATTGCTTCTGCCTCTGGGGCAGAGCCTGGCCCAGCCAAATGCCCAGGGAAGCTGTGAGAGCCAGGGCTGTGCTGCCTCTCTTCAGCCTAACATGGGAACCCCTAATTGAGCCTTGTTTCCTGCCCCAGCCCATTCAGGGGTGGTGATAAAATATTGAACTTCTGAAGACTTGTAGAAAAGCTGGAGAGGGACTGTGGGCCTGGAGTGACAGGACAAGGGGAAATGGCCTTAAGCTGGAGGAGGGCAGGCTGATGTTAGATATTAGGAAGAAATTCTTTATTTGAAGCATGGGGAGGGGCTGGCACAGGGTGCCCAGAGCAGCTGGGGCTGCCCCTGAATCCCTGGCAGTGCCCAAGGCCAGGCTGGATGGGGCTGGAGCAGCCTGGGACAGTGGGAGGGGTCCCTGCCTGGACTGGATGAGCTTTTTTAAGGTCCCTTTGAAACCAAACCTGTGACTCTGTGATTTGCTGGTTTGGGTGAAAGTTATGCCAAAGCAAAGGTGGCCTGAAGCAGTAGGGTTTGATCCTGACTGCACCAGGATCCCAGATTGTGTGGACAGTTCTTTGAGATGGAAAGAAAAGTCTCTCCATGCCTGTTTGTTTGTCTGTTATGCACTCAGGGTTATGGTGGTGAAAGCAATGCTTGGATCAAAAGAATTTCTAGGCTCAGCCAGCTCAGCTCCTTGACATTGCAAGGGATTGGGAGCCAAACTGAGGGTGGCTTTTGGGAAGACCCTTTCCTCACATGTGCTTTTCAGCTGGGAGTGAAATTCCCACTTTTTTCTGCCTGAGCACAGGAGTTCACGAGCTTGGTGAAGCTTTTGTTGTACAGTGTGTATGAAAATCTGCTCTGCAGGTACAGCACAACTGAGCTGTGTGCCCAGGGCTGGGCTGGGACCATGCCAGTGTTGGATTCTCTTGTCCGGTTACTCCGTGATGTAGAAAGCCTCCTCTGGTTTCACCTTCCTTTGATACAGATCTCTTTTCATTATAGACCCATTAAAGAAAGGGTCTGTGATGAGAAAAACTGATTAATAGAAAATCCTTAAGAATCCAAGTGTGATCAATTAAAAAGGATCAAAACTTTTTTTTTTTTTTTTTCTGGAAGAAATGCCTGTTGGGTAAAGAAATACACAAATAGCTGCCATATTTTAAAGAGATTCAAGTACTTGTAACATAGTCTTAACTGCTATTCTTACTTACTTTATTTTGGGTCTTCCTCACATCATGGGACCTTTACCTGTGCACAGAGCAGTAAATTGTTCCTCCCACCCCTTTCTTCTGCAGAATCCTGCATTGCTGAATGGCAAAGTGACACTGCATCAGGTCACTGCTGGCACTGTGCTGTCCAGGCAGGGAGATCAGGTGAGTCTGGCTCAGTCTGTGCCCCTCCAGGAGGGCTTTGTACACATTGATGGCAGATCAAACATTCCCACCTGTCCCCTCCTGAGCCTCTTCTGGAGGTGAAGGAGCCCCAGCTCTGGGCCTTCCTGCACCCAGGGCTGATGCTGCAGCCAGAGGCAGAGTGGGGATCCTGTGCCTGGGTGTTGTCGGCTCTGATGGACCTTGTGGGAAGGTGTGCAGTGTCTCACCTTCATCCTTCCTTGGGAGCTGTGGGGGCTGGGAAGCCTTTTCTCACACCCTGCACTCTGGGCTTTTGTAATGCCACTCAGTTGCAGTAAAGCCCTCATACAAAACCAATCCAGCATTATTCATTTATAGCAAAGTGTGTTTAGGATATAACAAGCTTCGTTTAGAATAATCCTGTGTAAATAGAGGAGCTTAAGCAAAGCAGGTGATGGGCAGCTCCAGTTCCAGTGCTGGGTTCTGCTCTACTGACCTGCTGTGCCCCTTATCCTGCAGCTGTGATTCCCCATTATCTCCCTCCTCTCTCAATTCTGTTGTTATTCCTTGATATCTCGAAGATGCAGCCTTCATTTTTTATAACCACCCAAAGAGAAACGCATTTTTCAATATTGTGCCTGCTTAGTTTTAAATATTCATAACCTGCTTTTAATAATTCACTATTGTGTCTTATTTTACCACCTAATTGTTCAAAAGCTATAGGGGACATTTCTGGGAAACAGATTGATCGTGATAGCACTGTCACTGGGATAATTACTTTTAAAGTCTTGGGGGATTTTTATTGAGCTTTTTTCTTTTTTCCCCCATTTGCTCCAGGATGTCAATGTTTGCTTTGTGGTCTCGGGGGTGCTCCACGTGTACCAGAGGAAGATTGACTCTGAGGAGGACACCTGCCTCTTCATCACCCACCCCGGGGAGCTCGTGGGCCAGCTCGCTGTCCTCACTGGGGAGCCACTGATCTTCACCATCAAGGCCAACAGAGACTGCAGCTTCCTCTCCATCTCCAAGTCCCATTTCTATGAGTGAGTTCTGCCATTCAAACATACATGGATCTGGGTTTTTTTGAAGTATTTTTTAGTACTTTTTTTTATGACTCTTTTGAACAAAGGACCAGTCCCCCCTGTGCTGGGGGCAGGTGGGGAGTCACTCATCAAATCCTGGGATTAATCCTAAAAATTAAGGTCCTGCAAGAAGGACCTTGAGGGGCTGGAGCATGTCCAGGGCAGGGAACGGAGCTGGGGAAGGGTCTGGAGCCCCAGGAGGGGCTGGGGGAGCTGGGGAAGGGTCTGGAGCCCCAGGAGGGGCTGGGAGGAGCTGGGGAAGGGTCTGGAGCCCCAGGAGGGGCTGGGGGAGCTGGGAAAGGGTCTGGAGCCCCAGGAGGGGCTGGGGGAGCTGGGGAAGGGTCTGGAGCCCCAGGAGGAGCTGGGGAGCTGGGGAAGGGTCTGGAGCCCCAGAGGGTAGGGGCTGGGAAGGTCTGAGCCAGAGGGCTGGGAGCTGGCAGGGTCTCAGGCTGGAGCAGAGGAGGCTCAGGGGGCCCTGCTGGCTCTGCACAGCTCCTGACAGGAGGGGACAGCCAGGGAGTCTGGGGACAGGGACAGGAGGAGAGGGAAAGTCCAGGGAGGTGCAGGTTGGATTTTAGGGAAAATTTCTTCACTGAAAAGGTTGTCAGACATCTGAACAGGCTGCTCAGGCAGTGGTGGTGTCACCATCCCTTGAGGTGTTCACCTAAGATGTGGCACTTTGTGATGTGGTTTAGAGGGCCTGGGGGTATGCAGTTAAAGCTTGGACTTGATGCTCTCGGAGGTCTTTTCCAGCTGTAATGATTCCATGATTTTAAATCCAAGTGTTGGATGTCTGTGCTTTTGCAGTGCATCCCACAGCAGACCATGCACTTCATGGGTGGGTTTAGGTGCCTGGATGAGCTGTGGTCCTTCTCTCAGGTGGTTTAACTCCAGCAAGAAGCAGTGCAGGGAACATGGGAATATTAACTAGTGACATCTTTGTTCAGGGCCTATAAAGCACTTAACCCAGTGGGGTGGGAGTTATGGCCCAAGTTTCATATACTTCATAGTCCAAATAAGAAAGTCTGCCCAGAGCCTGCACTTTGCTGGGTTAATTGTTTCTTTGCCAGGTCCTTTTTCTTGGATTAATTATTTCTTTTTGCTCCCCATTTCTGTTCTCAGACAGAGCCAGGGAGCTGGGTGTGTTATGAGTGATTGGTCTGAGTGTAACTGTGAGTTTTTAATGCTCACTAATAGAACAGGTTAAAGAGTAATTCCCCTGTGCAAGACAGGTTCCTTCCTGGACCTTGGAAGTAGCACCTGACTTGGGACAATGCTTAAAGGGAAATATAGGTAATTAAAAATCCAATATGATGACCGTGGTTAGCCTTGTTGCCAATAATAATGATTAATGCCCTTGATTTATTCTGTGATCTTGTCGTTTAGAGTTAGAATTAGTTCACACACATAATTTGTGTCTAATGCACAATTTCCTTTCATAATCTCATTTTCTGGCTTCTGGAATGTGCCATGAGTTACATGAGGACTTCTGGGGGGTTGTTGTGTTTTGATGGCCACAGTGCTGTCCATCTCTGCATTCTTCCTGCTTTTTAAATAACTGTAGCTGTTTGTATTCCTGGTCAGCTCTACCCCAGAATCCTTACTGTGGGATTTTGGTTTTCCCACCCCAGGCAGAGGCTGTGTGGCTGTGAGCTGAACGTGCTGTGCTCAGCAGGTGCTTGTTGATGAGCTGTGTTTTTCCCAGGCTCTGAGGTGGTTGTCAACTCTTTGGCCTAATTTCTGAGAGATGCTTCCCACTTGTGCCATTCTGTGTGGTACCAGGCTGTTTCTTCTAAACAGCCCCTTTTTCTCTCTGTCTTTTCCTGCTGTTGTTTTTCTACTTGTTTCTGGCTTCAAATTTCATTATGTTGTCTCAGCCAGCCAGGCAGATTCTACCTTTTCTTCCTTTTTTTTTTTTTTTTTGCTACTCAGGGCTGGATTCTCTCTCATTTACTGAAGCTCATTTTCCTGAGATTTCTCTTCTCTCTCAAGAACTGAATTATCTCCTGTTCATTCCACCTTACCTTTCTGCTTCCATTAACCCCTTACCAGTCAAGGATCAAGGCCCATCAGTTTATCACCTCATCATCATTTTTGTGTCCTTCCCAAATCATTCTTTTTCTCTTTTGAAGTCTATTATCTGTTCTCTCCATTTTACAAGCTCTGTGATATTCCAGCATTTCATCTTCACAATTTGTCCTGAAGCCCAGGCTTTTGGCACTTCTGACTCCTGGGCCCATATTTAAAAGTGGCATTGGAGAAAGGCTTTGAAAAACATCAGGTTTCTTCTATTGGTTCATTTTTGCTTTGGACTCTATGAGAAATAAAAGCTTATTAATAAAATAGGATATAGTTCTGTTTGCCATTTCTATGCCAAAATTCTATGTTCATAGTTCCACAATGTTCAGTTTTCTCCTTTGCCTGGAATCTCAGAGGAATTATTTTTATATTAATTTGTTTATTTTCCTCTTAGCTTCCCGACTAGGTGAAATTTCACAAGAACTTGTATTATTCTCAAAAATTTCATTCTTCTTTTCCTGTCACCTGTGTTTCCTCTTTCCCTCTCAGCTGCCCTGGAACACCCAGTGTTTTTTTCTCAACAATTAATGGGAGGGTGAAGCAGAAAGCACATGGTCAGTGGTGGTCATGGGGCAAAGAGCACGGTCATGAAGGAGCCCAGCCTGCAGAGTCAAATGTCAGATGTTGGATTAAATCCTTCCCACTGAACCTGCAGGCCAGGAGCCTTTTCTGTGGTGCTGCCTTGACTCAATGGCTGGCTGTAGATGCAGGGTGCAGGTGCAGGGGTGGCTCCAGGGGACATTCCTGGAATGTGCCTGCAGTGCGGCAGCTCCTGGAAAACGGGAATCAAGTTGTCACCAGGATCTCCTGAGGGAACAAATTCAGGATCTCTGCTGCCAGTGGCTCTCTCACATTCTCTGCTTTTGCGAATTTCACACTTTGGAGGCTTAATCATGTGCACTTGCCAGAGAAGCAGGAAAGCTTTGATTTTTATTTGGTCTTGCCAGCTAAGCTGAAAATCCCATTGCAGCCACATTCCCAAGAATATCTGCAGAAGCTCTAGACTTTCAGAGAAACTACTCAGCCTTTATTGTTATAGCTGGTGAGCTTTCTAGTAAAGAATCCTCAAAGTCCCTTCAGAAACCTGTACAGGACAGAACTTTGGATTTTAATTTTCCCAGTGCCAGGCATGTGCCAAACAGAAAAGCAAGGATGTAAATGCCTGTGTGAGAGGAAGGAAACTGGGCTGATAAGGGGGGAAAAAAACCTTTTCTCCTGCTAAGGGTGGGTCTCACTTTCTGTGTTAATTCTCTTGTAGAAGCTGCATGGCACTGAGGGACATGAGAGAGCTCCAGGTGGAAATAAAAGAAGCCTGCTAGTTTGCATTTTGAATGCATTAAGTATTAAGATATATATTGTGAGGGAGGAAAAGAGTAAATGGCTTTTATTGGTGACAGCAGACAGCCTGTGTGGGAAGAGACTTTGAGGGCTAAATAATCAAGTGGAGTAAAACCAATGAGCTAAACCATCCAGGATTTTTTAGGGCCTTTATTTAACTTTTGAACCTGCTGAGAAGGGGGATAGGGCTGGGTGTTTTCCATGTGTCTGTTGGTATCTTGGTCAGGATGGTGGGATGGCATGGAAAAATTAGGGCAAGAGAAGAGGGTCAGGAGAGAAAAGCTGTCTTGATTTTTAGTAATAGTGTTTGCTGGCTGGATTTTCAAGTGTTCTAAATGTAAGAGCTACTGTTGAGTTTAATTTACCTTGTGGGCATTCAAGTGCAGGGGAATAAGTGGGGTGAGTTCAACATGAAATTGGGGTATGGACCTGTGGATCTCTGCTTTTTCAATTTCAGGGCTTTTGGCTGAAACTTTAGGTTTCATTATTACAAAACTAGTAAAAGGAGCTCTGGGTGAGGAGAGCAGTATCCATGGAAAGCTCCATGTGTGCTGCACTGTCTCACAGTCCCTGGTAGCTCCAGGGCTCTTGCTGCAGCACTTGGCATTGGTGAAGGAGAGTCCTGATGTTGTAAAGACTTCAGGGCAGTTTCTGTGCCACATCCAGGCAGTGCAGAGCTCCTGGTGAGTCTGCCTTTGTTGTCACAGTGTTGGATTGTGGATCTCTGCTTGGGCTTTCTCTGATTCTGCCAGGTTGCAGTGGTCCACAAGAACTGCAATCCAGTTAGGGATCAAAGAGGGGCTGTACTCCTCCCATGCCTTTCTCTCTTCCTCTCTCTTTAGGGGTGAGGTTGGTTAGATACAAAGCTGACATGAGTGGTGCTCAGGGACAGCTCCCTCATAACAGGGTCTCCTAAGGAGATTTTCTTACCCATCTGGCACCTTCCTTGTGAAGGGAACATGGATGCAGAAAACTTAACAAGGAATCTCAAGAGGTTCCAACCAGGCTGGAGCTGCCCCTGGGTCAGGAGAACCCCCAGGATCAATCCAGGCTGGGCTGAGCACAGGGAGCAGCCCTGGAGAGGGAGCTGGGGGTGCTGGGGGTGAGAGCTGGAGCTGCCCCAGCCCTGAGCCCCTGCCCTGGGCTGAGCCCAGCGTGGGCAGCAGGGAGGGGACTGAGCCCTGTGCCCTGTGCTCAGGTGAGACCCCACCTGCAGAGCTGCCCCAGCCCTGGCCCAGCACAGGAGGGACCTGGAGCTGCTGCAGAGACCCAGGGAGGCACAGGGGGATCAGAGGGATGGAGCAGCTCTGCTGGAGGAAAGGCTGGCACAGCTGGCAGTGCTCACCTGCAGAGGAGAAGCTTTGGGGGACCTCAGGGTGGCCTGGCAGGGCCTGGAGGGAACGACAGGAAAGATGGAGAGAGACATGGACGGGATGGAGGGACAGCACCAGGGAATGGCTCCCAGTGCCAGTGGGCAGGGATATATGGGATCTTGGGAAGGAATTGTTCCCTGTGAGACCCTGGCACAGGGTGCCCAGAGCAGCTGTGGCTGCCCCTGGATCCCTGGCAGTATTTCAGGCCAGGTTGGATACTGGGGCTGGGAGCAGCCTGCTTGTCCATGAGCAGGTTTCATGCAGCTCCCTCCCCTTTCTGTGTGCACTTCTCATGCTGGGGCTACAGACACAAATCTTCTTCTTTGTGAGTTGTTATTTCTCTTGTGAAATAACTATCTTTTAGTAGTTTGCCCTTGATGCTGCACAGGAACAGGAAAGACAAGCTGCCCTAACAGATAGAACAACCTGACATGTGTGTGATCCATCCACTCCTGGGAGAGCTTCAGGAGGTACTTGAGTGCTCACTCCCACATTGACTGGGTGAAGTAATCTTCAGTCTAAAAAGAACGAGAAATTAAACATTCCTGAGCAATTCCCAGGTGTCTGTGAGTGATTTTTGCTAGGCCTCACAGTCAACGTGGAGTTTGAGGTTGTCCTGGCAGAACCTTCTCAGTTTTTGAGGAACATACTGAATTACATGGTGTCGTTATTATTAGAGACTTTTAAGCATAACTAAAACATTCAGTGTGAAGATTGGGAGCTTTATTAGAAGATATTTCAGCTCTTTGTGGTCTTTGCAAGAGGGAAGAGGGAATATTTGAAATGCAGAGCAGGTGTTTTATTTTTAAGCACATCAGACTTTACATATAAAAAGATTCTGATGTGGTATGTGGGGGAAACTGAACACAAGCAAGAGACTGAGATGGGCAGAGCAGCAGGGAGGGAAGATCCTGAGGACAGGATGAACATTCTCCTGAGTCATGAGACACCTGTGTGAGGGGGAAATGAGCAGGGTGGCTCAGCACAGGAGCTCACATGGCTCCTGTCCATCCTGCTGCACTGGGAGAAGGAGCTGGGCCAGACAGCAGGACTGGCATCCTGCTTCTAGGACAGTGCCAGCTCTGAGTGCCACTTCCTTTGGGCTGGGTTGGCAGCTGGGCAGCCCTGTCTTTTGTCAGGGAGTCCCTGGTGAGAGTGGTGGTGGCAGGAGTGGGGTGTGGCCCGGGAGTTGCTGCACTGGGCTGTGGTGCCTGTGGCTGCTGTCCCTGCTCCAGTACCACTTCCCTTGTTCCTCAGGATTATGCGGGAGCAGCCCAGCGTGGTGCTGGGGGTGGCCCACACTGTCGTGAAGAGAATGTCCCCCTTTGTCAGGCAAATTGACTTCGCCCTGGACTGGATGGAGGTCGAGGCTGGACGAGCTGTTTACAGGTGAGATGTGGACAAAATTGTATGTGTGTTGAAATTTTCCTTCTTCATGAGCTGTGCTCCCTTGGGGATGTGTAAAATGAGAACCTCAGGCTGTATTTATCAACCATTCCATCAGGTTTATTTGTTTTCCTATTTTGAGATTATTTCCTTTCTGTGGTACCTTCAACATTGCTTCAGTCTCTTGTCTCCACATGTTCCTAAGTTATTTTATGCTATTCCTCATCTTTTCTGTTGTCTTGGCAAGCTTTTTAAGTGATATAATTGATTAATACATAGTTCCATGTTCTGGTGATAGTTTCTGCATTGTCGAGGGCATGAAGATCTGTTGCTCAGGTTTTCAGAAATAAACAGCAAAACTCAAAGGTAATTCAGTTAGGCTTATTCAGCAGTAAATTGAAAACAAGAATTTTGTGTTTAAGGGGCAAAAGTTACCTTGGGAAAACTTAGTTTTATGGATATGTGCTAGGATGCAATTGAGCTGTTATGTGATTGCTGCAGTGGTGGGAGAGTAACAGTCTAATTTAGAGCATGATCTGTATAATTGTAATTTTATAACCATACCTGCAGCACCCAATGCCAATGAAAGTTTTGGATTACTCTGTGCATCAAAACACTCCTAGCTTTCAATATCTTGTTAAAATCTTCTGGAATTCCTTGCATTTCTTCTAACTCCACCACCAGAAGTGTGGCATTCCCAGCAGCACTCCTAATCGTGCCAGCTGGATATAGCAAAAAGTTCTTGGTAGACAAAGGTGTGTGCACCAAATCTGGAGCCACCTGGGGGTCTTGCTCTTTGACCTGCAGAATTCCTTCTCACGTCCACTTGACCTTGCAGTGGGAACGAGCTCCTGAGTAACCAGCACTGAGCCTGTGGTGTCCCCTCAGGCCTGCCCACACCCTGGTCATCCCCTTCCAGTCCTAACATGGAACCCCACGCTGGCCTGGGTTGGAGAGGACCTTACAGCTCATCCCATTCCAGCCTTGCCATGGCAGGGACCCCTCCCACCATCCCAGGCTGCTCCCAGCCCCATCCAGCCTGGCCTTGGGCACTGCCAGGGATCCAGGGGCTGCTCTGGGCACCCTGTGCCAGGGCCTGCCCACCCTGCCAGGGAACAATCCCTGCCCAGTATCCAGTCTAAACTTACTCTATTTCAGCCATTCCCCTGTGTCCTATCACTCCTTAGCTCAGCTAACTGCACAGCCTGTACATTTACACATTAAACATATTTCCAGTCACCTTTTACCAAGTGCTTATTCCATTTCTTGTTTGTTCATAGGTAGTCTGATTTTCCAAGCCTGCAGTTTCTGAGCTTCTAAGGCTCTGTTTCTTTCTGATGTTTTGGGTTTCTGAAGTTTGTTCTCACAGCTTGAACATAAACATCAGGTTTTTGTTTCTGTAATGAAATCTAATGTTTGGGATCCTTTCTGTGGGACGGATTTTCTTTGATGTCCCTCTGGTTTGGCCAATGTGGGTGAAGAGTTCTGTTGCTCTCTCACCAATCACAGTGGCCTGTCCAAAATGTATAAAAGGGCTCATTGGTTTGAATAATCAGAGTCAGATTCATCTCTCTGAGGTACCTTGGGGAAATCCATGTCGTGTGTCATTCACAACAGCGACACTCGTGAAGTGTCAGTTAGACACTTTCCTGTGTCTTCCAAGCCAGGCAGGGAAAAATCACCAACTAATTCAAACCCTCCAGATGCATTTGCTGAGCAGGGGTTATTCCTTAATGCTGGTTATTGCTTCTTTTGCCTGCAGGCAGGGTGACAAGTCTGACTGCACGTACATCGTGCTGAACGGCCGGCTGCGCTCGGTGCTGCGCAAGGACGACGGCAAGAAGCACCTGACGGGGGAGTACGGCCGGGGGGACCTAATTGGAGTGGTGAGAGGGGCATGGGGCCCTGCCCCTGGGAAACTGGGATTTGCCCCACACCAAACCCACACAGGCCAGCCCCCACCCCTTGGTAAACTTTAGGGCTTCCAAAGCTGAAAACGCGGAAAGCTCCCTTCTGCCCGGCAAGTGACAAGGGTTGGTAAGTGGGGTCGTGTTAGACTTGGTTTGAAAAGAAGGATGAACCCAAAAGAGGTCATTGCTGAGCCAGCAGGTCCTGCCTAGTGCTCCCCTGTGCCATGGGTTACTCTCCTCTCAGTGCAGCCTGTTGGATCAGGGCTGGAGGAACTGCAGCAATGTTCACCAACTGGGGATTTGAATTAATTTAGTGCCATAGGAGGATTCAGTTTGGATGAGCCCCCCCCATGTCTAGTGTCTAGTCCAGCCTCCTCAGAGTTAGCAGAGCTAACTTCAAAGCTTTGTCAGGTTTTTCAGGGAGTGTGTAAGTATTACAGCTATTAAAGCAACTGTTCATTTCATAATTGTAATATTTATCCATGTTTAATTTCTCTCTTATGTTCATTTTTTGTTTCTCAGACCTAGTTAACAGCAGAAATAGGAGTCATAAATATGCGTGGCTTCTTTGATTTTTATATTTAAAATCAGAAGATTTCTGAAGTTCTGAGCTTGTTGTTCAGGCCCTTTTCTGCATTCTGAGCTCAAAACTAAACACTGAACGTGTATCTGTTTATAGACAGAATTAGCATAGCTCTGAAGCCAGAAAACATGTGAATTGGGATTAGTTCTATGGGAAGAAACCCTTTTTTATAGGAATGAAGGGGAAGGAGGAGTCTGAGGCTCCCCTTAGAGAGCTGATCCAAAATTTTGCCTGTGGAGTACGTGAGGCAGTTCTGGTGGTGATCCCAGCAGGGGCTGGGCTGGGCTGCTGCCTGCCCCATATTTGATATTTCCACGTGCACAGTATTTAAGGATCTCTTCCCACACTCAGTGTTGCTCTGGCTGAGGGGTCCTGTTGGCTTGGGATTGTGTTTGGAGGAGCAGGTCCGTGCTGAAATGTGCTAAAGCACACCCACAAATTGTATTTGTTTTTTTCTTTCTTTGGCATACCTCATTAAAGGTAAAATGACATGGTTTGACAGGAACTAAAGCTGACATCTTTTGTGACTAATCACAGTGGTGTGAGGCCCTTTGGTGTGTGAAGAAGGGTTTGTCAGTTTTCTCACATCCAGGCATTTTCCTGCTTTCCTCTGTCTGTGGTGATCTGCAGCTTTTCGCTGTCAAGCTCCTGGAGTTTTGCAGAGCTCCCAGGTTAAAAACAGACCTGTTCTACTTTCTGAAAGCAGTTTTGAGTGACAGGGCAGCATATGGTGCTCAGAGGGTGCTGAGCCCCTGGCACAGGGTGCCTAGAGCAGCTGTGGCTGCCCCTGGATCCCTGGCAGTGCCCCAGGCCAGGCTGGGCAGGGACAGTGGGAGGTGTCCCTGCCCATGGCAGGGGTGGAATGGGATGGCCTTTAAGGTCTCTTTCCCTCCCCAAGGTTTTTTACAATTCAGTGGTTCTATGAAGTGGCCTAAGCTCTTCCTCCCTGTGCTAGGCCTGGGTCTCCCAGGCTGGCCCAGCTGGTGATCTGGGCAGGAAGGAGGAGGTGGGTTGGTGCATGGACTGGGCTGTGTTTGCTGTGACAGGGGCAGTTTGCTGGTGAGTGCCCAGGCAGGGATACAGAAATCCCCGTGCAGTTTGTGCCTAAAGCACAAGTCTCTGTTTTGGATCCACGTTACGTCGTGAATCACGTTGGAGACTTCAGTGACTCTGGACGTTGTCATCTCCTTCCTGCCCACAGCTCTCAGCCCCACTGACTCACTCTGCCATTTGTTGGAAGTGTCTCCATGCTCTGGCTGCCTTTTGCAAACATGGGGGAGGATCTGTGAAGAATGCCAGCATTATTTCAGAGGGCATTAGCAAAAGGATATTTTTGCTTTTAAAAAGTTTTGTTTATCCTCTTCTGCAGAATCTGTTATAAACCTTTAAAAACCTGCTCAAGGGTTGTGGTTTTTTTTCCCTGACATTAACATAATTGGGGTTCTGGGTGCTTGCAGGAAATGAAAGCAGCAGTTGGTGCTGGTAATTAGTTTTTTGGTGAACTGGTGGCTTGATCCTCCCTGAATGCCTCCCGTGTCACCCGTAATTGTGGGCACTAAGAAAACACAAGGGTCTTGTAGTCGATGGCTTTTTGTTTACTGCCTCTGTGTCAGAACTTCTAAAATGCCATGTGTCATTTGCATAAGAGATGAGGCTCTGCCATTTCTGCTTGCAGAAGCAAGGCAGTGCAAGATGAGGGGTTTCAGACAAGATGTTAATTCTCAAGTGTGTGCGTGCGCTCCCGAGGCTCAACTTGGGGCTCAAACTGTTTTGTTCCCTGCACTGACTCAATGGCATCTGTTCCTGAGGTCTGTTGATGCAGGGGGAGAAGAGCACATTAGAAACTGAAGTTTCCTTCCCTGTGGAGTTCCTTGAAGAGCTGACAAGGACAGTTCTGTCAGGGGAAAAGGATCCTGACTCTCAGGGAGATGGTTTGGAGGGACACTGGCTGCTGTTGGCCCTATTGATGGGCAGCTCCCATCACTGTATCTGAGCAAATCAAGTCAATACTCAATTTAGAAACTTCCAAGTAATTTTTAAAGGACAGTGATGAATCTGTTAAATAGTTCCCTCCCTGTTGAAATACAGTTGACAAAAGAACTTGCTTTCTAGGGACTTAAGATTTTACTCATTTAGGGGAAGTCTTTTAATTTGGTGGTCCATTGCAATAGAAGCACTTATGGAAAAACGTTGAAATATGAATTTTATCTACCAGGTAAAGGGTCAGTTTTCTTATCTTACACTTCTGCCATGCCCTGGGTGATCCCAGAGGAGATCAGAGAAGACAGCTGTGTGTTGATGGAGTGAAAGGATTTCACTAACCTACTTGTTTAAAATGGTTATCCTATTCTCTCAGGTTTTTTCTTGATGTTGCTGCTTTGGTTTTGATCTTGATTAACCACTGGAAATTGTAGTTTTTACTCTTGTTCTCTTGATCTCATTAGCACTTTGTTGTGTGTGAGAGAGGATTCCTTTTAATTTGACTTCTGTGCCTATCAGTAGCAGGTGCTGGCCCAGGCTCTGAAGTTCTGTGGTTCCTGAGACTGGGGCAATTATCCCCTGGTTTATTCCAAACTGCAGAGTAGGTTGTCAGAACACAGGGTCACAACTCCAAGCAAGTGTTGAGGTGGGTGTTCTTTGCTTTTTGCACAGTTGTGAGGGCAGCAGAGGGTGAGAAGAAGGCAAGAAATCCATCAGAGCCATCCCTCAGAATAATCTGCTGCTGATTTGGGGTTGTTTGTGCACTGCCTGCACCCTTCAAACAGCTGCAGGTGAGGGAACCTTCAATGCAATGAGGTTTTTAGGCAAAACTTTGTCTTCACTGAGTTCTGGAGGATGTTGGGGTCAGTGTTGAGGAGATGTGTGAATGCCAGGCAGGTCCCAGGGGCCTCAGCTGTTCCCTCCAAATATTTTCCAGAGCGGGGCTTTTAGGTGGTGCAGAGCTGGGTTCACTGGTAACCCCCTCCCAGGACACTGTTGTTTGCAGGGTCTGTCCCCAAACCAGTCAGCTTTCAAAAATACCTGCTGAGGGGGGGAAGCTGCAGCCATGTTTTGGTTAATTCAACACCTTTTGTGTTTCTCTTTAGCAACCAGGATGTCCCTCTTATCAGGAGGGCTACACACCATGACTTTTGAGCCCAGAAACTGCTGAACAAGTGCAGAAAGGCATTCGTGCACTGTCTCCTGTGACACAGGGAGAAATTGCAGAAAAGAAGCCTCCGCTGCCAGTGCTGCAGCACACTGGTCCTGCTGGGCAGGAAATCATGTTTTACATTCTAGAAATAAGACATTTTAAATATTTTCAGATGTTAAGCTGTTCATCTAATTAAGACAGCTAAATGTTCATGGCTTTTTTTCTCTCTAAAAAGTTGAAACCCAGGAAGAATCTGTAAATGGCTTATGATTTCCTCAGGGGATTGGAGCATTGTCCTTTGGAAATGTAACACTGTTAGAAATCTTTAATTGCTGTGTAATCCTCAAAGGATTCTCACAAAGGGAAGTATCAGGATTACACTTGTCAGGTTTTGGTTCTTTATCAGTATTAACGTTATCAGGCAGCTCCAAAGCCAGCTGAATGTCACTGCACGCTCCACATTAAGGCTGCTTTGCTCTGCCTTTTTTAAACATTTGAATCTTTTTGCCAATTCCTTGCGTTTTTGTGATTCTGTCAAACCATGACTACTTCATTTGCTGAAGCTGTAAGATACTACAAAGCTATTTCAGTGAATTCAGATTATTGCCACCTCAGGCACACTGTGCGCAGACTAGTTGAGGGAATTGGAGGTGGATGAGGTTCAGGAAGAGAGCTGGAAGACATGGCCCTGGAAGGGATTGTTCTCTTTTCATCTTTTCCTCTCTCTCTTGCTAATACATTACTAAAAATGATTATTTTCCTAACAGCATCTTAGGTGTGAACTCATATTTAAAACAACCAACAAAAGCAAAGCCAAAAAAATCCAACCCATCCAGTGAAACCCTCCAACCAACCAAACCAAAACACCAACCCCCAGGATTTGCCAGCCCCAAAGAGAGGCAGAGGAGGCCCTGAGGAATGAGTTCACATTTGCACCACTGAACTAGTGTCAGAATGAAAAGAGAAGCTGTGTCCTGATTTCCAACATCTTGGGAGTGTTTTTGTTAAATCACTGCTCTGAGCCATCTGAGTGAACCTTGATTTCCTACAAGGACTTCCCTGAGAGAAGCTGCTGAGTACTGTCTATTTTTCAGATTCTTTACAGCTACTTCCTCTTTTTCTCCACAGCAATTTCTCTTTTATCTTTATTTGCCTCAAGTTCTAAACAGCTGCTGAAGGTCAGAGACCACCATAATTGCAGATTGTTGTGGTGGAGCTCAGTGTTCTCCTGGCTGGCTACACCAGAGCACAGCTTTGACTGGAGCTGGCATTAAATTATCTGGATCTGTGTTGTGGGGGAAAGTCATTTGGCTGTGGAGCTGCCTCGGGTAGCACTGCAGAGTGCTTTATGTGCTCTATGTGCTTGATGTGCTGGGCCACATTCTTTATGGAGAGCATGAGGAGCTCTGGTGACAGATAGTGATGGAAATTGGGGCCTGCTGGGTTCCAGAGAGGTGATTTCATGCATTAGGCTGTCATTCCTTAAAACATTTTGTGTCTCCCTTCTGCTTCCAGATGAATTCTCTTGTGATAATTCCAGCTATCAGCTCACTCTTGATACACCTCCTGATCCCCTGCAGGACAGCTTTCTACTTCTCAGGCCTCCTTCTCCTTTCTCCCTTCCATTTTGAGGGATGCCACATGGAACTAGGCTGGCTGGGGAACAGTAAAGGCTAATATTGCATCTCCTTTAACCCTGGCAAATGCACAAGGCTGTTAATAGCAAAAGAAATTTTTGTTTTGTTTGATAGAAGCTTTTTTTTTTTTCTTTTTGGCAAGCATCATTAAAGAAAAGCCACCGAGAGAGAGAGATGAAAGTGATCCTTGTCATCACCAGCAGAATGCTTGGATTGCAGTGAGTGGTGGGAGCAGAGTCATGTGAGGTGACAGGAAGGATTTTTGGGGCAAGAGGCAGTGGAGGGTGGGGAAGGGTCCCTGCTAAAGTTCCAGGCAGGTTTGGGACTCTTGTGTGAAGCTGAGTCAAAAGCAGCTGGATCTCTCCCTTCTAGGAAGTATCTGAGCAGCTGATCATGGGTTGTTCTCTCTTTTTCTCTTCTGGAAGTTCAGGAATAATTTACCCAAAGAGGAGCAGCCTGCCCAGGGAATTGCACTGGCAGATCCTCTTCCAACAGCCTGGAGAGGTGTGTTGGTTTTGGTGGGTGTTTGGTGTGGGTGTCTCAGGTGGCTTCTGACACAGTTTTTGGTGGTGTTTGGACTGTAATGTTGAATCTAAGGCTGCAAAACATGCATGGAACTTCAAATTTCTTCTATAGCTACACATATACAAGGAATAAAACTTAAATACAGGAGTCTGGGCTTTTACTAATTCCCTCCCTAGCTTTTATCTTCCTCTTTTTTGTTCCTTAATGATGTTCACTGCTGCAACAGGGCTTTCATTGCACTGCTGTGAAGTGCAGGCTCAGTCCTTTGGGGAGAACCTGTGGCATGACTCCATCTGTCCTAATTACAAAACGTAGCAAGCTCAGCCTTATTTCATTTTTACCTGTATTTTAGATCTACTCTTGCATATAGCCATCTAGAGGTACACAAGGCTTCCATGCAGGAGTGTGTGTAAGTCTTTCATGGTTTTTTAATACGTTTATCTATTAAAAAAATGAGAGAGGGAGGTTTGGATTCTTCTTTCCCCACAGCAGAAGGGCTGGATGTCCTCAGTCACGGGGTTAACTTGGCACACAGGAGATTGCAGAAGGTGGTTGTTAGAACAACTTTGAAGAGTACATGGTGTTCTGAGTTCATCCCCTGGCACTGCTCCCACAAATAGCATCGATTTGCAGTTTGTCTGGTTGCTCTTCCCACTCATTCACTGCTTCCAGCAGTGTCTCCTCCTTTGTCCTTTTCTGATACAAACAAGTTGATATTTCAGGACCTTCTGAGCTGGGACTGGAGCAAACACTGGTGGGATGAACATCCTCTGCTGCTGCAGGTGCAAAGGAGCTGGAGAAGGGTCTGAGGGCAGTGTGTTTAAGCCAGAAAACATCAGTGTTCCATGTAGTGTTTGGTTGCCCTTGGTGTGACATTGGTGATGTTGCCTCACTGGCTTCAGCTGCAGCTCCTGCCCTGGTCTGGACAAAGACACTGCTGTGACAATCCACAGGTGCCTCCTGTGTGCTCCTCCAGTGCTACTGTTGGCCTTGGGGTACAGCTGTGCTGCCTGTCAGCTGCCTCACTGCCTGTCCCGTCTCCAGAGCCTGCTGAACCAGCAGCAGATGTCAGTGTTGATGTTCCTTCTCCTTGCCCTGCTCGGGTCCTTGCAGCCCTGCCCTGTGTGTGCCCCTCTCTGCTGGCCCTGGCTTTGTGTAGAGCCTGGCCTGCTTTGGGCTGGGGGTTTCAGGCTGGAGGGAGGAGTTTTGGCAGATGGTCTCTCCAGAGGGGAGGTGGGTGTCTGTGCACCCCCAGTGTCACCCAGTTGGAGCTGCACCCTGTGAGGACAGGCCCTTATGCTCCTGGTGGGAGCCCAGCTGTGCTGCAGAGCAGACAACACAAGTGTCAGGTTAATTACCAGACAGTGATTGTGGCTGTCTTGGAGGAGAATTTGGAAAAGGAAGAGTTTAACTATATAATTTAATCCTTGGGGTCTTGATCTGCTTCCCAGGGTCTCCTTGCAACTGGTGCTTTCACTTGTGTGCTCTTACACAAGGGCCAGAAGGAGGGTTCCCTGGGTGAGGAAAGATTGCTGCTTTTTGTGAGCTGGCAGCAAGGAAAAATCGATGGCACAGGAAGAAATATGATGTGTGAGAGGATGACAGATTCCTGGTTGGAGTAATGGCTGTAATGAAGAGGAACTGAAGACAGTGTGTTACAGAATGGATGGGGTGGGAGGGCATGGGAAGAGCGCTGATGTAAATGTGCTCCTGGCTGGAGGCTGGGGAGAACAGGCCTGTGGCTCTGAACATTTGCACTGGACATGTCTCCTCATGCCCTAGATCTGCTTGAAATCTCACTTGAAAAGAAATAATCTCCACAAGAAACTGCTTGGAAATAATTTGCATTTTTAGTGGCTGCTGACTGTGAGAAAAGTCACCCAACAGTTTGATAAACTGAGGCTGAATTTGTCTGGAGAAACAACATTTTCCTGCTAGCAAATCAACTGCCCTGTACCAGCCCTAGTTTGCTCCAGGAAGTCTCTGAGATGCTGAAGCAGGAGAATAACTGTGCTCATCACACTGGGGCTGTGCACACACCAAAAGTTAGGTAGAGAAATGCAGCTCAGAAAGGAGTTACTTAGAGAACTCCCAGAATATGTCACTGGCTGGTTTTCATTTCCCAGCTGTGTAATTTGGAAAGCTGTAAAGGACTGTCAGGAATGACTGTTGGAAATGAAGTCAAAGGAGGTCGTGAGAGTATAAATTACTTTTCCCCTCCCTGTAAAAGATTTACAGCAACACTTTTTCTTCAGAAAAAACCTGTAAGGCAGGATTGTGAATCATGTGCATCATATGGGATGGAGGCTGCAAAACCTGGTTTTGTCACTGTTTAATAGTGAACTGAGAGAAGGTGTGGGAATCATGGAATTCTAGACTTGTTTGGGTTTAAAAGGTTCCAGACTGGTTTGGGTTTTTGGGTTTTAAAGCTCATCCAGTGCCATCCTTTTGCCCCTTCCACTCAAGGGCTCAAACCCCCTCCCTGTCAGAATTCACTGGAGCAGTACACAGAGCACAGGTCTGTTTATAGGGGTTTGTTTTAGGGGAGTTGGGCTGTTTGTATTTATTTTGTGTTAGGAACAACAGAGCCACAACAATGCAGGAGGGCCCTCACCCATGGCCCTGTCGTGATTAGTTACAAGAACCACGGAGTGTGCAACACTGGAAATGGTTCTGTGCTCTCTGATTCAAATTATTCCAGCATTTGAGACACTGTTCCTGTGCAATTCCCCCAAACGAGAGGGAGTGGAAGTAAAGGCAGTGATGGATGACAGATTTCTGAGGGTGGGCTGGAGACAGAGAGGGATTTTGAGGATGAGGAGCCAAGGGGTCGACCTTGGAGACAGGGGAGTGGTGAAGAGAACATTCAGCATGTTTTGTAGGGCTGCTAAAATAAAGCACAGCAGGATTTCAGAGAGATGGAGTTCCAAGTGAAATTAGCACTGCAGTGTGAGCTTGCTGAGTTTATTGCATGAGAGAAAACCAAACAACAGCAGATAATGAGGTGACGAAGGAAGAGCAGCCAGTGCAGGCAGAGCAGAGGACCTGGTGGGCTCAGCAGCCAGAGAACTCCAGGAAAAGCAGAGGATTTTTGGAGGGAGAGAGGAACAACAACTGAAAGAGAAGCCCAGAAATGGGCAGTGAGGTGGAACTTATTTAGAGGCTTGTTAGGAAGGAGGAGGAGGAATGGATGTGACACAAGGAGAACAGAGATGCACAATTGCCTCAAGCAAGAGAAGGGTTGTGTTGGCTTGAGTTGGAGGAGAAGTGGGAAAGATTCCACTGGTTCTTCTTTGCAGTGGAGCAAATGTTGTGTGTGTGCTGGTGTGGATGAGTGATGCTAATGGTAGTCTGGGAAAGGAGCTCAGGAGAGAACCTGGGGTGATTATGAAACCAAGTATATAAATAAACACTCTCCCAGTCAGGTTCAATAAGATCTGAGAGATAATAATGCTATTTCTTAAAACATTTGGTTATTAATGTTATTGTGGAGGTGGCTTTGTGTTGTTTGCTGCAGCTCTGGTGGGTGATCAGAATGTTAAATTTCCCTTTTTATGACCAAGGAAATAATGCTACAGTCTTCCGATCACAAGTGGATTTTGTTCATTTTGAAGCTGAGGCTGGATCTCTGAGTCTCGTACTTTTACAAACCTGGAAAAACAAAAAAAACCTGGTCAAAAGGTTCACTGGGCAGAGGAGTCCAAGGATTTGAACATGGTTTAAGATAGAAATTATTTTAAATACTCATATGGCATGAAACTTCTGGTTTTTTCCTGGGCAAGAAGAAAAATATCTGAATCTCTGAACAGTTGATATCTCAAATGGTTTATTAAAAAAATACAAAGTAAAAAGGCATTAGTTTTAGGGGAGAACTGCAACTCAATGTTAGAATATTTTTGATCTCCAAAGGAGATGGCAATAGCCAAAACCAAATGGGTTTGGCAGATTTCCATGTGCAGGAAATGTAGAACCAGTGCAAAAAAGACTCTGAAACCACAGGGTGTGAAGAGGGGAGAATGTGTTAAAGGTGGAGAATGATCCTGCAGATAGATGATCCAAATGAGAGCCCTCACACTTCAGTGAAGAGGAAATATTTCATTAATTATTGAATCCCATAATTATTTGGGTGCCATGGCAGGGACCCCTCCCACTGTCCCAGGCTGCTCCCAGCCCCAATGTCCAGCCTGGCCTGGGGCACTGCCAGGGATCCAGGGGCAGCCCCAGCTGCTCTGGGATAATTAATGAGTGAATAATGGGGATTAATGAATACAGAGATTGGCAGCTCAGATGGTTGTACCCAAGGTGAAAGCACAGTTTGAATTTCCTTGTGTACAGTGTCTGGTACCCAGATATTTTCCATGCTGGAATACTGGGGAGTATTTAAATGAAAATATCAAAGACTTTCATAGTACCTGGATGTAGGAACAGTCCATGATGCAATTTCTGTAATCACTTGGGAATGGCAGTCAGCACTTGCAGGGGTCTGGGACTGGTGGTGTTGCACATCTGGATATTTGAATGGCTCCTTGGGAAGGAGGTTTGGAAAAGGTCTCCCTGTGGCCTCTGCTCTGTCAGAAAGACAAAGTTACACTTGGGAGCTAAAAAACCCTCCCTGAGACTGTGTTTAAAGTTAAAATTTAATTGCCTTTTCTACAAATTTACAAATTTCATCTTTTCTGAAAGGCTCAGGAGCCCCTTGGAGCACAGTTGATTTTATGCACTCATATATCACAGAAATTGTGGCAAAGCAGCTCAGGCACTTTGAGCCTTTTTCTTCCTCATACAAATTAAACTCAGTCAGGAGGTGCCTGGCTGAGAGGAAAGGTTTTATTTTAACAGCTGAAACTCTTAACCTGCTTTCAGGAGGAGGAAAGTAAATTACAGGGCCAAGAACCTGTTATAAAAAGCTGGTAATAGGGCAGGGAGATAAAAGGGAACATCTTATACAGCCCTTTGGGGAGCCTTAAGGGGGTTTGTTTCTTCATAAATGTATGGACAAAGATGATTTTTTTTTTTTTTTTGCCCTTCTGTATAATTAGTTTAAAATGTGATGACAGAACAAAACGTCCCTGGTACCTGAGCAAAAAAAAAAAAAAGAAAGGCTGGAGCTTGCAAAATGAAGGTGCTTGAAATTTCTCTGTGCAGTTTTCTATGCAGAGCAGTTGGTGCTTCTGAAATTCAAGTTAGTTCATCTGACTTTTCTGGACTCCTGGCAAGTTTTTGAGCTCGAGATGTTCTGGTTGGCTGGATTATCCATTTTGTGAACTTGGAGCCTTCCAAAGAGGGATCTTGGTGGAAGTGGGATCACTGAGCTGTATGTTTTGCACCAGGATGATTATGATGATGATGATTATTACTACTACTACTATTTTAATTTTTATTTTATTTTAAGTTTTATATATCTGAAGCTCATTTTGTGTGTCTGAGCCCACAGTACAGTGAGGAATTAATTGCTTCTGTTAGAATTTGCTGTCAACATAAGCTTTGAAAAAAATCCAGAAAAAAAGCCCTAAAATCAATCAAACAAATAAAACCATCAACCCCTCAACCTCTAAACAACTCAAACAGCTCTGAGCTGATATATTATTTATTTCTTTTTCTTGTGGAGAATTAAAAATGCAAAGTCATGTTCACTTTGATTCAAAATGTGAGTAAATTGCATTTAGGGAGGGATTTTTCTGTTTGTGTTTTAACCTCAGTAATTATAGCTCTTACAATGACAACCATTCTTTTGGAAATGGCTGATCTAGGGATTTCAAGGCCAGCAAATATTGTGTGCTGCTGCAACTCCCAGAGGGGAGCACCTGGCTGTCCCTAAGCAATTAAAGTTTCTATCTCCAGTGACAGCACCTCTCCTGGCATGAGCACTCACTGGCCATGGGAATTGGATTTCTGCATTTCTGAACAGCACAAGAGGCAGGGGCAGGTCTGGGGCAGGTGGGGAGGCGGGCAGCAGCTGCATTTTCTTTTTTTTACTCCAGCTTGTTTCTATGGTGGCAGATTCTCTCCAGAAAGGAGAAAATCTCTGTGTTAACTCTCTCTGTGTCACCATCTTCTTCTTTCTACCTCTCCTGTCAATAAAATAGATGTTCCTAGGTGAAATAATTGCCCTCTGGTCGGGGAGGTGTGTTCTGGTGTAGATTTTCCTTGACTAACCTGTCTGGACACAGCCCTGAGTGAGTGCTCCAGAGGACCCTGCTTGAGCAGGGAGGTGGGACTGGATGAGCTCCAGTGCTCCCTTCCAGCCTGAGCCATTCCTGTTTACACCACACATGCAAACATGCATTATGTAAAAAAAAAAAAATTAAAGTAATGAAAAGCAATGCTCAGTTTTGGCCCAACTGTGCTGATTTTTCCCTAGAATCCCAGGCTAGTTCAGGTTGGAAGGGGCCTACAAGCTCACCTTGCCACCCCTGTCATGGGCAGGGACACCTTTCACCACCCCAGGTTGCTCAAGGCCCACCCAGCCTGCTCTCACCCCTTTTTTTAATTTTTAGGAAGTCTCAGTTATGTCAGGGTGGTTGGCATTCAGCTTCCAGAGGTAACATGGCAGTGTTTTAGGGTGGCATTGAGGAAAGAGGGAGCAGTAGAGAAGAAGGGTTCTCTGGCTCTTGGATGGCTTCAGCACCACGAGCAGTGAGGGGTGAAAAGCTCTTGGGGTTGTTCTATCTGGTGGTTGTTCTGGCAGCTCAGACAAAACTGTCCCTCTGGGGGCTCTCTGGGGCTGTGGGTTCTGTTCCAGTGAGAAGCTGCAGCTGCCCCAAGGGAGCTCTGGGCTGCAGAGGGGGTTGTGGCAGCTCTGGTGCCCGGGGTGAGAGCCCTGGGCTGGGCTGGGCTCTGCTCCAGCTGTGTGGGAGCAGCCCCCGTTCTTGGGAAGGCTTCGAGCCCTTCGTGCTGCTGGCTGTGAAGTGTCCCTGATGCTGTCCCTGTGCCTTGCAGGTGGAGGCCCTGACCCACCAGCCCAGAGCCACCACGGTGCACGCGGTGCGGGACTCGGAGCTCGCCAAGCTCCCGGAGGGGGCCCTGATCTCCATCAAACGCAAATTCCCCCAGGTAAGGGAATGAACAGCATTTTCCTGTCTCTCTCAAAGGATGTCTGAGAGACTCAGACTCCCTGTTAGCCCCAGGTCCTCTGGGTGTTCTGTGTGATTGATGCATTCTGAGAAACCATCGCGTGCTCCTTGTCTGCCTGAGCGGATCCATCCCAGACCTCCAGCAGCTTTCCCTGGATTTCCCCTGGATGATTTCCCTCTAATCAATTGCAGCAGGTTTTTATTACAGGGATGCTTTGTGTATCAGGGAGGAGTTCTGCTTAAATGCAGGATGTTAGCAAAGTGGAAATCACTTTGTGCTATTGATGGGAAATGGAAGTTTGGCATCTCAAATCCCTTTAATAATGTTATTCATTCCTTCTCCTTGCGGGGCTCAGAGTCCACCCTTGGTTCTCTGTACCTTTATTTCCAGAGCTTTGGTGTTTGGGGGTCGGGTTCCCTCTTCCTGCCATTTCAGGTTGTCCATCCTCATTCTGCAACTGCCAGATCTGTCTGTGTCCTGAAGACTCTGATTGCTCCCTTTGAATCCATCAGCTCATCCATCTTCTTTAATTCACTTGACATTATATCTCTCTCCTGCAAATTGGGAGACTGACGGACTTGAAATTTAATTCTTTTGTCCCTAAGTGCATCAGGGACGTTATACTAAGCACTAAATCATTGCACTGGCCTTAAAGGCAATTCTTTAATGCTGTTACTTCAAATTATTTCCGATTTTTCATTTTGCTGTCTTGAAGACTTAGACTTTTTTATTTTACCAGATTTCTTTTAAAAATCCAGCAAAAATAATAAACCTAATTTAAATACTTGTATTCTCTTGATTTCTTAGCACCTATAATATATATAGAATAACTTTTTTTTTTAAACTGCACAGTATAAAGGCTCAATTCAAGCATTATCATAGTACCAAAACTGTGGAGTTTTATCTGTGTTATTACCAGGAGAATTTAATTATGGCAATAAGCATTCAGAAGTTATGTCAGTGAAAAATAATCTTCCTGGTTTCCCTGTCAGCATTAGTTTTGCTGAAGTGTTTCTGAACTTCTGTTGGGGATTATTAAGGTGCTCCTGGTCCCTGGAGCTCCCTCAAACAGACCTGTGAGTTTATTCCTCTCTTTGATGTGATTCCCTGCCCAGGTTCATGAACTGGGAGCTCAGTACAGAGCCCCACAAACTGGGGACATCCCAAACATGTGACATCCACTCTGGAGCTGCTGTCACCATCACTGTCCTTGTGACTGACCAGGAGGGAGGGAATGACCCAGGGAGGATTCAGACCCACCTTTCTGCTTTTGTAGTAGATGATTTTAAATGTAGCTGCTACACATACAGACTGTAAATGTCCAGTGTCACAGACTGGTTTGGGTTGGAAGAGACCTTAAAATTTATCCTGTTCCACCCCCTGCCATGGGCAGGGAACCTTCCCCTAGACCTGGTTGCTCCAAGGCCATCCAGCCTGGCCTAAACACTGAGCAATGCCTTGAGCACTGCTCTGCACTAAGGCTGGGTTCTAATTCTGCCTCTTTATCTGGGGCAGGCATTTATTTCAGTGTCTCTCTTCACTCTCTTCCCTTTCTGCCAGCTGGCAGGGCTGTTTTCCCCTGAACAGTGATCTCTGTGGAGCTGTGAATCTCTTTGCTTTGCAGTTAAAATTGAGCTTGAGTGTTACATTTATAGCACAATTCAAAACATTTATTTGTAATAGAATTCAAATGTCTTCCCATGTCTAAAGAGTACAGCCCATCAGCCTCAAATTCCTGACCTTTTTCAGAATGGAATCAGTTTTCTCTAGACTTGCCTGTAGCCTGGCTAATTAGTTGCAATGAAACAAAATGCTAAAATGGATATTTTAAGGAAATGTGTTGCAACACAGGTTGTTAGAAAGACGCATTCGTGCTGCTGTTTGAGGTCTCCAAATTCGAAGTAGATGTTAAACTAGTATAAAAAAAGTGAGAACTTGCATTTTTTTTTTCTGTGGGATTGTTTTAGAACCTCACTAGAAATAGAAAGAGGAACATAAGATAGACTTTATGTAGGTGATTTATGCATTTAATGCCTTCAGACTGTCTTAAAAACTTAAGGCAAAATATTTTAATATGATTTCAGAGTTCTTGTGTGTTCCCTTTTTTGTCTGTTAGGTCCATCATGGAATGGTTTGGATTGGAAGGAACTTTAAAGCCCATCCAGTCCCAGCCCTGCCATGGCAGGGACCCCTCCCACTGTGCCAGGCTGCTCCCAGCCCTGCCCAGCCTGGCCTTGGGCACTGCCAGGGATCCAGGGGCAGCCACAGCTGCTCTGGGCACCCTGTGCCAGGGCCTCCCCCCTTCACAGAGGAGGCTTCCTGCCCAATATCCCATATATCCCTGCCCACTGGCACTGGGAGCCATTCCCTGTGTGCTGTCCCTCCATCCCTTGTCCCCAGTCTCTCTCCATCTTTCCTGTTGGCCCCTCCAGGCCCTGCCAGGCCACCCTGAGGTCCCCCCAAAGCTTCTCCTCTGCAGGTGAGCACTGCCAGCTGTGCCAGCCTTTCCTCCAGCAGAGCTGCTCCATCCCTCTGATCCCCCTGTGCCTGCCCTGGGGCTCTGCAGCAGCTCCAGGTCCCTCCTGTGCTGGGCCAGGGCTGGGGCAGCTCTGCAGGTGGGGTCTCACCTGAGCACAGGGGCACAATCCCTGCTGCCCACAGTGCTCTGGATGCAGGTAAGAGAGGAAGGGCAGAAGGGAGAGAGAATTGAAGTGGTGGAGTAAAACTGTAGGGTAGAAATTTGGGAGACAACTAAAAAGTGTTTACAGTGTAAAAAACTTGAAAGGATTTTACTGGGGATGAGTGCTTGATCTGGAAACTGATAAATGTTGTGCAGAGGACAGGGGCTGGTTCACTTTATTAGAGAGAGAATCCAGGCGTTGGAGGATCAAAAGCTGCCCATGCCTGGACCGTGTCACGCAGTTGAAAAAACCCCTAAACTGTGCTAACAGAATGCTTTTTGGAGTGAACAAATCCTGACATTCTCCTTGATGCTGGAAAAGCTTCAGCCCCAGCCTGTGGCATCTGAAGGCAAAGGCAGAGCAAAGGAAGAGAGTCTGGAGGACAAGGAGGCAGCTGAGTGCTGGTTAGAAATACTGACCTATAAAGACAAAAAGCCTGTAGAAGGTTAAGGGAAGGCATGGTAGCTATTTTCAGATATATGAAGTTGTCTTGTGCTAGAAAGGGCAGATGCTGCTCATCATACTGGAACAGAGCAACTGGGACTGAACTGAAATGGCAGCAGTTGCAGTGAGAAAAAGCTCATTCTACTCTCCAAAAAGATTAAAAGATTGTTACTTGTTTTTATAACCTCTTCTAAAATGATCAGTGGAGTAATGCTTAGTGCTGAGCAGAGGGATGGACCAAATGAATTCTCTGTCCTATTTTCTTGGCTGTTATTCTAGGAGAGTGATTTATACACAGGGTTTATGATGTTGTTTTCCCCATTCAAGCAGAAGTAATAAACTAATGAAGGGATAGCAGGTGCAATAGTTCTGAAATAATTGACTGGGTAGCAAGAGCTGGCTGGTGATTCAGCAGAGTGGTGGAGGATTTCCCTCTGCAAAGCAGAAAAACACAGGACAGAAAGCAGCTCTGCCTCTGTCACTCCATGCTCCTGCACTGCCTGGTGAGGGTAAGCTGGCTTTAGTCTCACTTGGTGAATGATGGCCAAACAGTGGTGCTGGTCCCCTGAGTCAGGTGAAATCCTCTCTTAGTTCAAGGGAAAACTGGATTTTTTTGGTGTTCCTCTTGGTATCTTCTGCAGAGCCTGAATAGTGTGTGTGTTAATAGCCAAAAACTGGGCAGTTCCTGAGCTTGGGTTTCCCCCTCAGTTTGTCATCCTGGAGATTTACAGAGCCAGGGAACCACAGAGCATCCTGGGCTGGAGGGACCCTCCAGGATCCCCCAGCCCAGCCCAGCCCGTGCCCAGCGCCCCCAGCCCCACCCTGGCACCCCTGGCAGCGCTGCCCAAAGGCTCCTGGAGCTCTGGCAGCCTCGGGGCCGTGCCCATTCCCTGGGCAGCCTGGGCAGTGCCAGCACCCTCGGGGGGAAGAGCCTTGCCCTGAGCCCCAGCCTGAGCCTGCCCTGGCCCAGCTCCAGCCCTGCCCTGGGTGCTGCCCCTGTCCCAGCCAGCAGAGATTGGAGCTGCCCCCTCATGAGGAGGCTCCAGGCAGTTCCTATGAAGGGTGAAAAACCCTTTATTTTAGGAGGTAGTGGGAGGACTCCATCCTGCAGACTCTTCCCCAGCCGTGCTGTATTTGTAGGTGATCCAGGAAGGGTTCCAACTCTGGAATGCATTGTAAGAAAACATTACCTGGTGCGTAAGAAAATTGTAGGACGTGGGTGATGCTTGCCAGTGAGAACTGTGTGAAATGAGGGAAATTGTGCTCTGTTAGTCCAGGCAGTAATTCCAGGTCCTTGAGCTGCAGTGCACAATCTGCAGAAGTGGCATGGCTGATCCCTGGGGAGATCCATATGACTGCCCTCTGGTTTGTTTCCTGGACAGTTGCTTTGGTCCTGGAAGAGACAGGAGCTGATCTGCTGGGATCTTCCAAGTGACCCATCATAGCTCAGGTTATTCTGAGGGCTGAAACAGATGGGTGAGTGTGGGGAGCCTGACCTCAGTTATAAATAACAGCCAAAACTTCAGATTGTGTGCCCAGAAACGACAGATGTTGACTTCTAGATCCTGCTCAGTCTGCAGAAGTCAAACTTGCATCATCTGGCTTCTCAGGAAAGCATCTCAGCCTTGATTCATTCTGGATATGACATCCTAGACATTCCCAGTGGAAAGGGGTCCATGGTGCCAAATTTAATGGTTTTGTCCACCCTGGTGCCCCCAGCTCTCCAGCACAGCCCTCAGGGCTCTCTGCTAGCCAGAGCATTTGCTTTGACAGCCTCTGTGCTCATTTCTGGTGCTGTTTGAAGCTTTTCAACCTTGCAGGAGTAGAAAGGAATTGATTCTTTCTATTTTCATCCCTGCCTTCAGTTCTGGAAAGTAGGACAGGGAACCAGCTCACGATTCCTGGCACTGCAAAGCAGCGTCGAGGCAGCAGCGAGAGCCCAGAAATCTGTGAGCAGATCACAGAGATGTTCCAACATCGCTGCAGAGCCGGGATCATATTTCCTAGATTAGCTTTGCCTCTTCTGAGCTGAGTTAGTTTTTAGAATTCTAACTTGAAATTTAGATCTCCTGGTTGCTGATGGAAATGGTGCTGAGAATCTGCTTGGGAGCTGTGGGGGCTGAACTGTGAGACAACCTTTGGTGTGCTGGAAATGCGTGCTGAGAAATAGAAAGAGTTTTTCTGCATCTTTCTTTTAATTCTCTGAGTCTGCCCTTGGGGTTTAAATATATTCAGAACCTGTCATCCATCTCCAAGTGGTGTTCTGCTATCTTTATATGAGTATTTGAACCAGAGGCTCTGTGAAGTGGCTGGAGCCTTCCCCAGGGTTATCTGCCTTACTGAGCAAGCTCTGTAATGTGCCCTCTTTCCAAAATGCTGCCCACAGGACCTGGGCAGTTTGTGCGTCATGGCTTAAGCTTGGTGTGGCACTCAGGAGAGGCTGTGCTTCTGGATTTTTCTGTATTTGTTGTCCTGGTCCATTCCAGTAAGTGTTCCTCGACTGTAACCTCTTACAGTGGATGTGAAAAGGAGAGAAGAGATTCAGTGGGAACACTGTGATCACTGAGTGAGGCTGGCAGGAGGGGGGATTTAATCAGCACCAGTGCCAGAATGACATTTTTCTTGAAGACATGATTGATCCCAAGCATCAGAAGCTCAAACAGCCCCAGGATAAAGCCTCAGTTCCTCTGTGGGCTCCAGCAGTATTTGAAAAGGTGCCAGGAATTGTTCTGAGGGAGCATTGAGGATTTGCTTTGTCACGGTGCTGATCAAACGTCAGAAGTTTCAATCAGAGACCCCTTGCTAAGCTCCCTGATTCCAGGACAAGCCTGTGTTTATCTGACCTGAGGCCATGGACAGCTTCAGTAACACCCTGGTTTTATTCAAGCTGAGGATCTAATTTACCTCTCCTCCTCCCTTGTCCTTTGGAAAGAGCCCTTAAGAAAGCTGGTCAAGGATAATCTCAGCTCCTGGAAAGAGCTCCTCAGAAGCTGTTCTGTGCATTTGTGTGGGTAAAATGGCTGTTTGCACTGTTTTACTCCAATTGTTCTTACTTTGTAGAACAGAAAACCATTGGCAGGACTGTTTTTCATGGCAGCTCATCCATAGGGTTTCTGTGTGGCACAAAACCCTTTTACAGGGCCTTTAACTAAATCACACTTGGATGTGAAGCTATGCAATACCCTGCTCTGGAGGCACCAGTGCATTGTTATGTAATATATTTAATTTCTCTCTGATGACCAATGACCTGTGTCAGGGGAGGTTTAGGTTAAAATGAGGAAAAGACTCTTCCCCCGAGGGTGCTGGCACTGCCCAGGCTGCCCAGGGAATGGGCACGGCCCCGAGGCTGCCAGAGCTCCAGGAGCCTTTGGGCAGCGCTGCCAGGGCTGCCAGGGTGGGGCTGGGGGCGCTGGGCACGGACACGGGCTGGGCTGGGGGATCCTGTGGGTCCCTCCAGCTCAGGAGGTTCTCAGAGTATTCTGTGACAGTTGTTTGGGAGTGACCTGTGAGGTGACTGAAGTTTTAAAAGCTGAACTAGGAAGCATCTTATTTTTAGACTTGAAAGTCACTGGAGAATCCACAGCTCACCTCCAAGGCTCCTTGTTCCCTGCAGCACCCTGGTCTGTTGGGTCTGGATGATGGAGGATCCAAAGAGGAAAACCCAATTCAGCTTTGTAGGGCTGCACACATCCCTTGGTTGTGCAGGACTGACACGGCCACATCAGGTTCATTCCTTCAGCCAAAGCTGCTTTCCTGGCCCAGGAATGTGCAGGAGACAATGCTGACAGAGCTGGGGTTTCCCTTGGCTCCCTTGCACAGGAGCTTTGATTTACAGTCACAGACAGCGAAAGCTGAGCCTTGTGCAGGGTAGGGCTGAGGTGATCAATGTATCTTACAGTTTGGGGTTTGTGTGTTTTGTTCTTTAACATGCTTTTTTATATTTCTTCTGTTGTGACTAAATGGGATTTGTAGCACACAGGACTTTACATCAGTTAGTTGTGGCTGTGAATTTGGATATTGGTGTTGATTTCGTGAATTCTTCCCCTGATTTAGAATCCCAGACTGGTTTGGGCTGGAAGGGACCTTAAATCTCATCCTGTCCCACTCCTGCCATGGCAGGGACCCCTCCCACTGTCCCAGGCTGCTCCCAGCCCCAGTGTCCAGCCTGGCCTTGGGCACTGCCAGGGATCCAGGGGCAGCCCCAGCTGCTCTGGGCACCCTGTGCCAGGGCCTGCCCACCCTGCCAGGAACAATCCCTGCCCAATATCCCACCCAGCCCTGCCCTCTGGCACTGGGAGCCATTCCCTGTGTGCTGTCCCTCCAGCCCTTACAAATAGTCTTTCTCTCCATGTCTTGTAGGCCACCTTCAGGTCTAGTTTTGTCTAAAACAAAAGTTACCTATGATGTAGCAAGCTTTGTTTGGGTTGGTTGTTGTTTATCAGCAGATCATTCAATTTGCCAGGCAATCCATAATAATCACAGATTGAAATACATGTCCATAGGAAAATATTTTCCAACCAAATTCTCATGAAAATCACTTTCAAAAGAGCTTTTTGTAAATCAGCTCTTGAGTTTCTCAGTTGAATAGGAAAAAAAGCTTTAACCAGAACCCAGCCTTGGAAGATTAGCAGGGGTAGGTAATAGTTTGAAATATTTAAAGGGATTATAGGAAATACAGCACTGCAGAGTGACTGTAACCTCTTGGTGTGGGAATTCCAGCGGCTGTAGAGCAAGTGGTGCTCTGATAACACCTCAGACTCAGCATGGATGGAACACTCAGCAATAGTAGAGCTGAGATCCTGCCTTGGCCACGTCCTGCTTTTGAAACAGGAATTAATCACCTAAATTAAGGAAATACAGCCCCTTGGGATGTGGTGTTTAGGCCTTGCCCTGCCACGAATGCAGAGGCTGCAGGTCTGTGGAGTAATTGAACATTAATTAAGCACAGGGAAAATTCATGGTTCCCCAGAAGCTTCTCTGTAACAGGTGGAGGAACAGACTGACACAGTAGACAGGAGAGATCTGGGGGGTTGGGGTGCTGAGAGAGCCTGAGGGTCTCACTGGGCTGGGGTTGATCCAGAAGCAGCCAGGAAGACGAGGTGTTTGCTGGGAGCTGAGGTGGGGAGTGGTGAGCTGGGTCAGAGAGGTGGAGTTGTGCTGAGGGAAGGGCTCTCCAACACCATTTGAAAAACACAAACTCTCTGTCCTGTTCTGCCCTGCACAGAAATGTCCTGAGGAGTGCATCTGAAAAGGGGAGTGGGTGGCAGGAGGAGGAGGACAAATGGTTGTTTCCCATGTGCAAAGTCTCACCTGAACATCCTGCTCTGGGCCAGGGTTCGGAAGTGACAGCTGCAGTGGTGTCTGTGGGAGCTGGAGGGGTTTGGGTTTTGGGAGAACAGCACTGATGCACCTGGAGCCCCAAGTAGCTTTTGAAATGGAGATTTACTCAGCCTTTTAGACCTGTAAGGTCAGATGTTGTGCTTCTGGCACAAAAACTCTTGCATAAGTTCAGGAGAGTGGGGTTTCCTGTGCTTTGGGGATATTTTCATGGTGAACTCAGTCACCTTCCTGACCTGAGCAGACCCAGACTCGCTCTGTGAGCCCCTGCAGTGCCTCTTCAGGTGCTCTGTGACCTTCCTGAGTCTCCTCCCAGCCTGGGCAGGGAACAGGGGTGGGAAGCTGTGATCCCTGGCAGTTTGGGGAGCTCTGAGCAGACCTGTCCTGGCAGCCAAGTGTCCAATCCACCGCTCCACTGCTCGTTCCTGTGATTAACTGTGATTAACTGAGCTGGCTGCACTTGCTGCTACTGCTGTTCCTAATCATGAGGAAGGATTAATTCAACTTCCTCACCAACTAAACCAAGCTCAGCTCCATCCCCAGCACGAGGGGTCCAAAAGCTGTGTTTGCTTTACAGGCAATTAACGAGCCTTGCCTAATTTAGGAACCTCCTGGTGGTGTCAGAGCCGTCTGGGCTCTGACTCGCTGCCGTCGTGCAGATTTTTCTTCCAGTCTTAAATTGAAGCTGCCTGATGCTGTGCCAGCAGGAGGGGTGTTTTCAGGGCTGGGTGGCTGGGTGCTAGAAGAGACTGTAAAATCCAGGATGTGCCATAGGGGTGAGCACAGCAGACGCTTCTGGCTGGGAAGGCTGTCTAGCCCTGGGTGATGGTGACACCCTGAAAATGAGAGAGTTTTGCTTGTGCAGATGTCTGGGAAGTGTTCCGGGCTATTCTGGCACTGTGATTGGGAAAGACTGGTGTTCCCGTGGGAAGGAGGGCAGAAGGCTCTGGAAAAGCAGTGCCCAGGCTGTCCCTGGCTCAGGAGTGCAGGGCAGTGCTGGGTACTGCACCCTCAGAGGGAAACTCGCTGTGTTCTCCAGTCAGTCCAGTTCCTGCCCTGCCCCTCTGCCCAAACCCTCACTGCCAATTCCCAGAGCTTTCCTTGGATTATTAAGGTTGGAAAAGTCCCCCAAGATCATCAAGTCCAACCATTCCCCCATTACCACCATGATCATCACTAACCCATGTCCCCACATGCCACATCCGCACATTTTTTTGAACACTTTCAGGAATGGTCACTCCACCACTGCCCTGGCCAACCTGTGCCAGTGCTTGACCTCCCTTGCAGTGAAGGTTTTCCTAATATCCAACTAAACCTCCCCTGGCCCAGCTTGAGGCTGTTCCCTCATGTCCTGTCACTTCTTACCTGGGAGAAGAGACTGAGCCCCACCTTGAATTTCCTACAAAGTGCTGCTGAACAGGAGGGATAAGGGACTGCTGAGTCACAGCCCAGATTCTGCACTGAGGTACCCACCCTGTACCTGCCCTTCTGCCTCCATCTCCTCCAGACACACCTGTGAACTGTTTCCCTTCAATCCCTGTCATTCTGCTCCTAGCCCAAGGGCTAATTCCTGCTTGGTCCTCATCCTCCCTGCCCAAGCTCTCTCTGTCCTCTCCCAGATCCCTTGGCTTACTTGTTGTCTCTTGGGCTGCATTGAGCTGTGCTGCTCCTTCCCGTGCCCTGCTGCTGTGTGGGAGTGAGAATAAAGGGGCTTGGAAACCTGAAAGATGAATTTTTCCTGTTGGTTTTCAGTTCTGCACAGCTGCCCTGGATCTGAGGAGAGCTGCTCCTGCTGCCCTGCACACTGAGGGCGGTGGGTCCAGCAGGTCAGGTCTGCTGTCGATGGAGGGATGTGATTTGTATTGACTTCTCCCTCAGAAGGATGGACAAGTCCCTTTTAAAGGAAAATATTGCCTTTTTGTGAAAGGATATCTGGCGTATGTAATGTAAAACTGTGGAAATTTCAGTTCTGAGCTTGGATCCCAAATTGATGTACCTTGGACGTTGCCATGACTGCAACAGAGTGACTCATCCCGTTCTGGGGAGCAGCTTTGCTTGTTGTACAAAGTCACCAGGGAAATAATTTTCCCTATCTATACATACCAAGGCTGTAAGGTTTGCTCCAGCAAACAAGACAAATAATATTTCCCGGTAATAGGAGCAGCCAGCTGGAAAATGAGACCAATAGGTTCTATTCTTAGTTCCATCATTAACCTTGGACATATTTTGTAACTTAGCTGGAGCTCTCCTTAGCTGCCTGTAAAGCAGAAAGTTATAAATATGAAGATGGTTTTAGTAAGTAATTAAAATTCTGATGCTTAAGTACTTCAGAAGTGTAAAATGTTCACAGCACCTCCTGAAACTGCTGAAGGAAAGTCCTGCTGTGCTGCTGCTGGTTTAGGTGAAGCCTGTGAGGTGGGTATAGCAAATATGCTCTGGGGGCAGATTATCTCCTTTAGGGACATCAGTCTTTGTTTTTGTTAAGAAATCCCTGTTTCCCTGAATTCTCCCTGTGGTTGGGGTATTTCTCATGTGGCTACATGCAGCACCTTTGGGGAATCCCAGAGCCTTGGAGCTTAGTAGTGTTGAAGTGGCAGTGAGTTGTGTGGTTGGGTGATCATCAGATTCTGTTGTATTTTGGACAAAGGGAAACATTCTAGATCCTGCCTGAGATTCCAGGATGAGGCAGGAGGCTGGGAGCTTTCCTGCTGTGCTCCCCACGCCGGTGGCAGCGGGCATGGACACAGCGTCTGCTCTTGGGGCAGGGAAGAGGCACTGCCCAGGGGTTCTCACTGAGGAGATGCTGATGTGGCATCTTCAGAACTTGCAGTCATGGCTATGGGGCAGAACTGGCACAGGCTGCCAGTGGATCCCTGCTGTGGATCCCTGGAAGTGTCCAGGGCCAGGTTGGATGGTGCTCTGAGCAACCTGGGATAGTGGAAGGTGTCTCTGGACTGGATGGGCTTTAAAGGTCTCTTCCACCCCAAACCATGCCATGAAATCCCTGAAATAACCTTGGTAACTCTTTCTGTGCTCCACTACAAGTCACCTTTGTGCTGGAAACCTCCTGTTTGCTCTTCCCCCTTTTCCCATAGAGGACTTAAAATAAATCAGTGCTTCATACACAGCAGTTCACAGTGCAGGGGAATTTGCTGCATTAGATTTCATTTTTAAAGCAGGATGTCTAAATGACTCAGGTGGGCATCCTGAACCTGTCTTGATGCCTCCATGGCCCTTCATTTGAAAGATGCATCCTGAAGTGCCTCTTCCTGTGGGAACATTGTGTTTATCCAGGATCCCAGCTAACCTGGCTGCTCCTTGTTTTGCTTGCTAACCTTGGAGAACTTTTGTTTTTTTGTTTTTTTTCTGTCGTCCTGAGCTATTTTGACTTTGAATTATTTGTCTGGGGGACAATATTTAATGATTACTCTATTATCCTTAATGTATTTAAATAACTCCCTTATTTGGGCAAACATCTGGTAGAGCTTTTAGAATAAATGCTGCGTTTTCCATGTCTGTCACTTTTTGATATTGCAAGGATTAGTCTTCTGCTACCCCACTTGTCAGGAATTATTGATTGGTCATGTTGGAGAGAGGCCTGTCAGTTTGGAGATACATTTGGCTATTGGAATATTAGTTTATATTGATGTGAGTCCTGCTGGAAAAACAGCTGGGAGCACACCTGTGCCTTCAAACATGAATTACCAGGCAAACATGATTTGAGGGGGGAAGCAATTTCTTAGGTAGTTTGTTTTGATTCCACGGTATTTAGGGGGTGTATTTATTTCCTTTTTTTTCCCCAAAATAATTTAAATTTGCTCTGTAAACCATTCACCAGGATTGAGGAAGGGTTTGTTTGAAGACAGACTTGAATCTTTTTGAGTCTCTTGCACCTACGAAAGGTACAGCACCCACTGAGCAGGGAGGGTACTTAGAGGGGCAGGAGCACTGCAGAGAGAAATGAGGAGAGCAGAAAATGCAATTTGACATGTTTCCCCAAATAATCAGTGTTCCTTTTTTTTTTTTTTTTTTTCACAAAGCAAGTTAAATCCTGCCTGTTCCAGGGTTGTTTTGTTTTCTTGTTTTTCCAAATTAAAGTAAAACAAGGTAGGAGAAATCAAGACAAATGATCAGTCAGCACATGTTACAGCCAGGAAAGAAGCTACAGCTGCAAACTGTTGACTCTGTGTGGCTCAACTTGAGGGAACATCTTTAAAAAGTTTGGAAGTCTCCATGTGGGTGCTCTACTTTCAGTACATTCTGCCTGAATGTTTCTTTTTTTTTTCCTTTCTCCCCCAGGTTGTGACCAGACTTATTCACTTGTTGGGTGAGAAGATTCTTGGCAGTCTGCAGGGAGGTGAGACTCATTCCTGGACTATTCCCACTGGTGCTGGGGCTTCCTTGGAGCCAGACTTGCATCCTTAAATTTGGAAAGAGGCAGTACAGACTTGGAAAGGAAATTCATTGCTAAATTTCAGCCTGGAGAAGGCTCCAGGGAAAATTTAGAGCCCCTTCCAGTGCCTAAAGGGGCTCCAGGAGAGCTGGAGAGGGACTGGGGACAAAGGATGAAGGGACAGGCACAGGGAATGGCTCCCAGTGCCAGAGGGCAGGGCTGGGTGGGATATTGGGCAGGGATTGTTCCTGGGAGGGTGGGCAGGCCCTGGCACAGGGTGTCCAGAGCAGCTGGGGCTGCCCCTGGATCCCTGGCAGTGCCCAGGGCCAGGCTGGATGGGGTTGGGAGCGGCCTGGGACAGTGGGAGGGGTCCCTGCCATGGCAGGGGTGGCACAGGATGAGATTTAAGGTCCCTTTCAGCCCAAACCATTCTGGGATTTTGTAACTCTGTTACAGTTGTGGGCACAGGTGGATGGTGATTTTATTATAGCTGTGTTCTCATGTTGGTTTTGGCAGAGCATGGCTAACTGGTGTGGGAGTGGAATGATCTGCAGCTTGTGTGCAGTGAAATTTCCTTGGAATTTCTTGCAAGGGCAGTCTAAAGGGAACATTGGAAATAGCAGCTGGAATGGGCTGGAATCAGAGCACCATGCTGAGCAGCAGCAGCACAGACTGATTTAAAATGCCTGCATTTGCATTATTTTAATGAATTGTCTGGGAGGAAATGGTCTGCCATGGGTTGGTTCTGAAGGTTTGTGTTTGTGGCAGCACCAGCACAAAGTCTCTTTACTGAGTGAAGGGAGCAGGAGGGAATTCTCCCAGTTTTCTTGAGCAGCGTTTGAAAGCAGATGCCCATTAGCTACTGAGGGTGTTGTGGGGCTCTTTGATGCTGAGGATTATTTGGGTTTTGTTTGGTTGGGGGGGTTTAATTACTTCAGTTGCTGCTTTTGCCAAATTCCAAGGAGACTGAAAATGAATGTTCCCCACCTTTGTTTCAGAGCAGTCTGGAAGGGAATCTGCTCTTTCTTCACCTGCTCAGCTTTCTGGGCTCAACCACTTGTACATAAACTTCTGTGCCTGCTGAAATGTCTCTGTGGCCCAGAGCAGAGCCTGCACTGCCTGGGAAACAGAAAGTGGGAGGAAAATTAGGGAGAATAACTGGAGTTCAATCGGAGAATAACCATTGAAGTTCTGAGGAGGGAAGGGCCTGTGGAGATGAAGGGGTTGAGCTGTGATGTGTAACCTCTTTGAACCTACAGATACCTTCTTGAAGATCCCCAGAAGGAGGGGGAAAACTATTTAATGTTCTGTGCAGAGCTGTTTTAAAAGATTTGAAATTAATAACTCAATTGCTGAATATATTTTTTTAAAAAAGTTTATCTGATATTTCTTTGTGTCCTGCAGTGGTCTGTCACCCTGGCATTGAGCTTCTGAATGGGTTTGCACAGGGGATACCAAATATTTCCACATGCCCAGCTTGAGAATTCATCTTGATGGTATATCTTAGGCCTTTGCTGGGTGAAATGAGATAAGCAGGATGTGAAATCCCAGCTGAAATTCAAAATTTTTTTGTGTTCTCGGAGCTGAGTTGACATGAATTAGCAGCAGAGTGAGATTTTCTGAGAAGGCTCAGCAAAAGAGAAAAAAAGAGTATCAGAACAAGAACAGTTTGTAGAACATTGACCTTTGCCTGCTCCAAGCTGTCTGGGAAGATCTTGATCTTCCTCACATGCGTTGCAGATTTCTCTCAAAAACTGCTTTTCCTCTGCCCTTACTCACCAAATTATACTAAAGATAGTTCCCAGGTACTTTGCAGCTACTTCAGAGGTTCCATGTTTTAATACTCCTAAGCCCCTATGTGTAATGCTCTTCATCTTGCAGAGAAGGGAAAACAGGTAGTGATGCATGTTTTCTATAGGAGCGTTGTTGAAAACAGCTGTTTCCTTCCTTGCTTAGGAATACCAGAAGAAAAAGATTGCTAAGTTTTGGAATATTCTAATACTGACAGCAGGTTTGGGGGTTTGTTAGTTAAGCTAATTCCTCTTGCGGGCTAAATCAGTTCCCAAGTTGTGGTCAGTGGATTTTAAATGCCTTTTTATCTTTGTCTTCCTGGGTCAGGTAAACCCATGTTCCATTTAACATATTCCTGGCATATTTTTAACTTTGCCTAACTTCAACCCACATATGCTGTACCAGCAACCAAAAACGATGGAAACTGATCTTCATCTTCTTAAAATGAATTATGTGGGAACTCTGCTCTCACATGCTGTGGAGGTTTGTGCTACATTTCTCGGTGACACAGTGACACTTCCCCTCCTGCCTGAAGGTGACATTCCATTTTTTTTTTTGCAGCCTGGCTGACTGATGGCAGGTGTTTTCTCTGTGAGCAGGTCATCCTCTTGGACTGCACAGCTCCAGCAGCAAGTGGGATGCAGGGAATCCTGCCAGCAACCTGTCCACGGTGGCGATCATGCCGGTGTCCGAGGACGTGCCGCTGACAGCCTTCACCCTGGAGCTCAAGCACGCCCTCAGTGCTGTGGGTGAGTGTTCTGTGCTGGCATCACAGCAGACACTCCCTGCTGGCCATTTCAGAGTGGCATGGCCAGCTCCTGTCACCTGTCAGAGAGGGGGCCATGCTGTGTTAGGGGGTGGCAGTACCTGGGGATGGGCACAGGGCTGGGGAGGAGGTTTTGGAGAGAATCCTGTGGCCTTCCAGTGCCTTATAAAAAAGGAGTGGGAGGGAATTTTTATATGGCCAGGTCCCCAAAGGACAGTGGGGAATGGTTATAAACTGGGGGCAGGATTAGGTCAAGATTAGGGAGAAATTCTTGTGAGGGTGGGCAGGCCCTGGCACAGGGTGCCCAGAGAAGCTGGGACTGCCCCTGGATCCCTGGAAGTGTCCAAGGCCAGGTTGGAACAACCTGGAATAGTGGAAGATGTCCATGGACAGGTGATCTTTAAAGTCATTTCCAACCCAAACCATTCTGTGATTCTGCAGCCGTGAGCAGGATCAGCCTTTTTCAGGTTTCTTGCTTCTGTATTCCCATCCTTAATGTGCATTTAATTATAGTGGAAAACTTTTTTATTTTAATGACTTGGAAATACTCACCAACCTCCCTGGCCCTTGTCTTGGCTGACCTCAGCTCCCCATAGTCACTGCAGGAGACCCATGACACACCAGGGCACTGTTCCCATGGCATCTGGAGTCTCATTCTCTCCAGCTCTTGGGTGAGAGTCTTTCAAGCCTCCTCAGCTGAAAAGCTCCATCCAGCAAAGGGTTTCTTAGGCAGTTTCTTTGTGTTGTGGTTATACACGAGTGGTAAGCATAAGACTTGGTGGAAGAGGCTCGTGGAGGAGATCCAGATTGGCACTGGAAATCCAAAGTTTAGTCTGAAATCATTGTCCCATTTGTTGCCAGCTTGTTTGTCTGTCTCATGCCCACAAAACCATGTGTTCAGCTCACAGTTGAGTCATTAATTGCTTTATCCATGGGTAAAGTTGTTTGTGCAAGTTCCAGTTCCTCACAAAACCCATGTATTTAATTCAGAATTCGTTTTGTGTTCATTAGTGGTGTTTGACATTTCCTGAACATCCTCTTCTCATCCTCAAATGCTGTTACAGATCTCGAGTGAATCTCCTCTAGTCCTTTGAGAAATTATTAGTCTGCTCTCTCATGACTTATTTAAAAGTACAGGTTAGTGATGCTTGAGGTGTAACCACTTATATTTATTGGTAATTTTCTTTTTGACTTTTGGTGTCTGGAGCTGACACTCCTGTTAGTCTTAAAAATCTTCTGAGTGAACAGGCACAGGAAAAAGCTAGTGGTGCTTGAGTGCTTTAACCTTCTGAAATCTGAATTTGTGTGCAGCTTATGGTGGAGACTTGTTACTGCGAGAACTAACTTGTGGGTGTTTGAAGATTCCTCTTATTTTGGAGATGGCAGAAAAATATTACATCCATAATGGAACCGTATTGCTAATGGGGACTCCTTAGGGATCACTGCCAGCTTGTTTTGATGTGTGACAACACTAAGAGCCTGTAAATAAAACAAACAGAAACTTAAGTAGGTAGATGGACTGTTCAGAATAAAAATACCCGTTTGGGCTGAAAGCAGCCGGCCGGTGCCAGAGGGGGCTTGGTGGGGTCGCTGAGCCTTTCCTCCTTCACCCTTGTCCCTCTCCCTGCCTGCGCTGCCGCCCGTGCAGTGCTCGGCAGCTCCAGCTGGTCCTGAGCGCCCTCGGCCGCTGCAGCTGGTGGCGGAGGGAGCGGCCGGCTGCAGTGGGCAGAGCAGAGCCTCGAGAGGCAGCGCCGGCTCGGGAGCACCCTGCACAGCCCTCCGAGGGCTCGGGCAGCCCGCGGCCTCTCTTTGTTAGCAGAAGCTCTTGTGTTGCACAAGGTAGTTTGCTATAGATGCACACTGGTGATTAATAATAGTTTTTATTGTACTCGCATGGTATATCCTATATACCCCTTCTCCTAACCCCGTGGTGTAGCCTGCCCAGACTGACCCCCTCCCCTCTGAGTCCCATTTGCTGGATTCCCTTTACCCACGCCCCTCTGTTATCTGGATGTTTAAACCCCCACACTCACGTGCTGGGATCTCTCTCTTCCTCCCTGGACCAGCAATAACCCACCGGCTCTGGGTGCCAGAGCAGGATTGAGCTCTTCCCTCTCATCACTGACCAGACCCACTGCTATGGTCAGAGCTGGCCAAGACCATGTCAGGACTGGGTCGCAGTGTTAAGAAGCAACATTTTCTTTTTAACTCGTTTTTTTTTTGTTAACTTGTAGCTTTTTTTGCTCTACCCTCAGGCTGAGGGTGCTTTGGGGGCTCCTCAGTGCTGGGAGCCCTGTGCAGCTGCTGCTGGGCTCTCGAGGAAGGGCATGGGTTTGGGAAGGATTTTATTTTTTTCCTTCTGACTCCCTGCATCAGAAAATGAACTGAGTTGTGGAGTATAATTTTGATTTGTTTTCAGGTTGTTTTCTTACTCATCTGCAGGTTTGTCATGAGGGGAGCTGTTGCTGTGGCTGCCCCTGGATCCCTGGCAGTGTCCCAGGCCAGGCTGGATGGGCTGGGAGCACCTGGGACAGTGGGAGGGGTCCCTGCCATGGCAGGGCTGGAGTGAGATGGGTTTCAAAGTCCTTTCCAGTCCATACAATTCCATGATTCTGTGTGGAAAGGTTTGCACTGGGGCCTTGCTGAGCAGCTGCTGCCCCCTGAGCCCTTCCCTAAGCTCCCAGCTCCCAGCTGGGCTCATCGGCTCCTGGGGTTTGGCTGTGAACTGGGATCAGACCTGCCCTGGGTTTATGGAAATGACAGCTGTTAATGTGCTTGAGAAGGCTTAATTGAAAATCTTCTCTGAAAGGAACTCTCGGTTTGGAAAATTGCTTTGAAGATTTGCTGCTGTTCGCGGTTTTTTGTGTTTATCTCTTGGTTTTCTTTCCTTGAACCAACCTTTTTTCTAATTGTAAGTTAAATGGCAGCATCTGATTACAATACTTGACTTAACATTTAATCCATACTTAACATTTGATCCATATAATTTCATTGCTCTGGGATTCAAATATGTTTCTGAGCAGTGGAGAGCATGTGAAGAGCAGCTGGATTTAGCTTTCTTTTTGCAGCTTAATATATTTATTACAGAAAACTCCTTCCCCTTCCTGTTAATACGAACTTAGCTGGATATTGCAGTGGTGCCTTGGATTCCCCTGCTGCAGGTTGGAGGTGAGGTTAGAAGGAATTAGGAGGACACAGGCAGGAACACAGAGTCCATTGCAGGAATCATCAGCTGCTGCAGCTCTGGGAAGGAGCCTGACATCAGAATGCAGGCTGAACCAGTCTTGGTGGGAATGTAACACAACATAACAACAAAAGGTGGCTTTCCTTTTCCTGGAATTGGCATGAGAAGGCTGTAAGCAGTGCTTGGAGTTGGAGCTGGTTGCAGGTGAATCTGTTCAACAGGATTTTTGGGCTTGTTTTGGTAAATTTTAGCTAATTCTGTATTATTAAAGGATATAAAAGTAGTGACAACTAGAAAATCTTAGTCAGATAGTGAATACTTACTGTTCACAAAAACTGGATAAGTATTCAGAATTTCCTTCCCCCAGAAAAAAAAATCTACTTTTGCCTGTAATGATACAGGATTTAGTGGTTTCATTGCTTAATTCTTTTTTGGGGGTTTAATTAATTTTTTTTTCCTTTTTTTTTTTTTTTTTTTTTTTTTTTTTTTTGATATGTAATGGGAACAGCTCAGGTGGCAGCCTGCTCTCCATCAGGGGTGTATTCTGCATGCAGGGAGCACCAACGTGTGGGACCACCTACAGCTTTCCCCAACCCATTTGTGCTGGTTTCTTTGACATTTGGAGTTTCTGTGATTTATGATAATTCGCATATTGTTTCCAGATAGTGGGATTGTGTCCCAGTTAAATGTGAAGGGATGTTTGTGCTTCCATGCAAGTTCAAGTCACAGAATGGTCTGGGTTGGAAGGGATCTTAAAGATCACCCAGTGCCACCCCTGCCATGGCAGGGACCCCTCCCACTGTCCCAGGCTGCTCCAGCCCAGTGTCCAGCCTGGCCTTGGGCACTGCCAGGGATCCAGGGGCAGCCACAGCTGCTCTGGGCACCCTGTGCCAGGGCTGCCCACCCTGCCAGGGAACAATCCCTGCCCAATATCCCACCCAGCCCTGCCCTCTGGCACTGGGAGCCATTCCCTGTGTGCTGTCCCTCTAGCCCTTGTCCCCAGTCCCTCTCCAGCTCTCCTGGAGCCCCTCCAGGCCCTGCCAGGCCACCCTGAGGTCCCCCCAAAGCTTCTCCTCTGCAGGTGAGCACTGCCAGCTGTGCCAGCCTTTCCTCCAGCAGAGCTGCTCCATCCCTCTGATCCCTCTGGGTCTCTGCAGCAGCTCCAGGTCCCTCCTGTGCTGGGCCAAGGCAGCTCTGCAGGTGGGGTCTCACGAGCTGGGTGATGAAGGATTTATTTGGGACCTGGCAGCAGCAGCTGGCCCTGCCTTCACCCTGGGACAGAGACAGAATGAACAGTGCTCTGAGCTCCGTGGGCAGAGCAGAAGGTCCTGGTGAGCTCAGTGACCTGAGGCTGCAGCCCTGCTGTCCCCTGGCCGTGCTGCAGGCTCCAGAGTGACAGCCCTTCCTCTAATCTGGGGCTCTGGGTCTCCAAGGCAGGAGGCTGTGGAGTAGCCAACTTCCAGAAAGCAGGAACAGAATTTTCCAGCTCTGAACTGGAGTGCCAGGAAGGGGGGTAGGTTTTTCTGCCATGCAATTCATCCTGCTGATGAATTCTGGTCAGTGTTCATGATGTCTATTTTTATTATTAATTCTTTTCTTCTTAATCCTGGTAGAGCTGAGAGCATCTTGTGATAAGAAGTTCTTCTGCAGTATTCAGATATTTCAAAAGTATTTGCCTGACTATTTTTTTGTTCCTTTACTGAGACCAGCTAAAAGACACCACATGGCTGTGCAAATTCTGGTTCTATGTGGGAGCCCTCTGATCTCATAGAATTTCAAACTGAAGTAGGGAGGGATTCAAATCCAACATATGTGTCTCTCTCATTCCTTTCTGCCCTTTAAATTTTCCTTCTTTTCAGTTCTAAAAATGTATAATGTATTGGAGAGCTCACTGAAAAATCTTTGCTAATAATTTATTGGAGTTTTTAATTACAGTTCTGCCTGTCTTTACACACAGATTAGATTTAAATGTGAAATGCTCACTGTGGTGCCTGAACCCTGGCACAATTTAGTATACTTTTGCTGGGCAAGGTCCTCTGACATCCAGCTCATTTATCAGTTACGTGACTTTACCACATAATTTTGTAGAGTTTTATTAGGCCACAAGTAAATTTTCTTTTAATGGAGTCCAAGCAAGTAAATTTGCTGTGCTAAAATTTTTCCACAGTGTGTTTTGTACTGGCCTTGGATGTGGGTGTGTTTTTCAGGTGAGGTGGATTTGAAACCATTTCTGAGCCTCAGAAATCACTCTCTGCCCTCTGGGCCCTCATTTCTCGAGGCAACTTTCAGACCATGTTTTATTAGACTTAGAACTAGGACACCCGTACTCCTGCGTATCTTAGAAAATTGGTATTTTGTGGGAAAAAATGACCAAATGAGCTCACTGGCAAGGAAGGGAGGCTTTATATCTTGTGTGATGTTTTTTTTCCTCTTTCTGGGGCAGGAGGTTGGCAGCTTTGCAGCAGCTCTTCTCTTCAGTGCCCAGAGGGCAGAGGGTCATTTCTGAGGCTCAGAAATGAGTCCAAATCCACCTCACCTGAAAACACCCACATCAAACAGTTCAAAACACATTGTGGAGAAAATGAACCAGACCTCTGGTATTTGCCGGCTTTTTCTTCCCTTCCCTTCTGTTTCATGGAATTCTTAGTTCTGTACTGAAAAACAGTCCTGAAAAACTCTGTACTGAAAAACTCTGCAGTACAGCTTTAGATGATCCAGGAGGTTTTCCCAGAAACTGGGATCCCTGGGCCTGGAGTGAGGCCACTGCCAGCAGTTCTCTCACCTGAAGCACAGAAAACCTGGGCTTCAGGATCCCTGTGAGCTCTTGGCTGACAGAAGAATCCCCAGGCTACTGAAAGTCACCACCTCAGGCTTGAGAAATCCAAAAGGTGAAGAAAGCTGCGGATTGCTGGAGGCTCAGGGAATGGCACTCAGTTTTCCTTGCTCTGATACTCCTCCCCAGCAATCTGCTGCTGGCTGCTGTCAGAGACACACACAGGGCTTGGAGAAATATTTCATGTTACCTCACATCACCTCTCCTGTTCTTCACTTTGAGTTGTTCTGATCCTACTGACAGAACACTGAGGGATGTGGGGATGTGTCCCTGATGCCAGCTCCAGCTGGAAGCTGCCCTTGAGGATGATGCCAGGTTTGGAGAGGGGGTGGTCAGACGTGTGTGACTGTGACAAAGCACTTTAAGGATGCACTGACACATTGGCCTGGTCACTTCTGCTTACAGGTGTGGCTCTTTGAGGGCTGCGGATTGAATCATCCTAGAATCAGGGAATGGTTCAGGTTGGAAGGGACCTTAAAGCCCATCTCACCCCACCCCCTGCCATGGGCAGGGAGACCTTCCACTATCCCAGCTTGCTCCAAACCCTATCCAACCTGGCCTTGAACCTCCAGGATAGCAATGATTTTTTTTCATTACTTGATTGCTTTCAGCAGTTTAGTTGAAATAACACTTTTGTTGGTTCTGTTCTCTGAGCTCACATATGTTGGTGTTCTTGGTCACATTAATGGAGGGCTTTTAATGGCTGATTAATTAGGAGCCTGCTAGAAACTGGGAGTGCAGAGCAGATGGTTGATATTTCTGAGACAAAACAAGTTGGTTCTGTTGGAAGCATCACCGTGTTCCATGCCGAGGATGAGGGAAGGTCTGGGAATCTTTGTCCCGTGTCCCTGGCATGTGGAGGGATGGGTTGCTGGGCAGCTTTCTCCTGAGCTGGCACAGCCAGGGTCTGTCTGGGCACCCGTGCTTGCTCTGTGACCTGCTGCTTTCCCACGTCAGAAGTGAGGTCTGGATATGATCTTTAAGCCTCTCCAAGGCTCTTCTGGTGCTTGCTGGGCCTGTGTTGTTCACAGTCAAGGTACCTGTGGCTGAAGTAGCACAGGGATCCACCCCAGCCCTACAAACTCTGCCTCTCACCTTAGATAAAAGCTGTTCTAGCTGCAGGTCACTGGCTTTGATGGTGTCCCCGGGGTTTAGTGGTGTCCCCCTGGAGCTTGGGCCCCAGAACATCACCAGGGGCTGATGCTGCTGGATCTCAGTGCCAGGGTCAGGGATAACAGGCAGAGGTGCCCACATTGTTCCCTTGGTGTTCCTCTTACTTAGTGTTCTTGCTGCATTCCTCAGCTCATTTGGCATTCCTGGCTATTTGTCTTTGCCTATTAAACTTCCACCACTGCCAGAAAGCTTTGTAAGCCACATATCCTGGAATACAATTTCAGTGCTCCTCTCTTTTGTATTTAACACGTTAATGAACACTGATGATCCCTCTGCTGCTGAATGCTTGGAGAATTGCCCTGCACTCTGTCCCTTGCTGTTCAGTCCTGTGCATTGCCATCTCTCACCCATTGTGCCATTTCAAAGCCATACCAGACCAACACTGACACCCCTGAACAGTGAGTCAGATAACATCTCTGTGTGTTAAAGATATGCTGAGAACCCCTTCCCCCAGCACTGGGGCTGTCTCCTGCCTTTGGGGGGCTCAAGGAGCAGCAGAGGGAGGAGGGAAGGGCAGGCTAAGCCCAGATCTGCCGTGGGAATGCTGCTCATTCCCTCTGCTTGGGACTTCTTGCTTTCATAGGAACCAGCTTCCAGAACTTCCACTGGAGAATGGGGAAGTCAAATTCTGTTCTTGAGTCATTCTCCTTTCTGTGCTTTCTCACCAACTTTATCTTTTGGTCTCTGCTTATGGGATATTTTTGTCCAATTTCTGTTTGCTCTTCCTTGATAATCAGTGTAACAAAGAGCAAATGCTATTTGGGTATTGGAAAGTACAAGATGGAAAATGACACTTGGAAACTTTTTCAAGTGTAAGAGTAAAATCAATTAAGGCAGAGTGAAGCCTTTGCAGCAGGACTTGAGCACTGAAGGGGTAGATGAGTTGGCCCTGAAGGTCAGGACAACCAGTTCCAGATCTGTACCTGTGGGTTTTGCCTTTTGAACAGAGAGATGTGAATTTGTGACCTTCTCCCATGTTGGTTGTTCACAGTTCCTTGATTTTTACTGAGCACATTATAACTTGCCTTGAGACTCCTCACGTAATGAAGTGTTTTGTTACTTAGTACATAAATTTCAGTTCTGTTGTTAATAAAACAATGAGGGATTGCACAATGAAAACATGAATACAAAGCAACTGCTCTGTCATGTTTTGTAGATGTGAATTGCTCAGTAAGAGACAGGTAATATTTTATCTAGGTGTGCAGTTATTCGCTTAAGTTTTCTTTTCTTTGCATTTTTTTTTAATTTAGCTACAGTCACTCTGCAACCGTCACCACATATGGCACAAATTGCTGCTGCAATAGAATTGCTAATAAGAAAATGAAACTAAAGTGCCTGCAAGAAGCTTTGTGAGCACCAAAATTCAGCTCAGGTCTAAGGTTGTTGCCAGATATGTTTGTGTCTCTAGTGGAGTCTGACTGTGCCCTGCAGATCTGGGGATGTTTTTGGGTTTCCTGTTGGCATGTTGACTAAGGAGTAGTAATGCTGCAGAGAGCTTGAGGATTCACCTGGGGAGTTGGTTCAATGCAGGATGCACAAGTTCTGTATTTTGGAAGGTCAGGGGAACAGCTCTTTCCTTTGAAAACAGGATCGTGGCCTTCTTGTGGCTGTAAAGATCTCTGATATTGTGAATGCTGGGTTGATGAAAATGCAGCTGCAATGGGAGATGTCACCAGAGCCAAGGTTGGATGGGGCTTGGAGCAGCCTTTTCCTATGGAAGGTGTCCCTGCCCATGGAATGGGATGAGCTTTAAGGTCCCTTCCAGCTCAAACAGTTCCATGGGTCTGTGATCCTACATGACACCAAGGAGTGGGATAACAGAACTTGCAGGTTGTGACTAATGCCTTAGCAGAGCTCTGGGAATATGGAGAATTGGAAGATGTATTCCTAGAAAAGTGTGAAAATTTTTGTGACGACTATGTGCCAGCTCTGATCAATGCACTGATCCATCACTACCTTCAAAGCAAATTAGAGGAATTGAATCCTTGGAATCATGAAACGGTTTGGGTTGGGAGGAACCTTAAAACCCATCCCACCCCTGCCGTGGGCAGGGACACCTTCCACTCTCCCAGGATGCTCCAAGCCCTGTGCAGCCTGGTCTTGGACACTGCCAGGGATCCAGGGGCAGCCACAGCTTCTCTGGGCAGTTTTCTCCAGGAGCTCAAATTTAGGTGCTCACAGGTGAAATTCCTTGTCCCCCCAGGTCCTGCCCTGCTGCTCACCAGTGACAACATCAAACAGCGCCTGGGCTCTGCTGCTCTCGACAGGTACCTGCCCTCTTCACTGCTCAGGGAAAGGCACAGAGACATGGGCCTGTCCTTAGAAATACACAGACTTTGGGAACAAAATCCTGTCTTCTGACACATACTGGGCCTTCTGCTCCAGGTGTTGGAGACTATAATGTTTCAAGAGTATTTGGTGCAGGTGTGGGTGGATTTTTTCCACAGTTACTTTCTCTCTTGTGAAATTGGAAAAGCTGAATTGCCCTGAGTGTGCTCGTGCTTAGGGATGCTGTGGAAGCATTACTGAAGTGAGGCATCACTGTATCCTCCTGCCTTGGTATAAATGATATAAATCCTGGAGAAACAGAGCCAGCAGGGGCTTGGAGCTGGGAGCAGATCCTGGCTGAGCAGGAAATGCTGCTCTCTCGCTGTGTAAGATTACCCTCTCTTCCTTTGGGAGCTGTGATGTAACACCAGTTGAATTCTCTATTCTCCTTCTTTGTCCCCAGCATCCACGAGTACAGGCTGACCAGCTGGCTGGGCCAGCAGGAGGACATCCACAGGATTGTGCTGTACCAGGCTGACAGCACCCTGACCCCCTGGACCCAGCGCTGCATCCGCCAGGCTGACTGCATCCTCATCGTGGGGCTGGGGGACCAGGAGCCCACTGTGGGAGAGGTGGGGGAGCTGCTCCTTCCCCTCTTGGCACTGGGAATAGCCCAGGTCAAAGCAGGTTGCTTCACACTCATCTATTTTCCTGGGTTTAACACCCAGTGAGGCATAAATAATGAAATATTCCTGAGAAATGCCTGTTAGGAATAGCAAAAGAATGGAATGAGAATCCTCTGAAATGGCGAGTTTTATGTAGGAGTACTTCCAGCAGAGTTCTTTTCCTCTGAAGAGTCATTTTGGCCAATGGTAAATCAAAAACTGCTTTGAAGCTTTGTGTTTCTGCCCAGAGTTTCTTTGGGTCTCCACACAGAGGGAGAAATTCTTTTCTGCCTGGATGAAATTCATGGTATGTGCTTAGGAAAAAGTAGATCTAAATTGCAGTGTATGAATTATTTATAATATTTTATTACAGATCTTAAGCTGTAATTTTTTCCCCCCTTACTATCTATTTTTATGATTTTATATTTTATTACCAAAGTCCTCTGACCAGACAAAACTTCTTCAAGAAATTTTAAAAAGGGATTTTAGGTTTTTTAGGATGGTGAAGTGCTGTCTGACCTGCAGAGAGCCTGGGCTGGTCCCACATGCAGCTCTCGTGTGTGTCCTGTTGTGTGGGCTCTTCCCGTGTGGATGTGGGAGGCAGGAAGCACAGGCAGAACAAGCTGTCAGCAGTTGCCTAAAACAACAACAACAAAAAAAAATCAGAATCAGAAATGCAAGGAGGGAAAAAAAAAAAAGTGGACTGATGGGAAGAGAAAGAAGAAAACACTGAGTATTTGTGGGCTGGAGTCTGACTCGGGCAGCATCTCACATTGCAGGAGCAGCGCCTGCCTGTGCTGTGCTTTCAGTGGCCAGGTTTAAGTCAAGAACATTCAGGTTTGAATCCTTGGCTGATTTTAGGCTTCTGTGTGCTGTGTAAGCCCAGAGTTAATATTGTCATTGTCTAAATCAATCATGTTTGGGGGTTGTGACTGTGCAGAGCTGGATTCAGGTAGGAATAGGGGTGTGGGGGGTGTGTGGATGCATTTCACTCTGAGCCAGGACTTACTGCCCTTTCCTTGGGTGTCCATAACTGCTGTAGCTGGAGAGGATGCTGGAGAACACTGCAGTGAGAGCCCAGAAGCAGCTGATCCTGCTCCATAAGGAGGATGGGCCTCTCCCTTCCCGCACCGTGGAGTGGCTCAACATGCGGAGCTGGTGTTCTGCTCACCTTCACATCCACTGTCCACGCAGAGTCTTCTCCAAAAGGAGTCTGCCCAAGCTGGTAAGAGATCCCTGGTTTGCTGGCTTGTCCCTTGCTGTCCTTCTCTTGAGCTGTGATCTGTGTATGAAAGGGGATCTGGGATAATTATAGTCCACCATATTCTTACACACACAGTGTTCTCTTTAAATCTGTTTGGCCTCAGTTGGATTTAGGGAACAGGAATAAGGGGTCCAGGTTTTCTTTATGGATGCAGACTTGGTTTTTTGATGTCCTGAAAGAGTAATCACTGTCTGAGTCACAATGAAAGGTTATGTACAGGCCATAGAGTCCTTTTTGTTGGGAGCATCCCAGTGCTTCCCAAAGCTGTACTAAACATGAGGCAGAAGCAGCCTGGGATGCTTCCCAAGACCTTCAGATCCTTGTCAAGGAAGAGAAAGAGCTCCAAAGGAAATTCTGTACTACCCCAAGCAGCTAAAAAGACTGAGAGAGGCCTCTGGCCGCTAGAACTGTTTGGGTGGTTCAGAACTCTCTCTTCCTTTGAAGAAGAGCTGTAACAGAATCACTGACAGCTTCAGGCTGGAAGGGACCACTGTAGCTCCTCCAGTCCTACCTCCCTGCTCAGCTGGGTCCCCTGGAGCAGTCACTAGGGTTGTGTCCAGACAGGCTCAGAGGATCTGTAATGAAGGAGATTTCAGAGCCTCTCTGGTCTCTGTCCAGTGCTCGGTCACTGCGCAGGAGAGAAATTCTGCCTCCTGTCCAGGTGGAACTCCTGGGCATCAGTTCCTGCCTGTTCCCCTTGTGCCATTGCTGGGCCCCACAGAGGAGGGCCAGCTCTGCAGGTGGGGTCTCACCTGAGCACAGGGCACAGGGGCACAATCCCTGTTGCCCACAGTGCTCTGGATGCAGGTAAGAGAGGAAGGGCAGAAGGGAGAGAGAATTGAAGTGGTGGAGCAAAACTGTAGGGTAGAAATTTGGGAGACAATTAGAAAGTAAACTTGAAAGGATTTTACTGGGGATGAGTGCTTGATCTGGAAACTGATAAATGTTGTGCAGAGGACAGGGGCTGGTTCACTTTATTAGGTAGAGAACCCAGGCATTGGAGGGGTGAAGTCCCCTCTCAGTCTTGTCTTCTCCAGGCTGAGCAGCCCCAACTCCCCCAGCATTCCCTCACAAGAGAGAAGCTTCAGTCTCCTCATCTTGGCTGCATCTTTTAGCAGGCTGCTGCTGGCTGCCTGTGCCCTGCCCATGCAGTGACTGCCTGGCTCTCCTCTGCAGGTGGAGATGTATGAACGTGTGTTCCAGAAGGCCCCAGACCGACACTCGGACTTCTCGCGCCTGGCCCGGGTGCTGACGGGCAACGCCATCGCGCTGGTGCTGGGCGGCGGAGGGGCCAGGTAGGACTTTGTCCTGGCAGCTGGGGGGGCTGCACGGGGCTCTGAGCAGCCTGGCCCCTGCAAGGAGACCCTGCCCATGCCAGGGGCTGGAACAGGGTGGGCTCTAAGGTCCCTCCCAGCCCAAACCACTCCAGGATCCTGTGCTGGTGCATCTGGCAGATCCGACAGCGGTCTCTGGGCTGGGACAGATCCCTCAGGATAGCAGAGATCCTGGGACACCAGCACTGCTCTGCAGGCAGCATTTGGGGGAGGAGACACTGAGCAATTACACAAACTTAGGCTGCTGTGCAGAATTTCTGCAGAAGGAACATGAGTGTTTGTGACCTCTCGAGGCCTCTCCTAATGGTCTAATACCAGGAGGTGACCAGGGCACTAAAGATGATGTTTCTTTCTGTTGGCCTACACTTTGGGTTTTTTTTCCCTTATGGATTCTTATATTAGAAAATGGCTCACAGTATTGCAAAGCTCTTCAAAGTTTGAGCAGTAAGAGGAATTATGTCCTCTAATGGAGAATGTTCTCATCTTTATAATCCTCCAATCCCCCAGGTACCCATACACTTTGACAGCCTTACCTTACAGAAAGAGTGTGTTTTTGCAGACACAAGGACAAGGTGTGTGCTGAGCACTCTGTTAGAATTCCAACTGAAACCCCAGTGAGCTTTAGAAATAAATTATTGCAGGCGTTTTTCTTTGGAATCCCTTTTTACTTGGAGAGTTTTCTGTTGAGACAGAATTGAGTCGCCCTTTGTCTCAAGCGAGAGCCGCCTTCGTTGTCTCCATCAATGTGTTCTTGAAGCTCTGCTTTAAAAGAGAGCTTTGAAATACAGCTCTCAAAAAAATAAAATCCCTAATTTGCACAGTCTGTCTAAGTGCACAGAAATATCACATTTTTGTTGTTGGGCCAGCGCGTGCTTCAGGGGAGCCTTCACTGCAGGAAAGGCTGGAGCTCCTTTGTGCCAGCTCCTCCTGAGCAGTCACTTGTGCTGAGACCCCAGAGCTGGTTCCTCGAGTGCCTCACAGGTGCCTTCATCCTGCTCCCTTTCACAGCCCCTCACCTGAGCTGCTTTCAGGATTTCATTTCCGAGACAAGCTCTGTCCTGTGGAGACACAAAGCAGAACAGCAGAGGGGAGCTTCTGTTTTATCTGAGTATCTCAGGAGGCTTCTCATCCACTGATACAGAGAATCTGTGGTTTGTTCTTTGTTCCCAGCTGATATCTCTGCCTCTACCAGAGCCTGTGTCATCCTAAATATGTGCACTCCTGTACTGTTGGCAGCGCATTTTGCTCATTCCCTTCCTTCTTCTGTAACACTGCTGTAATTTTTGCCAAACTGTTTATTTTTTTTTTTTTTTTATTCTACTACTTAATTTCCAAGCTCCCACCTGTGGGTGTGCAGGATCTGAGGTAAGGAGGAGCAGGGTCACTGTCTTGGTCCTGTCTTGTCCCTCTCTGCAAAGCTGCTCTGCTGCTGTGTTGGCTTTGGGGTCTCTGGATGCTCATCACCCATTCAGCAATGGGCCATGGGCCATTAGCCATCACTCTGCTCATTTCTGTATCCCTGAATGGGGAGGACTTGAAGAGGAATAAGGGCAGAGTGGATAAATGGGATATTTCTTCCTTCTCTGAAACACTTCCTATGCCATGGACTGAAATGCTTGTTCAGGGGTTCCAGACTGACACAGGGATGGTGTGAGCACTGTGTTTTCCCTGGAAAGGTACAGAATGCTGTTCTAGTCATTAAATAATTATCTAAATTGTGGTTAGATAAAGATTTTTTAAAGTGAGAATATAATTAAGACTGGGGAAAAGACAAAATTACTCTCAACCATGTAAAGGTTCAGAATTACTCTGAACCTCTGCCTTTGGATGGGCAAAATAAATTCTTAGATTGCCCATTTCTACTCACAAGGGAATTTCAAGAGATTAGATTAGGGACTTAAAATCATCCTGTGGTTAAAGCACAGTCAGACTAAGAATGTCTTCGTGGGTCTCTGCACAGACTGTTGATGGCCTTTGGATAATAATTACATGAGTAACCTCCCAGCTTGCTCTCAGAGCAGGAACCATGCAGGTCACATAGCCAGGGAGAGTTGACAGTGACAGGGGCTGGCTGCTGGGTATTTGTTCAAGGCATTGTGACTCCAGTAATATCAATTATTTAGTTGTTATTTTGGGAATGTTTGTCTGGCTTCCCAGTGACAGCTGGATTGGGAGGTTTTACCAAGAGCAGCTTCCTAGTAATTATCATTGTGGTTTGTCATGACAAAAGGCTCATAGGAACTAAAGGTTTTCTTTCTCTTGTGAGCATAAAAATAAAACAACTCGAAGTGATATGGTTCTAAAATTACAGTGTTTTGCTTTTGTTAAAAGCTAACTTAATTTTAGTTGGAAATGTTGCGGAGTTTGAGGGAAGGAAAGGGGATTTGTGTTTAGGAAAATAATACCTTTGAGGTGTAGTTGCAAGAGCAATGACATATCAAGCCCTGCAACAAAGGCATAAAGCTTCCATAAATAATCATCCTGACCTTTAGCCCTCCCACATACAGCCCACCCCTTCTTTGGTTTGCTATGGTTGTCTTAGCAAAGCTGTTTGATAACTAAACTTTCTAGGGAGTAAATAATTATTACAGAACTAGCTGGGAATCCCTAAGGCTTTGGGAAAAAAAAATTAGTTGAGCTGTTTCCAGAATCACTGAGTATTCTGAGCTGGAAGGGACCCACAAGGATCTTCACTCCTGTTCCTGCACAGGCACCCCAGCAATCCTACCCTGAACATTTCAACCTCTCCTGAGGAGCTGCTATCAAAGGATATTCATAGATATTCCATCAGGGCATCTTTTCATTTCTCCTTTTTCTGTTTAGTTTTCTCCTCAAACTTATTAGCTCACCTCAGCACTTGATGTGTCAAGTAGCTGGGGTTTTTTTGCACACGGTTTTCTTGCTGACTTTACAGATGTGGCTCAGACCTTTTCATTTTGGGCAGCTGGCTTGTTTCAGCAACTTGTCCTTTCTGCCTTTTCTTTGTTTCCAGCTCTGGCCCTCTGGAAATGGAGGATAAAAGCAGCAGTGTAGGAGAAGCAAATCCTGTGCTTTTTGTTACAGGATCTCTGTGTCTGATGAATGCTGCTGTTGTCTCCTCTGTCTGTGTGTGCTGCTGCAGCCTGTGCCATGTGCAGGGTGCTCACACTCCAGGCTCTTAGGGAAGGACAAACAGGTCCACCTTCAGCTGGTCACTCAGGGGCTGCTGCTGAGCTCCTTAAAGCCTGGCTATTCAGTGGCTTTACCCAGGGATGAAGAGGCTGGGAGAGTCCCTGAGAGGCAGATCTCAATTGTTCTGCTCTCACATCACATTTGCCCTCTGCACTCTGTTTGGCTCCGGGGTTGCAGGGAGAATAAACCATGGAGGATTGGCTGTGGCTGTGATGTTTGGCTGCAGGTCCAGCTCACTCAGGCAACTTTGAGTAAAAACCTTCTTGTCGAGCCTGTCTCTGCCACCAGACACTGAGCTGTTCTTCAAGAAGGCACAAGGAATTTGTTTGTCCTGTGTCTGCCCTGGGACAAAGCCCTGGCACAGGCAGGATGGGCAGAGCTGCATTCAATGCCTGGAAGGGATGCACAGGTCACGCTGTCCTGAACAGTGGGTCAAGCAAGGAGCAGGTGAGATGTGCCCACAGTCACCTGGGGGTGTGGTGGATGCACACATGCATCTCCAGGAGCTTTTGTTTGGAGGCTGAGCCCAGTGTGGCAGCATGCTTGGGAGGGTTTTGCCCCTTTATGTTCCTGAGCAATAATGGGAGAATAGAAATGATGCAAAACTCCCAACACACCATAAGGAAAGACTTGAAACAGATTTTGAGAACTTGAGAACTTCAGAAGATCATGTTCCTTTTCTGACTGTCAGTGCTTTTAGCCTGCAAGTGTGGCTGGGAGGTGAGGAGCTCTTGCCTAGGAACAAACCCTCTGGTGCTTCCCCCGCTCCAGCCTGCTAAAAAAGGAATCGAGTTTGGGGATTGATGACCTGATCTAGCCATGTAAAACACTTTAAGACAAGTAAGTGCTGTGCTGTGAGATCTGATATTCCTCCTCAGGTTGTCTGGGGAGCTCCTCGCTGCCTTCAGCAGGCATGGGGACATGGTGCTGCTGCTCCATGGCTGGTGATGCAGCATTTTAATTACACACCCAGCAATTAAGTTCTGGCCGAGCTGGCAGGATACAGAGCTGAATCTGTAGTATGCTCATGTGCAGAGTCAGAAATTATTAATAAAGATACTAGTAAGTTTTGGAGGTTGATTTGGGTTTCTATTTGATTTGTTACTCTAACATGGAGAGGAGCCTTAAAGCAAAACCCTTGTGGTCTCATCCTGGCTGAGGGCAGCTGCTTCTTAATTCTGTCCTTTTCTCATAATACTTGGTAACGGACAGGGTTTGGTGTTTACCTTGTTATTTAGATGCTCAGTGTCTCCTCCTTAATTGGATTTTGCCATCTTAACTCTGAGAAACTTTCAGTTCTGCACTGCATGGTGCAAGTCTGGTGTTTGGCAAAAGTGTCACTGCAGGCAAAAGAAATTTCTTTCTTGTCTCCTGTGAAATTCTCATCCCTTTTTTTCCTGAGAGGAGTCATGAAGCCACTGTTCTTTCCCTTGCTTGAATTCATTAAGGAAAAATTGACAAGCTGCCAGAATTAATGAACATTTAAATTCTCATCAGCGTAACGTGTTAATGCAACAGTGGGAATGACTGAGAAATGTACTGCAAGGAAAGGGAGGGTGGAAATAGCACCTCTGCTTTTTGGGGCTGTGTTTAGTCCTCCCAAGGTGAAATGGCAACATGGGAAGGTCTGTTTTCCAGCACTGCTTCTGTGGAGAAGAGCTGAGATCCCTTGTACAATGTCATGTTTTGCTCCATGGTCCACAAAAGCAGAGAGAAGCACAGGGAGAGAAAACAGGGAACACTGCACAGAAAGTATCTAAGCTTAGTGAGGGGTTTAGGGCCCAATAAAGGACTGAGGTTTGGCTCCAAGGGGTGGAGGGGACTGGTAGGTGGTACAGTGATAGAACTGACACCTCATAGCCCAGCTTCCTCATGTTGTGATGCAACATCTGAGGAATAAAAAGCTGAAATTTCAGGTGGAAGTGCTGCTCCAATAATGAAGTTCTGTCCTTGGCATGGACAGTTTGCTCCCATGGTGCTGACAGCTCCCTTCCCAGGCTGTAGCTGCTTTTCCTGCATCGTGGTTATGAAACCCTGGGGTTCAGTCTTGGGCAATAACAAAACCTCCTGGGGAGACTCTGGGGTTTTATGGTGCAGGTGCTTCAGAGTCAGTTCCAGCAGTTAAGGAAGATTAATTCTTATTCCTCAGCTAAGACAGGTAACTAATGATAGGAGGCTTTTTACCCGTATCAGGAGAAGTGTGTGCATGGATGTTGTTTAAAACTGCTACTGCAGAACTGCAGAGCTTGAGATGGAGCTGGTGAGCTCCTAAGACCAATTACTGAACCTCAAATACAGGAAGGGAACTGGAAATACTGGGGGAGTTCCTTTCTCAAACTATTAAACCTGACCATGGGCACCCAGACAATGTGCTCTTGGGATGGGTGGGAGGAGAGGGGAGGAATTTTCTGCCCAAGGAGGCAGCTCCAGAGGAACACACTCGGAAAACACTGTCACAAGGAACAGAGCAGTGCTTTCCTCTATGGGATCCTAAAGACACTCAATGTAGAGATTAGAGAAGGGATGAAGGAAAATCCCATGGGAATTTCCTGGGCTCTTGTTGTTCCTACATAAATTTGAAACAGTAAATGTTTTTCAGATCCTTTGCTGGGTTCAAGACTTAACATGGACTGAGTCTGGTGAGGGGCACCCCAAGCAGGAGGGATGAGGGGGCTCTGGAGCCCAAGTGCTGTTGTGACCAGTTCCTTTTATTGGAGGATAAAAGTAACATCTTGAGAACTTGTTTAACAATGTTTCTTACATTTCCATTTCTATCTACATTATGCACAACCTATTTTCCCTTCTTCATTTCCCACCTGGCTGTGTCTGTCAGTCTGTGAGTCTCTTTTCCCTAAAACATCCAATCCTTGAGATTTCCCAGTTTCTTTGCACTGTTTTTGCTCCACACTCAATCCTTCTTTACATCTGCCCTTTAGTGCCTTTCTCAGTCTTTGCTTTCAAGTCCTCTCACAAATTGTGAGATTATCACCTATTGTGAAAAAATGCAGTTTGCCAACTTTTGCCATCCTGGTGCGTCCCTTTGTGTCAACAGAAATGCACTTGGCTTTGAAATCATTCCAGATCATGCAGTGAGCTTCAGGACTGCACCAAGTTCGCAAATAGGTTCTTGATTGCAACGTTTAATGCTGCTTTCAGTGGTTTATGATGGGGCACAGGTATCCCCTTTATTTGGTGTCTCTGTCTCTCAGTGCTTAAAATTCACAGGGCACAGAGCTGACAGCTTGAAATGAATAAAAATTGGACTGAGGATTGTGTTTTTTCCTGAAGTGTTCAGAAAACATAGGCTGAGAAAATGCTTGTTTGTAAATTATAGAACAAAACTGTTGCTAAAACCATTATTCTTCTTTGTTACCTTGGCTAGGAGGGGTTTGGAAGGGCAACACCAGCCTCTCCAAGGTGCTCTTGGTGCCATGAGCCACTGGCGGCTCTGAAGGGTTCAGTTATTGGGGAGAGGAAGGGACAGGCAGGATTTCATGGGACTGGGGTTCAGCTGCTGATGGGATTGAGGAAATGGCTTCAACCCTCAGAGCTGTGCTTTGCTTTGGTGAAACAGCTGTGGGCAGCTGGGCAGGTCACCCTCTGGAGCTCTGAAATGGCTCTGGAGCACTTAGAGGGAAGAGAAGTGCAGACCATTACCGGGAGGAGCTGTTTGGGGTTTCAGGAGGATGTTGTTGTCTCCAAATGTAAATGGATTTATGCTGCTGCCTCGTGGGTTGGATGTATCTGGGGAATTTGCTTGAAACCTGCATCCAATTACTCTGACAGAGTTGACTCTTCCCTGCAGCAGCCAGGGGGTGACCAGTGACACCTTGTGCTGTCTGAGTGCAGTGCCAAGACATGATCAGTGTTTATGCAAGGGCTGCTGAGGGTTGGGGGTATCTTGGCCTCCTCTGGCAGGAGGGATCTGGGTGCTGAGCTCTGCTGGGGGCTGGCCAAGATCCCTGTCTCCAGCCTGGTGTCTGGCAGCCCTGGATGAAGCCTGTCTGGCACAGACTGGGCCCTTCTGCACTGGGTTCACACCATTTCCTGATTTCCACTTAGGCGAGACAGGAGCAAGGATTTTTTTGCAATTCCTGTCTTTTCTTTCTCTCCCCTTGATGCAGTCAGGCAGCATCCCTGGAATTCCTGTTCCATTTCCATGTGCTTGCTGGAGGTACTGAGCTGGCATGTAAGGGCTGTGCTTTCCTCTAGCAAGACAGGTCTTGAAGAATACGTGCTGCTAAAAGGATCCCATTCCTCACCCTGATCATGCTCTGAAGTTCCAGCAAATTAAGCTGAGATATGAAAGGAACTTGAAAAATGCTTCTTCCCTGGGTATAAATGGAAGAATCAGCCTTGCTGTGCAGCATCTGCAGTCTGTCAGTGCCCGGTAACAGCTGAGGAAGCAGGATTTCTGCAGCAGGGAAGTACCAGAATGATACAAAAGGGGCTCAGTCGGCTTCATGTCGTGGGAAAAACCCAATACTCCAACCTCTGAATATTTGAAATATCTTTTCTCCTGAAGAACTGTTCTGTTCTTCAAAGTAATCCCTTTGTACACCAGGCCAGTCTGTCTTTTGACTTTGGAAAGGCAGAAAGTTGGCAGCTCTGAGGTTAATCCTTGTGGCCTTTGCAGTCTTTCCCCATCCTGGCCAGCCTGAACTGGCTTGGGAGAACAGTAGATGCTGTTTGGTGACCTGTTATGGCTTTTGTGTGTGTAGATAAAGGTCTGTACCTCAGTGTACAGTGGAGTGGAATTCCTTCTCTGTGATATCTCTTTTTGAAGCTCAGACTGGTGCATGGGGGGGTTCAGAGCTTGTAATTGCTCCTGCAGGTGCTCAGAGAAATGTCCTGTGCTGGGTGTCTGTGCTCTTGTCACGAGTGGAGCATCCATTGCCACATGCAGATAAACCACAGGGAAGGCTGAATTCCAGAGTCAGGCTTCTGGATTTCCAGCATCTTTCAAAACCTAGATTTGATTCCAGGGCAATATTCAGGAGGTAAAATAACAGAGAAGCAGCAGAACTCTTTATCCTTAAAGATAAAACACCAATGACTTGGTGTTTTACTTGTGCTGCTCTTTTGGAGAGGCCAGAGGAGTAAGGTAAGGAAGGTGGGCTCCTATTTGGAAAAGATGATGGTAATGTATGTTTGGATGTCTAATTTGAGTCCTATCCAGGTCAACCCTAGAGTTAGGTTGTTTGAACAAACAGAAATCAGCCCCTAAAAATAAATCAGTGAGTTGTATTTGCTGTTGTTGAGCAAAGCTCCTGAGACGTGGCTGGGAGCTCCTCGGAGGGCCTGGGCTCTGTGTTTGCAGATGGTTGGGAGGAGGCTGCAGCCTCATTGCTCCTGAGAGGCTCTGCCTGCCTTTCTGCAGGGAGGGTCCAGCCCAGGCACTGCCCAGCATGTTCATCGTGGATTTAATTGTGTTTGAGCAGCAGTTCAGAGCTCTGCCTCCAGTGAGCTGGGGGAAGGCAGAGCCTGTGGCTGCTCCCAGATTCTGAGTGCCAATTGCTCAGACAGTTGTGTAACACTTGGGTCATCACGTGCCCACAAAAGCTGTGTTCACATGGATTGGCACCCACGGAATGCTTAATGATCTGATTTTTCCTTTTCCCATCTGCAGCACCCCTGTAATTGCTCATTTGCTCCCATCTGCCACAGAGGTTGAAGGTTCTAACAGCTTCTATTAAAGCCTCCAAGCAGTAGGAGCTTGGGAGTCATCGACTTCAAAGTTATTGCTTATAAAGCTCCAAAATGAATTGCAGGTGGTCTGCTTGGACTCTCCTGGCCTGATCTCCAGTCTTTCCCACCAAACTCATTTATTCACAGCAGTGCCTTGATAAACAGATGAAATTAAGGAGATGGTGGAGTTGTGGGTCAGCTCTTGTTGCTGAGTTTGCAGCTTTTTTGATCAGATATAAAAGCATGTGCTGGGTTCACTTCCCATGGAGCAGCTATAAAGCTCTGTTGGCAAGTCCCTGTGCTTTTAGGAGTATGGTTCTTGCATTGCTGTGGTTTTGGGGAATCTCTCTCCAGCCCCACCTGGGCAGCAAGCCTACCTGTTAAGAAAAAGTAAATTCTCAGTTCTGTTCTCTAAAGTGCATTGGTCTTATTTCTGCAGCTTCCAGATATTGTGCTCAGAATGGTTTCTTCCAAGGCTTTAATAAATAAGTCTCAGAGGACTAGGGAAAGAGGATATATTTGTTTTCCAAAAAAATTATTTTCTTTTGCAGATGATAACTGAATTGTTCTTGGCTCAGAGCAAGAGACAGGATTTTGTGACGTCCCCAGGTGGGGGCAGTTTGTCATTCAGGCACCGCTCTGCTCCTGTGCCCCTTTCCAAGCGTGCTACTGCCAGCTGGGCTCAAAACAAAAACCCTGGGGCGTTTTATAGTTTACTTCAACTATTTTGTACTTTTTCTCCCCTCCAAAGCCTTCCTCTTGTATCCCTTCACACCCCATGTCTGGATAGCTCCTGGAAGGACTGAACACATTTCGCTCATTTATTTCTGTCAGGCACAAATCTTTGTTTAAAGCTTGTTCTAAAGTTAGTGTATAAAGCAGAAACAAGATCAGGGCTATAAAAGGACATTGTATTTGGATTTTCTTGCAGGAAGGGGATTTCACTGGGCTTGTGATAAATAGGAGATGCTTTTTCTGCTGGATGTGCCTGCCTGGCACAGGGTGTGATCTCTGCAGCATGGCAAGGCCAAAGGGAAATGGCTCCTGAGCTCTGGTTTAAGGAGATGTGGGAATCTGTGGCAAAGCTAAGTGAGAGGATGGAATGAGATTGTTGTTAATGGAGGGGAAGAGAAGAAAAATTCATGTCTCTGGATCAATATGTGTGGGCTGTGGAAGGGAAGAAGTTTCCTCCAGGGCAGCTGCTGGGAGAGATCCTGCTGATTGTTGGATGTTAGGATGAGAACCCAGTAATGTGGGGTTATTCCCTCTATTTAGCTTAGAAGTGGTGCTTAGTTGATTAATCAATTAATTAATTAATGTTGTTAAGATTGGAAAGTTCCTTGTAAGTGCTCATGTAGAACCATGGCTGCAGAAATGCAGGGGTCTGGTCACTGTGCTCCTCTGGAGCTGGCAGAAAATCACTGCAATAATTCTGGCTGATTTATGATGCTGGGAAGTTTTATGGTCAGGAAAGCTGGGAAATAATGTTATCAGAAAGATATAACTAGGATTAGATTTCAAAGCAATGTTTGGGTATAGTGCTGCTGCTGCACAAGCTCGAAGGTGCCAGTTGGAAATAGTCCAGTTGCAACTTGTAGCAGACTTACTCCATTTCTGAGCCCGTGACTGAACCACTCAATGCCAGGATCAGCCACAGAACACACCAAAAAAATGCTGCTGTTTATGTAAAGAGGAGGCTTTTCCTTATGTCACCTTTTCTGATGCTACTCCATGTAGCTTTTCACATAAACAACATCCAATTTCCACTCGCCCCAACACAAACAACACCTCCACAATGGCTCCAAGAAGGATCTAGAGCCACCACCACCCTCAGTTAATGGTTCTGTAGTGCTTGTAGCTCTGAGAGCTGCAGGCTCAGTCACCAGCCCCAGTTTTGGGCTCGTGGTCCCTGAAGTGCCAGGGGTTCCCTGTGTGCTGGACATGGTGGATTTCAGGATGTGCTCTCCAGTCCTGTGGGCTTGGAAGCTCAGGCACCTTCAGTTTATTCCTGTTGTGCTCAGAGCACCCAGGGCACCACTTGTTGCACATATCCCAAATGGACATGGTAAATACAGATCCATAGAGCTGCAGAATTGTTAAGGGTGGAAAAGGCTTTTGAGATCATTGAGTCCAGCCATTCCCCCAGCACTGCCCAGGCCAACACTAACCCCTGTCCCCAAGGGCCACATCCATCCTCCAGGGCTGGGGATTCCTACCACTGCCCTGAGCAGCCTGGGAAGGGCTGGGCAACTCTTCCAGGGAAAAGCTGTTTTATGGCTTTGCTGCTTCAGGAGTTTTAAGGTTCTGAGAGTGTCTTAATTCAGGTTTGTTGGGCTCTAATGGAGCTTAATAAAGTCCCCTTGATGATTTCTCTGTTTTCCTGCCTCCTTTGCCAGTTAACTCCATCAGAGAGGAGGGGCAGGAAGCTGTGTCCCACTCTGGGGAGGCTTTGGTGGGAGACACAGCAGAGCTCTGCAGCAGCCATGGCCTTAATCCTTCCTTAGCCAGAGGAATCAGCATCTCTTCAGAGCATTCAGGGAGAGCTCCTTCATGCTGCTGAGTCAGTTAGGAGGAGAGATTAGGAGTTAGGAGGGGCTGGTGAGGCTGAATGCCTGGGCTGGATTCCTCTTTGAATCCAGCTTCCTTTTTGAAGCTGACATGGACTTTGGAGGTGGCTGAGCTGCAGCCTTGCCTGTCTGCCCCCTGCTCTGAAAATGGAATGTCCCCTCTGGCTGCTCCCAGGCTCGGGTTGTTCTTTCAGACACCCTGTTGCTGTGTTAAACGTGGCTTGTGGGGAAAATATTGGTGCACAAAATACTGGTTTTGTATTGGTTGTGTTTCCTTCAGCCCCTGAGCAGGGAGGACAGCCTGCCTTCCTGCTGGCACTTTGATCTGGGATGTCCTGCAACATTTGCTGCCTTTCCTGAGCCAGATTAATCCCAGCTCGGGCAGCACGTGCAGAGCTGGCACATGCACAGCTCGCAGGGGAATTTTCCTTTTATCAGTTCTGCTCTGGCCTTTGTGCATTACAGTCACATGCCAGCAGTACTTCCCCAGGGGATGAAAGCAAGGGCTCATTTCAGCAGGAGGAATTTTCCTCCAAGAGCTTCTGGCAGAAAGGCTGAGCTCTCTGTGTATGCTGGGCTGAGGTATTTAGGGAAGCAGGTCTCCAACCCTATAACTCCTCTCTCTGCTTTGTGGTCATTTCTTTCCCAGAATCACAGAATATTATGAGCTGGGAGGGTCTCACCAGGATCCCCCAGCGCCCCCAGCCCCACCCTGGCAGCCCTGGCAGCGCTGCCCAAAGGCTCCTGGAGCTCTGGCAGCCTCGGGGCCGTGCCCATTCCCTGGGCAGCCTGGGCAGTGCCAGCACCCTCGGGGGGAAGAGCCTTGCCCTGAGCCCCAGCCTGAGCCTGCCCTGGCACAGCTCCAACCATCCCTGGCTCCTGTCCCTGGTCATGCAGAGAAGGGATCAGAGCTGTCCCTGGTCTTCCCCTCACAAGGAACCTGTAACTGCAGTGAGCTCTCCCCTCAGTCTCCTCTTGTGCAGCTGACCAGACCAAGTTACCATGAGTAGTAAACAAGGAATGGTGCTTGGAGTTTAGCCAGCACAGCTTCTGGAGGCTCATTCAGCATGGGGAGCACGATTTGGTGAGTGCAGAAAGCAGCCCTTGGGCAGCTGATGCCCAGAGCAGCCCCTGCTTTGTGTTGTTCAGGTCAGGCTGAGGCAGTGGCAGGGCTGAGAACAGAGCCTGGCTCTGGCTTCCAGCTCCCCCTCGAGCTGGGTGGTGCTGGTTCAGCTCTCTCTGCAGAGGGCATTAATGAATCAGGCCTGTCCTAGGCAGTGAGTACAGTGGAGAGGAGTTTCTGTTCAGACACTGATTGCACCTCCTGGGCAAATCTTTGGGTTCTGATAGAAATGATTTGAAAGTCATTTTGTAGGTCATTGTTCCTTGGCCCCTCGTCACTGTCCTGGGGCAGGGGAGGTGCTCCATCCAGCTGCTCCTTCAGGCAGTTCTAGGGTGAGGGAGCTGCATGTGCAGCTCCAGGGACATGCTGTGTGTGCACCCCCTCTCTGGGGTGCTCCCATGTAACAGCACTCCCCTGTCCCTGTCCTCTGCAGTGACTGACATTCAGCTCTGTGTCACCCAGGAGGTTTTCCCTGTCCCCATGTTGTCACTGCTGTGCAGGTACAGTGCTGGCACGAGCCACCTCCCTTTGTTTTCCTCTTGCCCAACACTTGTATTTCCATGTTTCCCTAAACCAGGACATGTCCCCTGTGCAATTGGGCCTGGTATTACAAGAAGTACACAATCCCTGAGTTTTTTTCTGCAGTAGTCCTCTGGCTGTTAACATGGATCTTGCTCCTGGCTTCAGTTTCTTTACCCGTTCAGTTTGCAGCTGCCCAGTGCAGCTCTGTGGGAGCCCAAGGATGTGAGTGCCTGGCAGGGCACCAGCGCCAGCACACGCTTCCCTTGGCAGCCTGCCCGTGTGCGTGGAGCTGGGAACAAGTGCCCAGGAGAGAACCAACTGCAAGGAGTTACTGAGAAGTCCCATGTAGTAACATTGCTGGGGCAGTGATGGCCTAAAGCTGTAGGGAGAAGGGGAAAAAAATCCCCATTTCTGTCTTTCAAGATGTCAGATGGTACCTGGAGAAAAAGGGGGCTCAGGCACATTTGTCTTTTTTCAGCATTTAATTTGCAAATTTTAGGAATGCTCCTGCTCAGGGTGTTGGAGCTGGAAGAATCAGCTTTGTGGTTGTGTATAAATGAAACATAATTTAGTCAGGCAGCTGATGGGAGGTCCTTTTCCAAGCAAGAAGAGGACTTTGAGTCCCATCTTGCTTTGGGTTCAGTGCATCTGTTGGAGATCTGTGGCTGTCACATTAGTGGGATGTTGGCAGGGACTCTGTGGATGCCTGAGGAGGGGATAACTTGCCAATAAAAGTAGTAATGATCTTTTGTTATTCATACCAAGGAATCATGCAGCAAAGTAGGAACAAATCCAGAGTGCTCACATCAAAGCCTTTGTATTTATGGATGTGTGAATCAGGAGAAACATTTAAAGGGAGGGAATCCAGTGTGGAGCTACTCATGGCCTGTTTAAAATTGTCCTCCAAGCAGGAAATGCTTTAAGATACTTCAGGTGCCTTAAAAAAGGCACCTGGTATGTCTCCAGAGAGCAGGAGCTGTAGGGGAAGGTCTGCTCCTTGCTGGAATGTCAGGGCTGAGGCAGTGGGAAGTGCCAGGCACGAGCAGCAGAGTACAAAAATAGCCACCCTCTAAAAGCCTAAAAACAATGGGCAAGATAAAAGTATAACTCCTTTAACTCAGGGCATCTTGTGGGAAGAAGCAGTGGAAGAAGAGGGGAAGGGGAATTTGGAGAGGAAAGCAAAAAGAGCCATTTTCTGCTCTTGGAGTGCAGCAGCACAGAGCTGTCATTGAAGTCATTTACACCCAGTATAACCACGAACCTGTCCCAAAGCATTTCAGCAGCTGGAGGGGATTTATTTGGATGGAAAGAATGTGTTCTGCATAGCTTGGCCAAATGACACCTACGGTGGACTTGGCAGCTGTTAGCAAGTATTTATAGGATGTAAACAGCAAGGGGAAGAAGGATGGAAATAGAGGAAACTGTGGGGGACAGAAAATGGGATGAAAATGGGAAAAGGAAGATTTTTTTACTACTTTATGGCCTAGACTGCAAAGCATCCATCCAGGTGGCATAAACTAATCAAAAATGCTTCTTATTCACTGGACAGAGCATTTGAAAGCAGAAGCTGTAGCTTTGGACTGCTTGGAAGGGCGGTTCACTTGCACTGCAGTGTTCTGTGGTTCTGTGGGATGGACAGGGATCCCTCTCCCACTAGGGGATAAAAGATCAGATTTGATCAGATGTTCTGGTATCAGCTCAAACGTTCCACCTTTGCTCTCTCATTTCTGATGGCAGGGAGCAGCTACTGCTTCAGAAAACGAGTGTCTGCAGCAATTAGCAGCTTCTGAGCCTCCTGTACACCAGCTTGCACCTCCGATTTGTCATGTTTAGTAGCCACTGACAGCCTGGTACCTTTGATTCATCCTTTCCACATTTAAATCCATTTGTGATTTGACCTCTCCAGCATGTGGCTTCCCCAGTTTGTGCTCTACGTACACCTGTCTGCAAATTCTTTCCTTTCCATTAAAATCTCTGCATGGTGATATCATTGCTGGCCCTGCATGTTTCCCATCAGTCAGGATCTTTCCCAGTCAGTGATACGAGTTTACTTTCTCCTCATGTGAAGTCCATCCCATATTCTGGTTACCTTTTGTGCTTCTCTCTATCATTTTTTAGTTTTGCTCTTTTTTTATGTGAGAAGTCTGAGCTTGCTCATGATTTTCCAAACACTGGCCCATCCTGGATGTGTGTTCAGATGTTTTCTGTTTTATTCTGGTTTCTTTGCTTTGCCACTTGAACTTGCATTGAACAGTAGGTTAATATTTTTCAGGGAGTATCCCCGTGGGTTCTCAAATCCATGTGAGCAGAGCTGGATAAGAACTGGTTGCCGCAGGAGCATTGCTGCTTCTGTTTCCCTCTTGTCCCATCAGCACTGAGGTTCATCTGTTTTTTACCACCTGACTCCATTGTTGCTCAGAATTTCTTCTACACTTGAAATCAAGGAAATATTTTTACTCTTCTGAAGGAATTTGTGTCATCCTCAAAACCTGCCTCCTCATGTGCCCCTCTCCTGGGTTTGTGTGCAGACTCAACCTCTGCCCTCTCATCACTGTTTGTCTAGGCTTGCTTTTGTTTCCACCTACAAAGCCATTATTAATCCATGTGGTGCCCCCTCCCAGTACCCCGGGCTGGCTCAGTTTCTGTGGAGAATCACCAGGAAAGAAACTCGTGGGAAGGGCTCTGAACTCCAGCCTTTCCTGGGTGCTTTGGGGGGTCCCCAGCAGATTCTGCTCCCTCAAACCCACACTGACTCAAATCCACGAGTTCCCCATGCCCGTCCACCAGCTCAGCTCTTGGCTGCTTTCATCTCCCTGCCTTTCCACTGCTGCAGGCTGCGTGGTCGTGTTCCCTCGGCTCCTCTGGGAGTCTCGGGGAGGATTCCTGCATTCACAATGTTTGTTCCTGGCACCGGGGCTTGTTTAGCAAGAGATTGGCAGCTCAGCTGGCGCGGGCTCGGCCTCCTTGGAAGGCACCATTCATCCCCACTCTTTGCACTCCTTCAATGACTCTGGCTGACAGTGGCTTTTCTTTCCCTTGCCCTTTCCCTCCCTCGGCACAGGGGCTGCTCCCAGGTGGGCATTATCCGGGCGCTGATCGAGGCTGGAATTCCCGTGGACATGATCGGGGGCACGTCCATCGGCGCCTTCATGAGCGCCCTCTACGCCGAGGAGCGCAGCTACAACCAGATGAGGATCAAAGCTCGCCAGTGGGCCATGGTAAGCACGGGGGGCTGGATTCCCTCCACTGGGCAGGCTGGATTCCCTCCACTGGGAGGTGGATTCCCCACTGGGCAGGCTGGTTCCCTCCACTGGGCAGGCTGGATTCCCTCCACTGGGCAGGCTGGATTCCCTCCACTGGGCAGGCTGGATTCCCTCCACTGGGCAGGCTGGATTCCCTCCACTGGGAATGCTGGATTCCCTCCACTGGGAATGCTGGATTCCCTCCACAGGGAATGCTGGATTCCCTCCACAGGGAATGCTGGATTCCCTCCACTGGGCAGGCTGGATTCCCTCCACTGGGCAGGCTGGATTCCCTCCACTGGGAAGGCTGTGTTCCCTCCACTGGAGATGCTGGATTCCCTCCCATGGGAATGCTGGATTCCCTCCACTGTGGAGGCTGGATTCCCTCCACTGGGAATGCTGGATTCCCTCCACTGGGGAGGCTGGATTCCCTTCACTGGGAAGGCTGTGTTCCCTCCACTGGGGATGCTGGATTCCCTCCCATGGGAATGCTGGATTCCCTCCACTGGGGATGTTGAATTCCCTCCCATGGGAATGCTGGATTCCCTCCTCGGTGGAGCAAGGACACAGCAGGGCACGAGCAGCACCCCAGGAAGGTGCAGCCTCCTGAAATTCAATGTGTGTGCCACAGAACAAGTCCTCCCTGGCAGTGATGGATCACCTGGAAAAGCTGCTCCATGTCCAGGGAGTCAGGAGGCAGCTGCCTGGCTTAGCTCTGCACAAATCCTGGCCACGCTGTCAAGGCACAGTGATGTTGTTTCAGTGTGTTCACCTGTGGTTATCTTTGTTTTATCTTCTCTTTTATGTTCTGGGACCTCTCCAGCTCTCAACAAATGTGTTTCTCTTTTGTGTAATTCTCTCTCTTTCTCACATGCTGTCATGTGTCAGTGGAACTGAATGACAGAGGTAATCCTTCTCTAAATAACTCCCAAATGTGTCACTCCTGGTCCTGTCTGTGCACAGCACTGTGACTCTGGGTCAGGAGAAATTCCTAATTTTCAATATTTAGTACAAACAAAAACTTATTTTTGAAGTTAACCCAAGATTTGGGAAGGTTGTTTTAAATCGTGACTTCAGTGGGTGAATTTATTTATCATGGCATCAAAGATTGATTTGGGTTGGAAGGGACCTTGGAGATATTTCCTTCCACCCCCTGCCATGGGCAGGGACACCTCCCACTGTGCCAGGGTGCTCTGAGCCCCATCCAGCCTGGCCTTGGTTTTATTTATTGATCAGATATTGGATTAAAACTGTCCCAGGTGACACTGGTTCAGACTGACTGAAGGTGAGGTTATTTCTGAAGTTTGCTGGTTGCAAGTTTGTATTCTTCATATCAAACCCACATTTTCCTGTAGATTTTCTTACTGAAAATGAAGCGACATAGGGACTTATAAACTAGATTAAGAGTCTTAGGTCTTGGGTTTTAGGGGGAAATAGGACCTGTCATGGGCACTGTTTATGTCTCCCAAGGATCTTCTAATGTGCCATGGCTTTGCAGCAAAAACTGTCTCTGGGAAGCAGGATTGCCTGAGGCACTAAAATCCAGCTTGAGGCCCTGGGCTGTTGGTGCTGTCCTGCTGGGCAGAGCGCTGGTTCACCTCCCCATCACGGCTTGCCAGAGGAATGTGGATTTTTATGCTTTTTTTTAAAGAACTGCCTGTGCCTGGCTGGCTTGGGAGGCACCCAAAACCTAAACGTTTATGATCCATAGCAGTTTGCTGGAATCACAAACCTGGGGGAGGCTCAAGATTAAAGACATAAAACCTGCTGCACTGAATTGTGTCAGACATTTCTTTAACCTTGCTCTCTCTTTCCCACCTTGTGCCTCCAGGGCAGCATCTGAGTGGGTGTTGATGCCTCCCTGAGTGCTTTCCCAGCCCCCTGGGGCTCTGTGTCCTCTCTTCAGCTGTTGGTTAGGCTACAGCCATGGAATTTTGCTCTGTGCATTTGTCCAGAGGATTCTCTTCTTGTTTGTCAGGTCTCACCTGTGCAGGCATGAGGCAGAGCTAGAGATGGTTCCTGGGCTTCTCAGGACTGTGTTCCCACTCTGGAGCTTGCCAGCTCAGAATCACAGTCACTTTTATCAGGAATAGTTGGAGATAAAGTGGAGGCATTTAATCTGTTGATTAACTTTTGAGCACAAATTGCAAAGGCTCAAAAAATGTTTCACAAGGTAAAAGGCAATTTTTGGCCTGGGGCTGTTTGAGGTGTTGGTGCCTTGAAACCTGCAAATAAGTAGTGGGAGAAATGATTGACCTCTATTAGAGCAAACATTTAATCTTGCTAATGAAGAATGGATTTTTGTGAGGACTTCCATGAGTGTTCTTGCAAGTCCATGTCCAATCCAGAAATAGTCTAAGGGTTGAGGAGGACAAAAGCAAAGCCTGCTCTGATTGAGGCCCTTCCCACTGGTACCAGCAGTGTCCAGCAGAGTGGCTGCAAACTGCAGAGAGCCAGGAAAGCCCTCTCCAAGATCACAATGTGCAGAGAATTTGGAGGATTAGAAATCTTTTATCAGCAGCTATTCTGAGGTGTTGCCTCTTGCATGGTGTTAATACTGAGAGGGGAAAGAAGCCCCAGTGTGTGGGAAACAGCCAGGAGGTCTGTTGGGGACTTTTGGAAGATCCTCTTGAAGGGACTGAGTGTGAGAGAGCTGAAATATCCCCCAGATAACCCCAAATTTCCATGTCCCAGATGGGACCTTGCCTGCTGTCCCCAGAGCAGCCTCGGGGGTGGCTGTGCAGGAGATGCCCCAGGAGCAGAAAGGCAGAAAGGCTGGAACATTCCCTGCTCCAGGACCTGCTGATCCTGCTCCTCTGGAGCTGTGAGCTTGGAAAGGGCTTGATTGGGATGGATTAGTTAACTCAGAACTTTTCTTACCTGTCTGTTTAATCCATCAGCTGGATGCTGTTTGTCCTGCATTTATTTATCTTCTCGGTATTTTTAGAAATTGGCTTCTCTCTAACTGTACACTTGGTGCTGGGAGAAGGGATATTTTTAATGGGTTGTGTTTCCTGCACCAAATGAAGCAGCAAAGAAATAAATGACTCTTGTCAAAATACAGGGGGAAATAAGAAAACTCCCAGTCACATTAGTTACTATTTGTTGTCTATGTACCTTTATTTAACCAGCAAAGCAAACAAGCCAAAGCTTCAATGTTTGCAGAGTGTTGATTTTTTTTTAATTGGAGGATTAATTTCTCAAAGTAGAAATATTTCACAAAGGTGGAATATTCTTTGAAAGGAACACAGTTATAGGGGTGTGTGGGGCTAAAACACTGCTCCTGCAGGGGATGGGAGCTGCCTGGGTGGAACACTGCCATCCTTTGCTGCCTGGCACTGTCTGGTGGCACTGTCAGCTCAAATAAATGGGGGGTTCTGCCTCTGACTTGCTCTATTTGTATGTTGGGAGATCCTGTGCTTTAATGAGCTGATCTGGCCTCACATTAGTCCTGTTGTTTTTTTTCCCTCATGCCAATTCTCATCCAGCCCTGAGTATATTTTTATTTCATTGATTTAACATTTTTTTTCTGTGTGAATTCCTTTCCTTGTTTTATTGAAACTTTTCAGGTGAATGCTGAGAAGGCACTGCATGATCTTTTGAGTAGTTTAAAAAATACTGGATCTGTATGAAATTTTTGTTGTTGCATAAGTTTTCCCATAACCTTGGTTTTTTTTTATAGTCAGGAACATTGAAAAATACTGGGATTATACTGGCTTTTCACACTAGTTTGCCACAGTGCTGCATCAAAGAATAAAAGAGCCAGAGATGAAAATTTCTCTTGTCCATCATCACGTGTCTTTGCTCTTGTCCTTCTGTTCTGTAAGCAGAACCTTGTCCCTTCCTTGCTGAAGATTTTATACCCTAGGGTCACTTAAAAAAATTATTTTGGGATTTATGGTCTTTTCAAATAGAAAGCTCATCTTGCAGCAGAGCTGTAGAGATGAAAGTTCATGAGAAGTTAATGAAGAATTGGGAAGAGTTTCCTCCCTGGCACAGGGTGCCCAGAGCAGCTGGGGCTGCCCCTGGATCCCTGGCAGTGCCCCAGGCCAGGCTGGATGGGGCTGGAGCAGCCTGGGACAGTGGGAGGGGTCCCTGCCATGGCAGGGGTGGGATGGGATGAGTTTTCAGGTCCTTCCAACCCAGACACTTCCATGATTCCATGACCTGCAAACCCTGAGAGCACTGGCAGAGCTGGCTCAGGGCTGGGCTCCGCATCCTGGTGGTGTCAGGGGATGAAACTCTTGGAGCTGCTGGAGCTGATGCCAGAGCTCCTGGTAGGAAGTGGAGCAGGAGCCAGAAGGCTCTGGCTGCCTCTCCAGAGGGTGATCTTTAACTGAATTTATCTGGGGAACAGGAGGGGGTTGCAGCTATTCCTGGAAGGCTAAGGGAGGCTGTTGGCCATCAGCTTCAGCTAAAGGGCATCTTCCAGCTCTGAGAAACGAGAATATTAAGAAATAACTGTTAATTAGTAGTATTTTGTCCACAGGCAAGATCACTGTCAGGATCAGGAGAAATGTGGAGGCTCAGCATTATAAATATCATTTGCAACAAGGGAAGCCCAATGGCTGCTGCTGAGTGGGAGAGATTTTCCTTCAGTATTAAATAAAGGGCTCTTTGTAGATGCCTCTTCCCCTGCTTTAATCATTCTGAAGAGACCTGATCCCTATTTTAGGTGCAGCACTAATTCCATCTCCCTCTGAAGCTGTGGGTAGCAGTTATAGTTAGGTTGGCACAGTGTCCTCACCACATCAAACCCAGAGTGAAGATGTGAATGAAGCTGCCACCCCATCATTGGGTTTGTGCTCAGCCTTTTACATTCTCCCACATTTCCTGTTCCCTTCCTCGTTCTTAATGATCTTTTTTTATCCTTGCACTCATGTTCTCTGGGCAGATCCCTGACAGAAATTTGAAAGCAGCTGGACATGGCAATGTAGGCTGATCCTGCTGCTCTTTAATTCACTGCCAGAGTAAAGCCAAGGCCAGATGTTGCTCACAGCTGCTTTAACAGCTGGCAGGTTTGAGGCTGTTCCATGTGTCTGCCAGGGAAGGATGCCCTGATCTCTGAGAAGTTGTTTGTTAAATTACAGAGAACATGTGGAGAGAGGAAAAAATATTTCATCTCATGGAAGTATTTCATTCAGTGAAACCCTGTTTTTTAATTAAGTTGGAAATTAATTAATTGGGTTTGGTGGTCTTCCTTTATATTTTGACTTTGGTGTAATATGTTAAACATAGAATCTTGTTAAGATTTATTAGGATTTGACAGCAATAGCCTGGTTATGGACAAATACTATGGCTATAATGCCATAAAATTTAGGGATTTTCATCATTTTCTCTTGTAGGTCAGTACATAGGTGTAGTAATGCTGTTGAAATGGAGAAAAAAGGAATCCATGAAAGCTTAATTCCAGGATCTGTGTGTTAGAAGGGTTGGTATGCAGGGACCCTGTAGTGCTTTAAGAAACCTGATGTGGTTTGGTTTCCCTTGCTGGTGCTGAGAGTTTGTAGCAGTTAAAGGCTGGGTCCATAACACATCCTAATAACTGACTTTGGGAATGACCAAAAAATGGACCCTGCTCCATAGAAAGCATTTAAAGCTCTATAATGTGTGCTGACTGACCCTTGTTGGAGTCCCAGAGAGTCCCAGACCTGATTTTCTAATTGATTCCACTGAGGCAGAGGAAAGCTTGATGTCTGGGAGAAAAATTAGGTGTGATCCCCAAATGAGAAGAGATGGATGAAGCAATTCCTCTTCTGTAGATTGATGGTTTGCTTCCCACACCACTGAACCACACAGGGAAGGACAGTGAAGAGGAAACAACCCAGAACATCATTTTTTTAATTATAAAACTAGAAGGGATGGAGCTGCACCATCCGTGGCCTGTGCTGGACATGCTGCTTGGGGCTGCTTTGGGGCACAGGGGAAGCAATGCTCCTTCTTGCAGAGCTTTATTTCAGGGCTTGCTTCTGCTTTGGGGTTTACTAAATGTAAATTTACCACACGAGGAGCTCCTGGTTGTAGATTTTGCAGTTGTATTTCTGTCCCCTCAACACTTTCTGCACTTGTGATGCTTCCAACATGTCGGCTCTAAACTCTGGAATGTGATGTCTCTGGAATTGCAGCCTTAATGCACACATTCCTCTGGATTCTGGCCTGTATTTACCTTTGAAATGCCTATTTATTTTTTCCTTTTTAGGTTATGAACTCGGTGTTTAAGACTATTCTAGACTTGACATACCCAATAACCTCTATGTTTTCTGGAGCAGCTTTTAACAACAGCATCAACAACATCTTCAAAGATAAGCAGATAGAGGTAGGTTGTTTTTTTTTTCATTATTGATAGGAAATTATGTCCCTGTGTTCTGTTGGAGCAGAAGGAACTTTTTCCATGCTAATATGGAAATCTGGAGCTGTTGGGTGACTGAAAGCATGGTGAAACCTTGAATGTGGTGATCCATGACTGTAGGAAGGAGTTCTTTTTGGTGGATTTAGAAAACACAGACTGTAGATTATTGGTAGCTATTTCAGTTTGACAAAGGGATCTCATTGTCTGAGAGAAGAAGTGAAAATTGTGACACTGAAGAAGAACAGCTGAGACTGCTTCATCATTCTTTTTCTGCAAATCAGGTCTCAGAGACTTTCAGGGCACACCAGAGAAGGGCTTGAATTGGGTTGTGTTGGGTTTGGCTTTTTTGAATTTTAGTTTTGAAGCTGGAGTGAGTTTTCTGAGTAGCCTGCTGAAAACTGCAATAATGGCAGAGTCCTTTGTGTCCTGGTTTGCACTTGGTGACCCTTTTGTTGTTGCTGGGTGTTGTGTGGTCCACCTGAGCCAAGAGCCATCTTTGGAATCCACCTCTCCCCCATCCCTCAGCAGCAGCAGATTGTAGAGCACATTATCAGTGTTTTCTTCCTACATTACCCAGCTCAGAGAGTGTTTGGGTAGCCTTGGAATTTCACCTGATTTGCAATTTTAACCAAATTATTCATGTGTTTGCATCCTTGTGATGAAAGATCATGTAGCAAATTAACACTGTATATACTTTAAATATATTTGGTAAAAATAATCCAAAACATTCCCTACCTAAATGCAAGCATGAAAGTAAGTGATTAATCATCATGTGGCTTAAAATAGCAGTTTGCTGTGCAGAGGAGATGGTGCTGGAGACAAGCAGGTTTTAGAGAATCCTGGAATTATCAAGGTTGGAAAAGGCCTCAGATCCCTGAGTCCAACAATTCCCCAGCACTGACCCCTGTCCCCAGGGGCCACATCCACCTGGCTTTTGGGCACTTCCAGGGCTGGTGACCCCATCACTCCCTGTGGTGTTCCAATGCCTGTCCACCCTTTCCATGAAGAAATCTTTCCTGCTATCCAACCCAAACCTCCCCTCGTGCAACTTGAGGCTGTTTCTGTCTATCCCTGCTTTGGATTCCTTTTTAAGATGCAGCAAATTCCTTCCTTAGGAATTTCAACAGCTGTAGTTGCATATTCTGGTCTTCCCTTGCAGCCACAGCAAGGTTTTGTGCAAGAGAAATCCAGTCCTGAGGCATCCAGCAGCATCATCTCTGTGCACATGTGCTGACCATCACAAGCCCTCAGTCCATGCCCAGGGTTTCCTCATGTGGGAGGAATTCCCTCGATAAATAAGGAAAAATGTTGTGTAGCTCAGCCAGGAAAGAGGGAGTTACTCCTTCCTTGCAATTCCCACTTTCAGTGTGGGGTAACCTGGAACTGGGAGCTGCCCCAGGGTAAAGGGAAACTGAGAAAGTAACAAGAGCTGAGCCAGGAACCTTGAAAAAGTATTTTCTCAAAGCTTTTAAAGCTTATCCAGCCTGCAAGCATCCATCTTTGCTCTCTAGCTGGGGTGGCAGTTCTTCCACTCCCACAATCTTTCCCCTGCAAAAGGGAGGCCTTTTGCAGAAGTCCTCGTTAAGAAAGAAGGCCAATGGGACTCTTGGTTGTTCTCCTTCTCCAGGTTGTTTGTTGTTTCCTTATCAGCAATCTCAGCACTCCAGGCTTTACCCCAGCTCAGTGTGAGGGAGAACAGACCCCAAAAGCCCCAAACACACGGGATCAAGGTTCTCTTAAAGATAATTCACCCAATTATCACCAAGAACATTCATTCTTTCTACTTTTCTACCGCTAACTAAGTAAATTTCTATTCACGTGACTCTGCACTGTGGCAAATTGTGACCCGAACACTGCAGAACGTGGAGGAGATGAAGGAGGAGGAAGAAACCTAAAAACCACAAGGGTCCTCCATCTTGTCTTCATCTACTTACCATATTAACAAACCCAAAAATCTAAATTTCTCACCCTGTGATAAATTACATCTTATATTGCTATGTAATTTACATTCTTGAAAATTCTGTTTCATCCCAGAGCCCAGGCAGCCCTTTACATGGACAAAGGTTAAAAGTTGTGTCTGTCAGGAGGTTTGGACCCTTCAAACCATGCAGAGAATTATTCTCTGCATTCTGGCTTCCAACAAGCTGGGGTGGGTTTGGCTGGGTAGCAATGATCTCTACCTGGATATTCCTATCAATAAGAATTAATTACAACCTTACAAGCAGAGCTTGTGTTTGGGTTCTGTTTGGCCACAACTGCTCCTTCCTGGGAGGATCTGCAGTGATCCCAGGTAAACCTGAGAACTTCCTACCCAAGGGGCTGACCCTCCAAATTGAAACCATGTCACCCTCATGGCTCTAGGAAAGTTTAAAATTTAGAACTCTGGGCCAGATCCTCCTTTTTGCTGCTGTGGCTGTGAGGTGACACCCCTGTGCTTCCCACACAAGTCCTCACCCCTCTCCCACATGGGAGCAGGAGTGCTTACGTTGTGCTGTTATTTCTGACACTGAAAGGGAGGTTTCCATTTTCTCCAAAATTTGCTCTCTGCCAACCCTGGTAACGTGGGTGTCTCCTGATTCCCAGCAGTGCTGCTCGTGTGGGGGCCCTGGTGACAAAAACCCCATCACTGCTTCCAGCCACAAGCACTTCCCAAGCTGGATCATCCATGTGAGACCCTCAGGGAGTACACCCAGCATGGGGCACTTGGACACACACCAGGCCAGGGCCCTTGAAGGGAATTTCTCAAGAAATAGAGCTATTTTCCTCTCAAATTACCCACCTTCTGTGAGAACATCAGCCTCTGGAAATTATATTCTCCATGCCAGAATTCTTATCCCCATGCCAAAATGCCCTTGTAAATCATCTCAGCTGGGGCTTCAGGTGTGAGGAATCAGACAAGACTTTTATTAAGTCCTGTTTCAGACTTGAATGATGCTCTGTTCCAAAATCAGTGGAACAGTCCCTGAGCAGTGAGATGTTATTGCGGCGTGGGAGGGCTTGGGTTAGTTTGCTTTGTGCAGGTGTTTGCAGGAACATGAAAGGAAGTGTCAGAGAGGCTTTTTTTCCTGTTCCCCTATTTTTGCTTAATATGTGGTTGATGCACTGAGAACTGCAATCCCCAGAATATCTTCAGCATGGAGAGGCACCCTAATTCTCTTGTAATCACACTTTATTCATCCACTTTCCTCTGGCATTTACACTGGGGTTCTGATACTGGTGCAGTGCCCGTGAGCTCTCCCCGGTCCCACCAGCTTTTCAGAACTGCTGAGGAGATTAAACTCACCAGAAAACCCCCTGCTTCTTGGCAGTGCAGAATTTCAGGATGAACAGCACAGAAATCACACCAGGAGTTGCAGCCTGACCAGGGAGGGAGGGCTTCCAGCTCCAATGGTCCTGGGGTCCAAAGCTGTGTTTGGTTTAAGGCCTATTAAAGCTGTGCTGGAGAAGGTCCAACATCATGTCCAGTGAACAAAGGCTGCCTGGGAGAGCAGGTTTTCCTCTTCAGCCTTGATTTAAGTTTTCTGAATGACAGAGCAGCATCAGCTGTTCCCTGGGCACAGGCTCAGTTTACCCAGACAAGTCCTCCTGCTTCCCCTTGGCAGCTACGGTTTCACCAGGCACCATGGAAACTTTCCAAAACTGTCCTCTCTCCAGCAGAGCCCTGCACACTTGGGAGGTCACCTTCCCCTTGGCTTTTTCCAGCTGGTGGTAGGTGAGACACAGCTGAAATCAGAGGGAGAACTTCCCATGCCAGGAGCAGGGCTGGGTGGTTTGCTCTGGCCCCATTGAATAAACTCTCAAAGCTCTTGGCCTAGCCACTCCTTTTATGTCTCACCCTCCTTCTGTTCCACGCTCCCTATTGTCGTGTTACCCTGTGGGATCTCAGGCAACCTTTAGAATCTTCTTGGAGATCTACCTTGCAGGGTCCTTTGTTCCTGTTGCCAGTGCTCCAGAGTTTGGTGCTGTCCTCTTTGATTGCAGGAAATGTTGGGTCTGCATTTCCTGCTGAAGTGATGACCCCTGGCTCCATCACCAGGAGCTACAAACTGACCATTGTTCAGTCAAGAGGCCATGGATCATGTTCTTCATGTCCTCCAGCACTAAACAGCCTCAGGATCCCTGGAATGGGAGTGACCATCAGACCCCCCACCCTTCACCTGAAATTAAAATAAAGACACCCTGCAGAAGATGACTCTGGTTTGTGTGAGGAGCTCTCTGTGTTGCCTCTGCACACTCTGCTGGAGCAAGGGGTTCTTGACACTGCCAGAAGGACATGAGGACTTTTGTCTGCCTTGGTTCTGAGTGAATTGATTTCTTGAGAAACAAATTTAGGAATTTAAACACAGGACTGAGGGTTTTTCCTCCATCCATGCAGGTGTGTGTCCGTAGCTCTGCTGTGTGTCAGGTGTAGGGTGCGGGCAAGTGCAAGGTCCCAGATTTAGTAAAATTGGGGCTCCTCTGTTGCAGGATCTGTGGATTCCTTACTTCACCATCACCACTGACATCACTGCCTCGGCCATGAGGGTGCACAGGGATGGTGAGTGTGGACATGGCCTCTCCAGGCCTTAAATCATCCTGGGAGACTTCGGGGTCACCCCTGATTTCTGGAATTTGTCTCACCTTTGAGATTTGTCTTTCTTTTTATTTATCCCTCCTCTGTTGCATGCTGAGTACCAAACTGCAGTTGTACACAGATAACAAAGGACAGGGCTGCTGGGAAGGAGTTAGATGAGATGTTGAATTCACTGTTTGAGGAGAAAATGGGTCCACTGGCACTGTTCTGTATCCTTAAAGTGAAGTGCAGCTATTTTAGCCATAAATCAGACTTAAAGCAACCAAAACCTTTGATATTAAAATTCTCCTAATTGAGGCTGTCTTCCCCCAGCACAGACTCTGCCTGAAGCAGGGGCTGAGTTAGGCTCTCATTTGTGGTCAGTCCTTTCTGCTTCTCACTGAGTGAACAGGGGAGGAGGATCTGAGGTGCCTGGGGTATGTCCCTGCTTTTGCCTTTTGCCAGTCTGGGGTAACAGGGCAGTGACTCAGTCTGCAGGGGAGGCCTCCAGGTGCCCCAGATATTCCTGCAGGGAGCTGCAGCCTTTGCTGCCACACCTCTGATGTTTGTCCTTGGGGCTGGCACATGTCACACTGTCCATTCCTGCCATTCCAGGGGGTCATGGAGCTGCTGAAGGACCCTGGGCTTTGATGAGGGCAGCTAAAACCAGCAGAAAAAGGATTAAGCCTTCTCAGAGGTTTTGTATTCCCGTTCCACAGCAGGTTAAGCCAGTTGAGGTCAGGAAGCTCACTCCAGCCAGCTGCTTGTCCCATGGAAGTTTAATGTAAGGGTAGGAATCAGCTGGAGAATGGTTACGGTTGTCTCCACTGAATGGAGATAAATTAAGTTCCCAGCTGCTGTCATTTCCCATCTTGGTTTGGTCTGTGAGGTGTAACACACGTCAGCAGTTTCCTTGGGTGGAAGTTCCACTAAGACTATTAATAATAACCCCCAAAAGTGCCAGTATTAACCTGTGCTAACAGCATGAATGCTGGGGTTGCAATTAGAAACAGAGCTGTTATCTGTTTTGAAAAGAAAACACACAAAAAATCAATTCCCAGGGAATTTGCTGGGAGGAGATGCTGTTGGAAGCACCAAGCAGTTAATTACTGAGCAGTGAGTTAACACTGCAAGGCTCACTTATTCTTGGTATTTTAAAGATTAACTTCTCAGACAAGCCTCTTGGCCTCTGGAAATGTAGTGTCTTCCCAATTTAGTTGATGCAAATGTTAAGAGAAAAATCAGTGTATAAGAGCCTTAAAGCAGAATGTTTTACAAGAAACATGGACAATCAATTTCTACTTGACTAAACTTTGTTTCTAACGGCTTAAAGGATTATAACTGCTCCTTACAGCACCAACAGAAATGGCCCAAGAGAAGATAATGATCCCCACTAGGCATTTGCAGTGGTTTCACAAGAGAAAGCATTTGCTTCTTGCAGAGAAGAGAAAAGAGAATTTTCGAGGGTTCTACAGTTTGTATTTTTCAGGTTCAGGTCCTTCTAAAAGTCAGGGGTTTGTGACTTTCTGCAGAACAGTGTTCAGCTGCGCTTGCTCTGTCAATCCCTCTGTCCTCAGGAGAAACCTTTTCCTTCCCTGCTCAGCCCCAGCTGCACAGAGCCCTGGTGCTTCCTGCAGTAGGAGTCTGCTGAGATTCCACAGAAGGCAGGAAAGAGGAGGAATGGGCCAGAACTGGGGGTTCTGGGGCCTTTGTCTGATGTCTGCATAGTCTTTGCTTTATCCTAGCCATATTACGATACAGAAAATAATTAACTGCTTTAATAACTTCCTCACAGTGTTCTGAGGAAAGCTTCTATCTCTTGATTATCTTAATGAGTGCAGCAGCCTGCCCCTGCGTGGCAGTCATTAGTGCTGGTGATTAACACCGCCCTCCCTGCAGGCTCCCTGTGGAGGTACGTCCGGGCCAGCATGTCCCTCTCGGGATACATGCCTCCCCTCTGTGACCCCAAGGATGGCCATCTCCTCATGGATGGGGGCTACATCAACAACCTGCCAGGTAGGAGCACAGCTCGGGGGGGAGGAATTCCCAGCACTGCCCAGCAAACAGCCTGCAAGCCTTGGGCCTCTTGGTTTTTCCCTAAAACACAGAGGAATCTCACGGACACCTTTAACCTCATGCTGATTACCTGGAGTCCTTGCTCTCAGTTTCCTGGGTGTTCCCTTTATCTTGGCTTTATTAACACTGGTTTTTTATGAAGTATTTCTTGATAGCTAAATTCTGATCATACATCTCCTGGCTAAGGCTGAATTATTTTAGTGCTTGCTGAAAAAAGAGGAAGGAATCAAACCACAGACATACAATCTACCTTGGAGTTTCTCTTCAATCAGTTAATTAAGAAATAATTCTGAGAGAGCAACAGCGTTTGCTGCTCTGGCAAGGGGCCATGGAAGGAGGGATATGGGCCGAGGGATGAGGTCTGAACCCTCAGCAGGGTGCAGGGGTGGGAATTGGCCGTGTTTGGGATGTGTTTTGTGTCAGGTCCCACTGCAGTCACGAGGGTGGGTGGCTCAGGGGTGGCCGAGGCAGCAGAGCCCTGCAGGGCCACTGCAGTTTGTGACTGCTCAGGGAAAGAGGGAGGAACCTCAGGCAGAGACTCCCTACCTGAGCCTGAGTAATTCACATCTTCCGTAACACCCTGACTTTATTTTTCCATCAGAGCTGTATTTACCTAAAACCCAGAAATGGAAATAGCGCAAAATAGATCCCCCAAATCAGCATCTGGCTTTTTCTGTGCTTGTAGGCAAGAATTGTGAATTGCAAACCAAAGCACCTCTTGCATCTCCACAGCTGGAGAGGACAAAGAGCAGACACAGGTGACACTGGGTGGGAAACAATAGACTGAACGAGCCCAGGAGTATAAATCCAAGTTACAGAGCAGATCTGATTTAAAGAAGTGTCTAAATTAAGCCTCTAAATTGGCTCTTCAGAGCTGTGGTTTTCCTACGCAAAACTATTCTGGAAACTGCAACTATCTTGGACTCTGGGGGTGTGAAAGAAATATAAATTCATTCTGTGAGGTTCATGTCCTTCTCTTCCCTCCCTTGGCGCTTCCCTAAATCCTCACCCGTATCCAAAGACTGCAGCTCGTCCTTTTACTGACCTTGAAGTAGGAAGTGTTGCCTCATTTCTCTCCCACTTTCAGATGTGAATCTTTCTCTTGGATCCCAGAGCTGTTCTCAGGCTGCCACCCAGCCTCTCCTCGCTGGCAGGTCCCTGTTCTGCTCCTCCCATTGTCACCTTCTCCCTGCAGCGTTGGCACTGCTGCCTCCTCTCTCTAAGGCACTGCCACTTGTCCTCTCTGCAGGTCCCCCAGGCCTTTTTTTAGAATTAATGTGGGTTTGATGTGCTCTATCCCATTATGCCCAACGTGGTGTCACTGCCCTGGTGCTGTGTCCCCTGTCCCCTGCTATCTCACAGGGCTTCTGGTGACCTCAGGGAGGGGCAGGTCATCCAACTGATCTGGGGCAAAACATCCCCTGTCAGTGATGTCCCCCAGCAGTGGAGACTCACCCTGGGGTCACTCAGGGTTTGGTTGGTGCAGGATTTGGGATCCCTCCCTCCCCATGGAACTCTGAGTGGGAATGGTGTGTGCAGAGCTGCTGCAGAGTTCATATGGGATCCCAGAATTGTTGAGGCTGAAGATCCTCTGAGACCAACCATTCCCCAGCACTAACCCATGTCCCAAGTGCCACATCCACCTGGCTTGTGGATCCCTGCAGGGATGGGCACTGATGGTCACTTCTGTCCAGCTGCTTGCTCATGGTGGGTGTGAACTCGGGTCACACACCTGAGCCACAGAGATGTAGATGTGCCCTGGGAGCAGCAGCAGGGTGGGCAGAGGGGCTCTGACACCTCCTGTCCCCCAGCTGACGTGGCCAGGTCCATGGGGGCCAAGGTGGTGATTGCCATCGACGTGGGCAGCCGGGACGAGACCGACCTCACCAACTACGGTGACTGCCTCTCGGGCTGGTGGCTGCTCTGGAAGAGGTGGAACCCCCTGGCTGAGAAAGTCAAGGTATGGGGCTGGGCTGGAATGGCAGCTGGTTTTCCAGAGCTGTGGGAACAGTGGGAGAAGTGGGAAGATTCCCTCTTACTCAGGGAGCAAGGCTGTGCCAGGTTTGTTGTTCTGCTGGGTTTGTGTTCTTGTTCAGCGAACGGGGCAGTGCCCTCACACCACAGGGAAGGCAGTGATGGGGGAAGGGGCTGGCAGAATTTTTAGAGCAAAGAAACCTTTTCTTGGAGCTGCATACATTCCAATAAAGTCAGAATTTATTAATTTTACCCATAAAAGAAATAAATCTGTCCAGTTCACTTTCTATCCTGTATGTCTCTGAACTGCTGATTTGGGGAGATTTTAGCACTTGGCAGTGATGAAGTACAATTGATAAACATGGGTCTGCAGAGCATGATTTTATTATTATTATTTTCCTTTTGTTGCATGTGGTCAGGCCAACGCTGTTCCTTTTTCCGCATTTCCTAAATTACCTGGCTCTGCAGCTGTCTCCCAAGTGAATATTGATTTTAATTCTTTCCTCTCAATTGCATTCTCCAGTTGGAATTGGTCTCAGTAGTACCCATTGAAGTATTCCAATTGCCTGAATGGCAGTAGGCACCCATGGAAACATGGAATTTCGTCTGAACACCAAAAAACACATTTTTTTTTACGGGTAGTGGTGAAACACTGGCCAAACAGAGGGCTGGTAGAGTTTCCATCTGTGGAGATTGTCAAAACTTAGCTGCACGTGGTCTTGGACAAGCTGCCCCAGCTGACCCTGCCTGGGCAGGAGGGATGGACTGGATGATCTGAAAGGGTCCCTGTCCACCTCAGCCATTCTACAAAATCTCTGTCCTGGCCCTGGACAGATCAGAGAACCATGGAATTACAGACTGGCTTGGGTTGGAAGGCACCTTAAATCTCATTAAGGCTCCAAACCCTGTCCAGCCTGGCCTTGCACACTTGCAGGGATGGGGCATCACTGATTTCTGCCTTGAAGGATCACTGTGCCCGTCATCTCAGCACAGATCTTTAAGTCATATATATATTTCACTATATCCTGGAATGAAAGTCTTGGTTCGAGCTTGTTGGACTGCAGTTCCCTTTGTGGTGCTGGCACTCATCACGCTGGGACACAGCTGGAGGCGCTCGGTGCTCGGGCATCACCGGGCTCTGCGTGCCAGCTCGCTGCTCCCCCCTCCTGAGCACACAGAGCCCGGGCTGAAATCCGCTTTGAAGTGCTGACTTTGTGCTGGCAGGTGCTGAACATGGCCGAGATCCAGACACGCCTGGCCTACGTGTGCTGCGTGCGGCAGCTGGAGATGGTGAAGAGCAGCGACTACTGCGAGTACATCCGGCCGCCCATCGACCGCTACGGCACCCTGGACTTCGGCAAGTTCGACGAGATCTGTGTGAGTGCCCCGGGCCAGCCCTGCCCTCCCAGCTCTGCTGCTGCTCCTGCAGTCAGCTGGCACCGCTGAATCACTGACACTCAATAACGCTGTGCAGTGGTACCCGGCCGGGAGATTGGATTAGCAGCAGGGATGGAGTTAGTGATCTTGATTAGATAATGACCTGTGAAGGCAGCGTGGCCCCCCTCAGTTTCCTGGCACTTTGGGCTCAGCTGCTCCATGAGGGCTCGTGGGTGTCTGAGCTGCTCTGGGTGGTTGGGTCTGGCACTGGTGTGGGCTGGGGTTTGTCCTCACTTTCCCTTCCTCCTTGGGCTTCTTGTAGCATGAAAGGTTTGCAGAAATCTGTCAAGGGGGCCTTGAACCCTGGAGATGTGTTGCTGTGGTGAATAACACACGACACAAAACTCTTTGTGAAATTTCTCCAAAGCTTTTGGAGAAATCAATCTGACTCTGTTTATTATCAGGGATCGATGCCTTTTTATACATTTTTCCACAGACTGCTGTGATTGGTGAACAAAGACAACTCCTTCACCCACATTGGTCAAACCAGAGGGACATCAAAAGAAATTCCCTCCCACAGAAAGAATTCCAAACATGAATACGGTTACAAAAACAATCTTGATGTTTTGTTCTTTTGCCTGAGAAAGTATTTTCAACACCCAAAACATCAGGGAAAATGGAGCTTTAGAAACTCAGAAACTCCAGGCCTGAAAACCAGACTACAGAGATGAAGTGAAAATATCTGGTTCTGTTAACATTTGAACACTTCTATGAACAAACCATCATCCACAATTCCCCTGCACCCCTTAGAGGGTCAGGAAGTGGCACCAATGTCAGGTGCTGCCAGCTCACACATCACTGGCATTGGGCTGTGTTTGTTGGTGTGTTCCCAGCAGAAATGTCCCTGCCCAGGCAGGGCAGCAAAAGTGATTCTGGCTCAGTGTGTCCTCTCAAGAAAGTGATTTTACTGTCTCCTTCCATTCTTTGCCTGTTTTAGCCATGCAGGCATCTTCCATGTCTGCATATTCCTTTAAAGCTTTGCTCCTCTCCCAGGCTGGAAAACCACCACTCCTTGAAGCCCATCTCCATTACACTATAGTGAGAAGCTGTGATGCTCCTGAGCCTGCAGACTGCTCTCTCTGGTCCTGGCTTAACAAACTCTGACCAAGCCCAGGAACTCAGTTCAGCCCTGCAGATTCTCATCTCAGAGACTCCTTAGGACACACAGCAGTATTCCAAACCACCAGCTGATTTCCCCCAGTAATATTTCTCAGGGCTGTTTGGTGCCTCTTGGCTCCTGGGCAAATGCTGCTGTCTGCCCGTGGATCTCGGACTTTGCTGATAAATAATTCTTTGTTCTTTGCCAGCTGGAGAGCCCTGGCTGATTTGAAAACCTTGACAGACAGGTGAGGTAGTTCATCACAGGAACAGATCGTGAGCTGTCACATCCCTGCTCTCTTCTAATGTGGTGCTGTTAAAGAGATGTAAAGACATCAGGCAAATTTTGTCAGTGCAATAAAACCTGAGAGAGGGGCAGTTCCTCAAAAGTGTCACTGTCTGGGAGTAGGTTCTTGGCATGAGACACTGCAGGGATGGATGGGCAGCACCCCCTGATCCTCATTCCCTGCAGCCCAGCTCAGTAACTTCTGTCCACAAGGAAGCTTTAAACTGTGCTGACCTCAAAGGGAAGGACAGTCCTGGCATTCCTTTATCCTTAGGGGCTGGGAAGTATCGGGGGGCTTCATTTCAGCTATGTGGATTTTCCAGGAAATAGAAAAGGACACCAGCGTTTTCCATCACTGTCGTGCACGACAACACGTCACAGCCCTCCCGTGTACAGCCCCAGAGCAGTGGTGGCTGTGGCTCAGGTCCTGGAGCTCAGCTTCTCCTGGTTATTTTGGGCCAGCCTGACCCTGCCAGTGGCAGAGCTGTCACCTCCTTTTCTCCCCTTAATCACCCCCCCCTGGGCTGGGATAGATTGTGAGCAGTGCACTCCAGCCCGTGTCTCCCAGGCTCTGAGCCCTCATCCAAAAACTAGAGGAGAGACAACACCAGAGATTTAGTGCTGCTGCCAGGAGCTGGGATGGAGATGGGATCCAGGGCTCTCAAAATCTGTTGCTCTGTCCTTCCCATTTGATTTTTCAGCATCATTTCTCCTGTGTTCTGAGAAAAAGAGTAAAACTTTGAGCGATGGGTCTGTTTTTTCCAGTTGTTTCCATGCTATTGGAAGTTACTAATTACTGTTTTATTCTCCTGATTGTTTTTTATTTTTTTGTTTCCAGGAAGTGGGATACCAGCATGGGAAAACTGTATTTAATGTGTGGTGCAGGAGTGGAGTCCTTGACAAGATGCTGAAGGACAGGCAAGAGACCTGCAAATCCAAAACTGATGTAAGTGCTCAGGGAAATGCTCTGTGCTGCTCAGGGCTGGGACAGGGGACAGTGACTGCCCTGAGGCTGGTTCACAGCTCACTGCTATGGGTTTCTTGGCAGGGAAGGTCCAGTTGGTTTTAAGAAGCAGTTACCACCTTTTTGAGCAATTTGGATAATATATTATAAGGGCTCACTGTCCTTCCTCTCCTTTGAATCTCTCTGATTCAAAACCCAACTGCTACAAAGGCTTCATGTTTTACCCAAGTAATTCTCTTTTATCTTCTTTTAGAGAGAGGGAAATGAGCAGTAATTTTTTAAGGGATGGCCAGAATGAATCATAACTGTCATGTGCCTCACAGAGGGAAGTCAAGTGAGGTGAGAGATGACACTGAGGACTTGCAGCTTTCCCAGGGGTGGGTGGCAGAGCACTTTGGCTTGGAGACAGGGAGAGGATGGATGGCAGGGTGGACACTGGCCCAGGGATGAGGGGTGGATGATTCCACATCTGAGCCAGGTGTCCTGTGAGTCACTGAGGGGTGGAAATGGCTCTGTTGGGAGGGGGTGAATGTCACCCTCAGCTCCAGGGGGACTTCCCAGCATCAGATGGATCTGCCCATGCTGCCTGGCAGGGCCAGAGTGGCTCTGGAAGGAGCACACAGGGACTGAGCCGTGGAGGAAACCAGCTGGAGATCCAGGAGTCTGAGGAGCCCCCAGACTCCTCAGCCTGGGATTTCCCCCTGGGAGCACCCCTGGATGAGGAGGTGCTTCAGTGTGACTGCAGAAGATGGGTCCTCAATCCACCTCTGGCACCTCCTGATCAGACATGAGGGGCTGGGTTCAGGTTTTGTGTCAGAAGTCATATGCAGAAGTCAAGGCAGGGAAAATGGTGTGTCAGGATTGGTGTGTCCTACTTGAGCCTTGCTTTTATCACCAGCCAGTAAAAAGCCTCAGACATTTTCACTGCTGTAACAGACACTTTGTTTAAAGATTGCTTTTAAAACTGCCCTTTTTATGGGATAGAGTGATGGGAGGGAATATTTCACTTAAATCATGCCATCGCAGCAGCATGATGGACATTTCTCACACCTACTCTGGGTTCTGTGGCACTTCAGTGCCCTGGAGAGCAAATCTGTCATTGCAGACACAGCCTGGCCCCGCACTCACTCGATAATGAGGCACCAAGTGCTGATTGCTGAGGTGCCAAAGCCTGGAAATAACGGGGTTGGAGTGTGACTCACCCAACCTGCCAGGTTATGGAGCAGGAACCACGGGCTCTGTGCATCCCTGCTGCTCCCAAGGACCTGTGGGATCATCTGCTCATCCTTCTAAAACTCCAGAGCCCTCTGAAACCCAGGAGTTTTACGTCTGACTTCTCTTGCAGATTTATTTCTATGAAGTTACAACTGTTGCAGCTCCCACTGGGGTATTTTTCTTGCTTTTCTTAGTCCATTAGAGTCACTTAAGTCCTTTAGCTGTGATATCTTCCAGGCAGAGCAGCTGATATTTTTAACTTGCCTTTCATTAGCAAAGGTTTTGATGCTTTATATGTTTTAGTTCTTCATCTATTTCTGGAGTGTTCAGCATCTGAGAGCTGAGTGCCATTTCTTATCATCTCGTTTCCATGTCATGAGCATTGTAATTTTATTTAAAAATCCAGGTACTTAATCATTTAGATGCTTCTCCTTTGCTTTGATCATTTAGTCCCTGTTTATCTTGTCTCCAAAATGCAAATACTGAAGACAAAAACGACAGGAACCTTACATAAACTTAACTTTGAGCAGCCCTTACTCTTCCCCAGTATGGAATGCTGCAGCACCATTAATTGGATCTACTTGGGGAAGTTTTGTCTACTGAGGTGTTATTCATAGTCAAAGCTAAATATAATCCAGCAGTCTACAATAGAAACTGTCTTTCTCCTCTAATTTATTTCATAAGGATTATGCCAAAGAGAAAACTTTCCTCCTTGGAAAAAAAAAAAAATTCAGAGAAGTTTGAGAGTAGGTTTCAGGTGGGTCTGACACTTCTTTGCTTTGTGTTACTTGATGGGAGGGTGATTTTGTCCTTAAAAGTTGTGAGAGGAAGCCCCTAAACATTAAACTCTTGTTTGTGAAGCACCAAAGGAGAGTGGGCAGACACCTGGTTTCCCACAAATGGTTTTCCAGTCCCGGTGCTGAGGCTTTGGGAGCAGCTGCCTGCCCAGGTGCCCTCAGACAGCCTGAGCTGGGGGCAGCTGCTGCTGAGGCTCCAGTCATGCTCCATTCCCGTCCATCCTCACCACAGGAGCTGCTGATGGTTTTCCTGGGGCACACTTTGGTGCTGGGCCCTGCAGGATGTTGTTCAGCTGCTCACACAGAGCCCTGGACCTGCATCCCATCCCTGCCTGCTGCCAGGGACAGCCTGGCTCCTGTCTGCCCCAGTGCTCTGTGCAGCCCCCCCATCCTCGTGGATTTTGGAGCCCAGGGACAGCCTCAGACGTGGCTGGGTCGCTGTGGGGGCCAGAGGGTGCATGTGTGCCTCTCTGAGTGATGTGGCACAGACTGGAGCTGTCAAGGAGCTTTTCTTCCCTGTCCTGGGAAAGAGCTTTCTGCAAATGCTGCACTGGGAGCGCTCAGGTTGGATGTTCAAAGTGAGCCTGGGCTGACTCATCCTTTCCAGCAGTTCCTTAGCAGTCACAGTGAGCTTCCCTGCTTCTTTATATTTTAAGGTGTATGTCCTGAGCTACTGCTGTTCCATTTCATACAGGTACCTTTTCATTCCCTCCAGGCTTTTCTCTGCCCCCATTGCTTGTCCTGGATCTGCTCTGTGCTGTGGCTGTTCTAAATTACATCAAAATCAGCTACAGATGAAAGGTCAACTGAGAGCACTTTGCTGCAGCAGCAATGGGCTGCTGCTGTGACCCCACAGGGGTTGTGTGATTCACAGGGTGGCTGTTCCTGCCAGAAGAGCCAAGGATTGTTCATAAAACCCTGTGTTTGGAAGCTGCCCTGGCTGGGAGCACACGGGCAGGTCTGGGTGTTCAGGAAGACAACTGTCACAGCAATTCCTGGCAGCCCAGTTCCCTGTGCCAGCTCTCCCCTACCCCTTTCCTCTGGGTTGGGGTTGTTACTGTGTTCAGTAAACTCACTTGGTTTAAAAAAAGATGAGAGGTGTTCAGGTGTCCACTGGTAACTTTGTGCCCAGCCCCAAAGAGGGAGGTGGGGCTGCAGGAAGCCAGAGAGACTCTTAAATGCCAGAGTTGGGTTCTCGTAGAGGAGAGACTGGAGCAAGAACTTCTCAAAATAGAGAACACTCAGCCCACTGCTTGGGTGAGACAGAGTGAAAATAGCAAGGGTTTAGTGGAGAGAGGAATTGCAGTGGGAGATGTCTCTGCAGGCTCCTGCTCGCTGCAGCACCCCCAGCTCTGAGGCTTTCTGGGGTTCCTGGGGGTCCTGGTCACCCCAGTGCCCACCTGTCCCTGCAGCCTCTGGGGCATCACTCAGCTCAGGGATGGGCCCTGTGTGTCCCCCCTGGTCACCTGCTCCCAAGGGAAAGCAGAAGCTCCCTGGGGGCTGCACCTGGCCCAGCCAGTCTCTCTTGTAAAGGGACACTGATGGAGCAGAACACATGGAGTGAGCTCTGTCCATGTCAGGGCCCAGCCCCTCCTGGGCTTGTCTCTGGGGTCTTTCCTAGAGTTTGGTAAATTTTTAAAAAGGCTTCTTGCTGCATGGGTGGAATAAGAGCCATTAAGAGCATGTCCCACTGTTGGGAATCCCATCTCTGCCACCAGGCCTGCCTCAGAAGAGCTGTTTGGAGGATTTCTCACAGATGAGTAATGGCTTTTGAGGGGGCAGCTGTGGAGAATTTCTGTGCCTGGAGCTTTGTCTGTTCAATATCATTTTTATCCAGTCTTGACTTGTTTGGATTTCCTGTGTATATTTGCTGACAAACCTTCCCCTTCTCCCTGTGTTGCAGAACATGACCTGTCCCACCACGTCCTTCACAGACCTGGCAGAGATCGTGTCCCGCATCGAGCCCGTCAAGGCTGCGCTGGCAGACGGTGAGCAGGGCTGGGGCTGGGAGGAGGGACAGCTCCTGCTCTGCCTGTCAGCCCTCCCCGTGCTCAGGGAGGGGCCATTCCCTGCTCCCCTCAGAGCCCAGACCCTCTGTGTCCCCTCCTGCCACCTCAGAGGGACAGAGGAATGAGCCATGGTGAGGTACCTGCTGTCAGGCTCCTGTTGGTGTTCCTGGGTGGGAATAATCCCTGCTGAAGTCTCAGGGAAATAACACAAGTGACCACTCAGCTTCCATCCCCTCGGGCTGTCCCTGCCCTTCTGCTCCATCCTTAGCCCGGGTTGGCCTGGAGGGAGGCTGAGTTAAAGCCCTGCCCCAAGGAGGTTCTCCCTGCTGTCATGAGTAGGATCAGAAGTGACTCACTGCTTTTTGTGTGCTCCTGTTGTGGGAGCAGCAATGAACTGATGAGGAGCAGGTAGCAGCTCCTGCATGGTGACACAAAGGTGCTCTGTGCCCCATGGTGGCCCTGCCCTGCAGGGCAGCTCCCTGTTTATGGAGCTCCCAGATCCAAAAGGATCAGAGCCTTGCAGGCCTGAAACCCCTGAGTGTGTCACCAGGGCTGGAGCTCTTTCTACACAGTCTCTTCCCCTCCTCCTGATTCTGGTTCCTGCAGAGGGAAAGCTAAAGTTAGCAGTGCTCCCATCTGTGACTGTTTGTAGAGATGTCCCTGTGGTAATTTGAAATGCTAATTACGATCATATGCCTTATGAAGAAAATATTAATCAAATGTGGTAGAAGCAGCCATTGTGAATAAGAGTGAAGAGTTCATGGTATGTGGTTATTTAAGGCTCAGGCACTGAGACTTGCTGAGATTTAACCAGAGCACTGGGACACATCCTCCTTTCTGTGGTTCTGATGATTCCCCACTGGGCTCCTGCTTCCTGCTGAGCCAGGCCTGGCTGGGAGGGTAGCAGGAGGACCTGGCACGTGCTGGGCTCAGGAGGGGCCGTGCAGGGGCTGTTGGCAGGGGCATCGGGATGGGCAGGGGCCACGTGCTCCTCAGGGATGCTGAAATCCCTTGGTTGCAGGGTCTGGAGGAGGCTGGGGTGGCAGCAGTCGTGCACGCGGGCGCCGTGCTGTGAAGGATCCCTTGTGTTCCTGCCGTGGGTGGCTCCGTGTGGCTGCAGGGACCCTGCCCGTGTTTGGGTGGCAGTGACAGCAGTGACATTCCTTGGTGTTCTCTGTGCATGAGGCTTTTGCTGGAGAGCTGTGGGGGAAGCTCTGTGCTGAGGTGAGCTCAGGGGGAGGGTGACACCTCCCTGCAGTGGCCTCGTGGCTGTCAGGTGGCTCCTGGAGGCTGGTGAGCTCTGACATTGCTCTGCTGTGGGGGTGAAGGGGCTCTGAGGCTTGTGACCTGGGGAGGGGAGGGGACAGGGAGCTGCTTGGTCACCTGGCTGTGGCCCTGCACTGTCACCTTTGTTCTCCCTGGAAATCCCTCCCAGGATCTCCCTTGGCTCACGGAGACTGAGAAAGGCTCTGCCTGTTCTGACAGCACACTGCAGGTCTCAGGCTAGCTGAGGAAATTCTGTCAATTTTGTTCTAAAGAAAGCCAAGGGAAAGGCTCAAGTTCTGATGAATGGGGAAGGGTCAGCACAGAGGGTGAGAAGCCTGGATGGGGCAGGAGCTGTGTGGGCTTTGTGGGGAAAGGGCAGGGGAGCTTCTCCTCTCTTGAGCACACATAGAGCAGAGATCAAAACCATTAAATTTTTTTTTTTCAGAAGGGAGCCTGTCCCTCAGGCAGGGCTGAGCAGAGGGATCTGAGTACCAGAGTGCTGGGGCACAGGTGTCTCATTGCACAGCAGTGTTGGTGGCCCTGTTCCCATTCTCCATCCACACCTTCCCTCAGGCAGGACCATCCCTGTGCCCAGCTGTGGTTTGGATTCATGGCCAGGGCAGCACAGGTGTCACCCTGCAGGGGTGGCTCTGTCACATCCCTGCTCAGGCTCCTCCTGTGAGGGATTGCTGAGCCCAGGAGATCAAGCACTTGTAGCAATGGTCATTTGGAGAAAAGGATTTGTGGAAGAGAAATGTTGATGGTGATGTCAAATGCCTGGGTTTGCCATTCAGCTGAAGCAGGAGCCATCCCAGCACCTCTCAAGGGACACAGTCAGCAGGCACCAGGCTGCCTCTGCATCTTTGCTGCTTAAAAAGAACTTTCCTGAAGCAGCACTAATGCAGCTGAGGCTGTGCTGAGCTTCCAGCTCCTGATTCACCCAAGGCCTGGCAGTGCCACTGCAGGAGCCCCTGCAGCCACACCACAGCTGTCCCCAGCTGGGGCTTCCCTGCAGCAATCAGGCACAAAGCCAAGAAACAGCCCCAGCTGCAGAAGCACCAGTTAGGTCTCCGGGTAGGGGAATGTGCCCTTCCTGCAGGGAATGTGCTCAGGGCAGGCTTGGGCTCCTTTCCATGCTGGGATCTCCTCTTGCTGGCTGGAATTGAGGCCCTGCTCTTTGGGTGAGGGTGAGTTGAACAGAGCAGCAAGGCCTTGGTCCTGCTTGGAGCTTCTGAGAGGTTTTGTAGTGCCCAGGACAGTCCCTGGGAGCCTCAGCCTCGAGGGAAGGTGATGTTTGGGCCACCTCCTGTTCTCCTTTTTCCCCTCCAGCACCCAGAGCTGCTGTGTGAAGGATGTGAGAAGGGTAGCTCTTGGTTCCAAAGACCTGTTAAATGCTGAATAGTGCTGGGAAAATCAAGGAGTTTGGTCTTGATGGCAGCTGGTTTTATTTGAGGTATAAACTCCAAACTCCTGTTTGTGGTGTCTGTTGGGGTTCGGATGAGTTTCCAGTTTCTCTGGTGTATTTTATCAAAGATTATCATTAGCGTTTTTAGTAAAAACTAACAATTGTTCTCTAATTCACAGTAAAAAAAACCCACTAAAAATAAACAAAAAGAAAATAAAAAAGACCAAATGTCTTTTATTCCAATGTTCTAGCAATTGGTTGTAGTTATGTGCTAGGAGAAAACGCTGTGGAACAGACTGTGCTGTTGTCTTCAGCGTGGAGCAGATGCTATTGATGGCTCCCAGGAGAAATACTTAATCAAGGTTCTGCTTTGAACAGGAGCCCCTTCTCTTCACCAGTGGGCTGCATCCCAGGCATCACTTCAGAGCACACTGGAATTAACTGAGGAAAGGGGTGGAAGAGCTGGTGACACACAAACGTGATTTTAATGTAACCAGAAAATGTCATTTTCACGCCTTGAGCTGCCTCCTGAAGATCTGGGTGCCGGAGAGGAAGGGGCTGCCTGCCAGGGGCTCTGCATGGCTGCCCACGTGCCCTGGTGGCACGAGAGCTGGGCCAGGCTCTGCAGGGGCTGCTGGTGCCCTGGGGGTGGAGCTGGGACCATCGATGGCCCCCCTGCCCAGCACAGTCCTGGAGCTGGTGTGGGGAGTCAGCCCTGGCTGCAGGTGGAGTTATAAAAGAGTTTGAGTTGGGAGGAAGCCTAAAGCTCATCCACTTCCACCCCCTGCCATGGCAGGGACCCCTCCCACTGTCCCAGGCTGCTCCCAGCCCCATCCAGCCTGGCCTGGGGCACTGCCAGGGATCCAGGGGCAGCCCCAGCTGCTCTGGGCACCCTGTGCCAGGGCCTGCCCACCCTCACAGGAACAATCCCTGCCCAATATCCCACCCAGCCTTGCCTTCCCTAAGGCCATTCCCCCTTGTCCTGACACTCCAGGCCCTTGTGAGGTCGTGCTGCCTGTTTTGCAGATCCTCCAGGTGATCTCCAGATGCTGGGAGAGGCGTTGTCTCTGCACTGATGTGTCCTCATTCCGTGGGAACAGGCTGGGACTGGGACCTTCTTTGCCTGTCCTGCTGCTGTGCACAGCCCTTGAGACTCCCTAAATTATGTTAATCTGCTGGATTACTGAAGAAAGCAAGTGATTGTCCCCTGCAGAGAGGAAGGGAATGTAAATGTCACCATCCCCTGTGGAACAGAGATTGTGACCCTCAGTTATCAGCTCCACAGCAGGCAGAGCTCACCCTGAGCCTGGGCTGTTCCCAGAGCCTGTGATTGCTGTCCTGCAGTTTGGGTTGGCAGCTCAGAGGCTTCTGAAGGTGTCCCACAGGTCTGGTTGGGCTGAGGGGTGGAGAACAGCAGCTGTGCTGTGAAGGGCATTCCCCAGGGAGCATTCCTCCAAAACCAGAGTCTGTGTCCCTCAGGCTGGGAACTGGCACCCACCAGGACCTGGACAGTTGGACAGGGCTGCTGTGCTGTGGTTCCTTGGATTCTGGAGGGCTCCAGGACAGCAGCTGACAGAGAGGACATGGTTTAGCTTTATGTGCTGGGGAGCTGAGATCAGTGTGTGAGCAGTCCCAGTTCATGGAGCTGCAGAAAGCTGCTGGCACTGTCCTGCCTGTGCTCAGTGACAGTGGCAATCATTTCTCTGCCTCTCTGCCTGCCAGTTAAACCCTGTGCTTTGTCTCTTCTCTCTTTAGATGAGTCAGACTACCAGACTGAGTATGAGGAAGAAGTTCTGGACAACCAGAAGGATGATTATCTTGATTTCATAAGCAACCAGGTTGAGGAAGACTCTGACTCGGTAGGAAGCATCCTGGAGCAGGCAGTGGCTGGTCCTTGTTGAGTCCTGGCTGAATGTTGGGAGGTGGATGCGTTGGGAAGGATGCTGAGAGATGCATCTGGGAGGGACTGGCTGAGGAGGACTGTGCAGAATTGCTTTTTGTTAGTACAGACACTAAACAGCACCTGCTCACCCTCCTCAGGTCAGTCCCTGGCAAAACCTGGGCACAGCTCATTCCTGGTCCTGCAGCTCTGGGTTTGCTCATGAGGTGGATCGGGGCTGGAGAGGCTGAGGGAGCTGCTTCCTCCAGCTGCCTGCAGGGTGGGTAGGGAGGAGGTGGTTATGGAGAAGATGCCCAGCAAAAAGCCAAGAGGGACAATTTGTGCTGAAGGAAGCACTCCCTGGGGCTTGTGGGAAATACTGCCCTGTATTACAATACATACAAAATACACACAGCTGGCACCCACCCTGGACTGTGCAGGGAGAGGTGGAAACTCCACCCTTGTAGATACTTGAAAAGCAAATCAGTGCCCTAAAGAACCAGCTCCAGCACTTGAGTCAGCCCTGCTTAGAGCAGATGACTGGATTTACCTGCCAGCAGTCCCTTCCTACCACAGGGGTTGGGTTCTGAGGGACAGCAGCCCACCCTGGGGTCAGAGTGCACTGTGAGACCAGGTGTGTGTGGTGTGACCCCAGACAGGTCACATCCCTGCTGCTCAGACTGCAGCAGGGTTTGAGAGGTGCCTGCTGTGGCAGTCCTGAACAGCTCCTGGTGGGAGCACAAGGATGGATTGGGAAGGGCCCACGTGAGGGTGTCAGTGTTCAGAGAGAGGAGCTGCAGTGATGGGCTTCTGTTTGCTGGGCTTACCCGAGCTGGTGGGAAAGAAGAGGTGGAGGGGAAGAGGACAGGTTTTATCCAGCTCAGAGAGGACGCTGGAGTTTCAGTTTGTGCTTCTTTCCTCCTGCAGGATGAGGAGCTGCAGCTGAGGAAGCGCAGGAATGTGCCCAGCGGGGAGGGCCAGGCCAGCAGCACGGGAGAGCCAGGATAGAGCTGGGCAGAGGCCAAGCTGCCAGCTGGGAGCCACAGCCCACCCTGCTGACAGAGCAGCCCTGTTCATGTGTTTGACACTTCACCAAACCAAAACAACGCCCAGATGAATGAAGCCAGAGCTCACCCTTCTGCAGCCTGGGCTGGGCACAGCCTGCACCGTGCCCGCTGCCTTTGGAGCTCTGGGGAGGGGGGCCTGCCATGGGCCTTGCTCCTTCCTGCACGTGCCAGGAGCAGCAGTTACTGAGCTCACACTGGCAGAGGGGAAGTGTGCAGTTCAAAGCTGCCTGGACTTCTGCTGCTGTGGTTTTAGCCACTGTTTTAACTGCAAAGGCCCAAAGAACACTGGGGACCTCCCCCTGCAAGGTGCTGGGAAGACTCCGAGCAGCAGCACTGGAGAGAGGGAGGGGTTTGTGGGTTGCAGCGTTGCTTTCTTTTCATATGAATCAGGTAACTGTGTAATTAACTCCTCAGTGACTTCCAACCGCGTACTGGTGAGCAGTGCTCTGACAGGAGCAAATCTGAATGTATTTCACTTGAAATCTGAACCTAAGAAATTATTGTGAAGGATGGCCATAGAGCCTGGAGCCTCAAGTCATCAGCAGGACATTTACTGATGGATCATGGGCAACTCTGGAATCACCACTTGGCTGTACTTGCCCTGTTGAAATAAAGTTATTTTGCTGGATTGAAATGACTGTTTCTTTGCATCAGGCCCTACAAAGGGAAAAGTTGTCAACGACTAAGAGCCCAGCTTGCCTCTGCTTATCAGACTTGCCAAGGAACACACACGGTTTCCAGCTGCTCAGCCCAGCAGGCGTCACTCCAGGTATTGTCAGGCACTGGGAAGAAATCTCCAGTGCTCTGTCCCCAGGGCTGGAGCTGTCAGTGGCAGTTGGACCCTGTCCAGACATCCCCTGGTGCTTGCTCAGCTTGTGTCACATCTGTCATTGCCAATGGCTGCATAACCAAGCTGATTCTTGCTTTATAGAAACTCCAGCTCAGCCCCAGCTGTAGGTGCTGTTGTCTTGAAGGGAGTTGTCATCCATTCATCCCCAAAGCTGCCTCCTGCCCTCAGCTCTCCTGGCCCTGCAGGCATCACCAGAGCTGGGCAGCACTCAGGCCAGAAACGTGTTTGGTGAGGACTGGGAATTGTAAAAGCTATGAACTGTGACCTTTTCTCTGCATTTAACCTCCTCTCCTCTCCTGGCACACACTCTCCTCTACCTGCCCTGCATTGTGTTTTCCTCTGTCACAGAATCCCAGACTGCACTGGGTGGGAAGGGACCTTAAAGCCCATCCAGCCCCACCCCTGCCATGGCAGGGACACTTTCCACTGTCCCAGGCTGCTCCAAGCCCTGTCCAACCTGGCCTTGGGCACGTCCAGGGATGGGGCACGTTCACAAATGTGCAGCCTGTGCCCTGGCAGGCTGCTCCTCTTACAGAAAATATTATTTTCAATTGTCAGAACCCCAGGTCAGTGTTTTATCCTCAGGTAAGACCACCCAGCCTGGCTGCATCTCCGTCTAGCCCTAGGCCCATCCAGAAGCAATGGAAGCAGTTGGAAACCTTCCCTGCAGGGATCATGCAAACCTTTGGTGCAGATTTTGGTTAATGCAGTTGTACAGAATGTGTTGCAGTCGCTGGAGGCATTTCCCTGCTACTGCAAAGAATTCATTCTTACAGAGAAAACTTAAAAATGGCTTTAGAAGTGAGGGCAGAGCAGCTGGGGGCTTCTGTGGAGGCACAGGCTGCCTGTGGAACTGGAGATTGAATTTCTGTTGGGGCTGGTTACAGGATGGTGGTGCTGGGTATGGGAAAGGCTCTAAGCTGGGGCCAAGCCTGGAGTGAGCACAGGTCAGTGCAGGTGGGTGCCCACCTTCCAGCAGATATCCTCTGGGCAAACATCTTGTGCAGCAACAGCAGCACAATTCAGAGGGTTTTTTTTTTTCGGTGAGGGATTGTGTCTGTGTTTATAGGTGGTTACACTCCAGGAACCTCTCCCTGGAAAATGGGGATTAGAACTGGAGCACAAACCCCAGAGATGACCAAGGTCCTCTGGCTGCCCTTAGCAAGCCCATCCTGGGCCATCTGCCTCCAAAGGATAAAGCCAAAAGCAAAAGTGCCTTTAGCAGAGGTTGGATCCGACCCCCTGGCAATGGACAGGCTGTGTTTGTTGCAGCCCTGTGCTGTGCTGCTGGAGCAGGAGCTGATTCCACGTGTTCCCTCTGCCCAGGGCATCCCCAGCTGGGGCAGAACAGGCACCACAGGTTATTGTGCAGAAGAATGAGAGCTCTGTAGCCTGAACCCAGCTGCTCTTGTTCCAGGAGAGCTCTTCCCCTCAAACAGAGGTAATTCATTTCCAAGCTGTGTATGTTCCCTCTAAACATGCTGGCAGCCAGACATGCTCCTGGAGCCTGGGTGAGAACTGCTGGGCTCGTTGAGGGAGTCACAGAAAACACAAATATTGGGCTGCTGAGTGTGCTAATTAGAGCCTCTCTATTTGCTTTGTGCCCTGTACCAGAGGGAAACAGCATTTAGTTCAGATGTATGAATTCAGAACCTCTGATGTGAGACTGAAAGTCTTTCGTAAATAATTGATCACGTTTTTCCTCCCTGCTGCATCTTCCATAGCCGTGGACATTAAACCAATCTGTTCTTCCATGCCAAGGAATGTAAACCCATAATGGGACAAATCTAAAAGCAAAATTGTTTTTTTCCATCTTGCTTTGCTGTTGGCTGGGTCCTGCCCAAGTCCCAGAGGTGCCAGAAGTCCCAGAGGTGATTCTGCCCCGTGCTGCTCCTACACCCAGGGGCACCTGGTGACTGTGTTTGCAATTCCAGGTCAGGAGGTTTTAATCAATCCCTGCCCATGAGGACAGCAGCCCTGCCCCAAGGAGCCAGTGCTGCATCACCCCTTTGTCCCTCAGGCTCTGCTGTGCTGGAAATGCAGTGGGTGGAGGGTGGGTGGAAGAGCCTGAGGCTCCTGGCCTCTCTCTCCTGGCCTGGGCCAGGTGCAGGCTTCACCTGGAAACCACCCTTCAGTTTCTTTATGGGTATGTGACATCCCATAAACATGATATTGGATGAATTTCTCTTAGCTGGAAGAGCTGAAGCAGTTGCTGAGGCCTGGAGGCTCCATCATGGGTGAGGAGGACACAGAGCTTGTTCCCACAACAAATCTGATCCAGCCAGTGCCAACCCCGAGGCAGCAGGGTCGGAGCAAAGTCCTGAGGAGCCCTGGCCATGAGCAGGAGCTGCAGAGGGAATGTTCCACTCAAATCCTTTTGGAGACACATCCAGTGGGAGTAAAGCTTTGACGAGCTTTCAGAAATGTGTCCCAGTGATGGATTCACAGCCCCATGCTGCTCAGGGGCCAGGGCTGAGCGCCTGCAAGCAGCCAGAGTGGGGCAACAGCCCCAGGCTCTGCAGGGCACCGAGGGGGCTCAAGGCAGGGATTTGGGAACCAGGCTCCCTCTGGAGAGGGGATGCCATGGAAGAGGGAGGGTGTTTGGGGTTGTCCCCACCAAGAGCTGGTGGCAGTGGCACTCCTGTCCCCAGGGCAGCACCCTGGGGCTCAGCACAAGCAACAAACTCAGCTGCTTCCTTAAAGAAGCCACATGAGCTGGAGAATCCAAGTGGGGTTTAGAAAGAAGGAACATATGGCAGCTGGAAGCACCTGTCCAAACCCTCCAGGTAGCCCTGCCCAGGCTGGGGGAGAGCTTTGATGTGAGAAGTGGGGCTCTGGCTCACACCAGCTGGTTGTGACAGCTCCTGCTGTGGCTCCTCAGGTTTCTGTCCCTGTGTGGGGCCGACGTGTCGTGTCCCTCCAGGCTCTGCTCCACAGGCAGGAACAGCCCGGCTGTGGTGGGGCCCCGCGATGCTCCTTCCCTGGCAGACGTCATTCTGCCTGCATGTCGTTCCCAAATTAATCTCATCCTATTTACTCGTGCTCCCTGACCTCCCCCAACGTGTGATTTTCCCTGCGTTCTGCCCGAGGGCTGTGTTTGAGCTGTCGAGATGCGGGGGCTTGGCTGCGCCGCTGGGTTTCACTCGCTCTCGCTGGAAGAGCTGGTGAGAAAATCAGCAAACAAGAAAGAGATGGAAAATATTTTTCTCTCCCTCCAGGGCTCCACGTGGCAGGACTGACACCTGCCACTGCCACTCTCCCGAGAACCCCACCAAAACGTGGCCATGGAGCTTTCAGCATGGGACAGTGATGTCCCAGGGCAGGAGGCACTGGTACTGGTAAGGTGGTATTTGATGAAGAGAATTTTGGGACGTTTTGCTGGCACCAAAGCACTGACTCCCAGGAATATCCCTTCCCAGCTCATGGCTGGTTCTGCTCCTACTATGACTCGTGGGGTTTGCGTTTGTGCTCTTTGTAGCTGTCCCCTCCTCAGGTCATGAAGGGTATGACCCTCTTTTTCCCAGTGGCTTTAATTTGGGTTTTAGAAGAGAACATACCATAAATACCCATATGTGTGTGCCAGGATGGTTCCTGGAGGTTCCTTGCAGGTAGCAGGAGCAGCATTCCGAACGCTGGGAAGGTGCCTGTGGCCTGGGCATCACTTAGCTCAGACATGGCATTAGCACCTGGCAGAGCCACAGTCACCACTCACCACTGCCACAGCATCAGCAGGGACAGCTTTTAATTAAGCCTTATGCACTCAGGGTTATGAACAGGAGTGAGCTTCCCATCAGGAAGCAGCTGGGCCCCCAGCTCTGGAGAGGCAGGGTTTACCCCTAAGGAGCAACATTTGTGTCCATCATGCCCTCCAGGCAGAACTGTGCTGAGCCCTGGATGGCAGAGAGCCCCCTGGCACCAGGCAGGAGTCAGTAGTGGTGAGGTACAAATGCTGGCAGTGCTGCTGGAAATCCGTATTTTTGGGAATTTGTCCCTGGCAGAGTGGCTGCCAGGGAAGGAGGCTGTGTCCTGGCGGGGCCGGGCACAGCTCCCCGCTGCAGCACACGTGCAGGGCATAATTTGGGATCAGCAAGAACACCAAATGTGCATTAATTTTAAATGTACCATAAATGACATGTTTTTTCCTTGGCTAAGGCGTGTTGGATGTGATGCATGGCCCCAGGGGAATGTGTCGAGTAAGGCTGGTGCAGCTCAAGCAGCCCTGACCCGTGGTGAGCTCTGAGCCGTGCCCGTGCTCGAGCACATTGCTGCTGCATGGGCCCCTAGGGGGTCACAGGTGACCCCCAATGCCCTGTCTGCCCTTGGCATTGCCTGCCAGGGTGCTCTGCAGCCCGCTGGGCCCAGGGAGGCACAGTGAGGTGCTCTGGGGCACTGGCTGTGCCTGTGTTTGCATCCAGTGTGAGCTTTTGCTCCATCTGGCATGTGAGCGTCCAGCTCGCCGTGGGCCGAGCTCCAAACCCTCCTTCCTCGCAGTGACTAATGGCTCCCCCAAGGCACGGGCTCCCGGGGGAAGGTTTCAGCTGATCACTGCCACTGCCAGAAGGGCTGTTTCTGTGTTTGGAATGAGAATTTGCCCAGCCTGTGTGGGGTGTTGGCCCTTGTGTGGTTGGATGAATCAGGGAAGACACGTGTGTCGTGCTTGGCATCATTGTTCTCAGTCCTGTCTTGGTGCTTTCCCCTCTCCCACTGCCGTGGGTCTGCTCCCCCGGTGTGTGACCAGGTTGTTGCTGCTGTTCCTCTCCCCAGTTAGGTGCTGGATTAGCTGGAAGTGGCTGGTGAGTGACTTCTCTGCCTCTTTCTCCCCTCCTTGCCCTGAAACAACTGCCCCGTGGCTCATGCCCAGCACTGTCACCTGGCGGCTGTAAAATCTCTCCCCTCCACTTGCATCCTTGCTGGAAATAGAAAGCTTTTAACACAGCAAAGTTCAGAAAAGCTTCTAGAGCTGGGCTGGCAAAGTGATGGCCCCCTGGGATTTCTGGGGTAATGAGGCAGGAAGGAGCTGTCAAGGAAGAGGCTGTGCCAGCCTCGTGGATCGAGCCTGGGCTGCAGCCACGAGTGCTGACAGGGGCTGCACAAGCCCGGCAGCCGCAGCCACCTCCGGAGCTCGGGCTGGAACACGTACCTGGGCTGAAGGAGATTTTGGTCCTGAAAGCAGAGGGAGGGCTGAACTTTGCAGGGTTTGTTGAGGTGACTGTGTCTCTTTCTGGAGCTGTTCTGCAAGCGGTGAACCTTGTCATGGACTCCAAGTGTCAGGAAAGAGGTTTTCCAAGTGCCCAAGAGAGAAGGTCAGAACAGATTCATCAGTGACACTGGGAATGAGCCTGGTCCCTGTTGGAGCTGTGGGCAGGGTGGACACCAGAGCCTGGGCATGAACCACACACATCCCATCAGCTCCACTCCACATCCCTGGAAGTGCCCAGGGTCAGGCTGGACGGGGCTTGAGGCAACCTGGTCTAATGGAAGATGTCCCTGCCCAGGACAATGAGATGCTTTAAGGTACATCTCAACTCAGCCTGTGATTTTATGATCACCAGAGTCAATCTGGGGGCTCCATAAGGCCCAACTGGGCTGGCTACGCAGTTTGGAAAGCTGAGTTGTTGAGGATAACTCCCTTGGGGACCCAAACCCAGGCTGTGCCTGTGCCAATCTGGGAGCTGCTGATTTTATCTCAGGCAAGGGAAATGTGGAAATGCAGAGCCCAACCAAAAGGCTGTGGAGTCCCTGCAGAGCAGCACCCACCAGGGAGCCCTGCACATGTTCCTGCTGCAGACAGCCCTGGCTCCCACGGGACCCTTCTCCCCCTCCCCAAAATCTGCCCCTGGTTCTCTGCAGATCCACGGGGAGCCAAGCACCACGTGCCGGGGACAGGGGGCCCTGGGGGGCTGTTCTGGGGCCGGCAGCATCTTCCAGCACGTGGGGACCCAGCGGGGCGAGAGCTCTGCCTTCCCAAAGTAGGTCACGCCGTGAACTCCAGCGCTGGCGTGGGCAGAGCTAAAAATACCGGCGGAGCCGAGCGCTGCCCGCAGCTCGGGGCACGGCCCGGCCGGGTCCGGCTGTGCCAGCGGGGACACCGGCCCGCGGGCTGGGCCAGGCTGCACCAGCAGAGGGTGATGGAAAAGCCCCTCCAGGGCTGCAGGTGAGGAATCCGCGGGAGAAAATGTCTCTGTGCTGACGGTGTATAAATCATTGCAAGTCACCTGGCAGGTGGGCCCCTGCTCCTTGCACAGACCCTGCTGTGAGCCTGGGGTGTCCCATTTCCAGCCTCCTTATCTGCCCCTCAGAAAAGCCCCTCAGCTTCCCTTCGTTCCACGTTAACAATTACTGGTGGAAAATGATGTTGGGGAGAAGAATGTAACCCCAGCCTGATGCAAGAGCTCAGCAAAGCAATTTTTTTTCTCTTGGGAAAGTGAGTGTTTCTGTTTTGGTGTCATGCTTTGGGAGGGCACTGAGAGGATGAGGACAAGTGGTGCAGCAGGGATATGCATGGAAGTGTCCCTGTGCTGTCTAGGTGGAGGTGACAGTAGGTCTGAGCTGGAGCCTGTCCCGTGACTTTTACTCCGTGGGGTGTTTGCAGCTCAGGGACTTTGTCCATTTCCTCTCTGGGGTCCTGTCTGACTCCTTGGAGAACACTTGACCACTTCAGCTGTTCCCTGGAGACACCTTTGGTGTCCTCTGCCCTCCATTCCTTGCACTGCAGAACTGTCCTGCTTTCCTCCTCCTCTGCCTCCAGTCTCTGCACCTGGGGCCAGCGCTGTGGTTGCTGGAGTGATGCAAATCCAGCTGCTCTGAGTTACTTTCTCCTGATGATGTCTAGATTTTTTGTATCCCATCTTTTTTTGATGGAACCTTTCCTCCCATCCTTTTTTTGGATGAAATGTTTCCTCCCAACTCTTTTGGATGAAACCTTCCCTTGGTTCCTGTTTGAAAGCTGGCCTATTTTAACACTGCCAAGTGAAAATGGGTTGTGCACAGAAAAGATCCCAGTTGCTCTGTAGAACTCTGTCATAATTATTCACTGCCAGTCCTTCTGCTCCCAGCAGCTGTATAATTTATCAGCTGTGTTTTGTGCTCATCTCTCAATCAATGATGAAAACATTGATTAGTGTCAGGCTGGGACTGACTCCGGCAGAATCCCTCTAAATCATCTCTGTTCACTGACAAGTCCTTGTTTTGGAGCTGGATTTGCAGCTCTCCATCCATTTAATGTGGGCTTTATTGGGATTGTATAGCGCTAAATTTGTAATTAGGGTGTCATAGGATATTAAGTCAAACACGTTGCCAAAAACTAAGCAAATAATGGCTACATGGTAACCTTTATCTACAAACTTATAATTTTCTCAAAGGATGAACTGAGGCTCATTTGACAAGACACTTCCCATTACACCACGCTGAGGGGTGTATTTTTAATCCCTGAATTCTATATTAATTGATTCCTCCATGTCCTCTCCATTTTTCAATCTGGATGTGTCATGCTGGACTGAGCAGCTGTTAACCAGGGCAGCCGAGCACCCCGTCAGCATCGTGCCAAACCTGGCATCTCCCAGGCTCCCAGACCCTCAGCAGCGGGAGGAGGAGGCTCAGCTGGGCTCAGTGCTCTGCTCGAGGGCCCTCAGGTGCAGCTCACAAAGCTCTGCTGCTTCAGAAACCCCACAGATGGCACCCAAGATGCTCTGGGCTGTTATTAGACCACAATTTCCTCACCCTCATGTCTGACATTCCCATCATTTCCAAAAGCACAAGGGACCCACTGAGGGCTTCATTAGCAAACCTCCTCATCTGGGAATGCTGGGGCCTCTCCATGCTTGGAGATCTTCAAAATTCACCTGGGCAATCCCTGAGCAAGACAGCATCACTTGAACATCAGTCCTGCTCCAAGCAGGGTGCTAGACTGGAGACACCTGAGCTTGCTCCTGACCAAAATCCTTTAATGCTTTTCTAAGTCTATGAAATGAGTCTATAACACCATTAATGTTTCTTTTGTTTCTAATGAATTTAGTGAACAACTCCTTACTGGTTGTGGTTTTGCCAAACATGGATTTTCCTCTCTCCATTTACCCTCCTCTGTCAGTAGCTCTGCTCCATAGCTTGATGTGGTTGTTGAATACTGATCAGTATCTATTACTTTCTTCCTCCTCATATTTTGTGTCATTTTTCTTCCAATGGCTGTTTTCAGGATTAACAACTTACAGGATGGGCTTTCAGCCAAACTTGCACCTTCTTGACTCTGCAACATCAGCTTTTCTGCCCTGTCACAGGCTCGACTCAAACAACTGCTGATTTCCACTCTACAGAAGGTTTCTTCCCTCGAATTTTCAGAATTGTCACCACCTCCATGAGGTTTGTGAAGCTGCTGGTTCCAGAAGTGATGAAGAGCCCAGGAAGCCCTACCAGGCCACAGAGGGTTAGGTGGCTGTTGGTATGTCCCAGGCAGGAGCAGAGTGCTGAGCCCATCCAATCTGACCCAAGGGAGGTTCTGCTCCACCTGGTCACACCTGCACTGCTCTCCCTGGAAGTCTGATCCACTGCTTCACAGTCCTTCAGGTGGAACCTGAATTTCCTCACCACAGTATAACCCCATTGCTCCTTGCCCTGTCCTGCCTTCAGCCTTGTACATAACCAGAGCGTGCTGCTTCAGTTTCCTGGGGTGAATCAGTCCCATTTTCAGCCTTTGCTCACAGTGTGCACTCTTGCACCATCTGACCCCTCCTGGTGCTTCCCCTGAGCCCTGTCCAGCCAGTCCAAACTTCCCCTGCAGCATCACAGGCTGGGGTTGTCAGCCCTGCACAGCCCACACAGAGCTCTGTTACTGTTATTCCTCCTGCTGTGACATTCACCTGTTCTGCACAATCACAGCTCTTCTGACTCTGGTTCCACTGAAGATTTGCAGCAGCATCCAGATCCTTTCCTCCAGAATGGGTGATGGATTGAGCTGCTGCCCACCCCAAGCTCACTGCCAAATCCCACTCAGTGCTGCTTTGAATCACTACAAACCTTTCCAGGCTGCTCTTCTTCCTCTCCACAGGACAGCTTGGAAGTGGGGCAGAAGCAGGGACAGCAGAACCTGAATGCACGCTGTGGCCACTCCTCTCCTGTGCCCTGGGCTATTTTGGTAGCAATTGTGGAATTTGTTCTCCTTTCCAACAGGATCTAAGCTAGAGGCTCTTTACTGCCCATGCCTTTGAGTGATGCTCCAGCTGAAGCAGATGGCATCTATTTTGTTACACCCTCACCATGGCCAGGAGCTGCTGATGGCCCTGGATGTGTGTGCATCCCTCCTCATCCTCCCCAAATGCTTCCTCTGCTCTCTCCCTGCTCCTTGCTCTGGGCAGGGTCAGCCCCCAGGTGCTCGACTGCTGCTGCCTTGTTCAGCTCATGGCAGGCAGAAGCACCGTGTCAGAGGGAGCTGTTCCTGCCATGCCCTGGGCTCCACGGAGAGTGGGAACTGCATTCCAGCTCTTTGGGTGTCCCTCAGAACCTCAGCTTCCCTCAGGGGTGACCCCACAACTGCTTGGTGGCATTTGCTGGAAGCACCCTTGATCCAATCAGTGTCTGTGTCGCTGTGTCACATTTGGCAGCACTGGCCCCAGACAGAGCCCTGAGGGGCACCACTGGTCACTGAACTCCATCTGGACATCCAGCCATTGACCACTACTCTCTGGATGTGACTGTCCAGCCAAATCCTCATGCACTGAGCAGTCCATCCCTCCAGCCCATATCTCTCCAGTTGAGACAGAATGATATTGTGGGGACTGTCTCAACGGTCTTACAGAAGTCCAGACAGATAACATTTTCTGCAGTCCCCTGTCCACTGGTAGAGATGATCTGAGCCCTTCTGCCAGCAGATGTTTCATTTCAGTGGTTTAATTTCTGCACTTTCAGATACAGCAAGGGTTGGACATGGTGCAGGGTAGGGTTGGAACAGAGTTTTGGGAGTGAGGTGTTTCCAGGGATACAGTCACACAACTTTCCCATAATCACAACATTTTTTCTTCCATCTTAGATATGACGCAGTTGCTTCAAACTTCAGCTCTTCTTGTGCTGCGTGGTGCCAATGTCAGGACAAAGTCACGCTGATATTTTGCCAAACAATGAAATACTGAGATGTGGATGGAGCAAAAACTGAGTAATCACTGAATCATTGAGCAATCAATTACCACCCGATCTGTTCCTGGAGCTGCTTCTGGAATCCCGACCTTGAGGATCTTCCATTGTAAGGGCCAACTCCACTGCACCTCCACAGCTGCTGAGCAGCCCCTGGCATCTCTGGGAGTAAAACATGTCCCTGGTAGGTACAAAACTAGTTTCCCTTCACCAGGAGGGTGGTCAAGTGTGGGAACAGGTCACTCTGGGAGGGATCAACATCCAGCAAGTGCCTCAGTATGGCCAAAAGAAGTTGTCAGATATACAGCAAAGACCTTCAGAGAGCCTTCACACAAGGGCTTTCAAAATTCTGTGGAGAAGTTAAAGAATCTTTTCCCTATACAACATATCCATATTGTTGTTTCCTTTGTTATACTAATTGGTTTCATTATCTATTGTATTGTATTCTGAGGGACTGGCTTATGTCAATTTGATGTAGCCAATAGGAATGAAAGGACATTACCATCCTGCTCAAATCCTCCTTCCTGCTACAGCTGATGCTCCTTGCTTTTGTTTCTCTCCACCTGCTGGACCATTTTAAGAAAAAAAGAGGTATGTTATGCTGCTCTTGAAATGCTCACTCTCCTGTCAGCCTTCCTGACCCAGAAACATGATCTCACCCAGAGTGTTCCTCTCCTGGGCAGAGGGAGTTGCCTGGCAGGGATTTAGGGATTTTGAAAAGCCCCTTTGTCCCAAGGGATGGACACCAACCACAGCAATCACCTGTGCTGAGGCTGTGTCTTCTTTGATTAATTGGGGTGTGCCCAGTGCAGTGGTGGAGCCCTCACCACTGGAAGGATTTAAAAGATGTGTAGATGTGGCACATGGTTTGGTGGTGGCCTTGGCAGTGCAGGAGGAATGGTTGGACTTCATGATCTGAGAGGCCTTTTCCAGCCTCAGTGATCCTGTGATGCTGATACTTCACATTTCAAGCCCTCAGTCCTGACAAGGCTTCCATCTGAGACACAAATCTAATAAATAACAGGCAAGGCTGAGTGCTGAGACATCTTTGTGGCTTGCCTGTGACCCGGTGTCCCCTGGCCATTGTAAGACCAGTGAGACTCAGATGGAGCAGCCCTGTCAGGAAGGCAGCTCAAGATTTCAGCCAGCAGAGTAATAACTAATTGAGTGTATTTCAATCATGAGATCCACAGATGGAGAGCAAACTCCACAGAGTAGAAGGAAATTGCATCTTAGAGTAATCTGAATGTGGGTAGATAATTAGGCCTATATTTCATGGGAACATTTGCTGGGCAACATAATGAAAAGGCCAGCAACATAATTTTCTTTAAGTAGTGTGATGCCTCCCACTGGGGTCGTGCTGTGCCAGTGCTGGTGCTGCAGTGCAGGGAGCAGGGAGAGGCAGTGCCCAGCCAGACGCTGTTGCACAGTGGTGCCAAGCTGGAGCCTGTCCTCCCCCTCTCTAATGCCTGCTCAGAGAAAGCTGCTGAGGCTCCTGCCCTGCAAAACTGTGGCAACCCCACAGCCTCATCACTTTTCCAAACAACACACAGAGTCTGCTCAGGTTGTGCTTGCAAAGCCAGGCAGACCCAGTGCTACTCTGGGAGTCTCCCAGTGGGAAGCCAGGCTGCTGCTACTGACCGAGTTTGGAACTGCTCATGCTCTGAGTCCTTGCTGATCCAACCTGGGAGGTCAGTGGAGGCTGAGGAAGCAGCTCTGGGGCTGGGATTTGAGGAATACCCAGGTGTGTGTGCCTGGGAAAGGCCCTTATGGCCAACGGGAGTGTGCTGAGCCCTCCCAGAGACAGGCTGCTGCTCTCACCCCAAGAGCATGCACCTGCCCCAGACTATGACTGTGCGTGGGAGGTAGGACCCCAAGACCTTTTTTAAAGGCTTTTTTTCCAAATATGGGATAAAAAGCTTGCTTTTCCCCATCATCCACCCACGGCTGAGCACAGTGCCTCTCTTCCAAATCTCCAGTTTGGGAGGGTTGCTCTGGTTTGCTCTGCCAGGACCTTGCTGCCCTGTGCAGGATCAGACAGATAATGTAAAACACTCTCTGACCTCTTCATAATGCTGGCAAAATTAGAAGACTTGGGAAAATACAGTTGCTGAGGAGGAAGGAGGAGAGGGTTTGATCTGTGCTCAAGGTCTCAGGGGCTGAGCTGCCCTCCCAGCAGTGCTGCCCTCAGCAGCACTTGGGGCTGGGGCATGTCACGTAGTGGAAGGCAGGGCTGAAAGGCTGTACTCAGCCCTGGCAATTACTGATTAGGTCTTTTACTAAAATTAGCTGGGGGTGAGCTGGCCAGCATGGGGTCTGAGTGCCCTGCATCCCAGCTGGTTCAGAGCTGTTCACCCAGGGATTGGGACTACCTTTGGGACTGGGTTTGAACAAGCTTTGCTGATGCCAAACATTTGGCCATGTAAGAACAGCTCTATGCAAATGAATCCACTCAAAGAAAAACCAAATTCTTGGCAAACCCCAACTTGTTAGCTATTGATATTGCTTCAGTGATATATGGCCTAATTTTAATTATACCAGTGAAAGTTATTTTCTTACAGTGCCTCTTTAGAGGGAAGTTCTGACTTGACGAATTTAACAGCAATATCTTGAAGGGACTAAGCTGGCCTACCAGGAAGGTGGAGAGGGGACACTTTAGTGACCTTCTGGCACCCAGGAGACCTTGAGCTTCCCAGGCACTTGGCCATAACCATTGTCCTCAAACTCCTTTCCAATGCTGTGTGAATAAAACCCATCAGCTGCCCCAGTGTTGTGGGTTTATCACTAGCTCTCAGGGCTGCTGTGGCTTGTCAAAAGAGCTTAACTAGGGCACAGTGTTTAAGGACAGTGTTTGTCTTCTCTTTTCAGCCTTGTGCTTTGCCCCTTCAGTATGAGCACACTTGGGCCAGTTCTTTTGTGCAGAGAAATGGGAGCAGAGGTCAGGGGGCTAAAAAACATCCCTGCCCTATCCTGTCTGTGCCACTTCTGTGGTCTGAGCACATCATATTCCTGGGAAGCATCTCCAACTTGGCTTAAGCTGTGGTGATGTGAGCCCGGGAAATGTCTGTGGGGAGGGGTCCCACAACTCCCTTAGCACTGCTGAGCCTGGTACTTTGCCCTTCCCAGGACCTGAGTGACTGACTGTGTTCTCTGCAGGGACCACAAACAGCCCTGGTCTCAATTTGGACCACAGGAACTGTGGTCATCTCACATGGACCATTAAACACCTCCTTTTATCCTGGTTTTATGCTTACCACACTGCTGAGTCCCTTCCCTTCTCCTGGGTTTATAGTCCCACCAAAGCCAGGAGCCAGCATGAGGCACAAATGGAGCTGGGGTGGGCAGGATGATATTCAACTGAACCTGGAAGAAAAAGAGGCTATTTCTGAAGATCAGTGCAGAACCCAGTGCTTGAGGAGCTGGGATTGTTTTTCTCCTGTCTTTATCTTTGTAATTATCTCCTCTGGATGTCCTGAACCTATTGCTTAGTTATTCACTGTCATGAGGTCCTTGTATAACTCTTCAGTGTCTCATGTTATTTATGACCCTGAATGCCTTAACATCAGCTGCAAGCTTTGTCACTCCTTATTTTTTTTTTTTTTTTCCAGTTCATTTTCAAGATTACTTCTCAATATGCTGAAGTAAGCAAAGCCCTGCCCAGGTCCCTGTGGGACTCCTTTCCAGTCCTCACTCCCTTCAGGAGCTTGCCTATTGAGAGCTGCTCATAGGGAATCCTTTAATCAGGTATTTATCTATTTCAGGTATTTTCTGTTAATCCCATGGTAGCTGCATTCCTGTGAGAAACTCGTGGGACTGACCTTTTGGAAACCCAGGCAGACAACACCACACATTTATCGACCCCTCTAAAGAAATGTAATACATTTATCAAGAATCCTTTTTTCCAGGAAAATCAACCTTCTTTTCTTCCCAGTATTTCAAATGCACCCAACTCTGCACTAAGGAGATTCTTGGTGACAATTTCACTTTGCCCAGGAGGGAACCTCAGACTTCAGGGTCTGTCTTAACCCCAAACCCCTTGCATTTGTCACGTCGAAGCTCTCAGTGAGGCTGTTACACTTAGTGATTACATGCTACAATTAAGTACTTAAACTGTTTCACCTCTGAGCTCTCACTGGGCCCTTAGGTGAACCATCTCAGCCTGGTGCATTTGCACTCTCTAGTTTGGCTATTTATTCCTCAACTTCTGCTGACACTTGAACATGAGCCAAATCCAATGCCATGTCCATATAAAGATGACTTTTGGCACAGGAACGTCTCCAAGCTTTTCTTCACTGACTACAGATACAAAATATTCATTGTTTTTCTGTTCTGACCTTATCTCCTATGAATGCTTCTCTTGCACCATAGCCAACTACTGACTCTCCAGCTTGACGTGCGTGAAGAAGTATTTTTATTGTTTGCCTCTCCCTTTTGCAGGTTGCTGCTGTAACTGGTTTTGGCTTGCCTTATTTCTTCTTTTTTGCATTTAGGTTGTCAGGACACACAGTTTTTGCTAATTTAGACAAAAATGACTTTTCTAAACATGAAAAGAATGGTTCTTTAAAGTCTGAGTATCAGGATCTGATCTGAGACCTAGACCTAATCAGGTTTGAGATTCCGGGTTTTCTACTGGACATAGATGTGCTGTCTGGTTGGACAGGATGCAGAGACACCAGATTTTCAAGTGTGATGCATTTCTCTGGACAAAACCATCACTGGTTGGGATGGACATTGCCTGGCTTGGGCTTCAGGGCATTGCACCTTCCCTGGTGGAAGGAGGGAACGCTCCTCTGGGCAGCCGTGATTATTTTGGAAGGTGTTTTGGGGTGGGATCCCATGAGAGCCCCATGAGTGGAGGTTTGGGGCTCGGGTGGAGGGGCTGTGATGCTCCTGGCCCCCTCGGCCCGTTTGCTGTGTGCATGTCTGGGAGGCCCTGTTGCCATGGAGAAGCCGTGGGAATTGTCTGCCTGGCTCGCCTGACTTTTTTCCTAGCACGAAGCAAAGGCATCTCTCCAGTTGTAAAGAGCCCCCCTGGCTGCCTCCTCTTCAGGGGTAACCCAGACCCCTGAATGCCTGGGGTAAACCCAAAGGCAGGGAGGAAACCCTAAAGGAAGGCAGGGAAGAAGCAGAGAGCAAGAGGGGAATCTGCAGGGATGGGCAAGAACTCCTGGGGTGCTGTGGAGTGATGGAGCGGGGTCTTCTCCAGGGCACACAGACCAACATGGGAAATTCCCAGTGGATCTGTGGAAATCTTCCCCTCTGAGAGTGGGGCAGGCCTGGGACATGGACCAGAGCATGTTTTGCAACTCCATCCTTGGAGGTGTTCAAAACCCACCGGGCCAAGCCCTGAGCAGTCTTCAAAGGGAGCCCTGCTCTGGGCTGGACCCTCCCCAGCCTCAAAGAGGGAGACCTTGCTGGGGAACGGGCAAGGGAGAGTTTGAGGGAGCTCCAAGAGGCACAAGGAAGAGCAGTCTGAACAAAGGATGAAGATGGAGGCATCCATCTGGATGCTTTTCAGTTCTGGGAATTGATAGCACTGGGCACAGCTTCATGGAGACTGCTTTCATGGCTCTTTCAGTGCTTTTTTTTTCAGTTGCTCATTCAAACCAGATGGATTTTTTCCCCTTTTCTGCTGTAGAAACTCTTTGGTGACATGACCGTACAACAAAAAGCAGGGTGGGGAGATAGTCATGACTAGAAATTTAATTGGAGTAATATTTTTAGAAAAAAAATCCAATATATTGAGGTTTTGTTTTGTACATGAAAAATGTCGCCGTGAGCAACTTTGGGGTGCTTCCAGGTAGATCTGGTGGGAACTGTATCATGGATAGAGCAGACCTGCCTGTTAGTTTGGAGGGCGAGTTGCATTTTTAAGGAATAGCATTTGCCTCAACTGGCAAAATATTTAAACATAGAAATAAAGAACATTTCCCCCATCTAGTTTACATACAGGGAAAAAAGGGTTGGGAAGCACAGGCTGACCTTATTTTTTAAGTGTTTCCATGTCTTTATCGTGCACACATGGCACTTTTTCTGCTCACAGCTTGGGCCTCAGCAAAGATATAGCTTGGAAAATTTGTTATTCATAGTGAATTGTTCAGATTGTGATAAAATTCTGCTTGGCAAGGTATTTGTATCCTGCTCCTCGTGTCCACACAAACCAGGGGAATTGGGTACCTTCTTTGTCTTTTTTCCTCTCTCTCTAGAAATTATTTTTCAATGGGTAGATTAATAGACCAAACAAACTTAATTTGTTCAAATCCTATTATATTTTCTTGCAGATTTTACTTTGAAGTCTATGGAGAGAGAGGATTGAAGCTTTTCTCCAACTTTTGGAGGATCTTCATGAAAGACAGTGAAACATGAGCTTATGCTACAGGCCTTCCTCAGGTACAGACAAGACAAGGTGTGCCTGTCACCCCCTCCTTCAGCTGCCTCTTTTCTCAAAGCCTGTAGGAATTTTAATTATCTATAAAACCTCTACCCCTGTGTCCGATATTATTGAATGAGTGGCTCTGAGTTCCTGAGATTCTTGCACTTGCCTGCAGAGTCAGGGGGACAATCCAAAAGCTTTTTCTGTATGAATTATGAATAATATGTAAGGATTTGCTGCCCCACACACTCAAGTGCCCTGCAAGTAGATTTATAAAATACTTTCCTAAGAAAAACACTTTTCCAAACCCCCTAGGGATCAAAACCTACACCCATGAAATTGATCTGGGGGCTGGAACCCCTCAGCTGTGAAGAAAGGCTGGAGGAGTTGGGAATATTCAGAGGGAGAAGAAGGCTCTGGGGAGACCTTCTTGCAGCCTTTATATATTGAAAGGAGGCTTATAAGGAAGATGGTGGGAGACTTTTTATCAGGGCCAGGATAAGGGCAAACGAATAGATCTAGACTGTGTGATAGGAAGAAATTTTTTATGATGAGGGTGGGCAGGCCCTGGCACAGGGTGCCCAGAGCAGCTGGGGCTGCCCTGGATCCCTGGCAGTGCCCAAGGCCAGGCTGGATGGGGCTGGGAGCAGCCTGGGATGGTGGAAGGGGTCCCTGCCATGGCAGGGCTGGAGTAAGTCACCTATTAAGGTTTCTTCCAGCCCAAGCAGTTCTGTAACTGTGTGAACTGAGCATCCTCTAAGGCTGAGCGGACTGGTGGATCAGCTCCTGCTGTTGGGTTTGTTTTCAAGCACTCGATGACCTCAAGGCGGGTGTTTGCTCTGGCAGGTGACACTGGACACCCCTGTCCCCCTCACGGCTCCGCTGCTCCCAGTCACTCTGGGAATGGCTGTGTCTGCTCTGGGACGATGGTGGGGAGCAGTGACCTGCTCGGGGGACAAAGCCAGCGGTGTTTGTGTCAGTCCTTCAGAGCTGTCGTGTCCAAAACCCGACAGCCTGACCTTCGTGACTCTGTGCACCCCACGAGCACAGGGACGCGGCTGCACTCATACAGGGCTCTGCTGTGGAAAATAAACTGTATGTGAAACCTTTCACCCGATCCGTCAAAGGCAGGTTGCAGTTTTGTGTCAAAATGACTGATTTTTTTTGCAGGTTGCACGTCTGCTTCCTGACAGGAGCCTGGTGGGAGCGACCGGGCCTCCCCTTGCAGCCGCGTCCGACGGCTGCTGGCTGGCTGTTCCCCTCATCACAGATATCCCGAGCTGGACGGGTCTCACGGGATCATCAATCCAGCCCTCGTCCCTGCACAACCCCCCAACAACCCCACCCTGGCACCCCTGGCAGCACTGCCCAAAGGCTCCTGGAGCTCTGGCAGCCTCGGGGCCGTGCCCATTCCCTGGGCAGCCTGGGCAGTGCCAGCACCCTCGGGGGGAAGAGCCTTGCCCTGAGCCCCAGCCTGAGCCTGCCCTGGCCCAGCTCCAGCCCTGCCCTGGGTGCTGCCCCTGTCCCAGCCAGCAGAGATGGGTGGTGCCCCTCGGGAGGAGCTGCAGCCCCCAGACGTGTCCCCCGGCCTTTCCCTCCTGCCGCTGCAGTCCCACACGGCCCGGTCGGGGGTCCCGCCGCCCCGCGCTGCCCTGAGGCGGGGCCCGCGCCCCCTCCCCGGCCATGATGTCAGGCGGGTGGAGGAGGTGCCGCTGGCCAAATATAGCGGCGCTTCCTGGGCGGCGGGGCGGGCTCATCCCTCCTTCTCTGCCTGCCTCCCTCCCTCCCTCCTGCCGCAGTCAATGGGGCGGCAGCGACCGCGGCGGAGCGCAGCGCGGGCCGGGGCCGCGGGCCGGGGGCCGGCATGGCGGGGCGCTGAGGCGGCGCGGCGGCGAGGGGCGGCGGCGCGCCCCGGCATGGGCAGCCGCGGGGCTCGGCGATGAGCGCTCCCCCGGCCGCGACCCCCCGCGCGAATATGGGCACAGCCGTGTCCAAAAGGAAGACGCTCAGGAACGAGGCCATGTCGTCCGTGGCGGCCAAAGTGAGGTGGGTGCCGGGGGCGCGGCGGGCCGTGCCTCAGGGGGCCCCCGGCGCCGGGACCCTGCTCGCCCCCGGCCGCGCCGCGCTGCAGCCCGTAGACCCTCGGGGCGAGCCCAGGCAGCGGTGCGGGCACGGTCCGGGGTTCGTCCGTCCCGGGGCTGGGGAGTGGCGGCGGCCGGTGGGTCGCTCTCGCTGGCTGCCCCGATCCCCCCCGAGCAGCCGCACGCTTGCTGCTGTGCCGTGCCCCCCGCACCCCGCGGACCCTCACAGAGGTGACTTTTCTCCAGGGGCGGCCCGGCCACAGCACCCGTAGGGTTTTAATTGCTGGGTTGGCAAAGAGCGTGTCAGAAGTGGATTTGTCAGGGATGGATCGTTATAATCTCCGGGAATTCGGAAGCGTGGTCAGTATGCTCGGTGGTTTCTCCTCGGCCGAAATACCTTGTGCGTGTCCGAGGGCAAAGTCAGCAGCCTCTTTCAAGGGGTCTCGTTCCTTTGGATGGAAAAACTGCTCTGTGAAAATCTGCGCCCACTATGTCTGCCGTCCCCAGCAGTGTCCCAAGCCACTACATGGACCAGTTAAGGGATTTGGGTTCTATATTGTGCCTGTTCTGGTTTTATTATTGCTTGTCCTACAGTGTAGCATTTCATTCACTGCCTGTTCCTAATGCTTTTCATTATCAAACATGGGAGATCCAAGAAAATAGATTTGCTGTTTAAATGGTACTTAGGTTTAAAAAGCTGTCAAAGATGATCTTTGCCTTAGTGACCTTTCCCAGATGAAAGGACCCCTCTCCCACGCTGCAGTGCAAGTGTCACGACAGTCATCCAGTGACTATTTGGGGGCATTGGCGCAGCTTTTTAGCTGCTTCTTAGGCACAGCTTTGCCAGGGGATAGGTCTGTTACTGTCTCTGCTTCAGCTGGACTGGCTCTTTGCTGCTGGGGAAAAATTGGGAGAAATTAAACTTTTCAGCTGCATTATATAACACCTTCTTTGTGTCGTTAGACAAAATTGCATTAGAATAAGCTGGAGTCGTGTGTAGGTCTCAATCCGCGTTGCTGAAAGATCTCAGTCACCTCTCTCTGTAACCCAGCATTACGGCATCTCTGCTGTACTGGGAGGAAGGAGAAGTCTTATGGCTTGAAGTGAAGAGATGCAAAGCTGTCTGTATGTTGCCATCTGTTTGAGTTGTAAAGAAATCCATCCTTCAAACTCTGGAGTATCTCGAGGGAAAGCTCTCCAGGCAGTGCCTGCAACTTTTCCCCACGTTTTGTTTCACCCTGTCCATAATCAGCAATGAAAACATGAATGCTTTCCATGGCATTCAGCGATTTGGAAGTGGGATTCTTTGTGGTGATGTCAGCCAGGTGCAAATACAGAAATGACACGTAAAGCACCATAAGTGCTGTGATGGGGTTCTGGGAGTGGGATTAGGCAGTCACACAAACAACACACTCAGTAATTGGTAGGATTTCAAATGGTAGTGTGGGTGTTTGGGAGCGACTAATGTGTTTTGAACGTAATGACTTGTTAGCCTACACTAGGGTGGGCAGATGCTGCTCAGGTTCTATCAGCTGTGTGGAGTCCGGGAGGTGCCTCGGGTGTTCTCCATACCTGCTGACAAGCTGCTGGTACAGGTTGGTGGGAACTCTGAGGTGTCTCTGTGTGATAATGTGGTTTTACCAGAAAAGTTATGAGTGGATTTGTGCTGGGGGACATAATACCCTTGAGGAATGTCTGGTCACGTAGAACACGGCACAGGATGGGTGTTTTTATGTCTCCATGTTGATGCCTGTGCTAAAAATTCCTGATCCAAAAATCATTTGAGGAGGTCAGCAAACTTGCTGAGGGGCTCTCTGCAGAGCCTCTTTGCATGGAGAAGGTGCTGATGGTGACAGGTGCTGTCGATGTGCCTCCACCCTGCTGCTCCAGGCATGGCTCAGTCCCTGCTCCGTGGGCTCTGTCATGCTTAGAGTTCCTACGGTGGCAGTGACCCACCTGCTGAAAGGTCTCCTGGAGCACATCACACACAGCTCCTCTGCTCTGCCCTGTGTTCTCTCTGTGTATCTCCCACTGTCCTGATCTACAGCAAGGACTCTGTAGGACAGTGAGTAAGAGGGAGGCTGTTCTGTCCACTCCACGAGGGCTGGACACTTGGGTCACCTGTGTGGGTAGCACTGCTGCAATGATCATGTGCCCTGTGGGTGTAGGCAGCTGGGGGATCCTGTTCTTGTGCTGCAGGAGATGCCCTAGGATTGCTTCTCTGCATCTTCTGGGCTCTGTCCCGTTCATATTTCTCATGACTTCTCTTTAGAGAGAAAAATCATCTGGAATTCTGCTGCACGTCCAAGTGGTGTGTATTTCTTACGTGTGGTTGGAGTGTGTGTGTACCGAGCAAGGAGCAGGGCTTGTTTGCTGGTGTGAGTAATAGGATCCAAGCAGGAGGTGCAGGCTCCCTAGATTGTTAAGTTAAAATCTCTGCAGAGCGACTCAGGGGAGTCTCATGTCCCAGAAGCATTAATTAAGCTCCGTGCAGCTTGTTGTGTGCTGGGTCTACTTAAAAAAGTAGCTTCTTACAGACTGAGGACACAATTGCTCTGTGCCAGCGCGGTGGAGAAGAGCACCCAGGATGCTGCTGACTTTGGTTTCTGTGGTCCTCTTCTGGGGGAGTTGCAGCACCCTGCACTCCTGTGAAGGGACTGTGCTTGGTGCTGCTGCTCTGATTGCCTCTGAAGGGCTGGGATGCAAGGTCTCCCTGTCAGGAGGGATTGTTCCCTGCCTGCCTGTGCTTTTTTTGCCCTGCAGCTCCTGGGCCCCAGGCAGAGGCAGGGCTGACGCAGTTGTCCTTGAGCAGTGACCTTGGTGCTGCCCCTCTGCTGACAGCCTCTCCAGGGCCCTGGCTGGGGCTCTCAGACCTGTGCTCCTTGGCTTCCTTAGAACTTTTCCGAGGGTGCAGAGGAACCAGAGCCCTTCAGAAATGGGCTTTCGTTGCCCTTGCTGCCTTGACACCTACAGGAAAAGACTGGCACCCCAAATGAGGCAATAAAGCAGATATTTCTCTGCTCTGCTTTGTATTGTGCTGGCCAACAGCTGTTTTTTGGGAAAGGGTGATGGTGAGAGCAAACAGACATGAGGCTTTTGCTGGGTGTTCCAGAACCATCTCTTCTTGCCGTCGTTAGCACAGGAAATATTTGAGTTGAGAGTGTGGTTCATCTTGCACAATTCCATGACCTTGGCATCTAATCCAGGGTAGCCCACAGAGGGATAAGAATTTGGTCTCACTCCTTCTCTTCCTGCCTAGAGAGGGATGAAGAGTGGCTTTGGACATGGCATTAGTTGCTGTGAAAGGGTAGATTTTTCATTGATGAAATGCAGAGCTAAGTGACCATGTACCTTATCCCAGGCTTCTTGCTGCGTGAGTGATTTTTGGCTTAGCTTGGAATCTTCATGGAGTCCAGATTCTTCTTTTCTGATTGTGAATTTTCTGATGAGTGGTATGAACTGTCTCTTTAATTGCCTTTTTCTTTTAACTTCTGCCTGCTCTTCCTCTCTTCTTCTGTCCAAACTTTGTGATCATAAATCACTCCAGTCCTGTAGCGTCTCTAAGACCCATTGCTGACATCCAATCTCCCTTTATTGAGAGTGAGAATTTTAAAATTAAAATTTCCATCTACCTTCTCTCTACATAGATATTTTAGAAAACTAATTTTTGTCAGGGTATTGTTACTATTAGGCTTAAATAACGTAGGTGTCAACAGTCTTTAACGACTGAGCTGTTAACTGTGGATGTGCTGGAGGTGTTCCCTTCTCTGCTTGGTGACAAGAGCAGGATTGCTGCTGTAGGAGGACGTAGGTCCTGATGATGCAGGTCTCTTCTCTCCTGTATTCCTGAGATGCAGCACTGTCAGATGCTGTCACAACAGATTCCTGCTGCAACTCCTCTGGGCATTACTTCTGAAGGAGCACAAGAAGGTGGTGGGTGTTTTTTATGTTTCCATGTAATGCTCCTGAATAGTCCAGGTTTTGTTTAGCTTGCTGCTTTGCTCTAAATGGAGTTATCTGAGGTCTTTCCTATATCTCTGAGCGTTTCAATCTGCATCCCTTCACTCTGTGTCAGTTTGGTGGATAAATTTATGTGGATCAGTTTCTCATAGCTGCTCGTGTGCATCAAGGCCCCTTTTATCCCGTTGATATGATTATTTCAGAGACATGAAGGCCATTCCGTGCTTATTACATTGTAATTGAGATCTTTGTTACTTGGCGCCTTTGCTCCTTCGAGCAAATCTCTATCTAGACTGCCTGTGCTTCTTCACAGCTCTCTTCCAGACCTGAGTCCAGCTCTGGCATCTGAGGCACAGTGAGTACCAGAAAATGCCCCAGAAGGGCAGCTGCCCTTGCTGCCTGTGTTGTACTGCCCCATCCCTCCTTCCCTCCCTGTAGCCGTTCTGATGGAATGCTGGAGGACATGCTGGTGTTTTCTGAGGCTTCTCTGTGCTGGGTAGACTGGGCAGTACAGTGTGCTGGAGCCCTTGAGCTTGATGTCCTTTTGTTAAATCAGGCTGTGCTGACTGTGGACATGCAGGTCTGGTCTGCCACTAAAATGAAAACCTCTGTCCAGATGAGTCAGGGCTGAGCTTGTCCTGTCATCAGCTGATCACCTCTCAGTGCTACCTGCTCATTTGTATGCTGCTTTTGCAGTGTCATACACTCAGGGTTATAGCTCACCGGCCCATGGAGCTGTAAGGCACCTTGTACTTCATCTCATTTATGTGAAACAAGCTTTCTTTTTCATCTCTTGCCAGTTAAATTAACCCAAGGTGTTTCTGCTCAGAGTCCAGTTGAAGGGGTTTATGTCCAGTGCTGTCCAATGGTGTGAGGGGACTTGAACCCTGATGGCAGCCATAGTGGAGGCAGAGCTGAGCTGAGAGAAAAGTCTGATTGTGTGACTTGTGGTAATAGATAGAGAGAAAAGAATGGAATGAATAGAACAGCTACCATCTGTTTGAATTCTGCTCTGGCTTTATTTTGATCAAGCTGATGGATAGCCAAGGAGAGCGGAGAAATGGCACAATAACGAACCAGGCATGTGCTGGTGAATGGGGATGACTTCGAGGGCAGGGAAGGAACACAAAAGGCTTGGCAAGGGGCAAGCAGCCATAAGGAGCAAGCGTGGCCAGGAGTCCCCTTGGCAAAGGGCACGTGCAGACATTTGCAGGAGATCTGCTGAGGCACGGCCAAGGAGATGCCGATGGCACTCGGAATGTAGAGGGGAACCACTGAGCTGACTGACAGAATAATTAGTGTGAGGTTTCCTGTGTAATTGGTTGGAACCCCCCTGTTGCACACTGTGCTGTGCAGGCTGGGGAGCCATGTTCACTGGGGCTGGGGGCTGTGTCCACGTTTGTTTGCTCTTGGGTTGGCCTGAAGGTCTGAGAGCCACAGGGTGGAACGGCCAGGGCAGAACTGCAGATTCAGCCTGGCAGGGAGCAGTGCTTTTGAGCAGCTCTGTGCTCCTTGGCTGTGCTACTGACCTGCCTGAGAGCTCTGGGAATGGCCTGTCCTCTGGGAATGGCCTGTCCTCTGGGTACAACCTGTTTTCTGGGAGCTCTGGCACTTGGGATTGGAGCCTCCTCTGCTCAGGGAAAACAGAGTGTGAGGTTAGAAACCCTGAGTAACGCTGTTTTCACTATGGAATAAGGTGGGCCAGAGGGCAGCAGTGCTCCTCTGGCTCTGTCTTAGCCAGTTATCAGTTTGGTTCTTAGGAAATGCTTTGTACTCGTTTTTTGAGCCCGTGGTTTGTAAGCTAAAGGTGAAGCATTGGTTCAGCTTTTCAGACAGACAAAACATCTTCAGGCATTGGCGAAGAGATGAATGGAGACAATGACAGATGAATTTGGAGCTCATGGAGCTTTTGAACTAGTTACAGACTATCATCATATTTCAGCATTTTTTGTGTAAATGACCATGTTCTCTCACTGATAATTTACCTGAGAACCTGCTCGCTGTTATTTTTTCTACATGGAAAGACTGCTGATGCAAAAGAGAAGCTTCAGAGTTTTTCCCAATGGTCTAAATGTGTGCCCTGTTTGTGAATGGTGTTGGTGATGCCTCCCAAGAACAGACATTTCCGTGGGAAGCCTTGGAGTCCCAGGAGTCTTGGTGGAAGAGATCTTAAGTGTCTCGAGCCCACCCAAAGTGGGGCTGTTGCCAGTGCTGTGCGAGATCAGCCGAGGCTTTGGCTGAGCTTTAACCACCTCTGAGATGGAGTACAGGAGCAGCTCAGGAATTCTCTTGCAGAGTAGCCTTATGTTAAAATCAAAGAATTTTTAAGGTTGGAAAAGACCTCCAAGGCCAATGAGTCCCAGCTGCAAACCAAACCCCGCCACATCCACCACTAAACCGTGTCTCCTAGTGCCACATCCACACTTCCAGGGATGTTAACTTCCCTGAAGCAGCCACACTCCAGTTCCCAACTTTGCATTTGTGTGTTACTCCAGGGTCAAGTCCTGCTTTTTGCCTGGGCAGACAGGTTGAGGGTGCCAGGAACATCCATGAGGTGCTTGTCCTCCTGGATGGGTGAACCACGATGGTCACCCCTTTACTCTTCGTAGTGGGGTCTATGGGCTGATTGTAGGGCTCCCCATGTGGCAGTCTCTGTGTGACCATCTTTGGGGGTGTTAGGCACTGAGGAGGACAGTTTGGGCAGCTGCCACCTCAAGCCAATGTCTAAAGGTACAGCCTCAGACTGGACACATAAGAATCCTGAAACAGGGACAACCTCAGCACTGTCTGTTAGTCTGTAAAGATGCAGAACCTTAAACCTTTCTTCTTGCAGGGCTCCAGCTGTGCTGCTCCAAAGCATTTTGCATTTGACTCTGCTGAAATTTAGTCCCGGGGAGATTAAATTACTCTTTCTTCATCGTTCATATTGATCCTGTGTTGCTGGCTGTGGATGACAAATGGACTTCCCACTCCTTCCAGGCCCAGTCGCTCTGGGAAGTGCATTGGAGCCTCGTTAACCTTTTCCCCTCTGAGAGGTGGTGCATAAAGGCAGTGGGGAAGATCCTGGCTACACAAGTTGGGATATGCAAAGTATCAGGTGATTTTGGAGGTCAAAGCCATTTTCCACTTAGATGTTTAATGGCCATTATGAGCCTTTTGCAGCAGCTTGAGCTGGAGAGGTTGTTCTGAGGCTGAGCACCTCTGAAGGAGGACTGTGGATGTGATGCCTTGGTATGGAGAGTCTTCCCTGTTGCAGCAAATCTTGTCCTTTCCCAGGAGGTGCAGATGTACTTGAGGGCTGGGATTGCTCAGTTCTGGGTTTCTTGGCTTGGCTTGGCTTGCCAAGGAGGTGGGTGCCTGTTTCACCTCCCTCTTTCCCAGTCTCCACTCTGGGCTGCCAGATAGCAGCTCAGCCTGATTGGGATGCTGCAGACCTTGGAGAGGTTGTTCTACAGACCTGGGGAAAAGGGATGACTGGGGAAAACCTGGCTCTAGTATTGGCTCTCTTGAGTCACAGGTCTGTTAAGTAGAGGAGAACATTCACAGCACTAGGACATTACAAATGTCCTGCCCAGGCAGCCTGGAGGTTACTGTATTCCATGCCTTGACCAAGGATTCCTTTCCTGTGTGGGCTGCAAGCAGAAAGATTTTCCCTGGTTGGAATATTCATAGGTTTGCTCTCCTCTCATACGTCGGCCTGGATGTGTGATAAGGGTTGAGCTGGCCCTGCTTGCCTGATCCTTAATATATTCCAGTAAAATCTCAGTCATCCACAGGACTGGAATCCGTCAAAGAAGCAGGAACTGCTTTTATGGAAGGTTATGTGTGTCTCTCAAATAAGCTTGTCGAGTAATCCAAATACTGACATAGGGATACATGGAGAACTTAGGGGTCAGGTAGGTAAAATGGGCATTAGCATCCACAGTGAGCTGCGATGGCTCCCAGGTGGGAGCTTTCAGGACCTGTAGGAGCCTGGAGTGGTGGTTGGCCCTGGGGTGGAGATGCCTCCGTCCTGGGGCTGCCAGGAGGGGCTTAACTCAGTGAGCCAGTGTCTGTTTCATGCAGGTGCATTTCAATTCTATTTTTTCATTTTTATAACAGAGAAGCTAAAGCCTAAAGTAGTCCTGGTCTTCTAGTCCAGCTGTTTTCCCCCTTGGCCAGGGAAATGCTGATGTTCACTGGAATCCTGGTGTGTAATGAGGAAGCCTCAGTGCTCAGGCAGTGTATTTCCATGGCTGTCACCTGAGGTTGAGGGAACGTTAGGAGCACAGCAGTGTGTTGGTATTGTACTGTTCCTTCTTTCCTTGGCCTTTAAGCATCACAAATCTCTCTCTTTCTCTCCTTGGCTGCCTCCTGATGCTGGGACCCAGAGCGGCGAGGGCTTTTGGAGAATACCTTTCACAAAACCATCCTGAAGGCAGAAACGGCTCAGGTAAGAGAACTGGTGTGCCTTGGTTATGTCCACGAGTGCCTGCACTGTGGTTAATAGCCTTGGAATGAAAATACATTTATTTATCTGTCATAAACAGAGTGAGAGCTCAGCAGCAGAGAGGCAGGAGGAGTTGCCCCCAGGGAGAAAAAGCAGTTTGGTCACCCAAGGCTTGGGGATGAGTTCAGTTAGGGGACATAAATTCACCCCTGCAGCTGATGTCTTTAGGAGAAGTTGCAACTGGGAAGTGACAGCACTGCATGAGGCGTCTGCACTGGTTTGTGACTCCTTGGTCTTGCTTTCACTGGGGTATGAAAAACAGGTGAGTTGTGTTCTGTTCACTGGCATGAATCTTTGCTGCCAAAGGTGACGTCTGGATTTATTCCCAGTGTTTGCTTCCACAGGTGTTAAGCTGAGATTTGCCTAGATGAGGGCACTACATGTGCTGGCTAATGTGTCAGTATTTTCCATGTAGATATTGTCCCCATCAGCTTATTGTGAGTTCTGCTTGATGGGCAGGAGAGTTCAGGATAAACTCACCTGACTTCTAGCAGGGCTGTGTCTTCTCTGTGATGGAAGAAAATATTATGCAGGCAATAAATTAATTACAAAACCTACAGAAAATCCTGTGGAATCTGCAGAAAGTTTATGTGAACAAGTAACAAATTGTTCTGTGCTCTTGAAGTGTTGTGCAGGGAATAAAGTTATTAAATAGAATGTAATGTTGAGTGATGTTATCATTTTAGGTAAGCTGTGTGTGTTTAAGCCTGTACAGGAGATGCCTCTTGCTATAAGAGCAGTCACACAGTCTTTGGCAGCCAGCTGAGCCCTTTCCTTTTTTCTTGGATTTGTTCTAATGACCTTCAAGTTGTCCTTCGCTGAATTGTGCTAATGTTGTGAATTGAAAGGCTCTAAGACAGTGTACTGAGGTTTTCTTGGTTTCTTTTCATAAATAACTCCAGTGACACTTTATTACAAGATTTGGTCTAAGAGCAGCATGTGGAGGTAGGAAGGGAAGGTGAGAGAAGGCTGGGGTTTGGTGCAGCTGAGTTGAGGTATTTGTGGGGCAGCAGGAAGGGAGGGCTGGACAGGCTGGCAGGAACTTCCCAGAATGCAAAACCTTAATTCTTTTGTTCCTTCTGTCGTGGCAATTTCTGCAGGTGCTTCTGTCACCTGGAGTCTTTGCCAGTCCTTTTTGCAGCCCTCCCACCCCAGTTGCCAACAGGGAGAAGTGTTGGCTCCTGCTCACTTTGTAGTGCCCTTGTAGTACCTGTGGTGTCACGATGGGGCCAGGCAGAGAATCTCTGATGGAAACAAGAGGAAACAGCAGATCTGTTCAGGTGCCCGAGGCCTGGGCAGCCCTGGTCAGATCCAGGGAGTGGGAGCCTCTCTGATGTGCCGTTAAAAAGCTGCTGTTTAACACATCCTCGGGGTGCTCTCGGTTTCTCTGACTGTAGGTAAGGAGAGCATGGAAAGGGAGCTGATGTGAGTCCTGGATCTTGTGCCACAGCCAGGCTCCCCAGAGCAGCATTTCAGCCCTGTCTTTCTCGTGACATCCATAAGCTCTCCAGGGAAGCCTCTGCACCCACTGCCCCTTGGTGTATCAGCCTTGAGATTGTTTTTGAATCCTGGAGAATTTAGTTGCCACAGGCAAGAATCAAGCAGTGAGAGACACACTTGGAAATACCACAGTATGTATGGGATCCTTAAGTATTCACTTGGAAAGAAATAAAATTCCCTAGAAATTACTCTAAATTCTAAGGAAGAGGAGAGGGAAAAAAAGGAATCATCATTTTTAAGTTATCTTTTGAAATTCTGCAATGTATAACTTAACACAGTCTGTAACACTTCTTTATAAATAACCCCAGTAGGAAGGTTGCTATCCAATAAAAAACGCTGCAAGTAGAAAATTTGGCTCCTTTTAGTTCATCCCAGCAGCCCAATCACAGGGAAGTCACGTCTTTCCTTCCTGCAGAAATTCCATCTCAGGATCACTGTGCAAGCTCTGGAGGCTTCACCTGTGACTGGGCAGGGTGCTGGAGCCGTCACCCAGTGACTCTGGGAGCAAAGGAGGGGCCTCTGCTGCAGAAGTTGAAGGTATAGCACAGATCCAGAGGGCCCTGGATGGGCTGAAGCTCCCCAGAGAGCAGGCAGAGGCAATGTGAGCAGGGAGGAGCTGTGCAAAGCACAACTGCATCCTGTGGTTCAATTCCCACTTGCATGTGTTGGTGCCTTAGGTTCTGAAAGCTCAGTGCTCCAAAGAATCGAGTCCTCAGGCTGTCTGTCAACTGAGCTTTCACCTCGACTGTTGTACCTGGTGGGACAGGCCTGTTTCTACTGTGATAACCTCAGCTGTGCACCCCGGTGCTCCCTGCACTGCCAGCAGACTGAGCTGGGATGAAGGCTCTGGCCTGAATATGACTGGAAGGAGACAGGCCTTGATTGAGCCCAGAAAAAAATGGCTTAAGAAGTGTTTGAAGTCACTGATGAATGCAGTGAGGGAAAAGAGGTGTGAATTTTGAGGAGCAGGAAGGTGGTAAAGCCATCAATGGGACAGTGAAGGCATAAATGGAGGAGGGAAGGGCAGGATCCTCCTTTTCTGGACCCAGGAGCTAGAGCCTTCTCTCTCCCCGTGCAGGCAGTCCCCGTGCAGAAAACGAGATGGGTGTGAATCTTTGGGATGTCAGTTCTTAGCTGCTTTATCTGCTGGCTCAGCCCTTGGCAGAGGGGGGAAGCTCTGCCACCCCAGGCAGCCCCAGGAGATCCATGGAGATGTGGAGGGAGATGGGAAGTGTGCAGACACTGCCCCAACTTGCTCCCCTTCTGCTACACTTTGTTCTCTGAGGATTGTCCATTTTAGTTTGCCTTTTTTTATCTTTTTAGCCCCTTGGCTCCAAGGAAAGGAAAAGATTTAATGGCTTTTGCATCCTTCATAACTTCACATTCCACAGCTGATCAAAGAGCTGCTTCTTCAGTCATAACTTCTCCTTGAGGTGGCTCCTCTGGAGAGCTCGTGTGTTTGTGGCAAAATGTTTTGGAGAGAGCGGGGAGTGGTAATGAAGAGCTGCAGAGGGATTGTAGATCAGCAGGATGGGCCAGCTGCCTCATCCAAGGGCTGAGTTATGTGCAAGGCTCTGTTTACCTTCTGTTTTCAGTAAAAGAGCAGTGTGTTCATGCTCTGCTTGCTTTCCTGGGGCAGGGGTGTGGACTTGCACAGCTGCACGAGGTAGAGAGGCTTGCAGGTGTTGCAGATTGTACCTGGAGATCTGATTCTTCCTAATGTGAGCCCCAAGAACTTCTTGGCTCAGAAATGTTGTGTGACTGTTCCTATGCAACTCTCCAGTGTGTTATTCTGGAAGAGTTTTTTCCCAGGTGACTGGGGATTTACCTCTCCTCTTTATCAGAGGTTATGTCAGGGATGATAAAAATGCAGTTTTTCTTCCCTTTGTTTCCCTATTGGAAGAGGGCAGTTGCCTGGTGGTGGGGTATGAATGCAGAGGATGGAGGGGTTGTCCCTTTGGATCACTCGGATTTTTTTTTCCCTGATTTTAAAATATTTTGAGGAATTGGAAGGGAAGGGAGGGTTGGACTCTGCTGCAGGTGACAGGATATGGATGTGTGGAGAGAGCTGGTGCCAGGGTGGTGATGCATCTCCTGCTCTCTTCCTGCCTGACTTAATTGCTGGCTTATTCATGCCGGCTGGAGGTCTGGGAAGGTTCCTATGAAGAGCACTCTGCCATGTTTAACATTCATTCTGCCTCCAAGGCTGGGGCTACAGTCTTTGCTGCCTTTTGTAGCTTTCTGGTACCTTTTTATGTAGGAGTGGATGTCCCTTGGGACAGACTTAGAAGAAAGGTGCAGAAAGGGATTGAAATGTAGTGAAAGGGAAGTGTAAAAGGGCTGCAGAGAATAAAGCATGGGAGAAGGAATCACTCAGTCTCACAGAGCTCATGGAATTTTGGGCGTTCTTCATCTTCGGTGTCAGAGGCCCTACACTGAGATAATGCATTAGATTTTATCTCCATGTTCTGGAACTGTGAGAGGAAAAGGTACCAGGGCATGGGGCAGTGACATTGGAAAGGACAGCAAGCAGGGCCTGTGAGAAATTAATTCCCTGCTGTGTGGGGAAGCAGGGATCCATCCTGGTCAGCTGGGATTCTGACACAAGGATCAGGAGGGAGATGTGGAGTCTTTGTCCTGTTACTTTTTTAATTTGTTTTGCTCCGTGGGGTTACTGGGAGGGTAGCTGCTGCTGCTGGAGTGGGGGGCTGTAGGATGCAGCACTGGGCTGTCCACTGTGACCAGCTGCTCTGGGCAAGTCGTGAGGGAAGGGCTGTGAGGAGGAGATCAAATATGAGGTGTCCTTGGAACAAGGAACGAGTTGCCTAGCAGGCCTTGAGCCAAATTCTCCATGGCTCCTGCTAAACCAGCATGGCTACTGGTTTGCATCAGGACAAACCAAAGGGGGCAGTTACCTGAAAAAAAATTCAGAAAAAGTAATCTTTGTGTCTTTTTTTGTCATCAGTGTGAGGGTGAGTAAGGAGAAGAAGGCCCTTGTGAGCCTCCCCAAGTCAAGTGGCAGTGGGGAGGGGTGGCAGGAGCAAAACCATATTGGTGCCTGTGCTGGGTGTGGAGCCAGCACTGGATCAGTCACTTGTGTTTGGAGCCTGGGCTTTGTCTGTGTGTGTGGAGGGAGCAGCCAGGCACAGAGGAGCTTCCTGATGCTGCCAGAAACTGGCATGGAGTGAGAGAAACCCCAGGTGAGGCTTCACAGGTGCTTCAGGCTGAGTAACCTGTGAGCTGAGCTTTCTGTGCCACCAGCAAGTAGAGCTGCAGCTGTGCAGTGCTCTGAGAGGGACATTCCGTTTCCTGGGTTCAGACTGTGGAGCTGCCAGCTCAGCCTGCTTCTGAGGAAGCACCAGGTTGGCCTTTTTCTCTACAGGATGTTTGTCCTGTGCCCAGGACAGACCCAGCAGTGCAGCTGGCCCTGCTCACAGTGCATCCCTGAGCTGATGAGGTGGATGTGGCCTTTTTGGGAAGAGCCCATGCTCTGGAGGGAGTTGTAGGTGACCTGAGCTCAGGACAGAGCAGGGATGTGAAATCTCATCTTTGAAGGCTTCAGGCTCCTTCCAGCAGCAGCCAGTGCAAGGAGGGTGTGGGTGTATCCTGAAACTTGCTGTGGAATGTGTCGTTGGCTTATAAAGGGAACAAAGACGTAGGTCAGGGCGTTACCATGGAGATGCTGAGGCCGGTGATGGAGCTGCCACTTGCTCCTTTGGGTCGTGTGTCACAGTAGCAATTTCATCTGTTCCCATTAATGTTACAGGCCAGACTAAAAGGTTACTCACCTAGGAGACACCAGGTCAATGCTATCTTGAGTTTGTTTGTTTTCGAAGACCATTTGAGCAGGGAAGACTAATTGGAACCATTTTGTCATAGTTAAGTGACCTTTTGGTTTCTCAGAGCAGCTCCCTTCCAGAAGTGGCCTTTGCCTGTTCCCTGTGGCTTTGCAGGGAAGTGTGTGACATTCCCTTCTTGGGAACAGTGGGGTTGGTGTGCTTAGTGAAATCAGTGTGGGGCTGGCTTGGTCAGGCCTCAGGTAGCTCATAGTGAACACTGTGCAGCTCCTTGTGCACAGCTCAGGAAACACAAGGAGCTGCTGGAGAGGCTCCAGCAGAGGCCACAGAGGTGATGAGGGGTGTGGAGCATCTCTGGTATGAGGAGAGACTGCAGGAGCTGGGTCTGTGGTTAGTCTGGAGCAGAGGGGTCTCAGAGGGGATCTGATGAGTGCACATGAACATCTCCAGGGGGTGTCAGAGGATGGTGCCAGGCTCTGTTCAGTAGTTCTGGTGACAGGACAGGGAGCTGTGGCCATAAACTAAAACACAGAAAGTTCTAGCTCAGCATGAGGAAGGGAAAAAGAGCTCTGGAAAAGAAGGGACAAGAGCCTGGGGAGGGTGTGGAGTCTCCCTCTCTGGAGAGATTCCAAACCCACCTGGACATGTTCCTGTGTCACCTGCTTCAGGTGACCCTTCCTTGGCCTGGGCTTGGACTGGCTGATCTCCAGAGATCCCTTCCAACTCCAGCTATTCTGTGGTTCCATCTACTCACTTGGCTCTGAAGCTACTGCATGGCTGAAATGTGACTTTTTTGTTGTTGTTGTACCTCCCATTTTGATATCCCTACCTCATGCTTCAATAACTTGAACAAAATTCCCATTTTTCCCATGAATATTTCTTGATCACATTTCAGCCCTGAGCCCATCCTGCCTGTCCTGTGCTGGGGGTCACATTGTTGGGAGAGTAGAGCTGGCATGGGGAGAAGTTCTACATTACATCTCTGAGAGGGAACAGAGGAGACCAGGACCTACCAGCACACCTGGGGCAGTGACAGGCATTTGGGAGGTCTTGGAATTGGGATTGCAGAGAAACTTCTCAGCTGTGCCATTTGAATGGTTGTTAGGAGTTTTGCAGTGCTCTCAGCTCTGGCCAGAGCACCTCTCTGCTCCCCTCACTGAGGGAATCACCTGGATTCCTCCTGGTGCAAGGTAAAAACATCATTAACTTCATTCCTACTTCTGTGAGCAAGGCCGTGTACATACGCCCAAAAACTTTCCATTCATCTTCAGTGACTGTGGCAGTTCTTTGATTTAAAGTTGGAACTTAATTGTCGTAAACATCAGGTCCAGAGAGTTCCAGCAGAAGAGGAACAGGGAAGAAAGAACTGTCTCTCTGAATTTTTTTTTTGCTGAGATGACAGATGTTCTTGTAATAAGGTTTATCTGGATTCCCCTTTGCCACTTTGCCTCTGATGCTGGAGCGAAGGCTTTAAATCTAAGGTGCTTTAATCATCAGTTTAGCTGCTAAATACAGGAATAAATTTGGAGCTTCTGTCTGTGCCTTGTGGCTATATTCTGCCGTGATTTATAAACTTCTCATCCCACGGGGTCACAAGGCAGTCTGCAGCAGATAGGAGCTTGGCTCCACAGTTGTGGATGGGCATCAGTCAGCTGGGGCTGACTGGAGAAATGTGGCAGTGAAAGGAAAATGTGCAAGTCCTTTCTCAGTTCCCTTAGTCAGAGTGAATGCTCCAGCTAGAGTTACTGAATGAGAAAGGAAGTATTGTAAATATCTAGCACTAATAAATGCTTCATTATCAGGAACGACATGTACTGAGAATGTGGGTTCTTTTCTTCCCAAGACACTGCCAGTTGCCCAGCACAGATTATCACTGCTGTCAGTCTTTGGTCATGCATGTGCCCTGTGTTGGGCAGTGCTGCTTGGAAAGTGAAGAAAGAAATGTCAGACAGAAGCAAGTGAAGCCAAAAAGTCAAAAAGACATGTTCAAGTACATAACAAGGGGGATGAGAAGTGGTTTGGCCCTCAGGACTGGATGTCAAGCCCTGCTGAACTTAGTCCAGGTACGCAGGGAAGTGATAGAAATACACCTGGATGTTTCTGGTTCCAATGGACACGTGATCTACAGATCAAGCACACTGGTCTTCTTCCCTTTGTCTTGCTGCTCAGTCCCTCATGTCCAATAAATCCATGTAGAACAGGAATCAAGGTGAAAAGAACCTGAGGAACCTGATTTGGCTGATCCTAAGTAACTTAGCAGCTGTGTGAGACTCAGATGCTGCTGCTGGAGGCAGGTGGGAGAGCAGAGTTGTTGCTGTTGCAAATGAAAACACCACACGAATTTCCCCAGGACATCTTGGAGAGATCATTCTGACTCTGGTTTATTTAAACAAATTACCCTTTTTATACATTTTGCCACAGACCACTGTGATTGGCAAAGGAAGGACAACCCCTTCACCCACATTGGTCAAACCAGAGGGACATCAAAAGAAGGTCCATCCCACTGAAAGAATTCCAAACATGAGTTTGTTACAAAAACAATCTCGATGTTTGTGTTCAAGCTGTGAGAACAAGTTTCAGAAACCCAAATCATCAGGAAAAACAGAATTTAGAAGCTCAGAAGTTGCAGGCCTGGAAAAAGCAGACTGCACAGTCGTTCCCAGGGCAGCTCCTGGGAGGAGGGAGCTGTGCAGGCTGCCCAGTCACGCTGGCCGGGCTGCCGTGGCAGGTGGATGGAGCAGCTGGCAGTGGGAGAGGTGGCAAGAGCAATGTGAAAATGGAAAGAGGGGAGCAGCAGCTCGAGGCGAGGGTGTTAACAGCAGCCTGCTGCAGCTGACTCCAGAAGGCAGCTCCAGTCGTTGCTGAGCTCCCCTTAGTGTCCCTTGGTTCTCCTCACCCAGCATCCCGAGGTTCAGCTCTAATCCAGCAGGGATTTCTGGACCAGCCTGACTTCTTTCCTAGCAGAAACAAACTATTAGCCTCAGATGCCATCGTGGCAACAGGTGCAGTGCTTTGGCACCTGAATCCTGTTCACTGGAGCACAGACAAGGGTCACTGGTCACATCTTGGGGCTGCTCGTGTGTGACTTCATGTATGTGAGTGCACAGACTCCTGAAATGGTGTGGATTCTGTTCTACAGGCCAATAATTCATTATGATGGATGTTCCAATCTCTTTTCCTTCTACACTATTTTTTTCTGTAGATAAATTCTTTATTAATGACTGCTCTTGAATAAAGCTTCATATTCCCTTTGCATATGAAGTTGCTTCTCTAGTGTGTAATTACTGAAGTTGCTAAATTGAATGAAAATAAAGAATTATCCGATTGTTTTACAAAAAGAAAGCACATTGGTGTGCTGCCAGCCCTTTGTAGTGTAGATCATGAAAACTCCTACCTAAGTACAAGTGGAAACACCTTGAGGAGGGGACAAGTAAGGTAAGAAGAAAGAATTAGCCTCATATTTTCCATGTAGGTAGCTTATGTCAAATATATCTGATCAGTCCTGCCAGGATTTCAGAAAAAAAAATGACTCTTACTTGCAACCAGTCATGGCCCCCTGAAATGTCTGTAAATTTTATGGAGCTGTACAGACCTCAGTGCTTATAAAACAGAGACTGGAATTGGTCTCTTCGCTCTTGTGATCATCAACATTTTCAGGCTTGTTATGCTTTGGGGGCTTCATTTTTCCATTTAGCCACAGATCCCAGAGTTCAGGAATTCCTGGACCTCTGAATTCCAGAGCTGTCAGTACGTGAGTGAAGGTGACACTCCTCTGTGTTCTCTCTGAGGAGGCTGTGCATCTTCCATAAAAGTATCAGTTTCAGGAGGAACAGGGGCAGCTGTCAGCCACGATTTTGTGGTGTCTTAAGAAATCTGTAGCGTCACTGTGCCCACACAGATTAGTAAATTTGACAAGTTGAGACGAGTACTTAGAGCTGGCCTTTGTTTTTAATTTTAAAAATGGTTTGTTTGGCACTATTAGTGAGCACAGATCTTGGCAGATCTCAAGGAGTCGTTTGGTGGTGTTTTCCCAAGACATGCCCACTCTAGAGCACAGTTAATCCTGGAGCTGGGGTGGATCTGAGCTGCTGGAGAGCATTTGCAGGGGTCCTGCTGCCTCTTGAGGGGTGACACGTGGTTTGGGAGATTCTAGGACCTGTCACCACTCTCTGCACTGTTCTGTGACACTGTACCCTGCAGGTGGGTACAGGCTTTGGGATGACAGCCTGTGCAGCACCTTCCTCCACTGGAATGGCCCTTGCTGCCCATCAGGCTCCTCCTGGAGCAGGGGCAGATGTCCACACTGACTATGGGGCAGGTAGAGCCCTGCCAGCCTTTCACATTACCTGGGCAGTATCTGAGAGGCACTACCCCTCAATACACCTGGACATGGATTTTTGATTTCATCTGAAGCCTGAACAGAGCATCAGCTGCAGCTTCAAAAAGCAGAGCTCTTTCTTCAGGACTCCTCTGATGTCTCCTCCTGGCCACCTCCAGTGTCCAGAGACTGAAGAGACAAATGAAAGGAAACCTGACTTGTGTCAGCCTGAACAGCCCTGACAGTGACTTCTTGAGCAGAGTGGCCAGAGACCGATTTATTTCCTAGTGGTGCTAGAGGAAGTTGTATTTCAAGCAGAAAAATGAGACAAGAGTGATACCCTGTACCAGTACCAGCTCAGTTCTGGTTGCAAGCAGAGCAGGGGAGAGGCTCTGGGCAATGTGGGCATGTTCCAGGCTGATTTCAGATTCCAAAGCTGTCCTTGTGTGACCTCAGCTTGGTTGGGCTCCTCTCAGAGGGGCACAGGGGCACTTCATGTGCAGCAGAATGTGGCAGCAGTGAAAGGTCCATGTTCCACACATACACCACCACTCTTGTCCAGAGGTTGTTCTCCTCTTCCTCCTTCACTTCATTGCCAGTTGCAAGCTTTCAAATTGTGGATGAGTTCTTCCAGGTCATGACTCAGTAGCTAAAGAAGCTGTGTTCTTAAATACCTACTGAAGTAAAGGCTTGGGTTTGCTTTCTGTCCCTTTTTTAAGTGCTTCTGTCTGTGCTGGACACTAAGGATTTCATTTTTTGGGTAGTAGTCACATAAATAATGCATTCCCTGCTGAGCCTTTTTGCCAGTCCCTGTGCTGCTTCCCATTTGAAGGGAAGTGTAAGAGGTAATTAACAGCCACTTGAAAAAGGATTAGCAGGTGGGTGGGAGCTACTGTTGGGTTCATGCATGGAATTGCCATGGAAATGCTGAGATTTCCTGGCACTTCATCCAGTGTGTGGGCTCCAAAGATAGTTGCACTCATGGGCCTGTCTCGTTTGGATCTTCCTACCCTGCAAAGGGAGTGGCTGTGTTTTCTTACAGGGCAGCTCCCACGGGCCCAGCCGTGGCCATCTGTGAGACCAGGGTGTGCTGCAGCTGTCAGCTGAAGTCTTGCTGCATTTCTGTCCTGTTAAACCACCTGGAAGAAAATCAGGAGAAAAAAAAAAGAAACAAACCTTGTTGGTTTGCCCCTTTGCCAGTGCTCTGAAAAAAATGTAATGTGCCAAACACTCAGAATTTGGCACTTGAAGAAGGGGTGCTGGTCCTGCATGTGGCTGAACAGGGCTGCAGCTGAACCAGGGCTGTCTTGCCTGACAGCATTTTCAGGTGTGCAATGAGACCTGCATTTGCTTCTGGTGTTACTGGGTGGCCACCCATGTTTAAAATATTGGGCCTCTGTGAGAAATTCCTCTCATTTAAATGCCTGGTCCGGAGGTTTAGAAGGTGGCGATGGGCCACCACATCTGAGAGTTCCTGCAAGAACCTCCTGTATCTGTCTCCCCTACACAGCAGTAGCAAAAGAGCCTCCTGAATTTGCCAGCATCTGTGGGGCTTTAAGGAGAATGTGCCTTTTGTTTCAGATCACCTGCTAGCAGACTCCTACATCGGGCAGGAGGACTCCCCTGAGATGCAGCAGGTGGCCCAGAACAAGCGCAGGCTCTCGGTCATCTCAGACGGCAAATTCGAGAGGAGCTTCACCGAGGAGCAGGCGGAGAAGCTGCCGAGCGAGGGCCCCAAGCCACGAGTGTACACCATCTCTGGAGAGAGGCCCATGCTGTCAGAGCACGAGAATGACAGCATGGAGCTGGTGGTGATGAAGGGAGCTGCCCACGAGGAGTGTCACCACGGCCACCACGCGCACGGCGCCGGCAGCACGCATGGCGTCCGGCACTGCAAGGCCTGGCCGGGCGGCCGCCAGGGCTCCAAGGAGTGCCCCAACTGCACCAGGCTGGCTGCCCCTTCCCAGCAGTCCATTGAGCTGGAGCAGCACCCACCTGGCGAGGCTGGGTGGCACAGGAAAAGGCTGGAGAGGATGTACAGTGTGGATCGAGTGTCTGGTAAGTGAGTGCTGGGCGACATCCATCTCGTCCCTGCACAGGGGTTTTGAGCCTGGGCCCTTCTGGTATCATGGGGCAACATTCCTGCAAAGGGATTGTCACAGGAGGAGTTTGCAAAAAGCTGAGCTCAGTTGGAGGCTGGCTCGTCCTAGCTCCTGCTCATCAGTGGCTGCTCTGGGTGCTTTCCATGACTCCTTTGTGCAGCTCAGTGAGCTCTTTTTCTGTGGAGGAAGAGCAAAAGAGGAAGGACTCTGTCAAAGCCTTGCACCCATGCTCATCCAGAGGCAGTTCAGAGCAGGATCCTCTCTGCCCCTTACTGGGAAGGGGAAATCTTTGTGAACTGCTCTGTAGGAGCCTCAGGTTATGGTGTTTTTACTTTGGTGTGTTCCCAGAATTGTTGTTTGCAGGGCTGGAAGCCACTCATGTAGTGCCACCTCATGGGCTTGTCACAAATACTAGCAAATAACAGTGTTGGGCTTTCTTCCCTCCTTTTTTCCCTGCTCAGTGTTCTCAGGGAATAGGGCATGTAATTATTCCATTAGATTAATTAAAAAAAATGTCTTTAAAAACTGAACCATTAATCAAATATATGTCACAGTCTGTGTGCTTTGAATTATAAACCGATGTGCAGTCCATCTTTGCCTCTATGTGGCTGGCAGAGTCTGGCCTCATTTGTCTGATTTTTTTTCTGTAAACACACATCAAGGCATTTAGAGCAGAGAGTCTGGCCAGGAAAGGTCAGGGTTTTCTCCGTTAAGAGAAGCTGTGTATAAGGACTGTGGAGATCAAACTGTCCAGCTTTCCTGAGTTCATAGTTTTCTGGTAAAGACTACAGTGATGTTTACTACAGGTAAACTCCCCAAAAGTTTGGGTCCTGGACCATGTTTTCATGCCTAGATACCTGAAACTATGTGGCTACATACATATGGCCTAAACTGGAGAATAGTAATGAAAAAATAGCTGATTATAAAATGTGTGGGAAAACTGCAGCCCCCTGAAAGCCTGTGCATGATTTTAAGCATTACTTTGTTCCCTGGGACTTCTTGGGCTTTGCATCAGACAGTGCATGTGCCCTATATCAGCTGCTGTGAAGAAAATGCTTTTATCCCAGCCCAAACCAGCAGACCTGGACAAATCAGAATTGCACTGTGGGACTGAAGGAAGTTACTTGATTCAGAAGCAAGGGAAAGCTCCACATCATTAATGGAGGGGTTTAACTCCTCATAGCTGGAGCTGTGTTTGCTGGAAAACATGTGCTGGCAATTCCTGCAGGGAATGCTGTTACTGGGCCTTGGAATTCAGTACCTGTTTTCAACCAGGCAGCCATTTTCATTGGGGCCAGTCACCAATGTGGAGTGGAGATTCCTCTGAAAATGTGTCACAGTAGTTACTTAAATGGGAACAAAGTGGCCAGTGCAGGACCTGTGGATGCTCCCATGGGCATTCCATGTCTCAGCAGCTCCCCTGAGTGCTTCTCTCAAGCCTCTGTGTCCTGACATGTGTGGCTGCATGGGCAGGGCTGTCTCCAAGCCCAAATTCCATCCCAGCACTGGCACCATGGAAGGAGAGTTCTCTCAGCTTGGTCTTCTTTGCACTCTCTATCCAAGTGCTGCTACTCAGAGATAACCCTAGAAGTGAACAGCACAAGTGCCACAGGTTGCAAGAATTCCCTGGCATGTCCTTCCTGCCTGGCTAGCAGAGAGAAGGGAGCAGAGAGGAGTGGAGGCAGGGGAGGCTGATTTGACACGGGGTTCACCTGACAGTGCTGCTTCTGTTTGCATTTACATGACAAGTTACTGCTGCAAACCAACACTTATGGCAGCCAGGCCCTATTGGCATCACTGAATATGGATTTTGATGCTGAGTTTCTGATGCTTGACACCATTCCAGGGAAGCACAAGCTGTCATCTCCTGCACTGCTCCCAGCATCTCATACAGACACAGGCACTCATGGACAGAGGTGCTGGATTTGGGTGCAGTGAGAAGTGGCTGGAGATGTTGGATGTGGTGGTGGTGTCCCTCCAGTCTTACCAGGCCACTGGCTCTTCCACTATTTCCTCATAGTTGATGGTGACAAGGAGAACAAGCTGCTCTGCCTGTCCAGAAAGGTTGTGCTGCCAGCTCCTGGCAGCAACAGCCATACCCATAATCTGGATTTTCATTTGGTGAGTGAGCTCTGGAGCTGTACTGCCCAGTCCCCACCTGCAAGCTCTGCTGATGTTCTACCTCTGAAGGGTCCCAAATCCTTTATTCTGCATTGAATGCTGTGTGGAGGACAGGGACATTTTTCCTAAGTTAACTCCAGTCTATAAAAAAAGGAGAGAAAACTCCCAGCGATGGTGCAGGCAAAGCCTCCTAGGGATATTAGCTGTTGTTCACAAGCTCTGCTTTGAACCAAAGCCTGTGGCTTAAAAGCTGTAAAACACATTAAGAGATTGGCAGTCCTTTGAGATGTGTAGTCCTTGAGAAGCCTGTACAGAATTGTTGGTTAAAAAGGAATTTGTACAACTTCTCCTTAGCCGCTTCTGTGGGTTGGAGGCTTCAAACAAGTGAAGTCATTTACAGTCTTGAGTGGTTCTGCTTTCCTTCTGTCTCTCTGTTTTGGAGGAGAGCAGACTTTGGGACTGCATCAGAAGTCTTTAGCATACTGGAATGCAGTTTCATTTAACATATATATTTCCTTGGAGTGCATTTAAACAAGACTTGATGTAAACTGTGAGCTGAGGAGTGTCTGGTACAGCTTTCTATAGATTTCTTGGAAGCTGCTCTTCAAAGGAAGGCTCCCCAGCTGCAGTTAGCATTTTTTGCATCTGTAATTTCAGCCACTTTCTCTACTTTCAGGGAATAATCTGTAGGATATAATGATCTGTACAAAACATTTGGTAAGATAGCTGGTCTGTAGTAATTATGCCTGCAGTGGGCATGTGAAGTTTGACTGGGCTTGGGCTAGTGAAATTGAAATTAAAAATACCTTGACAATGCAGAGTATTAAATATTACCAGATTTGAAGTCTTGAATGACTGAGGCATGACACAGTCAGCAACCTGGGGCAAGGCATTAGTCAAGGGAGCCACAAATTAGGTGTGAAGCAAGATGAAAAATCAGGTAGCCCCCAACCCCAGGAATCCAGTCCACTGAGATCTCACAAGTGTTGTGGCAGTGGATTTCAATATCCCTGTGATTCCCTGCCTGACTCAGCCTGAGAGTTCTCAGCAGGAGTTGCTGCTTGGGCAGGTTCCTCCTCCTTGTCACCACACACATTATTGGTGACTTATTTTGCTTCTTGTCTTAGTGGTCGTTCAGTGAAGGTGATGCAGTGTTCTAATGCCCTGGGATTAGGGAAGAACCCACAATTGGTTTGGGCAGGGCAGTTTACAAAGAGAGGTGACTAAATCAGCTTGGTTACCTGCAGGTTGTTGGGTGGTTTGACTTCCAAACGAGGGGAACTCTGAAGGCCAAGTCACCAGGATTGGGTGTGAGAGGGGTTTATTGAAACTTCAGTGGCAGGAAAAGAGAGGATATTTCAGGCTTAGTGTTCTGAGTGGAAGGTAAAATGCTTTTCTTCTTCTACCGGGCTGGATCAGAAAGAACTGGAGGAGTGGAACAGTTTAAATCAATGGTATAAAGGAAAAGGCAGACAGGAAAGTGCTTTTAATGAAAAATGTTTCTTTTCCCTGATTTTTCTTCCTAATTCAGATGTCAGTTCTGTAATTCCTGGATTATTCTAATCTCCAATGCTTAAGATAGAATTTTTATTCTTCACTTAATAGCCTGATAGGCAGGCTTAGCACGAATTTACAGATCACTCAGTGACAGTGTGCAGTTATATGAGGAGGATGAGAGTTGAACTCCTGTTCAGTCAGGGCAGGATGCTGAAGGAAAGTCCTGAGAGAAGGAGCTTGGGAAGGAAATGTGGCTGTCTGAAGGATGTCTGTGCCTGCTGGGTGCTCAGACTTTGCCCTCTCTCTTGCAGATGATGTCCCCATACGAACCTGGTTCCCAAAAGAGAACCTCTTCAGTTTTCACACTGCTACTACAACTATGCAAGCGTAAGTGAAACCACTGCTGTGACTTCTGTTCTGTATCTGAGTCCAGACATGCTCAAAGCTGAGATCCTGGAGCAGGAGTTGTATGTTTGACATCACTGTTCAGGAATGAGAAAGAAAGAGAAACTAAAACTTGTCGCTTGTTAATTTTCTTTCCCACTTACTCTTTCCTACTGCTCTCATTTGTTTGGTTTTACCTTCATAACTCCTCGGGCTACCCTGCTCTTCTCTGCTTCCCTGATTTTGTCTGTGGCCCTGTGGCCTTGCTACCTCTGCAGAGCAAGGGTCCTGTGGATCACCAGCTCAGACCCTCCACCAGCTGCTTCTGCTGCACACACTTCCCAAGGGAAGGTTATTCCAGGCTTGCCCTGCATCCCTCACTCCAGAGAGGTGCCTTCCTCTGGGGTAAGATGTGGCTGTGCAGCTCTGCACTGGTCTGCACTGAAAAAGTGTCAGTAGAATCTGTGCAAAGTATGAAGGGGTGTGAGTTAGGAAGGGCCTTTCCCTCCCCACTCCATGCAGGTTCCTGGGTGCTGTGTTGGGGAGGAGGCAGCTCTCAAAGAGCTGAGGAGAGTAAGAGAAGCCTCACCTCCAGGTTGTGCCTGGCTTGCCAGGGAGTGCTGCCTCCCTAGTTACCAGTATTTCCTACCTGACTGGAAAACAGAGGCAAGCAGTGAGGAAAACAAGAGGGTGTTCTGCCTTCCAAGGCCCTTCCCCATCCTTGTCACCTTTTTCCTGTTTCTTCCAATGTCTGGGACACCCTCAGATCCCTGTTGGTCTGTGTTTTCTTCTTGTCTAATCTGGTGTCCTTTTTGTACTCTTGTTTCTCTGACATTTCTTCTTTCCCTTGCACTTTTCCCTTCTCAAATCCTGGAAGGAGGCTGAGTATTTCACTTGGGGTGACCCAGACTGGATCAGGCCTGGAAGGATTCATCCAGGGAGGGCTGGATCTGGTGCTGAGGAGTGGAGTAGCTGCATCCCCCAGAAAAAAAAACATTTAAAAAATATTGGCTGATAACAGTCAATGGTATCTCAGAGTTCTGATGTGACCCACAACCGTGTGCAAAACCAGCACATTTGGACACAGCCTTTGTTGTCTGAATTTGTATTTTCTGGGCAGATTTGTTGCAGGATGATGGCCCATGGCTGGGCTTACAGGGCTTGAAGGCCAGCGTGGGGTTGGTTTGGGGAATGATGCCCTGAGGGAACCCTTGGGGAGCACAACTCCCTTGGTTGATGTGGCTCCTTGGTTAACATTTTTGGAGCTTCTGTGCTGCCTCTAGAAGTGACACAGAAACTCCTCCAGAAGTTCAGGGCACCTCCCCAAGGTGCCGGGATGGCTCCCGAGGTGCCTTGGCCTCTGCTCCAGTGTTTTCATCCTGCTATGCCCACTCCCTCCATGGAACAGGCAGTGTGAGCCAGCCTCAGCAGTGTTTGTCGTGGTGGGAGCAGCTCTCCCTGCTCCAGGAGCTCGTGGTGCTGCAGCCTGACAGGCCACGCTCAGCTCTTGCACCTCTGCACTTCCTCTGGGTCTATGCGGAGCTCAGTTTGCATCCAAGCCACATGTCAGCCCTGCCCCAGGGAGGATTGAGCTCAGGCAAGGAGAGGCTCACCACTGAGAAATGTTTAATTTAAAAAGCAATTTCCTTCCACCTGACAAGAAATATTCCTTCTGGAGTGAGAATTCCCTCAGAACACTGGCTGGGACTGAGCACTAATAAACTCTTCTCTCTCTTTTTCCCTGCGTCTCCTGGAATCTCTAGCATCTCGTAAGTATAATCTTAATTTTTTTTATTTCCTTGTCTGTTGGAGTCCTGGATAAACTCTCCTCTCCTGTCCATCATGTTCACTCGTGCTTTCCCTGTGCTAAGGGCTGTCTGTCAGCTGGCAGGAGGTTAGCTGGCTACACCTGGTAGGCCTACATGGATCCCACCAAACCATCCTCATCCTCCGCGTGCAGCCCTCAGTTGTTGGCACACTTTGTCTGTCTCGATGCTGCTGTGCAGTGAGGGTGTGGCTGCAGCTCCCAGGTCCATTCTGCAGAGCAGGGATGGTGGTTGCTCCTTTGGGCCACGTTCTGATGTTTGAGGAGCAGCCCTAGGGAGTGAGGAGCTGTGGTTTGAGTGCCCTGCTCGGCCCTGACCCCGCACACAGTGCTGCCCAGCCCCCTGGACAGCTCAACCTCTGTTGTCTGCCCAGAGCTTCCCTCTGTGTGTCCCTTGTCCTCTCCACTTCCAAGCTGTGGACTTGGTTAATGGCTTGAAATGGTTTCCCAGGGCGTTCAGGGGCTACGCAGAGAGGAAGAGACGGAAACGAGAGAATGATTCTGCAGCTCTTATCCAGAGGTAGGGCCCCTTCCCCCGGGCTGTGGCTGCTCTTGCATGGGCCCTTGGGGTCAGTACTGAACCCTGGGGTGTTGACCGTGGCTGTCCCTGTCTCTGTGCTGTCCTGGGGACGCTGGCAGTGGCTCTGCTGATGCTCAGGATAGCTGATCTCCATCTTCTTAAAGAACACTGTCAAGTTGCTTTTAGCATTCCACACGATCTGTGCCTCAGGCAGAAAAATACATACTTTAAAAATTAAAGATGCAATTTCCCCATTCCAGCTTGGAATTTCATATCATCACAGGATGGCTTGCATTGGGAGAAATCTAAACTATGTTCAAGTTCCAACTCCCCTGCCCCAGGCAGGAATTTGTTTGAGGTTAGATGAATACTGGATGTGCAGTTGCTGCATCTACAAGTGCACCTCAAAAATCTGAGACCTAGGCAAAACTGACATCTCTAGTGACCAGAAGTCTATTTTTAAGCCTTTTTATTTTTTTTTAATAATAGAGGGGAAATAAAAGTGGATGGGGACTGATTCCTTGTCCAGGTATTACAGAAGGGCCTGGTTTCCTTCTGCAGGCTTCCTATGGCACATCACTTACTCACAGTAGGAATCAGAACTGGTTTGGTTTTCCAAATGTGCCAAGACTTGTGGCAGCCTACTAAAAAAGAATAACACAGCATCTGTGTCATTGGTTTAAAACTGCCATGATCACTTCAGCACTGTTCAAAACCAAGTGGGAGAAAAACATCAGGTTTTCTTAACTGAGAAATTGCCAGGCAATATATTTTTTTTAGCAGCTGCAGAGTGGTGAGGGTTTTTTTATCAATAACAAAGAGAAATGAAAACCCAAACTAAAGACACTCTAAACAAATAGACAGTGTATCTTTAAAAAGAGAGATTTCTCAGAATTTGTTAGGCAGAGGCAAGTCTTGGTTAGAAAATGGCTTGTGAGTACAGGAGCAGTTGTGTACCTTGGTGGGGCTGCGTAGTCAGGAGGGAGGACGGAGTCCCCTGGGCCATGGCCAGCATGTCCCTTCTCCTGCTGTGCACAGGGCTGGGCTGGGCAGGGAGCCTGGCTGTGTGTGTGGTGTCCCAGAGAGGAGGTGGCACAGCAGTGGGGGCTCTGACTGCAGGGATTGCTGGCAGAGCTCAGCTCTCCTGCAGGGAGCAAACCCCGCTGTGGGTTTGGGGGTTCGTTGTGCAGCCCCTTGTGGTGTCCCAGGGTTCAGCTGTTCTCACACAGCCCCTCCAGGGCTGAGTCCTGGTGTCCAGGGAGGCTGGATTGTGTGGTGTGGCCACAGGGATGCTGCTGCTGGAGTGAGGGATGCCCAGAGCTTTGCCCACTGCAGGAGCAGCCAGAGGGGGAGTGTGAAAGGTGCTGCCAGGACTCTGGGTAGTGGAAAGACTTCTGGGTAGTGTGGTGACCTGCTGCAGGCAGAGCTGCAGGGTGTGGAGTGGGACTGCAGTGTCTTGGAGCCCCTCTGGCTGGGATGGATACCCTGGAGGTGCTGTGGAGTCATGCAGACCATGAGGAACACTGGAAGAGAGCTGTTCAGAAAAGGGAGTGATAAGGAGATGTCATCACTGAAACTTGAGGAATTCTGTTGTGTCATGATGGGCAAAGGGATCCTGCAAGGGATCAAATGCCACAGGGTTCCTGGCTGCAGTTGCAGGAGCCAGGCAGGGAGGCTGGGCAGGTTTGGGGAGCCCCACTGCTCACAGAGCAGCTTTCCCAGGGCCAGTCCTGTCATACTGATAGGCAGGCACAGAGGAGTCTGAGGAGCCAGGCAGCTGCAAGAAGCCCTCAGAAGGATCTAGATGTTCACAGCGTGGCCACATTAGGAGGCAATCTCAGACTTGCACTTTTCCAAAGTGCTATTTTTTCTAGAAGAAAACAAGTGGGGCAAAAGGCCTTTGTCCCATTCTGTATTTACTGCAGTGGTTAACCTTGAACAGCTGGATTCCCCTTGGAGCTGCTCTCAGCAGTGTTTAGGAGACAGTATTTAGGTCTCTCATGGGGGAGCCTAAGCTGTCCAGGCAGCTGGGAGCAACCTTCATCCATGGCAAAGGCTGATCTACCTCTCTTCCCCAGGGTCTGAAAAAACTCCTCTGTGGAGAGGACAGCTGAGCATTTAACAGAAAAGTGGGGTTTACTCCAAAATGCCAAAAGCCCAAAGGATGTGACAGTGGCCTTGAGCAATTAACATTGATGCTCAGTGTCTGGTATGATCTCAGGCTCACAACAGACCATAAAGGTTTCCATATAACATATGTCTAAGACTCTTTTAATGTAAAGAACAGCCCTGGTTCCCTTGAAAAGTTGTATTTATTTGGATTTTAATCTAGTGCACTGTACGACCCCAGAAGGCTTTGTACAAAGGGCCAGGCCAGGGATGTCTCTAAAGGGGCACTTGTCTGATCCACAGCAGTGAATCTTCATGTACCCAAGTAGAGACAAAATAAATCTTTGGGAAACATTAATAGCACAAGCATAGACAAGTTTGGCATTGAATAATTCTGCTCCCAGCTGCTGGTTTTGTTGCTTGCTGAATTTGCAGCCTGATGACAACAAGGGATCCCAGGCCAAAGAGGGGAAGTGCAGGAAGTGACATGGATGAAGTCCTCTACCATGAGGACTGTGTTTGTGTGGATCTCCTGGACAGGAGCAGACATATGCAAGTTCCTCTGAACAACTTCTTGTCAGTGTTGGAAGTGTCCTTTGGTCCAATCAGTTTGCTAAAGCATCTGCATGGTTGTACCTTGTCCTTACTCATCCCACTAACCTGTGTGTGAGCCACACAACTTGTAACTTACCCCTTTCACCAGCTGTGGTCTGTTGCCTGGTGTTTGCACTGTGTGTTGGGGGGCACAAGGAATCCAGGAAGGCTCTCCTAGTCCAGGGTGCCCAGTGCATGGGCTCTGTCATCCTGGGGCTGCACTGTGGGGTGAAGCCACAGTCACAAAATAGGGTTCATGGAGAGGTGACGCTGCTCTTGATGCTGCTTCTCCCTGTCTCTTCTGGTGTCCTGTTTGTTCCTGTCCTATTCCTGCTTTGTGAGTGAAGAGAAACTAAGAGAACCTGGTCCCTTGCACTTGAGGGGCTGGACAGAGTCCCTTTGCCATGGGCTGTCAGGAGTGGCCAGGACATTCTGTTTCACACAGACCTGACTCGGGGGTGGAGCTGCTCCCCTGGAGCTGTGTGCTCTGCAGCCCCTTTGGACCTGCCTGTGAGGCCAGGGCAGGGCAGAGCACGGGGAGAGCAGGCCTTTGGGGACAGGCAGCACCACTGAACTCTGCTGTGCAGGAGGGAGAGCCTGCTTTGGTCCTCCACAGCTCTGCCTGGAGAGCAGCACAGGCTGCAGGGTTACCAACAGCATAGGAGGAGTTTTAGGAGCTGCTGTGTTTGAGAACGAGCACAGCCACAAGCATGGGCACCCCACGTTCCTGCTGGAGAGAGGGGAGCAGTTACTGCTCTTTACCAGGAAAAGAGGGAACACTGCCAGCACGAGCAGTGGTGTCCTCAGCAAACCCAGCACAGGTAAAGCTTAACCAGAGAAAAGGGAAAGCAGCCATGAGCAGGGGGCTGTCCTGTGGGAGCCCACTTGCCCTGCACCAGCAGCCCAGGGAGCTCAGAACAGCCCCACTCAACAGACATCACCATCCCCAGCACTAAATCACTGCCGGCTGGGGACTTGGTCTCCAGCTTTGGAATGCCCAGAAGGAAATACGCCATCATCCCCATTTTATTTCCTTCCTCCCTGTTTTGACAGTCCTGCTGGGCCCAGGTGTTGCTTCATGCTTTCTCAAAGGTTGTGTTTGGCCTTTTTTCCAGGAATTTTCGGAAGCACCTCCGCATGGTGGGGAGCCGAAGGGTTAAAGCACAAAGTAAGTGAGCACCTGAAAGTGTGGCTGTGAGGAGCTGGGCTTTGTTGGAATTCTGTCACATGCAAATGTGGGTTGAAAGGACCTGGCTTTGGGATGGAGAGAGGATTTGACCTGTTGGTGCCATTTTACTCTGCAAACAAGAAGGCCGGGTGGTCGCAAGTGTCCAGGACATGCGGATGCCTGCAGCAGCCTGGAGGCTGTTCCCAAGGACCCTCTGCCCTGGCTGTGGGACACTTCTGTTGCAAGGCATGGAAGGAAAGCCACAGCAGCCTTGTCCCCTGTGTGGATTTTGGAGATCACTGGTGTGGAGGCCAGTGAGGAGAACCCAAGGTGGGAGTCCAGCAGAGCTGCCTGGCCTCTCTCTGCAGCTGTGAGCAGCTGTGGCTCCATGTGCCACACAAGACTGCTGGCTGCTCCCTCTCCCCTATCCCACTGCCATCTCCACAGCAGGACCTGGGGGAGAGTTGCCTGGTGGGAACTGAGATGATGGTGGAAGGAAGAAAGAAGAGGATCAGAGAAGAGATTGGAGCAAGGGGAAAATCAGGGAGTGTTATGCCTCACTGGGGAAGAAGTCACCTCTTAGGCCTGCAAAATGGCAGTTCCCTTTCCCTGGGGGAGGCAATAATCCTCCAAAACTTGGTTGGGCAACTCCCTCAGTGCTGTGAAAGTGGTGTAACCTTCTCCACTGAGGATTGCTCCAGAAGAGAAAGCATCTTGTTCTTCCCACCCCTTGGCCAGGCATCATGTACAGAGTGCCCACAGCAAAGCACTGCTGAGTTTAGTTTGCATCCTTTCCTTTCTCATATGCTGTGAGAAGTGATCAGCAAAGAGCTTTGCCCTTTCCAGAGTCTTCACTGGCATCTGAGTGAGCTCTGCCTGACGTGGACAGGGCTCACCTCTGGGAAACTCAGGCTTGACTCTGCCTTGGGAGCTCTTGGGTCATGTTTTCAAAGCTTGCTTTCTGTGCACAGTAGCTAAATGCCTGGGTTTATCTGGAAGCTGAGGATGGAAATCACCTGAAGGACTGAAGATGTGGTTTGTCTCCCCAGACACCCACCCTGGCCACACTTCAGCAGGGGACAGGCTGCTCTTGTGATGCTGATCCACAGTGAATTCCTGTGCTGCTGTTACTCAGTTCCCTGCTGCACACTCTGTCTGCCACCAGAAATAGGTATTAGTGCCCATAAGTGGCTGTTAATCCTGGCATAATGGCTCTCACATGGGCTTGCCAAGTCAGACATGGTGGTTGCCAGTTCTCAGGAATTTGCCTGCAGTGCAGCCGTCTGAGCCAAGCTCCCTGGATTGTGCTTGGGAAATGCCTGTGCAAACAATACAGCACTCCTTGGGAGGAAAAAAAAGCCATGAGTAGTGCTCACAAGAGTGCAGGCAGACAAGGGCTGAAGGACTTCCTCTTTTGCAACAAAATGTAGAAAGGATGAGCTTTCCAGAGACATCCCCTCCCTGCTGTTTGGTCCAACTCTGACTGGGGTGCCAGTAGAAATGAAGGGAGAACTGACTGGAGAGCTACAGCATTCTTCTGGCCATGCAGGTGTCATTAGCTGTGCAGTTCATGTTTCTGTGAGGCCTTGGAGTGTGAGCACTTACACTGGGACACTGGACTGGCCTCGGTTAAATTGAGGTTTGAGCTGTGTGCATTAAGGAGAGACCATCAAGTGTTGTCCTTTTTCTGTGTTCCACATCCCATCCTGTGCATAAGTGGGCACTTTGTCTCTGCTGTGTGGAAAGGACTCACATTTGGCAAGTGGAAGGACCAGCCCCGGGGAGTCTGTGGTGTGGCTTTGGTGGCAATCTGCTGGATGATTTGTTTGCTGGCAGCAGCAGAGGTGCTTTGGGATCTGTTAATGTCGTGCTCTGGTTTTATCCTTTAGCATTTGCCGAACGGCGTGAGAGGAGCTTCAGCAGGTCCTGGAGTGACCCGACTCCCATCAAAGCTGATTCCTTCCATGATTCTCGAGAAAGTGAGTTCTGAGTCCTTTGAGCTTCCTCCTGTGGGCAGACCCTCCAGCAGTTGTTGGCTGGAGTCCCACTGGAGTAACTCCTCTGTGCCCTTCTGTCTTGTCTGTGATCCTTTTTTAGTTTCCTGAGATCGGAGCAGGTAACGCTCCAGGTGTATGTACCTGTTCATCTGTGTGTACCTGTATTTATTTGTAGAGCACCACTCATCCAACCTCAGTTTATTGAGCAGTTGCCACAGGGTACCCAGTGGTACAGCTCTCTTACAGCCCTCTGTTCCCATCATCCCTTATCCTCTTGGCACCAAAAAACCTCTCTGGAAGCTCACCAGTCCAAGGCTGCCTTTACCATAATGGGGCTAATGTGGCTTCCCATGCAGGAGCCCCTTCTGAGCTCTTTCCTAGCCTGGAATAGCTCAAGAGCACAGCTGATGAGATGGAGCTTTGATTTCCTGCACAGGTGATAGCTTGGGGCAATCTGATCTTCATTTGGGCTGCCAGGAATCCCTCTGGGAATCCCCAGTAATGCTGCCATGTTCTGCTTGAGGGGACTGAGATGCTGTTGTCTTCGTTTACAGGAAGGAATGCCAGCATCTTCCCACTGTATTCTTATAAAGGGAGTGGCTGTTTTACACAGATTTTATTGCAAGCCTGTAGGCAGGAGCTTGGTGGATGTGAGTTTGCCCATGGTGAAGTGCATTTCACTAATGAAATGACCTGATCTACCAGGTAAGCGCGAGATCTGGCCCTGCTAGGTGTAGGAGGCCCAGGTTGCAGGGGGAGGTGTGTGAAAGGCCAGGTTCAAAACATGACCCTGTTGTTTGGCAGTCTGACTCCTCCCTGCTCCCTCAGCTGCCCGAAGGCGGATGGAAAAGCCATGGAAAAGCCATGGAAAAGCCGTGGTTCACACAGGCTCCAGGCACTGCCCAGCGACACTCGGACATCCCCAAAGGCACAAACAGTGGCACCTCGGTTCTCTTTCCTCAGTCCAGCAACCATCTCTATTTTTAACCTTTAATGGTCAATTATATTCCTTCCAGATGTTTTTTTCCCCAGGAGGCATTGAAGGCCAACAGGTAAGGTCGATTTGGAGAGCAAGTTCAAGTCTACTGTTGCAATATGACTGTGTTTGTTGCAGCTGTCCTCACGCACGCTCTAAGACTTCTCTGCCAGGATCAGTCTGACCAACAAAGCAGATTTCGTTTATAATCCCTGAAAAGATGTAGTCAGAGCAGTAATTACTACAAGGAGACCAGCTTTGAAGTCTTTGGACTTTTGCTTATCAGCCTGGCAGTGCTGAAGTGTAGAGTCTGTCTGTGTTCTGTCTCTTTCCCCATTTCTGGAGTGACAGGGTGACTGTTGTGACTTAGCATTTGAAAACCAAGCTTGGTGACTGCAAGAGTGATGAAGTTCTGTGACTCGTGGTGTGAGCTCTCTGTGCACTCTTCATTTGTTACATGTTTGTCTGTTTGAAGACACCAGCCTCAGAGTGTGGGCTGGTCTGTCACTCTGTGGGTGACACGAAGGCACGAGTGTCGTGGCACCTCTTGTGAGAAAGCTGCCAAGGCAGGATGGAGTGGGGAAGGCTGTTCTGCCCCTGTAATGCTCCCTGTGTTCTGGCAGGCCATGACCTTCAGGATTCCTGTGGGACTCTGGATGGTGACTTTGACTTGAACTGGGAAGCAGAAAAGGAACTTGAAGCCATGGCATGTGATGGAGAAGACTTTATTCCACCAAAAATAATGGTGAGAGTTTCCAGCTCATGCTCTGCCTGCCCTTTCAGGGCTGCTAAGTTCAGGATCTTCATGGGAAGTCTGTTCTATAGGCACTGCCTCAGGTGTCTGTGAGGGTCACTCAGAGATGAACCAAGACATGACGTGGGTTCAGCTCTGTTATTGCTGGGGGTAATATGTTGGAAGAAAACTTTAAGGAGGGATCTGTAGTCCAAATTAGAGCAGGACTGACACCAACACAGAACCAAGTCAGCCTGAGGCTTGTTAACCCTGAAAATAGAGACCTGAGCACCACTGCCAGCTGTGCTCCCACAGCGAGGAACTGAGGGGCCTGGAACCACAGCAGAGTTCAGGCTCTGGTGCTGCTGGAGCCAGCTGAGGCTTCAGCCAGAGTTGTCAGGCACTGACCCCTGCAGCCCTGTGCCTGCTGTGCCTGGTGCAGTGCCAGCCCTAGGCTGGGGCCTGTGCAGGTCCCAGCAGACACTGAACACTCCCTACAGCCAAAAGGAGGTTTTGCAGGAGTGATCCTACAGCCATCCATGGTGGTGCACTAACTGCTCCATCCTCTGTGCTCCCCAGTCTCCCCTTTCCAGACTGTCCTGGGCCTGGTGCCTGAGGGCAGAGCTGTGTGCTCCAGTGTTGGGGGTCAAGGAGATGGTGACACTCAGGGGCACTTGGCAGGCCTGGGGGTGCTCTGGGCTGGAAACTCCATTGGGATGTGGATAGGCTGGGTTAGCTGCTACCTGGAGTAACACCTGAGAACAGCTGAACAGGGCACTGGTTTATGGCCTTTGTGCTTCTGTCCAGACTCTACTGCCTTCTCCTCATGCTGTTGCACCTTTTCTCCCATTTGCAGCTCATTTCTTCCAAGGTGCCCAAAGCAGAGTATGTCCCAACAATTATCCGCAGGGACGACCCGTCCATCATCCCCATCCTCTATGTAAGTAAATCAGTTCTGCTCTGCATGAGAACAGGAGTCACACAGAAATTTTTTTATTTCCCTAGTTCCAGTTAGGGTGACAAAACCTTGATGTGATTTGCAAAAGCTGTCAGGAAGGGGCTGAGGGTGTGTTGAACCCAGTTTTGGGGTCTGGGGTAGTTTTGTGGGAGCTCAGGTCTAGGTGGAACAGTCAGGTGGGGTGGAAATGGCACACGTGGGCTCTGGGCAGGCCCAGCCAAGCTGCATGGGAGGATTATCAAGGGGAGGCAGGGCAGGCATTGCCAGGCTTAGGGCTCCTCCTTATGCTCATCCTTGAGATAAGCAGCACCTCAGAGCTTGGCAGTGAACCACCAACCCCCAACACCCCACATGCAGTGGGGCATCCCTGTCAGTCTTTAATTTAATTCTGATTTTTCACTGGGAGTCTGGCCTGAGCAAGTATCTGAAACAGCAGAGAGGAGTCATGGGTTTCTTTTTCCTAATCATTTAATTTGCAAGGGAAGGTGGGACTGAGAGCCAGCAAGGCCAGTGTCTGTGTGCAGCAGGCAGTGCTGCTGGGGTTTAGCCTTGCCCCTCTTGCCTCTCTTCTTTGGAGGATTGTTCAGTTGTCCTGATGACCCTGCTGTGGCAGAGTGCAGCTCTTTCTCAGCCAGCTTGGACTGGGGAAAAGCCAGAGAGTAGCTGCAAAACATGGGCCAGATAGGCATTGCTGATGTTGAATGCATCTGAGGGACAGTCTGTGCTTTGGACATATCTGCAGGCTTCAGCTTCAAGCCTTTGGGTGGATTTGATCTTCATGGACTGTTCAGTCCTCAGCTTCTGTGCTGAAATGTGGTTTTGGGTGGGAGTTACTGCTGCTGTGACCAGCAGCCATCAGTTGGTGTAAATGTGCTCCTAAGGCATCCTTAGAATGGGATTGTGTGATTATTAGGGAGCTGGTGGAGTGACAGTGATCCTTTATATGTCTTCTGTCTTGGTTTCCAGGACCATGAACACGCCACCTTTGATGACATCCTGGGTATGCGAATGTTGCATCCTTTTCTTATCTCCTGCCCATTGCAAATGTAACCATCAATATTTTAGTCATTCAGCTGCCCTGTGCTTCAGCTGCCACTCACAGAGGTGTTTTTGTCACCCCAGTGACCCCTGACAGTCAGTCGGCTGCTCTTGGATGTGCTGCTGTAATAAACATTCGCTTCTGTTTTCTGTGCTAACTCATGGTTTGTGGCAGGGGAACTGAGGCACAGAGCAGCAGGTGCCTGTTCACTGTACCTGTGGGGGGGAGTGGGAGCAGTGACAGAGCGCCAGGAGGGCTGGGGCTGCTCCAGAGCTGTGGTCACTACAGAGCAGTGTCTGGTGCTGTTCCATCCCTTCTTTGCCCTGTCACCTGCTGACGTTTCCTGCCCCCCACAGCATCCTTGGCAGGTACCTTGGCATCCCTGCCAGCTCAGCTTCCTGCCCTCAGGACTAAGTGTAAAGAGATAAGATAAATTTTGAGCTTTGTCCATGGTTCATCTTTTCCAACGTGTTTGTTTCGGTTCTTTTGCAGAGGAAATAGAGAAGAAACTTAACATTTATAGGAAAGGCTGCAAAATCTGGAAGATGCTGATATTTTGCCAGGTACATGAAAGTTACTAAACACTTGGGTGATTTGTTACAAATTTGTCTTTTTCTATGGGGAAAGTGACATAGAGGAACCAATTTTACAAAGTCAGCTCTCATGAAAGTCACTGCCAAGGCACAGCTTTCACTTCCCATTTCCCAGACATGGAGCAGGCTCAAGTTGCTGTGACAGCAGGAAATCAAATCTGATTTAGTGAGGCCAAGTCAAGAGCTGGGCTGATTGTCTCAAGGAACCCCAGACAAACCAGTGTCAGCCTAGAAAGGATTCCAGAGACAGGAGCAAGCACTTACAGTGTCATAGTTATGGTGTGACAGGGACAGTGGTGTGTGTTCTGGGCCAGACTGGCAGGTGGCTCAGCTGGGAGCTGGAAGCCAGAGGATGCAGGAGAAGGGTCAGGCTGGAGCTGTGGCTGGGGCAGGTCCAGGCCCTGCAGGATTTGGGATTTGCTGGGGATTTCCTTCCTAAGTTTGTTGTTCCTTGTGGTGGTCTTCCTGTGGACTTCCCCAGCAGCTGTGCCATGGGAAGTGAGGGGGGTAACCTGACCTGACTCCTTCCATGTGCCCAGTGCTGCACAGGAGCAGCTTTACTGCACACTGACCTGGACATTGTGACTTTTAAAGTCCCTGGTGGTGTGGCAATCTGTTCATGCCTCCTGCTGCCCAGGTCCAGTTCCTCTGCAGTGCCAGCCCTTGCCTGCTGTCCCTGCTGTGCTCAGCTTCTCCTCTGCCCACACCCAGCATCCCCAAGTGACAGGGACTTTTTTATCTTCCCTATTACTCTCCAGCCACCCACGGTGGCGTTTTTAATCCATCATGGTGCCTTTCTAGAGTGATGTGGGCACAGAACAGCAAAACCCAGAGGATCCAACCCCAGCACACTGCCTGTGTGTGGATGTTCCCTGAGCATGTCCGCGGTGCAGGGCGGCCCTGCTCCCTTGTGGCACTTCTGGGAATGGCTGGGCAGGACAGGAAACGCATCCAGGGTTTGTTTCCTGGGGCCTTTGCAAAGGGGTCTCCATCTGTCTGTCTGTCTCTTGCAGGGAGGCCCCGGGCACTTATACTTGTTAAAGAACAAAGTCGCCACTTTTGCCAAAGTGGAGAAGGAGGAAGATCTGATCCTGTGAGTGTCTGTGTTGTCTTCTGGCCTTGCATGGCATTTTCTGCTGGGTTTGCTCAACGTTTGCAGCACATGGTGGAGCTGTGGAGTGAAGGGAGGAGAAGTGAAGGGACCTGGGGAGGTTTGGTCGGGGGATGAGAGGTGCTGAATAGCAGCTCACAGCTCATTCAGGGGCAACTGCAAAGGTGGCAGAGCTGAGCTTGTCCCTGGAGTGCTGCAGCCCTGTCACCAGGAGATTTATCCTTTAGTGTCTCTGGGGATAGAGACTGTCAAAAGAGGAAGGAAAAAATGATATTTCTTCAACTAAAAACAGCTTTGCTGACCAGAAATGTGAACATGCACCTCGAGCCTTTGGTGCTGTGATACCATTGCTAAGCTGGTGACTATGGCAGAAATCCAGTGTTCCCCCACAGCTGACCCTGGCCAGGGGGAAATGGAATTTCTCTCTGCAAAGCCTGCTCAAAGTCCAGCCTGTTACTGAGGAAACTTTTCACTAACATGCCAGCCTTCAGCTGGGAGTGCTGAGCAATTTTGCTGCTCCTTGCAGAGAGTAAAGCTTTGCCTGTTTTGCTGCCTACTCACTTGTGCTGGCTCAAACTTGCTTGGCTAACAGTGCCTGGCTGTGGGGGAGAGGATGTACACCAACCTGTTCCCACACAACTTTTTGTTGGCATGAGAACTGAGTATTAAAATCAACATCTGCTCAGCAATCTCATGCCCTGGCACAAACACTGGCTGTGGAATTCTCCAGCACGTGTGCACATCCACGATTCTGAGCACATCCCAGGCATAGCTGCTCCCAAGCTGATAAATAGGGATCTGCAGAAAGCTGTGAACACACAGCTGAAAGTTGGGGAGCTTGGAAATGAACATCTCCATCCAGCCTCTGTGTTCCTGGGAGGCAGTGCTGAGGAAAGCTGAGGCTGCAGTCTGTTTGGAATGCCCATGGAGGAATTTCTGGGCTTTAGAGCCCCCCAAAAGTCTGCTCCAGCCCTCTGCCTAGGGGAGGGGGTTGTGTTTCACATCCTCAGGCACTGAGTGCCTGGTCACAGTCACTGCACATCAAGTGGGGGTGACTGAGCAGCACCAAGCACAGGCTGACATGGAGCTGCCTGGGCTGTGTTGTCTCTCAGAACAATCTCTCCAGCTGTTCCTGCTGATTTCATGCCCTGGAAATGAACCAGTCCACTGATAACCCTCGTGGTCAGATAGGGCAGTTGTTCATACGGGAGAGAGGAAGCTGGAGGGGATGCTTGGTAAAACTGTCACTCCAGAAGCACTCCTGGGGGACTTTGCTCCCTTCTCCTCACCTTGGAGCTCCCTTGGCTCGATGGGCTGCTCCTCCTTCTCTGCCACATGACTTGGACCTGCTCCTCAGACGCTGGATCTGCCCCTGTTCTTCCTTGTCTGAGATCCAGTGTCTCTTCCTGGGCAGTTTCCTGCCCAGGTTACAAACCTTGGGCCCTGTCAGTGCTGTAAGCACACATCCTTGGCATTAATCATGGCTGTGAGGAGAGATTTACTTTTTTTTAAATGATGTGTTTGGTTTTTTCCAGCTTCTGGAAGAGGCTGAGCCGGCTGATGAGTAAAGTCAATCCTGAACCAAATATCATCCACATCATGGGCTGCTATGTTCTTGGAAACCCCAATGGGGAGAAGGTAGGAGCTTGTGGGTCACCCCTGGAATGTCTGCTGGGCCCAGGGAGGCCAGAGTCACAGTGGGAGCTCTAAACCTGCCTCTTCTGCTGGGTGGGAACGTGCTGCTGTCCTGTGAGTGGCAGAACCTCCCTCTGGATTGTGGGCAGGGGAGGAAGGATCACTGATGTGCAGGACAAATAACTGAAACCTTTGAGGAGAGGAGTTGTTCAAAGCACTTGGTTTATTTATTTACTGGTGAGATAGATGTTTTAAAGGACATGGGTGGAAGGTTTTCCAGAACAAAGATGGGCAATTCTGGGTTCTCAGGAGTCATCATTTTCAGCTGTTAACTCTGATATGTTTTCCTTTCAGCTATTTCAGAATCTGAAAAACTTAATGAATCCTTATAGGGTTGCCTTTGAGTCTCCACTTGAACTATCAGCTCAAGGTAATTTATTTCCTGTACAAAAACACACTGAGACACCCCTTGCTGACCAGTCTGCCTCCTTTGGGGGGCATCTTTGTGGAAAAGCAGTTTTGACTCCCTTAAATCTTGCCATGATCTTTGTTTTGCTTGTAACCACCTTGTGTAGTTCAGCTGCTGCTCCTGGCTTTCCCTTTGCAGTTCCTGCATATTTTCACATTTCAAATGCCCTGTTTGTTGTGCCTGAGGCTGCAGAGGCCTCTCCCAGGATCCTGGCAATGGAAAGGAGACAGCCTTTCAGTCTGAGTGTAGGAGAATCCATCATGATTAGGGCATGAGGAGTCTGTGAGGGAAATGCACAGAGAGCAGAGCCTTTCCTGGAGCCAGGTGAGCTGGGGTCTCTTCTCCAGCACTCAAACCACTGGCACCAAGTGAATTGTGTCAATAAGCAACTGGGATATGGCCCATCAGAGCTATTCTACAGCCCAGTCTGCTGGCCCTTTTCTCTTTTATTTCCTGTAGCTCAAGATATTTCAAGAAGCTACAGGATTTTTCCAGTTTGCTGATCAATGTCAGTAATTCACAGTGCAGTTTCACAAGCAACACATTCTGAATTTGCCCATGTACTTTTATCTTTGCTGTAGTTCTTGGCAGATAAAACCATGCAGGATTCAGCTGTAGGCACTTCCCTGCTGCCCACTGCTCTGGTCTCAGCACTGCTGGGTTTTTCTTACCTCCTTTCACCCTCAGGAATGTGCAGGAGTTGAGCACATTGGTGCTTAACTGTGCAGAGTTCACAGAATTGCAGAGTTCACAGAATCACAGTCACAGATTGGTTTGGGTTGGGAAGGACCTCAGGGATGACCCAGTTCCAGCCTGCCATGGGCAGGGACCCCTCCCTCTAGCCCAGGCCGTTCAGTGCTCTGTGCATGATCAGTTCAGCTGCACACGGTGCCTGCACAGGGCCCAGAGCAAACAGGCTCGGACACGCTGCAGGAGCAGCTTGCAGGGAAATTCCTGGCTCTGTGGGCAGCTCAGCAGACCAGGCAGGGGCTTCTGTGTGCAGGCATTAAAGCAGCTGAGCTTTTAGGAGGCTGGGCTGAAGAATACGTCTGAATTTATCCCCTTGATCAGTCTGGGACATACTAAGAGTGTACCCTCGTAATCCTTTGCAAAGTCATCTAAAACTAATCTTAATCAGGCCTCACAAGTGAAAATCCCCTCCTTGAGCCCTGTCTGAGTGCAGGGTTGTTTGCCCTTGTGTTTTCAAATGCCCCTTCTGGCTGCCTGTGAGATTCCCTTCAATCAGAAGGGCTGGGGACACAGCTGGCACTGGTGTGTGCTGGGAGCTCATTGCTGGGAGCACAGACAGGATCAGGACAGGGTGGCCTCATAATTTAAAAAAATATGTATTTTTTAATTTGAATTTTAAGTGTTAATTATTTTTAGTGTTTCTTTACAAGGAGTTAACTCTTGGTTTACAGCTTCTGAAGTCCCTGTGCCTCATGCAGGCTGTGGCTGATCCTTTTCAGCCCCCAGCTCCCCTGAGCACTCAGAGCAAAGAGGTCAAAGTCTGGAGACAGACTTTGTGCTCAGTTCCTGCCCCCAGAGACAAACCCTGCTAAGGGATTACAGGGAGCTGTTCACGGTTGAGGAGATCTAAAAGATGTTTGGTTCTCACGGGCCCCTCCACACGCCCAGTGTCAGTTTTTGCCGTGCATGGGTCCCTGTGCCCTGCCCACAGCAGGGCTGGGGGTTTGTGCTGCTGTGCTGTGTCACCTCTGCCTCGTGCTCCTGTCAGGGCGTGACCCCTCTGCCTCCTTTCACTTCTAGGTAAGCAAATGATTGAGACTTACTTTGACTTCCGCCTTTACCGCCTCTGGAAGACCCGCCAGCACTCCAAACTATTGGATTACGATGACATTTTATGAGCTGGAGAAGACTTTGCAAGAGGAAGCTCATCACCAGTGTCCAAGAAGTCATGCTTTACTGCAGAGAGACTTTTTTATTGGCACAGGGAGCCCTTCACAGCCCTACGGGAGGCAGCAGTGCTAAAGGGAGGGAAGGAGGAGCCCTCGGAAGTGTCGCAGGAAAAGTCTCCTGGGCCGAGAGAGACTGGAGGGAGGGGTGGCAGTGACACCTCGCTGGCCTCAGGCCGAGCCGGGGGGCCTCAGGAGGAGCTGTGTGAAACAAGGACAGGATGGAGTTCCTGGCAGAACTGAGCTGTTTTGGGTCAGAATGGGCCAGATTTGATTCCAGGTCCTTTTAAAGACTTTTGAAGCTCAGGTTTTCTTACAAAAAAAAAAAAAACAAAACAAAAAACCACAAACCCAGTTAACCCGTGCACTACAGCAAAGAAGTCACCAGAGCACAGAGGGAGCAGGGGGTTGTCCTGGTGGGACTTTCTGTGCTGGGAGTCCTGGAGAGCAAGGACTGCTACACCTACTCCTGCAAGCTTAGAGCAAGATGATCCCATTTCCATGTGAATATATACTGGGATATAGAATTGAAATCTTTTTTTTGTTTGTTTTGTTTAATAGATAATAAGTGCAATTTTTATAGCGAGGGAGGGGGTAAAATCCCTCCTGATATTTAATTAGTTAAAAATAACACACCATAACCAATAGATGAGGTATTTTTGGTCTGCTTGAAAATATATTCAGAATGGTAATATATCTTCTGTAGACATATTTAATCACCAGCAAACATGGTTTTAACATAAGTTAGCAGACCCTGCATGTCTGCTGCATTGGTTTGGTTCCTTTCAGAGTAGCTGTGCTGCACTACCTGTATGTGCTGTCACGAATGTATAGTTCTCCTCCAGTTAGCCACAACTTCATTACTTTCTATTTTGCTGCTTGCAAAACTATGGAACTTTAGTTTTGCTGAAATACTTTAGGTTAGGAACACGGGCCCTGGCTGGGAAGCCTCTGTCAGGCTCGCTTTGGTATAAAAATGAATTAGAAATTAATAGCCATGATAATTAATTGCTCATGCCAGTGTTTTGCTGTGTGTTGGGAGAGGAGCTCTCTTCCTCTGTGAAGACCCCTCTGAGGCATTTGGGAGAAATGCTTCTGGAGGGACACAGCATGGGCTTGGAGCATGAGTTTGACTCTTCTCTGTTCACTTGATTGCCAGTTGTTTGTGCATAACCCACCCCTTTTCCCCTGACCTGTTTCTTGGTCTGAGCTGCTCAGCCCCTTCCTGTGTAGGACAGAGAAAACCCTGAGCTCTGTCAGAGCAGCCTCAGAGCCCAGGTCTGTACTTGATATTTGATGGTCTCTTTTGGAATCTATTTATTTTCGTTAGGTTAGGTAAGGGGGTGCTTTTTTGGTTTTGGGGATGGGGCTTTTTTCACATTCTGCTGTCCTTTCAGAGGACAAATAGTACTTAGAGTCTGTGTGGGTCACTGGCAATTCTGGGAGGTGACACAAGTGATTTCTTTTACAAGCAAAGGAAGTAACAGGGAAGGATTACCTTATTTTCCTGATTTCCTGGTATCTCAAATTTATTGATTGTGAGGTGAAGGAAAATACATGTACAAATCTTCTTTTAACTACTTACAAAGAGAAGTTGGTGTTCTGATCTGTAGAGTCCTCCTTCCCCTGTGCCATACCTGTGGTTGTGATTTTGGGGAGCAGGCCCCTGGCTAGAACTGCTGAACCCTTTACATTTAGAGCAGTTTTAGAGCAAAACTTTTGAAAAAATAATGTACATACAGTAAGGAGAGGAATAGGTGGAGAGAAATAGTTTAAATAGTTTTAAAGTCACTGGAAGCCACACAGACAGGTGTGGGCTGTTGCCTCCCCCAGGTTGGGAGCTTTGGTAGCCACGTCTCATCCCTGGACTCAGTCAGGTTTGCCAGACTTACAATGAAGGGGAGAACAGGCACAAGTCTGTAGCTTTTGGAAGAAAATTCCAGATATAAAAGAACCCCAAATTTATGCCAATTATTGTTTAACATTGGAGCTTCCACCAGCTCTGTGGTGAGAGGTGGGAGCCAGAGGTGCAATGAAAGCACAAAGTCACGTTATCTGGAAAAGGAAATGGTTGTGGGAGGACTAAAATGCTGACACAAAACTCTCTCCCTTTCTGACCCTTTCACCTCCTAAATGGAGACAGGCAAACTGTTCTTCCTTCCTCAAATCCCAATTCAGTCAACTTGGTAGCATGAATGTAGCATTGTGGAACTATTGAAAATCTTATTTAACCCCAAAGGGCCCATTTATGTATCCACTTGAGTGATTTCTCTGTAGAACTATTGTTGTATATCCTCACTGACCACTTGTAGTACTTGGAGTGCAAAGTAGAAGGTAGATTGTACAGTAATTTCTGTGTTGGAATGGACACTATGGACTGTTCTCCTGGTGCAGTTTATGGGATATGACAACTGATGACTGCATTTCCCTCCAAAGATCTATATTCCTCATAGCTTGTGATGTTTATGACATGAACATATTTTTTTCCTTTGTAGCATTCATTTGCCTAAAGAGATGAAATTCTCTCAGAGCTGTGACTGGAATAGAGTTGTGATGTTTGATGTCCTGTGTGTGGCAGCATCCTTGGAGTTAACCACTGGTGACAGAGGAAAACACTTTTATTCCCCTTTTTCACTGGTGAAGTTTTTCAGGTGGCTGCTGGGAAAGAAAGGGGTTGGCAGAGGCAAATAAAAATTGTAATTATTAAACTTTAGAAGTAAAAATAGAGCCTGGAATTTCCTCAGTCACATCAGCCTGTAAAGGATGATGGTCCCAGCCAGGACAGCTCCAAGGCCCAGTGTGTTCCTCACCCCGTGCCCCTGAGCATCTCCTGGGAATGCCAGGGCAGTGCTCCTGGCTCAGCTCCCTGTGCCCCTGCAGTGACCCCGGCGGTGCAGGGGCTCCCCACAGTGCCCTGCCCGGGCAGCTCTGGCTGCTGGGCACCCAGACAATCTGGCATTCCACTCCTACCTGTTCCCTCAGCGCTCGGCCCCTGCTCTCGGGGTGTGTCCGGAACCCGTTCTGTCCTGTGCCGCCGGCAGTTCCGTGTGCTGCGCGAGGAGCAGCTCCCTGCCCGCTGCCCGTCCCACCAGGGCACTGCTCCTCTGGGCTCTGCAGGTGCCTTCAGCAGGGGCAGGAGGGTGGGGACACCTCTGAAGAGAAGCAGATTAAACCCAGATGGCTGAGCTGGGGGCCAGCCCTGGCTGTTCACCAGCCACGGGTGGGGTTTGTGCTGCTCTTGCTGGGGGCCGGGTGGGCTGTGACCCTGGGGGGAGGTGTTAGCACACCCGTTAAATGTGATAAATGTGTTACGGCCCGGGCTGACAGTGTCTCCTCCAGGAGAGGAGGGTGGCAGGAAGGGCCCCTGCTGTCCCAGCCCTGCTCCTCAGCCTGGCTCGTGTGCTGGGAGTGGCTCCATGATGTTCTCTGGTGCCTGCAGGGAATGTTCACTCAGCTGGAGAGGCCTGGGGGATTATTGGCTCTGTGGATGTGGCACTTCCAGAGAAGCTTTTCTCTTTTCCTCTTGTTCGGCTGGGAAGGACAGGGAAGAAGAAAATTCAAGTTATCCATGGAATGTAGAAATAGGTAGAAACAGATAAAGCTTTTTGCACCTCTGCTCGTGCTGTACCCACCAGCTTCCCTTTGCAGTTGACCTCCAGGCCTGGGATGGGAAACATGAATTCCCAGATAATCTCTTCCTGTGTTAAAAAACAAAAGCAGAAAAATCCTTGTAGCTCCAGCAAAACATGACTGCAAAAGGTACCCAGCCAGCTCATCCTGCCTGTGTGCTCATCTGTGCCACTCTGCTGTGGGATCCACCTGCTCCCACCTCTGGAGCCACCAGAGCCAGTGCAGGAGCTCGGCCTCTGGGCAGGAAACTCCAGGAAGGAATTTATTCTTCATTCCTCAGCCTGGACTTGCTGCCTGGAGCTCAGGACAGAGTTCCTGCTTCCCGTCGTGTCCCTGTGCTCCCATGTCCTCGCCCCCAGGCTGTCCCCAGCTCTGGGGGATGCTCTGTGTGCAGGGAGCGGGGAGGCTGGGATGTGTCCAGCTGCACTCGGGATCCTGGCACAGACCCACCCCACAAGCAGCTCCTGTGGCCAGGCTCTGCTGCCAGGGCTGCTCGGCACCCTCAGCAGCACAAGTGGAGTTGGCTGAAGGAATGGAAAATGCTGGGTATAAACAGCCAGCCTGGCAGGATCTGGGAGCCTCTCCTTAATCCCATCCAGTGTTAATCCCACTGAGGGGAGTGCCAGGCTCACTCTGCTCTCCTGGTCTGAGTGTGAACATGCAGCCTCTCAAGCTGGTTCGAGTCACACTTGGCTATTATTAATGTCTTAGTCCAGGATAAGATATGTTACTGTACGAGTGAGAAAATCCTTCCAGGGCCCTTCCAGTTGGCACCTGTTCTCAGAACCCTCCACCAGGGATGTGCTGGGCTGTGTCCTCCTTCTTGGGGAGCCGGGCCCCACTGCCAGGTGGGCTCAGGTAAAGCTCATCTTAGGTCAAGCTGAGTTGCTCTGTGCTCTGGGTTTTGCTGTGCCCGTCCCTGGAGCTAGGGACAGCCCTTCCCGAGGATGCCAGTGTCCTCCCAAGGGATATTGAGTGGTGATACCATTTTCCACATCATCTGTAAAGACTTGTGATCCTGTATTTTGTCCCACTGATCACAGCCTATCCCTGGCTTTCTGCATCTTCCATGGAAGTGTTTTTTAATTCTCATTTGGGAAACACAAGCCAAAGTCAACTGGAAACTGTTACTGGCAATTCAGCCTGTTAATGATCTCTGTGGGAGCTGAGGGAGTAAATGGTTGGTTTAATGGCCATGACCCTGATTGGCATCACTGTTATTCCCAGGTGATCCTGCTGTGTCATCGGCACACTTAATGGTAAGGTAACCTCTTGCTGGGGCAGTGCATGATCTCTAAAGAGCACCAGGAACCAGCAGCAGCTTTGGTTCAGAAGTAACTTTAGCCCAATTTACTGCCAGTCAGTGTGAGAAATGTAAAGACTGAAAGGAATAAACTTTGTGGACATTAAATGTAAAGAATCCATCTGAAGAGAAACTACATTGCTTTTTTCCATAAATGTTTAGTAAATATTAAAGAACTAATGCAACCTAATAATTTTTCACAGTATTGTATTGCTTTTAGAGTATCCATAAAAGTGACATAGGCAAGGACAGACAAGACCCATTGCAGGCTGTTGCCCTGCTTTCCGAGAATGGGGATAATTATCAGTTCATTGGGCATTCCAGGCTTCCTTATCTCAGCATCCCAGTGGCCTGGTGATAATCCCAGCAGGAGTGCCCCATAAACCTTTAGCAGGAGGAGCCTCTCCACCTGCACTGCTGAGCTGAGAGAGACCCCCAAGCACCCGATGGAGCCACATGCTGGTCCCATGTCCCAGGTGCTGGTCCCATGTCCCCAGGTGGTCCCATGTCCCATGCTGGCCTGTGTCCAGTGTGTCCTTCCCAGGTGTGGTCCTGTCCCAGTGTCCCAGTCCAGGTGTGTCCCATATCCCAGGTGGGCTTCCGTCTGGTACCATATCCCAGCTGTGGCCCATGTCACATGTGTTGGTCCCATGTCCCAGGTGGTCCCGTGTCCCCAGGTGGTCCCATATCCCAGGTCCTGGTCCCATACCCCAGGTGTGGTCCCATGTCCCAGGTGTGGTCCCATGTCCTGGGGTGGTCCCTGCTGTGCTTTTCCCCGTCTCCACAGCCACGTCCTCGGGCACAGCCCCTGCTCTGCTCCCCACTCTCCTCCCAGGGTCCCCAGGGATGTACCTGGGGAATATTTCTCACCTGGGTGACATCTGAGCTGCTGCTGAGGCTGTAGATGGGTCACTGGGCCAGGGACTGGTCACTGCCACCATCCCCTGGTCTCTGGCTCAGGACCAGCTCAGCTGCACATTGGGTGGATTCAAAAAGCTTGAGTGGAAAGGGGGGCGTTATGGGATAATTGGTGTCTAATTTATATTTTTAGTGCTAATTCTCCATGGTAGTCCTACAGACCCACCTACGGGGTGCTGTAAAGGTGGAGCTGGTGCAGAGCTGGGAATTCAAGGACAGGGATCTTTGCCCTTACCTTTGGAATGCCCTAAAAGCCTCAGAGATAAACACAGCCAAGTGAGGCCCCTGAGCAGGGATCCTGCTCCCTGCTGTGCCCTGTGCTCAGACCTGACCTGGCTGGGGTTCAGGTGGGAGTGGCTGAAGGAACCGAGCGGGTTTGGTGTCCCCATCCCAGGGAACCAGGCTGGAGTCAAACCCGAATGTGCTGAATGGGCTGTAGCTTTTCTGCTGTGCATTTCCTGTTGCTCTTTAATAACTCTATTCCTGGAACTGGGGTGACTTCAGTTGTAATACCAAGCAACAACACAACCTTAGCTCTCCAGGGCTGGGAGCCAGTGCCCTTTGGGGATCTTTTTCCCCTCCGAGTTCAGGCACCGATTTTCATTTCTAGCCCCCTTTGCTTCTGCAGAGTGAGGGAACATCAGAAGCCTTCTGAAAAGAAAACTCGTGCCTGAGTAGCAAGGAGAAAAGGAAACAGGGAAAATGGGTCTGGTAAATGTGGAGAAGGACAGGTTATGTCCAAGTAATGCCCTTTAACTCAGATATTGAGCAAGTTTCTTATACTCAAATGAGAAAAAGAAACAATGTTATCAAAATAATGGGGGAGCCCCAGACCACTTCAGAGGAATTGCCCAGTTGGCAAACCTTGTGAAGATAAACCACTCTGCTGATTCTGCCTCTGCTCTCTGTGGAGTTCAGAAGAAGCTGACAGTGTCCTGCTGCTTTCCCAAATCCAGCTTGAGTGCAGGGCAGTGTGGCTGCAGCCATCTGTGCTGGGTCCACACAGCCGTGCCTGGCACGTCTGAGCTCTCGGGGCCTCCTTGCTCCCTCCTCCCATCCCAGCTGGAAGCTGAAGGCACAGCAGGGGCATAAGGAGCTGGAAATGCTGGGCCCAAGAGAGCCCAGGGGTTGGAGAGTCCCAGCCTGGGACAAGCTGGTTTGGGGCCAAAATGGTGTTGAGGTTAATGGAGAGTTTTGAAAACAAAGACTGTGGTCTCCAAGGTCTCGGTGGGCCCTGGAGCAGCAGGTTGGCTCCTTGGAAAAGTGAGAAGGAGGTTACAGTGACCCCAGCACTCTCATTGATGTTTCTGGCTGTTGCTGCTGTCCAGGCATGGGGCCAGCCCTGCCTGACTCGGGAGCTCTCTGCCATCTCTGCTGCCTCGGGTTTCTCTGGGGCTCTGCTGCTTTGTGTGGGATAACCAGGCCTCAAGTACACAAATGTTTCTAGGGCTAAAGACATGATTTAATAAAAAGAGATGTTTCTGGGAAAGCTGTTTTTTCTCTTTTTGGTTTGTTTTTTTTTTTTTTTTTTTTTTTTTTTTTTTTTTTTTGTGGTTGTTGTCATTCTCTGGCTGAGTTTATAGACCCAGGAAGCGGCACTTGGCAGATGCTGTGTGAGGGAAATGATGTGTGATGAACCTGTGATGCAGGTGAGGGACCTACAGGCACTGGGCACCTCTGTATGGCAGCAGCTGAACACACAGGAGCAGAGCTCCAGAGGAACAAGAGGCCCAGGTGCAGCTAAGAGGAAAGCAAAAAATCCTGGTAATTTAAACAAGGGACCATCTGAGAGCCACAAATCCAGTCATGGGGATAGGACAGGGGATAGCTCAGAGTGATTCAGGTTCCAGCAGCATCTGTGGCTTAGTGAGCATGGGGTGCTAAGGAATTTAGAGCGCATTAGGGATTGTGCCTCTTCCTGGGAGGAAGCTAATCCCTGAGCACCCTCCCAGACCCAGAAACAGAGTCCTGGAGAAATCCCACGGAGGTTAAAGGCCTGGTAATCCCCTTGGGGAAAACAGACCGGCTCCAAAACACGGCACATCCCCAGAAGGGCAGAAGGCAATGAATAAATTCTGATAAACCACTTTCTCTCTCAAGGGCCTGTTTGAGTGAATTGTCAAAGGGAGCAGCCCTGGCTTGAACTCCCAGCTGCAATTTTCCTCTTATCTCCAATGCTGACAGTCACCTGCATGTTCATCTTCTGATAAATGTGGTAACTGCAGCCCCTCAGCACAAAGAGAAACAGGCTGGACAGCTCTGTCATTTGAGCCATTTTTCCTCAGCCCTGGGAACACTCAGCCTCCATTTCTCCATCCTCCCCATTTGGGGATTTTTCTCCGTGTGCCACCACCAGAGTGAGGTGGGATGTGCAATATTCACCTCAGCTGTGTGATAGATGACAGAAATCACCTTTAATTCCTCACTACCCACTACACAGCCTTGTGGCACCACTGCTGCCTGGAGGGCCTGGTGCCCAGAAGGATGGTCTTTATTCTTTATCCTTTATCCTGGAACCATTACATGAGTCCTGGTTTTAAATCAGCACCATGAGGTACAAGTCAGATTTGCTGGAGAAGCCCAGTTACAAGGGATTACTTTTCCTTATTGCTTCTTCCCTCTCCCTTGGTGTTCTGTTCCACACACTGGGTGATGGACACGAACTGGAGTGGGAGCAGTGCAGGTGACCTGAGTTTCAGGTGAACTCACACAGAGTCGTGCTGGGCCCTGCTCTCTCCCTGTCCCCTCGTCCCCTGGCTGTCCTTGGGGCTGTTCCTCAGATCCAGCCCCTGTCGTGCTGTATCTGCCAAGTCCTCTTGCAGCTCCGCAGCCACATCAGCCATGCCCCGGCCCTGTCTGCGCCCCGCGGGGGCACTGTCATCACAGCCTCCCAGGGCTGGCCCCTGTCATCATCACACCTGGGTTTTGTAATCCGGCGTTCCTTCTTGTGCCAAAATACGAGCGGGATTCCCGGGAGCCTCTGAGTACCCGCGCCGGGCACTGGGCCGGCTCCCCCGCGGCTGTGAGCACAGCGGAGCCGGGTTTTAGCTCCAGGGCTCTGCTGCCCGGCCAAGTCTCACTGCCCAGCCCTTGACACCGTTTCACTGACTCAGCCGAGGCTTCGAGCAGTTGTCAGAAATGATAGAAGGCTCTCAAATCCTGACTGGCAGGGGAGGGGATGAATAATGGCTCGATTTATTGTTTTGTTCTAAAGGCAGGAGGGCATGCAGTAAAACTAGCAGATGTCAGGTTCAATGCCCACAAAGGGAGGCGTTTTCTTTGCGCCAGGTGCAGCAAAACTGTGTGGGATTCATTATTTAAGGATTTACGGGCTTTACACAGGCTCAAAAGCCAACCAGACAAGACCACGAAAGAGAAATCCATTGAGATCTCCGAGGACAAAGGCACATTGTTGGCTCTGGACGTGCCTGAGCCATGAGTCACCAGAGGCGGGGAAATGTCTCTGCCCGCTCGCCCCGCTCTTTATCCTCAGCCCCGGGCACCCGCTGCGGCCCGGCGAGGGCTGGAGGCAGATGGTGCGTGATGGCCCCGTGCTTGAGGGGGTACGGCAGGTCATGGGCCAGCCTCCATCACCCCGGAGTTATTTAAGGTGAGAGGCACGGAGCTGCCTCCGCCCCAGAGCGCCGCTTTGAGCAGCGCAGCTCCGCGGGGCGCACAGCCCAGCCGGGCACCCGGCACAGGCAATAAAAGCTATTTCCAGGGGTATCATTTCCAGGTCGAGTTTGAATTGCTCTGTTGTGGCTCAGGAGTGCAAAGGTAGGAGCCTTATCAGCAGGATACGGAGCTGCTCCCGTAAACACACCTGTGCTTTCGGCACCCAGCGGGGGCAGCCGCCCGTGCCGGGCGCGGCTCCGGGACCTCCCCGAGTCCTGCCCAAAGGTTATTTTATGTCACGGCGCGCCGTGTCCCCCGAGTCTCCCAGGCGAGGATCTGGGAGGTGTGGGAAGTGCTGCGCCGCCGAGCGATGGTTTCCTGATTGCACTCTTCCCAAAGACACCTGCGGGCGGCTGATAACAGGCGCTGACTGGAAATAACGCCGCGGCGGCACTTTTGTGTCCAAGTGGCTGTCAATGAATCACTGAATAGCTGGGGCTGGAAGGGACCTCTGGAGATCAGCCCTCTACCAAGACAGGGTCACCCGGAGCAGGTGACACAGGACCGTGTCCGGGTGGGTTTGGGATGTCTCCAGAGAGGGACACGCCACCACCTCCCTGGTCTTTGCAAAGAAGAGCAAAATAGGAAAAGTGTTCTCCCGCTCTGCTACCACGTGCCACGGAAAACTTCAGTGGTGTCTAACAGAGTTCTCCCTAAAAACTCCTCTGACGGTCCGGGTACCACAGACTCTGCTCCGGGGTCCGGGGCTGGCTCCCTGCTCCCGCCCAGGGACCTGCCCCGCCTGCGACGGCAGCCCACATCCCAAGGGTGACCCTGAAAGGCGTTTTTCGATCCCGTCCTCGGCTGGCACCTGACGGATCAGTCCGGGATGGGGGAATGGGCAAATATGGGTGTTCTGGGATTCTGTGTCGGCCACCATGGCTCGTGTCCCGGGCCGGCGGTCTCCTGTGTGACGGGAGGGCGATGCGAGTTCCCAGCGGGGATACGGGGATGCCTCAGCTCACACCACCGCGCCCGGGAGCCGCCGCTGTCCCGCGGCTCCGGGGCCCTTCCCCGGGCAGCGGAGCGGAGCGCCGAGCCCGGCCCGGAGCCGGCCGGCAGCGGCGCAGCCCCGGCCCCGCCCCGCCCCGCGGGGCCGGCCCTGCCCGGCCCGGGGCGGGGCCGCGGGGCCGCCCCGGTGCAGCGGGGCCCGGCCCGCAGAGCCCCAGCGCCGCCGCCATGAGCAGCGCGGAGCCGCCGCTCGGCGCCGGGCCGCGGGCAGCGCCCGCCTGGCAGCGGGAGATCCTGGAGCGCAAGCGGGCCAAGCTGGCCGGGGCGGGCGGCGAGCCCGAGCCCCCGGCCGGGGAGCGGCTGGTGGTGGCGGAGAGCCTGGGCCCGCTCCGCGAGAACCCCTTCATGCGGCTGGAGAGCGAGCGGCGCCGGCTGCGGCAGGGGCGGCCCGGGCCCGCCGGCGCGGCGCGGCCGCTGCAGCAGCTGCTGGAGCTGTACAGCGCCGTGCCCGGCATCCGCACCATCCGCGCCGACAACATCCTCATCATAGAGTCCCGCGCCGACCCCGCCGCCTGCTTCGCCGCGGGGGACGCGCCGCCCGCCCGCCGCCGGGACCCGGCCGGCGCCGACCCGCTGCGGGAGCTGCTGGCCCGGCGCGGCGCCGCGCTCGCCGAAATCCGCGCCGACCAGGTCGTCATCTACGAGACGGCCGAGCCGCCGGAGCCGCTCGAGGCGGCCGAGCCGGGCACCGTCAGCCGTCTCTTGGAGAAGTTCGGGCAGCGGCCGCGGGGCCGCCGTCGCCGCGTCGGGGACGCGCTGACCGGGACCGGCGGGGCCGCGGCTCCGCCGCAGGTGGGACCGGGCGCTGCTCGGGCCGCCCCGCCCGCTCCGCCCGCGGGGCCCGGCTCGCCCCGCGCCCCCGCGCCCCTCCAGAAGGGACCCGGCTTTCCCCGGGCTCCGGCGCCAAAGGCAGGACCGGCATCTCCGCCGGCGGTCCCGGCCACCCCTCCGCCGCTCCCGGCTCCCCCCCGGGCTGCCGCCCCCCCAGCGGTGCCGGTGGCCCCCCAGCCCGCTGTCCTGCAGCCGGCTCCACCCCGGGCTGCCACCCCTCCGCCCGCGGCCCCCCCACGGGTTGTCACTCCCACACCCACTGTTCCCCCTCGGGCTGTCACCCCCCAACCGACCCGCACTCCGGCTGCACCCCAACCCCCCGGCACTCCCCGGGCTGTCACCCCCCAACCGACCCCGGCACCTCCCCGGGCTGTCACCCCCCAACCGACCGCACCCCCCGGCTGTCCCCCCCACCACCCGGCCTCCCCGGGCTGTCACCCCCCAGCCCGCGCCACCTCTCCGGGCAGTCACGCCCCAGCCCGTGCCCCCCCAGCCCGCCCCGGCTCCCCCCCGGGCTGCAGCCCCCCAGGCGGTCCCAGCTGCCCCCAAGGCTGCTGCCCCTCAGGCCAACTGCTTTCTCCACAAGATCAGCTCCAACTCCTTCACGGTCACGCCCCGCGGGCAGCCCCCCAGCACCCGCGTCCCCGAGCCCGCTGCTGTCCCCGCCGGCCGCCCCGCAACGCCCAAGGGGCCACCAGTGCCATCCGCCAGCCCTGCCCATGCCAGAACCAACGCCAGGAGGCCAAAGCCGGAGGAGGCCGAAGTGGCCGTGTCGCCCCTGCCCAGTGCCAGTCCGGCCCCCAGTGCCACCGGCGCCACTCGGCCGCTCTCCGCCTCAGCCCCCCGAGCCGGGGGCTCCTTCGAAATCCACCCGGCCCCCAAGCCCGACTTGGCGGCCATCCCAGCCCATGACCTGCAGGCACAGGCTCTGGCCAAGCTGCGCCTGAATTCGCGCAATTCCTTCGTCTTCGTGCCCCGGCGGGAGGGCAGCCCGGCTCCGACTGCCAGGCCAGGGCCAGCACCACCGCCCTCGGAGGAGAAGGCCCAGGAGCCCCCGAGGGCTTCCGCCCCGGAGCAGGAAGAGCCCATCACTTCCCCGCCGGCGCCTCTGGATCCCTCGGTACCCGTGACTTACATCGATGACATTGTGGAGCCGGACGGCGGGGAGCTTCTTCCCAGGGCTGGCCCAGCTGCCAGGACGGGCACTTTGGCGGATCAGCCCAGAGGAGCTGGCCCCGACCTGGAGATGGAGTTTTCCTCCGTGCCCCTCTACAGACCGCACTCTGCCCCCCAGCAGAGGGGAGGCAGCACCTTCACTGTCGTGCCCAAAAGGAAGCCCGTGGCCCCGGGGCTGCAGGCTCTCGCCGATGCCAGCGGAAGGCCACAGCGGGAGGAAGAGGAGGAGGAGGAGGAGAGCAAAGGAAGAGGCAAAGCCGTGGAGAACGCTGATGGGCCCCAAGTGGGGATATCCCATAAAAAGCGCTACCCCACGGTGAACGAGATTGAAGTGATCGGGGGGTACCTGTCCCTGGAGAGGTCCTGCATGAGCAAGACGGGCTCGCGCCGCAAGAAGGTAACTGGGCACCTGTGTGCTCTGCAGCCAGGCTGGAAGGGCCCGCTGCTGCTTTGGGTTTGGCTTCTCACCAGGCACTGGTAGGAACACGGGCAGTGTGTTTGCCCCCTGCGGCAGCCACAGGCTGTCCTCAGAGCCTCTGGCTGAAGAGGGTAAAATGTACTCAGAAGTGAAGCCTTGGGGCAAACAGGAGAGGGAAGGTGGAACTCCACCACACTGATGCGAAGAACATTTCAGAATGGTGAGGAAGGAACCAGGGATTAAAATTTCTCATGGTGTCCAATATTAGGAGAGTTTGCAACTCTTTTGCAAGCCCAGTTTTGTTTGCTTTTACGGTGTCCTGGAACTTTAAAGGGAGCCTGAGGACCACAGGCTCCCACTGGGAGATGGAACTTGGACTATTAAACAGAATTTGCCCTCAGGGAGGGGGCCCTGGGTGCTGTCCCACAAAGCAGCTGAGGGTGGGATATGCCCTGTCATAACTGCAGGGCCTCTCCCACCCCATCCCTTCTTGGAGATATAATAATGGAAAGTAAAGTATTTCAGGAATTGAGGAAATCAGGGGGAGCTGTGTGGTTTGAACAGCTGTGGGCTTGCCCTCCTGCTCTCCTCCCTGTGTCTGTGTTGAGCTGCCAGTGGTCACTTGGGCAGCGTGGCATTGGCGTCTTCCCTGCATTAGCGATCTATTGATAGAGGCTCAAGAATTGGGTCTCGATTAGGCAAAAAGAGATCAGCAAGAACTTAACTCCCATTGATAGGATTACACCACCTGCCCTTTCTGAATGTGCAGCAACAGCTCTGGAGATCCAAGAGACGCTGGTTGCTCCAAATGCCTTTGGAGTGAGTGAATGCCAGATTTTCTCACAGTTTGGGGAGCAGCGTAGATCCTTGTGAGCCCTGAATTGAGAATTAATCTTTGTAGGGCTTGGTGAAATGCATCTGGACGTGATAAGAGGAGTGGGGGAGAGTTGTTGTGTTCTGAAAGTGGCACGCTGAGGTGGCAGATCCCGACTTTTAGGGCTGTGATGTGACGTGTTTGTCCATAGTGGGAACTGCTGTTGGACATTTCCAAATCCAAGTAGATAACTGAGGGACTGAGTGCACATGGGTGCCTGAGGCACTGAGCATTATAATTTGAGGAAATCCTTTGAGCAGGATGCATCTCATTTGGAGGGAGGCACAGAGTGCTGCTTCCCTGGCTTAATGCTGTCAAATTCCTCCCTAAGCACATGCAGCCTGTGGTAATTTGATGGTGACTAATGCAGGGAGCAGGTCTGAAGCACCTTGAGATCCAGAGCAAGCAAATGAGCAGGAGTGTTGATTCTTGCACAGTGCTCCTGAAGTTTTTCCTTGTTTTCCTGCAGGGAAATGCTCGGTCAGACTGGGGTTGTTCTGCTGCTTAAACACCTGCTGGCTTGCACTCATTGCAGCTGGTTTTGCTCTGTTTAGGTTCCATTTGGGGTGTTAATCGGATTTACACCCAATCACGTGTGTGGTATAAATGGTGAAAATATTAATACAGCATGCTATAATTGTGAGTTCTCTCAGGATGGAGCAGAGGACACAGGGAGTCTTGTGGGATGGTCGTGTTTGGGTAAGCCTTACTTCGGATGGAGCTGAGGAGCTGATTTTTCTAAGCAGGGGATGCTGTCGGGGCACAAAGAACAAAGCCTCAAGTAAAACCAATTAAATGGTGCACAGTGGAAGGTGTCCTTAACAGTACAAAAAGGAGGGAGGGAGATGAGCACAAGTCCAGTGCAGTGACTGAATTATTTTTGGTTGGTTGTCCAGCCTTGGAGCTGTCTAAAATTTGCCAGGGGAAAGCTTAGAGCAGCTGGTAGGTCAGTCCTGCTCAAGGCAGGAATTTGGGCTAGAGACCTCCACAGGATCTTTCCCAGCCTAAAATATCGTGTGATATTGGTTAACTACTGTTTTGTGTGTCAGTGGTGGATTTGTGTGACATTGGGCAGGTCATGGAGCTTCTCTGTCCCTGTTCTTATCAGCTTAACAGCATTAACTGCCCTGCTGTGCAGCTGAGGTGCCAAATACTGCAAGGTGCACACACAGCTGTTCTCTAAGAACTGTATGTGGGGTTGTCCTGCAGGAGATCTTGTGTAAACATTTGGTTTCTGAGAGCAGAGATTAAAAGGCAAAAAAGAATCTGCCTGTTACATTTGCAGAACTCAGGAAGCTGAAACAAATAGGGACCCTTTGAAAAATAAGATCAGGCTGAAGGAAAGTACTCAAGACACAAGTTTCTGGGTGAAGTTAAATGTGCTGTGGGAGAAACATATTTTTGTTTCAGTTCCCTTCCTGCTCAGTCAGGCACAGGGTATGACTTTGTAGCACAGGGTCTAGAAGATGCTGATGGTGGAAAAATGGAAAGATTTCTGTTTACTCTTGACCTAGAGGATGTTTGTGGCTTTTACTCTGGGTAATAAGGCTGAGTGTTGATGCCTGAAAAGGAAGGAGCTCGTATTAGGATGCATTCCTTGGTTTCTTCCCAAGAGATCACTCTGTGTCTCCAAGGCAACCAACCAAAAACAAGAGTTCTGTTTTGAAGCTGTGTCGGGGTTTTCAGAAACTTGATTTTGGCCTGAATTGGGCAGAAACAGACTGTTCTTGGGAACTGCAGTTGTTTGTTAAAACCAATCCCCTTTCTCCTTTGGGTTGTCAAAACCTGATGCTGGTTTTAGTGAGCAGCTTCCTGTGTCTTTTGGGGTGAACAAGCCCTTGTGGCAAGCACTTTCCTTTCCAAACCTTGCTTTTAAAAGGTCTTTAATTATACTCCATACTCAAGAAAGTAGTGTTTAGTGAAACTTCAAGAACTTGGAAAAGTTGGACTGTTTGCTGATGCCCAGCAGGAATCTGGGAGATACACAGGTCAGCCCAGTCTGGAAATGCTGTGGATCAATGGGGGTGTGTGCAGTCAGGGGTAAGAATTTATTAGGAAGAAGGGTGTCAGCCCTGCCAGTTGGACCCCACTCTTCTCTGAGATGCAAATACTGTTTTTCTTCAAATGTAGAAATTCAGCCTCCCTTTTCCATCCCCATGTCTGGCCACTGATTGCCTGGCTGTGGCAGAGGTGGCAGCAAAACAGAGCTGACATGGTTTGTGTCCTCTGATCCACATCCTCCGTGGGGGGAGGCTGGGAGCGGGCTCCAGCACTGCTCTGCACAGAGGGAGCTGCAGCCCCTGCTCCTGGCAGTGGCTGTGGGACTTGGGACTTTGCTGTAGCCTGAGGGGTGCTGCTGCTTCAAGGCCTTTCAGGATAAACAGCTTTATTGCTCCTTCCAAACCTTCAGATTTGTCACTTTGGGGATTGGAGCTGGAGCTTGGTGAGGGAGAGGAAGATGATGTATTGGAAATAAAACATCTGTTCCCTGCTCTGTTGTGGAGCTGCTGTGGGGGACGGGAGCTGTGAGGGTCAGTGTGGGGCTGTGTGTGATGGGACACAGCAGGGTCTGCAGGTGGAGGGCAGAGCCCCAGCCCTGGCCTCCCTGGGGCTGGATGAGCTGGAGCTCCTGTGCTCCTGCAGGGGTTCAGGTGCCCTTCAGGGCTGTTCATCTGCTCCGGGGCTGTTTTGAGACCTCTCCAGGCAGTACCAACAGCAGTTCAGATAAGGCACTGTAGGTGGGACTCAGTCTGAGAAGTGTGTTTGCTGCTCTGAAGGCATGTGCCAGGAGCTGCTGGGCATCTGCTGGAGGAGCTGGCTGTGCTCTCAGAGACGACAGGATACGTGTGCAGGGGTGGAAGGAGACCTACTGACCTTTATTCTAAACCGGGAGTGGGGCAGAGGATGCAGCACACTGTTGGTGACCTCTGCTCAGGGCTCCTCTTTGTACTCTGTTATTGCAGAGAAGTAAAGGCATTTCAGCAGTGCCAGGAGGAAGTGAAGGCTTTGCTTCAGGATGTGGATCTTTGGGATCACAGAGGAAAAAATCTTGCTCATCTGAGCTGACAGAGTCAGTGGTGGTTTGGTTACTTGCCAGAATAACGTCCAATAAAGTTGTCAGCAAGATAGAAATCTGGGTTTCTGCAGAATGTGTGGTTGGCGTGTTGGAGCGAGAGCACTGCAGAGCCAGCCCCACGAGCAGTCACTGGCTTTAGGCTGCAGGCTCTCCTCTCACTGGAGGCTGGACTCTGCCCTGACCCTGCTCCTTTTGTGTGTCACTCCTGCAGTGCATCCCCAGTGTTTTCCTCTCCAGGATCTGGTACCTCCTGGAGATCCTGCAGGGAAGGTGAATGAATTCTGGCCAGGCTGCCCAAAGTCCTGTGAATAACAGGACCTGAGAGCCAACAGACAGGAGTTGTTGATGGATTTAATGTTTTGTGCTTGTCCCAGCTGGCAGTTTGCCGTGTGCTGGCAGGCGAGTCGCAGCCCAGTGTGAGCAGGGATTACGGGAACAAAGCTGGTGAGATCCAAACAGTTGGAGTCTAAAGCTAAATTGTCTTCAGAGATGTTCAGCTGAACTTCAAAAAGTTCCAGCTTACACAAACTTTATCATGGTCTGTGTTCTAATCTTCTGAGCTATATAATGCCTGAATGTGGCTTCCAAATTCCCACTTAAAAGTCTGTTAAAAAATTAGTTTAAATGCCCCTCAGTTTTGATCATGGGCAGCAGCTTTGTTGGTCTAACCTGCTGAACTTCTTGCTCTCTAATTTTCCACCTGTTCAGTTCTGCTGGAGATGGTCTCCTGTGAGAACCAGGTGTAGGCTTAGGATGTTGGCAGGGATCAACATTTCCAGCTGTTGCCCAGACCTGTTTGGAGCAAGTCTGCACAGTGTGGAGCCTAAATACTGGTGGCTGCCCGAAGTTTTTTTTGCAATGTATAACACCAGTAAATTAACCATAACACAAATAAACTAATCTGGTGGTAGACGAAGAAATCTCTGCAAAAATTCCTTTGATTATGTCATCTCTGAGTTTTGGAGGGGTCAGGGCAGAGATTTGTGTTCTTTAGCTCTTGGAGAACTGCCTGTTCCTTTTCTATTTTCTGTCTCTCGCTGTGCTCTGCTGGGGCACATTCATCTGCCACCTTTAAGGAGGGGCCATGGCAGTATCTGACGTGAATATATTGCATTTTTAGGAGATGAGGTCAGCAGTGATAAGTCATGCTCAGGAAATAAGTGTCTTGGATGATGGAGTGCAGTCCCTCCCCTGCCGAGATGATCTCCATTAGCTGTCAGATGGGAGCAGGCTCTTTCAGCCAGACAAGGCCATTTTCTTGCCCTTTGCTAATTCTGCTGATTTTTTTTTTCTGTGATGTTGATGGCTGAAGACTGGAAATCAGAATTTGCTGCAGTTACAGCTTTTAAACCACTTCACAAGCTGCCCCTGAGGCTGTCGGTGGGGCAGTGGGTGTTTTTTTGTTTCCCCACTGCATGCCAGCACCTTGAAGTGCTGAGACTTCATTGTATGAAACCCTGGCAGAGCAGATGAGTCAGATTTATCTCATCTCAGAGTGGGAAACTTAATGTGAGTGAGGCTCTGCATGGCCTCACCACTCCCATGCTTCTCATTCTGCAGTGACAGTCTGAGTGGTCCCGAATTCCCCTGGTTCTCTTGCCCCCGTGTCCTGCCTGCTGCTGTCAGCACTGCAGGGAATGGGACAGAAGGGCTAAAATAGAAACTCTTACGCAGATAAGAGCAGAGCCTGGCTTTGAAGCTGGTTAGGACATGCCCAGGGCTCAGCCTGCCCCAGAGCTTGAGAGGAGATTTGAAGTACTTTGTGCTCTGAACTCTAATCACGAGGATTACAGTTAACGTTTTCTTAATCAGTTTCCCTAATCTGTGGACCAGATTGGAGATGGTTTATATTTTCCCTCCATCTCAAGGATTCCGTTTGTTTCGGGTTTGGGTTTTCCTTTCCACTCTGGTTTTTCCAGTATGTGGTCATGGCGTTCTGAGAAGAGCAGAGGAAGGACACTGGGGTGGCTGGGGCAGGAGTCCTGCTGGTCTGTTATGTGTGTGGAGCACTAGGGCAAACGAAAATATTTAATGTCTGGGTGCAGTGGCAGTAAAGGAAATCTGGGTAAGAGCTGCTGCAGCAGCATCTCCTTCACCTCAGGGGTTGTACTCACCCTCTTCCCAAGTGAAACCTGAATTTAAAACCTATTTACAACCCAGACTCTTCCAGTGACTGCAGTAGTTTGTGGGGCTGGGAGAGTATCCCTGTTTGCCAGTTTGTGTAGGAAGAGTCACATGAAGTGTCTCTATCACACAGAGCAACTTCACAAACATCCTGGGAAAATCTGGAGGAGCTCGGTGCTGATGTTTTCTGAGAAGTGCCCTTCGGATGATCTTGGGAACTTGGCAGGATGGAGCTGCTGCTTTGTGGGCACTGCAAGAACATAGAAAATATCTCAGCCAAAACACTTGTGTGTGTAGGGAAATGGTGTCACTTGCAGCTGGTGAAAATGCAGCTCTGAGGGCACATCCCTGAGGCTCCTGGTGAACCTGCTGCACTTGCTTCTCACCAAGGAAGTTCCTTTTACATGTTAAAAGAGAGGGAAAGGGCAAGAGAGACATGAACTCTGTTGTGCACACATCATGGGAGCCTTTTGGTCCTGAATGAGCTTCTTGACAGGGTGGGAAGTCATTCTGCTCCCAACTTCTCTCTGTCTCCCATGGAATGATGCTCCATGGGCCCCTTTCCAGCACTAAACCTAGGTATTTTTGTGAGCTGCCCTGGCCAGTCTGGGTTGCACGAAAATGTTTATGGGTGGCAGCTCCCAGCACTGCACCTCGTTGTATCTACAAATGGGCTGCTCAGAGCTGCCTGTGAAATCCTCTGGTGTTGTGGAGCTCTTTGTGGTTTTTATGAGGACACCAAGTCTTGACACTAATTGTACCTTGCTTCTCCTGCTCCCTTTGTGTATTTAGATGAGATTTGTTTCACACTGGTATGGAGAATTGTCTGGTTCTTAGGGACCAAGTAAGTAATTTTCGAATTGCTTGCTAAGCTGCGGAAGGCTCTGGCTCCTCTGCCTGCAGATGTGAGGAGGAATAAAGGGCTCCCAGGGTGAATGGCTGCTCTGTGCCCTGGCACACTGGGGCTCCAGCTGTGCTTGTGTGGGCACTGGAATCTCCCCTTGTCCTGCACAGAGAAGGGAAGAGTTAACCAAGCCCCACATGCTCTCGGGGCTGTCCCTACCCTGTCCCCTCTCATCAGGAATTTGAAACTTGCCCGTGTCTTGCACAAGGAGTTTAATATTTCGAATCTCCATGCATTGCTCCTATCTGCCATGTGCTTCAGCATATTGATTACACAGAGCTGGCTTTGTGGGTTGCCTTGTAAATGGAGACTTTCTTGTTTTGCCTTGTGGCTTGGGAGCTGGGATGTGATCCTGGAGGAAATGTCTCTTTTGCCAGCCACACAGGGCTTCCCTGATGTGTTCCTGCTGTAAATCTGCAGTGCTCTTAGCTCTACTCAGTAACTCACTGAGGTGCAGTTAATAGCTGAGCAAAAGTCAGTGTTACTGTCAGGGAACACTTCTTGGAAAAGCACGATCAGGTGATTCTATGGTGTCATAGCCAACTTCAGTTCCCCAAAACTCTTCTTTTTGTACAGAATGACAGAAAAGTACATTTCTGAACTGCCATCTGCAGTTTTCTGGGCATACTTAGAATGCTTTAGCCATAGCAGTACAGGGTTATTCCAATACAGGAACCAAGCCTCAAGTCCCCTCTGTTCCTAAGGATACTTGTCAGGGAAAATCCCTTTCTTTCTGTGTCAAGGAAAGGCTTTAGAAGCACAAAAGCTCCTTATCTTCTGTATGATAGCAAATGCCTTGGTGATGTGCTGGTGCTTCTGCAGTCCCCCAGGGTACTATTCCAGGCAGCCCACATAATTTGTGCTTGGAATTATTCAACAATTTGGGCTGACACATGACTGTTTTCAGGACAAGCACAGACACATAGACAAGCTCATTGCTAACTCCAAAAAAATGGCTCATTTTCCCAAAAATCCTTTATCTGAAAATTTCTTTTCATGGGAACTGTCTAGATCATTGACTGCAGGCTGCTGTGAAAAACCTAAAGGTCTCTGCAGAGGTTTGGAGTTTATGAACCGCTTTTCTGTCTCCTTTTACTAAATCTGCTACTCTGTGGAACTGCTCCGATGGGAAGAGCAGGGTAAACCCTTTGGGGATCTTTGTCCACCTTAAAATCTCTGCTTCTGCCATGTTTCCAGTCTCACAAGCAGTTATTTGTCGGTGCAGAGACCTTCCTTCTCACTCTGTGGCAGCTGGGAGGTTGTTCTGAGTTAGAACCTCTTCTTTATACAGGTCCTGAGCCTCTGCCCACCAACCCAATGTGCTTGGAGCTTGAGCAGCTCTCCTGCCCAGCTCAGGGGCTGTTTGCAGCCCTCCCTGGGATGCTCTGTGCTTGCTGACACTCCCAGCTGGCTGCAGTTTCATGTATTAAGTGTGATATCTTGTGCTTTCTTCTTGACCCAACCTTTAGACAACCAGTGCAGCAGCAAATGTCCCTCGATGGTGGCACAGGAGCACAAGATTCTTCAGAGCACTCGTTTTGTGTGTGTTTGATCTCTCAGAGATATCGACCCCTGCTTTGTGTTCATGCTGGATTGTCCACCCTTCCTGCAGATACCAGCCAAACCCTCCTGTGCTGCTGAGAGGAGGCAACTTCCTTGGGGGAGAGAGGAGGGGCAGGCACTGATCTCTTGTCTGTGGTGACCAGGGACAGTACCCAGGGCAGGGCAGGGCTGGAGCTGTGCCAGGGCAGGCTCAGGCTGGGGCTCAGGGCAAGGCTCTTCCCCCCGAGGGTGCTGGCACTGCCCAGGCTGCCCAGGGAATGGGCACGGCCCCGAGGCTGCCAGAGCTCCAGGAGCCTTTGGGCAGCGCTGCCAGGGGTGCCAGGGTCAGGGTGGTCTGGGCAGGGACAGGGGTTCACTGATCCTGGTGGGTCCCTTCCAACTCAGCTTATTCTGTGATCCTGTAATCAGGAGTGAAAAGCTGCTTTAAAGCACACCAGCAGCACCTGGCAGTCCCTGCATGTCCTGGGGAGTCAGTGCAGTCCCTGGGTTTGTCACTTGGGAATTATGCAGGACAGAGGATGATTCGAGGAAAATGTGAAGAGAACAGGTCTTGATCCCTGGTGCTGCTCAGCTGCTTGGATCTGGTGAGCTGGGCCGTGCTGGAGGTGCTGTGGAGTGGCAGCAGGGCAGGGATGGAGCCCAGCTTGTGCTTCCCCACTTGCCATTGCATCCTGCTCCTCAAGGACTGTCTCAGTTTGGAAGACAGGTATCGCTAAGGAAAAAACAGGACCCTCTCAAATCCCCAAAACTCCTCTAATTTTAGAATTAAGGGGCTCTCAGGTGAAGATGTGAGGATATGGATAACAGTTCTTTACTTGTGTTTAGCAAGGCAAAACAGAACAACAATAACTATGAGATGAACAACAGACAGAACCAGGGAAACAGTCACAGTTTTCTCTGGTACCGGCACCCTTTCCCCGTTGGTGCAGTTCCCGACACAGGCAGCTGTGGTGCAGAGTCCCGGGATGCTGGAGATGGATCAGGCTCCCGGCGGTGGCTGGAGCTGCAGCACGAGTCCCGGCAGGGCAGGGCAGGGGGTGCGGGCTGGGGCGTGGAGAACACTCGGAGCAGGAGCAAAGGAACAGCGAGGGGGCAGGAACTGCAGCGGCTCCCGGCCAGGCAGACAGGGGCCAGGGTCAGGATTCCCGGGGCACACACGAAAAAAAAAAGACCGTGGCTGGCAAAACCCCCCCAGCAAAAGTGAAGTTCTACATACCCCTCCCCCCACCTCAGCCACTTCTTTTGTCTTTATTAACTACTCTTAAGTACTCAGACATTAGTTACCTGGCAACTTATGGGAAAGGGAAAAAAAATTAAAAATTCTACAAGTGAACCCAACCCCCAACAAGGACACAGCAGGGATGGCAACTCCGGCAGGAGCCCCGGGTTTGGGACATGGGAACCACGCACAGGGAAGGGAGATGGGCTCAGTCCTTCCCAGCCCCCCTGTTCTGGGCTGCTGTGATGGGGATCAAATGCTGACTTGGACTCTCCCTGCTGGAATACAATTATAGGATGGTTTTATTATTTTAATGCCTGGGACAATTACTTTTTCCTGACTGTTACAAGGCGAGGATTTGGATTGTCAAAGAGGTTTCAGTTTGAAAGGTGTAAACGCCGTATGTTATCACTTTGGCTTTGGCTCATCAGTCAAGCAGCAAATGTGATAATGGGTGGAGAAGAGAAAAGCCACAGTAAGGAGATTCCTTTTGGAGCTGAGGATGTAGATTAACCCCGGGGGACTTCCAGAGGGGTCCCTGCTATGTGAGAAGCCAGCGGGTCTTTGCTCTGTCATTAGTATTGCCTTGCAGACTTTCTCATCTCCTTTTTGGAGGTGAGGTGGCTGCCGACTGTCATTGCTCATACTGTAGGTTGGTTATTTTTGGTTTTAATAAATCTCTGTATATGGGGGCTCTTTGGTGGCTGGTCTGAGTGCAGCCTGAGTCCTGACAGCCTGACACAAGGTTGACTTCCCTTTTCTAAATGAGATCTGCATGACTACTCAGATTTATGATTTGTTGGGCAATGTTTGCCTTGGCTTCTCTTTCCGGGATATTCTATTACGCATTACTGTTCAAATCCTGGCAAATAAATACATGATTTTTGCTATGGTAACAAGAACCTATCAGTTGAACAGCACAATATTTCCTGAAAAGCCTGCTTTACTCTTTCCAGTGTGTCTGATTGCTGGGCAGAGTTTTTACATATATATATTGATATGTATATGTATATATGGTTTGGGTTTGGTCCTGGATTTGTGACACAGTTGTGGGTGAAACCTCCAGCTGAGCAAAGAGTGACAAATCCCTGCAAACATCCACAGCTGAAGGGTGCAAAATTTTTCCTTGCCACAGCTGGCAGCTGCTGCTGGGGCAGAAACAGGGGAAGCAGTGCTGAGACAGGCTGAGCAGAGGCCTCTGGCTGGTCTCCAGCGAGCTTGGCTCTGCTGGGACGCGCTTTTCTTCTAAAGAAACGTCCCCTGTTGCCTTTTGTGTTCCCGTCAAAGTCGCTGTGGTCTGGCAAGGCGCTGCTGGCTGTGCAAACCTGTTGTCTGTGCCATGACTGGGCTCTTGGTTTTCCTTTTTAGCTGGTTCCTGGGACTGAAGGTGCCTGTGTTCCTTGCACGCAGCACTCAGTTGTGCTCTGCAGCTACTCAGAGCAATTCTCTGCCCCATGTGTCCCCTGGTTTTGCCTGAATGCTTTGCCCTCCTGTTCAGTTGGGTCAAGCAGAGCTGCTTTGTGCTTCCCTGACTCCCCGTTGTGCTTAGAGGGGGAGCTCAGGTGCTGCCATGGCAGGTCTGGGGTTTGAGCTGACTTGAGTGCCCCGGGGTCCATCCTGTGCCAGTGCCTGGTTGTGCCCCGTGTTTGCTGTCCTGGGTGTGCCCAGGGCTTATGGCAGCAGCCGTGGGGCTGTGCCTGGTGCAGGCTCTGGAGGCAGGGCTCTGCACAGGTCAGTGTGCTTTGGGGGAACTTGTGCCCCCGTGCACACACAACTGCCTGGGTGAGCCTTGCAGGGGATCTTGGCTCCAGCTGGGCCCTGGGTGCCAGGGGTTGACTGGTTGCCCTGTGTGAAGGGCTCCAGCATTGCCTCCTGCTTGAATTGGCTGTGGAGAATGGGAGCAGTTGAGTTTGGAGCTGTCAGTGTTGTCTCTGGGCTCTGTGTGGGGTGTGGATGTCTCCAGGCCCTTTCTGCTCCGTTCTGCTCTTTGGTTTTGCTCCTTGCTGAGGTTGTTTTCTCCACCAGCACTGCATGCACCTTTGGTCCAAACTGGGCTCAAAGTCATTTTTTTTAGAGATTTCCTCCAGAGAGCAGAAAACCAGGAACATTTAGTTCAATCTCCCAAGCTTAAATTCTAAACCCCAAGGTATATCTCTCCTGTCTGCTTTGTCTTCCATGTTTAGCCAAGTACTTCTTGCCCTTCAGTGCCATTGGCAGCACTGGTACGTGGCCTGTGTGCAGTTTCTGGTTCTGGGATAGCTCCTGGGCACCTCCACCCTCGTGGCCTTTGTGCCTGGCAGCGTGGCTCATGCCCACAGGACAGACTCCACATTGTGAGCAGTGGCAGCCTGGCTCGGATCAGGGAGCATCTAGGTCAGCAGCAGGGATGGGAAATTCAGGGAGCAGCAACTGGGATGCTCTCAGCTTCAGGACCATTTAATTCCAAACTTTTTCTTTGAAATAGAATCACTCTTCTGCTTGTGTGTCATTTGGGGAGACTCAGTGGTTCTGGCTGGGCTGGGGCAAGGGAATGTGTTGCAGTTTCCATCCTGCCCTCTCCTGGGAGCAGGGGAAGGAAGCCAGCCTGTGTCCAAGGTCCATCCTGCCCTGGATCAGAGTAGCACAGAGCTCCAGCTGTGGGTTTGCATTGTGGAGGAGCTGCAGCTGCTCCCTCTGTTACCCAGATTTGAACTAAGCTCCCCTTGCTGCTTTGCTGAAAAGCAGCAATGAAATGCTCCCTGTCCTGCTCTGATCCCTCCAGAGCTCCTGTGCATGGGCAACACATGCTGGACCTGCTGGCAGCTCTGGCCCTTGGAACAACCACGTGTGACTTTGGCAGCCCCTAACTGCGTCACTCCAGTGCTGTGACAGGGAATGGGTGCACCTGGGCACTGTGGTGCTTGAGGGCTGCTTGGGCCAGGTGCCACTTGCCAGCCTCTGGGGATTTTCTGTAAGACAGAAATAGGAGATGAATGTGCTGCACTTGCCCCTGGCCATTCATTACACAGCATCTGGAGAGATCAGAACCATCGGGCTCCTGTCACAAGCTGCCATGTCCTTTCCATTAACCCTATTAGCTGAATTGTAATTGTATTTAGAAGTAAAGGGATCACAACACCCTTTTAGACAGCTGCTCCCGAACCTTGATCTGTGTTGGCTAAATACTTCCCTGCTTTTGGCATGAACTTACTCCTGGCAAGCTTATCCTCCTTGTTTGTCTGATGTGTGCTGGCATCAGCAGTTCTCTGCTCCTTGGTGGTTATTTTCTGGAGTACTTACGAAGAGCTGTTAGCTTTTTCTCCACCCTCACCTTTGCTGGTATGAAGTTTTTTGCCAGTGAATCTCCTCTCACCTGTTGAGGTGACCTGTAACCTGAGCCCTGGAGCACAGCGGTAGGTAATGCTTAGGACAGGCAGGGCTGCAGGGAACAAACCCTTCCTTCAGCTTTTCTTTTCAGCTTGGACGAGCACATCTGGAGGTTACCTCCTGGGTGTTACAGGGAGGAGAGAGCCAGGCAGTCTCTATTGCCAGCAGAAATGCCTTGCTTAATTTCTGGTTTATTTAAGCAGCATCCTAATGATGATTATAGTTCTATAGCCAATCCCATATTTTGTTCCTCAGTTATTCATAGGTGATGAACTTCTCTCAGTGCAAAGGTTGCTCTTAAACACAATTCCATTTTTAGTGTTTTTGCTGTCCAGTGTTTTTCATGACCATAAAATTCTAGTCAGCCCTTGATGAACTCTTGTGTTTCATTTCTAGGTCTCCCAGTTACTGTGGAAAGGTCATTAGTGACAATACTAGATAAAACTGGTTTCAAACCACAACCGTTAAGGTCTCCCCGTTGTCCTGTATTTCCCCTGTCTGCTGCCAGCTGTTACCATCTCTCCTTTGGCTGCTTTTGTCTTCTCACTTCTGGTTTTAAGCCCCGTTTAATGTAGCTTAAATAGCTCTTTGCCACAATGTCCTCCCAAGACTGGAGTCCTGATCGTGGCTGTTTCTGTTTTCTGGAGCTTGGATACACAAAGGAGTTCCCAGGAATTAGCAATGTCTCCTTTCCAACATGTGGGTGCTTTCCTGCTCGTCTCTCCCTTGAGACATGGTGGCAGCTCCTCCTGGCTGCTGGGCATCAGTGTTAAAGTGCTGGCAGAGGGCACAAAGACAGAGGACTCCAGACCCCTGGGCCTCCTGCCTCCATCCCATCCATTTGGCTCTGCCTTTGGGGTTTCCCTCAGCGTGGCAAGAGATCCACGCAGGCACGTGGGGAGGGAATGGGGGATCTGCAGTGGCCGCTTTAAAGCACGGGCAGCGCTGGTGTGTGCGGTGGCCTGTGCCGGTCAGGGTGGGCATCAGTGGCTTCTTGTGCTTCTCCCTGATAATTCTCCTTTGCTGTTGTCCAGATGAAGATCTCTTTCAATGAGACAAGCTTGCAGACGATGTTTGAGTACCCCTCAGAGAGCTCCCTGGCAGAAGAAGATGAGGAAGAGGAAGGACATGCTTCCGAAACAGAGGAAGAAAAATCTCATACCTTTTATGTTCCACGCCCAAACAGCACTTTGCATCCCAGTACACCTAACTCAGGTGAGTGAGGCACTGTGTTGGCACCGTGGGGTTTCTGGTGGTGTCTACACTGCCCACATTTCCCACAGACTCTTAAGGGGCTCCACATGTGTGGAGATGTAATGGAAGTGAACAGGGAGCTGCAGATGGGCAGCTTCCAGGCTGTCCCTGCTGGGATCTTGGTCCCACTTCTTTTTGGGGTGGTGAGGAATATAATATATTTATATTATATTAAAAGATATTGCAAAAAAAAGTTTTATCTCATCTTTCTCCTTCTAGTAGATTTATCCAGCTACACCCCAAAGCACTCCGTGAAGTTCAGCGAGTGGCAGGAGCAGAAGTATGAGGGTCCTGCTGCAGAGGGACCCCTTCCAAAGGAAGCTGATTCCCATGGAAACCAAGTCATGGTGAGGCTATAAATAAGCAACTCTTGTGCTCTCTTGTGGGGTGGGGGTTGTTCCAGGCAGTGGATGGGACAGGATGTGCCTTTCCCTGCACACCTGTGTTTGTGTTCCTGCCCAGGGAGCTGTGTCACTGCTCCCAAAGGGACCAACACACTGTCCCACTGCCCCTACCACACCTGCCCCTCCCCAGCTGGAGACTCAAGGCAGCTGGCACACTCTGTGTTCAGCACAGGAAAGACATGGATCTGTTGGGACAAGTCCAGAGGAGGCCATGGAGCTGCTCCAAGGGCTAGAGCCCCTCTGCTCTGCAGCCAGGCTGGGAGAGCTGGGGGTGCTCACCTGGAGAAGAGAAGGCTCCAGGGAGAGCTCAGAGCCCCTTCCAAGGCCTAAAAAGGGCTTATAAAAAACAGGGAGTTTTTTTTTTATTTTTTTTTATTTTTATTTTTTTTTAGTTTTTAATTTTTTTTTTTAACATAGGCAGGTGATAGTCCAAGGGGGAACAGTTTTAAACTAAAAGAGAAGAGATCTAGATTAGATATCGGGAAGAAATTGTTCCCTGTGTTGGTGGTGAAGCCTTGATGTAGAGTGACTGCCCCTGGATCCCTGGAACTATCCAAGGCCAGGTTGGATGCAACCTGGGGTAGTGGAAGATGTCCCTGCCCCTGGGCTGGAACAAGATGTGTTTAAGATCCCTTCCAATCCAAACCATTGCCGACTTCCCGATACTGCAGGGCACGTTTGGAGGGGGGCAGTCACTGAAGACCCCCAGTTAGCCTCCCCAAGGCACCCCCCGGGTGAGGAGGGGGCTCCTGGCGTGGCTCTGACGGCGCCGCGCTCTCTGTGCTCTGCCTGCAGCTCACCCCGGCCGAGAAGGGCGGGCTCTCGGATTTCAGCAGCGAGCCCGCGCTCTATTTCTGACGCTGCCGGGCACGACGGGGCAGTGCAGCCAGCCGGGAACCGCCCGAGCCTTTCCCCGCATCCTGCTGCCAAGGGTGCACCAGGTGCTCTCGGGCATCTTCGGAGAATATTTGCACTGGAGTTTGGGACCGAGTTACTGCTTTCAAGGCATCTGATTGATTCTGCCTGTGGCCTTGCATGTTCCTTGTTCAAGATCAGCTGCCGGTGAGACAAGTGTGGGAAGGACATCTGGAATCCCGGGATGGATGTTGATTTTTCTCAGTGCTTGTCCGAGTCCAGGCACTGTGCAGGGTCTGGACAGCTTTTGCAAGCCTTCTCCCCAGCAGAGGATGGCTCTGGATTTGGAGCACTGGGCAGTTAGGTGGGTTCACAGTGTGGCTGTGTTTGACACATTGGGTGCCAGTTTGGAAAACCATTGAAGGTTCATGGTTTGTCCTTGGCATGTTTCCAGCTCTGGTTTCACTGAAACATCACGGCATTCATGTGCCAGTTACATGCTTGTGGAGTTCACTGAACACCCTGAGGGAGGGATGGGAAGAGCAACGAATGCCTTTAGCTTTAGGTGTTATTTTTGCACCAGTCAGTAGAGAAATGTCCAGATTGTCTCAAGCCTCTTGAAATTCCCAAACACTGGCCGTAGCTTTGGTCTGTCCTTCCCAACTCTAGCATCCAGTCTCTGGGAATTGCTGGTTGTGCTCCAGTTTGCCAGTTCCTCTTGTTGCTTTGTTCCCTCTCTTGCTTCCTTCGAGCCACACTTGCTCTGCTCCTCTAATCAAAGCACAGAGGGGCAGTTTCACTCCTTTCTTCTGCAGAACTTGAACAAGGAATGTGGGTTATTTTTGTTTTTTCTAGGATTTTTATAGTTCTATTGTAATTGTTTAATGCAGCCAATATGCAAAGGAATCTGTTAGAATCTTCCATTCAAGTTTTCTACTACTGTAAACTCAGGGTCAAAATTGCACTCTGGAACAGATGGAACAGTGCTGCTAATGTGATCTGTACTTTGGGATTAAAAGAGGTGTGGTGAGAACAGATCCAGCCTCTTTGGGCTTTATGGAATGAGTGGTACCCTGGTGTGGGTCATGACCCAAAGGAACAGGCTGGTATCTTCGATTAAATTTGATGGTTTCTGGTGTGTCTTTTATAGATGACGAATGTCTGCTCAAGTGACACTGGTCTGTGAACTGAAAATGCTCTGCATACCTTGCACTTGGTTTGGTGTCTGTTGTAGCAGCAAGGGAAGGTTGTTTTGCTGAAAAACACAGGATTAAATGTTAGAACATACCTACTTGTAGCTGTTCCCTTCTGCCCTGGGTGCCTAAATACTTTTGGAAAGATAAAAAAAAAAAAAAAAAAAAAAAAAAAAAGATGAGCTACTCAGTAGTTTGTTAGATGTTGGCTGGGGGGCCACAAAGAAATGTTTTGCACCTTCTTGTCCATTCCAAGCTAATTTGAGATCTGCTGCCTGTGTGACTGCCAGGAACAGGATGTGTCTGCAGTGGATCTGCCTGGGACATGGCACAAGGACCATGGAGTTCCACGTGTTGAGGGTTCTCCCATTCATGGAATAATTCAGGATAAGGTGCTGAGACTGGGGTAGAATTAGGGAAAATGTGACACTGCTGGGGACTGCTAGATTTAAGGGGTGAGTTTTCAGCATAGATTTTCTAGCAAAACAGGTCCCAGTGAACATCTTCCCCTGTGGAAAAGCCCAGGTCACTTTAAGGCAGCTCTGTTTCTTGCAAAGCTGCAGGTGGTAAAGCAAAGCTGCTTTCAACTCAAGTTAGGGACAAGGGGTCTGAACTAGCCATGGCTTAGTTCTCCTATGGATCCATGAGGAACGCTAAAGAATGCTAAAGCCAACACTGTCCTGCGCTCTAACACTGCTCTGGGTCTCGTGTGAGTTAGCTCTGTGCCTGCAGGACAGCTGGGGGTATGGCAGTGCAGTGTGCTGCTGACTCCCTGCTCCATCTCCCGGCCATGCTGCTCCACCTCGAGCTGTGATTCACACCTCACTGAGCACTCCTCTGCACTTCCCAGCTTGCTGCTCTAATCCCTGCCCAGGTACTCGAGCTGCCTCCCTGCAGAGCAGGGCGAGTGCTGGCCCGAGGGCAGGAGCAGCAGCTGATGGGTCACCTCCTGGGATGTGCCTCAGCATCTCGGGGCTCAAAATGAAGGGTATTTTCTTGTAAATGCCTACCCTGATCTGTAGCGTTCAAAGATAAGCTGTAGTGGATCTCTGACCAATACCAAAGCACATCTGAAAGGAAAATTTACTTCTGCACAACAAAGGCTTTTATTAAATGTGACATCCTTGTACCACAACAGCAGCTCTCTCTGGCCAACAGGACTTTCCAGGCTGAAGAAGAAATTTAGGAACATTTTTGTCGACGTACTCGTTGTCCTGATGGACTGTTTTGTGGGTCAATGGCTCTACCAAGATCCCCCATTTCTTTCTTCAGGACATCTAGCAATGTCTGAGAATTGTCCAGTATCTGGGAAAGAAATAAAAATAGCTTATTTTTACATAAACTGTTTCTCTTATGAATTCCCTTCCAATTCAGCTGATGTGCCTTGCAGCACGAGGGGTTCTGCAGCCCTTCACCAGCCTCTAATTCCTGGTGATGTGTTATCCTGTCTCACTGTGGGAATATATGTGGGAGAATTTCTCTGGTTTGTGTTCATATTCTGAATATGAAAGGTCTTAAGCAATTTATCTGCCTTGGAGCATGAGGCAGAGAACTTCCTGAAGCAGACTGGGGGGGGGGGGTTTGGTTGGTTAAGTGTTTTTTGGTTGTTTGGCTGAGTGGGTTTTCTTTAAGGAGATTTGGTACCTGGGCTTTTTAGATCAGTATTAAATTGGCTCAGCTGACCCAGTTTCAGCTCTTTCCCACTGCCAAAACTGCACACTTTGGGTTTCTGGCTTCAAGACTAACTCAAATCTGCAGTGACCTTATGTCAGACTAGATCTGTTATTAATTTTCTCATATTTTTAACTCACTGTGTACATAATCCAACATCCCTGAATCCTATGCTCTAGGCTACAACATATTTAGGAGACCTTGCTGCCTGTCCATCTTGCCAATTAACAATTTTAACACAGTGGACAATTGTAACCAAATGTGATGGTTGTAGTCCCAAAAATAATTTATGTTCCTGTGAATTTCTGGAAATCACCAACTGATCAGAGAGGAGTTGCAGAAGTTCCCCACAGGACAAGGTGCTGGAGGAAGGTGAAATCCTGTGGGGGCTGGCACAAGGCAAGGAATGACAATCCAGGATGTACATCCACAGGAAATGAACTTTGTTACTGGTTTCTGTCTGTAGGACATCTCTTCCTCACCACCTCTTTTTATTTCCTGTGAGTGTCAGTTCATTTCAATAAACTGGCATTCATCTGTAGGCTGGGGGTGGACTTGGATCTCAGGTAAAGTTTCTTTTTAAAGGGGCTGTTTGTTTGTGTACCTTACAACACAGCTTTTAAGCTTTTAAATTTTTATGTGAGTTTCTCCCTTCACTTCAAACCATCAGGTCTCAAAGGAGGTCGAGGAAACATCTTCAGCTTCATCTTAAAAGTGATTGCCAGGGGAAAGCACTGACTTTGGGAAAGGAAGAGGAGCTGACACAGTAGTTGGAAAGCAAATGGGAGCAGAATTTAGGCAGCAGCTAATAGGGGAAAGGGTGCTTCTAATACAAACTCTGCCTGATCACCAAGAGAAGGATGATTGTCACTTCTCTGAAAAGGGGCTGGGAAGATCCTTTTTTAAAAAAACAAAAGCTGTTGCTGTGTAATGCAGAAGTGACTTCAGCTGTGCCCCTGTCTGTGGGATCAAGCAGTCCCTGCCTGGCAATAACATACACAGGGAAGGGGAATGGGTAAAGCTGTCTCAGGAACCAAGATGACAGTGCCAGCCCTTGTGTTGTTTGCCTCCTTTCCACCATTTAGTGCCCCAACAATTTGACTCTTTTAATTATACTAGTCCATTAAAGTTGAAAGAAAATACACTAAATATTGGGCAGGCAGAGTGGCAGGCCAACAGGTCCATCAGCACCATTATTCTCTGCCTGAATTAGTAGGATTGTGCGTCAGTATCATGTCTCTGACATGAAAGGTTTCCTCTTTTCCCCCAAACCATGGTTCTACGATGGTCATTTTTAGGGGTCATTTTTGATGTATTTTGACAGTAAACTTTGCCCAGGCAGCGCCAAAACAACCCCCAACCCAACCCTGTCATGATGGGCTCTGTGCCAGAGCTTCATCCTGGGCCCAGGCAGTTTTGGCTGCAGTGCTACGACCCAGGGAGGAGCAGTGGTTCATCGAGGTGCTCCCAACCGACCTTCAGGTAAACACAGACCCTGAGTTCACATATACATATATACACCCCAAACTCCCCTGACACCCTGTTAGGCTGGGGCTCAGGGCAAGGCTCTTCCCCCCGAGGGTGCTGGCACTGCCCAGGCTGCCCAGGGAATGGGCACGGCCCCGAGGCTGCCAGAGCTCCAGGAGCCTTTGGGCAGCGCTGCCAGGGCTGCCAGGGTGGGGCTGGGGGCGCTGGGCACGGACAGGGGCTGCATTGATGATCCTTGTCCACCTCAGGTCATTCTGGTTCAGCGATTCCCTCGGGTCCTGTCCCTGGTCACTGGCAGCAGGGATCGCTGCCGTGCCTCTCCTCCCCTCCCGAGGCAGCCGCACACCGATGTCCGCTCCTCTCCTCCAGGCCCTACACAGCGAGCGCCCTGAGCGCTGCCGGCTGTCAGTACCTGCCCGGAGGCCGTGTCCATTGCGGCGTTGGTGCGGTCGATGCGTGCTCGGGCGGACCGGAGCCCCGCCAGGCTCTCGCTGGTGTCGGACAAGCGCCGGGAGAGCGCCGCGATCCGCGCCTGCAGCCGGCGCCGCTCCGCCTCCTCGCAGCGGATCCGCCCGCTCAGCCCGTCCCGCGGGCTGCGGAGCTCCGAGAGCCGTGCGGGCCGGCAGCGTCACACGGCCCGCTCCCCTGCCCGGCCCCGCTGCTCCTCAGCCCCGCTCCCCTGCCCGGCCCCGCTCCTCCTCAGGCCCGCTCCTCCTCAGCCCCGCTCCTCCTCAGCCCGCTCCCTGCCCGGCCCCGCTGCCTCCTCAGCCCCGCTCCCTGCCCGGCCCCGCTCCTCCTCAGGCCCCGCTCCCCTGCCCGGCCCCGCTCCTCCTCAGGCCCGCTCCCCTGCCCGGCCCCGCTCCTCCTCAGCCCCGCTCCCCTGCCCGGCCCCGCTCCTCTGCCCGGCCCCGCTCCCCTGCCGGCCCCGCTCCGCCCGGCCCCGCTCCTCCTCAGGCCCGCTCCCCTGCCCGTTCCCGCTCCCTGCCCGGCCCCGCTCCTCCTCAGCCCCGCTCCCCCTGCCCGGCCCCGCTCCTCTGCCCAGCCCCGCTCCCCTGCCCGCCCCCTCCTCCTCAGCCGCTCCCCTGCCGCCCCGCTCCTCTGCCCAGCCCCGCTCCCCCTGCCCGTTCCCGCTCCCCTGCCCGGCCCCGCTCCTCCTCAGGCCCGCTCCCCTGCCCGGCCCCGCTCCTCTGCCCAGCCCCGCTCCCCCTGCCCGTTCCCGCTCCCCTGCCCGGCCCCGCTCCCCCTCCCGCAGCGCCGCTCGGTGCTCCAGCCGCGCGGCCCCGGCTCCGCTCCTCGCTCCGCCCCTTCCTGCGGCCCGAATGGAGCTCTCGGCCGCCTGGCACACGCTGAGCACGGCGCTGGTGCCGCCCGCCGCGCTGGGGCTGGTGAGCGGGCACCGCGCCGGCCCTCGCGGGCTCCCCCGGGCCCGGCGCCCCCCGCCCCGCCGCCCCGGGATGGTCCGGCCTGCGCGCTCCCCGGCCGGGCCTCTCCGGCGCCGGGGCCGCGGGGAAACGGCCGGGGCTGGGGGAAGAGCGGCCGGGGATGGAGGGGAACGGCCGGAGCTGCCGGGGCTGGGAGAAAGGGCCGGGGCCGGGCAGGGGAGGAACGGCCGGGGCCGAGGGAAGAACGGCCGGAGGTGGGAAGCGACCGGGGCTGGGGAGGAATGGCCGGGGCCGAGGGAGGAGCGGCCAGAGCTGCCGGTGCCGGGGAGGAGGGGAAGGGGCTCCTGGATGTGCGGGGTGTGCTGTCTGCTGGGGGCTGTCAGGGAAGGGCCGCAGGTCCAGGCCCCTCTCACTATCACCCCAACCAGGAGCGGCACCAAAAGGCCACAGCTTGCCCGACAGTGCTGTGGCTCTGCTCCTGCTCCTGCTCCATCTGAGGGAGCTGGTGGCCAAGGAAGGGTTTTGCCCCAGAGCCTGGCATTTTGGGATGCTCACAGGATTCCCAACAGCACCTGTGTCCTGCAGTAGGGACAGCAATGATGTGTGCTGGTGTGAGCCTTGGGAGGGCTGGGCATCCATCGGTGGGCTGAGACCCCGGAGGTCGTCATGGAAGAGCAGCATTCCCCCACTGCAGTTTGACAGCAGAGTCCCTGTGTGCTCCGTCAAGCGCTTAACTCGTGTTCCCTCCGCTTTCCAGGCAGCCCCGAGGCCTGAAGCTGCGGAGCCGCTGAAGGATGCCGAGCTCCGGGCAGCCCTGAACGTGCTGCAGTGCTATGACTTGCACTCCATCGTGGAGGAGTGGTTCACCGAGGTGCTGCAGACTGACCTGCAGGCGAATATCGCCCCCGAGTTCTGGAACTGCATTGGCCAGTATGAGAGCACGGCTGAGGAGCCCCAGTGTGCCGTGCTGCTCCTGGACGCCTTCAGTCTGCTCAAGTGCCGCCTGGAGCCCTACCTGAACAGCCTCGAGCTCCTGGAGCAGTGGACCAAGGCAGGCTTGCTCCTGGGCACAGGTGCTCAGACGCTGCAGGAGAAGGTCTACACCATGTTCAAAGCTATCCTCTTCTTCTCCACGACCAAATCCTTCCAGGAGATGATCCAGCAGTTCTACAGCCGCACGTTCAGGATATACATGCGGCAGTGGAGGAAAGGAGAAGATGGAACCAATGGGTGTGAGAGCAGCATGAGTGAGACCGAGCAGGAGAGTGACCCAGAGGAGGGTGGAGGAGAGGGCCAGCTCTGTGCAGGCTGCAGCAGCAAGAGGGAGCAGTGCTGGTGCCCTGAAGCCATGGAGCAGTTCCAGCAGCTCAATGACATTCTGTAGGTATCTCACAGGGTGGTGGCTGTCACTTGGAGCAGGGTGGGTCTGGATGGGGAGCAGCAGCAGGTTTTTTTGATCCCTGAGAACAGGAGGAGCTGTGTGAGGTCAGGCAGTGTCATGGTAGAGAACTTAACATGGACTTTCTGCTTTCCACTGGTGGTTGAACAGGAGCAGATCTGTAGACAGAAAGTGCCTCTCCCTGGATATGAGAATATCCTCTTGCACTGAGGCCTCTGACCACAGAAAAGCAAAGCAGTGCAAGGTGTCCCTGCCCATGTCAGGGGTTTGGACTAGATGGTCTTTAAGGTCTTTTCAAACCCAAACCATTCTCTGATTCTATGAAACTCTTCTGAATGAAAAAGCTTTTGATGGCGATCAGTAATGTCTGTAAGGAAGATGGGATGGCAGCAGTGCCATGTGTTCCATATGTTACATCTGCATGGGCTATCAAAGCCTGGGCTGGGCCTGCCTCTGTGGAATGTACAGGGAGGGTGGTGCCTTCAGGTATAAGATTTTCTTGATTTGCTGGTGCCTTTGCTCCCCCGTGCTCCTGACAGTGTCCCTGTGCCCGCAGCCGCCGGCTGAACTTGCTGGAGAGGGTGAGTGCTGATGCTGTCACCACCATCCTGCACAGGATGATCGAGGAGAGGATGGAGCAGCGCTGCCGCGGCGAGTACGAGCACTCCTTCCTCGGCGAGTTCCAGGAGGTGAGGCAGCTCTGGGGGCAGCGAGAGCCCCCCTGGGAGATGTGCAGCTGTTGTTGGTTTTTAACAGCTCAGGCTAAAAGCAGATTCCAGCTTAAAACACCTGCTCCAGGGCTCTGACTTCCACCATGCCTGGCAGGAGAGGTGGCTAAAACTCCCATTTTGGCTGGTGTTGGAGGGGAAGGTTTGCTCTGACCTGTGCATGAAGGACTATCACATTTCACCTCATGGTGTCTGTAGTAATGAGGGAATTTCTGTGGTTCCAGTTTACAAACCACAAGATCAACAAGTGCCACCTGTCCTGCAGAGGGCCCTCCCTCTGTGTAGGTGAGCCCATAATTAGAAATTCTGTGGCTGTTTTCAGTCTTCTTTCCAATTCCCCTGTAAAATTGGAAGCAAGGATGAGAAAAGGGTACTCTGGGATTGATCTCACCAGTGGCCACACAGAGAATTAAAATCTTTCTTTGCAGCTACCCAGATGCTTTGCTGCTATTTCAACTAAGTTTGTGTTGAGCTGTTTACGCACCATGACTTTAAAATCCTTCTCCAGGTTATGGCTCTTCCAGGACACAATCCTGAGCTCAGTGCTCCTTGCCCATGACCTTGCCTTTGCCTGTGCTGGAGAACCCAGGCCTGCAGCGAGGTTCTCATGCAAGCCAGACATCCTGGATCCCTCACTCTTTGCCATGCCAACTGTTTTTGTTGCCTGCAAACATCAAGAATCTTTTTGTGTTTACTTCCTTTTGGTTGTTGTGCAACACTTCCTTCACTGCACCTCGTGTGAAATGCTTCTGGATGACCTGGAGATTGTTTAAGGATATTTTCAGGGCACCACAGAAAACACAACTTCATTCTGCTCATCAGATGCTGCCCTTGCTTTCACCTCTTGTTTGGCCATAGAATACTGCAGCATGTCAGGCTTAGGAAGAGATAATTTTAAAGGAAAAAAACAAAACAAAACACAGGCCTGGAAATCTAAAGAGTAAATAGAGAAGTCTGAGAAACAGCTCACTGAAAATTACAGGTGCTGAGGGCAAAGCCTCTTTGCCAGCACAGCAGCAGCTGCCTGGAGTGTCGAGTCACAAGCAGGCTGTAACAGGAGCACTCAGGGAGGATAAACTCAGGGGGAAAAATGGGTTGGTTTGATAATAATTCTTTAAAATCATGTTGCTTTGCATCAGTTATAGTCCTGTCCTGTTGTCCTTTGGAGGAATTCTTTATCACTTCTCCACAGTTCTGCCCAGGTGTTTGTAGTACTCAGGTTTGTCCTGGCAAAACTTGTGTCTTTCTTCAGTGTTTTTCCTCAGTTGAGTAGATACATAAAAATAAACAGCAACAGACTAAACCTTGACTTAGCATTTTTGTTTCAGGCTGTCAGAATCTATCAAAAAAACCTCTTTAATATCTGGTAGTAGAGTAGTAGTAGAACATCTTGTAGTATATTTGTTCTCAAATACTATCCCAGGAAGTAGCATGTATTTGCTGATTGATGGGGAAAAAAGAAATAATTTATTTTAAACATCTGGATATTGTAATTGAGTACATTTGAAATTTGACAATTGCACATTTCTCACTAAAGCTGAAATATAAAAAACCCCACCTTTTTATGCTCTCTGTTCAGGTTTTTATTATATAATTCAGTGATGAGGATGGTATTGAATTTCAAATGCCTGAATAGTGTTGGGTGTCTGTGACTTCTTGGGATATCTTGTTTGGTTTTCACTGATTTCAGGAACCATAGAAATTTTGGGCTGAGGTTGGTGTAATGGGCCAAATTTGCTCATTTCCTTATGAATGGGACAGTTCTGCAAATACAGAATGGGGTGAAACTCTGCGAGAATGGAATGGGCTGCGAGTTTTGGAATAAACCCTGTCGTTCTTGCACACAGTCTGTGGTCGCCCCTTATCTTCTCACACCCATCTGCACAGGCCATATCCTGTGTCTTTAAATTAAAGTTCCTGTTCCTTCAGCTGGGCTGTCCCCAGCTCTAACCCAGGCTGGGGCACATTTGAAGAGCAGCTGGGGGTGATTACTGTCCTGGTCCAGCTGCCCCTTTCTGCCTGGGGTGGGCTGGGATGTGGCTGTGCATCCAGCTCTGTGTTCACATCTTTCTCCTCTCATGCAGTGGATAGAGAAGGTGATTGGGTGGCTCAGCAGGGTGTTCCTGCAGGATGGCCCCTCAGCACAGGCCTCCCCAGAAGCCAGCAGCACCCTGAAACGCTGGCGCTGCCACGTCCAGAGGTTCTTCTACCGCATCTACGCCAGCATGCGCATCGAGGAGCTCTTCAGCATCATCCGAGGTGCTCCACCCTTGGGCTGGGACTGGGTGGCTGAGAGATCTCTCTGATGTGCCACACTGCCTCCCCCTGCTTCCCCTCAGAGCCTGGCACTGCTCCTGATCACTGCTTGGTTTGCAGATTTCCCAGAGTCAAAGCCTGCTGTGGAGGACCTCAAGTTCTGCCTGGAAAGGACTAACCAGAGGCAGCAGCTGCTCAGCTCCCTGAAAAGTGCTCTGGAAATGAGACTTCTGCACCCTGGTGGGTTTTACATCCCTGTCTGTGTCCTGACACTGTGAGGAGTCTGGGCATGAGTGGGGATCTTCTTGGAGCTGGTCTGGTTTCCTGTTTGAGAAGCGAGGGGCAGTCACCGTGCCCACCACGCATTCTTCATGTTCCAGTGGGCAGCAGCAGCTGATGGCATCCCAGCCCCCTTTGGCCTCAGTTTTTACACTATGGTCAGGAGCACAAAGTTTAGCTTTGGTCCAGGTGGGCAAAGGCTTCTTTGCACTGTCAGGGCTCAGCTCTGAGCCTCCATTTGTGCTCAGAACTGGTTTCTCAGGGCAAGAGGGCAGCAAACCCTCTTCCTCCCACACCATAGATAGAACAGAGGGTTTGGACCATCCAGACCCCTTCTATCCAAGCCATTATTCTGTGCTGCAGGACTCTGACTCCCTCTGCTCCTCTCCTCTAGGAGTCAACACCTCCGACATCATCACTCTGTATATCTCGGCCATCAAGGCCCTGCGGGAGCTGGACCCTTCCATGGTTATCCTGGAGGTTGCCTGTGAGCCCATCAGGAAGTATCTGAGGTAGGAGGTGTGTGGGGCAGTCTGACACAGCCCCTTGCCCTGCCCTGCCCTCACTGCCTCTGTTTCTGGTGCTGCTGGCAGGACTCGGGATGACACGGTGCGGCAGATCGTGGCCGGTCTCACGGGGGATGCTGAGGGCTCGAGTGACCTGGCAAACGAGCTCTCCAAAGCTGACCCAGTGACCCTGGAGAACGGCCAGGAGAGTGATGATGACATCTCAGACCCTGGGGACTGGGTTCCTGACCCAGTCGATGCAGATCCAGGTGAGATGCCAAGCCCAGCAGTCCTGGCAGCCGGCTGGTTTCCCTGGTGGGCTGTAGGCTTGAGCAGCTCCTTTGCTGGTCCTCTGGAGCTGGGCTGGGCCAGGTCCCTGTTAATCTCACACTGTTGTCTGCTGGATTCCACCAGGGAAATCGAGCTCCAAGCGTCGCTCCTCAGACATCATCAGCCTCCTGGTGAGCATCTACGGCAGCAAGGACCTGTTCATCAACGAGTACCGCACGCTGCTGGCTGACCGCCTGCTGCACCAGTTCAACTACAGTGCTGAGAGGTGAGGGCCCTGTGCCCAGCCCCAGGGCTCCCATGGCAAACTCACCTGAGCTTGCTTTTACCTGCTGGCTGAAGGGTAGGACCTCCAGACTCAGTCCTGTCAATGGCTGTTTCCTTTGCAGCTGTGAGTTTTTCTCTAGAATTCCATACTCACTCCTGCTCTTGGCTTGTGCTGATGTAGGAATTTGGAATTTGGAAGCACTGACATACTCTTAGCTCCATCCCACATGTTGTGATGACCCTCCAAATGGAAGGGGTGGAAGATGTGTGTTTCTGAAACACAGAAAGTTCCACCTGAACATGAGGAGGAATTTCTTTGCTGTGAGGTGACTGAGTAGTGGAACACAAACCCAGAGAGGCTGTGGGGTCTCCTTCCTTGGAGATAGTCTAAACCCATCTGGACACAACCCTGAGTGAGTGCTCCAGGGGACCCTGCTTGAGTAGGGAGGTGGAACTGGATGAGCTCCAGTGCTCCCTTCCAGCCTGAACCATTCTGGGATTCTGTCTTCAAAAAGCTGCTGGCCTAGAGGGGGTGGCTGTTCCTCACTTAGGTACCAGGAGCCATCCTGGACAGACACTGTGCCTTGCAAGGCTTCCTAGGAAGAGCACCCTTGTGCCAGGGACTTCTTTTTTTTGGCTGTCTGATGACAGGTGGAGGCCAAGCCAGGTTTGTCCATCCAAGGGCCCCGTGCCTGACCTGCTGTGTCTCTTTCCAGGGAAATCCGTAATGTGGAGCTGCTGAAGCTGAGGTTTGGGGAAGCTCAGATGCACTACTGTGAAGTCATGTTAAAAGTAACTCCTTTCATTTTTTAATTCAACTCCTGAGTGCTTGAGCCCTTTGGGGAAGGGGAAGGACTTGAGGAATGACCCAAAAAAGGTCTTTTAGTAAAGTGGGGGTTCCAGAATGCCAGTGAGGGGCTGATTTGTGACAGGCAGAAGTGCATTTAAATCATGTCTGTTTTTAAGCCCTGTGGGTTGGATTATCAGCTCTGGGGAATGGTTGCTCTGGTGCTGCTGTCTCGCCTGCCCTTCCTACAGTATCCTGGCATTGAAGAGCTGGTCTCATCCAGCTTCTCTGGGGTTGGGACTCGAGTTTGATTCTTTTGGAGCACTTGAGGAAGAACACAGGTGTCACTGTGACGCAGAGAGGAACACAAAGTAACACACATAACAGGTGTTCAGGTCGAGAGGAAGAAAAGAACTCTGTTGTTTATTGTTGACTTTGTGTATATAAGTTTCTGGATAGTGACCAGAAATTGGACAGAGAAGTTCCCACCTCTCCATCTCCACTGGTCACTTGAGAAGTCCATCAGGTGATATCTTTTTACAAAGTAATATAAACCATGATTCTTGTTTATCTTACAATTCATGAGAACTGACTCCATTATACCAAAACAAATCAGAAGGCTGATTTTCAGGGACAACACACAGGTGTGGAGGACCTCCAGTGAAGGCAGTGTTGAGCTGTAACCTCTTCCTGTAATGTCCCCCAAAATTTTCTGTGTATGTAGGCAGACTTCCAAGTAGACATACCATGATCATGTCCTTTCCAGTGTGCCCATCATTGTTTGGAGAGGACACTGTTCACCTTGTTTAAGCCTGTCCTTCACTGATGGTTGGCACTGACTCTGAATGGAAGGAGCCTCCTGAGCCTCCTGTGCCTGTTGCAGGACATGGCCGACTCGCGGCGCATTAACGCCAACATTCGGGACGAGGAGGAGAAGCTCCCTGAGGAGGAGAGGCCTCCCTTCAGCCTCGTGGCTGTCATCCTGTCCAGTGAGTTCTGGCCACTCCTCAAAGAGGAGAAGCTGGAGCTTCCAGAGCAGATCAAGGAAGCCATGGAAGCATATTCCAAGAAGTATGAGAAATTAAAGGTGAGGCCACCTTAACCCTCCTTACGAAAGCTTTATTCAGTCACCTTTAGCTGCTGGCCCACGCTGTAGCAGTGGGGTTTGCAATAACCCAGCACTTAGTGGTTCCTGCTGGGAGATGAGCTGTCAGCAGCTGCTTCCCCCTTTTCCCAGGCCATGAGGACACTGAACTGGAAGTATCACCTGGGGCTGGTGAGCCTGGATGTGGAGCTGGCTGATCGCACGCTCTCCCTGTCCGTGTCTCCTGTGCACGCTGCCATCATCCTGCACTTCCAGACCAAGAGTGAGTGCTGGGGAGCCCCTCTGTCCTTCCAGGGGTGGGAAAGCCACATTCCTCAGGCAGCTGGAGGCTCTGAGAGTTCTGGCAGGAGGACCAAGACCTGGTGCATGGGTTTGGATCTCCCGCAGGGTCTCCACAGCTCTGCAGCCCTCTGCTTGTTCCTGGCAGTGCCTCCTCTGCCTTACCCAGCTTCCTACCAAATCCTGGCACGCTCGGCTGTGGGAAGTGTCCTGTTCTCCATGTCCCCTCTGATCTCCATGGTCTCTGCAGGCACCTGGACACTGACAGAGCTGAGTGACGTGCTCAAGGTGCCCGTGATGTCGCTGAAGAGGAAGATGACGCTGTGGCTGCAGCAGGGAGTCCTGCGGGAAGAGCCTGAGGGCACCTTCACTGTCATTGAGGAGGAGCAGAAGGACCAGGTGGAGAAGGTTGTTCTGATTGACAGTGATGAGGAGGGGGATCTGCCATGGCCTCACAGGCTGACCAGAAGGAGGAGGAGCTGCAGGTACTTGTCCCTGTGGTGATGCAAACAATCCTGTATTTTGGGTTTGGGGAATCTGATCAAGATATGGATTCAGTTTGCACTGTGGATTCACATTTTCCACTGCAAGTGGCTGAGTCCAGCACAAACATTTGGGTTTTGAAGTGGTTATCTCTTGGTTAATCTCTTGGTGCTGCATCACAGCCTTCCCTCCAGACAAGTGCCCAGCTGCTGAGTCAGGAAACCATTTGGAAATCTCTGAATTGTTGGGGTTTTTTTTAGTTTTAAAAAAGAAAAAACTCTGAGACATGATTTCATATTTGAAAATAGTCATAACTTGTTTGGATGCACCCGAGCAACATTTTTTGGCACTTCTGACTGCCCAAAAGGCTTACCCAGCACTAACAGCTGGATCTCTGCCGTCTCTCTGTTGTGGTTCCTGGACATTTCCCGTGTTTTTCCTGCTTGTGAGTCACAGTGTCTGTGTGTGTGTTGTGCAGTACAGCGTTGTCATACTGGTGTTCACCACAGAGAGTCATGTGTGTGCTGCACATCAGATCCCACTGTCTAGCTCTGTATCCCAGCACTTTGCTGCTGTTCTTGGATATGCCCTCTTTAGACACCCCAAGCTCCTGGCTGAGGGCAGAACTTACTGCCAGCTGCATCTCTGCCTTGCTTTTGGGGCATTTGCTTTGTGCTGTAGTGTCAGTCATTCACTGTGGCCTGTGTCCTCTGCAGCTGTTCTGGACGTACATCCAGGCCATGCTGACCAACCTGGAGAGCCTGTCCCTGGAGAGGATTCACAGCATGCTCAAGATGTTTGTGATGACTGGCCCCGTGGTCACTGAGATCGATATCCAGGAGCTGCAGGGATTCCTCCAGAAGAAGGTCCGGGACCAGCAGCTCATCTTCTCAGGGGGAGTCTATCGCCTGCCCAAGAACTGCAGCTGACCTGGCAGTGTCCCTGCCCCCTGGGCACTCCTGCCTCTGCCTGAGTGCTGCTCCAGAGTGCCACCAGCTCTGTGTCCTGCTGGGGGGTTCTCTGCCCTGGGGGTTTGCTGCACCCTCTTCCCCAAACGGGTGCCACTTTCCATGTGGAGGCAGCTCAGCAGCAGCCTGGACACCCCACAACGTCTGGGTCTGCTCCCCACATTCCTTCCTCCCCTGTGTGAGTGCCTGGGCCCACCTCCCTGGTTAATAAATAACAGTAGGCTCCTTTTTCCAATGGTGCCAACTCTTTTCTTTCCTCCTGGCACCTCCCCACTCTGGAAGGGCAGGCAGGAAGGTCCCCAGTCTGCCAGGCACCATCCCCCTTTCCTTGGGTCTCCATGTGCAGCCCCAGGACGTTTTGGGAGGGGGCTCTTGGCTCCAGCTGCTGTCTGGGGCTCTGTGTGTGGCTAAAACTGTGTCTTGCAGCTGGATGTGATGAGAGACCCTGCCCAAAAACAAGGCTTGGTGCTGTCTCTGACAGGGAGGGAACAACTCCAGGGTGCCCTTGTTTGGGACTCTTAAATTGCGTGGAATAATTTTATTGTGGGATGAAGAATGCTTTAGATGGATGAGATGCAGCAGTTCTTCAGGGCAAGCTGGTTAGTCCTGGAGGAGATCCAGTGGCTTATCCAGGCCCTTTGGGATTGCTTTGCCCTGGCACAGGTCCCTGTCTGTGTCCCAGCACCACAGGGCTGCCTTTGGGGACAGTGTCCTGGGGAGCCTCAGAGTTGTTTGCACCACATGAGGAAGTTGGGTGGGATAATCCCAGAGCTCCTGGTTAAACACTGGGCCCTCCCCAGCTATGGAGCAGTTTCAGGATTGTATCATCCCCATCCTTGGTGTTCAGGCTCCCTCAGTCCTGCTTTCCACGTTTTTGCTCATCAGGAGGAATATGCTGAGAAAAATCTGGCTTTTACTAAAAACACGTTTTCTGTGAAGCAACCAATGAGTTTCCACAGCCTAAGGAGTCTTTGTCCTCCTCTGCTGAATCTTCAGTCCCAGCCTGTGAGTGCTGTGGCAGCTGGAATTGAGACCTAACAGAGCCAGAGGTAAGACATGGGAGCCGCTGTGAGCAGCTTCCATCCAGGTGTGTGAGAGACCTGTGGAACACAGAAATCACCCCCTGTTTAACACTGAACTTTGCTTTTCAGTGCCCAAAGCCCACGAGTCCCTGTGCATCCCTCCTGCAGCTGCAGGCAGCAGGGTGCAGCAGCTCTCTCCCTTGTGGGCACGTTGGTGTTTTCCTCTGTGGATAAAGCACAGTTACTTGATCCCTGTGGGGTACTTGGCTCTGGGCTGGCAGGGGTGGGCACTGGGAACCTACTGCATCTTTTTGTGAAGGTTCCTTGTGCTGAAGAGGATTTGGTGATAGCTGAATAAACCCCAGTCTGTGATTACTTCAGGTAAAGTCAAAAAAACCCCAGAGGGCAGCAAATCCATGATGGCATCAGCAGGGAAAGGATGGACACCCATGCTTGAGTGCCCAAGGAACCTTTCCTTTTCCTTCTCTCTCCTCTTTCCTCTCACCTCTCACCTCTCCACTTTTTTTCTTTTTCTTTATTACATTTTTTTTTCATGAATGAACATTGAGCACATGGAAGGGCTGGCAGTGGGGTCAGTGCCTGCCAGCCCAGGGTGTGCCAGCCCCATCCCACAGTGTCTGGGGTGTGCCAGCCCCATCCCACAGTGTTGGGGTGTGCCAGCCCCATCCACAGTGTCTGGGTGTGCCAGCCCGTCCCACACAGTGTCCCAAGGAGTGTCTGGGTGTGCTGTGGCTGTGACCAGGCAGTGAAAAGGCTCCTTTTGATGTGGGGAGATCAAAGCAGCTGCCAGTGTGGAGCAGAGCTGGCAGCAGAGCTGTCCCCACAGAGCCAGAGCCACTGCTGGGACATGGCCCAGGGTGACTCAGGGCCTTGGCTGCGTCTGCTTTGCTTATGGATGCAAAAATAATGATTTATGTACGTGCTGTGCAGGTGGATTTATTGCTCTGTGGTGCTTCTTCACCCCCAGTGCAGGGGATGTGGGGCAGTGAGTGTGTCCTTTACCCCACCCCAGCAGCATTCCCAGACTCTGGGATGAGATCAGGGACACTCCCAAGGCTTCCCAAAGCCATGGCTGTGTCCTGGAAGGGCAGGGGAGGAGCATCTTTCCCATCCTGACTTTTCCCAGCTCCCTCATGCTGCCCCAAGGACTGGACCCATGGGGTGTGTTGAGTTTGTCCCTCCTGAGCCAGAGGATGAGCAATGCCATCACTGAGGGGACCTGGAGTCACCTCTCTGCCCCTGGGAGGTCCTGGCGTGGTGGAGCCAGAGCCACCAGCTGAGCTGTGCTGTGGTTGTTTCAAAGTGTTACAACAGGAAAAATTCTGGTTTAATGACTGCTTCAGCCTTTGTGGAATATAAAAGTCTTAATTGAAACAAGCTGGAAATGTGATTTTTTTCCAAGTGAACAGAGGAAGCTGGGGGAAAAAAAGGGTTTTGTGCTGTTCCCTGTGCCACTTGCTGTGCAGCCCTGTTGCTTCAGGCTGGAGCTGTGTCTGCTGGCAGGACAGTCCAGGGATGTTGGCTTTGCAAATCTCTCCCACTCCAGAGGAAAGAAAAAAAACATATTTATATCTCAAAAATGCACATAAAATCATAGAACCATAGACCCACAGAATGGTCTGGGTTGGAAAGGACCTTAAAGCTCATCACCATTCCACCCTCTTCCATGGGCAGGGACACCTTCCACTAGCCCAGGCTGCTCCAAGGCCTGTCCAGCCTGGCCTTGGACACTTCTTTACTCCTTGGATGCTGGGGAATGGCTCCAGTTCTTTGGGGGTGTTTTACAGAGCCCTGGGTGGGTGATGCAGACCCTGCTGTAGACCCCGGGAAGGTGTTAAAGTGATTTTCTCCAGTCACCACTTGTGACATGAGGTGATATGGATGGCCCTGGAGGATGCTGGTGGTGGGCCACTGTTGGTGACAGGAGGAGTGCTGCAGGCACTCGCTGCTCTTTGTATTTTCCATATTATTTCCCAAATTTTCCATTTTTTTTCCCAGATGTACCCCTTCTGTTTTCCAAAGCAGGGTGAGTCACAACCTCCCAGGTGCAGCAGTGCTGGTCCCTGCCTTGTGCTGGGCCTGGATAGTGCCTCATGGCATGGCCATGACCTTCCCTTTGGCCCCACAGATGAGGGGCTGGACCTGCCAAACCCATTTTTCTCTGCTTTTACCTCTTTTTTACTGTTGTAGTGAGGTATGGATGGAGCTCAGCTGGAGAAGAAAGAAGCAGCAGATTCAGCTTGGGTTTTAGGAATGGTCACCTGACCCAGCACCTCTTGAATGGCTTGAAAACAAGAAATGAGATAAAAATGTGCTGACCCAGAGCACTCCCCTCATTTACCTTGGTCTATTTATAAACTGTTTGGCAGGGTCACGATAACCCAGGCAGGATGCGGCGTCCCTGCGGGGGACATTCCCCAGCCCAGGGATAAACTGTTTGGGTTATTTAGGACGTGTTAAAGCTGCTCACAGAGGCTGGAAAGTTTTGCTAAGAATGAGATTGGGAAGAGTGAGGGGTCTGCATTGATTCCCCCAAGAATGCATCCAGGGAGTTTACATGGATTTAGGATTCAGGAGGGCTGACAGTTCAGGGGGAGCCCAGGGACAGCAGCAGCAATTCAGGGCAGATCAACACAAGGTGGGTGATGTAAAAGGGAAAAAATCCACCCACCAGCCCAGTCCAGACCTGATGTGGCTGTGGAACTGTGGGGTCATGCTGCAAAAGGGTAAATCCATGCTTGGAAGAAAGATCTTTGGGTCTGGGAATGACCCTCCAGGGCTGGATTCTGCACCCCTGCCAGGGGCTGCTCATCCCCCCTGTGTGGGTCCTGCCCACCATGGATCAGATTATTTTATGATATTCTTTTATTCTTGCCTGTCTGGAGCTGCAGGAGGGCCTGGCTCCAAGGTCAGGGCCTGTGGGGGTCCTTAGGGGTTTCTGTGTCCCCACCCCAGTCCCACTTCCTCTTCTCCACTTGCAGCCTCTCACTTTAAGTTTCAGGGCTCCCTGCAGGCTTTACATCCATGGGCCACATTTCTGATCTCTACATCCATTTTCCTGCTGGCTCCAAGCCCATGACCTCTTTGGCAGCTTTTAATTTCTTTTTTTACCAATTTTCCTCTTTTTTTGCAGAGTTCTCTGGGCAAGGCCAGTGCTGTAACTATGGTACACTCCATCCTGGAGCTGCTGGGTTTCACTCTAGACCCATTCTGAGCTCTGAGCACCCCACACTTTCCCAAAGGGACCCTGAGTGCTTCATTCACCTAATTCTGGTTTCCCAGGGTGCACAGGGGGGATCTGCCCATGTCTGGGATGCAGCTGCTGCTCCTCAGCCCTAGAAATGTTCTGGCTAAACAGGCAATGTGCAAAAACTTGAAGGAAAACCCTAAAATTGTCCCACAAATTGGTGCCACCTGAGCTCCAGCGATGCCTCCTGGTGGGTACCAAACCCAGGGGTGCCCAAAGCAGTGGGTATCAGTCAGAGGCTGGTACCAAAATCTCGGCTTAGGACACTGTCCCCCTTTCCCTGGGACATTCCCTCCCCTCTCTCTGTGTGGGTGAGGCTGTGTTTGTGCAGGATTTGCATTCCTGGCCACAGGAAGGGCTGTGGCACCTCTCATCCCCATCCTGGCCCCGCACCCGTTTCCTCCCCATGGGGCCCATCTGGGGGGGGGCAGCCTGGGGACAGGGCTGGTGGCCCCAAGGCTCTGGGGACAGGGTTGGTGGCCCCAAGACCCTGGGGACAGGGCTGGTGGCCCCAAGGCTCTGGTGACTGCGCTGGTGGCCCCAAGGCTCACTCTGGGGACTGGGCTGGTGACCCCAATTTGCTCCCACATGCCCCCCCATTGCACTGCCCCCCCCCCATTGCACTGCCCTGATGCCCCCGTGTGCCCCCAAGGCACAGCTCCCCCAGGGACAGAGCCCCCACATCCCTGCTGCAGGCAGCCCCCCCATGGCACTGCCCCCTCCAAAAACAACCCCCCCAAAAAACATTACCTCTGTGCCTGCATGTCCCCCCCAGTGTGTCCCCTCCCCACAGGACACAGCAGTTTGTCCCCTCCACTTTGGGGTGCTGGAGGTTCCCAAAACCCCATGTGTGTGTGGGGGGACACAGCCCCCACACCAGGGCCAGGAGCAGCTCAAGGGGATATTTGGGCTGGGAACAAGGAGGTTTTCCATCATCCTGTCCCCTTGTCCCCACATGGGACAGACACCTCCTGGTGCCACCGATGCCCCTGCCATCCCCAGGTGCTCTCCAGCATTTTCTGGCAGCCACTCCAGGCCCAACCTGTGATTTCAGAGTCGGCAGCAACACCAGGATAGTGTCCCCAGCCCTGCATCACCTGTATGGCCCCTCCACGGCTGGCAGTGGCCAAGCTGCCCCTCCAGATCCTCATCCCCTCTGCCAGCCAGCTCCACCAGCACCACTGGGCCCCAGGCATGTGATGTCCCCACTGTCACCAGGATCTCGTCACCCTCTGCTCCAGCTGCCCTCTCTGTCTCCAGCTTGGGAGGGGTGTAGAACCCCCTATCCAGGGCAGGCTGTGCATCTTCCACCCTCCCTGGGTTTCCTGCTGTGTTCTGGGGGTTTCCTGTCCCCCCCCCCCCCCCCCCCCCATTTCCCCCAGCAGCCCATGGAGTACTGAAATGGCTCAAACTCTTTTCGAGTTAGAGCAGAGCAGTTTTTGTTGGGCTGTTGAGGTTCACTGTCAGCCATTGAGGGGGGTGGCAGCTCCTTGCTTCTCTAATGTTGACTCCTTCAGACTTTTGGGGGGCCCCGTGTTTTGGGGGTTTTATAATGGTTACCAACCACTCTGCTTGGGGGAAGCTCTTCCTTCTCAAAAATCTGAATTAGCCAGAAGAGCATCTCTCTTCATGGCTGCTCCCAAAACACCTGCCAAGCTCCTCTTAACGGGATCTCTGCTTCCGGCCAGCCCTGCCTGGCTTCCCGGCCCGAGGGCAGCTCCCAGCTGCTGAATGGCAGCTCCAGCTGGGCCCCTGTGCCTTCCTGACACAGAAATCCCCACATTTGCAAGGATTTGTTAGGCAAATCCGGCTGGCCACAGCAGAGGCACGTGCAGCTGCCTGGCACAGGGCTGGGGAGACTTGCTCAGAGAATCCCCTCTCCTGAAGTAGGGGGAATAGTGTGCATCACAGCCAGGGTGAGATCTGCACAGTGATGCACTGAACCCCCTCAATTTCGGGGGGGTTTCCCCCTTAATTTTGGTCCTGTGTAGCTGGACTCACAGGGTGCTGCTTCCAGCTGCAGGCTATTGAAAAACAGGAGCTTGGAGTACCAGCAAGAGCTCACTTTGGGTGTCTCAGCTTTACCAAAGGGCTTGTTTTGGGGGGAAAAAGCCTTGGCCAGGTTGTGTGAGTGCAGGTGAGAGGTGGGATGTGCCAGGGCCTCCATGAGGACTGAAGGAAAGGGAAGTGCAGGCGAGGAGGAGCTGCCGTGATGAACTCTTGCACTGCTGGGTGAGGAAAACCCCTGCTGCTTCCCGCTCTGAAGGGATGAAATGTTTTTTCCCGGGGAGTTTTTGTGCCCACACCAGCACTTGGTCCCACGGCCGGTGTGCAGCCTTGGCCCTGGCTGTCCCCATGTCCCTGTGTCCCCATGTCTCTGTGAAAAACGACGTTCACTTTCCTGGTAAAGTTTAAAAAATGTTTAATAAAGACAATAAGAGACAGATAAAGCAAAGAAATACAGCCGGGTGTCTTGGAACCCCCCTGTTTATCCTGTTCTTCATGCATGGACTTATGCACGTTCACTTTTCCAGGAACTGCTCTGCATGGTCACTCCTGGGGTCCATCAAGCCCAATTCCACTTTTATTCGGTTCTTATCATCTTTTTGATTTGGGCTTTGGTCCTTTCTTTCACAAGTGGTGAATGCTGAGAGTCACCTGGGCCTCTTTCAGAAGTTCTCTTATCTATTCAGGCAGCTGAAACACACTGCACCTAAATTGTAAACTACAGCAAAGAAAAACCTTATACATCTATTCAGGCAGTTAAAACACACTAAAAACTACAGAAATAAACATCATATTTATAACATTAATTCCAACATTTGCGAAAAGCTAACACCAAAATATGCATTTATAACATCGCCATGTCCCTGTGCTGCTTGGGCAGAGCAGCCAAGGGGCCGAGAGCCCCGGGAGGGCAGTGGAGCAGCAGCGGCTGCACCCACGACCTGCACAGGGGCCAAACAACTACTCTGGACTTGCTGTTCTTTTCCAGACTCGTTATTTTCTATGGACTCACTCCTTCCCCCCACACCGACTCGCTTTTTCTCCCTGTTTCTTCTGTTGGCAAGGGGAAGCACCCAAGCGCGGCGTCAGCCCCAGTTAACCCCTCTTGGCAGCGTCACGGCTTTGACCTTTAGGTTGACGGGTTCCGGGCTAATGACTAACGACTGACACGGCCGGGGTGCGGATGTTTTCTTGCCGGGGCTCTGGGGCCGTCCGGGCGATGAGCTCAGCGCCGCGTTCGTCCGCACGGTGACGGCAGGGCCGGGCAGGGCTCTGGGCAGGGGGGTCACGGAACCGGCCGGCAGCACGGGCAGAAGGAAGTGCCGCCCAGGGCCACTCCTCCTCCCCATTTCCTCTCCGGGCTGCTGTCTGCATGGATGAGAGCGGCCGCAGAGGAGCTGCCCGAGGCCGGAGCCGCGCTCGGCGGGACGCGCCGAGGGCACACCCGGGTAACTGCGCGGGCATCGGCTCCCCCGAGCCCTCGGGGGTCACCCAGGCACCCCAGGGCTGCTTCCAGCTCCATCCCTGCCACCGCCTGCTGCTCGTGCCCAACCGCTCCTTGCCACCAGCAGCCGCCGCCGGTTTTCAGGGATGCTGCCGCTCCCGCTGGGTTGGGATGCTTCAGGCTCTTCCCCTCCGCTTGCTGTCCTTCCCTTCGGGCTTGGCTTTGGGTCCTGGCAGAACGTGGGGCTGTGCTGGTGGGGTTTGGTGCGGACAGGCTGTCGGGGGTGCTGGCTGTGCCCCTGTCCCCCTGTGCCGTGTGTGCTGTGACTCGAACTCCTGGGCTGCTCCCGAACGGGCCCCGGGCATTCCGGGATGCCGGTGCCGTGCTGACATTCCGGGATGTCCTCCCAGCTGCTGACCCCTTTATCTGCAGCCCCCACAGCAAGGGGCTGCTCTGGGCCTCCTTCCCCGTGGAAATGCTCCCCTTTGGATGGCGGGTTTGGCTCCAGGGCGGGTGTGGGGAGATCAATCTTTAGAATTTCCCAGCCGTTCCCTTTTCCCAGCAGCTTTGCTCATGCAGACAGGCTGAGTTTGGGGGGCAGTCTCCCCAGCCGGGGGTACTTTAACCAATTCCACGATTCTCCGCTGGCCTCTCCTGCCACCGGGGGCTTTTTTCACCTGCCCAGGGGCTGTCCCCATCCCGCTCCCCTCTCCCGGGCTGCCTCCAGCTGCCCACACAGGCTTCTCTGTTGTGGAAACGTTGTTTTGGAGCAGCGGGGTGCACGAATGCAAACACTGCAAGAGCTACAGCAGGAGAGCTGGAGGCTTCCCAGGAGTGTTTCCAAGTGCAAGTTTTCCTATGCTGTCCAGGCTCGGCACAGAACAGCAATCAGCAGTGTTTACACGAGCGCTGGGATGCTCCAGACAGAATTCCTGGGTTCTCTTTCCGGTTGTTTTCACCAAATGTTAAATTAAGCTGCCCAAAGTGCATCGTTGCAGGCTGGCACAGCCTCCTGCCCAGCCCTGACCCGACACTGAGTGTGCAGGGGCTGCTCTTGGAAATTTCCAGTCCTGTGTAAATACCAGCAGGTATTTGGGTCTGAGTCATGGCATTAACAGGATTATTATATTCATGACTGGACAGATTCCTTGCTCAGGATGGGGTTTTGTCCTTCTGCCCTGCCGTGCTTGGCTCATCTGGAGGGCTGGGCATCCCACACTGGTGTGGATGTGCTGGTGGGCTTTTAGGAAAGAGGATCTTGAACATCTCCGAGCTGGGTGAGCACTCGGTCCTCACCATTCCCTGTAGGTCTTGTAGGGGCTTGGGCTCTCTGCATGGACATGGCAATGGGAGAGCAGGCTCTGGGCTGTGGGCAGCCAAATCACTTCATGTTTCAGCTGCAGCAGCACCTGGCTGTGGCCTGGCAATGTTCATGGGGAGTGCCTGGGGTGTCCTGTGTTTCCCTGACAGGAGCAGCCTCCCAGGCCTTGAAGGAAGCCTGTGAAAAAGAGAGAGAAAATTTTAAGCAGGTCCTGTTATGACAGGACAAGAGGTGATGGTTTTAAACTAGAGGAGAGTGGCTTTAGAGTCGATACAAGGAAGTTTCTGAGAATGAGGGTGGTGAGGCCCTGGCACGGGGTGCCCAGAGTGGCTGCCAGATTGGATGGGGCTTGGAGCAGCCTGGGCTAGTGGGAGGTGTCCCTGCCATGGCAGGGGTTTGAAAGGAGATGGTCTTTGATGGTTCCATCCAGCCAAAGCTATTCCACGATTCTGTGATCCTTCTGTTCTCTAAAACTTTTCCTGTAAATTTCCATAGCCTCTTCCCTGGCATTGAACCAACCCCCTCTTCACCTACAAGGGCTTGGGGCTGAGAAAACTTCCCCCTGTGTTTGTGGAGATGTGTGTCAGTGCCTGCAGGGATTTCTCATCCCTGGCTGAGCCCTGTGGTGTCCCTGATCCCTTGAGTCCATGCTGGTCTGAGCTGCAGGGGCTGCTCCCCAGTGGTTTTGGGGACAGTTGTCCCTTTGGGGACCTGCAGGCAGTATGTGAGCGAGGCAATGCAGGATGGAGAGGAGCAAGGGTGAGACTCCAGGGTGGTGTGGGGACAGCCTGGGGCTCCCAGGAGCATCCTTTGGGGGCATGGCAGTGATGGTGGCATCCAGCCCTCCTTCCTGGTGCTGCCTCAGGGCCTCCTTGTCAGATCTCGTCTGGCTGGTTTTGTCTTTGCACGCCAAACCCTGCACAGGGTCAGGAATTAGGTCAGCAATTAGCACTCGGGGTTAACTGCTGCACAGCAATTGGCAGGTCCAGCAGTGACGACTGGGGCACAGGGTCCCGAAATCATCTTGTGCACAGAGTGGGAGCGAAGCCTTGCATTCCAGAGAGGCCAGGAAGGGTGTGGGGTGAAGCAAGGAGGCAGAAGGAGCATTTCCCAGTGCCTTGGCTCCCACACCGCTCCCGGGTGCCCTCGGGCTCGTGGGTGATGGCGGCCGCTTTGCGCAGGGGAAGTAAAACCTTGTCCAGAGCGTGACTTTGTGCAGGTTGGTGGCTTCCTGCTGAGCTGGAACGAGTTAATAACAAACTTCCAGACCTCCTTGTTCTCTCCAGAGTCGTGGTGCTTTTGTCAAGACCCAGTGTTGATATTTTAAGGACGGCTGATGAAAGTGGCTTTTCCTCAGGCTGCCTGCGCTGGTCCCAGCTCTGGGGCTGGCAGTGTCACAGTAGGAAGCTGTCCCTTGTGTCAGCACTGCTGCAGCCCAGAGGTGTCAGAAAAATGCCCTCCCACCATGACACAGCTTCTGCCACCTCCAGCCTTGTGCCAGGCAGGGCCAGGGCAGCACATGGAGGTGGTCATGGGGCTGCACCCAACCCTGCAGAGCTCTCCCAGGGGCTTCCCTGCTGGGTCTTGTCACATCCCTCTGGCCTCTCCTTCTCCTTGGTTGCCAGCTGAGGTTTGTGCATTCGGATGGTTATCCCAGGATGACCGTGTCCCTGAGCTCTCCTGTGCAGCTCCTGGGTCTCAGGTGGCAGCCCCTGTGTCCCTGCTGCCTGTGTAGGGCTGTGGGTGGGCACACAGGGCAGGGTTGGGGTCCTGTGGGGCTGCCCTGCTCCTCTCCTCACAGCCTGTGCTGCTGGCAGGCTCAGGCACAGCCATGCTGGTTCTCTGCAGCCCCTCTGAGCCTCCCCATCTGGGCAGCTCTCATCTCCCTCCCTGCCAGGCACATCCATCAGCACAGCCAGGAAAATCCTCCCTGGGAGATGCCACCACAGCCAGGATGGCAGCTACAGCAAGTCCCTCCCACACCCCGAGAGGGGACGAGTGGCTTCCCACAGGGTGTGTACGTGCCTGTGTGCATGTGCTGGCACAGAGGTGGGGCTTTGTGTCTTCCTTAAATTGAGCAGGTGTAGGGAAAGAGGCCTGGGCAGCTGTGGTTCAGAGCATGGGTCAGTCTGTTCTGCTGTCCTGCCTCCTTCTCACAGCAGAGCCTCTGGCTTTGGCCCCAGCCAGCTCTGACCTCCCCTTCTGCATCTGAAGGGAGGGTTGGTTTGTGTTATAACATCAATTTGCATTAATTGACACTGAATTTCATCTGTCCCATCTTCCAGAAAGCTTAGGTCTGAAAATCTCTATGCCACCTTGCCATTGCTGATCGCTGCAGGTTTCTTCCCATTAGAAAGGGGGATATCTGTATAATTCCACTGTTATTAGTCACTTCCTGATGTTAAGAAGGTTGATTTTATATAATTTCCTTTTCTTTTTAGAAAGAAGATGATGTGAATGGGCTGTAAGAACCAGACAAGATGGAGGAAGAGCTGCCCTGCTCTGAGGTGGATGGAAAAAGTGTCATTAGGAATCTGGAGGAGGAGATGCCCTGCATGAAGAGCAATCCCACAGGAGACACATCTGGAGCAGAGACAGATGCAGGAGAGGTGCCCTGTGCTGAGAGCAGCACCAAGGAAGAGGCTCCTTGTGACCCAAGAACTGTCTTCACTGAGGGCAGCGTGGAGGGAGAGACACTGGGCAGTGGCAGCGATGGGGAAGAGGGGATTCCCAGCACTGGCAGTGACAGGGTAGGGGAGATTCCTGGCAGTGACAGGGAAGGGAGATTCTCAGCACTGGCAGTGACAGGGAACGGGAGATTCCTGTCACCGATAGCGACAGGGAAGGGGAAATGCCCTGTGATGCAAAAGAAGAGGCGTCTTGCTCTGAAAGTGACACAGAGGAAGTCCCAGATGCTGTGATCTCTGCTGCTTCCAAGAAAATAACTTCTATTTCCTCTCCCTTACGGGCCATCGTCCGCCTGCGCCAGCGCTACCGAGGAATGAAGAAGAGCCGTCTGCAGTTGGAGCTGCCCCGGGAAAAGTCTACAGAGTTTGTCCACACCAGGCTGCTTCAAAGGCAGCTGTCCCTGAACAGGACTTCCCTGTACAGCCCTTCTGTGTCCTTCTTTAATCAGTCTGGCTTTGAGAGCTCCCAGTACTTCACCTTTGACACATCTGTGGAACATTTCTCCCTGAAAAAGTGCAGGCGGAAAAAGAGCCGGAGGAAATCCAGGATGGTCCTCTACCCAGATAAAACAAAAAAATACCTCCCAGCAGAGGAGAAAAGCAAGGCAAAGCGCTGCCTCTTCTTGCTCATTGCCATTATCTTCTTCCAGATTCTCAATGCAATAGAAAACCTGGATGATAACCTCCAAAAATATGACCTCGATGGTTTGGAGAAAACCATGCACCGGGAAGTGTTTGGGCAGAAGGTTGCTGTGGAAAGTATTATGGAGTTACTGAAAGACTATCTGGCTACCCACATCCACAACAAGCCTCTGGTGATCTCTCTGAATGGCCCCACAGGGGTTGGGAAGAGCCACGTTGGCTGGGTGCTGGCCAAACATTTTCGCTCTGTCATGGACAATGACTTTGTGCTGCAGTACTTTGTGATGCATCACTGCCCCAGCAGGGTGGCTCCCCTCACGTGTGAAATAGATCTGTCTAAGAAGATTTCTGACATGGTCACCAGAGCTGAAATAGAGGAAAAGACCCCACTGTTTATTCTGGATGAGGTTGAGCTCATGTCCCCCGTCCTGCTGGACACTCTCAGCCGATTCTTTGAACCCAACCAAACCAACGAGTTCCTCAATGCCATCTACATTTTAATAAGCAACCTGGGAGGTGCTGAAATCACAAAGTTCGTTATCCAGAATGCATCCACTGAGCTCCTGCATCAGCAACGGGGAGCTGAGGAGCTGCTGAGCATCATCCAGCCAGTCCTGGTCAGTGTGCACCCTCTGTGGAAGGCTGCAGACATCATCCCCTTTGTCCTTCTGGAGAAGTCTCACGTCATAAACTGCTTCCTGGAGCAGATGAGGAGGGAGGGGCTCTATCCCGATCAGAAGCACATTGAAAATTTGGCAAATCAGCTCAGTTACTACTCTACAGGGGACAAGCAGTACTCCATCATGGGCTGCAAGCAGGTCGTGGCCAAAGTCAACCTCCTGTAGGGATTTACTGCAGAGACCAAGCCCTGCTCTTGGGATTTGCCAAGTCCTGTGCTCATGAGGAGTGTGTTACAGCAGGCTGTGCTCAAGGTGTCCTTTCTCAGCCCTGCACTGGCTCTGCCCTGGTCCAGGCAGAGGAGTGGCAGCCTGGGCACCCTGGTCCTTGTTCTCCTCCAGAGACTTCACTTCTTCCTGATGTTCTGTGAAAAAGGAAGGAGAAGGAAGCTGGAGCAAACTCCCAATAACTGCAAGATGCTTTGTTCCTCACATTCTCATTTGGGATTCTTGTCATTAAGGAATTTTGAGGTGGCATAAAAAGCTGCAGGATATCAACAGGATGAAACAGTCCCTGGGTCAGTTCCCCTGCAGAATGTGTCACCTCATGTGTCTCACTCTCTCCAGGCTCACAGCTCTTTGCTCTTCTTGGTCCTGGTTGGTGTGTGCAGAGCAGAGGCAGGGCTGCACACCTGGCTCTGGGACAGTTTGTGACTCCTGCCCCCCCAAATGTGCAGGCCTGCCTTCCCCAGCTCCTATGTGACCTCATCCTCTGCAGAACACTTTCTGGTCCTGTTCCTGAGCTGTTGCTCTTCTGAGCTCATCCCTGAGCTCACCTTTGGCACCTGCAGTGAGATTTCTGCCCTGCAGGTGTGTTTGGGCTCGCCTCAAAGACTGCTCAGCTGTGCCAGGTGGTGCAGAAATAACCTCTGGCTTGTTTCAGGTCTGGTAGTGACACCTCATCCTCAGAGCTCTTCTGCTTCTCACCTCTGGGGACACGTCACCGTGGTTAGGCATTATCTGGGTAGCAGTTGATGGGCATTAAGCAACACACCCTGGAAAAGACAGTTTGGGCTGATGGAGTGGTAATGCTGGGCTTGTTCCCAGTCCTGAGAGGCCAAGAAGAGGCTCTTTGCCACTGAGCCCCAGGTGAGATGTGGCCTGGGAGCATCTCAGGAAAAGCACACAGCCATGTTTGGACCAAAACTGAGCAGGTATTTATGACATTGTTTTCTCAGGTTGTGGTTTTGTACAAGATTTCTACAGCTTGCTGTGAATTCCCAGACAAGAAACCCTGTGGATGTTTGCACTGGGGGTTTGATTCACCTCTTTCTAATTGTTGGTCTCCAAAGACTCCATCACATACTCCAGCTTCCAGAGCTACTGTCAGGAATAAACCCAAACTATCCTGAATAAAAGAATTGAAAGTACATTTCTTTCATTTGACTGAAATGTGGGTTTCCTCCCAGATTTCCCTCTGGAGCCCTGTGGCTGCACTGCTGTGCCTGTGCTTTCCAGTGACTCGGGTTGGGAGCAGGGCCAGAGCTTTGTGGTGTGTTTTTTGCAGACCCCCTGGATGCAGTGTGGGTGCAGGAGCTCCAGGTGTGCCCCTGGTCAGTCCAATCCCAGACCCACAGAGTGCAGCAGTGCCAAAAGCTGGGTGCTGCACAGCTCCTCCAGCCCAGCCACCTCCTAAATTCAAGTGTCCTCAAAAACTGATGTGTGGGAGCTGGCTTCCACAGCTTAGAGAGCTTAACTTAAGCAGCAAGCTAAGAACTTTGGGATGTTTTTATCCTGGATAAGAAACAACTCAGGGACAAGGATTCCTCTCCTCTTCCAGCTGGGAGAGGGGCAGATGTTAGTTCTGATGGTTTCAGCAGTATCTTTTATTTATAAATACCCACCCAAGGGGGTTTGGTTGTGCCAGAGGTCCCTGGGTGCCTCCACAGCCACCATCACCCTGTGCAGAAGGACAGGGTGACTTCAAATGGAGTTGAGCATCTGCAGAGTTTTTTTCCACCCCTCTAAGGCTCTCCTGCCCTAAATCAGGGCTCCTGGCGATTCCCTGAGCCTGAGTTTTCTGAGTGCCCTGTGCACCTTGAAGGTCTTTGTGTCTCACAGAGCTCCTCTCAGTGCACAAAGTGGGGCTCAGCTCCCTTCTGATGATCACCTCATCCCTCAGACAACACAGGAACCTCCAGGCTGTGGAGAGGACTTTTCCTGCCAGAAGATAGGATGCAGGGCTTGAGTCCCAGCTCAAATGGCTCTTTAGGTTGTCCCTAAAGGCTTCCTGAGTTGGCAAAAGCTCTTCCTGAGTGAGGGCACATCTCTGTTGTGCCTGGAGCAGTGATTTGTGGCAGGCTGCTGCTCCCTGTCGCTGCTGCCTGGGGCTCCTGGGGACACGAGCAGCTGCAACTGCATCCCAAAGCCAGAGTGGGTTTTGGACCAGATTCCCTTTTTGCACCTGCCCTGGGGAAAGTGCAGGGTGATTGCAAACAACTCTGGAGTGAGGAGGATGCTGTTACTGCCCACGAGAGCACGGCAGTGAAGGAGAAGGGTGAGAGGGAATGGGAAGAGTTGAGGGCACAGACTGTGACCCCCACTGGCCAGTCTGTGCTGCAGCTTGCCCAGGGCTGGCTTCAGGATGGGGGGCCCGTGGGCAGGAGCTCAAATTGCTCTGGTCTGTGAGCTGGGAGGGGTTTGTTTTCTATCATACAGTGATCATGAACTGCTCTCCCCAGGCCTGTGTGCTCGGAGCCCTCCTGGCAGGAACTGGGGCAGGAATTCCCAGGACACTCCTGCCCCAGGGAGGGGGAGCATGGCTGGGATGTGCCCTCTGCTTCTCCGGGGACATGGCCCAGCTCCAGCCACAGGAAGGTGGGTGGGTGCGCGTTCTGCAGGAGCTCTGGATAACTTCAGCTGCCTTGGGAGAAAAGCTTTAAATTCAAATATTCCTAAAAAGGACCTAATCCCCAGCAGCCTCTCTTAATCAAAGCAGCCTGTCTGAAGCTGCCTGCAGAGGTGGGTGCTGGCTGGTGGGGCCAGCCTGGCTCTCCTGGGCTTTCCCTGCTCCAGGGGAAGGTGTGATGACCCTGGGCCAGAGCTCTCTGTTACAGCACAGCCTCTCCCCAGCCTTGCTGGGCCTGCCCAGTCCCTGAGCTCCCTGAGTGCTGCTGGGGCTGCTGCCACTGCTGTGTGCCCACCCAGCAGGACCTTGTCCTCTCTCCTGGGGCTCCTGGCTGTCCCTGAGGATCTGTGATGCTGGCCCAGGGCACCTGACCAGCGTTTGTAGAGAGAGGCAATTGAAGGGGTGCAGAGGGATCCCAGCTCCACGTACACCAGTGACTTGTCCCCGTGCTCAGGGCAAGGAAAAGCTGCTGCCATTCCTAGAAGGGATTCATTGCTTTCTTTCCAGCTCCTGTGGTCTTCACTAAACAGGGGAGGTGCCCCCAGGACATCAGATTTTGATCCCAGTGATGGCAAGGGAGATGAGGGCTGCAGCAGAGGGGAAAAGCAAGGACAGCCCAGGGCTGCAACTCCTGCAAGGGTGCAGAGGGTGTCTGCAGTGGCTTTTGAGCCCATGCAGTGATGGGGTGAGTCCTGGAAAGGTGGAGGGAGGACAAGGACCCCCTCTCCTTGGGAAGGAGGGACAGGCAAATGCAGGAGTGGATGCATTACCTGTGAGCATCCTGACGAGATGGGAGAAATTGCATCCAACATTTTTCAAAAATAGTTGTAAGCACAGAATCTAGTTTCTTCCTCTTACAGGATATTCAGAGAATAGCTGTTAATATTTACTGGGATTAACTGGAAAGAGTTTTCCAGAGCTGTGGAAACTAAATATTCTGTAAATGGTGGGAGAACAGAGTCAGACAGAGACAGACATTGTTTGTTTGCCCATGGAATTTGGAGGGGAAGGGGAGCCGAGAGGCACCCGAGCTCTGCAGGAGACAGGCTCGGGATGGAGATCACAAATTGGAGGAAAGGTCTGAAAGAAGGTGCTGCAGAGGAGGGTGGGAGTGGTGCACGTTCCAGGGTGGGGAGGTGAAGGGCTGAAAGGAAAACAAGCCTGGGGGCATCGCAGCACTCGCTCTGCACAGGAGGGATAACACCCCGGGGCCCGAGAATGGCAAACATCCCAATAAAATGTATAAATAGGTGTGTTGCATATGCGAGGGGTGAAGTAATGCCGGGCCACGCTGGAGCAGTGTGGCACCATATTTGGGCACCTCTGGGGCAGGGAGGGAGGCAGAGCTGGGAGCTGTGCCCCCAGCACCCTGCCGGGAACGGCTGCAGTTTCAGGTGAAGCACGATAAGAGATTTCAAACATGCAAAACACGGGCAGAAAGGAGACAGCGGCGCTTGGCTCTCCCAGCCGTCCTTGGGCAGGGTGTGGAGTTGGCTCCAGAGAGGGAGGTTCGTGTAAAACTCAGGGGGAATTGCTGGAGCCGCAGCCCCGGAGTGGACTGGGAGGGGAGGCTGCAGAGGCCCCCGGCAAAGAGGGTGGTTTAGCAGACACAGGACTCTGCTCAGGGGTCCCGGGAGGTCCCATTTGTCCTGGTCTCTGTCACCCCTCCTGCCTGTCAAGGGTCCAACTGGAACCTCCCCCTGCCCAGCAGTGAGAGATTGCACCAGTTTAACATCATTCCTCTCTAAGACATGTGCTCCAGTTCCTAAAACATCTGGATTTAGGTGCAAAGTTTCGGGCAGCTGCACCTGAAGGCTGCCAGCCCGGGGCAGGGTGGTGAGATCACTGCTCAGGTGGATTGATTTCCAGGTCGGATGGGTTAGAGGCACGTGGAAAGCAGCCAGCACTGAAACTTAGAGTGTGCAGATTAATGATGTAATAAACTAATCTAGAAACTTGTGTGCTTCCCTTTGACACTTTCCCCTTCTCAATTCAGTTTGTCGATGTATATTAGGTATTATTTTAGGGCCTGTATCCAGGGCTACCTCAGGGGACCTGCAGCCATCCCCAGGAAGTGCCTGCAGAAGGAGCAGCCCTCCCCAGCACATTCTGTGTTCTCCAGTTGCACATGTGGAGCTGGTGGTCTCTCCCTGTCTCCTGGGCACTGTGGGATGTGACATCAGCTCCTGCTCCTCCTCCAGGTCTGGAGGTCACAGAGCCACTCACAGCTCCAGCAGGATGCAAAGAGTCCAGGATCTTCTGTGGGTGCTAATTTGAGTTTTGTGCTTCCTGTGATGATTTATCAGTTGATCCCTTAGGCTGGAATTCAGCTGCCCTAATTTTGGTAACTTGAGGAAGCCTGAGTAAGTCTGCCTGGGATTTCCCCTTCCCTGTCTCCTGAAAAAAACCCTGTCCAGGGACCCAGGCCTGGGAAAAGACCACCTGGAGAACCTCCCCTGAGGTAAGTGGACATTTTTGTGGCCAGCAAGTGATATGTGAAAGAATGGAAAGCATTAATTGCAGTCACACCCTCTGTTTTCACCTGTACCTTTGTCCTGCTCCTGTCAAATGTGCCTCACTGTCCAAATGCTCTCACTCAAACCAGACCTACATGGTACCTTCCCCGTTCTCCTGACAAAAAAAACCCAGAAAGTTAAAAAAATTTCAAAATCCTGCAAAAAGACAATCCCAGAATTTATGGTTTCCTTTTAAACTCTCTGAGCCACCCAACACAATTTTTGTGCAGCAGTAGTTGCAGGGGTGACTGTCTGAAATCAGGGAGTCAGCCCTGTGCTGCTTTCCCACTTAGCCATCCCCAGCTGCCAGGTTTTCCAAAACTGTGGCTGAAGGAGTTTGTGCCCTCTCAGCCTGCACAACCCGATGTTTTTATCCTGTGCTTTTCCTGACATATCAAGCAAACTTCCCAGTTCTTCCTGAGGTGACTTTACACACACACACACACCACCCCCCCCGTGGGATCAAGGTCCCTGAGTCATGGGCTGCCTCTGCCTTCACTGGGGGCCTGCATCTCCCTGGGTGCCCTGGGAGCCTTGGAAAGTCAGTTCTGAGCTTTTCTTTCCAGGGTAAGCTGGGCCTTGGCTTCAAGGTTGTTGCTTCTCTCTGCGAGTGCAGAAGTGCCTTGGGTTTGCTCCAGCCGTCCCGGGTGATGGAATGAGCATTTCTGCCCCTCCCTGCAGGCCCTGCACACACACAGCACAGACACCTCAGGGCCCCTGGGTGCCTCAAGGTCAGAACACGATGCTGAGTGTTGCAGAACTCTTGGCCTGACGTGACCTGGTGTCCTCAGCTCCATCTGTGCCGTGGCCTCCGTCACTTCCAGCTGCAAAAGCCACTCCTTGGGGCTTCCTTCTGCCAAACATCCAGCACTTCCAGCTCTGAGTGCTGCTCCTGCTGCAGCCACGGCTCAGTTTTTGTCTTTGGTGGTCACTGAAATGCACTGAAGTCTCTGGGTGAGAAAGGGTGGATGAAATTGAATTCTTTGGATTCAGCTCAGCAGGTATTTTTATTTCTCCTTGCACCTGGTGGGCAGAAGATCTGCTGCTTGCTTCATTTCCTCACCTGAGGAGGATCCAGTGACCTGCTTGGACAAGCTCACCTGGGAGTTATAAATACATCCCTGTGTTACACTGGCATGACAATAATGGGTAATGGGGACTGGGAATAGGAACAGGATTTGTCCCTACAGGTCCCCCCCTCTTCTGGGGCTCCTTCTGAGGCTGGGTTTGTACTTGCCTCCCTCCAGCTGGGAGTTGGGCAATGCTGGGGAGATGGATTAAGGGGGTGAGAGGTGGAACTTCACTGAAAACCTCTACGTGATGAGCAGCAGGTGATGCCACTGGTGCCAGAGCTGGAGGCTGGAGGTGCCTGTGCTTCAGGAGCTGCCTGTTCACTGCACTGGGGTGACACAGCTCAGGTGATGGGACAGCTGGGAAAAGCAGATTTCATCTGTCTTCCTCCTTGGATATGATCCTGATTGAAATAAAGAGAGTTGAATGCAATAGTGAATCTTTGGGTTTTGTCTGTAACCTCCACCCAACACCCAGGTGTGTGTTTGGGGCAGTGCCTGTGGCACTTTCTCCTGGCCTGGGAGGATGATACCAGTACCACTCCCCAGCCTGACTCACTCAGGTGTTGGGACCAGGCTGGGGCTGAGGGCCCAGACACCACAGGGAAAGGCAGCAGCAATCCACATGAGTTATTTCTTAATTGTGTGCGTCTTTTAAACCACTAATGTGCCTTGGGTGCTGCCTGACAACATTTCACCAGTCAGACAGGGGTGGGCAGGGACTGGGCCACTGAGAACAGTGTTTGCCACCAGAATTAAGGCATGAGCCATTCCACCCAGCCAGGTACCTGAGGGACAGTGACCCATGAGGCTGCCTGGGCCAATCTTTTACCCCTTAGGAGCTGCCTTGCCACAAGTGGGGGATTTTGGAAGCAGCAAGCTTTTTCTTTTTTTCTCCCAGCCCTCTGGGCTTTGCCTCATAGAGGAGAGGGGGAAAAAGATAACCAAAACCCCACTGAAGTGCTGTCTGTGAGCCCTGGCTCAGGTTTGAGCACTCACCTGGGCAGCACAGGAGAGAGCCCTGAGGAAGGATTTTTATTTTTTTCAGCAGCAAGTGCCTTGAGGGGAGCCACAGGCTCCAGCTCCAGGTTTGAACGGGGATTGGGGTGATTGCAAAAGCCAGCAGCAGTGCTGCCATGTGGGATTAATGCCCCATCACCTCAGATGTATTGGGTGGCACATTCCTACAAGAGGGACCCCATGTATTGTAGGCACTGTGTTCGTTATTTTATTTTTGCCTGAGTTCCCACTGGAATAAACCTGAAAAGTGAGAGTTCTCCCAGTGTGACAGCAGGTGACACAGTGGTGGTTTACAGTGCTGGGAGCACAGGGGGTTCATGCCTTGTGACTCAAAGCCAACATCACTTGGTCTTTCAAGAAACAGAACACAAGAAATATTAGGGAGCTCAGGGGGCAAGAGGAGATGTCAAAGAATAGTTTTTAAATTGTCAAAAGATAGTTTTAAAATTGGAATTTTTGCCCTTTGCTTCTTTGTGGGGGCTAAAGGCTGCCTAGAAAGACTTGAGAGTGATCAAGTTCTATTTACCTGATCTGGTGGAAGGTGTCCCTGCCCACAGCAGTGGGGTTGGAACAAGATGATTTTTAAGGCCACTTCCAACCCAAACCATTCTAGAATTTTATGATTCTATTGTTTGATTTTACAGTAGCCATCCAGAGATGACTGGCCAGGGTCTTTTTACAGAAATCCATCTTTCATTCCCTCCTGCTTGAGGTGGCCCACAATGACCAAGACACATGAAGTTTGCAGATAAATCTTCCAAATTCGTGACAAAGACCTGAGAGAGCTGGAGCCCTTTCCAGCAGGTCTGTGGGCACTCAGCCCTCTCAGGCTCTGTTTAGTCATTATAAAGCACAAAGAATTCAAACGTGAGTGCTGTCTTTTTCCTTTTCTGGGCATATCTGAGATGGAGCTTGCCAGAGCAAGTGCTGAGGTTGCTCATTTTCTGGGGCAGAGTGCTGAGGTTGCACAGGGTCAGAACAGAAACTGCAGTCTCCCATCTCTGTCCCTCCAGCTCAAGGCTAGGTTACTGGTGGGTGGATGGGGAGGCAGGGGACAGCACAGCCATCCTCAGATGCTGCTCTTTATGGCAAATTAAGTGAATTTCAATGAAGGACACACTCTGAAAAGCACTGAAATGTCTCGAGGCAAAGCCTTGTGGTAGACAGTGGTAATAAAGGAGAACAGAACTGGGGAGGAGAAAACTTGGATCGTGCCCTTACACTGCTGTTAGCAGCGAGTGCCCCTGGGCAGATACTGGGCAGATAGGGGCTGCTGGGGTACAGACATTCCACAGCGATTTCTGAGCAAGCTGAGCTCCTCCCATCATCACTTCACTCATCAAAGTAAGTATTTATAGCACAGGTAGGAGCAGGGGGAGTAATCAAAGAGGAGCTCCCTAGAAAGATGCATAAATCACTCCAAGAGTTCAGCTCAGGGGCTCTGCATATTTTGCTTTAATGAGAGTGAATAAAAACTCTGGTGTTATTATTAATATTTCTTAATATTATTTCAGCGGTCTGCTTTTTGCATTAAAACGATCTTTGAGGTTATTTCCATAGGGTTCTCCCTGCTTTCAGAGCCAAGCCTGCAGACTGCTAAGGACATGCTGTCTTACACCAGAGCAAACGTTTTCTCCAGCACAGATCTGCTGAAAAACAACTCAGAAAATCTGTCCAGGCCGATGTTTGCTGCCCAAGCTGTCAGGAGATCTTCAGGCCTCTCAACAAAGCGGAGCAGGAAAGCCAGGAAGGTGCTGTACCCAACCCACGTGAGAAAATATTTGCCACGTCAAGAGAAAGATCCAGTCAAGCGGTGGCTGCTCTTCTGCGCTGGCATCATCCTCATCCAGGTGTTAATTGAGGCTCCCGAGCATGAGAGACTGGCTGCGGGGCAGAGCCGCGGGGAGAGGCGGCTCTGTGGGGCCGGACTGGCACGGAACCGCTCCCGAGAGCTGCCAGCTCCCGCAGGGCCCGGGGCAGTGCCCGAGCCCCGGGCGCAGCGCGGCTGCCGCGCCGCAGCGAGAGCCGAGCCGCCCGCCCGCTGCCGGCAGCCACTGCCGGCAGAGCGCTGAGCGCCTGCGGGAGCTGCCCTGCCCTGCCTGCCCTGCCTGCCCTGCCCTGCCCTGCCTGCCCTGCCTGCCCTGCCCTGCCCTGCCCTGCCCTGCCCTGCCCTTGTCCTGTCCCTGCCCTGCCCTTGTCCTGTCCCTGCCCTGCCCTGCCCTGCCCTGCCCTGCCTGCCTGCCCTTGTCCCTGCCCTGCCCTGCCCTGCCCTGCCCTGCCCTGCCCTGCCCTGCCCTGCCCTGCCCTTGTCCTGTCCCTGCCCTGCCCTTGTCCTGTCCCTGCCCTGCCCTTGTCCTGTCCCTGCCCTGCCCTCTGCCTGCCCTGCCCTGCCCTGCCCTGCCCTGCCCTGCCCTGCCCTTGTCCTGTCCCTGCCCTGCCCTTGTCCTGTCCCTGCCCGCCCTGCCTGCCCTGCCCTGTCTTGTCCCTGCCTGCCCTTGTCCTGCCTGCCCTGCCCTTGTCCTGTCCTGCCCTGCCCTGCTCCCTGCCCTTGTCCTGTCCCTGCCCTGCCCTGCCTGCCTGCCCTTGTCCTGTCCCTGCCCTGCCCTGCCTGCCTGCCCTGCCTCCCTGCCCTTGTCCTGTCCTGCCTGCCCGCCCTGCCTGCCTGCCCTTGTCCTGTCCCTGCCCTGCCCTGCCCTGCCTGCCCTGCCCTGCCTTGTCCTGCCCCTGCCTGCCCTGCCTGCCCTGCCCTGCCCTGCCCTGCCCTTGTCTGTCCCTGCCTGCCCTGCCCTGCCCTGCCCTGCCCTTGTCCGTCCTGCCCTGCCCTGCCCTGCCCTGCCTGCCCTGCCCTTGTCCTGTCCCTGCCCTGCCCTGCCCATCCTGTCCTTGTCCTGTCCCTGTCCCTGCCCTTGTCCTGTCCCTGCCTGCCCTGCCCTGTCCCTGCCCTGTCTGTCCTTGTCCTGTCCCTGCTGTCCGTGTCCCTGTCCCCCTGTCCGTGTCCCTGTCCCTGCTCCTGTCCTGTCCTTGTCCTGTCCCTGCCCCTGCCTGCCCCTCCTTCCTTGTCCTGTCCTGTCCCTGCCCTGTCCTGTCCCTGCCCTGCCCTGCTCTGCCCTGTCCTGTCCCTGTCCATCTCCTATCCCTCTCCCTGCTCTGCTCTGCCCTGTCCCTACCTCTGCCTGCCCTGCCCTGCCTGTCCTGTCCTGTCCTGTCCCGTCCTTGTCCTTGTCCTGTCCCTGTCCTTGTCCTGTCCCTGTTTTTTGTCTTATCCCTGTCCCCATTCTCATCCCTGTCCCTGTCCTCGTCCCTCCCTCTCTCCCTCTCCCTGTCCCTGTCCCCATCCCTGCCCATCGGCCGCTGGAGCAGCCTGGGGGCTCCTGCCCCCTCCACGGTGACACCGGCGCTCTGGATGGTGACAGTGGCCACAAGAGGCCTTGAAGAAAGCCCAGCAGCAAGATCTGGGCAGCCTTTCCTGCTGGTTTGTTTGTGACTGTGATTAGAGACTGTGGTTTCCACTAGCTGTGACAAAAGGCTGCAGGAATCAGAATTACCCTCCTGGGCGGGGTTCGTGCTGTGCTGACCTACCTGCCACTGCCGCAGGACTTGTCTCAGTACTGGATTCTCGTGTTGTAATTTAGTCACTTCTCAGGAGTTTAAACAAAGTAGCTGAGCTCTCGAAATAACCTGAGAGTGAAGCTCCCTTTCCCTCGGTAACACTGTCAGAATAAACTGCCGAGATCAGATTTTCACAGCGCGTTTTACAATTTAGATACTAAAATTAAGATTTTTTTCTGGCCATCCTGGGGAAGTAAAACTGTCCAAGCAGCAAGGACAGTGGGGTGGGAGCCATGGCATGTCCTGGACATTGACTGAAGCCCTGGGAGAGGTTCATCAACCTGGGGCAGATGCTACTGCTCGAGATGGGGCAGCAGATGAACCCAGCACTGGGATATCCTCCTGGGAGAACCCTGGGAGATCCCTAAAACCATGGGACATGCTGAGCAAAAGGGTTGATTGAGGGGTGGTTGAACAAGAAATCGCCAGTGGTCCCTTCTCACACAGTTCCACCATTTATTTCTGCGTTGAGCAGGGGGTTCCTGGGTGGTTCTGTGTCCAAAACATGGGATTGCCCCAGCTCCAGGGCAGTCAGGTGGGCGTGTTTTGGAGACAGTGATGATGTGTGGGAGCTGCACAGCAAGGGCAGCTCGGGCTGGGGCAGCTCCTCCAGACACGAGAGTCTGTGGGAGCCAGGAGTAGAGAAATCAGGCTCAGGAGCTGCTCCTGCTCCTTGGGGCTCATTGCAGAGGCACTCGTGCTCCTTGCAGGAAATGCAGAGTGCAGGATTTCCAGTGGATGGTATTTTCAGTTTACTGAGTTTGCTGGGCCGTTTTGTCAGATGGCCCCTGAGGCTGGGATTCAGCTGCCTTAATTTAGGCATCCTGAGGAAAGTCTGAGTAAAACTTCCTGGGATTTTCCCAGCCCAGTCTCCCAGGAAGGGGCTGCCTGGGGACAGGCATGTGAAATCCCTTCTCCAAGCCATGCCCACGCTCCAGACTCATGTCTCTCACGTATCAGGGCCTCCCCCCATGAAGTTCATCCCCAAAACACCACGTTATGTCTGTGCAGCCCAAGCTTTGCCCTCCAGGTCTCCAGCCCAACCACCCACCCACTCTGCAGAACTTCTGCCAGGTTGCTCAGAGCTGTGTCCAGCCCAGCTTTTAAAATCTCCAAGCATGGAATCTCACCACCTCCTTGGCCAATGTCTTTCACTTGCCTGGGACTTAATTCCAATGAATTCCAATGAATTCCATGCCACATGATGACAGAGCTGGTGAGCCTCACATGGCTGCTCACTGAGCACAGTGTCACAGAAAGCAGGTGTTTTCTTGGGAACAAAAAGTTATTTCCTCAGGCCTGGAAAAAAGCAGAACTCAGGGGTTTCCTAACAACTCACAGCAGGCAGGTGCATGACCCAGGAGTGGGAGGAAGCTGGGTGGCACATGCAGTGATGGCACAGGAAGGATGGCACAGCCAAGTGCAGAACTGCAGACCAAGGCAGAGGAGAGGAGGGAGCTGCTGCAGTTGGTGAACACAGAGACCAGTTTACCTTAGAAAAAGCTGAATCACTACGAGATTTTAGCTGCTTACTTTCTACTGGGAATAAAAAAGAAAAGCCAAGGTGCTGTCTGGATTAAGGAGCAGCTGGTACACAACTTCTGCAAGTGGTGATTCAGGGATTCAGGATGAGCCCTTCAGAGGATCTCCCTGTGTAACCAGGAGAGAACACACAAACCCAAGGAACAACTGACTGTAAAGTTTTGTAAAATTCAGGAATTTTAAATGCCGTTGGAAATAGAAAGAACTTTTAACACTGGTGTTGGTGTTGATGTCTCTCAGAGTCGATGGGGGAGGCAAGGTCTTCCCCCAAGCCCAGCACAAACGGAGGCATCACGAGAGGGCAGCAGAGACAGGAGCTGAGCAGGACACACAGGCAGTGGCCTGCAGTGCTCCAGACACCAAATCCGAAACCGGCGCGGTGCCGGTACAAATTGCTGAGGGTGCTGCCAGTAGGAAACCAGAATCTGACAAAATAAATGAGCATGCTGCAGCACAACTCAGCAGAATGGTCACAGACCCCTTAAATAGAACACTCCCTATCTCTGAGACCTATAGGTGGGAGGTTTTATTTCTCAAACATCATGAGATGGGGAGTTGAGGTTGCCTTCACCAGCTGCCCAACACTGAGAGCTGAATGCAACCTCCAAAAATAATTTTTTAGACTCAGTAACTTCGATAAGCCTGAAAAGGGACCTTAACAGTCAGTCTGTTGCATGAAGTCTGGTGGTTCCTGTCATGGCCAGCCCCTCCTCCTGGCTGTTTCTTCCCTGTTTGCCCCAACACTTGCTTCTGGCAGGGTGCAGCACGGCCAGGAAAAGCTCAGGTGAGGGCAGGAGTGAAGGGCACTGCTGTGAGCACACAGCCCTGCCCCACAGCTCCCTGCTGGGAGAGAGCCCAGCCTTGCCCAGCCCTGCTGTGGCTTCTCCCAGGTCTGTGCATTGCTGAGGCACTTCAGAGAGGTGTCCCAGCTCCAGCTGGGAGCACAGGGGCTGAGGCAGCCCCAGGATGGCTTTGGGAGCCATGGAATGCCCTGGAAGGATAAGGCATCTGTGCTACACCCCAGATGGCAAAGGCCCATATCCAAACAGGCTCTGTGGCAGGGACATGCCAGGACTCAGTCCTGAGCTGGCATTCCCAGCCCTGCTCAAGGCTTGTGGCTCCTGTGCCTTCTCTGTGGGGGAAGCCCCTTGTACCCCAGTGGCCTTCATTCCCACCTTGGCTCAAAACTTGTGTCCCTCCTTCTTCTCCCAGAGTTACCAGTTCCCTGTTTTGTGTTTCAGAGCTTTTCCAGTCCATGCCACAACCCCTCCTTTCCTCATACAACCCCTCCCTCCAACCTCTTTCCAAATCCAAGTCTCCTTAGACCATCTCAGCCCCCCATCCTGCTGCCCCAGCGTCCCCAGCCCTGCCCCTGGGCACAGAGACCTTGGCTCCAGCACCTCCCTGCTGGTAAAATCCCTTGGCCTTTCAGCAAACAGCATCCAGATGTGCACTGGGAGCAGCCCCTGGGACACTCCCACTGTGTTCCCTACCTGGAACCACCCCTGGGGAGGGTGAGGGATGCAACACCCCAAAGCCAGGCCAGGGACCATTCCAGGAGATTGCCATTACATGTGATCGCATTTGTGACCCAGCAGTGTCCTCAGGAGTGGCTTAATTTAGTACTAAAGATGTGTCCTAAAAAACCAGGCACACTGGAGATCGTAACACCTGCTAAGATTGGATATCAGGAGAAATTTCTTCTTTGAAAGGATGGTCAGGGATTTGAACAGGTTGCCCAGAGCTGATGTCACCATCCCTGTTCAAAGAACATGTAGGTGGCACTTGGGGACACAGTTTAGTAGTGAACACAGTGATGCTGGGTTAATGGTTGATCTTGGAGGGTTTTTCCACCCTTAATGGTTGTATGATTCTATGCAGCATTCCAACGATGGAGGCACCTTGCTCCATATTTCCCTAATCCAACAACAGGAACATTTGACTGCCCCTCTGCCCACCCAGACTGGACCTGGAGCTGCTCAGCAGTTTTTCCCAGGGGGATGTAGGAAGATTTTCACACCCTCATTAGCAGAGAAAGCTCTGAGGCAGCTCCTTGACTCTCCATCAAATATAGGAGCTGGCCCCGCTTCCCCTCCTGTGACACAAGGGCACAGAGCTGCACCCTGCAGAGGCGTGCCATGGGAATCACAAACACAGCTGCTTTCTTCAGCCGTGCTATTCAACCCCTGGCTCTCAGTTGGACTGATGATGTCTCAGGAGCATAATGGAGAACATATTAAAGTGTTTTGTCGTTGCTTTGCCTCACCTAGATATTGCGTGCTGCTCTACTCCATTGCACAACTGGCTGTCTGAGAACAGGGAGGCTGAAAATGCTGCTGTAAATAAGGCTTAGGAAGGAGACACAAGCCAGGGGAATTTATAAGAATGCAATAAATCAATGAGCAGTCTAGTGAAGACATTGCAGTCTGTGCCTCTTTTTGCCTCGTAGCAACAGAGAGCCACTTGACAGAGCTAAAAGCCGTGATATTGAAAACTGGTTTGTGTACACTTATATATAAGAAAAGGAGTTAAAATTCTTTATGGGAGACAGAAAGTTTGGTTGCTATGACCACAAGATTACTTGAACACCCAGGGTTTCTGCTTCCTGGAGCAAAACGAGGTTCTTCAATGTTATTTGCTCTCAAATAGTATCTTCAAAAAGTCCATCTACTTTACACCCAGAAGGTGTGCAGCTCCATCCAGCTGGTTGCTGGCCTAATGATTTGGCTCTGTTTTCACCTGGTGTTTTCACATGGAAACCTCTGAACCCACCTATTCCCTGGTAACTGGAATTTCCTTCCTTCCCCTTCTCTTGCTCCTCTGCCTCTACTCTCTTTGTTTTGCTCTGGGCCATGTGTCTGAACAGCTCCAGGAAAGGGCCCATCTTCACTGACAGCAGCATAGAAAGAGGATGGAACAGCATAATTTGTGAAGAAGAGAGGCTGCTGTCATGGACCCCTGTGCACCCTCACCAGCACGTGGCCGACAACACCAAGTGCCACCATGGCTTTGGGAGGGTCCCTTGGTGGTGGGACCCTTGTGGATGTGGTGGCCACCTGGGCTGGGTGGCAGTGACTGGGCAGCAAGGGGACTCAGGGACATGGCAGTGACCAGAGGTACAATGGGGAACAGGGAGACATGGCAGAGCTGTAAAATACAGGAGATAGCCTGGGAATGTGGCAGGGCTGTGGAGGGGCACAGGGGACACAGCACAGCTCTGAGGCAGGGGGTCACCTGGGAACATGGGGGCACAAAGGGGCTACAGTGCAGCCCTGAGGCACCTGGGACACAGCGGGACCCCGACAAACGCGGGGACACGGAGAGACCCCGACAAACACGGGGACACGGAGAGACCCTGGGACATGGAGAGATCCTGACAAACACGGGGACACGGAGAGACCCCGACAAACACGGGGACATGGAGAGACCCTGGGACATGGAGAGACCCTGACAAACACGGGGACAAACCGGGAAGAGAACCCTGACAAACACGGGGACACGGAGAGATCCTGACAAACACGGGGACACGGAGAGACCCTGACAAACACGACGGGACGACATGGAGAAGACCGACCGGACGACATGGAGAGACCCTGACAAACACGGGGACACGGAGAGACCCTGACAAACACGGGGACACGGAGAGACCCTGGGACATGGAGAGACCCTGACAAACGCGGGGACACGGAGAGACCCTGACAAACACGGGGACACGGAGAGACCCTGACAAACACGAGGACACGGAGAGATCCCGACAAACACGGGGACACGGAGAGATCCTGACAAACACGGGGACACAGGGAGACCCTGACAAACACGGGGACACGGAGAGATCCTGACAAACACGGGGACACAGCGGGACCCTGACAAACACGGGGACACAGCGGGACCCTGACAAACACGGAGACACGGACAGACCCTGACAAACGCGGGGACACAGCGGGGCTGTGAGCACATGGGGACACGGCGCAGCCCCAAGGCATACGGGGCCACAGCTCCTTGGGCAGCCCCGAGACACACAGGGACATGGAACCACCAAGGCTGGAAAAGATCATCAGTCCGAGTGTCCACCCGGCACGACCAGCGTCACCCTTGCAGCACTAACCCAAGTCACCCGGATCGCACGGAGGGACCGTGAGGCGCCTGGGGGGACAGACATCCCACAGGGCGCACAGCCGTGGGGACGGGGCACGTGGAGATGCACAGGGGACACGGGTGCCCAGCCCTGGAGCTCAGGGGACACGGAAGGACTCCAAGGCACAGGCGGTGCCCGGCCCGGCCCGCTCCCGCCCCGCTGTCCCGTTGCCGTAGCGACGCTCCCGGCGGCCCCGGCCCGGCGCGGCCGCTTTAAGAGCGCGGCGCCCGCGGCCGCCCCCGCCCGCCCGCCCGCCGGAAGGGGCCGCGAGCCCGCGCCGCCGCCGCCGGCCTGCCCCAGGTAAGCGCCGGGGCCGCCCCGCCCTGCGCGGCTCCCGCCCGGCTCCCGGCCCGGCTCCCCGCCGCACGGAGCAGGGGCGGCCGCCGGGGCGCCGCTTGCTGAACCCCGCGGGGCTCCCGCCGTGCCGAGGGGATGGCGGAGCCGCGCCCAGGGCTCGGTGGGTGCCGGGGTCCCGCCGGGCCGGGGAGGGGCCGCGCCGCGGTGCCCCGGGCTGTGGGCGGCCGCGCTGGGCTCGGTCCCCGCCGAGCCCCCAGAGCTGCGGGAGCGCTGCCCGGGACCGCGCGGGGCTCGGGGCAGGGACGTGCCCGGCAGCCCCGCGGAGCAAAGCACGGAGTGCCGGGGCTTTGTTCGGCCTGGCCGCCCCGCCGGGCGCGGGTCCCTGAGCCCGCTCCGCCCTCCCCGCCGCTGCCCTCGGTGCCCGGGCCGCTGCCCTCGGTGCCCGGGCCGCTGCCCTCGGTGCCCGGGCCGCTGCCCTCGGTGCCCGGGCCGCTGCCCTCGGTGCCCGGGCCGCTGCCCTCGGTGCCCGGGCCGCTGCCCTCGGTGCCCGGGCCGCTGCCCTCGGTGCCCGGGCCGCTGCCCTCGGTGCCCGGGCCGCTGCCCTCGGTGCCCGGGCCGCTGCCCTCGGTGCGGCCGCTGCTGGTGCCGGCCGCTGCCCTCGGTGCCCGGGCCGCTGCCCTCGGTGCCCGGGCCGCTGCCGTGGCCTGCTGGGTGCCGGGCCCCTGCTGGCTGCGGGCCGTGCCGGGTCGCGTTCGCTCGGCTCCCGGGATCTGGTTCTTCCTCGCAACTTTGAGTGCTGAGCGCTCGTGCTGCCTCATGGCTCATTTGCCTGGGGTTTTTCCCCTTGTGAAAAAAAGCTTTCTAGTTTTCTTTTCCTTAAGTAGACTTCTGTGTGAAAATTTTGCTGTTAAGCTTTTATTGAAGCCTTTGTTGGTTTATGCCACTGCTTGTTCGTTGGTGTGTTTCCTCATCCTTTTTTTTTGTGTTGGATGCACTGTTTGTGCTCTGCCTTCTAAATACTCTTTAATGGAGAGGTAAGGTGGAGAAAAGATAAAATATGAGAATCTGGGATTGTTTTGTGGTAACTTCTCTAATGGAAATGTTGTAAGCCAAAGGGGAAAGAAAAGAAAAAGTGATCAAGTGGAGCTCAGGGCACTTTGCTTTGTTGGAGGCGGAGAGGAAAAACTGAGATTTTGTTTCACTTTATTTCTCTTATTTTGAGGCTGAAACATAAACAAGCATTTTGAAATGCTTTGGTTTAAAATGCCGAGCTCTTCATTTTCTCTTCAGCTGACTCCATTAAAAAAAAATCTTTTCAAAAAATGTAGAAGCAGTTCTGCAGTAGTGGAGCCAACAGCAGTGGTGTGTGTGGGCAGAGAGGCCTTGCTGCTCTTCCATCAGCCGTTCCTGCCTTGTCTCTGTGGACTGTAAAATTAGAAAGGCTCCGATGTCCATTCAGTCTGATGTCTGGGTAATGTGGGCTGTGGAAATCTAGAGGAGCTCTCTGTGAATTAGCTGCTGTGCTGCTCGTGGCTTGCTCAGCCTGTGGGTTCTGGTCTCTGGTGTATAATTAGGAAAGTAATTGTATTTTAAGAAGCCTTAAATCTATTATCCAGGTGTGTGCATGTCCCCTGGGCAGGTATCAGGTGGTGTGAGATTTCTTTTGCTGTGAGCAAATGATCTTTATCCTTCTGATGGTCACAGGCTGCAGTCTGACATTTGCAGCATCTCAGAACCACTGAGTTTGAGTTGGAAAGGATCTTTGAAGCTCTTCTAGCCCAACCCTCCTGCAGTGAGTAGGAATATATTCAACTATCCCAGGTTGCTCCGAGCCCTGTCCAGCCTGGCCTTGGACAGTTCCAGGGGTGGGGCAGCCACAGCTTCTCTGGACACCCTGTGCCAGGGCCTGCCCACCCTCATTTTGAAAAACCTGCGTCCTTATATCTAATCTATATCTCCCCTCTTTTTGTTTGGAAGTTTTACCCCTTGTCCCACTTAACTTAAAAACTTTAAAGCTTCCAAGAGTGAGACCTGAGGCTCCCTGTGCTTTTCCTGCCCTGGAAATGGCCCAGGTCATCTCCTCCTCCCCAGAGCTGTCTCCTTGCCTTTCCCAAGAGATTTTGTCTTTCCAATTGCAGTCAGTGTCCAGGAAGGCTTTTATTTGTCCCATCTTTCCTGAATTTGCTTTATGTGCACACTGAGAAGCTCAGCCGTGGAGAGCACAGGTCTGTGGTGAGGGACGGGGAGCCAAGAACAACTCCAACTGGCTGTAATTGAAAACTGTCAGCTTTGCAGCAAAGGAGGATGTTCAAAGCATGTGGCTTGGGGTAGCTCCTCAGATAACACCGAGCAGAGAATCGGATCTGCAGTTCTAAAGAAAGTCAGATGTCCAAATCCTGGGGAGTTCTGCTGGCTGGAGCCCAAAGGTGAGAGGGCAGTAGGGCTCTGCATGGCTTTCCTTCGGAGGTGCTGCTTGGTGCTGTCCTTCTGCACCATCTGCTGTGGTTGCTGCTGTTCTGGAGATGCCCTAAGGCGACTTAGAGCAGCTGAAGTATCCAAGTCATGGTGTCTTGGAGAAGTCTGCTTGTTGTGGGTTTCTTGCCCTTCCTTCCCTTCAAGGTGGCTGTTTCCTGGGTGCAGTGGGAGTCTGTGCCCTGGAGGGACCCGCAGAAGGTGTTTGGGTGACAGGCCAAGGGGAGAGCAGTGTGCCTGCCCAGGTGTCAGGTGCATTGGGAAACTGTTGGCTGGGCTGAGACAGCACGGGGCAGGTGGGGGCAAGGGAGAAGCCTGGGCATCCAGGAAGAAATTGGAATTTGGGAGAGAGGCAGTTCTAACAGGAAGCAAGTGCTCACTGTAGCAGTAAAGAGCACAGAATAGCTGCTTCTGCCCAGCATGGATGAACTCTGGGCAGTTCCTCGATGAGCCTGTGGGTGAAATTCAGTTTTACTCCCCAGTATGCTGCCATCCTCCGGGGCTGTTGTATCTGCTGGTGTTTGCCAGGCATTGCCTAAGCTGCTCTTAAACTGCAGCTGTTTTTGCAGGTTCCCAGTTACTGAACAGTTGTTCTTACTGTGTTTATTTTAGTGGTTATAAACTGATTTTTAAAAAGGACTTGGAACTTGAGCTGGAAAGTCTCCTTTTTCTTCTTCTTTCATGATTTGGTTGAGAAGCTGCACCCAGAGGAGCCAGCAGCTGAGCTCTTCAGTATTGCCCCCCTCCCTTTATCCTTTGAATTTTCTAAGCTGTGGTTTTCCAGGAATTTGGGGGCAGTTGTCCTGTACCTTGATTTTGGTAGTGGGCATCAGTTTGGGGGTAGGGTGAGGGGGGTGTCTGCTCTTAATCTGGTAAAACTAGGAATTTGGCTGGGGAGTAAAAAACTTGAAGGAATTTTTTTTTTTCCTCATAACATTCTGTTTAGCCTGAATGTTTGCAGTCAGAGCTATGTGTTTCTTAAAGACACAGAAAGCATAAAGCCTTTTCAAGGCAGTTATTTCAGATTGCTGTGAACTTCACAGTGCCATTTGGAGCTAGAAGGTGCCACCATTAACCAAAAAAGTTGTAGCATGACTGATGCTGCATTGTCCAAGGCATAGTCCCTCCCTCTGATTTGCACAGTGGCTTCAACAACTATGGGCTGAGGTGTTCATTATCCTTATTTAAAATAACTTTTGTAAAGAAGTTACTTTACATATATAAAGTAGCTTTTGTAAGGATAGGAATTGAGGGAGAACCCAGTGTGATTAACTTTTTCCTCTGCTCTCAGGGTAATAAATATGTGTTGCCTTCTGTTTGTTTCAGAACAGTTACTTGTGCAAGTTAAACTGAAAAGAGGTGCTGGAAGTGGTGAATATGCTTTGCTTGGAATAATCCCCAGCTTCGAAGAGCCAAGGGCTCAGTCCTGCAGATCTCCTTTGTTAGAGACAGGCTGGCTTTTCCCCTCTCCCCTCCTGCGTTCGAGCCGAACATTAAACAGTGATTTCTATGCAAGAATTTAAAGGAAAGTCTTTCAAAGCTCTTGAATGGCCAGCGAGGGGCAGCTGGGAAGGGGTTGCCTGGGAGATGCTGCTGGGAGCAGCTGAGGCAGGGTGTGACAGCATGGAAGGAAGTGAAGGAGGCAGGATGCTGCTCTGATCTTCTCTCCCTCCCTGCTGAGCTCAAGAGCGGTGGTCCTGCTTCTGGGAGCTCAGGGGGTGCAAATGTGACCGAGCCTGTGAGCACAGGACTCAAGGCTGCTCATTCTGCTCACCACAGTGCCCTGGAGAGCCAAGCTGGGAGTGCACCCTGGAAATCAAATGCTGCATTTGTCCTGCACTCCAAGGTGCTGTTTCCTCAGGGTTCTCACTGGGGACTAAAAGGTGTTGCCCTCTGGGCATGTTGTAGCACAGGGAGGGTGTAGGGCTCCTGGAGGCTCCTGCAACATCTCCAGAAACTCAGGTGAAATTCTGTTACATCGCTTTGAGCAATCTCAGGTCAAAGCTGGCATTCCAGGGAGCTTATTGCTTGTTCCTTACTCTCCTGCAGAGCTCCCACTGTACTGGTTATTCCTGTCTTCTGGTGCATGTTTGTGTCCCTGTGAGAATTGTGAGGAAATGCTGAAATACACATCCAGAAATTCAGAGAATATTCTGGTTTACACATTGAGAGGATCACTACTGCATGTTTAATGAATTGCTTTTCTGGATGCTGCTCAGCTTGCAGCTCTGAGTTTGTCCTTGCACTCTTTCAGTGCCTGCTTGACATGAGTTTTGCTTGAAAATGTGTCTTCAGGCTCTGGAAAATGCAAATAGGATGCTGCAGTTAGGTGTTGGCAAACTGTCCTGTCTGGAGTTGTGTGGGAGGAGAAATGGTTTCTTGGTTGTGTGACCCCAATGGGGAGAAGAGCAGCTGGGTTTAACAAAGAGGTTAAAATTATATAGGCCCCCAAATCCTCCAGAGGCTTCTCTCCTTTCCTAGAAGCTTCCTTTAACAAGCTGATTTCTCAGGCTGATTGCTTGCAGATGAGATCATGCAGTATGTTTTGCAGGGAAAGAATCTGAACTTCGACTGGTGAGCCAGAAAGTTTTAACACGCAAGTCACATGCCCAGTGTCCTCCTGGCACACACAAACCCCCCGAGGCTGCCCCAGGGTGGGCTCAGGGTGGCTTTGTGCTCCAGCAGGAGCTTTCTGAGCACACAGAATACCCAGGGATGCTCTCAAGTGCTGGGGCCTTCTGCTTGGACAGCACCAGGAGATGATGGCAAGGAAGTATTTCATCTTTCCTGAGCTCTGTTTCTCTCTTTAGTGTGTGTGGGGTTGGGATAAGCCCAAGCAAGGGAAGGCTCTCATCTGCCTTAATTCCACAGTCGTTTTGCTGCTGGCTTCAGCAAAGGAATTTATGTAGAATTGATGGTGTTTTTTTGTTAATGCATGAGAACATTCTGAACAGGGAAGACTTGATGGTAATGTTCTGCTGCAGAGGATCCCAGCAATCTCTGGTCTCACTCTCAGAAGGGATTGGGGTTTACATTTCCCTTGATGGCAACTGGGTTTCTCTTCCAAAATAATCACAGCCCTCGTTTGAGAGTGTTGAAAATTCAGCAAAGCTGTTTTGAGATGATGTTGGGTGGTGTTCCCAGCATAAGGGGCTTTTGTTGCCAGTAGCCTTAAGGTACAACCTGTTCTCACAGGCAAGGTAGGAAGGCACCTTTCTGATGCCAGAGCCTCTTTGTGCCTAAAATCACTTCTTGCCAATCACAAAAGCATTAATCATGCAAAAATGGATTGGGGATATAGGTGGGGTTTTTATTGGCTGTGGAAATAGGAGCCAAAGAGCCACTTAATCCCAATCTCTCATTAAAAAATTTAACAATGGAGTCAGACCAGGAGGGGAAAATTTCAAATCCCAAACTTTAAATCTATCAGCATTTTATGCAACTTGAAGACAGGAATGCATAAGGCAAGATGTGTTAAAACCTCTTGCTGCTCCATAGCCATGTTCTACCTGTAGTTTCCTCTTGGTCACTCCTCTGAGCTGTCTTTTTGAAACAAATCATTGAAAGAAAAATATCACTTGGTGAATTTTTTTTTCCTGTCACCTAAGAATGTTTCTTCCATGGGATTTTATCAGAAGCTTCTTCCAATATTTAATTTCACACAGATGGAAAGTCAAGAACATGAAAGTGGAAAACTCCTGTGTGTAGGTTATTGAACTTCTTTAAGCTTCCTTGAGAGTGTGCACTAATGCAATTACTACATACACTAAATATCTAAATATCTGCTTTTTATGTGCTATTATTTTATTCTTTAGGTAAAATAGTTGTGAACACAAGTTGCTTTGGTTCCATGCCCTTACTGACTAATAATCCCTTGTTTTGATGGAAAGGACTGGTACAACACTTGTTCTCTGATGGATGGCAGTGAGGGTGTATACTTTTTGTAGCAGCTCAACCATTGCACCCTTCACTCTGTTCCTGGATGGGATCCTGCTGGGTCTGTCCACCTGGAGCCTGGCTGCTGGTCATCCCAGACCTGGCAGGGTACATGTGGGAGGTGATGATGTGTACTCTGAAAAGTGCTGCCTAAACCTTGTTTTGTCCATGAAGCTTCAAGTGTGGAGCTGTTAGAACCCCAGCCCACTCAGACCTAATGCTTGCAGAATGCATGACCAAGGAATTAAACTGGGTGGAGTCATTCCAAAATTTGGATTCGGGGCCTGTCTTCTCCTAATGCAGCAGCTTTGGGTGTTTGCTTGGAAGTGCTCCCAGCACGGATGATGCTCTCCTGACCTGATCTGACTTTTCTTTCTTGATGTTTGGGTGCTGTGCCCGAATCTGTCTGCAGAGCTCTTCAGTGCAGAACTGTGGTGCTAATGTAGGTGGAACAAGTCAGCTCCTGTCAGGGGATGATCGGCTCCTGTGTGCCCTGGGGGAGGGAGGAGGGACAGACAAACAGAGTAAACAGTTGTGTTTCTTCCCCAGGACTGTCCTGTGTCCTGAGGCTGCCAGCTGCAGTCTGGAGGCCAGAGGAATAGGGCGGGGTATTTTCTTCCAACCAGATGAATTTGTGCTGTGAAAATGAGGAGTTAGTTCAGTTTCTCTGGGAATAGCATTTAAGGTGTTAAAAAGTCCCACCCATCAGAGCTGCTCAAGAACAAGCAAATACAGAGATGGAGCCTGCAGAGCACACTGCCTTTGCAGCTCTTATTTTTCCTTGAAGAATGAGAGTCTGGGCATGTTTTTGTTGCATTATAATTTGGTCGTGGTATCCGTCATTTGTTTACCCTCCCATGGAGAGCTAAACTAGCCAAGCGTTGGGTTTTGTTGTCCATCTCGATTACTGTTATGTTATTTCACTTGTGCTTCTTTGTTTCTGCCTGTCAAAAGGTAAAAAAAAAAAAATACTGTAACAGAAATAGCTGGAGTACCAGTGTTCTCCAATAGGAAGATGTCAGCCTATGATGAGTGCTTTTCACTGAGCTCAGCCTATTTCTGCTGCTCCTGACAAGATGTCATCTCTTCGTGCTGGATAATGTGATCTTCCAGGAATGTTTTCTTTCATTTCTGCATTTGTAGTGGAGCTGAGCTGGGGATGCTGGGAATGTGCTTCCAATGCCCTGTTGTTTGTGCTGTTCCTGTGCTGCTGAAGGGAACAAAGAGGCAGAGCTGCCCTACAGAGCTCCCTCACTGTTCCCTGAATGAGGGTCCCAGTCCTGTGAATCCATCCTGTGGACTTCTTGTTTTCAAGTATGTGTATTTTGCATTTCTCTGGATTGTGATGGATATTATTAGAATAACTTCACAAAGTGTCCTTCCTCTTTCCATGGGTTCGATGCCTTCTGTCTGCATGCTTGGCTGGCAGCAGTTTTATATTTCTTTTGTGTTTTGGGGCAACCTGGACAGGGCTTTACTCTGAGAAAATGAGCTTTGCTGGCCAGTGTCATGTGTAGATGCCATGGGTGAACATCTGGAAGGAGCAGAACTGATAGCAGTTCCTCTGGTGACCAGCAACCCTCTCTCATCTCAGTGCCAGCAGCTGCTTCCCCATCACCCTCCAGACAGCACCTCGTGCAGACACTCTGCCTTCTGCCCAAGGACTGAGCCCACCAGCTATTAGCATGGTTCAGTCTCTGCTATGGCATTTTTTGGCCTTCTCCCAGCACTGGAAGGACACCAAATAGCAGCAGTACTGTTGAGACCTCCCTAGAGTAAAGACTTATAGTGGGAAATTAATTTTCTGGTTGCTTCTAAGGTCTTGAGAGCTATTGGCTTGTCTGGCTTTTAACCTGTATTCTTGGATTATTGCAGGCTATTGTATTTGAATGCATGGCTGAAGTTAAATTGCCAAAAAGGAATCTCTTGTGGCGGGTGTTAATTTGTGCAAGGGCAGTGTGACACAGTGTGCTGACCCTGTTTGAGACCTGTGCAATATATCAAGGCTCAGATCCTGGCACTCCAGAATTCCTGCCAGTACAGAATTAGCCCTCATTGTGTCAGTGCCGACATCTCTGCTAACCAAGCTTTAATATTATCTAGAAGAATCTCTCCAGAGGAACTCAATGCAAGCCTTTCTCGTCGGCAGTAATTACTCTGCCTCCTCTCATTTGCTGCCACAGAATGATGGAAGCATTGGTTGAAAGGATGTCTGGAGGTCTCTGGCCTGACCTCCTGCTGGAAGTGGGATTGTCTCCAGCGTGTGTGTGATCAGCTCAGCCATGGCTTTGTCTGGCCAAGTGTTAAACATGTTGGGGATGGAGCAGGGGATCACACCAGATCAGCTTTTGTTTGCTTTTGCTTGGAAGTTATACCTAGTGAACCACCTTGGAGAGTGGGATATGCATTTAGGTTGGAATGACCTCATCCTGCAGGTTTGAAAACATTTAAGTGAGCTGTGGGAAATGTCCCAGTAGGGTTAATGTAATGTGTAATGGATCTGAATCCTTCAGTCTTCTCCATGCTGACATGGGAAACCTGAGCAGAGCCTCGTGCTGTTTCTGTGGGAAAAGGCAGGGAGCCTGTTAGGTGGTTTTCCCGTGTTTGCACGGGGAATTGCAGGTGAAACAGTGCCTGTAGGACACGTCCTGTTGCTGCAATGAGCTCGTGGGTGTTTTCCCATTGGTATTATGTTTGTCAGGAGGCACAGGATGAGCACCCCTGAGCATCCTTCACCCCAAGGCTGAGTCGATGCTGCCCAGACTGAGGCCACACATACACAAGGCACAAAGTACCCTTTTATCCACCCTCCTGAGCCCCTTGCCATGGGAGGGAGAGGGTTTTTCCCAGAGTCTGCTGCATTTATTTCAGAAGAACTCCCATGAGATGAGTGTGTGCACATCTGAGTTACCCACCATGATCCTGCGTGTCAAAGGGAGCAGAACAGCTATCCTCCATCTGAGGAGCAAACTTGCCTTCTGACATGCCACGAGCTTCTGGGCACAGTGGGTGTCCAGGAATGGCACATAGTCAGGCCAGACCAGAGGCCTGCTGCTGTGTCTGGGCTGGGCTGGATTTCTTCAGACAGAACTGTGGATTGCAACACCCCTGGTGCTTGCTCCGGCCAGGAAGCCTTGCTTGGAAGGGAAATGGCTGAGATGGAAAGAGCTGCTGAGGAGGCACAAGCTTCCCTAGCCAAGGCCTCTGCTAGACTCAGTTCTGATCCCTGGACTGTGCATCCCCTCGTGCATAGGAGTTATGTGAATGCTTCATGGGCACTGGAAAGGAGAGCTCCTTTTGGTCTGGTCCTGATCTTGGCACTGCCATCTGCTCTGGAGATTCATGTTGTGTTCCTGTTAGAGTGCAAACCAGTCCTTGTGTAGCATTAATCTGGTGTTGTGGAGTGAACAGCAGTGTCCTTGGGTGGGTTACAAATTGCAGAGGGGCCCTGTGGTATCTTGCACATCTGAACTGCCCCTGCCTTTTGTTTCCATGCCAGAAAGGGCAGCCAAAAGGGTGGGAGCATGGGCTTCTGCGTGCTCTGGTTATTTGAAGATGAGGGTCCTTGCTGAGGAATCACAGAAATGTGGGGATCACTGTTGTCAGCTGCTCTCCACATGCTTGCTCGGGTCCAAAGTGCAGAGGTCAGGTTTGGGGTTGTGTGGCCAGAGGGTCCTGGAGCAGCAGCTGTAAAGGGCTTCAGGGGTGTCAGCGACAGGCTGGCGTTGGCTGGCAGCTCTTCTGTTGAGACCAGTTTTTCCATGCACCACTTGTTTTCTCAGAGGTCTGTCTTTGTGTGCTGCAGGGGGAGGAGCTGTAGTGGCATTGCTGCCACAAGCTGAGCTCTGCCCCTTCCATGGTTCAGTTGGGTTGGTGTCTCTTGCTGGGAAAATCACATGGCTGGTGCTGAATCTCACCCTTCCCTTGAGCTGTTCCTCCTTGATGAAGCTTACAGCCAGTGCTTATGGTTTGCCTTGGGTTTTCTGCTGTTGTTTTCCATGTGTCTGCAGTAAAAACCCTGGTGAAGGATGCTGTTTAGTATTTCCCTGAGCTGGATGTGGAATCATTACTCAGACATTGGTCTCCTCAGATCCCCACAGCTTGTTGTTTTGAGATGTGATATGACAACACAGATTTATCTGGGAAATTTCTGGGAGAGAGAAAGAGATGTGGGGAAGTATCAGTGTAAGACAGACAGCAGGACTTTGTCCACAGCAGTCCCAGGACCCATGTAGCTCTGCTTGTCAGAACACCTTACATCATTCCCTTGCTCCAAGCACCTGTTTGGGATGATGGGCAGAGAGCTGCCTGCTGCTGTGGTGGGCAGGAACATGTGAAAGATAATGCTCAGTATGTTAGATACTACCTAGTGCTTGAAGAAGAAAGGCCAGCTTTGGAAGAGGCCATGCCTGCTGAGTATACCAACTGCTTCCAGGGATTAGGGATCAGTACCCCAGAGCAGAGGTTTCCTGGCTTATGGGAGCTGTGATCCTCATCTGCAGCAGACACCAGAGGGTGTTTGGCTCAACATGCAGACAAGAGAAAGGCTGGAGCTGTCCTGCTTGGGCTGGTCCCGGTGTCCAGGGATAGGGAGGGATGTCTCTCTGCCGTCATGGTTTTCTCTGCCCCTCTCTCGTGGTTGTGTCAGCGATGATGGCCAGCGAGAGTGTTTACAAGTGTGTCCTGGCTGAGCGCTGCTCCTGCCAGCAGCCCAGTGCATGACGTGTTCTCTGGGCCTTTGTCATTGCAACTGGAGCTGAGCTCAGCTCACTGCCCTGCTCCTGACCCGGGCTTACCCCACCTCACCCTCACCTTTGAGGCAGCCCATGATGGGGACCCTTTTGTTTAAACAGAGGGCAGATGGGAGGCTCTTCCCGTTTGGATCTTTCCTGGTAACATTAAAGCTCTGAGAGAGATTTTTGGAGCTGGGGAAGAGTTGTTGTTCTCTGTTGCCACCTCCCCAGCCATTCTGACTCCTGGGAGAGGGAGCTGTGGTGGCGAGGGGGTGCTGAGGCTGCTGCCCCCATGTCCCAGCAGGACAGGGCTTTGCTGAGCAGCTGCCTGTGTGCCCAGGAACAGGGAGCCTGGCACAGCTGCAGAACTTTATCAGCTGGGTGTATCTGTCCCATGAGTGGGCCAGAGGTTGTCCTGGTGATTTGGGAAGTGACTGAGAGGCAAAGAAGTTCTGCTCTGGTACTTGCCCTCTTGAGGACTCTGATCATCTCCCTTCAGAGCAGGAAAATCTTCCTTGGCACGGGGTGAATGTGGTGGAAGGTAAATGCTCCCCTTGCAGCCCTTGTTTTGCACCCCTTGGGAAGGGTGTGTCCCACATCAGGTGTCTGTAATGTCACCACATGCTCTGTCTTGTCAGTGCTGAGCCTCTGTTACCCTGCAGAGCAGCTCTGGTCAGCACCTGCTATGTGGAGATGGCTTGTCAGTATTTTTTGGAAGATGTCATGTCTCAAACTTGCCCTCCTCATCATGCCAAACTCTGCCCCACTTCCCTCTTTTCCCAGGTTTATGGCTGGAAGTGGATTTCTTCGCAGTGGCAGGACGATTCCAGCTGGGCTGAGCAGATGTTTCATGGGGTAGTGGAAGTGAATGCACTCACACTGGGTAAAGACAGGACAGGGCTGCAGGGTGTAAACAGAGCACTTTTACAGCAGGCTTCTGTCTTCCATCAAAAGTTCCTGGAAAGGTGAAGGCAGGAGCTGGCTTTCACCACCTCTCACTGAAAGAATAAAAAGCTTTAACGTTGTGCAGGTCCAGCCTCCGTAGTGGGGCTGTCCTGTGTTCCTCGACTGTGTCTGTGTTCAGCCCAAGGGCACTCCTTTGTGACAGGAGCTGTTGGTGCTCACAGGATCACCAGCTCCTGCTGCAGCCTTCCTGGGATAAGGCAGGTGGAGGTCCTGCCATAGCTGGGCTGGGTGGGAGGCAAGGAGGGTAAGGCCCATGGAGCAGAGTCCCTGGGGAGGCACAGGAGGCTTTGTTGCAGGAGAGAGCTGGCAGAAGAAGCTCTTGGGTGCTGTTTCATGATGTTCCGTTTTCTTGCTTGGATGTGTGTTCCCACATCACTCTTGGTAACTGGGGAAGTTGTCTGGTGCCAGGCTCCTGACATCACAGTGGGATTTTGTCACTTTTCCTCTGCAGGAGCCTTGTGCTGGGTACAGAGGAGGGATCTCCTCAGGTGTTCAAGGCCATCAGTCTGTCTTGAGCTGTTTCTGTAGTTGCCTTCACCTCAGCGTTAACATAATCACAGGTGTTCACTCATTTATTTCTAACCCCAGTGCCACCTGACTGGGGGTAGCTTGGGGTCAGCAAAAGGCAACTTCCCCATCCCAGTGTGATCAGCTCACCAGTTCATTACCCACAAATTCCTAATTCCTGCTTTGCTGCTCAGCATAGCGGGTTATTTTTAAGCACTGGGAGAAAAAAAACCATAGAAACCCTATCAAGTCATTATTTTGTGTTTTGTGAGTTCACCTCTTATCTCTTGAAATGCATTTGTAATACTTCTGGGATTCACATTATCATATAGATGCTGTAAACCAAACGAATTTGGCCTGCATTGGGATAAACAAGCTTTTGTGTCTAAATGTGGCTTTTGTATGTGGAATTTAGTATGTGCTAATGGGTCTTCATCTGTTAATTGGATGGATCTTTTCCAAGGCCCAACAGAATCTGCTAGAGAAACAATGAGGATGCCAGCTCTGGCGTGAGAGAGACTCAGGCTCCTTCTGCCTCCTTAGGAACCTGCTTGTGCTGAGGAAAGCTGCCCTGTGCACAACCAAAACAGGGTCTGTTGATGTTATTCCTGGTCCTTTGAGAAGATGACTTAGTGGTCACATGTGCTGCTATGAGGTCATTAGGAAGTCTCTCAAATACCCAATTTGAGAAGCAATGATGCTATTGCAGAAGTATGCTCCCTCTGCGATGTGAGATGCAAAACTCTCCCAAGTACTTGAGTTTGCTCTGAGTGGGATCTGTTATTGTGCATATTTGGGCTCATTCCAGTAAAAAAAAAAAAAAAAACCAAACTGTTTTCTGCTTTGCTTTATCCCTCGATTGATTAGTGGATGTGTACTGTGGGATCAAGTTACATCTCAGAGGGCATCCAGCAGAGAGCCTTTTTCTGTGCTGAACTGCTCAAGTGAGTCTGACTGCAAGGTCAGCAGTTTTCCAGCAGTGTTTTGTGCCTCCACAGCAGTGTCCTTCCCTAGGGAAAGGAGCTCCTCAGATCTGTTTGTGAGTTGAGCCATTGCTCCTCCCAACACCACAGGGAAATCGGGAGCTTTTTCTGGACCCTTGATGTTGTTTGTGTGATATGCATCTGCTTTGATGCTTTTATTGATGCCACTCCTGGGTTCCTTGGATGTCCAGCATTTCCTGCTGCCACAATCTGCCCTATGTCTTGCAAAGGGAATTGTTTGGTCCCAGTTTACCCCAGGGGCCTGTATCCAGCTTGGTTCCCATGTACCATTATGTTCTCAGGGCAGGCATCCTCGTTATGGGAGGAGAGTGCCTTGGAAGGGCATTATCAGAATGAGTAACACCCTTTTGGAGCAGGCAGAAAGGGATCTGATGTCTTCCCACATTCACCCTACTGCTGGTCATGTCCCAGCCGTCTATGAGCCTTAGGGACTGTCCCATCCCTCTGTGCTGATTAACTCACTGATGCATGGAAAAATTACCCTGGGGAGGAAAAAGAAAATAGTTTTCTGTTCTCAGATCACAGGTGGATTGTGTGGTTGGGATGGGGTAGGGAGGCATGGAGGAAAATGGAGCAAAGTGGCACCTGACTGCATCTTGCAGCTCACAGCTGTATTTTCCAGCTGGGACTTAGTATGGGCACAGTGTGCTTCGTGTCTGCTTCCTTTTTTCCATTGGGGTACCCAGAATGCCTGCTGGCTCTGCAGAGGCTTTGCTGGGATTCCTGCTGGGAGCTGGTGTATCCCGAGGGGTTCTGAACGGCTGCTCCCCTCTCTCTTCACCCTCCTGCTGTGGAGTCCCCATGTACAACGCTGGCATTGCTGCCCTGCTCTGCTGGCCCTGGGAGCAGTCCCAGGTCCTGCCAGGTGTGTGAGTGACACATTGCAGCCTTTCCCTGCTTCCCTCCCTTGCAGGAGGCAGGCTGGCACCTGCATTTCCCTCCCAGCAGGCAGGGTCAGCGCATTCCTTCTGCTCTCTGGGCTCCTGCGGGGCTTGTATCCCAGTGCCTTCAGAGGCTCCTCTCCAGCCCCAGTGCCCTTCTCACCCATGTGAGTGTGGCCCCGTGCTGCTGTGCCCTGCAGGGCTCTCCAGTGGCCAGGGCAGCAGGGATGGCAGCAGGTGCTGGGGGTGGAAGGGCTTTGAGGGCTGTGCAGCCCTAGAGCAGCTTTGTAGCCCCTGTGGTGGGTTTGGGTGGTCTCACAGTGTCACAACCTGCTGGCCCTGTGCCCAGCTCAGTGTGTCCTGCTGCAGTCCTGCTTGTCCTGTCACCACGGAGCCACCTGCTTGTGACATTCCTACTGTCACCCTTGGTGATTATCTCCCCTGAAACGCCCCAGCCTGGTTTGAGTTCTTTATGGTTCCCTCAGTCTCTGTATTTTTAGAGAAAAGGTGCTGCATTGGTGACCTGCACTGCTGTGGGGCCCTGCCCTGAGGCCAGCAGTAGGGTGAGCTGTTGGGATGAACACATGGAGAGCCCTGGTGTCACAGCTGGGCTCTCCCTCTTCCAGGAAAGACTTTGGAAGCCCAAGTCCAAATGTCTGGGAAGTGCCCGGGGTTATAATAATTCTGTTGGCCAGGCTTGCTAATAAATGACTGTCACTGGTAAAAAGTTCTGTCACTTTTTACCTTTGCTCATGGGTGGCACAGGCTGGGCAAGGATGGAGGTGAGGAGTGGGGATGCTCCTGCCGGGATCCTCCTGGCAGCTGCGTTAAACCAGAGGTGCAGGCTGGCTCTGTGGTGCCTGGCCTGCCCCTGGGACTACACGGGCCCTGCTTCCTGAGCAGGAGAGCTGCTTTATGTTGTGGTTTTACTAAATGAATTCAAAGCTTGGCCTTCCTCCAGGCAAAGTCTGGGCCAGGTGCCAGCGGAGCAGCCCCCAGGGAGAGCACTGGAGCAAGGAGGGGCCAACAGCAGGGAAGAGCAGAGGAATCCAAGAAGGCAGATTTGCCTAGAAAACAGCTCTGTTTCCATCTGCTGGGTCAGGAGTTGCTATAGGAACTGGGATGATAGAGGCAGGGCCATCTCCTGGGCCTGTCTGTGTGTGCGGAGGGAGGGAGGAGGGAGGAGTTACTCAAGTTTGAACATATCATGTGTGTGCTGGTGGAAAGTTGCAAGGAATGTCGAAACTACAGCCTGGCTCAACCTGTGGAGTTCCAAAGAGACATGGCAGTTGTTCCCTGTGCCCAGCAGGCCCTGGCAGAGGCAGGTAGGGTCCTTGCAGCTTAACCTGGATCTCAGCTTGGTTCTCTCCCCTCCTGTTTGTGTGCCTGGATGAAGCCTTTGGAGGCTCGCTGGGAGAGGTGAAGGCTCTTGTGCCTGGGCTGGCAGGGCGAGGGGGGCTCTCTGCACCTCAGCTCTAGCTCTGGGAGGGCTGTTCCCTCGGGGCTGCGTGCCTGGGCACCCCCGGGGATGCAGGGGGCTCTGTGGGCACAGAGGTGATGCTGGCGGGGGGTGCTGGGCAGGGGTGGTTTCGGGCAGGGTTTGGGCTGGGGTGTGCAGAGTTTGGCTGGGATGTGCAGAGTTTGGGCTGGATGTGCTGGGCTGAGGCTGGGACAGAGGTGCAAAAACTGGAGCTGGCAGTGAGTTCTTGTGGACAGTGGGAAAGTGAGGGAATATGCTCCTGTCCCCCGAGCCCAGCAGCTCCTGCTCTGCACGGGTCCTTAGGGAACATTCCTGTGCTCACTCGCCTCCTCTCCCCAGGAGAGGCAGAGCCTATCCCCTCCTGGAGCACCTACTTCGATTTTGGTCACTGTTAAACTTTCTCAGGCTCCCATTTACCTTGAAACATGGGAGTGTGAATATGCAGGAAGGTGCTCCTGAGAGCCCTCATTGTTAGGGTTAACCATGAGGCTCTCTGGTAGCAGCCCCTCCAGATAAAATCTTATTTCCTCAGTAAACCCATTTTTTCAGGTGCTGAGAACTTTCCAAAATAGCTGTGTTTCCACCAAGAGCGTTCCAGGGTCGCTCTCTGCTCCACAGGTATTTCTTTAATAGGTTTGGCTGAAATTTCATCTGTTCTTTTTGTGTCACAGAGGATAATCTCTTAAAAAAAAAAAAAAAATAAAAAAAGGTGGGTAGTGTTGTTGCTCTTTTTGAGAAGCTGCACAATAAGCTGCTGAAAACTGAAACGTGATCTCTATCCACAGAGGCAGAGCTTGCCAAACTGGCTGGGATCACAGCCCACCTACTCGGGCACCCATCTTATCACAGGCGCAGGAAAGCCCCAGAGCCTGAGTGCAGCCAGCTGTGGAATAACCTGCCCGTGCAGGAGAGAGCCCTCTGGTCACATCACTTACTGCTTTGCTTATGCCTGGCTAGAGGGACATTTATCTCCAGTGTGCTCTCTTTGACTCTGTTAGTGGAATCGCAGATGTTCTTATTATGGAGATCTACTTCCAATATTTTATTGAATTACTCCCACATTGCTCTGTGGCAATATGTCCCAGAGGCTCAGTGCACATGGTATGCTGTGGAATTTCATTTCCTCAGTTTTAATTTGTTCTTCTTTAATTTCAGTTCATTTTCAATATGGAAAAGAGGTAAATGGGGTCTTTTTTTTTGGTTTAGGCATCATTGTTTTACATGTTTCTTTTTTTCCCTTCTCATCTCTCCTGTTTCTCTTGCCTTTGCCTCAAACAATACTATGATTTTCCTACTGCTACCTGCCTTATGTGTAATTGCTAAATCTTATTACATCTCTGTGGGCTTCTGTTTTTAGTTGTCTCGAGAAAATTTAATCAAAATTGGTCATTCTGCCTTGCCCAAGCTGTGAAATGCTGCTTGAGCTTTTTTCTGTGTTCTTGGCATTTTGCTGTGTTTATAAGCAGAACATTTGCTTTGATTGCTTGAAATACATTGTGGTAAGCAAAGATCTTCTCTGAGCTGTCTCTAGTCATGGTAGGTATTTTGCTGGAATGTTTAATTAATGGCAACTTCATCTCTGTTAACATGGGAAGTTAAAATTTATCTTGCAGAGCTATACTAGTAAATAGTAAACCCAGTGGAACATGGTTGGACCTGCCTGGAAATCCTTGCTGGAGTCTCCAGGCTTGGTGCTTGTGGTTTCAGGTGATGTGTGAGTGTTGCCACTCACTGCTCCCATCTCTGCTAGGCACTTCATAAATTAAACTTTAAAACCACTTTGGGTCGTAAACAAAGTCTGCTCAAGCCAAATGCAACAGCTGTGTGTACCCAGACGTGGCTGCCTTGGCTGGAGGTTGTGCTCAGCCTCTGGAGAATTGGTACCCACTGAGGTCACAGCCTGTATTGTGCCCTGGACTCCTGGGGGCTGTGGGAGGGCTGGAGCCCTTCCCACTCACTGCATTTGGGTATTTGGAGTCATTGCAATCCGTGGAATGCAGTGAAGGATGATAAGTTATGCTTCTTTCTGATATTGGAAAAGCTTCTTCAAGTCTGGTATCTTCCTCTGGCTGTAGGGCATGGCTCTTCATTTTTATTAACATTTTATGGTACCACTGGAGCAGAGCCCATAGTGTTCCTCAGGCAAAGGGCAGGGGCTCTTTGCCAGCTACAGGTGCTCTGAGTTTTATTTTTACAAATATAAAGAGAAATTGCAAAACTCATAAAACATAGCTTTTGATGATATCAGCATCTAGAGGGAGACTAGATGGGCAGCTCAATTAATAAATGTTCCAAAATCCTGTTTCTGGTTTGATTTTCACTGGACTGTCTCTTGGAGTTTGGCTTCCACCCCTGCAAAAATCAGCAGTTCTCAGGTACTATGCACAGCTCTATGCAAAGGTTTGTTTCTCTTCTGGTTTTGCAAAGAGCTTGCCCCAGTAATCATGTTTTAGCTTTTAAATAGGCTCAACTATGAACAATTTGCAAAACAAAGGTTGTAGATAAGGACCTGTTACTGTAAAGTTGGTATTTTTGAAGGTAGGCAGTTGATAAGGAAAGCTAAAGATAACTGAGAAAGCACAGCAAATATATCATGGGGCAGTGAGAAATATTTTAATATCTGTAAAACAAAATAAATTTCATTAGCAGTGCTTGTATTGTTGGGAAAGGTTAAACCCAACTGATTGCTGGATAACAATGCAGAGAAGTAAAACATTTCTTTCCCGTTTTTGTGGAGAAGCTGGATGATATTCTCTCAGAATACCTCCTGTTGCACTGGTAACCGGGGAGGGTGTTAAACCCAAGATAACATTTCAAAGTCTTTTGAAACTTGAGCAACACTGGAACCTGTTTGTTTAAAACAAATTGGCAAAGCAGATTTCTGAATCCTGGCTGCCAATTTGTAATATAAACTGGGAAGACCAAAGGAGTTCCAGAAGTTTGGGAAAACATAAGTGTTGTAGCAGTGTTTTAAAATGGAGAAGGGAGCAGGTAACAGCAGGCAGTGGAGACCAACCTCTGTCACATTAAAGAGGGAGCATGCTAAACTAGCCCTGTGCTCTGATGGAAAGCAGATCATGTCCAAAAAAAAAAAAAAAAAAAAAAATCCTCAAATTGTGGGTTTAATGAGATTCCTGCACTAGCTGCCAAAAGTATCTGCATTGACATCATATACCCGGATGCTGAGGGGTGCAGCCCTGCTGTCGAGCAAAGGCTGCTGCTCCCAGGAGGCAGAAGAGGCTTTGGGAGCAGGACTGTGCTGGATCCCCTGGGCAGGACTGATCCCTGGCACGTCCTTCGTGCTTTCCCGCACGCCTCAGCCCTGCTGGTGGGCTCTGAGCTGAGGAACAGCCTCGTGGGCAGTGGTGGTGGGCTCTGCTCCCCAGCCCTGCCCTGTGCCAGCGTGGCAGTCTCGGTCTCCCTGTGGCTCTCCACCGTGTTGAAGGAGCTGATTTAGAAAGTGCCACCCGATCCCCCTCCAAAATAGTTACCAGTGGGAATGTGATCCCTGCTGTCCGTGAGCAGAGGGCTGGGGAGCCATGCTCCTGCCATGCTCTGACATCACTGTGGGACAAACTCAGTTATTCCCTAGTTTCCCTGTGAACACGCCAGTGGGAATCATGGCAAAATCTGAGTAGAGCTGTCTCACTGCATGGGAGAAACTTGGGAGAAACTATTAAGTAAATTAATACTGAATCTTGGCTTCCCTGAGCAGGCTGATGGAGTCAGGGTGGTTTAGCTGGGACAAGAGGAGGCTCTGAAATACCCAAGAGCAGATTATCAAGGAGGTGTGTAGCAGGAGGATTGACAGGGATTGTCAGATGAGGTAACAGGAGTTTCTGCCTTGGGATAAAGAAGGATAAAGCTTTCCTTCTGCAGACAGCTGAGCAGCTGGAGAGGTTGTCCGGAGAGGTGGGGGGAGCCTCCATCCTTGGGGATTTTAGGACACAGCTGGACAAAGCCCCGCACAGGCTGCTCTGAAATTGGTGCTAACCCTGCTCAGAGTAGGAGGTGGGATTAGATGCTCTCCTGAGGATCTCCTCCAGCCCAAATAATTCTGCAACTCAGCAACCTGATCTCCTTCTGAGTGCAAGTTTGAGCACAGTTAAGTAAAAGGTTATGGTGGAGCCCCCTGAGAACAGGGAGGGAGGAAGGTGGTTTAGATTGAGTGCTCTTAATACCCCATCTGTCATCTCTGTGGTTAACATGTCGTGGGGATGGTTGCTACGTGAGACTTTGCAGTGGAAGATTGTAGGTCTTGAGAGAACTATTGCTGACTTTTAGCTGATATATTTTAAGGATTGTTACCAAAAAAAAAAAAAAAGAAAAGAAAAAAAAGCTGGAGAGAGATGCCAGTGTTTAGAAACAGTGAAAATGTCAGTGTGCTGGGTGCTCTTTGGGCCTGTCAGGGTGGGAAGGAAGCTCTGGAAAGGGACAATAAGGGACACTGCTGCTTGGGCAGGGAGAAGGGAGGTACTTGGAACTGCTGTTTGTGCACAATCTTGTTTTCCTGCCACTTCTGTCCTCCAGAAACAGCGGCACTGGAGCCTGGAGTGGGAACTGGAGCCTCTGCAGCTGAGGGTTTGTGTATTTTGGAGGGTGTGCTGGAGGCTCCCCTGCTGCTGGGTGGGAGTTTCTGGAAATGGCCATGTCCTGAGCAGGGCCCTGGCAGGTCTGGCTGGGTCGTGGGAGGTGCTTCCAGGTTCCTTGTTGAGATGAGCACAGAGTTCCCGTGTCCTGGGTTGGTGGGGAAGTTTTGGTTCTGGTTTAGCTGAACTAAAACCTACCAGTGTGGTGCACTGAATTTGTATTTCCTTATCTTTGGCTTTGTGCTTCTAATGGTTTCTAATTTTGGCCTTGTTACTTGGATGGATTAAATTACATTTAATGCATGTTCATTTATCCCCAAGTCTGGTTTTGTGACAGAAGTGCTCTGGGCAGTTTCACAAACTGAGGACACCTCACTCCTGTGTGACTGGCTGACAGGCAGTGGGAAAAAGCTGGAGGATTTATGGATCTCTCGTGCAGAAACAGCAGCTTCTCTCTGGGCTGTAGGTGAGGCACTGCCTCATGTTTGAGTCCATGGGCTGAAACTCCTCCCAGTGTTAACTGCTGTGGTGTGGGTGACTGCAGGGCTGTTTTTCTCTGATTATCTAGCAGGAGTGAGGTGTCACTTTCTTCATGATCCCATTATGTTTGGCTACAACATGGAAAGCAAGGATCAAACCCTGCTCAGCCTGAGGGCAAGCCCAGCCCCACCTCTCAAGAGGGGGACCACAAGTACACCCAGACCTTGATGTTCCTGTTCTTCTGCCACTGCCTCAGACCCAGCCCTGTGGTGTCCCTGTCCCCATCCCAAGTGCCACTCCTGAATGTTGTCCTTTTAGTCCCACATTTCTGTCTCCTGTGACAGGTCTCCTACTGCCACCTCAAAGATGATGCTGGAGCCGATTCCTCTCTGTTTCCCTGTTCCTGTGGCTTACTTCTCACATGTATCTTGATTAACCCAACCCTTTCACCTAAAATGTTTGCTTTTATCTGTCCAGCCTTGTTGCTGCTCTGGACATCACTTAGTGGTGTTCCTATTTCTGCCCAGTGTCCCCACTGTGTTCTTAACACTGCAGTGGGTTTTTCCTCTTTCTGGCCACCTCTGTTGGTACCTAAATCCCAAATCTCCTGTTGCAGCCTTGTGCTTCATGCCAGGATCTTGCTGGCCCTGCCCAGCTCCGTGTTACTCTGACACAATGATTTTTGGTGTCACTGTTGGCACTTGGTTGGTCCAGGTGCCATCCACATGTCATGTGGAGACCTCTCCATTGCTGCCTGGTCTATTGAATCCAGGGAGAGAGACACTTCACTCTGAGTTCACCTGAGGGGAAATTTGTTGCCTTATTTTCACAGGGCTCCTGTGTAAGCAGCATGGCTTGGTCCATCCTTCACTCTCCAGCAGTTCTCCTGGAGTGAGTGGGCATGTCCTCTGGCTGGCAGTCCTGCTCTGTTTATTCAGTCTTGTGCCAGTATTTGAATTGTAAACTAAGTAGAACATTTAAAAAACAATCAGAATTCTTTTTCCTAAGCGTTTTCATCACCAAATTCTGTTTGGTCCAAGCTGGAGCTGTGTGTCCCAGGGGAAGACTGCTGGGCTGGGGTCTCAGATTAACTCTGAGGCAAAGAGAAATGCTCTGCCATTGTTTTGGAGCCAGAAAAATGGAAATTGCACTTCCCAGCCTCTTACTTCTTGAAGCATCAGATACTGCCCCAATTATTAGCTTAGCTTCTTCCCCATTGAATTCCTTCAGGAATGCTAGGAGATGCCATCCAGTCCTGCTGGTTGTTCCTGGACCTCTTCTGGGCTGCTTTGGTTCAGGATAGCTCCTGCTGTTGTACAGAGCTCTGTGTCTTGCCCACACCGTGGACTTTCTTGGTGTGGCTCTGGGCATCTGGAGTGGGATTCCTGCAGCAAACCCTCAGCTCCCGCTGCGGGGCAGTGATGTGCAAAGGAACCAGTTAAAACAAGTGCCTGTTTCACTTGGGATCTAGAGAGGCTTGCAAACATGCCAGACCTCCGTAATGGATCTCTGGAGGGAGAACAGTGCCTGGAGGAGCTCCAAGTCCCACCTTCTTCGTGCACATCACTGAGGAAGAGCTCCCTCCTGTGCTCGCTGAGCCTTTGCTGTGCCGGGGACAGTGCTGGCTCACAGCCAGCTGCTTCTCTGCGGAGGCATGGACTGGCTTTTCAGGCATGGTATCTGCTGGGTTTATTGGGGAAAAGTGCCCTCTTTTGCATTTTTTGGTGAGTTTCTCAACAAGTAGATTTTTTTTTCCACTTCTCAATGATTGTAACAGGATTTTATTCTCCTGCAGCCAGCTGTTAGCAATTAGGAACTTGATCCAGTCGGGCCTGGGAACAGAGTTTAACACTTTCTTGCCTCTCAGAGGATGTTGCTAATCCTGTTTTTGCTGGTTTTGGGCTTGTGCTGTCGTTTTGGCACTTGGTGTGTATGTGTGGGCAGGGTGGGAAGATAGGCATGAGTACAGCAAAGGACTCTAATGTAGCTGAAGGAAAGGTATTGAGCCATTTACACACACAAAAAAAAAATCCTTAGTAAGATGATTCCCAAGCAGTTTGTACAGAGGGTTGTATTTAGTAGTAATTCCAGTGTGTCCTAGCTCTGGGAAGTGTGCAATTTGGGAATCCAGTCTACTCCTGGATGAGATTAAGACTCAGCACCCATCAATATCAGTAGTTCTTCAAACAAATTTCTGCAGCTAGAGCTCCTGAGTGGAGCTGAACCTCCTTCAGAATGTTTCACCCTCTGAAGGTGTGAAAACCCCTCTTGCTGACACTTGCTTAGAACAGCAGCTGCTGGAGCACTAAAATCTTAGAAATGGCATTGTTTGCTCCCTCTGTGCATCACCTCTCCCAGAACAGGCACTTTGGTGGTCCAGGACTGGGAACCAAATGTGGTGGGAGAAACAAAGTCTGAACCAGAACCAGCTGCTGAGGTCCCTGTGCAGGCCTGAGCTGCTGGCAGTAGTTGAGCACTGCCACATGCAAAGGTGAGAATTCATGTTACCAAACTGGGTAAACAAACAGGACTGCTCCAGACCAGCCTTTTCCTCTGTCAACAATGGACATATATCCAGAGAGGATTCATCCTGCTTGTCTTGGATACCCTTTAGGCAAGGGCCCAATTCAAAGCCAGCTTTTGTAGGCACAGAGCTGCTGACAGGTGAGCTCTAGACCAGCTCTGGAGCTTCCCTTTCCTCTGCTCTTCTGGAGGCCAGACTGACCTCTGTGGCCACATCTTCCAATTCTGGCTTGCAGTTCCCCCAGGCCATGCTGTTTTTGTGGTCCTGCAGAGGTCCATGTGCCCATCAAGCCCTGAGAAGCCCTTGGGTCTCAGGGTGTCACCTACACCTGTCTGTGCCCCCTGTTTGTACCTTTTCTTCAGTGCTGGTTGGTGACTTGGTGGCAGGAGCTGAAATGGTGTTTGGGCATTTGTGTGTGATTTCCCTTGTCCCCCATCCCTCATTCCTTCTTTCCTCCTGATGTTTTATGTTCTTATCACCACATTCAGGTGGTTAAGTGATGTGACTGTCTCTGTGGCAGTACAAAAGGTGTCATTTAGAACACGGCCTGATATTTGCATAAAACAAAAGGGCACTTAAGTTATGGTGCTTGTTCAGAGGAGATAATGGTGCTGCTTGTGGTGCATTCCTTCAGTTGCTGTGACATTGGTGGCTGCTGTCATTTTGAGAGAATAGGGGGCACAGCACAACTCCTCTGTTATCAAAGTCCTTCTGTGAAGTCTGGAGGTGAGCACCCCAGCTGGGTTGTGAGTGCTGTGCTGATGGCACAGGGTGGATGGTGCCCTGCTCTTGATCCTTCTTTGCTGGGCTTTTGGACCAAATGGGAAATGGAGGTATTTGAACACTTGCTGGTGTCTGGGAGCTGCTCTCATTTCTTTCTTGTTTCAGCATTGAGGCTTGGGCCCTCCACCTAACCACAATCCCTATTTCAGTGCTTTCCAGCTATCCTTCCCTTATTCCTGGACAAGTTAGAGAGAAATCCCTGTGTGTTTTGGTGGAGCCAGCCTGAGTCTTGAAGCTCACCCAGTTTGCAGGTCTGGAGGGAAGATGAGGGTGTGCAGTCTGTATGTGATGTCTTTGGCCATTTTGAGGGCTCCTTGTTGGGAGCTTTTAAGCATGCAGCTCAGAAGTCACCTGGGACCTGTCTCCAAGCTGCTCTTCTCCTTCCAGGCCTCCTCAACAAGCTGCAGCTCTTGTCAGTGGTTTGTCCAGCTTGGGCACCCATGGGAAGGGTCCATCCTGAACTTCACCAGTATGGTGGAGCTGATCTGGGTCGTGGTCAGGGCACCACCAGGCAGGTCTCTGCTGCGTTTCCATCGCCTCCTCCTGCAATGTGGTTCAAGTTAAAGCCTTGGTGTTGACAACAGGTCCCATTCTCTGGTCCTGTGGCAGGACTGCTTCCCCCAGTGCTGAACTCTGCAGTTCCCTTTGCAGGTTGGGCTTTGGGAGCTCCCAGGGCATCTTAGTAAATCACCAGCATAAATTAACTCACCAAGTCTGCCTTCAAACTCTTCCCCAAAACTTCTTTACAAAGTCTCCCTCCAGTTGAGTACATAAAGTCTCTCCTCTGTGGGATTTGCAGTCTGCCCTGGCATGGTGGGAATCGATGTGTTTTCAGCAGAGATCACCTCCTTCCATTCCAGGGGAGAAGGATGACCTTGGATGCACAAACAGCTGCAGAGTGCTTGGTCAAAACCTCTTCTGTGGTCGCCAGACCCTCCTGCTGAGATCTGGGCTCGTGCTTTGCTTTTACAGGCTCACCACAGGGGATGCCACGGGATCACAGCCCCTTCCCAGCCCTGGCCAGGGTGTTGGTGTAGGGAGCCAGGAGGTGGCTGAAGCAGGATATTTTAGGGGGTGAACCTGGTGATTTAGGTTTTTTTTTTTGGTTTTTTGGTTGCCTGGCTGGGCACAGCAAGGCACAGCCACCCAGCATTAGCTCCCCCTCCTGCCTGCGTGTTTGGCTCCCTTCCCAAGAAGGCCCTTAGTTGTTTTTCAGGCTCAGAGCCATCTTTTCTGATGGAATCCAGCAGGGACAATGGCCAGTAGCATATCTTTAGGAAAGAGAATAAAAACAGGGCAAGCTCCAGTGATTCTAACCCCAGTTTAGCTTCTGGGCATCCAGCGATCTGCAGCTGGGGGATTTCCCCAGCCAAAGGTTTTACCTTTTGGATTTAAGGAGCTGTGGTGTATCTGTCTGTTGTGAATGTATCCAGTTCCTTAGGTATCCACGGCAGCTCAAAATAATTAAACTTGTACAGTTTAATTATTTTGAGTGGAAAAAGAGAGCCTTTTGTTACCAATCTCTGAGCTAATGGCATCTGATGCTGCTGCATGCATGCATGCACTGGCACAATGATGGGCCCTTTTATAGCCTCTCCTCCTGCACTAACAAATCCCAACATTCAGTGTTGCCTTTTTACTAAAACTCCGAGGATTCTTGAGCAAATACCTTCTGGTCCTGGCAACTTGACATTTATTGATTTGATCTGTTTTCTTTTTTCCTGGCATCCCATTATGAGACAGAGCCTCTATCCTGACTTCTGTAAAATTATCCTCCAGGATGGGAGCCTCCCAAGGCCCTTTGTAGTGAATGTGGACGAAAGAATTCACATAACTGCTGATCTCACCTCCTCTAGGAGTTGTCAGGGCCTTCCAATGAAATTGCCAGTGTTTAGGCCTTTACTGTTTTCCTTGTTTCCAGACAGGAAATGAAGTGTGCTCACCCGTGAGTGCACATGCACTTTTGGCAGCAGTGTGGATGTGCAGGGAGAGATTATTTTCACTCTGCTTTGGACCTTTATATTAAAGTTGTGTGGCAAGTTCCACAGTGCCCGCTTGGCTACTTGGTACCAAGGTTTAGGTGGATAAAGCCTGGTTGGACTGCCCAGGTTCATTTGCAGCTGCAGTTTCACTACTTGTTAATTTAATAAGGACAGGGAGGTATGGCAGAGGGAGAGATTACTTTGCACTGGCTTTATTTAAGAGCAGTTAAGAGGGTACATCCATCCACCCAGGAGTCATGGCAGCTGAGGGCCTGGAAGATGGATTGCACTGTAGCTTTAGGGGTGGTGTAGACAGTCAAGTGATCATTGGTTCTTCACTAAGCCTCTGATCTGGTGATGAGCAGGGCTGAGGTCAAAGACTCTCAAGGCAGGGAAGATTGCCCAGCCTGTCACGAGGCAATGACACACAGCAGCCCTGCAGCACAGAGAAGTCCTGTCTCTGGAGGACTCATCCTCTCTCTTTGCTTTGTCTTTCAGAGATGTAGATGGCAGCTGCTGCCTTTGAAGGACTCGTCTGACCCCGTGCAGCACCTCCAGTTGCTACCATGATCTTCTGCATGCTGCTGCTGGCCTCCCTGCCCGAGCCCTCTGGCACCGAAGTCAACCCGGGTAGGGAGCTGGCAGGCTGGGAGAGGACTCAACTCCCACCTTCTGTGTGCTCCTTCTCAGCCTTTCCTTGCCTCTCGTGGGGATTGAGTGTAAAGGTTGCATGTAGAGATAATCACTGACCTAGTTCCCGAATGTCTCTGGACTGAGATATTCCTGGACAGCTGTGCTGGGGTGGGACACTCTCCTGCCAGTCCCAGGAAGGCCCAGGCACATGGACATTCTCCTTTCTCTGCCCACCCAGGCCTGTCTTGAGCTCTGAGTATCCCTCCATCTCTTTGACTGTGTGGCCTGTAGGACAGGCCTCGCTCCAGACTGGCTCAGAGGTTCTGTGCTCGATGTGGAAAACAAATTACCAGATAGCAAAACATCATCCCCAGCTCTCCAGCCAGCAAGGGGCATTCTGGAGAGAGAAGTGTGGAAGGGCAGACATAAAACCTCACCTGGCACAGAGATAGGGTGGAGACAGGGATATGAGCCTGTAAGTCCCTGTGGAGGGCAGGACCTCCTATTCTACAGCATTTGGCAGGATACAGTCATGACAGAGATGAATAAGATAATGGTCTACAATGTGTTGCAAAAATTCCTGTAATGAAGTGTTTTGAGCTGGAGACAGTCTGTGAAATAAATGAGTTTCATCCTTTTCCAGCTTGGCTGAAGGTGTGGTGAGGCAACAGTACTACCCTGAGGGCCTGGGCTGGCTCTGTTTGTTTGGAGCCCTTTGTGGCTGGCCTGTGGATATTTGCAGAGGTTTGAGGTTGTGCTGCAACCAGCCAGAAGTGAAGTGAGGCTTGTGGGGGAGCTCAGCAGCATTCCTGCTCCCTGTTACACAGCATTCCCTGCACTGTGCACCCCCCACACCCAGTGTGGGACTGGGGCTGCCACCTGCTCCTGGTGCTCAGACCCCATAGGAGGGGGCAGCTGCAGGGGCAGTCCCAGGCAGAGTCCTTTTGATGGTGGCTGGTGCAGGAGTAGCTCCTCCACACCAGCTCCAGGGAGGTGGGTGGGCTCTGAGCACAGGGCTGTGGTCCCACCTCCTGCAGGAATCTCTGCCATCAAGGAACAACCCCTCACACTTCAGCTCTGCCTGTGACATCCTCAGGCAGCTTTGTTTCCTCAGCACCCCCAGCTGCTCCAGTGCCTCTGCCTGGGGCTGCTCCTGCTCTTCCCAGACACATTCCAGCACCGTGGCCCAGCTGGTGCTCTGGGCTGTGATGCCACAGGCTCCATGGATTTCCCTGACCTCCTGAGCTGCTCCAAGAGCAGCCTGAAGCATGTCCTGCATTGTCTTGTAACCCACAGGGGCTGCTTTGGGGGCAACTTCAGACCTGTAGCAGGGTCCTGCTGAGTCCTCTTGTCTGGCAGCATGTTGTTTGATCTCACTGACAGATGTGCTGGGCCACCTCTGAGCCCCAGAGTCTCCTGAGAGCACAGTAAAGGGTCAGGAGTCCTGCTGGCACCTAAACAGGCCCAAGGATGGTTTTGCTTAAGATAAGTGTCTTTGGTGAGAGCCTCATGCTGCTGGTTTTGGTGAGAGCTGTGGTCACCCACAGAGTGCATCCTTTAATGCCAAAGACACTCTGGGTTCTGCTGCCAGTCCTGGGGTTGTGAACAAAGGGGTTTTGTTCAGGGTTGCAGGAAGACTCAGTCCCCCAGAGTCCTTCCCAACTAGCTCTCCATTGCTGGCCAATGTGTTTCTGACCTTTAAATAAGGTGTGACCACACAGGACTCCCACTGCAGCAGCACAAAAAGCACTTTTTGCTTTCAGATGGTGACCCCACCCTTTTGGAAAATCTCCTTGTGTTCACCCAGAGTTCAGCAGCAGATCAGGTTGTGCTAGTCTGTGGTGGGACAGGTGAGAGTGAAGACAGCTGAGGCTGGTTTGGTTCCCCAAATAACCTGATTGTGCAGTGTAGGAGCAGCAGCTGGAACTCTGGGTTGGCTTTCAGCAGGCACAATTGTTCTTGATGCCAGGCAGACCCCAGTTTCCCCCAGGGAATCCAGGCCTCTTGACACCCCCCAGGCCTGTGGCTGTTGGGGGTGATGGCAGGGCCCACCCAGCCCAGGGTGCTGCTGGCTCCAGCAGGGTCCCACCCCTCTGAGCCTGAGAGGGTGCACAGATGGGCTGGCTCACAGCAGAGCTTTGCCCCAGGGATACCCTCAGATCACTGCAGCTTCCAGAGCCAGTGTTTGGGTATTTATGTGCTTGTGGTGGCTGTGAGTTTGTTCAGCTGGTTTTTTGAACCCATGGGAAACTGTGCCCATGTTGGAGTGTTTCATGGGTTAAGGATTTATATTCTGTTTTTGAACTCTCCTACCTGACCTTTTGATGCCTCCTGGTTCTGGTGCTTTGAGAGACAGTGAGGATATCTATTGTTCAATATAAATTATCTTTGTCATACTTCAATAATCCCTTTTGTAAAGATGAGGCTGCTGATCTTTCCTTCCTCATCATTATGTTGCCTTCTCTGCCTTTTGGTGAGGGAAGGAAGGAGTAAGAGCTCTATTCCTTATCTGCCTGGCACCTGACCATGAATACAGGCAGTGCTGTAATGCAAATTTTAGTTTGTTGTATAGGTATTCCCACAAGTAAAAAAAATAATATCAATTAACCTGGTGTTATTAGCAAATGTCACCTCCCTAGCCATTTCCTTTTCCTGAAGATTTAGAGATACTTAGCACATCACACATTCACTGATACAGTGCCTAACAGCTGCAGGCAAACCTTGTTGAAGCACCACCCTCTGTTTGTAAATATTTCTACATCAGATCTCTCGGGCAGTTATTCAGCCTGAGGTGCTTTATTCTGTGTAGTGGTAATAGCAAGGTGGTTTTCATCTCTCTGTCTTGTCTTGTAGCTTCTGAACCTGCTGAATGGATTTCATGGAATCCCAGAATCTCCTGAGTTGGAAGGGACCCACAAGGATCCTTGAAGTGCAACTCCTGTTGAGCTGTGTCCAGGTTTGGTACAAGGGTGGCAGGAGATCATCTCCAAGGTCCCTTCCAACCCAGCCCATTCTGGGATTTTGGGAAACCAGGAGGACACCCAGGGCAGCCCTGCCCGAGGGAGAGGAGCCAGAGCTGCTCCTGTGGCTGCAGCAGTGTGGCAGTGAATACATCCAGATTTAGAGTTTTCCCAAATATCACTAATGTTCCAGGACATGTTTAAAAGCTTCTGTCAGGAGAGAACCTCAAGGCCAGCTAGGATTTGTCAGCTGCCTCTGCAGGGTGCTGGTGTGGGGAGCTTTTGGAGGTCCATGGCTTGAGCCAGTTGGGTCTGTGCTCCCTGGAGGCACCAAGTTTGAGAGCAGCTCCATGCTGGGAGAAGTGCTGCTCCAGTTGAGGCTGGAGGCAGGAACAGTCTGGGATGGGGCAGGATGATGGACAGGGGCTCGTGGTCAGATGGGAGCTCCAGCCTGCAGTGACAGCACACAGCAGATGTTTCCATGACCTGCCAGATGTTTAACTTCTCCCTCATGTCCGAACTGGTGAAGGTAATAATTGTTCCCATTTGAACACAAGTCAAGCATCCAGTTTATTCCAGGGGAAGACAAAAGCTTCCTTTTTATGTCACATCATTATTGATGAATAATTTGTCATTGTAAAATGGGCCCATGCAACCAGTAACAATAATATGATTTGGGATTTTATGCTCTTAAAATGTTTCTTTGCAAAATTTTTGCCTTGCCTGGGCTCTGCTGAATGCTACTGTAAGTGTAATGCTTTACTTATAATTCCAGTTTATGATAACTATGAAATATTTAATCCTTTTTTTTTTTTTTTCACATTCCTTATTTTAACATTACCATGTTTATTCCCTGGGCATGATAGCCTTTTAATTAACCTTGCCTGGTGAGTTGAAAAGAAATGAGTGCTGATCTTAGTTGTTTGCTTGCCCCATCTGCAGCAATCTGTCGTTACCCCCTGGGGATGCACGAGGGCACCATCCGGGATGAGGACATCACAGCTTCCAGCCAGTGGTACGACTCCACAGGGCCCCAGTATGCACGGTGGGTTCACCCCCAGCAACTAATTTAGTCCTTTTTGCCCTCTAGATACCCAGTATGTGGTTGAGAAAGAAGATCCCCCACCCTTAAAACCCTGTTTGCTGCTTCCGTGTTCAATCTGCACAGCGAAAGGCCAGGAGGCAGTGGTCACAACTGTGATACAGGAAATTCTGGTTAAATATTAAGGGAAAAAAATCCTTTTCCATGCAAATGAAGTGGTGGGACAGGGACCCTGACAGGTGGTGATGTCCCAGTGTTTGGGGACTTGGCTGTGCCAGGCCTTGGGCAACACAGGGCAGCCTTGGAGCTGGCCCTGCTGTGAGCAGGGTGTGGGACTGGACACTCAGAGATGCTTCTGACCCCCATCTTTGAGTCCCTCTGTGAATAAATCTCCAAAAGATTTGTGACTTACAGGTCAGCCAGGGACAGTGCCCCTGGGATTCTTGTGGAGTGCTTTAAACTAAATCATAGGAAGTCCTTTACAAGGACGAACTTCTCAACAGCATCCTATTGAGGAAATGGGCTGTGCTCACTCTGCCTCAAAAACCTTGGAAATGCAGAGTTAAGGAATTGTTAAGCAAGCAGCTAAATTATTTTCTTCACTGTCAAGGAGGACTACAGTCTTTATCATAAGCTTTGCTTTTCAATTTTTTGGTAATTTTAGTTCTCTCAAAACTATTAACTAATGACTCACAAAAGAATGTGTGTTTCCTTAGAATTGTTTCCAGTGGTGATATCAAACATTCCTACAGCTTTAGAGCAAGTCAGATAGGAATTTCAGGTTAACTATGTACTCATATTTTTATGATGAATTCAAGCAGTCCAAAATCATAAAATTCTCCTAGTGCTCATGTATAATTTTTTTTCTTAGTCTGTGGTAGAGCAGTGATGCTGTGTGTTCTGTTTTAATAATGTTTGCATGGGCCTATGGGTCTGAAAGCTGGGGGATTTTTCCTCTGGGTGTAGCTGATGTCCAGTGCTGCCAACGCTTTGGGCATCACCTGCCATCTGTTACATCCTCTCCCTGCTGGGGCAGCTGATGTCCACAGGGGGAAGGCATGAAGCTGACCTCATCTGGTTAGAGGTCAGAGTTGTCCCATGCAGATGTCTGTCCCTGTCACTTCAATCACCCTTCCTGCCTTTTTAAGAGCTTCTTCTACTTGTTATTCCAGTGTAAGGAAGTCTTGCACAAACAGCTGACCAGCCAGAGATTAAAATCTTCTCTGGCCTGAGCCTTGACTTTTGTGTCTCCTTCTGGGTACCACCTTCCCTGATGCCCTCACTAATCCCATCCGTTGGAGGTGGGGTAGCTGTTTGAAAGCCAAGGGCTTGCTGTTGGCCAAGACATCCCTGTTGCTAAAAAACCCACACATTTTTGGTGTGCAGAGAAATTTTTCACGACTACAGCTCTCATAATGTTCAGCTTAGGAACAGACACCTTCTCCCCCCTTTCCTAGCAGCATCCTACACCAGCAGCTCTGATGACTGCAGGAAATGTGAAATGTGCATTGAAATGACCCAAAATAATTTCAAGCAGAGCTTTTCTTGCTAATATGTATTTTTAAGATGGCTCTTCTTTGAGCTTTGTAGAGCTGCAGAAGTGGTCAAGCAGAAGTTCAGGCTTTACTATGTGGGGTTTAGGAGCAGTGAGGATGCACTTTGCCAGGAGGGTGCTACAGAGCTGTGAGCAGTTCCCACCTGAGCAGCAGAGTTGTTTCTGATCAATATGGAAATTCATGTCTGGGGCAGAAATTACTCCAAGTAGTTAATGAAAGATACCTGGGACTGAGGAGCTGTTCTGCATAGGGCAGAACTATATGATTTTAAAAATAACTGTAGGATAAATAAATATAAAACTGTAGTATTTGAGTCTCAACTGGCTATCATCCCAAAGGGCAGAGGTATTTGGTAGCCATTGCTGGTTTTGTTGCTTCCTCCCCCCAGTCCTCAAAGTTCTGGGTGTTTCCTCAATTAGTCTTTGGAAATCTGTTTGGTTTTTTAACATGCATGATTTTTCTCTCAGGTTACAGAGGGAAGAGGGGGACGGAGCCTGGTGCCCAGCTGGTTTGCTGGAGCCTGAAGATGTGCAGTTCCTGCAGATTGACCTGCACAAGCTGTTCTTCATCACCCTGGTGGGCACGCAGGGCCGGCACGCCCGCGCCACGGGCAAGGAGTTTGCCGCGCCTACCGCATCGACTACAGCCGCAACGGCGAGCGCTGGGTGTCCTGGAGGGACCGCCAGGGCGGCAAGGTGGGTGAGCCCGGGGGCAGCTGGCCCTGCTGGCAGCGCTGCGCTCTGCAAGGCACTTCCTCCACGGCCTGCTTGATGCGCTGCCCTTCGTCCTGGCCCTGCTGGCGCAGCGTGCTCTGCCTCCGCTCGCCGTCTGCTCTCACCCGGCAGCGCCGCGTCGTTCCTGGCGTGGGGAGCGCTGGGATCAGCAGTGCCAGGACTGGAAACTGCTGCTGGGTTTGTCTCTCACACAGCTGATTTGGGTTTTCATTCCTGAGCAGCAGCATGCTCAGGAACAGCAGCCACACGATGTGGAGATGGTGTACAAGGTGCATCATCTCCTTTGCTCCTCTCAGAAGATGGGCAGGAATCTCAGCTCTTCTAATGTGGAGCTGGTGCAAGGGTGCTTTTTTTTTCTGAGAGGATGTCTGAAGTTTTCCTCCTTTGTCCATGTGCTCTGACCTGATCCCTCAAATCAGGAAAACTGGCTCTTCACTGCCTGTCTGTGCATGTCCCAGACATCACATGGATGTCCCTCTTTTAGACACTTGTTTCTGTATTGGAAATATAGATGCCTGCTTTGGGATTTAAAATTGGAGGGGGTGGCAGGGAATTAAGGAGTTTCTGGGTGTCTGATAGCAGTGTTTGGTGTGTGGATGTTGAGGAGGAAGGAGTTTAGACAGCAGGAAATGTGCTGAGCCTGCACACTCAGAGGCTTCCCAGCTCACCACAGTTGTCTCATGCTGTCTTCAGACCTGAGCACAGAGCTTGGGGCTGTGTTCATAAGCCTTTGTTAAACTTACCTTGGGAAGGAATCCCACCTGCAGCTCATCTGACTTGGTCATCCTGTCTCAGGCTGGTTTGTGGAGTCTGAAGACCTAAGCCAGATCAGAGAGGTGCTGGGTATGGTGATGTTTCCTTGCACTGAGGGTGCTTTGGAAGTCCCAGCAGGGTCTGCAGGGCAGTATTTGGTAACAGCTTTTATCCTGTTAATGAATTATTTGGTCACTCAGACCTTTGATCAGCTGTTTGGCCATTATATTGCCCATCCCTCACATTTTGGGGTGTGCTACAAAAGCTGTGTTTGTGGGATGGGAGGGGAAGTCAAAATAAACAGTGGAGTATTCCCAGGACAGTGGTGGCACTGAGGGGAAGGGTGAGGGTCCCTGCACTGCAGCAGGATGGGGTGGCTGTGGTGATGCTGAACACCTCAGTCCGAGATGCCTCCAGTGCAGCAGCAAACACTGCAGCACCTCTGGAATTGTGTTGGCTTGTAGAGCAAGGACATCAGGACCCTCCACCAGGTAGCTGGTGATGAGGGCAAGCTCTGTTACCTGCTGCTGAAACCCTTGAAGGAAAATGGGTTTCATCCAGTAACTGGAACTCTCTGCAACACCCACTCACTCCTTCACCCCCACCTGCCTCTGTCCTGCGGGGGGGTCTGCAGTGGGCAGGAGGTGAAATGGCAACACCCTCACCTCAGCCCCCAGCAGCCATGGGAGCAGCAGCAGCTCCCCAGCCCGGGGGGCACAGGAGCACTGCCCTGCAGCCCAGCAGCACAACAGGGAGGAGCTGCTGCCGAGGCTCTCTCTCCCTCTCTCTCCTCTCCCCAGGTGATCGAGGGCAACACGGACACGTACGACGTGGTGCTGCGGGACCTGCGGCCGCCCATCATCGCGCGCTTCGTGCGCCTCATCCCGGTCACCAGGGCGGCCACCACCGTCTGCATGAGGGTGGAGCTCTACGGCTGTGTCTGGCACGGTGAGCACCCGGCCTCCTGTGGGGTCCCGCAGGGTTTGGACCCCGATTTGTTGTTAGAAATCTCTGCTTCAGCCCGTGCGTTCAAAGCATGAGACAACGCTTCTCGGTTTTTGGTCTCGAGGTTGATTATTGTTTCTTATCTATAAAATTTTCTTTCTGCCCAGTCCAGGTGTGCTCAGCAGGACAGTCAGAGGCACTCTGCCTGCCCCCAGGGCGGTGTTAGCTTTATATACTAAAAACTACGTATGACATATTTACAATTATTCCCCAATACCCATCACCTATGTTAGACAGTGAGCTTCTACTCGAAACCAATCCAAAAGTGCCAACACCATCAGTGAAGATGGAGGTAGAGAAGAAGAAAGGCTAGACACACCCAAATCCCTCCATCTTGTCCCCAAAAACCCCTATACAAAAAATCCTAAAATCTACATTTACACCCTGTGATATACTAATTATGACACCATTCAAACTGCTGTGGCTTTTATCTCTTCATGTAAAGTTGGCAATTTGCTCCATGGTTCGTAATTGAGCCCCCTGGTGTTCTGGGCTGTGTGCCAGGGTCTCTGGCCCCCTGGCAGGGATCTCTGCAGCTCCAGACTCCCAAAGGGATGCCCCGAGCTCTGCCAGCCCCCAAACAGCCCTGGCACAGCCCTGCCCAGGCTCCCCCCAGCCCCACCCCAGCCCTGGGACTGCTTCTGGTGGCCCATGCATTAAAGGAACAGTCACGTGGACACAGGTGATGGGAGGTGCTGCTGTGTTTCTGAGCTGTGTGACCTTGTCTTTCAGATGGTTTGGCATCCTACAGCATCCCTGAAGGAGGGACAATAGCAGCTCCTGGCTTCCCCATCGTTTATCTGAATGACTCGACCTACGATGGCTACCAGGAGCGCAGGTGGGAGGAGTTGTCCTGTTCTCTCTCTGCTCACCCTGTCAATGGCATCTTGTCTCCCAAACACTTCTTCATGCTTGTAGGATGTTGGAAGATGCTGGGTAGCAATGTCTTTATATATTAATATCTGATGGATTCAAGCTGGGCTGATACAGTCAATATTTTAAAAATACAAGTGGGTATTTTAAAAATGAGGTTTTATGTACAGAGTAGGTGTTGCACATAGCTGTCCAGCACTACCTCAAGAACCTGGGTCAGTGAACTGCAGATGTAGGCACAAAACCCAGCATGCTAAGCCAGGACTCTTTGAAACTACTCTGACCTCTAGTTCATGTGCTTGACTGGTCTGGAAGTAGGAATCTGCCTCTTGCAGCTGTTACTCCTGATTTGCAGTTCAAAGGCACGTGAATGTGTGCTCTAGTGACAGAAGGGCTCCTCTGGGGTGGACTTGCAGAGCCAAGGACTTACAGAGGGGGTTGGATTTGTGCCACACTGGCATCTTCTACTCTGGAACAGTGCTGGAAAACTGTATGAGGGGCTCTGCACCCTCACACAGGAGTGGAATGAGGCAGGGTCCTGGCAGAGAGTCCAGTTAGAAAGAGACAATAAAACTCTTCTCTTAGGGGCAATGCCAGAAATGCTCCTGGTTAGACCTGGATGTTCATGGTCTCACTTCCCACTTTCCTGCCTTTCTGTGCCTACAGAACTTTCCCCACAGGTTCCCCCAGCACAGGATGGAGCAGTGTTCCTGCCATGCAGCTGCATGGTGAGATGCTGCAGTTCCAGCTCTGTTGGGGATCACACAGTGTCATTTTCCAGAGTGTCTGGCTTTGTTCTCCAGAGGCTCTGCCTGTAGCTCAGCTTTGCTGTTGGTCCTTGACACCAGTGCAAAAACTTCTGCCCTTTCCCAAACTGGGAATGATGCTAAAATCCCAGCCCAAACAACATCGAGGTGGTGCTGCATAAGAACAGTGAACAAAATCTTGTCCAGGATGGGTTAAGAGTAGGAAAACTGATGCTTTCAACTTTTTCAACCGTTTTTGTCAACTGGCACCCAACTGGTTCCAGTTGAAAGATGCTGTGTTTTCCCACTGGAGCTCTGGCTGACTGTTGGCTCTCCCTGGCCAGGCACCTGTATGGAGGGCTGGGCCAGCTCACAGATGGGGTGCTGGGGCTGGATGACTTCACCCAGAGCCACCAGTACCGGGTGTGGCCGGGCTATGACTACGTGGGCTGGAGGAACGAGAGCTTCAGCACGGGCGCCGTGGAAATGGAGTTCCAGTTTGACCGCCCACGGAACTTCACCTCCATGAAGGTAACTCAGCATGGCCTCCCCCCAGGGGGACAGAAATTAGGTCTGGGGCTTCCAGGTTGCCCCTCTGGGGCCTTGAATGGGTTGGAAGGGATCTTGAAGCTCACCTCATTCCATCCTCTTCCACAGGCAGGGACACCTTCCCCTAGAGCAGGTTGCTTCAAGCCCTGTCCAACCTGGCCTGGAGTACTCTTCCCAAAGCAGGAGGATACAGGAAGTGCCTGACAGCAGAATTTGAGCAGGAGATATCCCAAGTTTTCCAGTGTAGAAAGGTGAAGCAGGTGAACACTTGCTTTTTCAGAGCTCAAGCTCTCCTTCCAGTATTTGGCTGGAAGGAGTAGAAAGCAGACACCTGAAGCAGTGTTTAGGCAGCTGAGATGGATTTAGGATGTAGGATTTACTGACCCTCGAGGTAAAGGAATGTGGCTGTGCTTCCATTTTGACCAAACGTTTCTCTAGATGCCTCAGCCTGTGATTGTGCTGTGGGAAATTATTTATGCACACAGGAAAAGCATGAGCTGAACTTTGAGTCTGTAGTAAACAGCAGGATCTTTTAAAAAGGATTGGTGGCTTTTCTTGTAGAGATTTCAAATGAAGGAGAACCCACCACATCCTTAAGTAAATTGTTTTGGTGGTTACTTACTCTGGTTTTATTTTGTCTATTTTTAACTTGCAACCATTGGCTCTTTGCCTGCTTTTGCTGGCAAAAATAAGAGTCCTGCCTTCTCAGAAATCTTCTGCTTCTAAACCATGATTAAACCACTCTCTTAATCTTTGCTTCAGTAAACTAAGTTGGCAGCCTTCCTGGTGAGACCAAGGGTAATTTTTGTGCTGTCACCTAATTCTTTCTTTCTTTGCTGTTACTCTTTTGGAGGTACAGAATCTGGATCTGGATGCAGGCTCTCCATCAAATTGCATAAAAGAATGGTACCAATTTCCTGCTTTTGGACGGTTCCTCTTTGTTTGTGAATCTTGTGATGATATTAATCCTCCAAGCCAAGAGAGGGGGAGCCAGTGGTCATTAAGGCTTTGAGTTCATGCTAAAAATCAGTTCCAAGTTATTAGTGTCCAGGATAAAAGTCCAGTGTGGAAAGCATCACTTAGATTTTGTCCCCGAGTTCACTACCCTGACATGAGTCAGTCCTTGAGATTATTTTAGGAAACTCCCTCCTTCCCATTTAGTTTGTTTTATTGCCAGCGATTCTGCTATCTCACTCAGGTCATTGAAAAAAGTAGCAAATAATTTTGATTTAGGAATGCATTCCTCTTAGAAAAACAGAAGAATTTGTGCCTTAAAATTTGAAAGACTTACTAGTTGATACTGTTTAATCAAATTAATGTAATACATGAGCCCACACTATGCTAATTGGGCACAGATGCCTTCCAAAAATGTGTCTTGTAAACACGACTGTCCTGATAAACCAGACACATCAGATCATAAGAACAGCTACAACATCTTACATCTAATTAAAAATTAGGGTAAATTAATCTTCATTATTTATTGAACATTGCCTCCTCCCTCTTTGCATTTCTTTTGTACAAGCCAGGTGGTCTGTGGATGATTTTTGCATTAAACCTGTTAGCTTTATCCCAGTCCTCTGAGCTTTCCCAGCATCCAAGAAAGTATCAAAAATAAATGTTAGCAACGTTGCAACTGCATTGCATAGGCTTGCACGCTGTAAAATTGGACTTTAGTAGAAGATGTTTGCAATAGAAAATGTCTCTGTATCAGTCCAGGGTGGAAACACATCCAACTCCTCTCCAAATAGGGCACAAGTTGTATATTCCAGGCATCAGTCTTTCCTGCCTGGTTATGAATGACTGTTTCTCCATATTGAATAATGTTGTCTAAAGCTTCATCTGGTCCTAATTACATGCAAATACCCTCCTTTTGTCTTTTTGCTGCTCATCAGGCTGGCTGTCCTCATTAGTGCTTCACTGCTTTTCACTGCAGGACCTTGCAGAGGCCAAGCAATTAACAGGGTTCAAGGGTGTAGGTGGTTTGGAAACTGTTCTGTCACAGTGGCAAATATTCCAAGAGTGAGCCACTAGGAAGTGATTCCTGGGGTGGCTGGGGAGGGTTGGACCACTGTGGCTGTGAGAATGGGGCAGGCTGAGGGATACTGAAGACTTTGGGTCGCCTTATTTCTTCTGGTTCCTGGTCAGTGACCACATGCTGAGATATTGTGGTCCTGAGCTTCAGGTCTCTGTAACAGAACCCAACCTGATGCTGAGCCACCAGGAGAAGCTTGATGGATGCAGGATTAGGTGAGGGTTTCCCTAAAACTCAGATCCTTCGCTGTCTTCAGGGTGTGCAACCAGAGCAGGTGTATGTCAGGAGAATATCTGCTTGCATTTATCCTGGTTTGTGGTTTTTGCAAACTTTAGTTTAGGCTGTAGCTGCTAAAAGCTTCTAAACGCTAAGAAACTTGGGGGACAATTCTCACCTAATGGCTGAGGTCAGTTGTGATCTGTCATAGCTTGAGCTGGTTCCTCAAAAGAGGGACCAAGGACAAAGAAATCCCTGGGTCCCCTAGTGCCAAGAGGGACAGAAGAATCCAAGATCAGTATTAGGGTCTGGGTTCTCCATGCTCTTCATTGCTTCACTGTTTCCTTAGCAAATGGCTGCTGTGTCATTGTTTCCACACTGGCCTCCGAGACTGGATTTTGGGGGGGTTTTGGTGGGTTCAGTAGTTCATTTTTTTAACATGGTTTTTACAGTTCACAGACCACAATCCAAGGGCTGTCCACTCCAGCTCTTGATCCTTGAGTAATATTTAAGCTGCAGCTTTGTCTATTCTAACTATTATTAATGATCAGATTGTTACATACAAGTTTCACTGCAATCCATCTTTACTATTATTAATGATCAGATTATTAGCTCCAGGGTTCACTCTAATCCATCTTTGACTTGCAGAACAGAGCCATGTAGTTCAGATAAAGTTCAACTTGTGGCCTAACAATTCCAGCTACTTACATCAAGCAATTCAAATAATAAAAACATTTTAACACTAAGAGTTTGGGTGTGTTTTTTCTTTCCCTTCTTAGGTTAAACATTCAAAGGGAATTGGTCTGCAAGGCTTTTGATTAGTGTAAGGTTTGCTTGATTGATTTTTATATGGGCCTTTTGAAGGGCCTGCCAGAATATGACCATGAATGTAGCTTCTGCAGGTAAAATTCAGAGCTGTTTCAGAATAGCTTTTTGCCCAGTGTCCTCATGGCACACTGGAAGAAGTCACTCGTCCTGCATTCATACAGGGACAAACCAGGAATGGAAATTTTTCATGAGTGGAACATCCTTGGGTCTTGATTTAGGTGCCAGTAAATCTGCTCTCTGATGGAGATGGATCCCTTCTCCCCCTCCCAGGTGCACTGCAACAACATGTTCTCCAAGGGAGTGAAGATCTTCCAGAGGGTGGAGTGTCTGTTCAAGCCCCGCCTGATCGCAGACTGGGAGCCCGAGGCAGTGGGGGTGGCCACGGTGCTGGATGACAAGAACCCCAGTGCCAGGTTTGTGACCGTGCCCCTGCAGCAGCGCGTGGGCAAGGCCATCCTGTGCCGCTTCTACTTCGCTGACACCTGGATGATGATGAGTGAGATCTCCTTCCAGTCAGGTGAGTGCTCCTGCAGCGAGCAGAAGAGCTGGTGTGGGAGTGCAGGACGGGTGGGCTTGGCAGCAGAGTGGCACTGTGGGCTGTGCAGGGGGAAGCAGGAGCTGGTCCAGGCACTGGAGGGGCTGCAAGGGGCAGTGGATGCTGTCCAGGCTGATACTGAGGCACATGAGCAGGAGCATGACCAGGGCAACCAAACATTGGACTGTGGAGCAGTTGTTCTTTTTCAAACAGATTACAGGATCACAGAAAACCCTGAGCTGGAAGCGACCCACCAGGATCATCACTCCAACCCTAAGCCCTGCCCAGCGCCCCCAGCCCCACCCTGGCACCCTGGCAGCGCTGCCCAAAGGCTCCTGGAGCTCTGGCAGCCTCGGGGCCGTGCCCATTCCCTGGGCAGCCTGGGCAGTGCCAGCACCCTCGGGGGGAAGAGCCTTGCCCTGAGCCCCAGCCTGAGCCTGACACAGCTCCAGCTGTTTCCTCAAATCCTGTCACTGGTCACCAGAGTGAAGAGATCAGTGCCTGCCTCCACTTCTCCTGCTGGCTGTGGCACTGATTTTTGCTTCTCTTCACCAAGTATTTTGTTAGGATTAATTCAAGTATACTGAGAGATGATGAGATCAAGTTTAGAAGTTTTTTAAAAAATAGAGGCGTACTGTTTCTTCCTTAAGTCTTAACTATGATGCAGAAATCAATTCCATGAGGTGCTTTAAAGTTCTCTGGAAGGAAAAAGACAAAAATCTTGGAGAAAACCACCAGGACTGACAGGGAAAGGTGTGGCTGTAGCTTTCTACTCCAAAGTCTCAGATCAGCTGTAGGGAGAGGACATTCCTGAGGGAGGAATTCCTGGGTGCTGCTTGTTGCTTACCTTGCAGACAGCAGCCCCTCCTGTTCCTGATCTGCTGCCTGAACCCCAGGCCCCTCCTGCTGGGGTTGGGATTGCAGGGACTGCTGGCAGGAGCAGGGAGGTTTTGTTGGGCTGACACACTCCCTTTCCTTCCACAGACATGGAGAGTGTGAATCCCAATTTCGTTACTGTAGCCACAAGCACCACGGATCTCCTGGAGATGGAGCGCAATGCTACTGAGGGCACCTGGGGTAAGGAGCTCTGCCCCTTGGCCAGGCCAAGGGCTCAAGTGTTGGGGGATTTCACAGGAACATCCCAGTTAATGTGGTCTTTCCCTCCATTTCTGGAGATCTGGGGATGGCCTGATCAGTGCCTCATGCTCAGGGTAGCACGTGACAGTCCCCTGAACCTCAGCTGGCCAGGGCTGCCTCAGAACATGGGCTGGGGACTTGTGTGGAGCCAGTGAAACTCTGAGCACTGTCTGCTCTAGGATGGATCCACTGCAGGAATCTGTCCTGCTCACAGCAATCTTTGATTGCAGAAGTTCTCTGCACAGTTCTTAGCTCTACGAGCCTCCAAAATGAGAATTTCTGGTAAGAGCAAAATGTGAATACAGCTGGTGTTAATGTTCAGGGAGCTGCCCAAGATCTTTTCTCTACCAGACTGTAGGAAGTTGGCTGTCACAGAAAACCTCTGGTGCTTTAACCCCAGATTGTCCTTCTGTGTGATTGCAGGAACCACATCTTCTGTAACCAGCACCTGGATAGGGGAGAAGGCAGATGACTCCAACACTTCCATCCTCGTGGGCTGCCTTGTGGCTATTATTCTGCTGCTCCTGATGATTATAATCATCATTCTTTGGAAGCAATATGTTCAAAAAAGGTTGGAAAAGGTAATACAATGGGGCTATTTTGCAGACACAAGTTCAGAACTAATCATTAACCCTAATGAGCTCAGGACTATGTGAAAAGCACAGTGTTTCCCCAGCTCCATAGAGTAGCTAAAGCTGCTCTCACAGCAGGGGAGGATGCCAGCCCTGTCCAAGATATTACTGGAAGTTGCTGTGGTTGCAGCCAAGGCATTACTTAACAACTGAGCATCGCCTCAGTGTTTTGTTTTTGGTTTTTTTTTCCTCTCCTCTGCAGGCCCCTCGTCGAATCCTGGAGGAGGATGCCACTGTTCGCCTCTCCTTCTACAGCTACACCATTGCCAACAACCAGACCCAGATCCACCAGTCAAATCCCACCTATGAACGTGCTTTCCCACTGGATTTGGAATATCACCAGCCAGCTACACTGCTCCAAAAGCTTCCAGAGCTCTCCCAAAGTGCAGAGGATTCAGGTAACATCATCAGTCTCTGGAAGCTGCATGTTTCTTCCTTTATTCTTTCTGTCAGAGTGTAAAATATGCCACTAAAATATGTCAGTGTCTAAGTTGCCATCTTTAACTCCTGTGCAATGCAATAACCCAGGGAACTCGGGCAGGATTGTGGAACACTGGCACTTCTTGGCATGGATCTGTGACAGCTGGAGCAGCAGTCCCACTAGAGGGTGGTGGCCTTTTATTGTTTTATTTGAAAACTGTTTGTGTATTACCAGGTCATCTTTTAGCAGCTGGTTTGGGCAGTCAGGGCAATCACACATCGTTTTTGGAGATGCTGCCTGCAGCACTCTTGGGAGAAGACCTTTAACACCTTTTTCTGCAGCCAGAGCTCTTTGAAATTCCTGTAGAAAACCAGAAGGAAATGGAGCAGGGAATTGTCCCTGGTGTCTTGGCTTCCAGCCCCTGGGAGCTTTTGGACCCACACAGAAGGGAATGTTTCCAACAGTGATTTGTGCTCATCAGTGAATGGAAGGGCAGTGCTGCATTTCACACACTGACAAGTTGCTAAGATCTAGCATTATTCTACACAGGGAGACTGATTGGATTGAGCCAGGGTGTGAATTTGAAGCAGAACAAATGTTCTGTGTAATACTGACCCTACAGGGAGTTAATTCTAAAGCATTATCCCATATTTATGTGAATAAGCTGTAAGAGGGAGAGGAGTTTGCTACCAGAGGCCATGGGAAATGGAAGCCTGGATCAGTTCTTGTTGCAAGAGGGAATTCAGAGCAAGTTTGACATTGCAAACAACATCCCTGCATCAGGTAATGGGAACTGATTGTACTTAGGATGAATCAGAAACAGAAAATCACTTCAGACTCACCTCCTTGTTTGGACAAGACCTGCAGCTCTCGTGGCTGGCTAGAACAGGCTGTGTTGAGCAGGAATTTGCTGGCAGCTCACAGGTATTGTTCTGGTTAAAAGAGAGCAGTCTCCTGTGTAGGTGTCCCTCAGTACAAGGGAGCAGGCGGCCAAATTCCCAGAGCTGTGGGGCTTGGGAGGAGTGCAAACTGGGACATACTAGTTCTGAGGGAGCGAGTGTGTGACTCAGCTGTCCTTGGCTCCCCTCAGTGTGCAGTGGGGACTACGCTGAGCCCGACCTGACCAAGTCCACCCCTCACCAAGGCTTCCAGAACAACGTGCCCCACTACGCCGAGACCGACATCGTGCACCTGCAGGGGGTGACTGGTAACAACATGTACGCAGTGCCAGCGCTCACCGTGGACTCTCTGACCAAGAAGGACATCTCCGTGGGGGAGTTCCCCCGGCAGCAGCTGCGCCTCAAGGAGAAGCTGGGGGAAGGACAGTTTGGAGAGGTACAGCCACTCACTGCTGCTTGTCCTCCAGGAAGGAGGTGCCTGGCAGAGAGCAATCCTCTGAGGTGTTGCTCAGCGGCACTGAGGGTTCTGCATTTCAGTGTTCTAGCTAAAATGTGTGTTTTACCGTTGGGGAAAGCTGATACCTGCCAGGCTAAGCTTACCCTGAGCCTCGTGCAGCTGTGAGGCTCTGCTTGGTACCACTGGGGTCTTTATCAATAGATGAACTTGCACTCTTTTTCTGTTTGCTATCTGTGTCTCTGTTAATTCCCACCTAGGGTTGGGAATTCAGACTTTCACATCTTCCACAGGCATCTCAAATGTGATGGCTGTCACCCACCTTTAGACATGTGGGTTTGGGAACTTTCCACAGTCCAGCTAACACTGATCCTAGCTGCTAAAGCTTTCCCAGTCCCAGAGGGAGGTTCTGCACACTGACCCAAGTAAAGACATTTCCCAAGCATTGTGGCACTCATATTTTTTGGCATAGCTGCTTGCTCAAGCCCCAGTTTGTCAGCAGCCTCAGGCAGAATGATGCACACATCTGTCATCTGCCAAACTTTCCTTTGCTCCTTGAGCTCCTTTCAAGCTGTCAACATTTTCACCTCGCCTTTTCTTCTCTCCCTGTTTCATTTTCACACCATCTGTAGCTCCATCCTGAGCAGGTCTTTCCCTCTCCTGCTCTCACTTTTCCACTGTCTTTTTTCATCCCAGCTTTTGTTCACTCACAGCCTTAAATTCTGCTTCTCTATTACATTTTGGCAAGCACAGCCCTTCACTGACTGCTTCCTGCTCTGTGATGTGCCCATCTTTGTGGTTCTTCCATTCTGACAGCCCAGCTTCCCTACCCCAGCCCCTTTCCTGTCCCTTCATTTCTTTCTGGCTCACTGTTTTCTGGGGAGGTGCTGACATCTTCAGCCTTCTCACCTGGCTGTCAGTGCAGCCCTTTCTGCTGTTGCCTGCATCCTGCTCTGTGCTCCAAAAGTGGGACAGAGAGGATTTTCAAATTGGTTTGCCTCTGGTTTCTCCTTTCCTCTCATGCTGTCCTTCTTAATAACTGTAATAACTCCTCCTCTGTATTGAATGGAGATGACTCTCCCATCTCCATTTTCTTGAGGATGGATTCAGAGCCTGTTCCTTTCCATGTATCACAGGCTCTTGCAAATGTGCTGCAGCACATTTTCCTGTCTCTCCTTTTCACCTCCCTAGTCTTTCCCAAACTGGCCATCACGTGCTCTGCTCCACTGCTCTGGCTCTGTGTTCCTAGAAACAGGGCTCATTGCTTCTTTTGGGTCTGCACTTTTCCTTCCTTTCAGTCTTTTGTCTTCCTTGCTCCCAAGGAAGCACCACCACCCCTCCCTGGTGACACATCACCTTGGAATTGCCTGTGCTTAGTCCTGTGGCCCTTCCCTGTCCCAGGTCTCATGACTGTACTTTCCCCACAGCAGATTCATTCTCTGTGGGGCTGCAGCAGCATCTTTGTGCCTTTGTTCCCGTTCTGCAGGTTTGTCCCATTTTCTCTGCTGTCTCATTTTTCCCCTCACCATGCTTGTGACATAAGTTCTTGCTGCTCTCTTCATACAAAATTCATTATGCTCCCATTACATTCCCCTCACTGCTGCAGGTCTGACTGACATATCCAGTCCACTCCTCTTTTCCAGTCCCTTTTCCTATCCACAACTTCAGGTCTCTGTTTTCCCCACTCAGTTCTCTATTTGGATGCACATTCTGGAAGCTTCTTAAGCAAGTGTCTTGTCACCCCTTCTTGCACATCCCTGGCACTAATTTCATATAGCTAATCTTTAGTTTATTGGAAGAAATTTGGAATTGTGTGTAGTCATTCGAGTATTTATCTGTTTAACTCTGGGTATACATACAGTGAGGTGTTCATATCAGGGACACATATGCATACACTCTTCTCCTTTTTTTTTCCCCTCTGGAATTTGAGGATTTTGGATAACTGGCTGTAGTTCTTGGATGCTCCTCAGTGAAGTCTGAGCAATGCCTCAGGCCAGGCCATGGTTTGAGGCTCTGGGGTTGTGTGAGGTGGTTGAGTGCAGAGCAGACACATCCAGGCTCAGGGGCCTTCCTGAACATCCCCAGGAGGTGCTGGGTGAACTGGGCTGCCCCAGTGCAGCAAACCCAGTGTCCTGGGCACTCACCTGATCCCCGTGTGCTCCTGTGTCATGGGCTACGTCCTGGACAGGTTATGTCAGGATCAGGGCCAACCCTGGGTCATTTCTGGTCACAGCTGTGTCACCTGCACCAGATCATTCACTTGTTCATTCTGCCAGCAGGGACCAACCAGTGACCTGGCTGGGGTGCTCTTTCCTCTGCTTTTCTGCCTGTGTGTGCTCTTACAGCTGCCTCTGCCTTGTGCCCTGCAGGTGCACCTCTGTGAAGCTGATGGCCTGCTGGAATTCCTGGGAGTCTCATCCTCAGAATTCACTCACCAGCCTGTTCTTGTGGCAGTGAAAATGCTGAGATCAGATGTCAACAAAACAGCCAGGTAAGTGCCAACCAGCTGGGGAGGAAAGCAAATACTCCCCAAGCCCAGGTTAACCCTGGGGACTGCTGTGGGAGTGTCGTGTGTCTGTGGTGTCTGTTCCATGTGTTCATGGAGGGAGCAGGACACAGCAGGGAGTGGGGGAAGCCTGAATGCCAGCCTGAAAGGCTGCACTGATCCTGTTTGCTGGGAGAGCTCAGCGCTGAACACGAGCTCAGAACCAGCTTCACACTTGGGTGTGCAAAGTGTAAATTACTCTGAACTGAGAACACAGCACTTGTGCTGTCCTCAGAGAAAGGAGCAGTTTAGGATTCAGAGGTGTTCTCTGTTTCACCAGGAATGATTTCCTGAAGGAGATCAAGATCATGTCCCGGCTGAAGAACCCGAACATCATCCGGCTGCTGGGCGTGTGCGTGCGGGACGACCCGCTGTGCATGATCACCGAGTACATGGAGAACGGGGACCTCAACCAGTTCCTGTCCCACAGGGAGATCTACAGCAAGTTTGCCATCTCCAACAACATCCCCTGTGTCACGTAAGAGAAGCTGTCTGTCCTGTTGGGATAAAGCAGAGTGCAGAGCTGCCAGTTTTATCTGCTGTGCCTGCCCAGCAGGGACCTTCCTGCAGCCTGGCCATTGCCATGGCACATGGATGCCAGGCCTGCTTGGTGTGGGGTTATTCCTGAGGCCTCTGGAGGTCTGGGTACCCCTGGAGTGTCCCTGACAGAGCTGTTGTGGTCACAGACCCCACCCTAGATGTCTTTATTGAGGTGACTCTCTCTTTATGTTAGTGGGCTTTCATTAAGTATTTAATTGATAGGAAAATCAGTTGCATTACAGCAAGAATTTTGGGATGAAAATCAAGAATGTCTCTTAGGCTTTTAAGAAGGTTCAGATGTTCTCTGGTGTCCAAAAAATATTGCATGAGAGGACCTGAGTCTGGAGCTTCAGTAAGGAGAAGATTTCATCAGCCAACAGAAGGAGAATATTTGGCAAAGAAAACTACTTCTCGTCAGCAGTGGCACTTGTCTTCCTCCTCAATGGAAGGATTAAATCTGCCATAAAAGCATCTCTGCTGTTGCAGAAATGCTTTTCTCAGAGGAGAGTTGTGTAGGACTAATATATCCTGCTTGCTAAGGAGCCCTGCACTGACCAGGAGCTGCAGCATTGCTGAGCCTTGGGTGTGTTCCCCAAAGCATTACTTGGGTTTGTGGTTCAGGCACAGGCAGAGCCAGCTCTGATGGGCTGGACAGCCAGACAACACCAGGCTGCTGCCAGGACCTGTCAGTGGTCCTGTCAGGAGTGTTAACCTGGTGTCCTGCAGTCAGGACATGCCAGGAGCTGTAGGGGTAGAGAGGATTTGCATCTGAGTAGAAATAGATTCCAGCTCTCTCCAGTTTCCTGCCCATCTGAAACCTCATTCACCTTTAGGCTTGTGGCTTCTTTTCCTGGCCAAAGCTTCAAAATGTTCTTTATCTCTTCTTCGCTTCTCCTCTGACTTCAGCACTGCCACTCATATTGTTCTTCTTTGCTTTCCATTACTTGGCTCTACCTCTAATTTTTCGCTGTCTCCCACTGATCCTTCAGCCTCCCCTTTTGTCCCTCCCAGGCAGAGTGTCACACAGAGGAGCTCTGAAGGGGCTGTGACCTGGCAGGGACAGGAGTGCCCTGCCCAAGGAGCAGCTTGGCTCTGCTGGTGCCTGTGGGTGTCTCATGGATGTGACAAGGAGCAGCCACTCCGCCTGTCCCCCAGACATCAGAGGTGACCAGCCCTTCATGCACAGGGAGCACACAGTCATAACTCCTTATGGCTCTTTGGTATTTGAAATGCAGCTCCCTGCTGTCTCTGGCTGTCTGGTCACAGAATCATTTAGGTTGGAAAAGCCCTCTGAGATCATTTATGTTCTCCCAGCTCTGCCAAGACCACCATGTCCCTAAAGTGCCACATCTACCTGGCTTCTAAATCCCTCCAGGAATGGTGAGTCCAGCACTGCCCTGGGTAGCCTGTGCTAAGACCTGACAACATTTTGGTGAAGAATTTTCCCCTAATATCCAGCCTAAAGCTCCCCTGGCCCAGCCTGAGGCTGTTCCCTCTGCTCCTGTCCCTGTCCCCAGACCCCCTGGCTGTCCCCTCCTGTCAGGAGCTGTGCAGAGCCAGCAGGGCCCCCTGAGCCTCCTCTGCTCCAGCCTGAGCCCCTGCCCAGCTTCTTCTCCATCAGCTTTGCTGCTCTCCCAAAGGCAGCTCTGCTCCTCTGCCCTGAGGCACCACAATGACTCTGCTGAGGAGTCTGTCCCATCCAGCCCCATCCCATCCTGTCCCTCTGCTCAGGCTTGTGTGGAGCCTTGGGAACTGCCTGAGTAGGGGGGCAGGAACCAAGAGGAAGCTGCTGATGGAGTCCTGCCAAGGTTTAGGTGGGACAGGAAAGATGGGCAGAGCAGCCCCAGGCAGGGAGAGAACCACAGCTGAGCAGGGGAAGGGAAAACCTGGAACTTTGGAGGGAACTTTGGAGCCATGGGGTCTTGGAGGCTGTGTCCATCCCTGTGCCACAGACCAACAGCCAGGCTCTCAGGGGAGTGGAAGAGTTACTGCTCTGGACACTATGAAAAGTAGGAAGAGGGACTTTTTATACAGACACATTGTGACAGAATAGGGAGAATGCTTCCCACTGCCAGAGGACAGGGTTGGATTAGTTTAGGAAGAAAGTCTTTACTCAGAGGATGGTGAGGCCCTGGCACAGGTTGCCCAAAGAAGCTGTGGCTGTCTCATCCCTGGAAGAGTCCAGAGCCAGGTTGGAAGGGTCTTGGAGCAACCTGGGATAGTGGAAGGTGTCCCTGCCCATGGCAGGGGTGGAATGAAATGATCTTGAAAGTTCCTTCCAACTCAAACCATTCCATGATTCTGTGATAGCCTCCTTTTCATTTGTGATCTGGTGGCAGAGACATCTTTTTCTGACCTTTACTGAAAAAATACAAACTGTGAGCAGTTTATCAGAGGTGTTCTGGTGAGCACTTGGTCATTTGCAGCATTTGAGCATCAGCAGTGGGAAACAGGCTGAGCAGCACACAGCAATAGTGTGGGAAGAATGCTGAGAGTCTGATGGCCCAAACTCTGCCTGTGTATCCTGCAGCTTTATTAATCCTACCTTCATTCAGCTAATGGAGGAATTAAAGTTAAATTAGATGGAAAGTGCATCTGTTTCTATTTTCAGTAATGTTTAGCATATTTAAAACTAAGTCAACTCTCTTTAATGTGAAGTGACACACTTATGTTAATGTAAGCATTCAATAGTGGTGTTGTTTGAAATACCAGGCTAAGTGGTTTTTAAGATATGAGAGTCTGAGCTTGATTTTTCATGTCTCTCTGCAAAAAGTTGGTGCTTTGATGCATGAGCTCTTTGAAAATCTTGATATTAATGTTTGATATTGAAAAAAACCCCAAACAAATCTAAAGGATGTCAGGTTGTGAAGGCCTGAATTTCAGGGACAGCCTGTCTGTTCCTGCTTAGTCAGCTCAGGATCTTGGCTGTTCATGGCCTGGAACGAGACAGTTTAGTTCCACTGTTATGGCAGAAAATGAAACAACAGGTCACTAACACATCAAATACAGTAAAGTCTTGAGTGTGGGGAACTCCACTGATTTTTCTTTGTTATATTTTCCTTCACTGTAGCCACTCCAACCTGCTGTACATGGCCACCCAGATCGCCTCGGGCATGAAGTACCTGGCATCCCTGAACTTTGTGCACAGGGATCTGGCAACTCGTAACTGCCTGGTGGGGAACAACTACACCATCAAGATTGCAGACTTTGGCATGAGCAGGAACCTCTACAGTGGGGATTACTACAGGATCCAGGGCAGAGCTGTGCTGCCCATCCGCTGGATGGCCTGGGAAAGCATCCTGCTGGTAGGCACTGCACAAAGCCTCCCTCTCTTCCCTCCTCTGACTTTCACTGGGCCCCTGAAGCAGTGACCCAGCAGTGCCAGCCAAGCACCACCAATATCTGTGCTGCACATGGCCCCTGGTGAGAAACCCCTGGGGTTGTGTGGGACATAACTCATATGCTGGGAAAGGAGCATGCCCTTGGAAATACAGAATGTCATGGAATGGTTTGGGTTGGAAGGACCTTAAATCTCATCCAGTGCCACCCCAGCCATGGCAGGGACCCCTCCCACTGTCCCAGGCTGCTCCAGCCCCATCCAGCCTGGCCTTGGGCACTGCCAGGGATCCAGGGGCAGCCCCAGCTGCTCTGGGCACCCTGTGCCAGGGCTGCCCACCCTGCCAGGAACAATCCCTGCCCAATATCCCACCCAGCCCTGCCCTCTGGCACTGGGAGCCATTCCCTGGGTCCTGTCCTCCATCCCCAGTAAATTGTCTCTCTCCATCTTTCCTGTTGGCCCCTCCAGGCCCTGCCAGGCCACCCTGAGGTCCCCCCAAAGCTTCTCCTCTGCAGGTGAGCACTGCCAGCTGTGCCAGCCTTTCCTCCAGCAGAGCTGCTCCATCCCTCTGATCCCCCTGTGCCTCCCTGGGTCTCTGCAGCAGCTCCAGGTCCCTCCTGTGCTGGGCCAGGGCTGGGGCAGCTCTGCAGGTGGGGTCTCACCTGAGCACAGGGCACAGGGGCTCAGTCCCCTCCCTGCTGCCCACGCTGGGCTCAGCCCAGAGCAGGGGCTCAGGGCTGGGGCAGCTCCAGCTCTCACCCCCAGCACCCCCAGCTCCCTCTCCAGGGCTGCTCCCTGTGCTCAGCCCAGCCTGGATTGATCCTGGGGGTTCTCCTGACCCAGGGGCAGCTCCAGCCCTGGTGAAAGCTCCTGAGGTTCCTGTGGGGCACTGCTCGAGCTTGTCCAGGTCCCTCTGGATGGCATCACAGCCCTCAGGCCTCGTCTGGGCATGAATGCCTGGCATTCCTGCTGGAATTTTAAGGAAGTTGCCTTTCTTTATTTGCTCCCCCAGTTGGGAAGCTGAGAAGGGGCAGAGACAAAACTTCCTGAGTTTCAAGTGCCAGGTCTGGTTTGAGGTTGTGGGTTTTTTTTTCACATTTAAGGGTTCTGCTGTCTCCCCGTAGGAGATTGTTCCACAGCCCAAATACATCCAGTCTGGAGGATATTTAAACAGATTTTTTTTTTTCTTGAAGTAGTTGGTGAGTTACTTTCTCACAACATGCTCTCCAAGTACCCAGAAAAATTGTATTTACCTCTGCTATACAGGCTGCCAGGCCCAAGCTCTCTGAAATCCACCCTCTTTTCCTGGTTACAGCTGCATCTAAACCATAAATCACTCCCATCTACCCTGTGTGAACATCTTCCAAACCTTGACAGACTGCACAGGTGAAGTGGGGCTGGGATGTTTTCTGCCTAAACAGGCCCTCCAGCCCCTCAAGTGTTTCGTGTTGTTTTCTGAGCAATCTTCTTTTTCTTTAGAAACACATTGTTCCAAACACAGCCAGTTTGGGCACATTTTTGGAAGACAGAAAACAGGGACAGCAAGAAGATTGTCACTGGCTTCTTACATGTGCAAAAATCAAAATTATTTTGGGCCTTTCTCTAAGAGTCTGGAGTCTGCTCTGGCTCTGCTTTCCCCCTGAGGGCTTTGCTCCCCTTTGAAAGGCTTTTCTGTGAGCTCTGCTGTTTTGGGTGGAGGTAGCCAGTGACTATCCCCCCTCCCTCAGTTTATTTTGTCCTGCTGCAGACTGTCTCAGGAGGGACAGAAGTCTCTGGCCTTCTCTGGGACCTGCTCCCTGTTACAAAGCTTTACCCCTGTGAAAACTGCACCTTCTTAGGGCTTGTGGGACCCCCACGTGCTGCTGCTGCCCTGTAGAGAGTCCTGTCTGTTACTGTGATGCAGAGAGGAACACACAGTAACACACACAACAGGTGTTCAGGTAGAGAAGAAGAAAAGAACTCCCTCGTTTATTGTTGACCTCGTATCTCTCAGTTTCTGGACAGTGAGCAGAGATTGGACAGAGAAGTTCCCACCTCTCCATCTCCACTGGTCACTTGAGAAGTCCATCAGGTGATATCTTTTCATAAAGGAATGTAAACATGATTCTTGTTTATCTTATAATTCATGAGAACTGACTCTACTATACTAAAACAATTCAAAGGTTTATTTTTAGGGACAACACCTGTGAGCCCTGTGTGTGTGAGGGAGCTGCTCACCTGCTGTGCTCCTGTCCCTGGGGTGCAGCTGCAGAGGGAGCAGGCTGAGCAGATCCTCTGTGTCCACAGGGCAAGTTCACCACTGCCAGTGACGTGTGGGCCTTCGGGGTGACGCTGTGGGAGATGTTTGTGCTGTGCAAGGAGCAGCCCTACAGCCTGCTCACGGACGAGCAGGTCATCGAGAACACGGGCGAGTTCTTCCGCAGCCAGGGCCGGCAGGTAAGGGCCAGGGGCTCTGCTGCCCCAGCCATCCTGCCCAGGGCAGGCAGGTAAGGGCCAGGGGCTCTGCTGCCCCAGCCATCCTGCCCAGGGCAGGCAGGTAAGGGCCAGGGGCTCTGCTGCCCCTGCCATCCTGCCCAGGGCAGGCAGGTAAGGGCCAGGGGCTCTGCTGCCCCTGCCATCCTGCCCAGGCAGGCAGGTAAGGGCCAGGGGCTCTGCTGCCCCTCCCATCCTGCCAGGGCAGGCAGGTAAGGGCCAGGGGCTCTGCTGCCCCAGCCATCCTGCCCAGGGCAGGCAGGTAAGGGCCAGGGGCTCTGCTGCCCCAGCCATCCTGCCCAGGGCCGGCAGGTAAGGGCCAGGGGCTCTGCTGCCCCTGCCATCCTGCCCAGGGCAGGCAGGTAAGGGCCAGGGGCTCTGCTGCCCCAGCCATCCTGCCCAGGGCAGGCAGGTAAGGGCCAGGGGCTCTGCTGCCCCAGCCATCCTGCCCAGGGCAGGCAGGTAAGGGCCAGGGGCTCTGCTGCCCCTGCCATCCTGCCCAGGGCATGTGCCCAGGCCTCCCTGCTGCCCTCACCTCATCTGCTCTCACCTTCTCACCTGGGTCCTGCCTCTCCTCCCCCTTTTCTGTGCTCACTGCACCCGTTTTTCCTCTCTTGGAGTCCCACTGGAAGAATCCCTCAGCCTTGTCCTGCTTATTTCCAGTTCTAAACCACTTCTCTCTGCCCTGTCTTCATCTTTTCCAGGCTTTCCCACACAATCCTCTCACTCCTTTCCTCTGGAAGCACTCTCCCACCAGCATTGCCTCTGAAAGATGAGAAGCAGGAGGGGCTTGTGGTGGGAAGGAGCAGTGGTTAGTTCCCAGGGGATTAGATTCTCCCTGTAGTATCTCCACACAGGCCAAGAAGCTTTGGCCATCTCCAGCTGCTGAAGGGCTTCTGTGTCCTTTTGTCCCCACTGCTGCTGCCCTCAGTAGATACCAGTGATGGTGCAGGACACTCCATCTGTGGAGTACCAGTTCAGAACAGTTCTCCCCAAAACTCACGTTTAGCACCAGAGAATGAAGGGAAATAAAGTGATGAGGGGGTTACTCACCATCTCCTAAATACTAATGATTAGCCAAGAGCCTAAAAGAAGTGAGCCTAAAAAATGAGAGGGAGAAATGCAATCATTCTGGTGAGCTGTGCTGGAGATAAGCTCTAAAAGGTGTTTTTTCTGTCTCTACTAACAAGCTGTCACGATGCTTAGAAAGCCTCATGGGCTGTCTACGGTGAGTTGAAAGTGCTTGAATTTTATTGTGGTAAATTTGGGTTTGGTTTGTGTTTGGCTGTCTCTTGGAAGACAAATCCCTCAGAAGCATTCATGTTTTCTGGGGACAAAGGCCTGTTTTGTGGCCAGCTCATCAGACAAGTTGGCAAAGTGTCCGTGGTGCTGTTTGAGAGGCTCTGTCCAGACTCCACCGCCAGACTGGGGCTGGAGGGATTCCAAACCCTGCATGGTGGCTGTGTCTTGTAAACCTGGAATGAACCTGGCTTTTGGTGTTGCTTCAGTGCAGGTTCAGTTATTTTCTGAGAACCCTACTGAAATCCTGTGACTCTCTTCCTTTCAGATCTATCTCTCCCAGACTCCTCTGTGCCCTAACCCTGTGTTCGACCTGATGCTGAAATGCTGGAGCAGGGATATCAAAGATCGTCCCACTTTTGACATGATCCACCAGTTCCTGCTAGAACAAATGGAATCAAACATTTGACTCCAGGGAAGAGGCAAACTGTCGAGAACAGTGACTTTGGGGTCTCTTTGCCTGTCCCTCACAGTCAGGGCACCTCGCTCCCCTCCCTGACTGGGCCCTATTTCAGCTGGGATGTCCATGGCAGCTGCTCATTCTCTTGGCCATGGTCTGACACACAGGACCAGAGGATCTCATTTGGTTGAAAAATCATCTCCTCTTCTGAATCATTTCCTGGGAATACTGTGAGAGGGGTTTTATTGGATACCCATACATCTTTGGGCAAAAGGAATGAGTGAAACTTGGAGGGCCTTGGAGCTCTCTCCTGGCTGGAGGAGAAGGCACCGGCCGGTGAGAGTGCAGCCACTCGAGAGCAGGTTTCTGGAAGGAAAGACTGCAGCCTTCTAGAGCTGTTCCACGGAATCTGATGGAAGTCTTGTGCACATGAGCAAGTGTTTCTGTGTGCTCTTGCTACAGACAATGGTGAGAGGCCAGAAACATCTGGAGCTGGGAAATGGTTTAATGGACTTGGGGGCTGACGGAGCATTTGGAACCCTTTGGGAGTGACACTGCCAGGGTCCACAGAAGATGCTGAAACAAGAGTCCAAGATGATGTTCTGTTTTCCTGTGGTTGTTAAGCACTGCTTTGGTTATATATGTGCGTTTTCCCCACACTGGATTTTTTTTGTTTTCTAGAAAAAATGATTTTGAAAATGAATGTTAAAGGTCATTGGGAGGTCACTGTGTTAGAAGGTCTCCCTCTGACCTACAAATTAAGGTTAGGGTAGGGAGTTTGTATTGAGAAGTAGCTGATACTGTACTACTGTCACTATGTAGATTTATTAACCTAATGAACTTGTAGCCACAATGGACTGATGTGCAATTAATCCTGTATAATTACCCATCAATATGAGATCTCTAAATCAATGCTGTTACGTCTGAGAGGGAACTTAGATGTGGTGGAAGGGGATGGCTGAGAGCAGAGCCCTCCTTGTCACTTGTCACAGCTCCCACGAGAGGGACAGGAGGAGCACACAGGTGCCAGGTGTGTGTGCAGCCAGAGGTTCCTCTCCAGGTGTGCAGCAGGTGGTGCCATGGCCAGGCAGGAGCAGCTCAGGCCAGGCTGTCCCTGCCCTGTCCCACAGCCCCTGCTGTGGCCTGTCCCTGTTACCCATTGAACTTGGGTTGCTTCTTGTGTGTCCTGTCACAAACAGCTCGTTCTCTGCAGGGTTTTAGAGGGCTCTGAAATCCATTTGGAGCGAGTTAGAGAATTCAGTGTGTTTCTACAATAAATCCATTGTGGATTTACCAGGTGCCTGGGGAATATTCTGCTATTCCCTCTCTAATCATTTAGCAAGATACTTAGGACCAAACCAAATATTTCATAAGCTGGGAGAAGATGAAAGCACTTGGCTTCTTTTTTTTTAAAGTAGAATCCAGCATAAAATGTATTTCCAGTAAAGATTATAAAGATAATTTTCATCTTAGCCACAAGCATAGAGGACTGGCTGGCTGTGCTGTGGAGAGGGCGCTGCTGAGAGGGGAATGTCTGCGTGGTTACAACACAGGGAGAATTGTGCTGAAAGAAAAGCCTGCTTCTGAATGGGCAGATGCCAGGCTGGAGCGTGGCATGGCTGTCTGCTCCTTGGGAAGGCTCCAGCCATGCCTGGGCTGCCCTGCTGGGGATGTGTCCCCACCCCAGCTGCTCCCCTGAGCCCCTTTAGGGCTGAGCAGCCAGAGGGCCCAAGTGCTCTCATCTTCCTGCAGGGATTCCTGCAATCTCACCCCCAAACAGGTTTTCTTTTTCCCCCTTGTGACTGGAGGGGCTTGGGGTGAGCTGCCCTTCCCTGTTGGAGTCAGAGCCAGCAGGTCCCTGCTGGGTGCTTGACTCAGCCAAGGTATTTCTGGAGCATTCCTGCCCCAGGAGCTGTCCCAGTGCCCCCAGCTGTGTGTGTGCTCTCCTGTGTCCAGAGCTGGGCACCCCCAGGACCTGGGGTGTCCCTGGGTGGGCTCTGTGCCTCGGTGACATCTGGACACGCTGCTCCTCCAGTGACATGGTGACATACAAAGTTTGTCTGATATCAATAAATTCTAATGATAACCTTGACAAAAGTGAATTTCCACTTCTTTTTATGTACCCAGGTGTTTGCCCTGAGAACTGACACTTTGGTGTGGTTGTTCAGTAGCTCTTCAGGGACTGTGACTGCTGGGTTTGGAGGGAGCAGCCACTCATTAAGAGAGTTTTGAAGGGAGTTTCTGGAAATTCTGGAGAAGTGCCAGCCCAAATCCCCTTGTGCTGGTGGGACCTGAATGGGCCTGGGGTTGGGGGTTGGGGGTTGGTGCTGCATTTCAATGAGCAGCTTTTTCAGCTCAGTTCTAGAATCGGGTGCTTTAGGCTGGGAGGAGCCTTTGCAGGTCCTTTATCAACCTGTTCCCTTAAAGCTGAGCTAATCTCAAACTTCCCTTGGGCTGTTCTGGGCTTTGAAAATTTCCAAGGTTGGAGATGGCTCTCCCTGACCCTGTCCCAGGCTGTTCTGTGCCCATGAAGAACTTTTCCTGGCACCTGGTGGGGCTTTCCCTTGTATCCTGTGCACTGTGCCCCTCTGAGCTGAGCCATTGCTCCCCTGGCAAGAGCCACCCACCCTGCAGACCTGGGCTTGCTCGGCAGGGCTGCCCCTGATCAGAGCTTGGGTGGTTGGGCAAACTCAAATACATTTTATAAAGGCTGAAAATACCAAATCTCTCAGTTTAGGCACCAAGGGCAGGTATCAAAGCAGCATTTTTATCTTCTCAGGCATTAGTCTGAGGGAAATTAGGTACCTTAACAGGTAAGAACAACCCTCAAATATTCAATGGGTGGCCCAGAGAACCTGTGGATGCCCCATCCCTGGAAGTGTCCCCAAGGCCAGGTTGGATGGGGCTTGGAGCAACCTGGGATAGTGGAACAAGATAATCTTTAAGGTTCCCTCCAACCCAAACCAGTCTGGGATTCTGGGATATTTGAACAATGAGTAACTCCCTACAGGAGTTAGATACTCATTGATTTATTGCTACCCTCATTGACTGCAAATATTTTTCAAAGAGGAAAGGTCTGGCCAGAAAGAGAAGCTACTGCTGCTCCACCAGCAATCCAGCCAGTATTGCAGGAGTTCTGAAACATCCACAAAATCCCAGGGAGATTTCATAGGTTGAAGGCCCTGGGCCAGGCTCAACAAGTGAAGGATTGCAGATTTTACACCTCCCAGACTGGATTTTCCCAGGTGCTCTCACCTTCCTCATGATCTTCCTCCCGTAGAACATCACCTTGTCCCTCTTGCGGAACCTGTACTGAGGCACGTGTGGCTGAGGTTGTTCTGAAACAGAAGCAGCACATCAGAAACCACCTTCAGCAGCTGGGAAAGCACCTGAGCACAGCCTGGGGCCTTGGCTGCCTCCAGCACAGCTCCTGTGGGCAGCCTTTGGAACTCAAACCACCCTGGCATCCCTCACAGCCCAGCTCTGGCCAAGCCAGAGCAAGGCAGGGCTGCCTTGAGGCTCCCCCTCAGCCCCAGAGCAGATAAAGGCTCTAAACAGACAGAAGCACTGGCTAGTTTTAATCTCCTGCAGGAAACTTCTAATTCAATCATCTCTCCTGCCTGTGACTGTGAAATCACAGTAGGGTGGAAATCATCTGCATAATTCACAGATGATCCTGAGGCTGACACTGCTCCTGCACCAAAGAAACAAAACCTCCAGGTCCTGCCTGTGACAGTTCTGGGCTCAGACCTGGGGAAGGGAATCAGCACGAGCTCTCCATCCTTTAAAGCTGCTGTCCTGCAAGAACCACACCTCCACAGCAAACAACTACCCGAGGAAATTACAGAAATACTCAAGATTGTTGGAAAAACTGGTTTTAAAACTTACTATGTAAGTACTTGATAATTAGTCTCATTATTCCATACATGACAAACAGAACAACCACTTCAAGTAGCAGCACAGCTACAGCTCCATTGCAATTCCAGTCAGCTGGGAGGGGAATTTAGGGAGAAAGAAGATAATAATTTTCAACTTCAGAAATTACTACATACATTTTGAAAGGTGGAAGAACACTCAGCTGAGTCAGATGTCTAAAAGCCAAGCACCTTCCTTAATACTTAATTTTTAATTCAAGCATCTCATATGCAAGAAGTTTAAACTGCATCAGTGACCAGTCCTAAGCTCACATGCAAATTGTTCCCTGTTTTTCTTCCCAAAGATCTGTGAGCTGATCGACTCAGTGCACAGGGGGTGCACGAGGGCATGGAGGGACAGGACAAGGGAAGGGTCTTAAGATGAAGGAGGGCAGGGTTAGATGGGATATTGGGCAGGGATTGTCCCCTGGGAGGGTGGGCAGCCCTGGCACAGGGTGCCCAGAGCAGCTGGGGCTGCCCCTGGATCCCTGGCAGTGCCCAAGGCCAGGCTGGATGGGGCTGGAGCAGCCTGGGACAGTGGGAGGGGTCCCTGCCATGGCAGGGGTGGAACAAGGTGATTTTTATGGTCCCTTCCAACCCAAACCATGCCTAGACTGTTCAGTAAACAGGAGCCCCTGTCCTGGGCCTGCCTCCAGCTGGGCAGGGAGAGCCCCAGCACCTGCAAGGAGCGTGGCCGTGTGCTGGGAGTGGGGCCAACCTTTGTCCTGAGGGATGAGGCAGTGAAGGATCCTCCTGTCTCAAACAGCCGGGCAGGGGAGGGGGGCTGAGCTCCCCCTGCATCCTGAGCCTGTCCCCGGTGGAAGCAGCAGGCACAGCCGGGCTCTCCACACCATGGACACGAGTTTGTGCTGGGCCACTTGCAGGGAGCATCTGGCACAGCTGGCTCCAGGGCTGGGAGCACCCAGGCAGCCTGACAAATGCTGTGAAACCCTGTGCTCCTCCAAAATTTCCAGGTGGGGAAAGAAAGAGAAGCTGTGGGGTTTGTGCTGCAGGTGGAACCTGTTGGGGGCTGACATCACAGAGGCTCTCCTGGTGACAGCATTGAGCTGGGTCTCTTTCCCCCCCTCCCCACCACCAGCTGTAACATCATCATGGCAGGCTTCAAGGGAAACACCATCTTCCCTCAAAACCCCTACTACATTCCTGGGTAAGTTCATCCAGAACATCCATTTCCAGTGTAAATGGCCTCTGGTTGGGATCAGGGAATATTTATGACTCAGGATGTTTTGGGGTTTTTTTTAAGTTGTTTTTTTTTTTTTTTTTTTAATTTAATATTCCATGTAACCATGCTCTGAAGGAGAGGGAGCTCCAGGAGAAACAGCACCTTACAGAAGGGTAGAGCTACAGACCATGCCATAGCACACGGAGAGCAAAGCCAAAATGGTTCTTTCCCCCCTCCCCCTTTTTCCCCATTTCTTTTAAGATGCCAAATGTCACCAGAGCTACTGTGCAGGGTTTGGCTTCCAAACTGTCTCAATATTTGCATCAAGGATTTTTGGAAGTCTCCTAAATGGTTTTACAGATGTGACACCCTGTGTTCACTGGGCTGGAGCCCTGTCCTGCTGCTGGGTCAGGGACTGGTGATCTTCTCCGTTAGTAGTTGGATTTCCTTCCAAAGCTCTTTGTGACACTCTCCTCTAAAGGCTTGGAAGGAAGAAACCCTGGATATAAGGCAATGAGTTACAGGGGAGAAGATAAGTTATGTTTGTGAGGAATAAGGGATTTGCTGGGAATTCAGCCATGTGGGGGGTCCTGTGGTGAGACCTGGGATGCAGGAAGGGCTGGGTGGCCCCCAGGGGAAAAGCATCTGCTGTGGGTAGGAAATCCCCGTGAGGCTGAGGGGAGCCAGGCTGTGAGCCCTGGCACAGGGCATGCCAACCCTGTCCCGTGGTGCAGGGCAGGAACGGGGAGGCAGAACCCCAGCCACAGGGAGAGGGTGGAGCACATTGCCTCGGGGCTGCTCCTGCAGTGATGAACGAATCAGCCCTTCCCCTTCCAGTGACAGGCAGAATTTTCTATTGCTGAGCTCTCTACCTTCCCACTTACATCAGCTCTGAGGCTGGGGGGTTTTAACTCATTTTTGCATTGCTGTGGCCATCTGCTATGACATTGCATGTGTGCCATCAAAGCTGTGCTGGCAGCGGCTTGGGAAAGATGAGGGACAGCCAGGAGGGAGCTGCGGCTGGAATTGCAGCCCCCAAAGACTCAACACCTTCAACACCACCCCTGCCTGCCTGCAGCTCCCTCAGGAGCAGCTCCAAGCCCTGGTATGGACACAGCAGCTGGGGCTGCTCCTCTCCAGAGGCTTTTCCTGCCTCCACAGGTGAATCCTGCTGCTGCTTCTGTTGGTGCTGTGCAGGTCTGGGGCACCCCCTGAGCTGAGGGGGCTGCTTTGGGTACTGAGGGGGAGCTGCCTGAAGGGCATCACCAGCACAGCCCTGCACTGGGGGGTCACAGGAGCAGGGTTTGTGCCCAGGATGTCCCCAGGTGTCCCTTGTGCTGCACCCACCAGTGCCAGTGAGCCTACAAACACCATGAGAGCACCAAAGCACCTTGAGGTCACCCAGGCCAGGCAACAGTCACAGCAGGAGTTTGAAAAGCCACCACAGTGCTCAAGAGCACTGAGAAGCCTAAACCCAAGGAGTGGGATGGCTTGGGAGGGTCTGGGTGGGCAGAGAAGGGGTCAGTCATGAGTCCTGGGCACAGCCTGGCTCTGCAGAGCTGGGAAGGGTTTGCAGACAAGAGAGGATGGGCCCAAGGCCAAGGCTTTGCTGGCGACCAGGGAGGCAGAGCAGGTTTGGGTGGCAGCCTGGGAGTGGAGATGGAGGAGATAGGGCTGAGCAAGGGAGGATGAGCTGGGCTCAGCCTCGGGCCAGCTTCCACTGCTCACCAGCCTGAGCCCCAAACAGGGGCCCCCAAAAGGGGGCTCTTCATCCACACCCCAGCTCAGGGGCACAGACAGCCCTGCTGAGGCTGACCCCTTCCCCAGCTTTTACCAGCAGCACTTGTAACTCCCTCTGTGGCAGATCCCTTCTCGTGCACCCAGGCAGACTGGCTCGGGTGACCTGGTGTTTAATTGCAGGGGAGCCCTGTCTCAGCCCAGCCATTATTTTGTCCACGACCAAAATCCCTCCAGCTATCCTGTAATTATTTGGGCTGTGTCATTGGTGCCCTTGCTCAGTTTTATCACCCATGTTGCAAGACTCATTGAGAATCCCTGGGGATGAGCCAGGGAGCTGCTCCTGCCGGGGAGGAATCCTGCATGCAGAGTGGGGAAACCTGCCAAGAGTAAATGCACAGCTCTGCTCACTGTTGTTTAAACTATTTGGAAGGGAAAGGACTTACTCATCATCTTATGATCCTCATGCATCATCTGGCTTTATCCCCGGATCCACGCTGGGCTCATTGATGGAATATTTCTGTCTGTCCATTGCAACTGGCTGTCTACCTTTCTTCAGTGCTGGAATAACATCACCATTAGGAAATCTGAGACTGGAACAGTTCGAGTTTCTGATGGTGACTGGGAGCAGAGCCAGAGCTCCAGCACCTGCCCTGCCCTCAGCCAACAAGTCACGGTGCCCATCCCAGGGACTGGGCAGTGGAGAGATCCAAAACACCAGAGCTGGGTTTGTTGCTGGGACTGGCCACCTTCCCCGTGCCCCCCTGTGCCAGGCAGGGGGGGCTCATCAGCCCAGGCCCACTCCTCACTGTCAGCAAAGAGGAGGGTGCAAGAGAGGAATTATCCTGATTTTTGAGCTTCAATACTGAACAAGAGATACTGGGATTTTCTGTCACTCACTGCATGTCAGAGCAGAGAGGCACTGCCAAGTTTAAACTGGGGCATATTGAACTGGAAATGGTATTTTACCTGGGGGGTTGTGGATGTTGGTGCTGCCAAAAGCCACTGCAGCCCAGGCTGTGCTGGAGTTTCCCCATGCACAGGTGCTGCTCCTGTGTTTCTCCACGAACCAAAGGCCTGTGCCTGTACATGCCTGTGAACTGATGAGCCAGTTTTCCTGCTGCCAGAAGAGAACACACATGTGAAACACAGACACTCCCTCCTGGCCTGCTGTGTAACCACTCGTGTGGTCTCTGTGCTCTCCCCACGCTGCTGCTCCACCCGGGCTCATCCCATCCACACCTTCCCTGGGCTCCTGGCATTTCCAGGGTACAAACACTCTGCAGCAGGTCTGCACTGCCAGAGGGCAGGGTTGGGTGGGACACTGGGCAGGGATTGTTCCTGGCAGGGTGGGCAGCCCTGGCACAGGGTGCCCAGAGCAGCTGTGGCTGCCCCTGGATCCCTGGCAGTGCCCAGGCCAGGCTGGATGGGGCTGGAGCAGCCTGGGACAGTGGGAGGGTCCCTGCCATGGCAGGGGTGGCACTGGATGGTCTCTAAGGTCCTTTCCTGCCCGAACCAGGCTGGGATTCTGTGTCCACCAGTGGACATCTCCCACCACCCTCTAAGTGATGGCTCCGGTTTGGTTTCCTCTTCAGCTATGGGGGCCACGTTCCTCAGTTTGACTTCAGGTGTGGGGACACCTATGGCAGAACCACCCACGATTTGCTGACAGATCCCACCATCAGCAAGAGCCCTCGCTCCCTGCTGGCACCACTGGACAACAAGGAAAACCTTCTGGAGTACCATTACCACCTTGAGCCTCCAGGTGAGCAAATGGACCCTGCTAATGAGCACTGTGTTAATCACCAGTACTGGGGTCTGTGGCCACCTGTCCTTGGTAGGCTGCTGGATGAAATGGGATATTTTCCTTGGAGCCACCACAGCTCTGGTGTAGCAGCTCTGACACCTGGAGAGCAGCAGAGTGAGGAGTTGGAGCTCTTGGCCTCAGCTCATGAGGATGGGGATTCTGGTGTTATGGAGAGGAGAGTTTCAGTTCCCAGGTTGTCTTCAGTTAGATGAAGATAAGTGATTTCATGGCATATCATTATCTCATTCCCCCGTTCTTCCAGAAATCCTGTTGTGGTTTAACCCTGACTGGCAACTAAACCCCATACAGCTGCCTGCTTACAAACCCAAACCATGGCCTGTATTAGTGCTTTAAAAAAAATTACCTCTATCTCAGTCAAACCCAGCACAATTCCACGGGCTAAAATCCACCTTTCTGGGGAAGGTCAGGTCTCCTACCTCAGATTCTTCTCTGGCTCACCTGCCTGGTGCAGAGCTTGCTCTGTTCTGAGCTCTGACACCTTGGCATTGATTCTGCTTCTTGCTGCTCCTCCTCAGCTCAGCAGAAGGGGCTCCTGTGCTTTCCCTTTCCCTCCTTTTCCTCTTTTCCCTTTCCCACTTTGCTAACAGGCCCCATCTCCTCCACCAAACACTGAGACAGGCTCCTGTGGATTCCCAGCACTGGGAATTTACAGGACTCTCCTACCAAACCCCAGCCCTTTGCGCAGTGCCTGGTCCCTGCTGAGCAGCCCCAAAGCAGGCACAGCAGAGCTGCCCTGGGATGCCCCCAGCCCTTGGGGATGTGCCATCCTTTGCCACATCCCATCCTGTGGCTGAGCCGTGGCTCTTTGGGTGCCCTGGACAGTGGGAGTGAGTTTGCTCCAGGCTGAACTCAGGGCTGACGTGCCCATGTGGGGGCTGGGTCTTTATTTCCCTGGGGATGGCCACACCAAAGTGTTGCTTTCTCATTTCTCACTGGGAATTTGTGCTGTGCAGCTTCTTGCAAACTTGTGGCCTCTCTGCTCCTCCTGGCCCTGTTTTCCAGGATCCAGGCCTCCACTACACAGGTGCTGTTTACAGGTTTCATTCCTGGAGATGTGAATTTGCATTTCCTTGGTCTAAAATACAGCTTGGGCAGACCCAACTAACCAGTTGTCCGAGTTGCTCTCTCATTATTCCGGTTCTCTCTTCGTTGCCAATGCTGGCACTCATTTTGCTGCTCGTTAGTGAGGTCCTGAAGAACGACCCTTGGCTGTGCCATAGGGTCACCAACAGCTCCTCGGTCCAGCTGGCCCTGTGCAGTCCCTTAAACTCTGGGTGCTTTATCTGATGGTGATCAAAGAGCTCATGGCAGTGTCAGGCCTTTAGCAGACTCGGTCTCAAGATTTTTTCTCAAGGCCTGGCTTTGATAAAGTCTCATTGATGGGCACCAAGTGCTTTGCTAGCTTCTATCATTGATTCCTATTTGTTTTCTTGCTGGAAGTGAAATTTTGTTTTCTTGCTGGAAGCTCTGCTGTTGGGGATCTCTTCCTTCTGGTGACCAGGGCAGGGCTGGGGCTGTGCCAGGGCAGGCTCAGGCTGGGGCTCAGGGCAAGGCTCTTCCCCCCGAGGTGCTGGCACTGCCCAGGCTGCCCAGGGAATGGGCACGGCCCCGAGGCTGCCAGAGCTCCAGGAGCCTTTGGGCAGCGCTGCCAGGGTGCCAGGGTGGGGCTGGGGGCGCTGGGCACGGACAGGGCTGGATTGATGATCCTGTGGGTCCCTCCAGCTCAGGAGATTCTGTGATTCCATGAGCCAGGGATGTGCTGAATTATCCATCATCCATGCTGGCACAGGCTGAGTGTGCAGGCAGCTGCTCCCCAGGAACCTGACCTGAAAATGTGGATATTTACTCAAATCCAAAGCACTGGGCTCTCCTGGCTTTTTATTTCATGCCTCACTGTGCAGCCTTTCAGAATCAATCAGTTTGCAAACCCCAGGGCCATAAAAAGAAGTTCACACAGATTTCTCAAGTACAGAACAACCTAAGTTTCCTTTTCCTTTGGTTTGTGGGAGAAAGAGAATAGATTCAACATTCTCGTTAATAATGAAGTGAAAAATAAACCTGCTTTAAAATTTGCACATTGGATTGAAAAATAATTTTATAATCAAGGATTTTTCTTTTATTTTGCTGCCAGCCTGGACACTTGATAATTCAGTTGCATAGAGCACATTATATATATTTCACAAAGTTCTATATAGAATTTATACACATTATTATGTAATGATGGGCAGATTGCACACCTAAACGCAATAGAAAATTATACTTGTGCAGAAAAGGGCAGATTTTGCTTATTTCTGCAGATTTGCAGAAATCATTGAATCATTCAGCTTGGAAAAAACCTCTAAGATTGAGTGCAGCAGTAATCCAGCACTGCAGCTGACCGGGCTGTCTGCAGATGGAGCCTCTGCTGGAGCACGGAGCCTCAGTGCTGGGCTCAGCCCTGGATGCAGATGTGCTCCCAAGGGGAGCTCAGAGGAAGGCTGTAATGACCTGGGAAAAAAATGACCTGTGAGCACAAAAATGGAAGGAATTTGGTTTGTTTTAAAAAGACAAGGCTGACATAGTAACAGTTTTCCAATAAGGAAAAGGTGGCTGTGGGGTAGAGGAGGGATTCTCCTCTGGAACTACAGAGGAGGAGGAAAATGGGCTTCACTGCTGGCACAGAGGAAGAGAAAGTGCCTGGGCCAGGGGTCACACGGGGTTGGGGCACCTGGGGAGCCACGACCTGGGGGATTTTTAAGGGGAAAGCAGACAGAAGTTGCCAAGCTGGGCTGTCCCTGCAGAATCTCCAATCACAGGGCTCTGTCTCTCATTCACAGTGGAGATATTTAGCATTTGCTGGATGTATGATCATTTTTTTCCAGCCAGGGTTACAGCAGATCCTCTCCTCCATAAGCAGCAACGGTGCCAGAGCAAGGATTCCTTGGAGGGGGCTCTGTTTGGGGTGGGCTGACACAGCCACGTGGAGTTCAGTATTGAGGATTTTTTCCCCCTTTACTACTTTGTAGCTTGGCTGGTGATATTTTACCGTTCAGGTGACAGCCGGAATAAATGTTATTTAACTCAGATTTGTGCCAGTGCTGTGCAGGCTGGTTTGTGGATGGGGCTGATGACACAGCCGTGGGGTGTGCATGGAGCAGATCCTTGTGGTCTCCTCCAACTCGAGCTCTTCCAATTCTACCCTGCTGACCTCCGGGCTCCTTCCCATTCCCTCTGTGAAAAACGAGGTTCGCTTTCCTGGTAAAATATAAAAATTATTAATAGAGACAATAAGAGACATGGAAAATAAAGCAAAGGTTAAACAAGCTGGGTGTCTTGGCACGCTGCTAAAAGCACACTGGTGTTTTGGACACCCCCCCCCCGTTTATCCTGTTCTTCATGCATGCACTTATGCACATTCACTTTTCCTGGAACTGTTCCGCATGGTCACTCCTTGGGTCTGTCAAGTGCAATCCCACTTTTATTCGGTTCTTATCATCTTCTGGTTTGGGCTTTGGTCTCTTTTTCACAAGCAGTGAATGCTGAGAGTCACTTGGGCCTCTTTGGGAAGTTATCTATTCAGGCAGCTGAAACACACTACACTTAAATTCCAAACTGCAGAAAAAAGCCCATTATACATCTATTCAGGCAGTTAAAACACACTAAAAACAGTGTGAAAAAAACCAGATCATAAAAGATCATACAGAAAAAAACCCATCATACTTATAACATTCGTTCCAACATTGGCGAAAAGCCAGCACCAAAATACGCATTAATAATACCCATGGGAATAACGGGACCCCCTCATCCTATCCCCTAACTGTGTCCTCCAGGATATGTCACCTTCCAGCCTGCCACAAGCCCTGCTGCCGTGCCGCAGGAGCCGATGCTGACCCCCCTGGACCCCCGGCTCTGGCAGCGCCCCCCCCGGCTCCCCCCCGTGCCCGGGGGGCTCGCCCTGCACCCCGCGGCTCGGGAGCTGCAGCCGGAGCTGGCCAGGGCCCCCCTGGCCCCAGAGCTGGGAGCGGGCACGGGAACATCCCGGTGCCAGCGCGCAGGGAGCGGCGCGGTGAGTGGGGCTGGGGGATGGCACAGGGTGGGGGGAAAGGGCGCGGAGGGAAGAGTTCGTGCTCAGAAAGGTGGGACAGGAAAGTTTCCAGCAGCAGCTCCGTCTTCAGGACATGGTTTTGAGCGTTAATTACGCTTCCCAAATCCAAAAGGCTTAATTTCTCCTTTGGGTGGTCAGTCCCTAAAGTTGTATTTTGTTGTGCTGGGCAGCCAGACTTGTGATTCCTTAAGGTGTCCTTGGAGGATGCTGCCTTCCTCCTCCTCTTCTTCCTCCTCCCAAAAAGAGAGCACTCCCAGCACCTTTGGTTGGATTTCTGACCCTGTATTTGCCCCCACCTAAATTCCCCACCGTCATTACCTCCCCTTTGAACACCAGTACTGGGATTTGCCTGTGGAGCTGGAGGCTGTAAAGCGCAGCACAGCCAAGTATCTCTTCAGATCAACTTGTTTTATGGTTTTAATTTTTTTAATTATTATTATATTTATTATCTTTTAAAAACCTTTTATTTCCTCCGGAGCCAGCAACAGCTTTTGTCACGTTCCTGCAGCCATGGCTCTGCAAATCCTCTGAAGGCAGAGATTAGAGGTTTGACGCATGGAGTCAAAAGCTGGCTTGGATGTAAATCCCAAGAAGGGGCATTCCTGCTCCTTGCCCTCAGAAACAGATTTGCACAGGAGCTCAGTGCCCAAAGCTCCCCTTGTTCTCCATGGGGATTTTGCAAACACCTTCTAGGTCTGCTACTTGCTCATCTCATAATTTGACTTGCCCAGAAATCTCTGGGGTAGCTCTTGGTGTAAAGCTGGGAAGAACTGGAAATGGCAGTTGCCATTCCCAGCTCCTGGCAGTGATTTAAGCAGTGGAGCTGAGGGAAGAAGTGGGTTTTACTGGTGTTTTATTTCTTTTGTTTGTTTGTTTTTTTGTTTTAAACAGCTAGAAAACGGAGGTGTGACACTGCCAGGAGGGGTTGCAACAGCAGATTACACATTGCCAGTGCTGCCTGTCCCAAATGCCATCCGACAGAAAGTCATTCCAGGTAAAGCACAGGGAGGGCAGGTGCAGCATGAGGCCCCTCTGAGGAAATGATGTGACCCTTCTCCCCCATGGGCACACCTCAGTGGCATTAATCAGTGGCTCCAGCTGGTTTGGGATGGAAAATATTCCCGCTGCTCTCCCTGCAAGGGCGTTTCTTTGGGATGCTGTCACCCTGTGGATGTCACTCTGTGCCGTGAGCACTGGAAGAGATTCAGGAACCACTTGGGTTCCCTGCAGCGGTGGGGCTGAGCTCCAGAGGGTGAGGAGAGCTGGTCCTTGGGCTCTGCCCCTCCCTGCCAGAGGGGATAGTCATCTCCTAGAAATCAGATGTTTTCCTGAATCACCAAATCCATACACAGGGGTGTATGGCACCCTCGTCAAGGCATGAACTCTGTCCTACAAGGGGTGTTCTGTAACATCCCCTGGCTCTGGAGAACATTCCTGTGCAGCAGCAGAGCTGGGGTGGGTGGTGGCTGAGCTGCCCCCTCAAGGATCCAGCTCCAGCAGGTGGGACCCTTCACCCTGCACTGCACCACAGCACAGGGATCACAACATTGCAGTTCAAATGAGAGAGTGTCCAGGCTTTAGGGTGCAGAAGACAAACTTCTCTCTCCAAAGCATTCCTTTGGAAAGAGGAATTTGGGCTGCTTTTGGGTTCTACCTCACTAGGTTTTATCTGCTTTTAGAATTTATAAAGTTTCTGTTGTGGGAATTTGTTGGATGGGTAAAGCAGATGAGGGAAAAAAAGAGTGGACATCCTGTTGCTAGCCCCCCTGAATGTGTATTTAAATTGGGAGAAAACAAAACAAGAGCTGTAGATGTAAAAAAAAAAAAAAAAAAAGAGACTAAGAAAATGAAAGGGTTCTTCCATACCACACCCAGAGCAACACCAGAGCAACAAAAATCAGTTCAGGCCATTGTGTTTTCCCTGGGAATTTTAAGGAAAAAACCCTCTTTCAGAGAAGATATCTGACGTGTAAAGAGTTAATTTTACAATTTAAACAGATTAATTTTTCCTTCCTATACTTTAGTGTTTTATGTTCATCCCAGGCTCCTCCACTCTGAGAGTGGTTGATCTTTAAATGATCATTATATGTACTGAAACAGAAAATGTTCTCTTTTGCCTCCACCAAAGGGTATGCTGGATACATCCCCTGCTCCTTAGACAACTTTGGCATGACCTACATGTTATCTGTGAAGAAAGCCATGAAGGAATTTGACCAACACCAGGTAGATTATAGATTATTGAAATAAGAATGTGCATAATGCTGATGATGATCCACCTGAATTTTCAGCAGTAGGATTAGAACTGGGGTACAAGTACAAGCTAAATCAAACTTTGTTGAAAAAACGACCAGCAATTAAATTCTGTAACTTGTTTCCTTGGGCCATTAAGGTAGGGAAAATGGTTCATGAAAGGATTAAGGAAATCTGTTGAGGGCTGGGTCAAGAGTGGCTGTGAAAAATGTTGCTCTGGGTGCAGAAATACAGGATGCACTTCCCTTATGGAATACATCTCCTCTGTCTGGTTGGCAGTGCTGGTGGCTTCCTGTGATATGTCTTGTAATTGGTTGTAGGGCTTTTTCCTTTCCTAACACGATTTGTCTTAAAGGGATCTCGACCTTCTTTCTCCTCCTCTTAGGAAGGATGCAGAAATATCCCTCCTGAAAAACCGCTGTCCCTTGCTGTCAGAGCTCCCATACAATGACACATAATCCTCTGGCACGGGAAAACGAGAGCTCTCCCACAGCAGTTGACAGTTTGCATTCAGAGCTACACATCCCTGCCCCCAGGATGGCGTGAGATCCTTGGTGCAGCGAGATTCCCGGGATGCAGCGAGATTCCGGGGATGCAATGAGACTCCCGGGGTACAGTGTGACCCCCGGGATGCAATGAGACCCCCGGGGTGCAGTGAGACCCCGGGGTGCAGTGTGGCCCTCAGGATGCAATGAGACCCCCGGGGTGCAGTGAGACCCCCGGGATGCTGTGAGACCCCCGGGGTGCAGTGAGACCCTCAGGATGCAATGAGACCCCCGGGGTGCAGTGAGACCCCCGGGGTGCAGTGAGACCCTCAGGATGCAGTGAGACCCCCGGGGTGCAGTGAGACCCTCAGGATGCAATGAGACCCCCGGGGTGCAGTGAGACCCCCGGGATGCTGTGAGACACCCGGGGTGCAGTGAGACCCTCAGGATGCAATGAGACCCCCGGGGTGCAGTGAGACCCTCAGGATGCAGTGAGACCCCCGGGATGCTGTGAGACACCCGGGGTGCAGTGAGACCCTCAGGATGCAGTGAGACCCCCGGGGTGCAGTGAGACCCTCAGGATGCAGTGAGACCCCCGGGGTGCAGTGAGACCCTCAGGATGCAGCAGCCTCGCTGGTCCAGCGGATCAGTGCATTAAATCCAGGCTGAGCCGTTTCTGCTCGCCCGGGCACACTGCCGTGCCTTTATCCCCGAGAATATGGGGCTGATGTAGGATAAATGCCCGGGACTGAGGATCCCAGCTCCGAGAAATCAGCTGGGCAGGATGAGTCAGCGGGAAGAGCAGCAGGGCAGCGTCGTGCTTCGGATGAAATGTATTTCCCAGCGCTGGCTTCCGTCTCCTTCCCTGCTGCCGTGCTTAGGAATTGAAATGGAGCAAAGGGAACAAACCCCGGGCATCTCCCCCTGAACGTGCTGCTTGCCAGCCGCTGTGCCCCGATGCCCTCAGACACGCCTGCCGTGCGCGGAGCAGCCAGCGCGGTGCGCGGCACTCGGCGGGATGCGGGCGGGCAGCGCGCCCGCTCAAGGGACAATCACACGCCGTTTCCAGCTAAGATGGCTTCTGACTTCAAGCCACTAATCTCCTGCCCTAAATCTTCGTTGTCCTCGGTTACAGATGTGCCGTGGATCGCTGCTCCCTGCAGGCTCAGCAGAGATGCTCTCGAGGGGCCGCGCACGGCGCTCAATGCCCGGCGCGCTGGGCTCGGGACCCGCATCCCGCTGCGGGTCCAAACAGCTCCAGGGACACCTCCAGGGCTTCTGAGGCTGCAGAGCTGTGGCACACACCCTGCTGCCCAGCCCCGCGCCTCAGAGGGCACAGATATTTACGCTCTTCCTTCAGTTAACGCTCCCTGAGCCTTCCTGTTCCTCCTGGCCCCGGAACTCAGGCTTGTCCTGTCGATTGATGGGACTCACCGAAACACAAAGGGAGTCAAACCCAAACACAGCCACAGCACAGGAGCAGGCCCAGCTCCAGGGACAGCAGAGCAGGAGCACGAGGCCTTTGGGACTTGGGGATGATCCTCAAGGGGATCCTGCAGGGATCCCAAGGACAGCACCTGGGCCGTGCTGCCAACACCTGCCAGGAGAAAAATTGATGGAGTGGAAAAAGGGACAGTGCAATGGAGCTCTTAATTAGAAGAAAGCAGGACTGGAAAGAGAATTGCTTTATGTTGGCTTAAATATTTTATATAATGCAGAGTCAAAGCACATGACTTTGGTAAAAATAGTATGTTTTGAAATAAACCGTTCCATGTTGTTTTGTTTTTTTTTTGTTGTTTTTTTTTTTTTTGTTTTGTTTTCCAGCTTTTGGAGAGAAATCCACCCTATACGTTGGGCACGAGATTCCCCCTGACACACTGGCCGGACACCAGAATTTACAGCCCTGCTGGACTCAAACTTGCCTATACAGGCTTTGTACCATGTAAGTTCATCAGCTGAGTGAAAACGAAAGTCACTAATACTAATTACTGGGTTAAGTAGTGCTGTTGCAGGCTGGAGTGGCACAGAAGTGAACAATCACTGAGCTGTTCCTCATGTGTAGTAGGTTTTTTTCTGCTCTGTGCTGAGGTGCTGGAACTCTGCCATGCCCAGGCTGCAGGAGAGCCCAGCATTCCCACTGCCAGCCTCTCCCAGGCTTCACGTTTTCAGCCACCATCCCCTGCAGAGGCAGGGGAGGCTCAGTGACACCCCACCTGCCACACATCAGGAAAGGGATTTGTTGTGAAAAGCTTGAAGTTTGATAAAAAGGTAAAGGTAGATGGCATGAAGGGGTTGAAAAAGCACAAAATGGCATTTGCCATCAGGACAGGTCCCTGCCTAAACCCTAGGCTGTCTTGGGCTGCCCAAAAGGAGAGGTCTGGAGGAATTTTGTGTGTCAGGGGAAGGTGTATCCATGCACCTGAAAGCATTAATGTACCACGCTGAAGTACCTCAACAAATCAGCAACTAATGCATTGCTATGTTTGGTCACAGCTCAGTAACGTGGGTGGGAAATCTTGGAGCTCAGCTGGGAAGAACTGAACTCATTGCCTGTCCTTGCTGCAGTGCAGAGGGAGAAATGGGAGAAGATATAAAATATGGCAGGATTGAAAGCAAAGAGTGGGAAAACAACTCTCCTGGCAAGGCTGGGGCTGATGGGGAGGCTGAGCCCAGAGAGGAGAATGTTGGGTGCAGGTCTGACACTGGGCCCTGTTCCTGCAGACATTCCCATTTCCCTACCTCTGGAGCCACCAGTCAGCACAGTTTTAACTGCTCCAACCAGTCCAACTCTGGGTGGAGAAAATTAATTAAGGCAGAAAACCTTTAAACAAAAGCAGTTATAATTTAGAACGCTGAACAGGATTTCTTCAGCAGGGAGGAGCCTGTTCCCTCCTGTCCAGCTCCTCGGTGACAGCTTTGTCACTCGAAGTGACACCAAGCATTCCACCTGGTGCCCCTGTAAAACCTGCTGTTAGTACAGGGTTTGTATGGGGCAAAACAGTGTCAGACACTTGTCAGGTGCTCAGCTCACCCCAAAAGCAGAGGCTGCACCAACACCTGATTGTCAAAACCTCCTCTGTGATTTCTGCAATCACTGCAGTGTGCACGGCCCAGCTCTGGTGTCACTTTGTCACAGCTGTGCCCAGCACGCTTGGGCCAGGCCAGGGCTCCCTGCCGGGTTTGCAGTGCTGAGGAGCTGCAGTGGAGCAGCTCGGCTGCTGCAGCAACACCCAGTGCTGGGTGGCAGCTCTGTGGCACCATTTTGTGCCCAGGCAGCTCAAACCTCCTGTGGCCCCTGCCAGGCCACAGGCAGATACCTAAATTTAGATACAGCTGGGAGTTAATTCCACCCTCCCTGTTAAATGTGTTCCACTCCAGCAGTACCTGGCAGTAAGAGAACACCAGGGAATGTCTTTGATCCCCACACCAGCAGGAGTGCCACCATGCCAGTGACACAAGAGGCTGGTTGCCATGGACAAGGTGGCAGTGCTCCTGCCAAGCCTATTGTTTCTCCTCCAGGCCTGCAGGACCTCCACGGGCTCACGTACGGGAACGGCACACGGGAAGCGTACTGGTGTGAACAGAGGAGACGGGGACTTGCACTGTGAAAACTGCTTTAATGGTGCCTGTACAGCATTGGGAGTGACTTGGAAACAGCAATAATAACACAACACAAACAGAACTTTTGAATGAGAGAGTTCATACAACTTTAAACAAAATTTACAGGTGTTCCACTGCATAGCTTTACTCTGCCTCCTCCTCACCCTCCTCCTCAAACTCTCCCTCCTCCTCAGCTGTGGCATCCTGGTACTGCTGGTACTCAGAGACCAGGTCGTTCATGTTGCTCTCAGCCTCTGTGAACTCCATCTCATCCATGCCCTCACCTGTGTACCAGTGCAGGAAGGCCTTTCTGCGGAACATCGCAGTGAACTGCTCAGAAATGCGTTTGAACAGCTCCTGGATGGCCGTGCTGTTGCCAATGAAGGTGGCAGACATTTTGAGGCCGCGAGGTGGAATGTCACAGACTGCTGTCTTAACGTTATTAGGGATCCATTCGACAAAGTAGCTGCTATTTTTGTTCTGAACGTTTAGCATTTGCTCATCCACCTCTTTCATGGACATGCGGCCCCTAAAGACGGCGGCCACTGTCAGATAGCGGCCGTGACGAGGGTCACACGCCGCCATCATGTTCTTGGCATCGAACATCTGCTGGGTGAGCTCTGGCACCGTTAGAGCCCGGTACTGCTGGCTCCCACGGCTTGTGAGCGGGGCAAAACCAGGCATGAAAAAGTGCAGACGTGGGAAGGGAACCATGTTCACTGCCAGCTTCCGCAGGTCAGCGTTGAGCTGGCCCGGGAACCGCAGGCAGGTGGTGACACCGCTCATGGTGGCCGACACGAGGTGGTTCAGGTCCCCGTAGGTGGGGGTCGTTAACTTCAGTGTTCTGAAGCAAATGTCGTACAGCGCCTCGTTATCGATACAGTACGTCTCATCCGTGTTCTCCACCAGCTGGTGCACAGACAGCGTGGCGTTGTAGGGCTCTACTACAGTATCTGACACTTTAGGGGAGGGCACCACACTGAAAGTATTCATAATTCGGTCTGGGTACTCCTCACGGATTTTGCTGATGAGAAGGGTACCCATGCCAGAGCCTGTGCCACCACCCAGGGAGTGAGTAAGCTGAAAGCCCTGGAGACAATCGCAGCTTTCTGCCTCCTTTCTTACAACATCTAACACAGAATCGACTAATTCAGCACCTTCCGTATAATGGCCCTTTGCCCAGTTGTTTCCTGCTCCGCTCTGACCTGGAAAAGAGCCATTTTCATATTAGATTACGGTCACTGCTTCCTGCTTATTGCTTGCAAGCAAAGCTTAAAAGCATCAGGCTCCATGAAAGCTTTCATCTTATCGAGCGCAGGGCTGCGGTTTCACACAGGCACCTCTGCAGCGGCTCGGCAGACACAGGGAAAACATTAATTATCAATGATACAGCAGCCACACCATTTCTCCCGGTGGCACGCACAGAGGTGGTAATGTAGAATCGGGAAGAGCAACGACCTCTGGTGCCGCCTCGGAGCTGCTCCCAGCCGCAATCCCGGTATTCCACGCCAGGATTAGCCCCGTCCGGGCCGGTGCCTCGGAGCATGTGCGGCGGGGCAGCCCCGCAGTGCCCTGCCCGCCCCACCCCGCGGCTCCTCCCGCCCCCGCGCACTCACCGAACACGAAGTTGTCTGGCCTGAATATCTGCCCGAAGGGCCCGGAGCGCACCGAGTCCATGGTGCCGGGCTCCAGGTCCACCAGCACGGCGCGCGGCACGTACTTGCCGCCTGCAACACAGGGAGAGCCGTGACCACCGCGCCGGGGGGGGCGGGGGGCGCCTGGGGGGGCGGGCCCGGGCCCTACCTGTGGCCTCGTTGTAGTAGACATTGATGCGCTCCAGCTGCAGGTCGCTGTCCCCGTGGTAGGTGCCGGTGGGGTCGATACCATGCTCGTCGCTGATCACCTCCCAGAACTGCCGAAGAGAAGCGCGTCAGCGGCGGCCGCGCCGGACCGGACGCGCTCCCATCCCGCCCCCGCACCCTCCCTCTCCGCCCGGACCTTGGCTCCGATCTGGTTCCCGCACTGCCCGGCCTGCAGGTGCACGATCTCTCTCATGATGGCGACGGCTCCAAGCACTCACCACAACCCTAGCCTTTCCCCAACCGACTCTGGTTGCGTGAGGCAACCGCCAGCCCTTATATAGCAGCGGAATGCGCGCGCAGCCGTCTTCTCCCCGCCCAGGCAGCCACTCGCAGCAACGATTGGATGCTTATAGCGAGGCTCCACCAATGAGAGAATCTGATTGGCTGCACTGCCGTCATTCAAGCTGACGGCTCCCACTCGCCCCGCCCACCTGTCTGTTGGCTTTACAGTTAGGCAACCGGGAGCCGCGAGTGCCCGCCCCAGCTCGCCCGCGGCGCTGCCGATTGGCTCAATTGAATGATTGATGTCGAAGCCGATTGGCCGCCGCCCCTGGGGGGATGAGCTAGCGCCGTTTGATTGGCGGAGGACGAAGTGCCCTGGTAACCGTCGCAGTGACTCCGCAGCGGGTTCTGGGCGGTGGCCGCCGCAGCCGCCCATTCACGGACCCGAGTGCGCGCTTTGCGCAGCGGAGGCGGCGGCTCCTCCTCACTGCGGGACAGGGCGGGTTCCCCGCGGGTCCCCAGCCCTTCCTCCCCCCCCCCCACCCCTCGCCCGCGCTCTTCCAGGCCGGTCTCCCTCCCTCCTTCCTTCCCTGCCCGTCCCCCCGTCCCGCTCCAGCCGGCGCCGCAGCGCCGCGGCGGGTGGGGGAAGGACCCCGCGTGCGCACGCGCGGGCTGCAGCGGCGTTCCAGCACTTTCTGGCGCGCCGCCGCTCCCGAGGGCGGCGGGGCGGCGCGCGCGGCCGTTGTCATGGCGACCGCGCGGGCGGGCGGTGTGAGGGGAGCGGGAGGGCCCGGGAGGCTCAGAGGGCTCGGAGGGCTCGGGGAGCCTGGCTCCGGGCAGGGCTCGGGGCACCCTAAAGGCTCAGGGCGTCTGGCAGCTCTGAGAACCGCGTGGGGGCTCGAAGATCTGTGAGGGCGTGGGGAGCCGTGAGAGGGCTGTGAGGGCAGAGGGGGCCCTGGCAGCGCGGAGGGGAGTGTGGAGGTTCGGGGGGTCCGGCTGCAGTGAGGGTCTGTGAGGGCTTAGGGCTGCTCTGAGCCTTGCAGGGGCAGCTCTGGGGTGGCCCCTGTGATGTGAGGGGAAGGCCCCGGTGAGGGCTCTTGCCTGTGAGGGGATCTGAGGTAGGCATGGCTTACCAAGGCTTCCCCACATGGACGCCTCCTTCCTGGGCTGTGTGTGCGTGCTGCAGCCCTGTCGTGAGGCAGGCAGGCACCCCATGCTGGATAAATAGCACCCTCACCTTTCCTTGTCCCTTATTCTACCTCCCAGCTTTGCGAGCACGTTCTTGTCCAGACTGTGCATCCGTTGGTCACAGTTTTATTAGGCATATTTGATTATTGTTTCAGCAGAATCTTTTATGGTTTTATGTATTGTGATGCCAGCTGGGTCTGCAAGTCCCAGCATCTCTTCTTGTTTCATTCTGTAGCAAAAACTTGAAGGAGGCTCCTAATGGAGCTCCCAAGGCAGGGAGTCTCATCCTGCTGCCTTGCCATGGGGTGGGCTGAGGCAAACGCAGCCATGACCTCAATTCTGCTGACACAGAAGCTCTGTGTGACACACAAACAGCTTGTACACATCCCGAATCTGTGCCTGGATAACAATAATCCAATCCTGTGGCTGGGTCAGGTGAGGAGGTGGCAGGATGTAGAAGCCCCATGAAGGCTTTGGCTGGAGGTTGAATGTCCTCTGGTAGTCAGCTTAATATAAATGTTATGATGATCGATATTTCTGGCATTTAAACAACATATTCCTGCAGAGGTGCTGGAAGGAGTCCAGGAATACTTGGAGGAGCCCCAGAGTGTCAGCAGTGACCTGAGGGGTCCTGGGAAGGGCCTGTGTTACCTCCGAGGTGTCTGGGGGGACACGCACAGCTCATCCTTCGCATCTGCAGCCGGAATGCAGGAGGTTTGTGCAGTTCCCTCTGAGATAGCTGAGTAATGCAGAGGCATCAGGGTCCAGATTTATCCTGCTAATTACAGGCATTGACTGAGGAGTGTTCACACTGGAATCAGTGCAAAGGGATGGCTCGGCCCACTCCAGCTCAGAGCAGTCCTCTGACAACACCTTTCTGTTCTCTGTGCTGGTGTTTGAAGTGACCAATTCCAAAAACTGCAGCATCATTTAGGTACCAAAGGCAGCCAGGATGAATCTGGGTAAGACTTGCTCAAGGATTCACACAAGGCTGTGCTAATCAGTCAAGACAGCTTTTCCCGCAGGATGTGATGCCATCTCTTCAGAGTAATGTACAAAAGGAATCCTGGCCTCTTTCTGATTAAACCCAGGGAATGTAGAGTGTGTTGCCTGTGTTGTGCTGTCCAGGAAGGCACATTCAGCATCAATTCTCATCAGGTGTGCTCAGCACAGTGTTCACGTGTGCTCGGGAAACCCTGGAAAACCTGCCCTGAGATGGAGCAGGGGAGCCACTGCAGGGCTGGGGGGAGGTTTTCTTGTACAAGTGCTGCTGAATTTAATGCAGATCCAGGTTTGGGTTTTTTTCAGCCAGGGTCAGAAAGCAAAGGCCTGTGCATTAGTGCCATCCATATCCTCAGTGTGTGAGCAATCCTGAGCCTTTGTGCTTCCCACAGCCTCTACTCCAGCCTGCACTGCCTTTCATGTTTGGGAAGCTGCTCTGTAATGTGTGGAGTGAGCAATTGTTGCCACCCCCAGCATTTCCAAAGGGAGTGTGAGAGTGGAAATGCTCTGCTCGGTTAAGGCTCCCATACCTGTGCAGAACACAGCGGGATTGCTCTCAGTGGAGCAGGGCAAAGACCCTGAGGAGGAGCTAAACTTTGCTCTCTGATTGAGCTTCCAGAGGGTTCCCCAGGAGATTCAGCCACCTGAATATCTAAGGAGGAGGCATTTCAAATTATTTGTGCAACATTAATTTTCGCTAATTCTAGCCCAGTCAGTGAGTATTTCTGTTCTTAGCTACCTGCACATCCACAGGAAATTACTTTTTTTTTTTTCTTCCATTTTTTTAAATTGAAGTAAAATGCCAGTACTTCTAAGATCTCTCTGAGAAGGAACAGTCAGGAATCTCCATGGAGAGCTGCTGGAGCTACCGACCCTGTCAGCCCTGCTATTTCTAACGCTGTGGTAGGCCAGCATTAATTAGTGTGTGCCAGGAGGTGACCTGGCAAGTGCCACGGCAGGGCTGTGCCAGAACCCTGGCTCACATGGAGCATTCCTCCCAAGGCCAACCTGTGCATGGAATACTGAGTGTGAGGCAGATTCTGGGAGAAAAAGCTGCACATTCCATGGTCCTGCCTGGGCCAAATGCTGAAGTGCAATTAGTGGCTCTTGGTTTAGTGGAGAGGCTGCAGCTTGCCAGGGTAGGGAATGCTGGAAAGCAGCTGGGAGGGCAGGGAAGGGAACAGCACTGAGGTGGGATGTTTATGGTCCCCACATTGTGCTTTCATTGCAGACATCTGTCTTAGCTGGTGTTTGATCACTTTGAACACTCTCAAACTCTGCTGCAAGTGACAAGCGAGGAGGTTTCACCTCATTTAGGGGCAGATCCCATCTGTAAATGCCGAATAGATTAATGCGGTTAGAGGGGTCCTAGAAAACATGGGGACATTGTTACACAGCCAAAGACCCTGGGTATAACCCAAAGATGGACACAGAGAAGTTAAAACAAGTTGGAAATCACATTTCTGTTTTGTTGAATTATGTATTAGGGCTTTTTTTTTCAACTTTTTGTTGCAATCGTTTTGGTTTTGTAACTACCTGTGTTGCTTTTGGCTTAGAAACTGATTTTACTGTAAACACAACTGGTTTGAACAGAGTGGGGAGGGACTTTCTTTTCACTTTTGCATATTGCCTTCCCCATTTGCTGAACCAGTGTTCTCTGAGTGTATGTGCAGAGCTGATCCCTCCCCTCAGCAGGCAGGCAGACAGCAACTGTCGATCCTGTCTTGGTGCTTCCCCGCAGCCTGTTCCTCTCAAACAGCAGCCAGTCTGAGCTGAGCCTGTACCTGGGGCTGGCCAGAGCCCAGACAGAAATCACAGAACTAATTCTGTTTCTGTAGGTAAAAACCTGGAGCCCTGAGTTAAGGGAGGGACGCTGGAGGATGAGCGTGGGTGGGAGCTGCCTCCAGAACCAAAGGGCTTTTGGTGTTGGGGTCGTTCCAGGTTTATGGTAACACCGAAGTGAGACGTGGGTATGTGCAGGTGTTTTTCTCATTCTCATCTGATTGTTACTTCTAAGGATAAACATCTTTGTTTTCCCGAAATTATTGCTCTACATGCTGAAGGTATGGAGGTGAGAGGCTGCTTCCAGAGAGCAGTGAGTGAGAGGTGCAGTTGTGGGATTCCTGCCTGATGGAAATCAGAACAGCTGAATGGCATCAAGCCACAGGACCACCCAGGCCAGTGTCTTGCCTCTAATGCTCTGCAGCAGTTACCAAATAGGAACAGGGCAAACAGATATGGTGTGGCAGGTGGTTTGGGCAGTTCTTTAGCTGCAAGCAAGTAACTTTTTGTTTAATAGCCCCAATGGGTTATTGTGAATTTATCTAATCACCTTTTGCAGCCACGTAAGCTTTTGGCATAAACAGCCTCCTGCCCTGATGAGTCCTACGGTTTAACCATGATCTGTGTGGAAGAAGAGCTCCTTCCATTTGGCTTGCTGATTTCCACTGAATAACTCCATTCACAAGGCCGTGAGTCTGACCTTTCAGAGTTTTCACTCCAGGACTGTAACATTTTCTGTGATACTGTGAGACAAGGTAATGCTAAACCAGCTTTTACTTTATGTAATTGGCCATTTACATCTCCTTCATGTTTGAAACCTGTGAACTTTGAACATTGCTCCCATGAAGGTTCCACAGCTCTGCTGCTGTGCCTTGTCCAGTGATAAGCCTGATAGCTGTTGCCTTCTTCCATGTGGAAGATCTGTTTCTCCTGAGACTTTCTACCAAGAAGTGGTGACTAATTTGGTCATGAGGTGCACATATGGTGACACCCCTGCTGTGAAAAAAAATAAGCTTTCCTTCACACAAAAGTTGATTTTATCATTCCACTGTCTCTCTCAAACCTCCTCTTCATTCCCAGGGCACTCTTCTTTCTGGTGGGGATTATTCTTTCTCCCTCTTGTTTCCAGAAGAGACTTCATCCTTACTCCATGCTAGTGCCTGTCTCCCTGCATAGAGGACATCTTCCAATTGCATGGCTTCTTAAATTCCTGGTCAGAGCTGCTTTCACATCCCACACAGAGAGTTTCCATACCACAGCATCTTCCCCTGCATCCACAACACCTTCCAGAGAAGCCTCCTTGCTAACTGATGTCATTTCTGGTGGGAGAAGCTAGTGGCTGTGTCAGAGATTTCCTAAGGCTTTCTACTCTGCCAGCCTCCCTCTCGTGACTGATCCCTGGCATTGCACACTACTCCAGGGAGCAGCAGTTCCTGTTCTGTGTTTATCTGCCTTGAACAGGGATGTGACAGCACCCGACTGCAGGAGGGCTCTGAATCTCACATGGAGGGAATCTGGTCACATACAAGTACACAGTGATGTCTGCACTTAAAAAACACCAAAACACTGGGACTTGCCTGTGATGTTTGATGGCATTGTGAAAGGAAGGACTTGTATATTAAGAAAGCTGTGGCAAAAATTGCAGGTTTTCTGATTCCAGTATCCTTCAGGCCTGTTCTTCTTTAGTGTGTTCAGAATTAGCTCTTGAAGTAGGAGTGACAGTCCCTGAGGTAGGATATAAACATCATATGTTTGCCTGCTTCTCTGGAAAGACACTCAGATACAGGATCAGAAGCAGGGTAGAAGAACAACATGAAAATATACTGATACAAAATCCAGCCATCCATAAAAGGCATTCCCCTCATCTTCTGCTGGATTTGCTCCACAAGTGGTTGCAGATTCCAAGGCCTCAGTTTGGCTATCTCCTACCACAGGGAGCCTGGGTATATCAGAATGGGAAGAAAGAAACAACTCAGGCCCTGTGGGTACTGCAGAGTGGAACTTCAGGCAATAAACTATTTCCTTCAATATTCATGGGAATTCCTTGGGACAACCCAGACTGGATGTATTGGTTGAGAATCCACGGTGCTTTGGGATGCCTAAATGACAGTAAAGCCCCAATAGCCAGGAGCAGGTCAGTCACCCTGTTGTGTGTCTGGAGCTAAAAGAGAGAAAGTGCTTTCTGGTATCAATTTTTATATCTAATACTTTAATTTCCTTCTTATTGGTATTTGCTGACTGCAGCAGAACTGCAGTTTACATGAGCAGAGTTCATTATCTGCCAGAAGATCTCTGCCTGGTTCAGCCGAGTGAGGAGTGAGGGCCCTGTGTATAAACATAAAGAATTTACAGACAGATAGAAAATCCTCCTTATTTATCATTTCCACAGTTGAATTGTAACCAAAGGCCTGCAAGCATCTTTGTTTCAAAGTGAGTGAGTCCATCTAGAATCTCCTTTTAAGTAGATTTCTGCAGTCCAGGCAATCTGGGGATTTGTTCTGCAAACTTATAGTGGGGCTGACATGAATGAGCTGCTCTATAGAGAGCTGGGAGGAAGGAATATGTTACCAGGATTAGTCTCCTTTCTTCTCATAGCTTCCCCATTTTGTTATTTTATGCCTTTTGTATTAACAAAACACCAGCTTTAAAATCTTAGTCTATCTTACCATCTAGTAAATACATCTATAAATGTTTCTATCTGTCAGAAAAAGAAGTGGTAGTGGGATTTTGCAGGGCAGAGCAGTGGTTCAGTGTCAGGGTGGATCAAGGGGCAGGGATTTAATTCAGTGTCGAGGCAAAAGTGAAGTGTCAGGAGGCCCCTCTGAGCTTATTGCCTAATTAGTCACTTATTATCTGTGTGGAAGTCCCAAAGCTTCTAAACAAGAGCTTGAGGAAGTTCTGGCTGACGTCCTTTTCTCTTGGACCCTGTGATCCATCCCAGTTCAAGAAGGTGCAATGACTGTCAGGCCAGAGCACCTGGAGTCCAGGAGTTCCTGGCATCTCACTGGCTTGATTCCATTTTGGAATCCAAATCTCAGCCAGGAATCCCAGAGCTCACCCCTGTGCTGTCAGGCCACTGAGCCAGAGCTCTGTTAAAGGATTGCGTTTCCAGGTGCAGGATGAATGAAGTCTCAGGAATTTCCCTGATATTGCTGACTCCATGATAACCTCTGTTTTTTCTATGTCACCTTGCCTAGGTGCCTCCCACCTTCTTCAGATGGTTTGAACAAAGAACACATCAAAAGGTGCAGGCATGTCTCTCATCAACTAAATACCAGCAGTCAGGTTATCTGAAATCTTTTTCTTTCACTGGAAAGAAAGTGCCTTCAGGGGTTCTCATTGTGTACCCCAAAAGTACACAGCAAAACTGCTCTTGAGTAGAGGCAGCAGCAGCACCCCCATCCTGCTCCCTGAAACATTCTGTGTTCACAATAACCCCCCTGCTTTGATCTATTGCCAAGAATAACACAGACAGTCTATTAAAACATCTTTAATGACATGATATAATTAAAAATATCTAACGTGCAACTCAAAGAAATGAATATGAAGCTTGTTTAAGTCTGTTTCCACACCCCTCTAAACTTGACTGGCAGGTTCCAAACCTTCATTAATTGGCCTGAAAATGCATGAATACCCCAATATTACGGGGTGCGTGTCCCCTGCACTATCAGCTAGGAGCACAAGGGATGAATAATCAGATTTGAAAGGATTTAGGTGCCATGGTAGCTTCAAAAATCCTGCAAGGCACATCACTGCATCTGTGAGCATTTACATTTCTGTTTAAAGTGGTCTGAAAAGCCTTGGGGACACTTGTCCCTGAGGCTCCTAGCAGTCTGTGTGTTTTAAGTCTCTAAAGCAGTTGAGAAGTGAGCTCTAAATGCCTTAGTCAAAGGACAGTGTTTGTGAATCGATCCCTTTTCTTCACAGTGACTCAGAATTTGTACAGCACCTCATCTTTCAGATGTGCAGAGCAGACCAGAGGAGCCGGAATGACTGCCAGTCCCAGGGGAATCCTGATTATTAGATCATAAACTAACTCTGGTCATGGTCTAATATGAAAGTGACAATTAGGAAAGCTTCTGTTCCTGAGTCTGCTCTGGTCTAAAGGACAGTGTCAGCTGAGACACTTCCAGAGTCAGCAAGAGAAGCAGGTCAGTGCAAATGAACAAACAGGTGAACCTCAGCCCAGCATGAACCCAGCTTTAGCAAATGTGAAATTAAATGTGTTAATTTGAGTCCTTGCTAAAGAGTTTAAATAGCATTTTAACTGTCAGTGGCCGTGACTCAGCTGAGAAACAAAAACTCAGCTGTGCGTCTGTGCCTTTTGTTTCTCCTTTGATCCTCTGCACATTTTGTAGAGGCCAGGACTAAGAAGGATGGGTTTTGAAGGATTCCTGGTCAGCAGGAGCGTTCATTGGAAGGAACACATGGTCATCATCTCTGAGATGGAAGCACAGGCAGATCAGGCAGAAAATACCTGCGTTTTCCCTAGGACATGGGTGCAGCTGGCTGTTACATTCTCACTGTATCTTAATGCCCTTCCTGTCTTCACTAATGGCAATCCTGCAGGTATCATCTCTTGAGAGGCCACAGAAGAGGACAGAGCACTTTTTTCAGCCACCAGCTCTTCTGATTTGACAGGATTATACAATATTAACTTCACAATAGCTCAGGGCCTGCCTGCTCAGAGGCATCATGTCATGTCTGACATGAGTAATCCCAGCTGTAGCCCAAGGAAGAGCCATGCAGGCTGTTCTTGTTTGGAGAATGAATAGGTTGCCATCCACCAGGAATCACAGGCTTCCTGTGGAGCAGGATCCATTGTGCAAGCACCAGCAAGTTGCTGGGAGCCCTGCAGGAAAATCACTTGCATCCTCCAGTGATTGACACCTCTCTGATTTATATCTGGACCCTGTTAACTGTGCTCTGACAAGACTCTTGAGTTGCAGAAAACTGTCAGTCATCAAAAACACTGCTGTTCCTGTGACTGGAGCTGCTCTCCTTGGCCATCACTCGGTACGAGATGCGCATGAAGGAGCCCGTGAGCAGCACGACGAAGAGGATCAGCAGCAGGGACCAGACCCCTGGCTCAATGCCCTTGAGGAAGCTTGGGCTGTCCTGGGGGATGGTGCTGGTCAGACTCAGCAGGTACCCAAAGTCCAGCCAGATGATCTATCTCCCATCTATTGAAATAAGAAGTAGAGGTCAGAAGAGGAGATGGCCTGGACCACAGCTATATTTCTGTGCATGGGCCCAAGGCTTTGTATGTATTATCTGAGGTTGATCCAAGGATTTGGCTTGAAATGGGGAGCTCTCCCACTCTCAGTGCCCTGAGTACACCAGTCGGCCTTAATGGCACTTCCACCCACACCTCTGCCCACATAAGCTCTGGCCCAGGCAGCCTCCTCTCTGCTGAGCTGTGCTGTAGGGGAGTGCCGTTCTCTGCTTATTGATGGGTTTTTCTAGTGGGTCTGCATTGTGGACAGTCGTATCTCTGGCCCTTGGTTGAACTTCAGATCTATGGTTTTGGTTGCTTGTCTCTGTCTTTCCAGGCTGGGCTCCCTGGGGGTCCTGGACCTACCTCATTACCTTGCCTTTTTTGATGGTCACTACTTGGCCCTGCTCAGTGGGACCATGGCTGTGATTGTCAGTTGTGAAGAGGTCTGGGAACTGGCATTCTTTTCTTTTGTGAAGGGACTGACCTGAATCAAATCCCCTGTCCTTAGGGCCTCCAGATCCTGGTGCAATTTCAGATTTTACTAGAGATTAGGTTAGATTATTAGATATTAGGAAGAAATTCTTCTCTGGGAGGGTAGGGAGGCCCTGGCATAGGTTGCCCAGAGAAGCTGTGGCTGACCCTGCATCCCTGGAAGTGTCTAAGGCCTGATTGGACACTGGGCCTTGGACCAACCTGGAATAGGGGAATGTGTCCCTGCCCATGGCAGGGGGTGTAATGAAAGGAGCTTTATGTTTCCTTCCAATCCAAAACCAGTCTAGGATTCTATGATGATAAGGTATTTATCAACCCTCATGAGTATAAAGGGGGTTGCAGAAAGGTAGGGAAGCACCTTTTGGCTCAGGAAATGTTATCAGCAGCTTGTTCTTAGCATTAAGTGGAGATCAAGCTGTACTTCCTTCCCTGTCAACACAGATTACTAAAGATGGTGTTGATCCAGAGAAGTTTTTTGACCCATGTGTTTTTCAGAGAGGACAAGTATCATCTCTGGCTTTCTGACACTTGTTTTCTTGTTTATCATAACCATGAATCCATTTTGCAAAACCATCCTGCTGGAGAAGCCCAGCTGGTTAGGGCTTGTCAGTGTGGGAACAGGCTGGCTGTACTGGGACTAGCCCTCCTGGTAACTGGGAACACTGTGCTGTAAGAACTGACCTTCTGGAATGCAGTCCAAGCAGGCTGGTCAAAGTCAAGTGTGTATCCTGCTCTACTGAGATGGAAGATGAAGGCAGACACAGTGCAGTAGTCAACAAGTGTATCCAGGCTTGCTTGGGACTCCCTAATCAGCTGGTGCCATTTCCAGAAAAAAAAAAAAAAAAAAAAAAAAAAAAGAAGATGGGGCAGAAAAATAAAAAAAAAAATAAGTAAATACTCAGTAACTGAATTTCAGGCCTGCTACAGCCTCTCCTTTCCTGTTCTGAGACTGACTATGGGACTGGAGGAGGGGTTTGTGTCCTGTGCAGACTGAAACCACATTCCCTACACTCACTGGGTTGAAATTGGTGTCATCTGTTCCTGCTTTTGTTCCCATCTTCCTGAGCCAGATCCAAGAGCAGCAGGACTGGCAGCCAGGTTGCTTTGCTGGTGAATTGCCTGGTAGGATTGATTCCCTGCTCCCTAATTAGGTTCAGCTGATGCTGCAGCCTTTCTCCCACCTGGAACATTGGGATCTTTCTCCTCCTTCCAGAAGAGAATGCTTTTGGGGACTGCTTATGTTCTCATTAACAAACCCTGGAGAAATTGTCCCATTTGAATGTTACTGTGGATGATCCATCAATGTAAGTGCAAATGAGGGTGACTTCATAACCACCAACCCAGGGAAAGAACTGACAAACTTTCCCTGGCCTGAGCTCCATGGGTCCAGGTGGAATGGGAACAACCCTGGAGCCTGAGTGGATGTGTCCCTTGTACTTAAGGACAGAAGGATAACAGCAAGACCAAGGTGATGTACAGGAGTGAGTAAACAGCCTTCCTCTTTACTCCTTAAAATACTGTAAAAGGTATTGGTGGCTTTTCATTTAATTAGGTCCAGGTGTTACCAGCAGCAGCTGGAATTTGAGAGGAAGGAAAATAAGTGGAGCCCGTTTCCTCAAAGTAAAAAACCCCGAAACAACCAAAACAAAGAAAAGCCCCACAAAAACCCAAAAGCCACAAAATCCAGACAAATCCAAATTTTTCCCTGAGGGAGCAAGTAAGTTACAGATCTGTCAGTCTGAGCCCTGAGGGCTTTTGCAACAAATTGTTCCTTGCTTCCCACTCTGCCTGCACACCGAGGCATTCCACAGTTACCTCTGGGACGGACATTGCACACAGCCTCTTGACAGCCTGGCCCAAGTCAGCAGAAGGTGCAGCTCCTCTCATGAACTCCATGGCCTCAGAAACCACCTACAACAGCAGCAGGAGTAATCAGGTGGGACTGTGCTCTGTGTCCTCACACTGCACACCAGAAATTGCCCCTAGGGGATGAGGGGCAGTGGCTGAGCATTGCCAGGGTGCCCTCGGTGTGCAGGGATGGTTCCAGTGCTTGGAAGGGCTCAAGGGCCAGGAGCAGAGCTGTTGCTGCAAACAGGTCTGTGCCCAGCATGCATCCAGCAGCCTTGCTGGCCCTGCCTGGATAAGTAGACTGGTTGTAGAGTCAAAAAATCATATTGGTTACAGAAGAAGTCTAAAATCAAGTTCAACCATTAAACCAGCACTGCCAAGCCCACCACTAAACAATGTCCCAAGTGCCCCATCTATACAGCTTTTAAATCCCTCCAGAGATGGTGATTCCACCCCTGCCCTGGGCAGCCTGTGCCAGGGCTTGACAATCCTTTGTTGAAGGAATTTTCCCTAATATCCAGTCTAAACCTCCCTGGCCCAGCCTGAGGCTGTTCCCTCTCCTCCTGTCCCTGTCCTGAGATCCCCTGGCTGTCCCCTCCTGTCAGGAGCTGTGCAGAGCCAGCAGGGCCTCCTGAGCCTCCTTTGCTCCAGGCTGAGCCCCTGCCCAGCTCCCTCAGCTCCTCCTGGGGCTCCAGAGCCTTCCTCAGCTCCATTCCCTTTCCTGGACATGCTCCAGCCCCTCAATGTCCTTCTTGCAGTGAGGGGCCCAATACTGAGTACAATATTCATGGTGTAACCTCACCAGTGCTGAGGACTGGGAGATGATCACAATGCTCCTTGGTACTGTGTCCATGGGAGACTCAGGAGCAGAGAGCTGGGGAAATTTCCATAGTTATCCTCCCTGGAAATGCACTCAGCTTGTCCTAGGATCCTGAGCTACTCTTGGCTTAACAATACAATGACTTTGGCCACTAAATCCAGGTTCTCAGGTAAAAGGGTGCTTGTGGTGCAGCATGACCAGAAGTTTGCTAAGAGAAGGGCAGAGGGTCTCCAGCTTTATCACAGACCTGGTGTGGGAAGACCTGCTCAGCACACAACTCCTGACTGTCCCATCCCTGCTGGCTCCATGGATCCCCAGAGTAGGTCTCAGCAGCAGATATTGAGGAGACATGGATGCAAAAAGCTCCCCCACAGTCACTGTGGGAAGCCAGTGGTCCTCATCTGAACAGCTGGGTGGCAATGAGGGGGAGAGGGCAGGAGTCTCATGGTCTAGATGTTCCCACTCTATTTATTAATGGTCAAACTGGTCCCATTTCATGGCTTCCTCATACCAGTTGCTTACTCCAGTGGAAATGAGAACTCACCAGAAACCTGGTCTGAAGGGGCTTGAGACCACTGCTGAGGGAATGCTTGAAGAAGCTGCAGGAAGAGGAGGAGTTGAGCAGGCTTTGCACGAGGCTCATGCAGGCTGTGGGATTGCTGGAGCCTGTGATGTTGAAGACCTCCCTGGGGCCAGGGATGTCCCGTGTGTCATCACTGGCAGCACAAGGCCCAGCATGCACTGATTGCCACTGCACTTCCCGGGAGTAGGTGAGGGGCCAGCAGGGATTGGACACGGTTTTAGCACTTCTCTGATCCTGGAGGCAGAGTAAAACAAGGACAGAGGCAGCAGGAGAGGACATTGGTGTCCCAGGGCTTCACATAGGATGACAGAAGGTAACATGGTTAGGAACAGCTTTGCCCAAGCACCACAATGCTGAGGTCGAGCAGGGAGGCTGTGAAAGCTTTGCCAAATCTTACAGCATCGAGTTAACCACGAGGTCCGTCCAGGTCCCAGCTCCTGCTGAGCTCAGGGCCAGTGCAGTGACTGGACCTGCTGAGAAGTGATGAGTCCAGCCCTACCCACCCTCCCTAAGAGCACAAATACAATTTCATGCATCCAGTGCTCTTTCCAGTTGCAAGGAGGCTGTTCTGATCTGCCTTGCAGATGGTTCAACCCCACAACAAACAGTGTTTCTTATCTCTAGCAATTTCCCAGTATAACTGTGGTGGTGTCCAATGTGTGACATTCAGGTCTCAAATAAGGACAAGTGGGGTTTATAGGGAGGATAGTGAAAGGGCAGGGAGCAGTTAATTCCTGAAAAATACCGTTTTGATGAGGACCAAGGTGATTCTTGAGTTTGTCCCATCCTCTTTGCCTCCCTCCCATTCCCCAAATGAAATAAAGTTTGGAAGAACCACAACAGCTGCATGTTTTCAAAATGAAATATTGCTCTTTTAAAGATGCTTCAGGGTTAAAGTCAGCAAAGGAAATACCCCAAATGGAAGGTCCCAGCTGTTCCTGGGTGCTCCCATTCTAGGATGGAGGAGCAGTTCCTAGGAACCAAGGCAAGCCTTGCCTCCCCCCATCCTGAAGGTGATGTTGACACCTCTGGAGAGCAATTTTTTGCTTGTGTGTATTAAGTAGGAGCCAAATAGAACCTGTAAGTAGGAAACCCTTAAATTAGTACCTGTGTGTCTGCTTAGAGGGGAGAGAAAGTTTTACAAGGGTTTTTCTAATATATGCAAACAGCCTCTATTAAAGAGGGATTGACTTTGAAGTGTTTGACACTCTGCCCTTTAGCACACCTTGTGTCATCGAGGATGTGCCCCTGAGCAGACACTCACCTGGATGAGCACAGAGAGCAGCCTGCTGCGGAGCTGCTCCGTGCCGTGGCAGGGGCACTGCTGGCTGTGCACCCTGTGTGTCTGCCCATAGAGCTGCAGCCTCACTCCCTCCTTTGGGGCCTGCTCCTCTTCTTCCAGCTCGGAAGTGAGCTGGGCTGAGGTTCCTCCCACGGACAGGACTCCTGCCATCCCCTTCCTGGAGGGGACCAACTGTCCTCGCCAGTCATACTGACCCAAAAAGAACAAGAGAGGTCAATTCTTGAGGCTTCTCCATCGTGGACCCAGCCAAGTGCCAGTGTTCGTGCACAGAGAGAGAAAGCAGCTCCATGGTGCCCACAGCCCAACTCTTTTCTGCCCACAGGACATTAGGATGCTGAACCAGTGACTTCAGAGGGAAACAGGAGCCATACAGGCACTACCACCTGCACAGAGCCTTCCCACAGCCTGTGGGGGCAAACAGGGCTGCACCAGGCACTGGTCTCAGCAGGCAGGAGAAGGGGACAGTGGAGAGGGTGGTAGGGAGTGGCAGGGCCATTTCCAAGAGGGAAGAGACAGGTTTCAAGTGCTGCCTTGATGCTAAAGTGATCCTTCTGTCAGAAGGACCTTGTGGCATCTCCTGCAGTCTTGCAGAACTGACTTCGGCAATGCTGAAGTCGGCAGCACAGGCAGGAGAACTTACATGAGGTAAACACTCCGTGCCTGGCTGGGGGAGGCCATAGTGCTGTCAACAGGTTCCCTAACCAGTGTCTGCTTGCTGCTGGTTATCAGAGCTGCTTTTCACATCCCTGATGGGGAATAACTCAGTCTAACCCACCTTTCTCTTGCCCTTTGAATTCTTTTTGAGACCCTTTGGCTTGAGAAGTGATGGGTGAAACAAGAAAACTGAATTTTTTTTGTTTTTGTTTTTGTTTAGCAAGTGCCTTCTAAATACAGAGCAGGCCTCCCTGGTGTCACTGGTGTTGCAATGAGAGAGGCTTTTGCTTTGGCAGCAACAGAATCTGCTTCTCTGCCATCCACAAGACTCCCCCTGGGACAGCTGGGCTCCAGTGGCAATCCCACAGCACCCCACAAAGAGCAAGCAGCTCCTGTTTGACAGAGGCACTGAGCTCCAGCTGCAGTGGAGCTCTTGGTGATGCCCCATGGCCAGGTCATCTATGTCAGCATCCATGACGTGCTGGCCAGAAAGCCCCACATCTGTCAGGGCAACTGCATGGATGTGTTCATGGAAGGCCAGAGCAGAGGTTTGGTTCTTCAGCCTAGTTATCACCATGGAATCACAGAATGGTTTGGGTTGGGAGGAATATTAAAGCTCACCTCGTTCCAACCCCCTGCTGTGGGCAGGGACACCTTCCACTGTCCCAGGCTGCTCCCAGCCCTCTCTCTCCAACCTGGCCTTGGACACTGCCAGGGCTGGGGGGATGGGGCAGCCCCAGCTGCTCTGGCACCCTGTGCCAGGGCCTGCCAACCTCACCTCCCCCAGCTGGTGCTGGATCTAAGCTGCCTCCTCTGAAAGGCAGTGGAAGTTGTACTGAAGCTTTGTTTTACCCATCCCACCCCTTGTCTCTGTGGCTGTCTGTTAACAGGAACTGCTCAGCCCAGCTCTGTGTGCCCCAGGCAGAATCATCCTGTACCTTGAAGAAGTTCTCCAGGATATAGTTAACAGCAACCCAATTGAACGCTTCTTCCTCTTGGCTGGACAGGATTTGTGCCCCTTGAAAGCTGAAAGGGGATGACTTCAGGGTGCCAGTCAGAGCTGCAAGGAGACTGTCAGAGACAGTGGGGTGGGTGAGGCTAAACACAAAAGAAAAAGAAGGCATATTTGATGTTACAGGACCCTGCCAGGAGCAGCCTGCAGTGGGGGCACACTGCAGGGCTTCTGCTGTGTTCCCTACTTTGGGTAGTAGCCCAGAGGCACAATGACAATCCCACCCTGCTGCTGCTTCCCTCTCCCCTCACATGACACTGGAGGTGAGAACAGCAGAGGGACGGTTTGAACAACTGTGCCACCATTTAAGAATGTAGGACCGTAGCACCCTCTGTCACTGAGGAAATCCTCTGGCCATATCCCACTGGCCTGCTCCCCTCCAGACCTTACTTTTCCCCAGTGTCTAAAAGGAGATAAAGGTCCCAGTAATGCAGTGACTGAGAAGAGGGTCCACAAAAGTGTGTGTGATAAGGTGAGCCTTCCCACCACCATTTCCAATTTGCTGACAAGAAACACTCCTGCAAGCCCATGTGGGCTGTCACACAAACTGAAAACACTTCAGTTTCCAGACTGATGGGTGTTTTCCCAAGCACTAATTATGAAAGTGTAATTGTGAAGGAGGCACTACCAGCCTGGCAGCAGTTGCAGGAGTGTCATCTTCCTGGCTGCCTGGGGTGGCACATGGAGACACAGCCATGCCATGCTCCTCTCCTCAGGGCCTGAGGAGGGTTTACCTGACTAGCAGGTTAGGGATGGCTCACACTGCAGAGCAGACAGGCTGAGATGCCTGTACAGAATGATCCTGTGATGTGTGCTCATCTCTGGGTGTGGGTTTGCAACATTCACTCACTTCAGCTGCCTCATGCTGGCGGTGGCTCCCAAGTACAGGGGAGTTTGGCTGTGCTGCTCTGCTGGGATCTCCTTCTGGGCCCAGTTCAAACATGTCTCCAAACTCTTCCCAGCTGTCTGAGGAGAATCTGAGTAGCTGGAGACTCCTGGACCTAAGGACCATGGAACAGAATGGAATTTTAAGAGAAGTTATGGGAGAACTGTGAGAGCTGTTACACCAGAGATTGCTATCCTAGGACACGGTTAAGACAGAACCTGTCACAGGTGGAATGAAGGAGGTCTCCCAGGTATCCATCTTGCTAAAATATGTAACTGGGACCAAAACACATTTGCATCAAAATCCCAAAGACTAAGACTACCCTCGCTCTGCAGCTGAGATATCTATACTAGCCACATGACTGCTGCAACAGCTGAGGCTGTCTCAGCCCACGAGGAAAAAATGTGGCTTAGTTGCTATAAAAATAAGCAAAGGACACACAGAGTCTGATGTGTCACCTCCCTCCTCTAGCCACTGAGCCCCTGCTGGCAAGCAAGACACCCCTGCCCTAGAGGAAGCCAGTGCTCTGCAGAGGGAAGCTGTGTGCCAGCCTTGACTTCATTTTTCCAGCAAGTCAATGGGGTCCTAAATGTTGGTTTTGAACTACTACCCAGGAAGAGCCTCCCTTCCCCATTCCCCTGATTCCCTCACCACATGCTTTGCTCTCTGGGGCCCTGTGCAGGGCTGAGCTGCAGCTTCCCTGCAGCCCCTGCAGTGCTGTGGCTGTGCTGCCATGCAGACAGGGCTGCTCACGCCTGGGCTCAGACCGGCCTGGGCCCCTCGTGCTGCTGCTGCCAGCAAACTGCTCACAGAGCTGCTGCTGAACGAGGGACACGCACAAGGGTTCAGGGAGCCCTTCCCGCATCTTCTGGGTGTGATTTGTGTTGTTTACAGCCTGCAAGGGCTGTACAAACCCTGTTCCCTGCTTGCTGTGCAGCTGCCCTCCCACAACACACTGCTGCTGAGGGCTCAGTCCTTCCCAGCATTCCGCTATAACCAGGCTTTAACATCAAAGCAAGATTAGGAGATAGGGAAGGAAAACCCCAGGCATTAATGCATGAAACCCTCTCAGCTGGCATTGGCAGGGCCAAACTAATTCAAATTCGTGAGGAAAACCCCCAAATTCTCAGAAATGTGACACCTAAAGGCAAGCAGAACTAATGCATATGCTGTCAAACACCACGTAGGGGGTTGGAATCCCAGGACACAGTCAGGAGGAGACAGAAGATACCAGAGTCCTCCTGCAGTCAGATTTGTCTCCACTGCTGTTCACTGTCTCTCCTGGCTGAGAAGCTCCAGCAACCTTGTCTCTACCACTGATCCATGTGGACATCAGGACAAGCCCCATCCTCTCTTCATGCTTCCCTGCCTGCAGCAGCCCCAAAATCCAGACACCTGCTACTGTCAAGTGCCTGATGTCCACCTGTGTATGGCTAAATCTGCCCAGTCGAGAAGAGCCATGATGAAAATAAGCAACTTGTGCTTCAGTATTTCAGTGCACAGCTGGGTGGTGCAGGAGCCAAGCAATCTGTGGCTCTTGCCCATGCACAGGTCTCTGTTTTTCCATCCATCCCATGCCAGTCCCACAGACCATTGAGCAGGAAATGGGCATCTTACCTTGCACAGGACAGGAACTGCATCCTCTGATCACCCCGGTCTTGTTTGCCTTGGTGATTGTCCACTGGTAGATGAACAGGATGGTGCGGGATGGGCCAGCATCCAGAACAATGCCATACTAGAAAAACCCAAAACATTCTACTCAAAACCACTACTGAATGAATGCTGATTGATGTTGTAGGGTTACCAGCACATATAGGTTTTCTGGGTCTCCCCTGGGCGTGCACTGCAGTGTTTGAGTTTGCTTGTTACATTCAAAGAGTAGGTGAAGCCAGAAGATGATGAGGATTTGAAGGGAACCATCTGCATTCTTGAATATACATGAGGAACAGCAGGAGTGGAGAAACGCCCAGAAATATATCAGCCCTACAAGTGGCATGTGCTGGAGCTGCTCCTGAAACCAGGCAGAGGGCTTCCTCTGAGAGCTGAGCCACCTGGAGCTCAGGAAAAACAGGTCCTGAAGCAGTGGGAGATGGCACTGTACGAGTTCTCCACTGATTCTGGGACTCAAAACTGCTGCTGACTGGTTTGCTCAGGCTTTTGTGGAGGAATTGGAGGGCTGCAGCTTGCTTGTCCTGAGGAACCCAGGACTTCTGTTTCTCTTTCACGTCCCACTGCAGCAATGGTGTGACACAGGCTGGGTTTGCTCCAAGGTGTGCAGAGCAGTGGGAGCTGCAGCAACCAGCACGGACACTGTACAACACAGCAGCCCCTCAGAGACAGAGATGATGTCTTGGCAGGAAGAGCAGCAGCAGTGAACATGACCAGCTCAGCCCCTTGGCCCCTGACAGCTCTGCTATTGCCCAAGCCAAGGGCTCTGTGTCTCTTTGTCCCCAGTGTTTGTCTGTTTGCTGCTGACCAAGCCTTGCTGCTCCCACTGAGCTACCCTGCAGCACAGCTCTGGATGTCCCCACACCCAAAATAGCTCCAGAGCTAGCCTAGGGCTCCTCTGCCCCCTATTACACGACCCCCAGTTTGGGATATCTCCTACACAGACCGGAAGGAAACTCATGAGCTCGATGGTAGTGCGTGGTCGAAGCTGGATCTCACACACAAATAGAGCTGCAATGGAGTGGGAGGAGAAACCTCCTGAGAGGTTGATGTTAATGCCACCAGAAGGCTTTCAGCACCAGACAGAACTGGCTGCAGCCTCTGAGCAAGGCTGGCTGCCTGCTGCCTCCTGGAGCTCCCAGTTGCAGCAGTCCTGGCACCCAGGCCAGGGGCTGGTGGGGCTGGGCTGGAGCAGCAATGCGGAAGGAGGATGGAGCTCCCTGCCCAAGCCTGCTGGCACCTCCCACACCAGTGACAGCTCGGATTTCCAGCAGGGACATGTTGGCTGCTGCAGAAGAGGAAGAAAGGAATGGCATTGGTGGAGAAACATGGGATTTTTTTCCTCCTTCAGAAAATTATAGGCTGCTGCTGGGAGAACAAGGGAGAAGGGGAGGGATCACCACATTTATGTCCAGCTCAACACCAGGAAAGGACAGAACGCAGAGCAGTAAGGGGGTTTTTAATCCAGTTTTGTTTCTGAGAGGAACATGGAGGAGGGGTGCTGTCTCTAAATATACAGGATAACCTCTTTCTGTTGAGTTAAACCATGGTGTGCCACTGAGCTCACCTCAGCAACAGGAGCATCAAGAGACAGAGCAGGTGGGCATTAACCCCCCAGACCTGACCCAGCTGTGAGGAGCACACTGGCTCTTTGACTGAAATCAAGATAGGACCAAAGAGAAGAAGGCACAAAAGACAATTTGCTTTTAAGACAGAAGCAGCAGTTCAGGGGCACAATCCTACTGACTTTTGAGAGGGACCTAGTTCATTCCCTGCATTGACACCACTGGTTCCTTGTTGCTCTGGGGCAGCTCCTGGCATGGGCTGCCTCCCCTCAGCCCACCATGAGCATCTCCACTAATCCATGGACCATATCCAGCCTGTACTCCCTGAACAACCAAAGGGGTGAGTTGTTTCTGGTTCGAAAACCTGCAGCAGGTTGAAAGATGCCAACTTGTCCTCACAGTCTTGTTCCAGTTCCCTCCTCGCTTTGTAAGTAGCCCAATAATAAAATAATGTCAAAAGCAAGAAACCAGCCCAGTTTAACTGCCTGTCTCCCCCTTCGAGAGTCCTTACCTTGGTCCTGAGTGGGGCCACGGGCACATCTTTGGTGGAGACACAGAGCAGCACGATGCCCGTCAGCCCCGCCACGATCACCAGCCAGGGGGGAAGGAGCTCACGCCAAGACATGAAGAGCTTTCTCCTTTCACGAAAAAGGAAGCAGTGGAGCAGCAAACCGACACCGGCGGCTTTAAGAACCTTTAAAAAGAGCAGAAAGGCGTGGCCGGGGCCAGGCTCTGACTTCAGCCCAGCCCCAAGCCACAGGGACCACAAGGACGCGTGGGCCGGCAGCGCTTGTGTGCCTTGCAGGGCTGCTGCCCGTACATACCAGGAGGGCTCCGTGCCCGCCCCAGTGCCAGCTGTGCAGCCGCACCGCTGCAACCTCGAAACTGCCCCAGGCAGCGGGCTTGGGGTGAACACACATGTGCGGTTAACTCAGCTGTGTAACGAGCAGAAAGCTGGCAAAACTCATCCCTTTGGTATTCCACGTCTGGCAGTGTGAGCTTCCACATTAGAGGTGGGGAAACTGCTTGTCAATGCATTTACTTTATTTCTGAGGGCCTGAGCCCCCCTTCCTGACAGCCTCCCCGTGGAAAATAACCAAGGCTCAGGCTTTATGGAACACACGCCTGCTGTCTCCTGACAGTGCCACAAAGTCTCATCCCTGGAAGTGGAAATTCTGAAAAAAACCTCTGTGGCTTCTCTCACTGAGGCAATTGGCTGATTGCTCGTGTCCACAGACTGGCCATGGATCTGAAGATCAAACCAGGAATGGGGAAAGGCCATTTCTCTGTTTTTAGTGACGTTTCCTCTTCTCATTGCTGCCTGCCCGTGATCAGCCAGGAGGCAAGCCTCAGACACTCCTGGGAACCTTGAGTTTTGCTGCATAGGAACATGGAATCACACAATCTCCCGAGCTGGAAGTGACCCACAAGGATCAAGCCCAAACCCTGGCCCTGCACAGGACACCCTGAAAGTCCGGCCATGTGGGAGCTCCTGGAGCAGGTCCTGTGGAGAGCTACTAAATTGGTCAAGGTTCTGGAACGTTTCTCTTGTGAGGAAAGGCTGAGGGAGCTGGGCCTGTTCAGCCTGGAGGAGAGACAGCCGAGAGGGGACCTCATCCACGTGTCTGAGTACCGAAAGGTGGTGTGAGAGCATGGACCAGGCTCCGCTGGGGCCCAGCAGTGGACAGGAGGCAGAGACTGACACCCAGGAAGTTCCACCTGAACATGGGGAAGAATTTCTTTCCTGTGTGGGTGACCAAGCACTGAGCAGGCAGCCCAGAGAGGGTGTGCAGTGTTCCTCTCTGGAGATATGCCAGAGCAATCTGGACACCGTCCCGTGCCGTGTGCTCTGGGATGACCGTGCTTGGAAAGCAAGGTGTGACCAGCTGACCCTCTGTGGTCCCTTCCAGCCCAAACCATTCCGTGATTGTGTGGCTCCATGCGCCTGAGAGCGTGTCCAAAGGCTCCTTGAGGCCTGTCCGCCCGCCCGGCGCTCAGCCGAGCCGCACTGAGCTCCTCGGGCCGCGGACACGCACGGCAGCCGCGCGGAACCTTGGTGCGCCGGAACCTTCGTGCTGCGGCGCGCGGCCCGCGCGCGGCGGGGGCGCGCTGGGGCGGACCGCGCGGGGCCGGGGCGGAGCTGAGGCGGGACCGGAGCGGGATCGGGACCGGGAGCGGGAGCTGAGCCGGGATCGGGAACGGGCCCTGGAGCTGAGCCGGGATCGGATCAGGATCGGGACCTGGACCGGGATCGGGAGCTGAGCCGGAATCGGGACTGGGAGCAGAACCAGGATCGGGATCGGGAACGGGACCGGGAGCAGAGCCGGAATCGGGATCGGGGCCAGGAGCGGGAGCTGAGCCGGGAGCGGCCCCGCGCACCCGGCCAGGCCGAGATGTACGCGGGGCTGCAGGAGCTGGGAGTGGCCAATGGCGAGGACCTCAAGGAGACCCTGACGAACTGCACGGAGCCGCTGAAGGCCATCGAGCAGTTCCAGGTGCGTGTGGGGCCGGGCTGTGCGGGCAAGGCCCCCAGCGCTGTCTGGGTTTTTCCTCGCTTTATTTGTTATCCCCAGTGCCGTTCTCAGTTGCCGCGGTTGTGTTGCAGACGGAGAACGGGGTGCTGCTGCCCTCGCTGCAGTATGCCCTGCCCTTCCTGGACCTGCACGGCACCCCCCGGCTCGAGTTCCACCAGTCCGTGTTCGATGAGCTGCGGGAGAAGCTGCTGGAGAGAGTCTCTGCCATCGCTTTGGAGGGGAAGGTCGAGGAGAGGTTTGTCAGCAGTGTTCTTGCTTCCTTGGAGTGAGCTGGGAATTCTATGTGAAAATGCAGGGTGACGTCTGTTAGGGAGAGTTGGGTTCCTCAGAGACTGTGTTCCCATGGCTTTGAGGTGGCCACTTTGTTCCTTTACTGCTCCAAGGTATTTAGTCGCGTGTTTTCCCATGTTTTCAGATACAAGAAGCTGGAAGATCTCCTAGAGAAGAGCTTTTCCCTGGTCAAGATGCCCTCGATACAGCCCGTGGTCATGTGTGTCATGAAGCACTTGCCCAAGGTGGGACCACTGCACTGGTTGGCCTGGTGTGATGTGGTGTGTGACATGGGGTGACACTGGCGTGATGTGGTGTGTGACATGGGGTGACACTGGTGTGACATCTCTGGTGTGCCTCTGGTAGGTGGGCTCTGCTCCTTCTGCACTTCTGCAAGTGTGTTCAGTGTCAGGGACTGACTGAAGATTCAGTACATTCTTGTATCTGCTAATAACTCAGTGGACTAATTCAAAAAGCATTTTACATTTTCATAATCAGATGAGACTGTTCCCCTATTTTCTTCAAACCATGTAGCTTCCTAAATTCAATTTTGCTGATAGGTGAATTTTTCCACAGTTAATTTACAAATCTCTGACAAGTGGAAGGTAAGACTTGAAGAGTGCAATTAAAAGTAGGCAGGAGGCAGAATCAGATCTGGGAAACAAAAATCTCTAGGAGTGTCCTTACTAAAAGCATCATGTTGCACTCAAGATAATGAATTCAAAACACTGCTGGAACTTCAGTAAATTACTGAGTTTGGAAACATCATCTCAAATCTCTGCACTGGAGATTTAAAGTAGATATTTTTTCTTTGAAAGAATTGAGGGTATGTGATGTGGTTGTTGAAGGAGTCTCTTAGGGCTGGTTTACCTACACCAGGTGGGTGAATGTCCCCACTGCCTGGGGTGGGGATCAGGGCATGGAGAGGATTGTCCTGCTCTGCTCTGCGCTGGGGCAGCCTCACCTTGAGTCCTGAGATTGGGTACAAGGGAAAAAAAAATACCTAAAGCTGTTAGAAAATGATAAAAGGATAGGAGGGGTCTGGAGGAGCCTGTGAAGTACAGCTGAGGGCACTGGGATTGTTCCCTGGAACACACTGAGGGCACTGGGATTGTTCCCTGCAGCACACTGAGGGCACTGGGATTGTTCCCTGGAACACACTGAGGGCACTGGGATTGTTCCCTGCAGCACACTGAGGGCACTGGGATTGTTCCCTGCAGCACACTGAGGGCACTGGGATTGTTCCCTGCAGCACACTGAGGGCACTGGGATCGTTCCCTGCAGCACACTGAGGGCACTGGGATCGTTCCCTGCAGCACACTGAGGGCACTGGGATCGTTCCCTGCAGCACACTGAGGGCACTGGGATTGTTCCCTGCAGCACACTGAGGGCACTGGGATTGTTCCCTGCAGCACACTGAGGGCACTGGGATTGTTCCCTGCAGCACACTGAGGGCACTGGGATTGTTCCCTGCAGCACACTGAGGGCAGAGCTCCCCGGGGCTGCAGCTCCTCCCCAGGGGCAGCTCCGGGCTCTGCTCTGGGACAGGGGCAGCACCCAGGGCAGGGCTGGAGCTGGGCCAGGGCAGGCTCAGGCTGGGGCTCAGGGCAAGGCTCTTCCCCCCGAGGGTGCTGGCACTGCCCAGGCTGCCCAGGGAATGGGCACGGCCCCGAGGCTGCCAGAGCTCCAGGAGCCTTTGGGCAGCGCTGCCAGGGGTGCCAGGGTGGGGCTGGGGGCGCTGGGCAGGGACTGGGGCTGCACTGATGATCCTGTGGGTCCCTCAGCTCAGGAGGTTCTGTGATTCCATGATTCAGATGCCTGCTGTAGTCACTTATGGGTTTCATAGACAGGCAGGCAGGTGAGGTGCTGCTCCCTGTGTAACTGCTCTGTGGATTGCAGGTCCCTGAGAAGAAGCTGAAGCTGGTGATGGCTGATAAGGACCTGTACAAGGCCTGTGCTGTGGAGGTGAAGAGACAGATCTGGCAGGACAACCAGGCTCTCTTTGGGGATGAGGTGTCACCCCTGCTAAAGCAATACATCCTGGAGAAGGAGAACATTCTCTTCAGCAATGATATTTCCTTCTTGCAAAATTTCTTCAGTCCATCTCCCAAAACGAGACGTCAAGGAGAGGTGAGGACGAGGAAACCCTCACAGTGTGCTGGTGAGGGGAATTCATCAGCTGTCACTCATATAATCACAAACCATCACATATCAGGGGCTGTGTGCCCCTGCCCACCTTTGCTGCTGAAGTTGTTCAGCTGGACAAACTCTTTGCAAGAAACACCAGGCTATTTTCTTCTACACATCTTGATGAAAGCAGCAGGAATTATTTTAGTTCTTGTGTAATAAATGGTGAATGTTCTAAGCTGTTTGTGCACTTTAAAAAAAGAAAGGGCAGATTGTTTTCTCTATTGTTCAGTCTGGCTTTAGTACACTTCAGCTGTTCTGAAGGCTGAATATCTCTATCACATCAGTTTGAGCTTGCTGATACGTTAAATTTGCTTTCTTGGGACCTTTTTTAGTGGACATAGCTCAACTGAAGTTGCTTTTTTTAAAAAAAAAAAAGTATGTAGAAAGTTAATTGTAGTAGTTGTGGAAGTTAATTTGCATCCAGAAAAGTTGCTCTTTGAATTAAAATAACTATAAGATAGTATCAAGCTTTAATTTCAGAGAGGGCAGCACATGTGTTGCATGAGGGGTTGTTTTAGGCCTGATTTCAAACGATTTTTCAAAATCATTTGGTGTAAGTGCCCTGGTGCAATTTACTCCAGGTTTGCACTGCAGAGTTGTGCTTTAACCCAGCTAGGCACTCAGCACCACACATCCACTTGGGCACTCTCCCTGAGGGGATGGGGGAGAATCAGAAGGGTAGAAGAAAGAAACTTGTGGGTTGAGACCAAAACATGTTATGGCTGCTGAAGATTTGGTGAATGTCTCTTGAACAAGTGCTCTTGGAAATCTTGGAGTAATCTTGGTTCCTCTTCAGGACCTCATGTCCCTGCAGATGCTTCAGTCGTGGTAAATCCCATAACAAGTGATTGACATTTGTGTGTGTGTAGAATGAGCTCATCCCTCGGGCCTGAGCCCATTTCTGTGCTCTGAGCCCAGGTGGTGCAGAAGCTGACCCAGATGATTGGGAAGAACGTGAAGCTCTATGACATGGTGCTGCAGTTCCTGAGGACGCTGTTCCTGCGCACCAGGAATGTCCATTACTGCACGCTGAGGGCAGAGCTCCTGATGTCTCTGCACGACCTGGAGATCAGTGAGATCTGCACTGTTGACCCCTGTCACAAGGTACCAATCATGTGGAACAGATGAGGGTATTTATGGAGAATTTTCTGGGAAAAGCCCAGAGAAGATGAGTCCTTTCAAACCTAAATGTCATCTTATGTTTCTTGGACCTTCAGGTGAAAACTTCTTCTTGGTTAACCAGCAGTTTGCTTTCATTTCATAACCCATGAACCATTCAAATTCAGGGTACTTTGTCAGTGTTAAAAGCAGTGTCTAGTCTGACATCTATTCTATGCAATATAGATGCTGCAAAAATAATAAACCCCGTCAGCTAGCCCCAAGTTCTTACTCCAGGCTTCCCTCCCAGTTGTGGATATGCTCCATCTGTCAGTAAACTCTGTAACAGTAAATACTTTGGATATTGAATTATTAGAAAGTACTGAAGTATTCAAATACTGGGAAGTGACAGATGTGGTAATGTCACAGCAGGATCTTGTTACTGGCCCCTTGTTCATGGTAGCATCACTCTGCCCTGGAACAAAGCTTCTTCTCTGAAGTAGTTGTTAGGTTTTACATGTATTCTGCTTTAAAAATAGTTCAGTAGTACAGCTCTAAAGCGGGAATACCTCCACTGCCAATATTCCTTTATTTAGAGAGTGGGAGTGCTACTGCAATGGCCAAAATAAACCACATTTTTATTTCTAAGTGATGCTGCTTCTTTCTCAGTCTCCTACTTGTGTAAATCCACAGTTGTGCAGGGCAGTGGTTGATTTAATAAATGCCTGCTTCTTAATTACCAGGGAATACTTTCCCTGGCAGTGGAGAAAGTGACCCCAGGCTAACTGCCCTGGGCATTCCTAACCCCCTGTGGGATGTTGGCCTTTCTGACCTCTGTGCTGTCACCAGTGGTACTCTGTGCCTGCGTGCCTTAATGAAGCATCTCAATTGCTGATATTTTGGGGTCATTCTGAGCCTGTTTTCTCTGACATCATGTATTTTACTGCTGGTTTAATGAGTTCATGAGGCACCCTCCCTTTGGTGGCAGTTCACCTGGTGCCTCGACGCCTGCATTCGGGAGAAGTTCGTGGACAACAAGAGAGCTCGGGAGTTGCAGGGATTCCTGGATGGGGTGAAGAAAGGACAAGAACAAGTGTTGGGGTAAGGCACTTGGGAAACTGAACATGGCTTCCTAGCACTCACAACATCTAGAGGTGCTGTAGGTGTTAATTCTTCCCTAGAGGCAGCAAACCTCCAGCAGCCCCTCTGTGCTGTCATATCCCAAAGATCCCTCAGTGCTGGGGCACAGCCAAGCACATCCTGGTGGCAGAGCTTGCACTGCTTCCCTTGCCACTCTTGAGTCTCCCCTGTGGCCTCATAGAAAATTCAGGAGCCTTTCTTAGGGAGTAAGAATAACTTACTATGAATGACTTGTCTGGCTTTAAACCCAGAGAAAATGGGCTGGTGGTGTTTGTCAGTTAAAGTACTTCATTAGATCCAAATGACACCCTTGCTGTGATCTGATACACTTATGTTTCTGGAAGGTGCCCTCACAGTATTTTATTTAGCTGGTACTTTCAGATTTTGTCCATTAGTATTTTAAACTATTTGAGAATTCACTTTTACCTGTTGTTTTTCAAAAGCCTCTGAGACCTTTCTGTACTCAGCACTCTGGAGATGGTCAGAACCTTCCAGCTCAGAGAGCTGGGGCCACCAGAGATCCACTGCCTGTGGGCTGTCTCCCAGCAGACCTTCAACTGGCTGTGGGAGATTTTGTGCTTGATCTCAGAGCAGAGGACTTTCAGCAATTGTTCTTTGTGCTCTTTCATGTCAAAACCACCATGAATGTTATTTCCTTACAAGGCAGGAGAAAGTTCATCATGTGCACACAGCTGGGTTTGGACCTGTACAATGGGGTTGTTGGCTATGTATGACAAGTGTTTGATTTTTCCTTCTCCTCAGGGACTTATCAATGATCCTGTGTGATCCCTTTGCCATTAACACCTTAGCCTTGAGCACCATAAGGCACCTGCAAGACCTGGTTGGGCAGGACACCTTACCCAGGGTAAGCATTGCAGCTTGTGTACCTAACCTGGACTGTGGTCTTGGCTGACTGACAGCCATCAGGGGAGGAGTGGCACTGTCCAAGTCTCCTTAAGTTCCCAAATGTGGCAGTTGGAACAAGGGAAACATGATTCCTGTCCATTTGCAGCTCCTGCTGCAGAGCTCTGTAAGAGCTGTTTGGACATGGGCATTTTGGAACTCTCCAAGCTGACCATGAATTCTTTGCATGACTCATTCTGCCTGGCAGCCGTGCAAATACAGAACAATATGTAGAATCTGTGCCTCCCTGCTTTGTCCCTTCATGGGTTTGTGTGACAGCAGCACCTTTCTCCTGCCACGGGGAATGCCTTGGGTTTGTTTGCATGGTTCCAGTCTGGTAGCTGAGATAAAACACAGTTCCTGCAAGTGGAGTCTGCAGGAGGTGCTGAAGTGTTAGAGAAAGGCACCCTGGCAGGTATCTCAACATTGGGGGCCACTTGCTGTTTTTATCCCTGAGTTGTTAAATGTTCCTGTTGCATGGAGTAACCTCCTTGTGACGGTTTAAGACTGAAAGTCGATTTGGTTTCAGGACACAATATAAACAAAAAATCCATTGTCATTCTTGCACGCCCTTTCTCCTCCTCTCTTCTGCTGAGATTACTTGGTTTGTATTTTAGTGTAATAATGGGGCTGTACACATTTTCAAAAGATTTTTAAAATATGTGCTCAGATGGCTGCAAATTTCCTGGTGCATTATAAATTTACAACCCCCCACAAACCCTGAGGTGTGGCAGTTATTTGATGTCCGTTTGAGGATCAGTTTTCAATTAACTTGAACTGAATGCCTTTAGCAGTCTTGGACAAAGCTGCTAATCCAGAACAGCTTTGAATATAAACCACTACTTTCAAATAAATATCTCATGTGAAGATCAAAATAGCTGTTTTTCTTCTCCCCTTAAAATTCGAGGAAAGCCCGGATCTGCTGCTGCTCCTTAGGATGCTGTCTTTGGGACAGGGGGCCTGGGACATGATTGACAGCCAAGTCTTCAAGGAACCAAAAATGGTGAGCCCTTTTGATGTTAAGAATTTAACACACTGGAGCAAATTTAGACTTGTTTATTATTTTATTGCATTCCTGATTAAACATTTGTTCTCCAAATGTCTCATCAGATCTTTCTTGATAAAAAACAGTGGTCACAGAGCAGCTGTTCTGGACATTCTATGAGCTTCCATTGCCTGCCTTTTTATTTCCATGGGTGCCTGCTCCTTGCTGTTCTAAAATCAGCCTGTACCTCTGTTAAATACTCCACTGGTTGCTCATTGCTCTCTGATTTTTTCCTGCAGTCCTGTATGCAACTGATGGGTTGTAGAACACATCTTGCATGAGGAAAGCAGGATTTCCAGGACTGGTCTCAAACTCTGGTAGCAGTTTAAAAGCTTTTCATTGATGAGAAAAATGTTTTTTTCCTCCCAACTCTGTTACAGCTGTTTAGTTTAGTGCCTCATTGAACTGTAATCTTTCCATGCTCTGGAAATCCTTTCCCAGTGTTACAGGAATCCCTGGTGTAGCTGAGGGCAGGAGGGCCAACCCTGGTGTTGCACAGGAGGGCTGTTCCTCAGGAGGAATTTGCTGTTTCTCTTCTGAATTGTAAAGCTATATGTTTTATAAATACCTCGGGGCACATTTGAAGTGTCCAAAATGCATCCACTTCTGGCTGCTAGGATGTTGAGTTTCACCCCAGGGAGGGTGTGCATTAACTCTGGCACTGTAGCAGTGAGAGTGACCAGTCATTCTAGAGGTAGAGCTGTGGTTTGTGCTCTCTGTGAACCTGTAAGGGAAAATGCTCAGTGTCTTTCCAAAGGGAGTGACTGAATCAGTCTTTAAAATCTTATTTATTGGTGGTTGTATTACCACAAATAAGCCTGGGCCATGCTGGGAGTCTGTAATTGTTGATATCAGCAGTTCGATGTCATCCTGAACACATCCCATGCCTGCATGGTGCTGGGAAGGGCCTCTCAGAAGAAATGCTACACGATTGTCCAAAGAAAGGGTTTGAGCAGAAATATTTCTGTGGTGAGGTGAAGAAGAGTTTTCCTAATTACCGTGGAACATGTGGAAGTGAATTATTCAGGGATTTTGACTGGAACTGGATGCGAGCTGGTTTTCCTTAGTGCAGGATGAGGCTCCTCACACTGCCTTGCTTTTGTCTCAGCCCTTCAGGACCATTAGGTGGCACAAAGTGACTGATGGTGGCTTTGTTCTCTTCCCTCCCTCCAAGGAAGCCGAGCTGATCACCAGGTTCCTGCCCCTGCTGATGTCCTTCGTGGTGGATGACCACACCTTCACTGTGGATCAGAAGCTGCCCTCGGAGGAGAAGGGACCAATCCCCTACCCCAGCACCATTCCTGAGGCTTTCACCAAGTAGGTGCCTGGCCCCACCCATGGCAGGTCTGGCACCAAAGCAGCAGGAGCCAGCCAGAGCTGGCAGGGAGAACTGCCTCTGCTAAAGGCAAGGCTTCCTGGGATGAGAGTCAGTGTGATTCATCAAATCTGAACTTCCTCTTTAACAAAACAGCTTTCCCTTGTGCTTCCGCGAATAAAATTTATCTGCATAAAGTAGTATTTCCTATAATGACCATTCTCTCATTCAATATGAGAGTATTTGGTGTTTCTGTTCAGCTTCCCAGGCAGTGAAGGCTGAGTTTTGGGGGATATTTGGGTGCAGCTGGATGAGTGCACATGTTGAAGAGCACTATTGGAAATCATAAAGTTGGCATTTTTGATACCCACACTCTTTCTCTGTCAATAACCTGTCACTCCAAAGAGGTCAGAAAGATAATTGAAACCTCTGTGTGCTCTGCTGTGTTCAGATCTTCCACTGATTTTTAGCACAATTCTTGTCTGTGTGCCAGAATCTGGGGTACTGGGTCCTGGTAGTTGTGCCCTCTATCACAGTGTTGATGTTTGACTTCTGGGAGACTAAAACAGTATTAGACGTTTTATAATTTTTGGGTACTTGGGCTTTTACTAAACCCATTTTGAGCAGCACTTTTATCATGACTACATTATAATTGTTCAGTTAAATCCAATTGTGTGCTGAATGTTCAGTTTTTCTGGAGTGAAGATAGGGATGATCCATCTGCTCACTCCCTGAATAGCTGCTCTTCAGTGAGTTTGAGGTTAGCCATTCCTGTACCTGCATGATAACTATCCCAGAAGTACTTTAAACCTCTTAAAAATTTTAAAAATATTAGCTTTGTCGATGACTAAACTTTGCTTGTGCCATCACAGGTTCCTGCAGGAGAACAGAATAGCTTGTGAGATTGGGCTGTACTACGTCCTTCACATCACCAAACAGAGGAACAAGAATGCTTTTCTGCGGCTCCTGCCAGCACTGGGTAGGTTTTTGTCTCATCTTCTGTTCTGTGGTTGTTTGCCTTGTACTGGACACCCAGGAGGCCACTAAACCTGGAGTGAAAGGGATGTCAGAGCCAAGGACATAACATTGGCTCTTCTGGTGCCTTGTGAGTCTTTGCAGAAGTGTTTGGGCTCTGCAGTTTTCTGCTGATGTGAGAGTTTAGGGACAGCAGCTGAGGTCAGTGGATCCTTACATCAAGGGCCCCATTAACAATGAGATGAGTTGAGAACTCTTTGGAATGAATCTGAAAGATAACAGAGCAGGTGCCCCAGTTCTGCTGCTGCCCACAGTGGTGTCAAGTGGCCAGAAGTTGCTGGGAGTTGGGTTTGTGTGGTGAAAAAAACTGGGAACTAAATAGGACTGAACACAGCCTTAATTTTTTCATTAGTATTATCTTGTCCACTGACTCCTCTGGGATGAGTTGCAGGAGAGCTCTGGAGCAATCTGCTCCTAATCTTTTATGTCTGAAAGATCAAAGCCACCTGCCTGGGTTGCCTGTTATCAAGGGAAATGAGAAAAAATGACTGAAAGAAAGTAGGCTTAGATTAGAGATTGGGAAGAAATCCTTCCCTTGGAGGGTGGGCAGCCCTGGCACAGGGTGCCCAGAGCAGCTGGGGCTGCCCCTGGATCCCTGGCAGTGCCCAAGGCCAGGCTGGATGGGGCTGGGAGCAGCCTGGGACAGTGGGAGGGGTCCCTGCCATGGCAGGGGTGTGGGACAGGATGGGCTTTAAGGTTCCCTCCAACCCAAATTGTTCCATGATGAAATCTCACTGCAGGGTTTTCAGCAGGAACAGGAGCTGTGTGGACAGGTTTTGGCACATCCTCTGTCTCTTTCCATGTTTTATAGTTGAGACATTCAGTGACTTGGCCTTCAGTGACATTTTCCTGCATCTGCTCAGTGGTAACCTCACCCTGCTCAGTGATGAGTTTGCACTTGAGGAGTTCTGCACCAGTCTCTTTGATGGCTTCTTCCTCACTGCCTGCTCCAGGTAAAGCAGATTTGTCTCACTGGAGAGAGAGAATGCCTGACAGAGCTTTTACTACTTTGAACAAAAAAAAGTTAGTTCAGTAGTTCACCAAATCCTTCACGGGCAGTGGAAATAATCAGCCTGAGGCTGTTTTCCTTTAAGGAAGAGTGTATATTTTGAGATGAAGTTTTTATCAGCAAAATGGTTATGTCTTGACTGTGAATTACTATCTAAACTGCAATTCATTATCCCTAAATTGGAGTTGCAAAGGATAATATCCTTCAGGCTTTGCAGTGGCTCTGGCTCTGTAGAGTTAACTTCAGTTCCTTGTAGTATCAGCAGCATGCAAAAATCAGTTGTTACCTCTGGACAGTCACTCTGGTTTAGCTGGTGGCCTGCAGACAAGTTCAGCCTCCAGAAAGCTTCCCTAAAAGTGGCTGAAATTACTGCTGGGGCATAGCAGCATGTGCTGCTGCTTCCTCCACACACTCTAAGCTTAAAATCTTCCCTTCCCTCCTCATGGTTGTGCAGGTAATCCACTCCTGTTGAAAAATTCCTTGAATCCTTGAAGGTCCAAGGCACTGTTAGTGCTCACATTGTTAGCCCCTTACAGAAGCTCCAGTTCTCAGGGGTTTTGGAAAATTATAACAAAGTCTGTGGTGGGGTGGATTATTCTGGTGCTGTTTCTGTGGCTTCCTTGTTCCAAGATGGTGTTTGTTTGTCTTGGTTACTCTGCTTTCAAATGGCTCTCACAGGAAGGAGAATGTGCACAGACATGTGCTCAGGCTGCTGCTGCATCTGCATCACAAAGTGGCCCCAGCCAAACTCGAGTCTCTCCAGAAAGCTTTGGAGCCCACCAAGCAGGTAGGAAGGGAAGCAGGAGAGGGGAAACTGATTGCAGATGGAAGCAGCACGTTCCATGTTGAATGGAACACGAGCTCTGCTTTCCAAGTGTTCCAAGCTGTGGCCTAATTTTACCTTGTGGCTTCCTCCTCCTGGGTTGGTTTGTGTTAAACACACAGGGTGAAGGCACACTTGGGGTTCTGCTGGAATGGAGTGTGACTGTCCTGTTTCCCCACCCCTGATTCTCATCCTGCAGAGTGGGGAAGCTGTGAAGGAGCTTTACAACCAACTCAGCGAGAAACTGGAGCTGCGCAAGCCCAGCCCAGCTGAAGTGACTGAGACTCCCTCCATGGAGCTGCCCCTGCCCACCGTGCCCACCCCAGCCTCTCGCTGAGCTGTGGCTGCAGGGCATGCCTGAGGGGACAGGAACTGAGCCTGTGCTGCCTTCTGAGTGCCTGTGCCCATGTGGTGGAAACCAAAACAAAGCCACTGAACTCCTTCAGGAAACCCTGCAGTTCACCCAGCTCGCTGGCTCTTGCTGGTTAGAAAACTGTATGCAGTGCATTGCAAGGTTTACTTCTTTTAAAGATAGCTGAGTGTCTTCTTGTAGATCCACTTAAAATCTGAACTGTACATTTGAAAAAAAAAAAAAAAAGAAAATGCATATTTTTAAGCTAGGCATCCTGTGTTTTTGAACTCTGCTCAGTGAATGTGGAGCCCCAGTGTGGCTGAACAGGTGGTGTGGACTCCTGAGGAGGATCATGGCTTCCTCTGGCCTTGGTCTGCCCCTGGAGAAGATGCTCAAGAGGAGGAAGAGTCAGAGGAGAAGAGCTCCACTGAAACCAATTCCTGTTTGAGGTTCCAGCTCTTGTGGCACATGGTAAGAAGTGCTGCATTATCAGAGGTGTCCACTGCTGCCGGCAGCCTGAGCAGCAGTCAACAGCCTCTTCTCAGATGGGCTTTCACAAACAGAGCCAGAAATTGGCCCAGTCTCTTCCCCTTTCCTCCCAACTTTCTCCAAAGGAGTAGCTTGAAGTGAGTCCTGGAGCCAGTTACAAAGAGCAGGATTGTGATGTTCCTCAGTAGCAGTAAGACTAGAGTGTAGTTGGAGTGAGATTCAGATTTTTAAAAAATAGAATCATAGAAGTTACCTGGATTGGAAGAGACATTTCAGATCATTCAGTACCACCCCTGCCATGGCAGGGTCCCCTCCCGCTGTCCCAGGCTGCTCCCAGCCCCATCCAGCCTGGCCTTGGGCACTGTCAGGGATCCAGGGGCAACCCCAGCTTCTCTGGGCACCCTGTGCCAGGGCTGCCCACCCTCACATGCAATGTTTCCTTCCCAATATCTAATCTAAGCCATTCCCTGTGTCTTCTCACTTCAGGCCCTTGTAAAGAGCCTCTCCATCTTCCTGGAAGGCTCCCTTCAGGCCCTGGAGGGCTTCAGTTGGGTCACCCAAAGCTTCTCCAGGCTGGCAGGGCTGTTCTTCATGGCTCACTTGTGTCACTGTTCCTGTTCTGCTTTTGCTGCTGCCTCAGCTGCAGTGCAGGGGCCTCTTCAGTGCCCAGCCACCCTCTGTGGGAGGAACCTTGTCCTGGTGTCCATCCTAAACCTCCTTTCTTTTTTTTCCCCCCATCTTGTTTCCTGGGACTTGAGCACTCTGAGTGCCAAGTCATGCTCAGGAGACTCTTCTGTTTCCTGAAGCTGTGTCCAAAAAACCAAACACAGTAGTTAAGTAGAGGTGGAACTCCCTTCCCAGAGCTGCTTCCTCCCCCTCTGTGTGGTTTTCTTCCTCCTGAGCTCAGAAATGCTGTGTGAGGGCAGTGACTCCCCTCCCTTCATCACCTTGGTGCTTTGTTTTTTCTTTGGTGCAGGAACTCGTGTCTTATGGGGGAACAGGAAGGGTGGGATGTGTTTGTGTTTGACTCAGGTGCACTGTCCTGTAGCCTACATTTCCTTTGTTCCTCCTTTTGTCTCCACTGCAGCTCCTGGGGTTAGGATTGCCTTTGGGAGCCTCTCAGCAGTTCTGACACTGGATTTGTTGGAAACAGGACTTGGGTGGAACAACTGGGTCTTTCCTGCAAAGTTTTGGTTTTAAACTGTCCTGGTATCTTAGACAAAATAACATCCCACACTGCTTCCAAAACTTGGCCAGGAAGCTGCTCAGGCCATGCTCTGCTCAGACTTGGAGGTTATTTTAGGATTGTTTTGGGGATTCTGGTGGTCACTTGAGGTTCCCCTTATCCTAAGGCTAACATGGTGCTCTCCTGTAGCAGGAATTTGTAATCTGGGATGATTATTTTCTTACTGCTTTGTACCAAGGTCTGTACCTGCAGAACTGTCACACACAATGGTGATTTTTCACAGTTTTTTACATCCATGAAGAAACTGAATCCCAGAATATGAACTGGCCAGTCCCAGTGCTGGTGGCAAGTTTGGCTGAGGAGGGCAGAACTGGGCAGCTGAGAAAGAGTGGCTGCCAGTCCATGCTCTCGTGGCCTGGTGCTGTTCAGGAGTGTGAACAGAGACACAATTTCCAGAAAACAATTTTAGTAATGAACATCTATGTTTTGAGAAAGGTTTCACTCCTGTGCCAGGAATTACACAGACTCCTGTTGTGCAGGTAAACCTCTGCATGGCAGGAGCTGAGCTGGCTGCACTGGGGTGCAGGGTCTGGGATTCCAGGGATCCAGGGGATGTGGTGTGCAGGGTGCTGGGTGCCAGGGAGCCAGGGGTGTGGGGTGCAAGGTGCTGGATGTGCAGAGTCTGGGATTCCAGGGATCTGAGGGTGTGGGGTCTGGGATTCCAGGGATATGGGCTGCCAGGGATATGGGGTGCAGAGTGCTGCATCTGCAAGGTCTGGGATTCCAGGGATCAGGGATATGGGGTGCAGGTGCTGGATGTGCAGGGTCTGGAGGGTCAGAGATCTGAGGGTGTGGGGTGCAGGGCCTGGAATACCAGGGATCTGGGCTGCCAGGGCTCCAGGGGTGTGGGGTGCAGGGTGCTGGATGTGCAGTGTCTGGGATTCCAGAGATAAAGGGATGCAGGTGCTGGATGTGCAGGGTCTGGGATTCCAGGGGTCCGTGTTCCAGGGGCCTGTGGGGTGCAGGGTGCAGCCCAGTGGCTTTTCCCTGTGCCGAGCCCAGGACACCCCTTGGTTCTGCCCTGCGGTTCCCACTCAGGGATTCTCTCCCTCCAGCTGCTGTTGCACGGGCGGGTGCCGGCACAGCTCCGGGGGTGGTCCCTCCGGCTGGAAAAGGGATTTTTTTGGCAGTCTTTCAGCACAGAGCCCCGGCGGGGCCGCAGGGAGCGCAGGCACTGCTGTGGGTGTGCACTAGAGGGTGGTGCAGCCCTGCTGCCCTGGAATCCTCCGCACCGCACACCGGGAGCTGGAAGTTCGTCTACGACAGAGCCGCGATCCCTGTGACACCAACAAACCGTGCGTTCTCTCCAAACCCGCCGAGCCTGACTGCGAAGAGAATTTTTACAAGTAATTCAAGTCTGGGGGTTTTCCTGAGGGACCAGAGGAATTCAGAGCCCAGTGAGGCTCTTCAGCTGGGCTATGAATTACAGGATAACGAGAGGTGGGGACTGGATGAGTGAAGCCATCGTCAGGCATCCTCACACTTCTGAATGCTCCAAAGCATCTGCTCCTCGGCAGAGCACCCTGTGCTTGATGCTGTGGGCACTGAACCCACTGGAAAATGATTGGGAACAGTGAATGGGATGTGGTGCAGGTGGCTGGAGGGAAGCTGGACATTGAAAGGAGTGTGTGATAAAGGCTGGAGCAGATGCTGCACAGTAGGAAACTGGGTTCTCTCTGTCCAAGAGACTTTTCTAGAAGGCAGAGCTGCTGCAAGATTCAGGCCTCACAGTCGCCTTTAGCTTAATCCTGGTGAGTTGTGCATGGTGAGGAATTTGGTTTGTGACTTCCCCTGTAAAAGAGGATGATCCCCTTATCCAGGTCCTTGGGATGAATGTCTGTCTTCAACTTTGGAAGAGTTGCATCTAGCCTAGAAAATGAAGTGTCATGAAAAATCTTATTAATTCCTGTCCTGGTTTCAGCAGGGAGAGATAAACTTTTTTCTTAGTTATTTAATTACTTTTTCAGTATAATTCAGCCATTTGAGGGTGGAGAACACCCCTGATTTTGCCTGTGGGTGCATTAAAATTGTTTCTCTCTGCTCTAAGTGCTATTTGAGCTCTCCTCAGGCTGGGGCTGTCTCAGGAGGTGTGTCTGGAGGTACCAGCAGCAGGGCTGTGTGGGGCAGGGCTGTGCCACAGCCTGGACCTGGGTGCTCTGAGTCTCCCCAGAGGCAGAGGCAGAGCACACAGGGCTATCTCCAGCCCTCCTTCCAGTTTTGGTGGGTGACACACAGGTGCTGCTCTAGGTTCCCTTTTGCACAGCAGTGAGGAGCTCTCCTGGCACACAAGTGCCTCTGTTCCTCCAGCTGTGCCCATGGATAGGAGTCTTGATGGAGCAGCTTTGCAGGAAGAAGTATTTTGGCACTTTCTGTATCTGCAGCTCTGGTCGATCCTGCTGTGACCTCTCTGCTCTCTCCCCTTACCTTTCTCGCCTTAATTTCCCCTCCAGGCTCTTTTGTTAGCAAGGATTGAGCTCCTCCCTCGTGGCTCTGAACCCCAGGCATGCTCTGGCTGTCCTTGCCAGCACTGCCCTTCCACCAGGGCCAGGCTCAGCTTTAAAAACAAGGGGCAAATCAGCACCTCAGAGCTTCAGGTGGGTGTAAAACATGGCTTGAGGGCAGCTCCACCCAGGGTCACTCAGTGCTGAGGACACTTCAGGCAGGGTTGCTGCTCCACAGTTGCTCCAATTCATGGACATCCTCTGCATTCCCTGCTCTTTCCCAAGACCCTTCCCTGCTTTTGCCCTCTGTGGTGCAAAGAGGAACATCAGCAAATTGAGGAGAATCCAGCAGCACGTGGAGCCCACACTAAAGATAACGAGGTCAGTGCAGCTGGGAGAACTTCACCAAAGCAGCTGAACCACCTGTGTGGGTGGATTTCAGCCTGCTGGACCTGCCAGGGGAGTCTGAGGAGAAGGACAAGGCTGAACAACTGGAGGCAGTGAAACCTGCTTCCTTTTCTAGCAAAACAATTGCACAAGGGGCAAAGGTGTCTCAGCTGGGCTGACAGAGCTGCCTTGGGCTGAGTCTGTGCTCTGCTTCTCCTCATCAGCAGGGTCTGTGCCCGGGGAAGGGGAAAACCATCCTGGGAGATCACAGCCTCCCATCTGCCTGTGTTGGAGACAGCAGCCCAGGAGGGAGAATCGGGGTCTGGCCTTCTTCACCAGCTCCTGTGTCATTGCACAGCAGGGAAGTGAGAAAGAATCAGCAGGGTTGGGGTTGGAAGGGACCTTAAATTCCATCCCAGCCATCCCACCCCCTGCCATGGCAGGGACCCCTCCCACTATCCCAGGGTGCTCCCATCCCCATCCAACCTGGTCTTGGACACTTCCAAGGATCCAGGGGCAGCCACAGCTGCTCTGGGCACCCTGTGCCAGGCCCCCCCACCCTCCCAGGAAAGGATTTCTTCCCAATATCTAATCTAAACCTACTCTCCTTCAGTCTGAAGCCTCCCCACCCTCAGATATTCCTGTGGTAATTCCTGTAACCAGCCTTCCAGCTTGAGCCAGAATAAACTGTGCTGGTTCTTGTGCCATTTTCATAAAAAAGCAGTCCAGGACTCAAGAGACAATTGTTATTGTCGTTTTAATATTAATTTTTTTCCCTCAGGCTGGCATCAATTTGCTATGCCAAAGCTGAGTTGCCTGATGAGGGTTAACAGAATAAAGAAGTGGTGAAATGTGTACAAAATCCCGGTAATGAATCACCAATCTGATACAAAGCAACCCAATGATTTGGAATGCAGTTTCACATTACCTCTTTTTCAGGCACAGTTGTAGGCAGAAGCAAGTAAATACCCTCAGAAGAAATGTGTCTCATAGCATCTGGTCTTTCTTTTGTTAATTACTGACTCATATGAGCCTGTGGAAGGAGCTGAAAGATTCTACAATGCCCCTTGTTCTTTTTGACTCTGAAACTCCATTTTCCTGTCTGCTCTGAAGGCTGAGAGCTGCTCTGGTAGTTTGTGTCCACTCTCCTCTCTGTTTCCAGATGAAGAGGAAGGGAGCCCTGGTGTGCTGAGAGAGGAAAGAGAGGGCTGGGGCTGCAGTGGTTTATTCCCCTGAGCTCACACATTGATCAAGGTGTCATCAGTGACTTGTGAAATGAAGCCTGGGTAGCAACAACAACAAAACATCTGGTCCAGTGGGTCACAGCCAGGTTTGGTCACAGCCAGGTTTGGTCACAGCCCATGCTCTCCAAACCAGCACCGTGGTCTCTGCTCAATCTCCACTGAATAATCAGATAATTGCAGAGGGATTTTTACAGGTGGTTCCTTGAAGGGCAGCCAAAGGGAAAGGAATCTGTTTTCCATCTCATCTACACCAGCAGGACGATATTCATGGGCTTTGGCTGTGGAAATGCAGGAAACAGCCCTGCAACCAACAGGGCCCTGCTTGGGGCATTAGGAGACACCAGGAGCTCCAGCCCACCTTGGCCAGTGCTGTGTCTAAGCAGAGGGACTTGCACTTGCAGGTGTTTGTGGCCTGACTCTGGGAGGGTCACTGCACCTCTTGGATGCCACAGGAACTTTGGACCATGACCTCGTGGCCTCTTGCAAGAGCTGCTTGTCCTGGTGTTTCAGTTTGAACTGTGTGTGGGATGATGGAGGTTTCCAGAACTTGTCTACCCTGGTAGCTAGAGGGATCCTGCAGCCTTTGGGCCCCAAAAGGGAAATGCAGATTGCTGTCTTTGCAGTGGAACTTCTAAAAAGCCAAAAATTGCAGCAAGGTTTGGCTCAGCCCTGATTTGCTGTAACAAAACAGTTGCTGCCTTTTTGTGATGCACCTTGGGGAAGTTCTGGGTCGATGGTGAGCCTTAGGAAGGTGGGTTTTCCTGTTTGGTAGTCAGTCACACCACATTCCAAGGGGCAGAATGGGATGATGGATGCTTCCCAGGAGCCTGAAGGAAGGTGATTGTTGGTGTTGCAGGGTGCCCTTGGGGCTGCAGTGAATATAAATATTAACTGGCACCTACCACCTTTGTTTCTTAAAATCTCTTTAGGAGTAAAGAGGCTTAGAAAATAGGCCCTGGGGAGCAGATAGTCCTGTTCCTCAGGGCCTTTGTTCCAACAGTGCACAGTCCAAACAGTGGGAATGCTGCAGGAGTCAGGCTTGCAAGGAGTGAAGCGCTGGTGACTACTCAATTAGTCTGGGTTTTAATTCCAGCCCAATCAGCTGGACTGAGCCTTGGACAAAGAGGCTTGTCCTCATGTCCACCCTGGTTTTACAAAGGGATTTCAAACCTGCCCTTGCTGCTGCTTAGGAATGAGATGTTGTCATTGCTCAGGAGCTCAGCTCTGTCCCTGCTGTGTTTGCTTCAGGTTTCTCCTCTGCTTGGGTTTGTGCCCTACCAAGACTGGGGCAGACTGCTTTGTCTCCCAAAGTTTGCTTTTCATTCCCTTCTCTTCAAAGCCTGCCTGAGTTCCAGGCTCTCTGACACCACCCCAGGTCCTGCTTCCCTCTCACTTCAGGCGGGGGAGCTTTTCTCCCTTCCCACAGCCTCCCCCCAGGTTCCACCCACTTGCCATTTCAGGGGGGCTGTCTGGAAGCAGCAGCAGGGACAGGCTGTCCCTGAGGAGTGCTGGCTCTTCATTAAAGCCATTTGCTGAGCTGTGGAGAACTGGAGGAGCAGATCCAGGCTCTGGCCTGCAGGTGAGCTCTGTATGGTGCCTGTGTTTTGTGATGATGTTGTATACACATTTTGTTGGCTTATTGCTGGGTACTGATGATTATCAAACAGGGCAACAGCCCAGCTGTTAATTGCTCCCAGCTCTTAGGAATCCACAGTAGTTGGCAGACTGCTGCTGGGCTCTGCTGGGAGTGACTGGACACAGGAAGGATCCTCACAGGTGCTTCTGCTCCAACCAGACTTCAGGAGAACACCGAGGCTGTGCCCTTGGGCTGAAGTTGTGGAATCACAGAATCCCAGACTGGTTTGGGTTAAAATGGACCTTAAAACTCATCCAGTGCCACCCCTGCCATGGCAGGGACATCTTCCACTGTCCCAGGCTGCTCCCAGCCCCATCCAGCCTGGCCTGGGGCACTGCCAGGGATCCAGGGGCAGCCCCAGCTGCTCTGGGCACCCTGTGCCTCCCAGGGAACAATTCCTTCCCAATATCTCATCTAAATCTACCTGCAGGCCGAGGGCACAGGGGAAGCACTAACATGCCAGGGATCCCCACTGCTGTCAGGGGGTTCCTCTACCCCCTGTACCCCATGGCCACCACAGGGGTCCCTCAGCAGCAGTGCCAGCTCCCACCCTGCCTTCCCAAACTGGGCTTTAATCACTCCAAAATCTAAATATTTTTGACTCATTTGTCAAATAACTTACTGCTCGTGACTAGTGGCAGTTTGGGAATCAGCTGCCATGCTCTCAGCTCATGAATTGTTTGGATTTTCTACCTTATGTATTATTAAATATTATTTTTGGTCAGATGTTGGAGCATCTCCTGCAGACCTGAGTTGTTGTGAGTTATTCTGCTGCTCCTACCCTGGTAACGTCTCTCCCTGTGGGAAAAGCTTCTCTCTCCTGGAACAAAGGAGTCACGTTGGGTTTACTCATCAAAAATTGCATATGGATAAAATATCAGTGTTGTCCTGGCTCTCCAATGCCTCCCCAGGTCTGACTCGTTCCATACATCAGAACCCATCACCCACAGCCTGGCAACTCTCCCCGTTGCCATGGCAACAGCTCTACTATCCTTTCATGGCGAACCTCAAATATTCCCATTTTCAGAGCTGCTAGAACACCTCCAGTCCTGGCTGGTTTCATTCACTTGCTCACTCCCCTCCACGAGCTCTTCTCCTCCCGATTTTGAGTTACTCAGCACTTCTGGGCTCCTCCTGAGTTGGCTGAGGCAAAGTCACACAGCACTTGGAGGTGCATGTTTGTCTGGGGCAACGATGCTGCCCTTGGCTTTATTTCATGTGCAGATCTATCATGGAATTAGCACTCCCTACTGTCTGTTAAATTGGTACTTAATAGAAAATTATTAAAGCCCTGGCTACTGCACCCTTGTCTGCACTTACACACCAAAGGGTGAAAGTTTCTGAGGAACTCTGACCTCAGGTGGGTGAGGTGAGCTGGGTTAGGTGGGCAGCAGCTTCCCCGTGGTGAGTTCATGGTGGGAGGCTTGTCATGTGTTTGCCACACCTGAACTGCACTGGCCAGCATGTGGAGCCCCAAGCCCAGCTCTCCCTGTCTGTGTAGGAGCTGTGGGATGGAGGATCCTGGGGGTCCCTGGGTTTGCCCCTCCTCTGGGCCCCCTTTTCTGCAGCTGGCACAGCTCCAACTAGATTCTGGATAACCATAAATAGTTATTGAGGGCTTATTATTTCATTTACAGAAATATCACACTGGTTTTAAAAACAATTCATGGAGAGGCTTTTTTTTTTTTTTTTTTTTTTCATACAAGTGTCAGAGCAAGACACTTTGTGCTTTTGTCCTGCTAGAAATTCCAGGCACAAGTATTGCATTGTGTCCATGCAGGAAAAAAGGGAGAGGCTGAGGGCATCTCAGGGTGTTCAGATCCTGGCACAGGGTGCCCAGAGCAGCTGTGGCTGCCCCCCATCCCTGGAAGTGTCCAAGACCAGGTTGGACATTAAGGCTTGGAGCCGCCTGGGTCAGTGGGAGGTGTCCCTGCCATGGCAGGGGTGGCACTGGATGAGTTTTAAGGTCCCCTCTAACCCAAACCAGGCTGGGATTCTGTGATCTGGTGGCACAACCAGGTCTCAGCTAGATCCTCCACTCTAAGCAGGTTGAGGGGCTGGGAGAGCAGCTGTGGTTTGGGAAGCCTGGATGCTGTGGCCACAGCTTTCCTGCACATCAGGAGCCTGTCAGAGCCTCACACGGGGAAAACAGCAGCTGAAGGTTCAGGTAAAGGATAATAGCGAGGAAAACGAATTAAGAGAGAGAGAAAACAGCACGAGAAAAAAAATCTCAGCTGCAAAATACTCAGTGACACTCCTAAACAAGATTGGCTCGGTGCAGCCCCAAATCCTGAGGCACTGGGAAGAGCCAGCTCGGAGAATCCCCCAGTCACTGTCGGGGTGTTTGATCTATTCCTGGCAGCCAGCCAGTGCTCTCAGACCGTGCCGGTGCTCAGGCACGGCAGCCAGCTCCCCCTCCACCCCCGAGAGGGGCTGCTGCTGCTGCTGCCGCCCCGGCTGCTGCTGCCGCCACCCCGGGCTCTGGAGCCCCAAGGATGTGACCCAGCCCGCGGCCGGGGCTGTTCGTGCTGCTCCAGGCGATCCGGGCTCTGATCCCCCCGGGGATTTCTGCAGCGCTCCCTCGCCCTGCACAGAGCCCAGCCCGCTCTCCAGCCGCAGCCTCCCACCCTCCGGAGCCCTGCCCGCAGCCGCGGCTCCCCGCCTGCCTCCGAGCAAATGTCACCTGTGCCCAATGAAGCAGACCCCGAGGTGCCCCGAATGGATCCCAGGATTCTCATCTTCCTCCTCTATGTGATGATCCTGCACGAGCTGGTGAGCGGCTGGATGGAGTACCAGAAGCAGATGGCCAAGCCAAAGAAGCAGGCGGGTCCGGTGTGGTCCTCCAGGTGAGTCGCTGCCTCTTCTGTTCCCAAAGGGGCACAGCTCGGGGATGTTGGGATGGGGAGGATTGTTTTTGTGTGCATCCACCGGTCCTTATAGATGTGTCTGTCTGTCTCATCTGCTGGGCATTAATGCACTGAGGGGGGATTAAGGACTGGTAATCCTTTGAGCCTGCATTGTCTGAGCATCCCGTGCATTTGACACACTTGTAGATAAACACGCCTGTCATTTGCCTGGGGCTTTTTCTGGGTGTTTTTTTTTTTTTTTTTTTTTTTTTTTTTTTTTTTTTGTTGTTTTGTTGTTTTTTTTTTCCTGTGGAAATGTGCTGTAACTCAGCATATTTGCTGTGACTCAGGTTCCAAATCACCAGACCTGGAAGAGAAAAATGTGGGTAGCACAAGGAGCTACGCTTCATGCATGATATTCATCAATGAGGCACAAACCTCCAGAGACTGCTTGCAATCCGAGTATTTCATGTTAAATCACTACTGTGCATGTCACTATCTCTCCGTCTCCTCCCATTCCCTGGGCTGTGCCCACTACACCAATCCCTTGTTTTCTGCCCAACGAAAAAAAATGAGCTGGAGAAATAAGGGCAATTAATGAAAAATGCTGCATACCTTTAAAATTCAGATCTGTTCCTGCAAACATTGTCTATGTGTTGTTCACATGTATCAGTGTTTGGGGTCATGGTCAGCTTCATGGGGGTCTTATCAGGAAGAATATCTGGATGTCAGATATTCCTTATCTTCCATCAGCCCCGTGGTTAGGGAATCACCCCCCAAAATTTACCTCCTGCCAGATCTCAGGCCATGGCACACCAACCCCTCAGAGCTTTGGACCTAAAAATGTGCCCATGACCCAGTTTGCTCCAGGTCTGGCTCCTGCAGCTTGAGTGCACAGAGCTCTCAGCTCAGTCCTTATCCTAATCCTATGAGGTGCATCATTCCCAGCCACAATTCCAGCCCTGCTGTGCCTGGTGCTGCACAAACACTCCCGGAGGTGTCTCCATCACTAAACCCCCTCAGAGAAAGCCATGGTGTGAGGAGGCACCCATGGCTTGCAGGAAATCAGCAGCTCCCAGCCCCTTGATCCACAGCTCAGGAATACATCCCCTGCTGGATTTCCAGACCAGCAGAGCTCAGCTGCACCTTGGGCAAGTGAAATGATCAGTGCTGGGAATGCTGCCATGGGTGGAGACAGCACAGAAATAGCTTGAAAGGGATGGGGCTGGCTGGGTTCTCATCGAGGTCAGAGGCAGATTTCCTCGCTGTCTCCAAGGCAGAGTGCAGGGAGGAATTGGGACACAACTTGCACTGAGCTCTGATGCCAAAGAGAAATCCTAAGGGAGTTATTTCTTATTGGGAGCCACCAAACAACTTGTACCAAGCAGCAAGAATAATGTTGCAAGGCTGGGATTTTTTAATTCTAGGTACCCCATCAAAACCAAAAATCCCCAAGAGCTGCTGCCTCACCCAGCCTTATTTTGGGATGTGGGACCAAGCTGGATGATCTGTGCAGGGCTCCACATCCTGGAGGCATCCCAGCCCTCTCCATCCGAGCTGTGAGCTGTGACAGCCCTGCTGACACAGCCCTGCTCCTGCTGCTCCTCCTGCTGCCCCCAGCTTGGGACAGCGGAGCCACCAGGTCTGTGTGGAACACCTGGATAACTCACAGGTTGCATCATAAACAGGTGAAGCTGTGGCCCAGAGAACTGGAGAATTACAGGACAAACTGAAGTCCACTAAAAGTGGAATTAAGATTGTCCCACGTGCACTCACCGTTTCTGCTGTAGCCTGGGCTCACTCACCCCTGCTACAATAATGCTGAGGTGTTCTTGACTGATGAGCCCACAAGGTTTCCAGTGCCCAGAGAGCACAGCTGGAGCCAGATGTGCATCTTTAAGTTTGGTCCTGGGCTTGGAAAGTGCCCAGAAACAGCTGCAGCATATGTAGCCTGGTTGTCCATGGAGTTCAAGCTGTGGCTCAGCAGTGGGAAGAAGCTGCCTCAAGCCTTGCACTGGGCCAGGACCAGCCCAGCCCCTGCTCCAGGGAGCTGGGGACAGGGAGCTGGGGCACCCAGCCAGCCCAGCCCTGGTGGCAGTGGCTGGGGCCACCTCCAGCCAGGAGGAGTGACAGCGAGGGGCTGCTGTGATCCGGGACTCGAGGGTTATAGGAGTTTAGGAAGGACTTCCTAAAGAAAAGACACTGCCGAGGCAGCCACCCAAACCCTTCCTGTGAGAGCTCAGCCCTGAGGGAAGAGCAAGGCAGAGCTCCTTGGACCAGCTGGATGTGAGGGCTCTGCTTCCCAGCACAGCCTGGAGCTGGGCCAGTGCTGGGGGTGAGGCTCCATCTGCCCCTGGGCCTGAGCGCCACCTCCCCAGCCTGGTAGAGGTAATTAACGTGAAAACCAATTAGGAAATTCAGTTATAAAGCACCAGTGTTCCAGTTTTCAGTTATAAAGTTCCAGTGAGCTAATTAGGAATTTGGACAGAAGGGTGCTCTCCCTCTACTGTAGCCGCAGCCCAGGCAGATTTCAGGGCTCTTCCTCCTTTTGTGGCTGTTCAATAGTAACAGGCTCTGTTGTGAGGCAGCTTTTTCTCACATTCACAGCTTCTCCCCGGCTGCGTCTCCTCCGCTCTGGAGTGGCTGGCGCTCCCCGCCCCTGCTCCATTCACCGCTCCCTGCGCTCCCTGCGCTCCCTGCGCTCCCTGCTCCCCTCCGGGGTGTGGGCAGGGGGAGCCCCTCACGGAGCTTGGGAGGCACCATAAAGACCATTTCACCCACGCCACTGGGTCACTGTCCCAGGCTGTTCCAGCCCCAGTGTCCAGCCTGCCTGGGCACTGCCAGGGATCCAGGGGCAGCCCCAGCTGCTCTGGGCACCCTGTGCCAGGGCTGCCCACCCTGCCAGGGAACAATCCCTGCCCAGTATCCCACCCAGCCCTGCCCTCTGGCACTGGGAGCCATTCCCTGTGTGCTGTCCCTCCAGCCCTTGTCCCCAGTCCCTCTCCTGGAGACCCTTTGGGCCCTGCCAGGGGCTCTGAGCTCTCCCTGGAGCCTTCTCCTCTCCAGGTGAGCACTCCCAGCTCTGTCAGCCTGGCTCCAGCCCTGGGAGCAGCTCCATGGCCTCCCTGGACAATGGTTATTGATGAAGCCACTGGGGATCACAGGACAAGGGACTGAGCAGGGTCTAGAAAGAGGAGAGATCTCTGATCACAGAGATCACCAGGGACAGCCCTTTGTGCAGGAATTGGGAGGGGCTGTGCTTCACCCCGTGTGAATGTCACCCCAGAGAATGTCACCCCAAATTCCTGCAGACACTGCTGTGCCCACATCACCCTCTGCACTGGCAGCACAAGGTGCACACCTGCTGTGCCAGTCTTTTGCCAGCTTTGCAAATCTAGATGTGAAAATGGGGAATGAAGGTGTTAGCCAGGAGGGAGGGAAGAAAAGCCTGGACACAGTGCCCAGGGGGAGGAGAAACGCCCAGGGCAAGTGGGTCTGAGTGTTCAGTTATCCCAGAGGAGCTGCAGGTGAGCATAATCCCACTGCTCCTGCAGCTGAGTCAGCTCTGTGACACTGTCCTGGGCATCTCTGCATGTGGTGTGGTGAATTGTGCTGTGCTTGCTTCATGGAATATTGGTTCACCCCGAGGATCACCCCCTGAAAGAACCCAGGGTGGCAAAAAATCCCAAAGAAGTGCCAAGAGTGCACATGGTTGGGTTTAGAGGTTTTAAGGCAAACTGCTCAAAGCTACTGGAGGTTTTGAAGGGGGTTGGTTTCAGTGACCCTCCCCTGGCCAGAGGGGACGGTCCTGGGGGTTCTGATTATGGGTTTATGGGGTTTGTGGGGTTTATGGGTCTCTGTTTAGGGGCTTCTGAGCTGCACCTGGAGCTTAGCAGCTCTTTCCCAGACCTCCAGTAGCCGGGGCAGGGGAGGTTCCCATCACCCACAGGAGAGGCTCAGCCCTGATTGTCTGCCCACCCTGAGCACCAGGGGCTGTGCAGGATCCCACACCTCATCCCTTGGCAACAGTGGTGGTGAGCCAAAATTCCCCGGCCTTTTGGGAGCCTCCCCTGTGGTGTGGGGATGTGCCCCAGCCCTGTCCCACACCAGTAACGATGTCTTGCTTTGTTCCTCCGCAGCAGCACCAGCAGATCTGCCCCCTCCAGCTTCTCCAGGCCCCTGGTGCACTCCGTGCGCAGGGAGAGGAGCCGGGACTGGAGGAAACCGGGCAGGATCATCCGGAAAGCCTGAGCAGGGATCTGCTGGGAGCGTGGGGACACTGCTGGCCAGAGGCAGCCACCCCTCCGGGTCTGCAGCCCTCACACCCTGAGAACATCCTCCAGGGATCAGCGTCCTGCAGCTTTCCAGGCTGAGAGGGAACGAGCCCCTTCCTCCTGGGAATTCATCCCTGCCCGGGGAGAGCCGCCAGGGAGCAGTGGGAGAGCCCGAGTTGGGACGAGGCTTTTGCCACCCAACACCATGAAGTGACTTTTCTTTCTCCTTCCCCAAGGGCTGAGTGGATGGAGAGAAGATTTCCCAGGGGAAAAATGGAATTTGCTCCTGCATGGGCAGCGCTGGGAAGGCTCCCAGTGGTTTCAGGCTCCTCTCTTCCCGCTCCAGCACTGCGTGGCCACTCAGCAGCATTTCCCAAAGCGAGTGGAAATCCTTCAGTGTCCAACTTGTCAGCACTCCCAGGAGGAGCTGCCTCCCCCGGGACACCCAGAAGTCACAGCACTTTGGGAATGCTGGCTCCCTGTTAAGTCTCATGCACTAAGAGCCTGCCAATTTTTTTCTGCTTTTCCTCACCTTTGTTAAATGAGTTGCTCCAGGGAAGAGGAGGGAAAAAGCCCTGAACCAATGACTCAGAGTTATGTCACCAAATGCAATTTACTGCAATGGCCTTGTAATTAGCATTTTTGGAGCTTTCCCAGCAGCTGAAGCAAATAAATGTAAGAGCCACTTTCTAATGATTAGATAGGTGGGGAAGGAATACAATCGTGCTCTTTTCGACTCTGCTGTTTAGGCATAAAATCAGATTTTAGAGGCAAAAGTCAGTTGTGCATCCCACAGCCCACAGAGCTGTCGTGGGCAGGAGGGGAACTGTGGAGCACGGGAGGGATTCTGACACTGGGCTCTAACAGCAGCTGCCCATGGCAAAACTGCTCCTTATTTGCTGAACATAATGTTTGGCTCAAACACAGCCTGTTTTCCTCGTTGCCAACCATTTGTGAGCCTGACTCAGGCTCCCAGACACATTATCCAGAAGCAGATAGGAAGGGGAATTGGAATAGATTATGCATTCATTATCCAGAAGTAGCCACCAGATACATTTGCACATTTGTCTGCTGCTCAGTTGTTTGCAAGTCGTTCCTGGTGGTTGATGCTGTGTTTGTTCAGTCACCCCGGGCTGGATGTTCCCAGTCCTCTCTCCCAGGCAGGCTGGATCAGTGAGTTGGATGTAAATCTCTGCTTTCTCCTAGAGGAGATGAAGTTTCTACGTTGAAGTTCATGCCTTGTGCTGAGGTGGTTTTGAAAAAGGAGGCAGAAGTAGCTGTTAACAGTTTCTGCACATTTCAGAGCATAAACTCTGTGAAATTGTGCCCCAGCTCTGGGACACTGGGGCTGCTCCCTTGTCCTGATCCATGCTGGTTCCAGTGACAGCCACAGATGGAGATGTCAGGAGGAACATTCAGGAACTGCTGGGGGAGTTTGCTTCCCTGGAGTTGAGTTTGTTTGGGGGATGTTCTCCCCACTCTTCTGCCAGAGCCTGAGTGAGTTTGGGAGCTCTGCCTGCGGAAGAAGGGTTTGAATTACCTCCTGCAGTGGGGCAGGGCAGGGCTGGCCCAGGGACCACGCTGGGCTCCCAGCCTCAGCAGGACAGACAGACTGAGCAGGGACAGACATTTAAGGAAGAGTGAAGGGCCAGGACTGCCTTGCCCTGATGATCACATGCTGGATTTATCCCTGTAAATACAACATTGTTTACTCACAATAAACTCTTTTACATACATAAAATTCAGTGTCTCTGTTCTCATTCAGCTCTTGTGTCTCTCCTGGTTTGGGCTTTCCCAGCCTGGGACTCAGTGAAGGTGTTGGCTGGAATCTGGTGGTGATCCAGCATGGAGAAAAGCTGAATTTATAGCACAAATGTTCACGTTCTCATCCTTTATGCAGAGGAACCCAGGACTGCTAACCAGAGCCTGGTTTCAGTTGGTTGTAGGCTTGTTTTGGGATTTTTAACATTCAGGTCACTCTGCAGCTCTGTTGGAGCCAGTCCTGCCCAAGGAATGTACCCTGGGGTGGGAGCTGGTGATGGTGGGGAGCTCGGGGTGCACCAGTCTGCAGTGCTGTGGACCCCAGAGAGCTGAGGGAGTGGTGAACCCAAAGCTGGGTCCAGACCCTGTGAGGACTCACCTCCCCTTGGCATTTGGGCTTACCAGTGCTCCAGAGGGAGCAGGACACAGCCAAGGGTGGCCAGAGGGCCCCTGTCTGTACCTTCAGACCCCTGAGGGCTCTGGGTCTGCCTCTGCACCCTCAGCACCCCTGCAATCACATTTCCCCCGTGCAGGAGAGGGGTGGACTCTCAGCAAGGAAAGTCTGTGCTGTGATGTCACAATACACAAGGAATGCCCCTGGATGGGAATTCCCAGGAATCCCCCTCATGTGCTGTAACCAGCAGTGTCTCTGACCCAAAACCAGCACAGCCACTGCACTGAGCTGGGCTATTTGACCCAAAAGAATGCCCCCAAATGCCCCAAAACCCCAAGAACCAGCACTTTGTGGCTGCTCCAGGTCACAATGTGCAGCTTCCCGTGAGGGGAACAGGGAAGTCACCTCGAGTGGCTTCAGCTGGGGCACGAGGCTGTGGGGGCTATTGGCTGTGCTCAAAATAGACTCTGTGGGCTGCACCCTAAACCACACTTTTGTCAGAAACTTCCTTTGTAGCTTGAATTTCAGTTTGCAGCCCTTTTCCAGTGAGTCAGTGCAAGCCCTAGTCACCCTGGAGCTGCTCACACAAGAGCTCAGGGAGGCTTCAAATCATCAGCTTTGGACCACCCATGGATTAACCTTCCTGCAGGGACAGTTTCCATCAGGTGCCAAAGAGTTCATCGGGATGGAGCATTGGGATTTCATTCCCTGGGCTTTTACCCTCAGCTGTGGATGTGTCCTGCCTTACAGAGCAAAAGGACTGGCTGTAAATGATGGTGGAGGCACTTTCACAGGTTGGATCTGCTGGAGTCCACACACTGGAGATCATCTTCTGAACATCCGAGCAAAGCCCCCTTGGGATTTCCTTTCACCTGGGAAGACGTTTTCAAAAATTCCCATTCTCTGCACACAGCTCTGCATCCACAGCTTATGATCTGCAGCTTGTATGGGGACAGGCTGCACCCACAGCTGATGGATTTCAGAGCTGCAGCTGAGGGAGCTGCAACCCCCTGTTGGGGTCAAATTCTGCCCTTGAGGTCACAGCTGCTGGCATTTATGGGTGTCTGCAGCACCAGGCAGCCCTGACTGCCCAGCTCTGCAGGTGGGGAGTGCTGCCCGCCCAGCAGTTTGGGAAGTGATGTCAGCCCAGCCCTGCTGAGCTCTGCACCCCTCAGTGTTTCCTGTGTGGCTGGACCCTGCTCTCAGCAGGGCCAAGCACCCCCTTCACCTCCATCCTCAGCTGTGCTCAGCTCCCGGCGTCTCCGAGCCCAGAGGTTCCTGCTTTTGGGGGATTTGGAGCAAAACCCAGCTGTTCTGGTAAACCAGCTGCTGCTTTTGCTGCCTGCAGTTGTCTGAGCTGCTGGAGTTTCACTGCTGACATCTCCCATCCGCCGTGCAGCTGGGGGCCCCAGAGCCTCCTCTGCCCATCGCTGCTCACCCTCAGTCCGAGGGAGCTCCTGCTGCTCTGCAGTGGCTGCTCTGCAGCCTGGCCTTCCTGGAGGACGGGGTAAGTGTCCCCTGGGGCTCTGTGTGCTGCTTTATTCACATTCTGCCTTAACAGGAATTATTTCTGAAGGTAAAGCTTTCCATGGGTGTCCCCCCAATGCTGTTGGGTTTTGCACAGGTGATGGGGTTTTTATAGAAAGGGTGAGAAAAATCTCTGTCATGCTCAGAGCTGGAGGGCTGGGTGTGGGTCCTGATTCCTTCACATCCAGATCAGCTCTGATTACAAAATCCCAGAATCCCAGACTGGTTTGGGTTGGAAGGGGCCTTAAAGCTCCTGTTCTACCCCCTGCCATAGGCAGGGACACCTTCCACTATCCCAGGTGGCTCCAAGTCCCATCTAACCTGGCCTTGGACACTGCCAGGGATGTGGTATTTCTACTGCTGCTCTCTAGGCAAGTCTATGGCTAACGGTTTGTGTGATTCCCTTCCAAATTAAAACAAAATGCAACTTTTTCTTTTTTTCTGCTTTGCCTTGTTAAATTAACCCCCATTTCAAATTCTGTAGTAATTCCTCTTACCACTCAAAATTCTTCCTCTCACTCGGACTACAGATCCCCTCTGCCTCTTTCATTAAGAAATTATTGCATATATTAAAGCTTGCTTTCTACAGAGTAGGTATTGAAGCCAGGCTATGGCTACTGGGGGGGAAATAAAACCCATGACCTTGGGGATTTTGTCACCCTGAGCTGATTTCTGTCACAGTTTTGGGTAGAAAAGAAAGGACCCACTTGTTGCCAGCTCTCTGCTGTGGGGTGGGATTCTGCAGCTTTGTGGATGATGGTGCCAGAAGGCAGCAACTAAACATCCTCAAAAAAGCTCTTGAATTAGAAAGGTTCACTTTTTGGGAAGGGTGGTGAAAGGCAGAGGAAAGCAAAGGGTTAAAGGCTGCCCTAGCCCTGCCCGTGCTAGGAGCCAGTGTCCTTAGCAAATAATAATCAGCATTCCCTGAGCCTCTGGGTTAGACTCCCAAATTTGCCAAAACGGGGTTAAAGGCTGCACTGAGGGAACCCACCCTGGTTCAGCCAGGCTGCTGAGGACAAGGTGGTTCTCAGCCCCTCCTGAGGGGTTTGAGCTCACCAGGAGCACAGGAAGGGCAGGCTCCTTTTAGGCATCTCTGGCGACCACACCAGGAGAGACCAAAGGTGCCTCTGGCTGAAAACTCATCGGGGTTCAAATGCCCTCGGGCTGTTTCCTCCCGGGAATCCTTCCCTCATGCCTTGGGCTGTGGTGCAGGGCAGGCTGAGGGCATCCTCACACAGAGCCCTGAGCATTTGGGGAGATGCTGGACGTGCCACGGTCACACCCAGAGCCGCAGTGAGCGGCACAAGAGCCAGGGTGCAAACCCAATTGCCCAAACACAATCACGACGTGATTTCAGCATCAGCCACAGGAGAACGTGAGGCTGAGCAGTGGCCAGGGAGGAGTTTCACAGCCGGTGAATGGGCTGAAAATCTGCTTCCCAAGCAGGGACAGCCGGGTCCCTGCCAGCAGAGCTGGTGCTGCTCTGCCAGCCTCACTGCTCACCCACTGCCCTGCTGCCAACAGGAGCCGGGGTCACCTCGGGGTAAAATTGTCCTCAGTGGAGGATGCTGTGCCCCCAGGCAGCCTCCCCCAGCTGCTGGTGCAGACATTTTTGGAACCAAGCAGTAACAGCATCAGCTGTGTCATCATCCTCCCTCAGCTGGGAGTGGTGGTGAACGTTTCCTGTGCAGCCCTTTGTCTTTCCTTTGTGGCACAGTCCTTGTGCTCTGGGGTAGGGCAGACTCACCTCCTGTGCTGGGGGCAGTTTGGGGCACCACAAGATAAGGAAGATATTAAAATATTATGGGAAAGATGTTGAGCCATCAGAGAGTGTCCAAAGCAGGACAATGAAGGTGGTGAAGGGCCTTGAGGGAAACTCTGTGAGGAGCAGCTGAGGGCACAGCTCTGTTCAGGGGAGAAGGAAGAGGAGGGGCAGGCACTGATCTGTGCTCTGGGACAGGGGCAGCACCCAGGGCAGGGCTGGAGCTGTGCCAGGGCAGGCTCAGGCTGGGGCTCAGGGCAAGGCTCTTCCCCCCGAGGGTGCTGGCACTGCCCAGGCTGCCCAGGGAATGGGCACGGCCCCGAGGCTGCCAGAGCTCCAGGAGCCTTTGGACAGGGCAGGGACAGGGGCTGCATTGATGATCCTGGTGGGTCCCTCCAGCTCAGGGTATTCCATGGCTCCGTGAGGTCGAGCTGAGAACAGCAGGTTTGGCACTGACATGAGGTTGGGTATGTGCATGTGAAAAGCAGGACTTGGCCCCGTGCACCTGCCTGGAGCCCTGTGGGGGCAGAACCCAGAGGAACCAGCTTTTGGCTACAGACCCTGGGGATCAGGGATCTGCCTGCTGCAGATGGTGAATAGGTTGCTGGTGCTTTCTGCTGTGACCTCCTGCAGGCCTCTGGTGTCCTGGTGGAGTCCTGGGCCATGCCGTGGCCTCTTGCACTGAGAATTTCCTTCAGCAGGAGCTGCTGCCATCACCCTGGCAGTTCCCCTGGCTCAGGTGTTTGCTGGTGACAGCTCTGAGGAGCTTTGCTCTCATCTCACATGTGCTGGGCAAGCCCAGACATTCCTGGGAGACTCCTTGGGGCAGCTGATGGAGATCCAGACCCTGAGCTTCCTCCTCCTGCTCTGTCCCAGAGCTCCTGGGAGCAGCACTGGGGTTTCTCTCTGTTCCTGCAGTGCTGCTGAGGGGTTGTTCCTGTGGGCAGGGACTCCCTGGGCTGTAAGGACACCTTGACCAGGCACCTCTCCTGCCTGTACTGGTGGCTGGATCTCCCAAATGGGGGACGTTTTGCACTGCTGGAGACCCAGATCTCGTTGGATGCAAGGGGTAAGCAGAGGAAGAATTTACAATTAAAGTCATAAATCAGGAAAAGACCAGCAAAAATTGCCGTGGATCTCCTGCCTGTGAATATTTTGTGTTTTTTCTCTTCCATCAGGAGCAGGGTCTGTGCAGGTCTGAATGCAGCAGCCCAGCATAAGGGCAGGTAACTCATGTCCAGGCCCCTGTCTGTCCCCTGGCCACCCAGAGCAGCTCAGGGTGTGGGGATCCAAACTGTGGGAAAGAAGGGAATGAAATGAGGACTAGAATGGGAGAGAGAGAGAGGAAATGCTCCCTAGGTAAGGCAAAATTTTGGAGATCAGGGTTTATTTTTAGGATTTGCTGTAAGCTCAACCCATGAGCATGACACAGGATCCACTTTTCACTTCTCCATCCCTCAAATCAGTCTGAATTGTCCTTCCCCTTTCCATCTTGCCTCTTTCAATGGAAAACTTGGAGTTAACAGAGAAACTGGGATTTTTTTTTTTTTTTTTTTGTATCAGCAAAGCTGGGCACAGAGACCTGGATTTTCTCTCTAAAATGCTGCAGTGAGAGCTGCTCTGAGAGGGTGGGAGGAAGCAATTCCTCATCTCCCAAGAGGAGCTGAGCAATTGGGATTTTCATCAAGGTTTTTGTTCCCAGTACCCCATTTTGGGTTTGGGGTCTGCTCTAATGTAACCCTACAAATAACCTGTTTATTCCAGAACCTGGAGTCAAGGGCAGGGCAGAAGTGACTGACAGACTTGTTTTCTAACTTGGCTTCTCTGCACTAATTAATTCCTTGATTAATCCCACCTGCCTGCCTCACCAGGGTTGCTGTGAAGCTTAATTGAATTTGTGTCTGTCATGCACCTGGCAAGCTCAGAGGAAAGGTGTTGTTCCCTGCTGTCAGAACACTCTTGTTGGATAAAGCCTGTTGCCAGCAAACTGCACCTTGGATCTGGGCTCTTACAGGAAGAAATACTTCTGGGTTATTGATTTGATGCATAAATAAGAGGACATTTGCATCTATCTGTGGGAAAAGTTTCTGTCCCTGTGCCCACATTTGCCAAAGTGCCCAGCCAACAGATGAAGCCTCATATTTCAACATTCAGCTGAGAAGAGATGGGCAGGAACTGAATCAGGATAATCCCTTTTTATTCCACCAGGGAGCATAACTCCAATGATTTTGGTACTAAACCCTTCTGCAGGGCAGCATTCACCTTTTTATTCTTAACTGTTCACTAGGGACAGGCAGCTGTGAAACCCAGGCATGGCAAATTACAGGGAATTAAAACATATCTACAGTCCTGCAAACAGTGCTGTCTCAGGCTACATTTACATTACATTCCCAAACCTACCCTGAGCACCCCCCAAACCCTATTGTCTCTCCTCATACTCAGCATTTAGTAACTTCAGTAAAATCCCTCCATTCCAGACATGTCTGATTTAAAGGAACTTTTGGGAATATGGTCCCTATTCACTGAGGAAAATGGTTTTGAGCTTGTAGTATTTTGAGGTGATTTCCTCTTTCTGAGATGGATTTGTGTGTTTGCAAGGAACATGACCACACCATTCCTTGGTTAATCCAGATTATCCCTGCTGCTAGGGAATTAGGAACAGATCCTACAGCCAGAGCTCAGGGTTTCAGCAGAAAGCTGCGGGTGCAAACGCTTCCCTCTGCACATTCCCTGGCTTTCCCACAACCCTTCCTGCCCAGGAAACCTCAGCTATTTGCATGTTAATGCTGCTAATGAGCGGCTGGGAGGTTTCGGGTGATGTCAGAGCCCAGTGGTCACCGGGGCAGGAGGCTGCTGAGGCAGGGCTGGCAGAGCCCTGGGTGCAGCAGTGGGATGCCAGCAGTGCCAGGCTGGTGTGTGGGCAGCCTGAGCTGCCAGAGCCTCCTGCCCAGCAGGAACGGTGGCCACCGAGCAGCATTTTTGGGTGCTGACTTGCAAAGGTGCTTCCTGCTCTGGGCTGGCAGAGCCCCACGGGCCCTGCCAGGACTCATCCCCCTCCGGGGGCTGCCCTGCCTGGGGCTCCTGGGAGAGATTTATTCCTCCTCCACACAGCTGTGCAGGTGCAAGGGACCTCGTGAGGCCACCCAGTCCAAACTCTGCTCAGGCAGGGTCAGGCAGAGAGCATTGTCATGTCCACGTGGCTTTTGAGCATCTCCAAGGATGGAACATCACCCCCTCAGCCCTCACCTGGCAGCTCAGGGTGCCTTGTCTTTGTTGGTGGCTCCTGTTCAGGTCACCCAGGTTCTTTCCTGCCTTCCTCTGCTCTCTGTCCCCCAGTTCAGCATGTACTGGTGCTTGTCCCCCTCTGAAGCAGAATTTTTTATGTCCTCCTTGTAGAACATTATAAGATTCCTGTCTCCCCATTCGCAGCCTGTCCAGGTCGCCCTGGCACATTTCCCATTCCTCCAGTTTAGTGCCAACAACAAAAATTGTCAAAAAGACATTCTACCCCATCATCCAGATCACTAAGGAACATGTTAATCAGGTCTGGAACCAGGATTTCCAGGGCTGACCCCTGGGATACACAATCAGTCACTGGCTGCCAACTGATTTCATGCCACCCATCACCACCCACCACTCCCCCAGCTTTCAGTCCACTCACTCTCTGCTCCTCCAGCCCAGCAACTCAGACCCCAAGAATGAGGGCTCCAAATCACCAAATCAGTTTTGCAATGTTGGAGGGGATGAGCTGCATTTTCAAGTTTATTTTGCACCCAAAACAGCTGGAAAATGGACATGGGAAAATCTGCAGGTCAGTCAGTCATCAAGGGTGACTTGCAGGGAGCAGAGGCTGGAAGCTGAAAGGCCCCTGTGACCTGCCAACCAGGACCTTGGTAACTTTTCCTGCTCTGAGCACAAACAAAAACAGTTTTAAAAGCTCCTGTCCTGGCAAGAGGCCACTCGGGTCTGCCAGCACCTCCAGGGCTGCTCGCTGACGGAGGCAGGAGCAGGATAAATATTTACAAGAGCGATTTTTATGAGAAGGTGCCTTTGGATGTTCCAGGCACAAGTTTTGGTTAAAACCCCCATATTCATTAAAATCTGCCCTACTGACCTGTGTCCAGCCCCATGCTGAGCTGGCTTGTGGCCCCTGCTGGGCTCAGTTCCCCCAGACCAGCAAAACCCATCCCAAATGCATTTCTGCTGGAAATGGAGCCATCAGTGGCTGCTTTGCACCTCAGGTGATCCCCACAAGATCACGGTGTTCATCTGGCCCAGCACCTCCCTGCCCCAGGAGGGCACCAGCCTCTCCAAGCCTAGCCCAGCTAAAAATGATGAGCCAAGGAAACCAGTGCCAGCACTGCCATGAGATTGTCACCCAGGTCCGGGGGATGTCCCGAGAAACTCCAGCACCTCCTCCAGCCGGCTGCCGAGGGCTCCTCCTCGTGCCTCAGTTTCCCTCTCTGCCCTCTGCCGAAGATCTCTGCCCACCCTGAGGAGGGGGAGCCGTGTCAGGGGGTTCTCCCTCTGCTCTTCGGGGGCTGGGGGTGCCGATCCCACCCCTGCTGGGGGATGTGGCACGGGGGCGATCGCGGCTGGAGCTGGGAGGGAGCAGCCCCGGGCAGCCCCAGGGCGCTGCTGGAGCCTTGCTGGGAGCTCGCCAGGTAAGGGCCGAACACGGGGTCCTTTAGGCTTTCTGCAGAGACGAGTGATGGGCAGAGGGTCCCAGGGGACTGGCGCTGTCCCGGCAGCAGCTCCCGGGCGCTGCTGAGCTCCCAGCACAGCCCCGAGCCAGGCGCTGGTCCCGGCTCCAGCCCTGGGATTCCTCCAGGTCCACTCCCAGGTGGAGCCGCCGGGGAGGGGAGGTGGGCGACACCTGGGTGAGGGACCGGAGGAGATTCCTGGCCAGGGCTGCCCCTCCACGCTGGCCTCACAGGACTGGGAGAGCTGGGAACGGCTCCCTCAAAAGCTGCTGTGCCTCAAAAGCTGGGGACACCTAGGGATGGCTGCGGGGTGTCCCCTCCCCAGCAGGGTGCCGTGGGCAGTGTCACTGTGCCTGATGGAGAGCTGCTATTCCTGCCTGGAGAGCCCACGGGGGGCATAACACAATTCCTTGGTTTATGGCCCCTTTTCCTGGGCTCTCCCCGTGGCTGCTCTGGCTCTGTGGGACAGGGAATGCTGCCTTCCCACCTTCCCCCCATCCCTGCTCCCTCCTGCCCACACCTGGGCCACGTGTGGGGCACAGGCAGGCCCAGGACAGGTTCTGACCCTGCCAGGCTGGGATGGGTGAGATGAACCCCAGAGTGGGTGGGGGGACCACGAACCTCCCCTGGCTCTGGGTGGCACCCTGGGGTCCCTGTGCTGTGGGGCTCCCTCCAGGCTGGGGTTTGGCCCCAAGGAGGCCAGTGACATCCCCACGGTGGGATGGGAGATGCTGGCCACCCTCGAGCTGCCCTAGCTCCTGCAGCCACCCCCTGGGCCAGCCTCCTCTTCCTCCTGCCTGGCCCTGGGGGGCTGAGGAGGGCCTGGGTCTGCACGTGGGGACCCTCTGTACCCCTCACTGCCACCCCCCACCCTATCACTCCAGCCAGGACAACACGAACCCGTGTTTATGATTAAATGAGGGACTATGTCCTTCTCCTTCCCCCCTTGCCATGCCAGGGGTGCTGGAGACACTGCAGCTGTGGAAGTGTCCCTGTCCCCAGGCCAGGAGGTCACACTGCCACCCAGTCCTGACATGGTCTTGGCCAGCTCTGACCATAGCAGTGGGTCTGGTCAGTGATGAGAGGGAAGAGCTCAATCCTGCTCTGGCACCCAGAGCCGGTGGGTTATTGCTGGTCCAGGGAGGAAGAGAGAGATCCCAGCACGTGAGTGTGGGGGTTTAAACATCCAGATAACAGAGGGGCGTGGGGTAAAGGGAATCCAGCAAATGGGAGACTCAGAGGGGAGGGGGTCAGTCTGGGCAGGCTACACCACGGGGTTAGGAGAAGGGGTATATAGGATATACCATGCGAGTACAATAAAAACTATTATTAATCACCAGTGTGCATCTATAACAAACTAACTAACTATCTTGTGCAATACAACAAGGAGGGACACAGCTGTGCCAGCTTGGGGCCGTGTCAGGGCAGGGCTGTCCCCACAGTACCCCGAGGGGACAGTGACACCCGTGTCCATGGGCTGGACACTGTGCCAGCACCATCCTGCTCCCTGGCTGCTGCTGCTCCCCAGGCAGCCAGAGCTGCTGAAAACTTGAACTCCTCAAGCAGTCAGGGTGTCCCCGGGCCTGGAGGAGGAGGGGGCTGCCCCAGATGGGTGCTCTGGGGAGGAGATGTGGCCCTCCCAGGTTCACCCAATGTCCCCGTGTGCTGCCAGCCAGAGCAGAGGGTGCTGCAGCTGCAGAGGGCTCAGTGCAGTGGCTGCAGGAACAGGGCTTGGCTCTGGCTAGCAGGAGCAGAGAATCACCCCCAGGGTGTGCCCAGAGCTCCTGGTCCCACAGAACAGTGAATTTGTCCTTCCTTTGTGACTTTTCCTGACTCGTTCTGTGGTCACTTGAGCCCAGAGGGCAGCAGAGCCTCCGCCTTCAGCAGCATCTTGGGCACGGGGAAATGACACCTGTGCTGAGACTGAGCCCATCGGGGACGTCCCAGCGCTCTTTGTGCTCATTACCAAGGGTAATTAGTGACTTTGCAGCGTGGAGAGGCCGGAGGGTGGAGGAGGGGGTGATTGAAGGGGTGAGAGCCGGGCCCTGGCGGTGTTGGTGGCAGCCTGGAGATGCAGGTGAGAGGGGAGCAGAGGCAAAGCTGCTCCTTGAAGGGGACTCCACTGCCAGGGTTTGGGCAGCTGCAGAGAGGGGCTGGAGGGGTCTTTGCTCCATCCTCGGGAGCAAACGGGGAGAGGGGATGGGGGCATTGACTGTGCCACTGCTCCAGCTGCACACTGAGGTTCCCAGGGACTGGCTCTGGATGTTTGTTTGTGTGTCTCCAGTCTTGCTGGGGTGTTGGACACTACTGCTGAGCTGGAGGCTCAGATTTGGGGGTGCAGAGGGGGCTGCTGTGCATGGCTGTGCCCCTCATCAGCCCCACTCACCAGTCTGAGGTTTTGGTTTGGCTGCTGAGACAGGGTAAATCCACAGGAGCAGTGATGTCCCTGGCCTTGCTGGGCAGCAAACCAGGGGCAGGGGAGGCTGTGGGGTTCAGCAGCAGCTCACCCCAGTCAGTGCTGGGAGAGGGCCCCAAGATTCAGGCAGTGACAGAAGCTGCACCTGGGGCTCGGTGTGTCCAGAGGGGATCGTGCTGGGAGCTCAGGATGAGCATCCAGGGGGGTGAGAATCCTAGAGTGGCTGCTGCTGTGGCAGGAAAAGAAACCTGTGTCAGCTTGATCTCAGCTGGGAAAGGGATGGGAATCAGCACGGATGGGGATGCCCTGCTGGAAAGCAAAAGGAATTCCTTCTGGACAAATCTACTCGCAGAAGGAATTAAACAAAGCCAAAATGAAGTGCTCAGAGAGTGTTTTCACCCAGAACAAAGGATTTTCTAGGGCTCTGATTTGGTTTAAATTCACATTAAAGCCCCACCAAGGGGAGTTTTGGTTCTACCTTTGTAGGATCTGGATTGAGTTACAGCCTCTGAAGTTCCAGCCCAATGCTCAAAGGCTGAAGCTCTGCAGGAACCTGCCAGAATTTACCTTTTCTTTGTGAAGAGGTCTGCAATAAGGTGGTTTTCCCTAGAAAACAAACCTTTTGCTCCCAAAATACCTCCCCAGCTGCACTAGGGACCTCAGACACGGCACCCCTTCGAGGCAGCCTTGCTCTGGGTACCAAAGGCCAAACCCTGCAAGCTCTGAGGCTGACTTGAAAGTGCTCAGTTCATTTTTTTACCCTTTGGAAGTCCTGGCTCCTGGAATCATGTGACTGCAAGGAGATGACATTGCTGAGGAGAGCACTGGGTTTGGGTAAGCACTGAGAAAACAAAACCCACCAGCCAGGACTCTCCTCCTGTTTTCTTCAGAAAAATCCCCTCATGACTCGGACAAACAAAGGTTTGAAGGCCCTGCTGGAGCAGCCAGAGCTCGGTGTGGGCAGGGAGGGAAGTGAAAAAGCTTTGCTTTTGTGTAAGGCTGTAAACTGGGGCTGCCAAACAGGATACAGGCTGGGAAACCAGCTGGGCGAGGAGGCTGCAGCCTGCCCGGGTGCATCAAGGGCTGCTGCTGGTAATTCTATTTACATTAAAAGGGAGTTTGTCTTCTTGGTGGTTCACTGCTTGTTCAGACTCTGCTCGGAGCACTCTGCTGCTATGGGAGCTTTGATGCACTTTGAGATTTTTGATATTTAGTTTTGCTGAAATAAATGCTGCCAGTTAAAATTCCCTGAGTCTGCATCCCAGGATTCTGGCTGGAGCCTGGGGAAGGATGTTACAGGGCAGCATTCACAAATTATAGAATCATTAAGGCTGGAAAAGACCTTTAAGGTCATCAAGTCCAAGTGTCAGCCCAGCACCACCACTGTTCACCACTAAGCCATGTCCTCAAGTGCCACATTCACACATTCCCTTGAACACTTCCAGGGATGGGTGACTCCATAGGTTCCTTGGGCAGCCTGTGCCAGTGCTTTACAAGCTTTTAATTTTTTTTCCCTTAATATCCAACCTCAAACTCCCCTGGTGCAACTTTCCACTCATTCTGTCACTTGTCCTCTCCCTGAAGCCAAGAGCTGGGTGAGAGCCCGTGGGACAGGGCTCCTGCTTCCAGTGTGGGGAGCTCCAGCTCATGGTTTCTCTCTCTGAAGTGGTGAGAAAGTAGTTCCCCTGTGAGTCAGAGCCTGCTGGGTCCTTCTCTGCAGAGACCCCAGGGAAATTGGTCCCTTCTGTTGCCCAAGAAGCCCTGGGGTGCCCTGGCCCCACTGCCTCCCCCCTGTGAGCTGGGGCAGCCCTGGGCTCTATCCCAGGGACAGCTTTTCCTTCCTGCCTCTCAGTGATGCCAGGGAAGGTCTGGGTGAGGTTCAGCCCAGCTGGTCACCTCTCCAATGGGGTTTGGGTTCCTACTCCTGCCTGGAATGCTTTTCCTGCCCTGTTTGGCTGGACATTGCCCCCTCTCACTTTGGTTTCCTGAGGCTGGGCATGTGTCCCGTGCCCCCTCCTTTTCCCCCAGTTTCTTTTCCTACAGCCTGAAGTGACTGTCACAGGGTGACAAAGGGGATGCAGGTGAAAGCCCCTCAGGGGAGGCTGTTTGGGGTTTACACCCGGGTTTATTCTGTCTGGGCTGGAGGAGTGGGGCTGCTCAGGATGCTCAGGGCAGCTCTGCTGAGCCTGTGGGGAGCAGCCTCACCCCTACCAACCTACACACACCCCTGAAGCTGAAAATCACCTCCAAAACGTTGTTCAGCCTGGAGAAAAGGAGTCTTTTCCAACCTCACTGATTCCGTGAAAATTATTTATAAGAGCTTTCTGCAAACAGACCCCAATGCAGCTCTGAGCTGTGAGGGAGCCTGGCTGGCTCTGGCACCTCACAGCCCTGTGAGGCTGCAGGGCAATCCCTGGAGGGGATGAGGGTTCCTAAACCCTGTAGGGGACCCTGTCTGGGTGAGCAGGTTTCATCTTTTCAGGGTTGGTGCTTGGTGCTTTGGTGGCCACTGAGTGCTGGTGGGGTTGAGACTGTGGATTTTCCAGGCGTGTTCAAGAATGACATAAGCAATGATGTGTATGTGCATATATATATATATGTATTTATATGTCATATATAGATGTATTTATGTGTGTGAGCACAGAAAAAGGTATGGCAGCATTATCTGGATGAAGGCAAAGTGGTTTGGGTGCAAATCTAAGGAGATTTGCTGTTGCTTAAATATGTTTTAATTGTAAAGGAAAACTGCCAGTTCAGCTGTGTTGCTGGAAAAGTGTAAAAGTGGCTGTGTGCTGGGGACAGGGAATGCCAGCACAGCCCCCTGGGCACGGGGTGGTCTCTGCTGGACCCCTCAGTGTGGCTCTGGCACACCTCGGCCACCTCCTGCCACATCCCAGCACCCTGCATACTCCCAGCCTGTTCCTGCTGGGCCACCCACCTTCCCCCACAGCATCCCCCTGCCTTCCTCAGCTGGAAGAAGCCATGCAGGCAGGAAAATCCCCACCTGCTCTGCCCCCAGCCCCTCTAATCCCTTTATGGTGTTTGTGCCGGGCTCCTCCTGCCGATCCTGCTCTTTGCCTTCCCTCTAATCTCTCCACCGAATTGCTTGGCAGGACAAAAACCAGCCCGGGTTGTTCACACCGACCCTGGGGAGAGGGAATGCCCCAGGGCTCTGCGAGGTGCTCTGGGGGTTTAACAACCAGGGAGAAAGTCCCTCACTTCTGAGCAGCGTCCTGAATGCTGGAGGGTGATTTAGAGTAAAACCCAAACTCTTCACCCCAGAATCCCTGCTTTGTTCCCAGGGATGATCCTTCCTGGGCAAGTGTGAGGAGGGATCTGACAGCCAAGGCCCTGCTGCAGCACCAGGGGAGGTGTAAAAAGTCACCCCAGGAGGTAAAGTAGTCCATGTTTAACCCCTTTGTGGTAAAACATGTATTACTGATGATTTTTCAATTTGAAAAATTTCCTAATGATTTATTACTATAGCAAGAAATATCTTCGCTGTATTTTGGCAAGGCTGGAAAATGCTCAGGCTGATAAAGCCTCAAAGTCAGAGAGATAAAAATTGGAAGTATTTAGGGCTTGGCCAGGTCTCCCTAGGACGAGTCTCCAGACTGATCCCTCACCCCCAAAAAAGACACTGGGAAGGGAGCAGCCCTGCTGCATCCTGCATCCCTGTGGGCACTGGCAGGACAGCCCAGACGGCTCCAGGGCTGATGGCTGGTCCGGGCTGGAGCAGCAAAGCAGAACCAGCTTCTCTCCCTGCTGTCCCCTCTGTGGAGAAACCCCTCTGCTGCAGCTCTGAACGGGCTTCACAAAGTCCTCTGGAGATTTAATCAGTGACCTTTTGCTTCTCCAAGGACGCCCCTGCTCCCTTTCCTGCCCTGGGCTCTGCCGCCCGCCCGACCTTGGGCCAGTCGCTGATTCCTGAGTCGGGAGCCCCGGGGAGGTTGTTAATATTTACTGTACCTGGCGTGGAGAGGTGCAGGCAGGAGCCTGCTGATTGCAGAGAGCGTGGGCTTGTTTGGGGTAAAATGTTATTCCAGAGCCTCGAGGATCCAGGTGTGAATCAAGCTCGCTGTTGTTGGTGTACCAGGGTTGTTGCTATAGAAATGGCTGGAATTAGGCTGCGGTGAGGTAAGGCTTGATCCCAGGAAAAACTGACTAAGCAGGTGCCCAACCTTGTATGGCAGAAACGCTTTTCCCTGCTTAATAAAATCCTTTTCGGTATGAAATAATTTTGCACATTTGACAAGTTGCCTCGGGGGTGGTGTTTGGGCAGGGGTGGTACCGTTGGCCTTGGCAGTGCTGGGGTAACAGCTGGACTCCATGAGCTTTTCCACCCTTAGGACTTCTGTGATCCCATGCCTGTGCACACAGGCTGCAGTTGTCCCTGCTGTCCCAAACACCACAAACCCACCGTGTTTGCCCCCCTGGGGCAGGCGGGCTCTGACCAGGCAAGGGATTGTTGGTGTTCATTCTGTCTTCCCCTTTTGGATGTTTTGGTGTTCAGTGATTCCAGCTGTTCACAGAGGAGCTGTGCTTCCCAGTCCAGGTTACTGGGTTAATTCAGCCTGGATTTTGTTTCATTTCTCCCTGGGTTTGAGCCCACTCAAGCTCTGGGGTGTTTCTGCACCGGCGGATACATACAGGAGGGAAGCCAGAGTTATCACTGGGAATAAAATGAGCCTCTGCCCTACCCAGCTGAGTCGGGAAGGTTCAGGGTCTTGGCAGAACTCTCCTATCACACTGAACTGCTGCTGCGGTTATCTGTGAAGCTCCTGTTATCACCTCCACTGCCATCCTTCCCAAGGGATGCAAATCCATCTCTGTGCTTCCTGCTCAGCATCAGCCGCTGCTTCTCCAGCCCTGAGGCCGGTCCCGCGGGCTCCAGCTCCCCAGGCGGGATGGAGATGGAGATGGAGATGGAGATGGAGATGGAGATGGGAGCAGGGAGCCAAGGATCCGGCTGAGCCGACGACGCCTTCCCGGCACGGCGCCGGCTCAGTGTTGCAACGCCTCCGGGAAAGGGCTGCACACCCAGGGGTGCATTTCCTCCAGCCCTGGGACGATTTCCAAACAAGAATGAGGAAATGCTGAGCTTTGCAGCCACATTCGTGGATGTGTCCCTAAAATACCCCGCAGAGGGAGGTGGCTGCTTTCGAGCTGCCCCCCAGCTTCAGCAGACCCCCAATGTCACCGGGGCAGCGACGAGGACACGGGGCAGACACGCGTGGCTCTGCCAGCGCTGCTCCTTGGGCACTTCCCCGTGTGCCAACCTCCTTTCCAGGCTCCTGCTCGGGGCAGCACCCACGAGGTGTGGGGTGGGTGACGTCTGGCCCGCCCGCAGCCCGCTGCCACTGATGTCACCGCCCGGTCACCAAAATTGCTAATTAAGTTTTGCTTCTCTCGCTGCCAATCTCATTTCCTGGTTCTTGTGCAATCCCAAATGCCTTCAGGTTTCTTCCCGGTTCTTTATCTGCCTGTGGGACCAAAACACCTTCAGGAGAAAAACAGAGCTGATGTCTTGGGTCAGTGCCCGGGGAGATGTCCCACGGGGGGCAATCAACCGTGAAGTGATTTTTTTTTAGCTGCCCTGGTGTTTTGCAGAAAACATTCCTGGGGGTGAGTCAGGCAGCCACAAGCATTAGTCTGCTTTAAGAACCGGGGGAATTAGCAAAACCCCAACTGCTTTAGAGCCCAGTCATGCCTTAAAGCCTTTTCTCCTTTTCTGACACCGAAAAACTGCTTGAAACCCGAGGCTGGAAAGTCGAGGCGCGCTCACCCCGCCGGGTTTGCTGGGGGCATTGTTTGGATTCTTGCCCTCGTCCCAGAAAAAAATCCGGGAGTGTTTGAGATAACCCCCGGAGGCGGCGGCAGGGGCTGTGCCCGTGCTGGTCGAGCACTGACGCGTTTGGGGTCTGTCTGCTCCGACACGTGGGAGCCTCTCAGGCAGGATCTATGGAAAACTGGGAAGGCAGCGAGGCGTTTAATTCACCTAATTGGATCTGCGTTCGGTTCAATAGCTGGAAATTGCTGCTATATTGAAATAATCGACTCAAATTCACACCTGTTGGCGGAGGATTTTTAGCTGACTGTAAATCACAGCAGAGCCTGTGCTGACCGTGGATAGTTTGGGGGTTTAAAGACACTCTACTACGTTCTGGTGCTTAAAAACTGTGCTTTAACTCAGCGGTTTATAGACGGGGAGGGCTGAAGTAGGAGATCTCGGTGTTTTCCCAGTAGCTCTCCCTGCAGCCCTCATCCCTTCCTCCCTTCGAAGGAAAGCCCTGGGGGCAAACGCAGCCCTGCAGCCACGGGGAAGCTGAAGCCGGGTGGGAAGGGGTTATTCCTGGGGTGTCCAGGGCAGAGAGGTAGTGGGAGGGCTGTCAGGCATCTGCCTGCTCCTGTCCCCAGGGATCTCGTTGCCGCTGATGTCCTCAGGACCACCCAGGCACACGGATCCATTCCATCACATATCCACAGGGCAGGTCCCAGCCAGGCTTGTGGGGCGCTGGGGGGAGCACAGCCCAGCAGCCTCCCCAGCTCCCCCCGACAGCAGCTTAGCAGCGCTGGGAGAACACCCGCACGCGTGTGCGAGGGCAGCCCTACACAAACCAGGGGCCAAAAGGGATGCCGCACGCAGAGAGGGGACCGGAGGTGGCAAATATAATTTTCAATGTGTAACACCTGTTCTTTTTTAACAAACAATAAGTTATTCAGCCAACAACTCACTGCTTTTTAAATAAAGCGATACTTTAGCCGTGCGATAGCTGTCGTTTATAATAAGTGATATTTTAATAAGAAAAGAAAACAGTACTCAGCGGTGGGGCCCGGGGCGGAGCCGCCTCCGCACCGCCCCCGACCGCGGGCGCCTTTAAAGCGCGGGCGGCGCGGGCGCGGGCAGCGCGGGGCCGGGGAGCTGCGGGTTCGAGTCCCGCCGGGGGAGGAGCCGAGGGGGCGCCCGGGGAGGTTTCGCTGCGGGCTGGGAGGTTGGTTTGTAAAATCCCCGCGGGGTGTGGCCAGGGGTGCAGGGACGCTCACCTGTGCGCCCTCGCAGGGCCGTCGCCATGTCGGTGTCGCACAGCTCCAGGCTGAACAAGCTGGTGCGGGAGCAGTACATGAGGCTGCCGCAGGACGGGAGGGTTCAGGTCACCTACGTCTGGATCGACGGCAGCGGCGAGGGCGTGCGCTGCAAGAGCAGGACCCTCGAAAAGGAGCCCAAAAGCATCGAAGGTAACGCGGCTGCTTGTCCCTCCGGGTGATGGGTGGTGTGGTGGAGGGCCCTGGGCATCGCCTGGGAAAAGTGCTGGGGCGCTGCGCGCGGGGGGAGCTGGGACGGGCTCTCCCTGGTTTGCGTGGCACCAGCGATACCTGTTGCAGCTGTCTGGTGGGGTTGCACCAAGCAGCAGGGTAAATATCCAACCTGCGTCCCTGCGGTTTGTTTAATCCGCTAATCTCTGCTATTAGTGCTGGGTGGGAAGGGGACGATGAGTTCCTCGCCCCTTTCCACCAGGAAAACAGACATGGAGACGTGTCGGCATCTCGATGGGGTTTGGCAGAGGGAGGTAGGGTGGCTGGGACTGATCCTGCCCGTGACTGATGGTGTTGGGGGGATGAGCGCACTGATGCTCAGGAGCCACCGATGGGGTCCGGGGATGTGCAAGGAAACCTTTGTGGCTGACGTTCCACGGAACCCAGCGCCCTTTGGGTGCTCCATCCTGGATCTGAACTGCCAGCACTTGGCACAATCCGTATGCGGGCTTTTTCCCAACCTTACTCCCACCCTCCATCCCCTTCCTGCCTTTCAGATGTCCCCGAGTGGAATTTCGATGGCTCCAGCACGGCACAGGCAGAGGGCTCCAACAGTGACATGTTCCTGGTGCCGGTCTGCATGTTCAGGGACCCTTTTTGCCTGGACCCCAACAAGCTGGTGCTCTGCGAAGTGCTGAAGTACAACAGGAAACCCGCAGGTGAGCACCCCCAGCTCCCGAGGGTCACCCCTTATTATTTAGGGTGTCACCTCCCCCAGGGGCCGCTTGCTCCGGGCCGCTGGCCCTGGGGTGCAGCTGAGCGCCGAGCGCTGGCCCGAGGCTCCGAAATCCGAGCGCTACTGGCGGTGGTTGTTTGCAGGAACCCGTTTTCGTGGCACAGGGTGAGGAGAAGAACAGCCAAATGTAAAGTTCACTCACAGCGCTCGCCAAAGGCGTCTCCCGGCTCTTGAGCCCGAGCTCGCCCAGCCCCGGGGGGAGCAGGAGCTGGAAGGCGGGGTGGGGTTTAACGTGCCGGGGGGTTGTGGTTGCTCTTCTCGCTGGTGGGAAGCTGCAGAAAAGGAAGGAGAAGATGCTGAGACGGCGTGTGCTCGCTCAGAGTGACCTTTTGCAAACAGCCCCAGAACGCGCGGCTCTCGCCTTATCTCACCGCGCCTGCAGTCTCAGGAGCTGCAGCCCGTCTTGTCCCTCTGATAAAGGCCCAGACACAGGAAAAGGAGCCTGTTTGCAGGACGCGCTGAGGGGCTCCCGGAGGGGTTATTTGCCGGCAAATAACCGGATATTTGCCGCTCAAGCAGGGCTGTGCCCCGCTGGGTGTGAGGGGGAGGGAGAGGGCAGCTGCGGGTGATGCAGCTCTGCCGGGAGAGCGGGGGCTGCGGGCAGGGGTGGTGAAAGACGGGGCTGATTGCTCCTCCAGCAGCGCCAGACACGGGTGGGGGAAGTGTCTCGGTTGAGATTTCTGCCCGGCAGCTCCTCCGCTGGAGGAGTTTGTAAAGAGAGCCCCCGATCCTGGGGCTCCTGGGACAGTGAGAGCTCAGCACAGAGCCCCGATGGTGAGAGGGATGCACCCCCCAGCCCCTCCCGTGGTGGGTTTCCATAAATCTTAAGGGCTGTGTGGGCTCAGGGGAAGAAATTGTCTTACCCTTGCTCCCCATCTGCCGCAGCTTCCCTCCAGCCCCATGCTCCGTTTTAGCTGCTTGGGGTTTTATTGCAAGTTAAAGGCAGAATCTGAAGCCTGCCTGTCCCTGTCACAGCAGTTTTTTAGTCTTTTTCACTGATGTCTTGGTCCAAGCTCTCATTCCCCTTGCCTGACACATGGTCCTGTGTCTGGACAGTTCTCTGCTATCTGTGTTTTCCTGGCACAGCCCCAGTTGCCTTGAGCACCTCAAAAGGCCAAAGCAGGGCCAGCCAGTCTGGATGCTAACCAAAACCATGGAGCTGAAGAAAGATAAGGATAATTAAGATGAGGCTGGTAGAAAGAGGAGGGGTTGAGGGAGGGATAGAAGTCCCTTTTCCCAGGTCTGCCTAATGCCTGTAGGATTGGGCTGAGGTAAGGCTCCTGGTCTCTCAGTGAGTAAGAGGAGGAGGATGTTCATGGACCAGCAGCAGTGGTTTGGGGCACAGGGTAATTAAAGCCTCCTGACCTGTGGCCTGATGCTCCGATGATGGAGTAACTGTGAGGAGGAATGTGGTGAGCAGGAAGGGGGATTCACTCATGATTTCCTTCAGGCTTCTGTAGGAAGCACTTGGCAGTGGTGGAGCCTTCATCTTGGGGTGGGATGGAGCAGTGGTGGGTGCTGCCTCAAAGCACACCTCTAACCTGGCCCTCTCTGCTCCCAGAGACCAACCTGAGACACACGTGCAAGAAAGTCATGGACCTGGTGAAGGACAGCCATCCCTGGTTCGGGATGGAGCAGGAGTACACACTGCTGGGCATCAACGGCCACCCCTATGGCTGGCCCGACAACGGCTTCCCCGGCCCGCAGGGTAAGAGCTCCCTCCTGCCCCAGACCTCCCTCAGCTCCCCCTCTGCTGCCCGTGGGGTGCTGGGTGGTGGCAGTTCCCCATGGCCAGCCTCGGAGCAGCTCTGCCGTCAGGGATGAGCCCAGGTAGGGGCTGTTTGCCCAGAGCACCTGGTGCCCCGTGGCTCACGTGAGCCGCTCCCGCCGGACCCTGCTTGCACAAACAGCTCAGCTGCATGACTTGTTTGGCAAGGGCTGGAGAACTGGGCTGGAAAAACCTCCTCCCCTTGGCTGTTGGGGAAAGGGCTTGGCATGGCACGTTGTGCCCTCCTGCAGCAGCGAGCCGGCTCCTCAGCTGCCTCCTGGGAGAGAGCCAGGTTTCCTAACCTGATTTTTATGTGGCCCCGGCTGCTTGCAACATCTCCCTTCCCCCAGGCGGGGAGAAGATCTTTGCCTGACCTGCTTGAAGGAGGAAGATCTCAAACCCCAGCGAGTTGGATTTTCTAGCAGTGAACAATGCCAGCTGTTGTCAGAACAATCTCAGATGCTTGATGTGCTCAGAGGGTGAGGGAGGTGCCCCGGGGCAGACCAAACTTTCCTTATCTAGAGGCCACCTCCCGATGGATGTGTTACAAGTATTATTTAACTGCCCAGATAAGGCTGAGGTTGCACAGATGAACTGCTCACACTGCTAGTCCTGGAGCTGGGGTCGGTGGCTCCATGTCCTGTGGAGAGAAACATCATTTTAATTCCCATAAATCCTCTGCCCATGGTGCAGGTAGCTGGGAGTGTGGCATTGTGCTGCAATGCTGTTGTTGCTCCCCGAAGTTTTCCTTGGGTGGTGACTGCTTGTTCTTTCCAGGCCCCTATTACTGCGGGGTTGGAGCAGATAAGGTGTATGGGCGTGATATCGTGGAGTCCCACTACAAGGCTTGTCTCTATGCGGGGGTGAAGATCTGTGGCACCAATGCCGAGGTGATGCCCTCCCAGGTACGTGTGGATGGCCCCAGGCAGCCCATTCCATTCCCATTCCCAGCGATGGTTACGAGTTAGTGTGAGGCTGGAATAACCCAGCAGCTCCCAGCTCCTCTGGAATACTGAACCGAGGGACTCCTCACATTGGTTTTGCTTAGGCGGGAGCAGTGGCACTGCTAGAATGGAAATGTGCATTTGATCTTCCCCTAACTCACCCTGAGCTCCTTGCACAGCTCAGCCTGAGCTCTGGCAGCCAGAGCAGAGCTGGGAGCTCCCCCGTGGGAGCAGGGTTGGGGGGACAGCAGGAGCTGGGACAGTCTGCAGGAGCACCATGTGGAGTGACAGGGTCTGAGCCTTGTTCTGGAGCCGGGAAGCTTGGGTGGGACACGGCCTTGGGGAGCAGTTGGGAGGATTTGGGTTTATGTAGGAGCGAGCAGCAGGGACCCCCTGATTGCATTAGGCAGGTGGCCAGACTGACTCTCCTGCTGCTGATGTGGCAGTGATAAGCGGGGGCTTATCAGCAGTGGAGCCGAGGCAGGACTTTTACCAACCCCTCTGTTTGCCCCAAATTCTTAAGGGTCCTTGGCTGCCTTCTGCATCCTGGGCTCAGGCTCTTCCATGCCAGCAGCCGCAAAGACGTCACCCTGTGTTTAGTCACCGTGGGTGGTGCAATGCTGGCTCCAGCCGGGCAGGGAGCAGCCCTGGGAAGGACTAACAGGCTCCTCGATAATCCTCTGCCCTATTTGCAGTGTGGGCTGGGGGTCCTGCTCACAGCAGCTCCAGCCTCAGTCAGATGTGGTGCATATTGACCTCTGTTTTGATTAAAAACCCCTCTGATTTGCTCTACATAGTGATGAGCAGTTTATTCCCTTTTTTTTTTTTACATGCCTAAGTTGTCCTGTTGCTTTACTCAGTGCTCCCCATCCTTGTGGCTGATTCCCAAGGGTAACATTCAGCCAGATCCCAGGCTGGGAGGGGCAGGGATGTGGTGGCTGGGGAGGTGCCCACCTGCCCATCCTTACCTGTGCCATCTGCTTGCCCTTCCCAGTGGGAATTCCAGGTGGGCCCGTGTGAAGGCATTGAGATGGGGGATCACCTGTGGATGGCCCGGTTCATCCTCCACCGCGTCTGCGAGGACTTTGGGGTTGTGGCCACTCTGGACCCCAAACCGATGACCGGCAACTGGAACGGCGCTGGCTGCCACACCAACTACAGCACCGAGCAGATGCGGAGAGAGGGGGGTCTCAAGTGAGTCCTGGGGGCTTCAGGGGGAGTCTCAGAACTGAAGTGAGTCCTTGGGGGCTCCCCAGGATGTACCTGGGAGCTTGGGGTGTCCTGGGCCATATGGAAGTGTCTCCCTGTCTGTGTGCCTGCCCCAGGTGGGGTTAGTGCAGTCCCAGCTCATTATTTTAAGAGCAGCTGATGATACAAGGGTGTCCCCAGGGCTGTCCTTGTCCCTGCACAGGAGGAGGGGGTGACACCCCCCAAATGGACCTACTGCAGGCCCCCTCCTGTCCCACAGGCACATCGAAGCTGCCATCGAGAAGCTGAGCAAGCGGCACGATTACCACATCTGCGTGTACGACCCACGCGGCGGCAGGGACAACTCCCGGCGCCTCACCGGCCACCACGAGACTTCCAACATCTTCGAGTTTTCCGCCGGCGTGGCCAACCGCGGTGCCAGCATCCGCATCCCGCGCCAGGTGGGCCAGGACGGCTGCGGCTACTTCGAGGACCGGCGGCCGGCGGCCAACTGCGACCCCTACGCGGTCACCGAGGCCATCATGAGGACCACGGTGCTCAACGAGACCGGCGTGGAGACCAAGGACTACGCTGACCACTGAGGCCGCGGGGTGGGTGGAGGTTCTCATGCCTGCAGTAGCTTCTCCCGCGGGATTTGTGCCTGTGCGGTGTCTTCGGCTGCAAGCTCAGACTCTTTAGGAACCTCGCTTCTGGTCTTGTGAAACGTCGCCTTAGAAATATGTATTTTATAGCGAGAGGGAGGGGCCCAACCTATCTTCTCAACCACTTTGTTTTTTTCTGGTTCCTGGTTTTAGGTTGTGAGGGTTTTTTTTTTTTTAAACTTGGATTGAATTTTTTTTCCCCCGATGGACTTTACACTGTGATGTACATAGATCCCAATGTGGATGCTGCAGCTGCTGCTGTTTGCACCTGTGGAGGGTGGGTGCTTTTTTTCCATATCTCTGTTGCAAGGAAGTGATAATAAATAATTTTCCTGGCTGTGTTGGCAGCTGGGTTATGCTGTGGCGAGTGCATTTTTCTCCTAGAGCTCAGTGGAGGTTTTAATTTGGGTGGTGCTCTTGGGCTGCAGCTACTGAGCAGCCTGGGCAAGATCTGGAGGAACGGAAATGCTGAAGGATCCTTGAGGCAGGTGCCCGGAGCTGCCTTGCCTCACTTTCTGGACCAAAGGCCATCTCCTTCCATCGTGATCCCAAAGGCAAACACAGCAGTGTGGGCTGAGCAAACAGCGGCCGGGGCAGCAGCTGGCGGGCGTTTACACAGGGTGTGTGCTGCTGAGTCAGCACAGCCAGCCCGGCCTCGGGCACAGCCAGCACAGCCCTCCCCTCTGGGGACAACTTTGGGTGCAGGAGGGGACCCTGGGGACATCCCCCCTGCTGCCTTGGTGAACCACAGGGTGCAGCGCCTTGGGTGGGGGTCTCTTCACAAGGTGCAGATCATAGATTTATTTATAGAGTCATGGAAGAGTTTGGGGTAGGAGAGACCTAAAAGCCCATCCAGCTCCACCATGTGCCCTGGGCAGGCGCACCTTCTACTATCTCAGGGTGTTCCCAGCCCTGTCCAGCTTGTCCTTGGACACTGCCAGGGGTTCAGGGGCAGCCACAGCTGCTCTGGGCACCCTGCGCCAGCCCCCCCCTCCCAGGGAAGGATTTTTTCTCAATCTCTAATCTAAACCTACTCTCCTTCAGTTTGAAGCTATTGACCCACACCCTATCAAATTCATGTGGCGAAATCCTGAGGAAAGGCATTTCCATGTTGGTGGGATGTTAACAGCGTCTCCAGTCCCAGCCCCTTGGGTCCCTCCACACTGCAGGGTGCTGGATACAAGCACAGAGGCCATCCCCCTAATCCCAGGGACGTCTCAGACAGGTCAGGGCTCTGGGAATGACCTATAGGGTGTGATCCAGCTGCAGTCCCCAGCAGGGAGTCCCTGCAGGTGAGAGGAAGCAGCAGCATGGGCAGAGGACATCGTGTCCACTGCAGTGCACCCCTGTGGGTTTTGAAACTGATTTTATGTTTATCCCTGAGCCTGACACAGGTGACAAACTCGACTGGAGGGAGGCCTTTTTCCCTCCTGCAGGGCACAGTGCTGCCAGTGGCACAGGGAATAAGGGCCGTGGGAGCTGGGAGATGCCAGGAGCCCTCAGTGCCTCTGAGCTGCTCAAGAATAAATGTAACCCAGTCCCCACCCTAAAAAGGAAAGGTTTTCCTTCCAGAAGTTGCTGTTTGGGACGTTTAGCGTTTTTCATCAAAACCACAAGCTTGTCTTGTTTTCTTCTCATTTCTATGATATCTCAAATGGGTAATTTGAGCACTGGGACAATGACAGATGGATGCAGCTGGAAAATCAATAAAGAGCTAAATCTGGAGTGGGGAGACTCCTGTCTGCTGTCCTGGCTGTACAAGTGGCTGAAGTGCTTCTGCTTTTATCACACTGTGCTGTACAGACACTGTCAAATTTGGGAATCATGTGAGTTCCCATTCCCAACATGGAAATATCTGTGGCCACAGCACTGTGGGACATCCAACCATTTTGTGTCTCTGGGTCTCACCCTGTGGTTCCCCTGCAACCAAGCACCATCCACCCCAGGGTGGGGTAGTGAGGCCCCAGGGGCAATTCAGGAGCTCTTCCCAAAGCCACTTCTGGGGCTTTTCTCTGAGCTGGGGTCAGTCCTATCCCCCACATGCCAGGAGCCACTGTGTGCTTAGAGGCATTCATGATATCCTCTGCCAAAACACACTGGTACTTTTTGGGGTCAAACTGGGCCAGAAAACACATGTCAGGGTTTTGTTTTTTTCCTAAAGCAGAAGTCATTCCCACCCACGGGGCCTGCAGCAGAAGGGATACAAGGACAACAGCACATTCCCACAAGAGCTTTTCCAATAATTTTGCTGTGTTTTCCACGGTTGGAGGTGGATTTTTTGGGTTCATGGAGGTGCTGGGGCTGAGACCTGAGGCTGTGGCAGCGGTTATGTGGTCCCTGTCACCACCCAAGGACTGGACAGTGCTGGGAGAAGACACAGCCAGCATCACCCAGTGCTGGGCTGCCATGGGCGGGAGCAGGGCTGGGATCCCGGCTGGAATGGGCTGCTGAAGCTGGGTCAGCGTTAGCCAGGGCTGTCCTGAAGGAGCATCCCGAGGTGGCTGGGTCAATGTTATAAACAACATTCCTGAAGGAGCATCCCGAAGTGGCTGGGTCTGCGTTATCCAGAGCAATCCTAGAGGAGCCTTCCGAGGTGGCTGGGTTTGTGTCACCCAGAGCATTCCCCAGGAGCATCCCAAGGTGGATGGGTCAGTGTTATCTAGAGCATTCCCGGGATCATCCCGGTGTCCCGGCGGTGTCACCCAGAGCATTCCCGGGATCATCCCGGTGTCCGGCGGTGACACCAGAGCATTCCCGGGATCATCCCGTGTCCCGGCGGTGTCACCCAGAGCATTCCCGGGATCATCCCGGTGTCCCGGCGGTGTCACCCAGAGCATTCCCGGGATCATCCCGGTGTCCCGGCGGTGTCACCTGCCGGGGTGTCAGGGACATTTGGGGCGCTGGCGCCCTCTGCAGGCGCGGGCCGGGCCCGCGGGGAGCAGCGCCCGATCTGTGCTGGGACAATCCGCCGGGATCACAAAGACCCGCCGGGACCATCGAGCCCCGCCAGGATCAGCGAGCCCCGCCGGGATCACCGAGCCCCGCCGGGATCACCGAGCCCTGCCGGGACCATCGAGCCCCTCCGGGATAATCGAGCCCCTCCAGGATAATCGAGCCCCGCCGGGATCAGCGAGCCCTGCCGGACCATCGAGCCCCTCCGGGATAATCGAGCCCCGCCGGGATCAGCGAGCCCCGCCGGATCACCGAGCCCTGCCGGACCATCGAGCCCCTCCGGGATAATCGAGCCCCTCCAGGATAATCGAGCCCCGCCGGGATCAGCGAGCCCTGCCGGACCATCGAGCCCCTCCGGGATAATCGAGCCCCTCCAGGATAATCGAGCCCCGCCGGGATCAGCGAGCCCTGCCGGGACCATCGAGCCCCTCCGGATAATCGAGCCCCTCCAGGATAATCGAGCCCCGCCGGGATCAGCGAGCCCTGCCGGGACCATCGAGCCCCTCCGTGCCTCGCAACTGCCAAGGCCACCACTCACCCACGTCCCCATATCTCCACTTCCACACGGCTTTTAAAACCCTCCAGGGACAGTGACTCCACCGCCATCCTGGGCAGAGTCGGATGATCCTTTTGGTGGGGAATTTTTCCTAATATTCAATCTATCCCCCCCCCAGCGTGACTTGAGGCTGTTTGCTGTCCTCCTTGTTATCTGGGAGATAACACCCCTGCGTGGCTCCACCCTCCTTTCCGGTGGCTGTAGAAGACCCTCTATAAAACACAGATTCCTGCCTCACATGTTTTTACTCTAATAAAGACATTTGATAGCCAGAAATCCAGCAGATGCCATAATGCCAAGAGAAGTGACTACAACTAACAAACAACCTATCCCAGATTTGATTTGTCTTTCTTGCACCCTTTCAGAAGTACAATTAAATACTAGGAGGTGAAGGAAAATAAATCTGTTTAACACACTCCAAATAATTTCATGCTGCTGTAAAGCAAAATTCAAGTTAGTTAGATGGGAGGAGATTGCTTTGCTGGCATCGACCAGAACTGTCAGCAATATTTTAAGGGAGAAAAGCACCACAACAAACCAAAACATCTGGCTCCTTTGGTTTAGGCTCTGACCATGCCCACCTGCCCCCAGGACCACCATCACCCACGGGCAGATACAAATCTCCTATTTCCACACAAGCACTCACAGATAGCGGCAAATAAAAACCCTGTGGGGCTGTGTCCATTCCCCATGGCAGCCCTGGGCTGCAGGAACCCAGCTGGGGGCTGCTGAGGGACACGTTACCCTCAGGAGGAGCTGTCCTCAGGGCAGTGACCCAGCAGATGGATGAGAGACTGAGGTGTGGCTCCAGTGGGTGACCCAGCTCAGCACAGCCTCATATCCTCATCCAGGCATCTCTGGGGTCCCTTCCTTCTCCAAGCACCCCAGGGAGGTGCTGCAGATAAACTGCCCAGGGTGGGTGAACACCGTGGCCACCCCATGGCAGGGAGGAGCAGCAAAGGGGGTTGCACATTTCTCCCTTTTCAAGTCTCTTTTTACCACTATATTCCATTACTTTGAATTTAGTTAAAGCCTTCAGGATTTACTTTTATTTTTCCCCCAAGCCAATTATAAAAAGGACACTGGAATTGCAGTTCCAGTGCTAACAATAGCATTACTCAAAGCTGCTGCCCAGAGGTAGGGAGCTCTGGATAGAATAAAGACCTAAACTAAAATGTCAATAATAACTCCTTTTTTTCTCTCTCTGTCTTCCAGCCCACACAATCTGCTCGGGTCCCTCTATCTTAATGAGCATTAAAATGGTTTCAAATTAGATCTACAGAAAATTAAATTTTTTTCCCTCAGAAGCTTAGTCTGGCCTTTAAAGGCCACTGATGATATTTTGGTTTTGTGTAAGAGCATCTTTGATCTCAAAGGCTCTCAGCTGGCTGAGAGACACAGCTCATTACCAGCAATTTGTTGCTGTTGAAATGTGGGTGCAGAGGGACAAACACCATGGAGAGAGAGTCAGGGAGAGGTTTGGCTGGGGGGTCCTTGGCCACAGGCCCCACTAGCCCCCTGTGGCTCTCCTGGCCCCAGGCTGGCAGGTGGGTGGCCACCAGGCTGGTGCTGGGTTTGCAGCCAGCTGCTCTCAGCTTGGTTTTGTCCCCAAAAATGTGGGATGAAAGAGCCCTATAAGCCTGAGCTCCAGGTTGGCTGTCTGGGAAGTCCTGGGGGTCACTCCAGGTGACAGCAGTGTCTTGCTGAGATGCAGCAGTGACCTGGCAATGCACAATGGCATTCCTTGTATCGCTTCTGCTAAATCCCTCTCCACATCCGAGCTGGCACTCGGTCCCAGGGGCTCTGGGGAAGGGGTCAGGCTGCCTGAGACCTGCTGCTCCCTCACTGCTGGGAAGATGCAGCAATCAGACTTTCCAGGAAAGCTTGTTACCATGGCAAGGCCTGGCTGCTGCTGCTGTAAAAACAAAAAACAAAAAAACAAAAAAAAAAAAAAAAAAAAAAAAAGGGAATCTAATACTGTAAAAAAAAAAAGTGCAAAGCTGAGCGATTCTGAGCACTGCAGTGCCCTGGGGCAGTGCTCAGTGTCTGGGGGATGTTTGTGTGGCGTAAATGGCCTCAGGGTGAGCAGTCTGGGTTAAGCTGGGGCTTATACCTGGGTGTAAGAAGAGCCAGCAGGCCTGTCCTGCTCCTGGGAGAGAAGGCAGCAGAGGCAGTGGCAGTGCAGAGCAGACCAGCCCCTGTCCCTGCTCGTCTCAGTCACACTGGGATGGGCAGAGTCCCCGTGAGATCACAGCAGAACTTGGTCCTTGGCTTGAGAAAGTCCTGCCAAGAACTGGCAGCTGCCCCGGATGTTCCTAGAGAAGCCTCATCAAAGGAGCCCTTAATGACCTGCAGCAGCTTCCTCTGCTCACCCAGCACCCTCCTGAGCCCTCAGTCCTGCTGATGGGGGAACAGGGCCAGGAAAGCCAACACAAGCACCCACCAGCTGCAGGCTGAGAGCTGCATGGGGGTCAGGCCACCAACAGGTGATCATGGCCATGATCAGCCTCACCTGGGTCCCAGCCCATGGCCCTGAGATGTTTCTTTAAGCTCTGCCAGAACCATCACTCTCTGTTTGAGTTTCACTGAGGAGTGTGGGTCTCCTGTGTTGGCCACCCAGACCTTGACCCCTGGACTGCAGAGCTGGCAGGAGATCCCCAGGCTGTGTCTCACCCTGACTGCCCTCACCCTGACCTGCAGGTTGATTCTTCTGGCTTGGTTTCACACCTGCCTTATTGTGGAGAACTTTACTGATGATCTGGACTCCTGGATGGACACTTCTCCCCTCCCTGGCTGGGTTCCCTGGGACCAGAGGGACAGGCCTTTGCTGGTGAGACTCTGCCCTGTGCCCGAGGGGTCTCTTCTGGCCTCCTGGACCTCAGGTTGCTCCTGGTCCTTGATGTGCCCTGATGGGTGGGAGAGGGCATTGCACAAAGGCCTACAGGAGAAAATCAAGTGTTGGGTGTGGGGAATTCAATTTCTTCCTCAGTCCTTACTTCCTGCAGCTGCTGAGGAGCAGCAGTGATGGGATGTGCAGAGGATGATGAGATGCAATTGCCATAATGCCTTTCTCTTTTTCCTTTAAGCTCTTTGCAGCTTCTGCAGGTGCTTGGGTTGCAGCAAGGGAGGCCAGTAGTGAAATTATATCAGCAGAGCTGCCCAAGAGAAAGAGGGATAGACTGGGCTGTAGCCAGGCAGGTGTCCAGTGGAGAGATGATCCAAACCCAAATGAAGCTCTTTCTCCTGATATTTAGAGATGAAGCTATTTCTCCTGGTGCTGCTCTAGCCTGGTAACTGTAATAACACAAATTGAATACATTTGTTGGCCTTGACTCCCATCAGGGCAGGTATTTTCAGAGGCTGAAATGTCAATGCAAGGCAGGTTTTAGAAGGGCTCTGTAAAAATAGTTGTAATAGTGCTGGGATTGTGATGTTTGCCTATGGCAGGAGTGTGCAAGGGTGGGGGGTACTGTTTGGTAACAGCTGCTAGTAGAAGAACTGGTTTAATTCTAAACTATCTTCAGCCCCCAGCATAAAGGGAGGGTGGGACAATATAATTCTGATATTGTAGTTCAGGGAAAGTAAAAGTTTGACAGGTTTGGCAGCAGCTGATCTATAAGGAAACACCAGCCCTGAGGGATAAAATCAGTCTGGGGAGATGAGGCTGGGGTGAATATCTTGTCATGGAGTGAGCTCCATGGAGATGGACCCACACTGGGGGTTTTCACCTCACCCACATGTTCTTAGGGAGCTGAAGCATGCTGTTAACAGTTATCCTGGCTGTATTAATTCAAGCATACCAAGTTCTTTCCCCTTCTTGTCCTCAGACCAAAGTCCCAAGGCTTATTTACCAGCACTTCAGTGCTCAGCATGTGTTTTCTCAGTGCCACAAAATCTGGGGAAGGGAAAGGCAGTTTGGGTCTTGTCCATCCCTTGCTGCTGCTCTGTCCTCCTTTGCTTTCTGACTCATGCTGTTGGAACAAGCTGACCTGCTCTTGGCTTTCAGTGTAATAGATGAATCTCTTGGATGTCTGGATGTGGTCTCCAAGGCTCTGCCCTCCTGGCTGTACCCACTGGGTGTTTCTCTGCCTCCTTCTGCCAGGCTGCACCCTTGTACCAGCCCTGGCTGCTGGAGGCTCTCACTGTTGCCCCTGATGTGCTGCTTGGCTCAGCTCCTTTGGGATTTTGTGTCAGGACAGGTCCCTGGGTGGCACAGTGACTTCAGCTCCCACTGTCCCAGTGGGAAAACTGGGTGCTGGTACCTTGGCAGGTTTCCCCAGAGAGGCAGTGGGGGGGGAGTGGACAGGGATGTGTAGATGCTCATCTTGCTCTGAGGAGGCTGGCAGAGTACTGAGGATGCTCTGGTGGCTCTTTCCATTGCTGTCCCCATGGTGACAGGTGCTGGCTGCCTCCCCAGCGTGGTTTTGCCTCCAGATTCAGCCTTGGGGCACACCAAAATCACCTGTATTTCAGTTGTCACCACCCTGCCCCCCCAATGGACCTGAGGGGGTGGTTCGAGCAGATTTCCTCCATGCAGAGAGCTGGGGGTTGCTGGCAGGAGCAGCGTCCCAAGGGCTGCTGCTAGAACCTGTCATGAGCTGCTCCATGCTCTGGGGACAGTGGGTTTGATTTTTGGCAATTGGCCCAGTACAAGGGCCACAAAGCAAGTGTCTGCACAGGTGTCATTGGGTGAGAACACATTGCAGACCTCCCTCAGCTGGTGGTGGCACGGGCTGGGGGTTCTGGCATGGGCAGGGACTCACCTCATGTCAGCAGCACTGTGCCCAGGGGAAGGCATCACTCCTGCCCTGGCAGTGGAGGATGTTTTAGTGGTGCCTCCTGCTTGGGCCAGGGCAGGTTAGTCAGGTGTGACTCACCTGCCCCGTGACGGCTCTGGCTGGCCTCGGAGTGCTGACCTTTGAGTCTGGTGTATTAGCTCATGGAAACCCAAATAATGACTTGGCAAAGGGAAATACCTGGTGAGGGACAATCCCGGGGCAGCCCCAACGAGCAGGGAAAGGAGCAGCAAGATGTAGTGGGGGGAATATTTCTGCTCTTCCAGCTTTTTCCCCAGCATCCCCCTCTGATGCAGCCAGCCAGCAAACTCCTTTGGAAAGCATGACTTCACAAAGAGAAATGTGCTGTGGCTGAGGGTGCCTCGGGCAGAGCCAGAGCACTGCTTCAGCAGCAGCTTGGGCTGAGGCATTAACTCCTTCCCCTGCATGCCTGGCTCAGGGTGGTTTTCTGGTGTCAGCACTGCTGGGGTGCCGTCCTGCCCCTTACCCAGGCCCTGGGTGATGGGAAGGGCTCTGCATGTAGCCTTCCACCATGAAGGGACAGTTTTGTTTGGAAGGGGACCCTTGGCTGTGCCACCAGGTCTTGATTGGGCTGTTCACTCCACTGGAGCCACTCACATCAGCAGGTTGAAGGGGGTCAGTGTTGTCCCAAGCCTTGCTCCTCTGGGTGCATCTGCTGCTGCCCCAAGCCATGGTTTGGCTCAGACAACCTGCTCCAGGATGTGCCAAGAGGACTGCTCCCTGCATTCCTGCAGGAGCAGCTGCTGGGACATGTTTCTCCATGCTGGGAATTGCTATGTTTTGTTCTGGACACATGGAGTGAGTGGTGATGAGCAGGAAAATGAAGTGTTTTTCTCAGCAGTGGGGTGAGGAGATGTGAGCTGAGAGAGGGAGTGGGATTGTCTGTGAGCTGTCGCAGGCAACCAGGTGTGGAGAGGAGGAGGGGTGTTTGTGGGGACCCTGAACCCCAGGGGTCTCCAGCTGTGTCACTGATGTGACCCTTGGTGCACCATCTCCTGTCCCCAGACATCTCCTCCTGGGTTGTGTGGAGAGTTGAGGGATTTCTGAGGGATTTCTTTGTGACTTTTGTCCCTGGCACGTAGGTCAGAGGCCTTGCCACATCTTTTTATCAGCTGGAATTGGGATGTCTGGGATGCTCAAGTGAATCAGGAGGCTGCTGAGCCACACGAGATCCAATCCTCTGGCTGGCAGTGGTGGTGATGGTCTCATGTCACCATTGCTGTCACTGGCTCTCTGTCAGTGTCCACTACACAGGCTGTCTCCACTACAACCAACAATGTGGGAGTGTTCCTTGGCCATTTCTGGGAAGATAGCAGTGGATTTAGGTGAAAGTGCTGCAGGAGGTGTGATCGTGGAACTTGCCTGGCAGATGTCACTTCCCTGATTGAGTTTGTGGTGAAGAAGTGATCTCCCCACTGGGAGGGATGGAATATCAGGAGTGTGGGAAGAGCTGTTGGTTGGGGCTGTAGTGGATCACTGTTCTGGGCAGCCATGCTGAGATATTGTTACAGGAGAAAAGGGAAGTAGAAAAAATGGGCAGTGAAGGGGAGGGAGGCATGAGAGCCAGGTCAAACATAGGATCCAAATGTCTTGCACCTCAGGTGGTGTCAGTGATCTTGTGCTGCTGGACCCTCTGCCTGCCCTGGACTTCTCTTGGGATGGCAGACAACTGGGGATGGGGCTGCCCTGCTCCCACATCACCGCGTTTCTCTGGAGGAAACCCCTTGGCCCTTTGACCTCAGCCTGCTCCTGCATGTGGACAAGCAACTTCTGCCTTTCCCTGGCCTAGAATAAACATGGTGTGATTCTTGGTGTGGTCCTGTGCAGGGCCAGGAGTTGGACTTTGATAGTCCTTGTGGGTCCCTTTCAACTCAGGTATTCCATGAGTCTATGATATGTCACTTTGCAGTGAGGGAGAAATGCAAAATTCTGAGTGGTGCTGGAGTATGAGAGTCCAGCCTGTGGTTTCAATTTTTCTTAGACAAGGTCCCACTGGGATCACTGAGGTCAAATCAATGAATCCTCCTATTCCTATGCCCTGTAAGCTGTGCAAACGCATTGCCATCCCCACAGATGCTGAACCCCACGGGGAAGGGAGGACAAGCATCGCACCATCCAGTCCTTCTCCCCAGGCCCATGCTGAGCAATGGGAACTCTTCCAGCAAAGGAGCAGAAATCCAGGCAGTGCAATTAGGATTATAATAATAGTAATTAATGCCTTGCCTCTCTCTAAGGATTTTCTGGTGAGGCTTGCCAGGTGCTGGCTGGGCATTAACTGATCAAAGGCACAGCACCCACGTGAAGGGGATGGGTGCCAGCTGGGCCACGGGACCTCAGTGCCTCAGCTGGGGGCTCGCTCTCCCTGCCCTCATCTTTCTCCATGGTTTGGAGGGGAAGATTAGGAGGAGCTGCTTTAAGAATCCCAGGGGTGAGGGTTAATGGATGGGGGAGAAGACCAGGTCAGGAGCACCCCGTGTGTTACCCAGGGGTGCTCATCTGACCCCAGTGATGTGAGCTAAAGGGCCTGTGTGTGTGTCTCTGTGTGCAGGGTGTAAATGAGCTCTAATGCATCGGCTCCTGTCTGTGCACCTGTCTGTATGTGGGAGGCTGCTCCTGCAACACATGTTTCAGTCGACACACAAATGCCAGTCCGTGGGCTTGCACAGACACAAGCCAGCACAATAACATGAGGGCTGGAGAAAATGCTTTAAAGGGAGAGAGAGGCCTGAAGAGCTCAAATTGCTCCGTTTACCACAGACCTTGAGAGGTGTCTTTATTCCAACATGTAAAAACCGCCACAAAGAGAAAGGATGTGGCACCAAATGACTCAGCATTAGAGAACAGCAGAAAAGAAGCAAGGGCTGAAGCTGCCAGAGTTGGTCTGAAGAGCAGGGGTGCATGCTGGCACAAAAGGGATGAGCAGTGGAAACAAACTGCCAAGGTTGCTCTTGCCTGGTGAAGGGCAGTCCCTCTGGTGGTGTCTCAGCCAAGTTACTCCATAATCAGGCACTCGGTGTGAAGGCAAGCCAATGTTATTTGTTATGCTGTTAGAGCCCCTCACATTTCAGTCTCTTTCTTACTCTTTGGGTGAGGCCTGGGGCACAGTCTCAGTGTACAGGTTGGTGAAGCGTCTGTGGGATGGAGCCCACAGCAGCTGCCTGGACTCCCTGCAGAGCCCCTGAGCTGTGGTGCCTCCTGGCTCTGGGTTTGGGTGGTTTCTGACTGCTTCCTGCTCTCCTCTCCTCCTCCCAGGTGATGGGCTGTGCTGGTGGCCCTTGTGTCTGGGAGGTTTGGTGAGACCAATAGGCAGGTGGAGTTACAGGAACAGCGGGGAGTGCTGCAGAGCCCCAGGACATTGTGCCAGAGTTGCCCAGAGAAGCTGTGGCTGCCCCTGGATCCTTGGAAGTGTCCAAGGCCAGGTTGAACAGGCCTTGGAGCAATCTGGTCTGGAGGAAGGTGTGCCCTGCACAAGGCAGGGGGAGGAATGAGATGGTTTTTGAGATCCCTCCCAACCCAAACCAATCTATAATTCTATCACATGTTGATCCCAGAGGTTTGTACACCACTGGTGGGGCATCCAAGTCCACCCCTGGGGAAGTTGCCTGGGAGCTGCCTCGAGGACAAACCCACAGAAGGGGGACAGGGGACTTGGGCTGCGGCCTCCTGCGAGGAGAGAGAGGGTGTGCAAGGAGGTGTGGCTGAACGGTACCGCCTCTGCCTGAACTGCTGGAAGGTGTCAGCCTGAAACAAATGAGTAATTGTTGTTGCTGTTGCTATCAGATGACGTAGTTTACCCGCCAGCAAATCAGCTGAGAAACAGTGAGGCACTGAGTGAAGCAGGGAAATTATTTAGAAAGGTAGTAAAGCTAAGTGTAATATAAATATATCAGGGTAATGGATTTTACGTACACAGGAGTACAGAACGGCTGTCAGTGATGTAGGGAGCACAGGGAGCCCTCCATGGCAGTTCACATCTGTGCGTTTCGGTGCAAGGGAAACTTCAGAAAACTAAAGGCCAACTTCCACAAAGTTCCGCTGCTTTACTTCCCCTCCATCACAGCCACTCCGGGGCCTGCCCTTATGGGGTGTGGTGGGCTCACGCAAGTCACGCCCTCGCCAACTCCAGAAGGAGAGGGGGGAGATGGGAAACGCAAAACCAAGAAGAGAAGGTGAGGGCGAAGACTCTCATCTTGTAACAAGAGAGCAGGAGAGACTTTGGTGTCCCCACGGTGCCGGGCAGCACCTGCCAGGCTCGCCGCTCTCCCCGCAGCCACAACAACCCCGGGAGCGCCGGGCGGGCGGCAGTGAGCCCTGGAGTGCGAGGAGCCCGGGGGTGACGCGCTGCTGCCTCGCCCCACCGGCAGCGCTCGGGGCCCGGGACCCGCAGGCATTTCCGCGGCGCCTCCGCCCGAGCAGCCCCAGCCCTCGCTCCTCTCAGCCCCGGCGCGGGGGAAACTGAGGCACGGCCAGGTGGGGTTGTGCCTCCTCCGTGCACAACTGGAAACTCCTGGCAAGACGAGAGGGCAGCAAATTCCAGTCACAGGCAATGTCTGTGACTCGATGATGGAGGCTTGTGTGTCCTGCACTTGCAGCACGGCTGAGCCCTCCGTGGGTGCATCTTGCCCACGTGTGACACCGCTCGCTGCTGCTCTCCCGGCACCTGTGCTGCTGCCAAAGCACGGCTCAGGTGCTGCTCAGGGGGGATTTATTGATATTTTTTTTTCCCTTTTAATAACTATGTTCTTTGACAGAAAATTTCGTGTTCCTTGAAGTTAGGGGAACGTGGTGACATCTGAAAGGAAAATTTTATTCTAAAGCTTGTCTTGTTGCTTGTTGCTCGTCTCTCTTTTTAAATTTCCCTTTTAATTAGGGGAAAAGGAGGAAGGGAGAGCAGACCAATTGCAGAGGAAGTGAGATTTCCCACCACAAGTACAAAACTCTTCAAAACAATTTTTTAAAAAGCAAAACAATAGTCAAAAATATCAGAAAGCAAGTCGTTGCAGTTTACTAAACATCCTTAGCTTACTATTTTTTAAACTGCTCTGAGTTTTAACTCCAATGACTCCTCACACAAGCAGATAAGAGGAATGACTCTGGGGCACGGGCGAGTGACCAGGGAGGCAGGAATGTAAATACGCATTTTGACTGCAGTGAGTAAAATCCTCCTGAATCTGGCATCACCAGGGGAATGATGGGGGCCCTGGCACTGCAGGCATTGAATACATTGAATCGTAGAATCACAGACTGGTTTGGGAACTTAAAGATAATCTCATCCCATCCCCTGCCGAGGGCAGGAACCTCTTCCACTGTCCCAGACTGCTCCCAGCCCTGACCAGCCTGGCCTTGGGCACTGCCAGGGATCCAGGGGCAGCCACAGCTTCTCTGGGCACCCTATGCCAGGGCCTCACCTCCCTCTAAGTAAAGATTTTCTTCCTAACATCCAATCTAACCCTGCTCTCTGTCTTCTTAAAATCACTGCCCTTGTCTTGTCACTATCTAACCATATAAAAAGTCCATCTCCTTCCATTTTTAAAGCCTCCTTAAGGTACTAGAAAGTCGCAAAGGGGTTTTCCCAGAGCCTTCTCTTCTCTGTGCTCCAATTATATCCATCCAGTTACATTTTACAGACATTTTACACAGTGTAGCTGTGATCCAGGGCTGGATCAGTGCTGTGGGTGGCATCGCTGCTGGCCATAGCATGACAAGGGACCCTGTGTATCTTAGCACAAATCCTCGCAGTACTGTAGCTGTGCCTTGGTGCTTTTGTTCAGCTCCTGGTGCAGGAATCCTTTTTACTCACGTTGTGACCTTGGGCGAACAACTTACTGTGCTTAAAATTAACTTCTCTGCAAACAAGGCGCATAAATCTCCATGTCAGGAGAAGGTGCAGCATGGCACGAGGAGCTCCGGTTTGGTGAAGGGTTTTTCCTCCCTGAGTTGTCACATGTGGGATGTCCCTCCGGGGCAAGGGTGCCCCAGAGATGGGGTGGCCCCAATTGTGCCTCAAACCATGAGCCTTTGGCCACTTACCATGGGGGGAAGAGGGTCCAGTAAAATCTGCTGTAGTTCAGGGTGTTTTTACCCCCCTCCTTCTCCTAATTTGTTTGGTTTTGCTGGCAGAGCTAAATAGGGGTTGCAGAGAATGATGAAAGAGGCTGCAGGCTCGTCTTACAAAATAAAAAGGCTGGAGCAAATTGGCGTGCCTAGCCTGGGAAAACAAAAGCTAAGGGCAGCACAAGGAGAGCGGTGTGCGGAGGGATCCCAGGGTACGCCCTGCGGGAGGAGATGAGCTGCAGAAAGCCTTGGCACAAGACTCTTGAATGTCTGTAGCCTGTGACTACACGCAGCCTGGAAACAAGAGGTAGCTCTTAAGCCCCGGAGGAGGGAGTGCCTGGAAAGGCTTTCCAGCAGGAGCCCTGTGCGCCCGGAGCACACAAACTCCTTTGGTGCCCTGTGAGGGGTTTCAGGTTGCCACAGCCTCCATAAGGCAGCACAGAGGGTCCCACAGCCACTCATACCCAGGCTGGTGCCACTGCGGGGCCGTGGGAGGACATCTGTCTGTCCAGCCAGGTCCGGGCTGGGTGTGCTCTGCAGATAAACAGCAGCTCCTTTTACACTTATTCATTCTGCCTGTGTACACAGCCTGCTCGCCAGCGGCCGGGAGGTGCCTTTTCCCGGTGCTGCCTTTGGTGTGGGTTTTTATTCAATCAGGCAGAGATGAGAGGGGAACATGGCAAATGTATGAAGTCAGGACAGCCTGACCTTCATCCACGGATCCACGGAGAACGTGGGGTCATCACTGACTCCTCAGCCTCAGTCACAGGTGGCTGTCGAGTCCCTTGTATTTGCCTCTTCCTGGACACTTCAAGCAACTGGGGTTATAAAAACAGGAGCAGGGAGAGGTGACAGCTGGGCCTGGAGAATTACAGGGAGGAAATGAGATTACAGGGAGCAGGGATCACCAGGAGGCAAGATGGCCCCATGCCGTGCAGTTAGCTCCTTCCCTCATAGCCCGACCCCACAAGTGGTTCCTTCCCTCACAGCCTGAACCCACAACCTGCTCCTCCCCTCACAGCAGTCAGGGATCCCACAGCTTCCCCTTCCCTCCCAGCTCAGCCCCACAACCTGCTCCTTCCCTCCCGCCTGACCCCACAAGCAATCCCTTCCCTCGCAGCACAGCCCAGCCCCACAAACAGCTCCTTCCCTTACAGCAGTCAGGGATACATCAGCTTCCCCTTGCTTCACAGCCTGACCCTATAGCAGTGAGGGACCACCAGCTCCCTTCCCTCACAGCCCGGCGCCACAGCCCGCTCCTTTCCCTCAGCCTGGCCGCACAATCGGCCCCTCCCCTCGGTACTCAGGGGTCCAGCAGCCCCCTCCCCTCGGCACTCAGGGGTCCAGCAGCAGCCCCCTCCCCTCGGCACTCAGGAGCCCCAGCAGCCCCCTTCCCTCGGCACTCAGGGCCGCAGCAGCCCCCTCCCCTCGGTACTCAGGGGCTCTCCAGCACCCCTCTCCCTCGGCACTCGGGGTCCAGCAGCCCCTTCCCTCGGCACTCAGGGGTCTCCAGCAGCCCCCTCCCCTCGGCACTCGGGGTCCAGCCAGCAGCCCCCTCCCCTCGGTACTCAGGGGTCCAGCAGCCCCCTCCCCTCGGCACTCAGGGGCTCTCCAGCAACCCCCTCCCTCGGCACTCGGGGTCCCAGCAGCCCCTTCCCTCGGCACCAGGGGTCCAGCAGCCCCCTTCCCTCGGCACTCAGGGGCTCTCCAGCAGCCCCCTCCCCTCGGCACTCAGGGGCTCTCCAGCAGCCCCCTCCCCTCGGCTACTCAGGGGTCCAGCAGCCCCCTCCCCTCGGCACTCGGGGTCCAGCAGCAGCCCCTTCCCTCGGCACTCGGGGGTCCAGCAGCCCCCTCCCTCGGTCCAGGGGTCCAGCAGCAGCCCCCCTCCCTCGGCACTCGGGGGTCCAGCAGGCCCCCGCCGCGGTACTCAGGGGCCCAGCAGCAGCCCCCTCCCCTCGGCACTCGGGGGTCCAGCAGCCCCCTCCCCTCGGTACTCGGGGTCCAGCAGCAGCCCCCTCCCCTCGGCACTCGGGGGTCCAGCAGCCCCCGTCCCTCCTGGCTTCCCGGCCGCCGCCGCTGCCCCGCGGCTCGGGCCCGCCCCGCTCCCTCAGCGCGGCCGGGGCGGGGCGGGCGCGGGGCGGGTCCGCCCGCCGGGGCAGGCACAGCGCGGGCCGCAGGTACAGAGCGGAGCGGAGCGGCCGGGCCGGCGCGGCCATGGGGAAGGTGCAGCTCTTCGAGATCCGCCTGGGCGACAGCCGCGTCGTCTACAGCCCCGGCGAGCCGCTGGCGGGCACCGTCACCGTGCGGCTCTCGGGCTCGCTGCAGTACCGAGGTGAGCCCGCGGCCTGCCGTGCCCTGCCGTGCCCGCGGGGCCGCACGGCGGGGCCGATATCCCGGGGAGGGCTTCACGGGCCGCCCCGGCCCGCAGGCTGCCGGGGAGCGGCCGCGCTCCCTTCCCCGGCTCTGGGCACCGGCGGCTCCGCGGCTGCCCCATCGCTGCTGCCCCGCTGCCATGCGGCGCCCGGGAGGGGCTGATGGGAGCAACCTGCTGGATTATTTCCTCCTCCGCTTCCTCCTCTTACTTTTTGCTCCCATCCCATAAATAAGCAAACGTCCTTCCAACCCCCTTCCCAGAAGAGCCCAGCGCGGGGCTGTGCCACAGCAGCCTCCGGAGCTGGCGGGTGCCCAGGGCGGCAGCGGGAGGTGGTGGAGGAGCTCGCCCGTCTCCTTCTGCTTTCCCGGAGCCCTGCGGCATCCCCGGGCTGCCGGCATCGCCCCGGCACGGCCCCCGAGCCTGGTGCCGCTGGGAGCCCGAATGTGCTGGGGCAGGGCGATGGGAGGAGGTGGGCGATGCCGTGTGCCGGTGGGCAGCAGCCCTGCCTCCACAGGAGGGAGGAGGTGGGCGATGCTGTGTCCTGGCAGGAGCCGTACCCACCCACCGGCTCGCAGGACCGGCCGCAGCGAGCAGCCGTGCTGTACCATCTCGAATGAACTCGGCCGCTTGAGTTGCGGCTCTACTAGTGTGGGAGATGTGCGGGCTATGTCCGAGGTCTGTGTGTGCCAGGGCAGAGTGCCCGCTGGGCAGCAGTGGTCTGGAGCAGGAGGTGTTGGGCTGCGGAGTGGCCGTGGCTCCCCGCGGGGCTCGGGCCGTGCTCGTGGCTGGTGCAGTCTGTCAGAGCAGAGGGATGGGGCTGGACTGCAGGGAAATGAGCTGCTGGGCTCGGATCATCCAAACTGGGAGCTTCCTCCCCCGCCTTAGAGAAGTCATCTGCATTTGCAAGTCAGCTTTGTGCTCAGTGCTGTGGAAATGTGAACCGATTTGCTGTTTTCCCTGAGGTCTCGCTTGCTTCTTGTGTGTGCATGCTGCCTCCTTTGTAACAAATTATTGGAGGGGGAGAGAAAGACCGAGTAATGTAAAATGCGAAGTCTCTGTTCAAAAGCTGTCAGGCTGGATGATGGTGCCTACGCTTGCCTGTGCCTTGCTTTCTCGAGCACCTCTTCCAGTTGTCTGCAATAGCTTTTGGAAGCTCCTTGTGGAAAAAAGTATCTAGGACAAGTGTAAACTTGTAGCCTGTTTAACTCCTGTCAGAGCAGAACAGTTGCAGATCCAGCGTTCATCTCCTTGGAGAGTACTCCCAGATGCACTTCTTCCAGCAAAGACATTCTTAATGAAATCTGGCTGACTTCCCTCCTCAGCCCATCCCATTGATTTCCATCCATTCCTGAAGGTGCTTCCTGGGAGGGACATGAGTTTGGCCTTGGAGGGTTTGGCATGCTGGCCCCTTGTGCTGCCAGCTGGCCAAAGCTGCACCTTCCTGCTGCCTCTACAACTCCAGTTTGGAGAGGACCTGTCACCTTCTGCTCTATACCAGCTCTCTTTGCTTCCTGGTGTTGTTGGACGGAAGGAGGAAGGTGTCTCTTTGTTCTAGACCTTCTTTCTGCTTCCTTATTGCTTTGATTCTGAGATGTATCAGGTTCTGGTGTTAAGTATTGGTCCTGAACTGAGGAGGGGTTTTGCTGTGGGATTTGGTGTTTGGGGCTAGTGCAGGGATTTTGGTAAGAGCTGGGGCAGCTGAGCTCTAGAAAAGCTGGCAGAAGCATCGAGCCAAAATCTGAGGTGGGCTCTGTTTGGTTGATGCTTCTATTGTGCTGAGGTCACCTGAGCAGCTCTTTCAGGCTCAGTTTTCTGTACAGTGGCTCCATGAGCTGGGGTAGAAACCTTCCATTAGTGGTGTCAGAACTCACATAGTTAAGTTACATTTGGGTGTGAAACCAACTTCTGCCAAGCACAAGGGGACTCTTTGCTGAGTGTTCTCCCTCCTGCTGTGTATCTTATGGTCTCTGTGCTTAAACCCTCCACACCTGATTTCCTGGGCACCCTCTCCTTTCTGGAAGAAGAAAATATCTCTCCCTCAGAGGAAGAGGCTCATGTAGCTGCTGGAACATCCTTTTGGTGTAACAGCAGACAACTACCTGCTGAAAAAGATCTTCCACTTGTGAGCTGTGTTGAGCTTTTTGAGCTCAGCACTGGAGGGATCAGACAACCTGACACGCTCTGGCTTCCTGCTGGGCTGCGGGGAGAGCTGGGTGGCATTGACTCATCTTACATTGTATATAACCCCACCACATCTTCTGTGGCCAACTGTGACTTTCCAGGCTAATAAACTGCTTCCAGGAGAAGGCACAAAGTCCTCATCCCTGGCAGGTCTGGCCCACAGCACCACAATTTGGTGCTTTCTATTTCCCGAGCCAGGCGAGTGGGTGCTGTGGTGTGAGATCACAGCCGGAACCAGCCTGTCAGTGACTCTTCACACAGTAACTTCTGGCTCTTGAAAATTACACCTCCTGAAAGGTGACAGTGCAAACAAGCAGGCCTCCTTGTGCCTTGCTAAGCACAGGAGAAATCTTGGGTCATGGGGCAGCATAGCTGGGGACACACCTTTTGGGATCATAAATGTTCCCACTTAGACTGGCGTCAGTGCCAGCCCTGCTGACTGGCGGTGAGGGCTGTGCAGGAGCTCATCATCTTCAGCTGACCTTGCAGCAGCATCACAAACACTGACTGGTCCTTGGTGACCCACGTGGACCTTCTGAGGAGCCACACTTCTTCCTGTGCCTGTGCCAGGGTGAAGGACCTGCCCAGAAAACTTCTGAGCCTCAGGGGAGAGTGCTGATGGAAATGGAGAATTCCTAATCATTGTGCCTGGTTTGCTGGGAAATCATCAAACGTGTGTGTACAAAGAATAATTAATCTTACAGGAAGCTTGTGCAGGGACAGCTGGAGATGGAGTTAATTTGTGAGGAAGGAGGAGGGAAGCCAGTTCATTCAGAGCAGGGCAGGCAGTCCTGGCTGCTGGCAGGAGCATGCAGGAACAAAGGCTTGTGCTGCCTGGAGATGCTGGAGCACTTTCCTCTCAACTCTGTGGCTTCCAGGGGCCATGTGGATTATTTTGGTCCCGCCTGCCGTTCAGTGAGGCTTCAACAAGTGTAATGTTAAAATAACAGCCCTCTCTGCCTGGTCACCGAGAGTAAAGAGGCAGCAAGTGCTTCCCGGAACAGATTTCAGCACTTTGCTATTCTCTGCTCTGTTATTTGGCTGTCCAGGTTTATGCAGGGATGACTTGACTTTAAAATCACTCCCTTGAACTACAAAGCTCCAGACACAAGTACCCATGTTTGTTCATGCTCTAGAAATACAGAGACAGAAATAATTCCCATTTCTGCAGAGCGGAGATCCCATGAATCATAATTTGCTTCTCTGATCTTAAATGTAGTAAATACTCTCACTTCTCCTATGGAAAACTGAGAAAGCTGGTGGTGAAGTGGGATGAAGAGCAGGGCTCTGAAATCCTGGGTCATGTGTCCAAACTAAAAGGTAACTTCTGTTCCCTAGAAGGGCAGTAGGGAGAAGTTTGGGTTTGGTGGTTCTGGCATGTGTGTAACCTGTGCCCTTCCTGAGGGGAAGGGATGACACCAGAGGACTCTGTTGGCCATGATTTTCCTACCACTTGACCTCTGGTACAGTGGAAAACATTGTTCCTTCAGGAAGGCTGTGGCTTGGGAAAGTGCTGGGGAAAAGGTGGATTCAGTCCCTGCATAGCAGTCTGGCGCTCTCCTGAGTCAGGATTTTGTCCATAAAGGAGGATTGGAACCCGTGTGCTGGCAGCAGGGGTCACCTGCTCTCCACTGGGGCAGCAGGGCCCGCCCAGCTGGGCCCTGCTTTGGGGGCAGTGTGGGGAGGGAGCGCGGTGCTGCAGAGCTGAGCAAGGCCTGGCGGTTTGGAGGGCAGGAGCAGAGCCATCGCTGTCCCTGGTGATCCAGCAATGTCCCATGAGGCCCTCGAGCTGTCCCCCAGCAATGGGGGGTGCCAGGCTGGCACTGCTGCCCAGGAATGCTCACGGATGGCTCTGCAGCATCGCTCCTGCAGCCTGGATGGCTCCTGCTGTAGGGGAGCTGGATTAACTTTCTTTTCTCGTTGTGTGAAGTGAGACAGCAGGGAGCTGTATGGCCAAGTCTGTCTGAGGCGGGGAACAAAAGAGGGATTTTTGCTCTCCTGGCTGGTTTGCTGCTAGAGCTCCAACTCCTCTGGAGTCAATAACTAATCACGAGATGGGTTTGTGTCTCTCGTCGCTGCAGTGAGCCGCTCCCCCCGCCTGCACACCACTTGTGCTCAGCTGAAAAACTGTTTGCTGCTTTCCTTGGCGAGGAGACGTGCCACGGCCTCCCATCCCTTGTTTAACAAAATGGGAGGACAAGTGGAGTGCAGCTCTGTCTGTCTGATTTGCTTCCAAGTGTGACAAACGGGGTGTGAGTGCTTATCCCTTCCCTGGAGCGGCGCAGAGCTGTCAGAGATGTAGCTTGTCTTTCAGGGCTGCAGTCAGGTAGGCGGCTGGGAGGCTCCCTGGCTGGGAGGAGGAGGCCTGTGGGTTTCCATCCCTGTCATCCCAAGGCAGCTCCCTGTCCCTGGCTGTGTTGGGAGAGGAGGAGCAGCCAGGCAGGTGTATGGACGGGTGTGCTCCACTTGGAGTGTGTTGTGGAATACTTTGTGCTGTTGTCCCCAGGGAAGATGCAGGTGTGTAGAAGACACAGAGCTGTCACTTGACTTGATGAAGTCTTGCTAGAGCCCTCATGGCCAGTAAGAGGAGGATGGACATGTGGATCATCCTCTGCTGTCCAGGCAGGGGATGCTCAGGCCTTTCCCAGAGAAGAAGGGAGTGGTGTGGCTGGATTGTGCTGCAGGGCTGCTGCAGACCTGATCTGTGCCAAAGCATAGAGAAAAGTGCTCTGCCAGGCATTGGGGGAGTCTTTTCCTTCTCCTGCTTAAGGCAGCTACTCCTGAAATGGCCTGGCAAACATGTCAGGGGCTGGATTTTGGTTTGGTGTCTCTTTTTTAAGCTAATTGCTGATATATCCAACATACAGCCTTTAGGCTACTGGTGTGACCTCTGGAGTATGGCAACAGGAATTGTTGTGGAAGTTAATTGTCTCTTTGTGCTGCTCTTAAAATCTATCACTCTTCAAATCTCTCATGGAGAAATGCAAAGTGCTTAGGAGAGGAGAAAATGAGCAAAGGAGCAGGCTGTTGCCACTCAGTGTATTATTTGCCTTGTACACAGTTGTGTCTGCACATGCTCAGGGTCCCTGGGCTGTGTTCAAGATCTGAAACAGGTGAAATGGATCCATACCAGAAAGGTGTTCAGGCTTTTGTCTGCTTGTGGTGGCTTTTAACACCAAATCTACACTCAAGCTGATGGCAAATTAAATGTAGGTGATGGGGTGCACAAGTCAGCTGGGAGCAAGGTGTTTTGCTGTCCCTAAGTTTGTGGGTGGAGGCCTTTTACCACAACGTGGGTACCTGTGGCTGGGTATTGCTCTGTGCAGAGGGACAGCCAGTGCCATGGGTTTGAATTGCATGGCTTGAGTAAATTCTCACAGGTGTATTGGGATTTTGAGATGTTGGATGATGGCAGTGTCCTAAGGTAAGTATCGAGTTGCTTTTGACCCCCTTGACAAGATGAGAGTGGCAAGCTAGTGCCAACCTGGAATTATTTAGAGACTTAGTTTAAAAACACCCTGATCTCTGAGCACCTTAATCTTCTTAAAAAAACAGTGTTTGTCAGATATCTGTAGCAAAAGCTGTTTCCAAGAAGCATGAATCATTTCTGGAGCACTAATGCTTATGACTTCCACTCCTTTGTTCTTGCTGATGGCACTCTGCTCTCTGACAGCCATTCTGGCTCAGGCAGTTCAGACCAGAGATAACAATGCTGCAGCAATTCACTGTTTATCCCTCCCAAACACACCCTCCTGAATCCCAGATATTCCCTGCAATAAGAGTGGGATAAAACTGGCTGGGAAGGCAACAACTCTAGGGAGGAATGCTCAGTGTATGGGAAGAAATTGGAGTCTTCTCGATGGGGAGTATCAGCAGGGGTCTGAATGTCAGGGCCAGAAGTTCAGCTCAGGTCCCAGATGTTCCTTTTCTGTCTGCTTGGATCTCTGAGGAGCCCATCCTGACCACGAGGACTGTCCTACCAACTTTAGCACTCCCAGCACAGCGAGCATTTGTTATGTATCTGGTGCTCTAGTGATAACAAGAACATAAGTCATCTTTCCAAACTGATGATTTTGCTATAAATAGAGAATCCAGCTGCTTGGGTTGAATGGCATCAAAGGAAATCATAGGAGCAGCTCTTATGCTTAGTGAAGTGGATTCTGGCTGTTTTCTCTGAAGATGCTGGGGTTGGGAGATTTTTGACAACTGAGACGTGTGAAAGCAGTGCATGAGAGCTCGATGTGACGTGGGAATCTCCAGCTGGGAGCAGGTGGGGCTGGGATCTCCCATCCCATGCTGGGATCTCCCATCCCAAACTGGTCTCTAGCAGGGAGCAGGTGGGGCTGGGATCTCCCATCCCATGCTGGGATTTCCCATCCCAAACTGTGATTTCTAGCAGGGAGCAGGTGAGGCTGGGATCTCCTATCCCATGCTGTGCCTTCCTGCATCCCCAACAAAAACCTGCCTGTGCTGGTACCCGGCCAGGATGAGGAGGCACTAAATGCAGGCTTGCTTTACTGCTTGTAAATAAGGCTCTTCAGGAAAAAGCCCTTGAAACCTCCCCTTCTAGGAGGAGCAGAGCTGGCTCCAGGCTCGTGTTTGGGAGCTGCAGCAGCACTAAATCATTTGGAGGTGTCTCAGCAGTTCTGTGTGCTGAGTTGCCAGTTCAGTGCCTGGAGCAGCAGGAGGATGGACCCTGGTGTGGTTCCACGTGGTTGCCAGAATCCTTGTTCCCCTGGAAGTGGGCTCCAACCCCTCACACCAAAACTCCCATTCCCAGGATGGCTGAGCAGTCCTGAGTGTGCTGCTTTAGTCCTGCTCCTGCCACAGAGGCTCCCTCAGGACACTGGGTTGTGACAAAGGGGTCTGTGCTGAGTCCTTGCACCCAGTGGTGTCCAGCCTGTGACAGACCTCCTGTCCCACCAGCTGCTGGGCTGGCTTGGCATGTGCTCCTCGTCTGGAGAGCAGTGCTGGGGAGTTTGTGCCCAGGAGCATCCCTTGAGCCCCAGGAGGGCATGGACAAGTGTCATCTCTCCTGAACTTTGATCTGCTGGGCTGTCTGTTGCTGAGGCCAGGAGAGCTGTGGGTGGCAGTGAGGGGCTGCCAAACTGAGCAGCAGCCAACAGGACTTGTAGCCTCACCTCCTAGAAAAGGATATCTGAGAGTGTCAGAAGAAAACGAGTGTGACTCAGTCCCACGGCAGAGCCCTGGTGCTCTGGTATTACAGTAAGCCTGTTAAGCATGAATTTCCACAAGTCTTTGAAGCCTTTATTTAGAAAGAGTCTGAAAAGGGAGTAGGCTCTGGTGAATCAACCTCTTTGTGGTGAGTAGGGAAACCTGATCAGTCGGCTGTTTATCTTCTGCAGTGGCTTTTGCACCCAGCGTGGAGGGTGATGCTCCTGCAGCGGGGGCAGAGGGACTGTCTGGGGAAAGAGCTCGTCAAACCTGCTCCAGGGTGTGGGAAGAGTGCAGCAGGGCTGGCAGTGGTCGCACACGAGGTGTGTTCCCAGGACAGAGGTGTGTTCCCAGCACATCAGAGAGCTCAGCCTCCCTGGCTGCTCCTTTTCCACGGGAATCGGAGCTTGTTCTGCCAGCGAGGTGGGAAGAGATGCCAGGCTTGCTCTCGCTGGGAAAGAACAATTGAGTTTGTTAATGAATTTAAAGGGGCGTTTTCTTACACCAGCATGCAGCACATTCCCCTGGGACCTGCAGTGCTCTGTGGTAGGTTGTGGTGGAGTTTCTTGCCCAGTTCTTCCTTTTTTAGACAGCCAAGCCAATCGTACCAGAATACCTCAACTCCTCTGGCCCAAAGTAGTGTTAAGTGCTGGGTGGAAACCTATTTCACTTTGTGCAAGCTATAAAAAAAGAGATTCCTCAGCTCTGTTTTAGCACTGCTCAGCCTGAGTAAGGGTGGCTGTGGTCCCTGGCTGGCTGAAGTGCTGAGTGCTGGCAGGTCCTGGCATCCATCAGCATTCCTGTGAGCCAGGCTGAGCTGCTGATTCTGTTCCACTTGTCTGGCTGCATGTTGGGCATCTGGGACTTGCATTCCCTTCCCACAGGACTGCTCTAGAGGCAAATGCTGAAGATTAAGATGCCCTGACTGCTTATGTATGTACAGCCTTGTTTTGCTTTGAAGAGCATAGCTTACTTAAATTCAGGGCTCACAAAATCGAGCTTATTACCCAGGTCCCCTGAGAAGGATGGAGCAAATTAAATCTACACTAAATTTATTAAAATAAATCTATTTTGTGCAGGGGATCATGAGTAAAACTTTTCTGGACCCTTCTGAGTTCCTAAATATGAGATGCTGCTGTGCCAGGCTGGCAGCTGCAGGCTCTGCCTGGAGCTTGGTCCCATCCCAGTCCAACCCACCTAAGAGCAACAGAGGCTGCTTCCTCATGGATGGCATGAGCAGAATGAGCCTCAAATGTAGTTCTAGGAGGAGGGCAGGCACTGCAGTCTCCAAACAGGTCACAGTTTCCCACTCTGAATTTCTATCCAGAATAGCAGGAAGAAAAGAATTTTTTTGAGTTTAAAGTTGGTTTCACAGCCTGCAGCAGTTAAAGCTCCACATGAAATGTTGCCTCCATCTCTCCTCCAGCCTTCTGCTCCTCTGCAACCTCTCTGTTTTTCCCCTCCAGTACTTGGAGGGATGGATGCTGGAGAGGAGGAGGCTGTGAGTGCTGGCAGTGTGGCTCAGGTGGGTGGCTGGCATGGAGATTTTCCTGGGGAGCTGTGAGATCTGCCTCTCTCTGCTGAGTAGTTTCTCACTGCTCTTTGAGCTGGCTGTTCCCAGCACACAGAGGTGCCCGTGTCTGCCAGCCTGGCCTGGGAGGAAGAGGATGGTCCCTCTGCATGCTGGGGTGGGGCACAGTTGCTCTCCTTGCAGGAGTACCCAGGGAATGCCAGGGCTGACCTCTGCCCTGTGTGTGGCAGCAGGCACTGTGTGGAGCAGCTCTGCTGGCCTGTGCCACCTGTTTAGGATGAGATGAAAGTTTGGGCTCCCAAAACTGGTCTGAGGCACTGCCAGGACATGTCCAGAGTCTGCCTGGCTGTTAAGGTACAGCCACCTCTGCCATTGTGGGCTCTCAGGCAGAGCAAACCCGCTTTTCCCCACCTCTTCCCAGTCTGTGGCTCAGCACTGGGGTCTACACCAGTCTGAAGCTTAAAAAAACTCCCAAACTTGTCCCAGTTTTGCTAGAGGCAGTTTTGGAGAAGTTTTGGAGAAAGGATTTTGGAGAAAGGATTACCCCAGCAGGTAATCCAGGGGTTTCTGGAGGAGGTTTGGGGTGCAGTGAGGTGGTGGGAGCAGCAGTAGCATGGTGGGGATTGGGGTGAGGGGCTGATGGGGTGAAGCCCCTCTGTCAGGCCCTGAGTGCAGGTGCTGTGGTGTTTCAGGCCTGTTGCTAAGGAGCTGCCTCTGGCAGATCCAAGGCTCAGACTTTGTGGCACGTGTTCATCCCCCTCCCACAGCCTGTGTGGCCCTGTTCACTGGTGAGTTTTCCCCCTGCAGCCCGACGTGTGCAGAGGCAGGCTTGTTAAGCGTACTCAGCTGAGGATTTAATTCCAGATGTGGAGATGACCCCCTTCCTCTGAGGGCAGCCAGCGTGCTGATAAAGCACTGTGATGCTATAAATAAACCTGTCGGCTCCACAAGGGAGAAAAGCCTTCAGTTTGAGCAGGAGTTTGTTCTAACAGGAGCCCAAGAGCTGCCTTTCTTGTCTCAGGATTTATGCTGACCCTTGGTTTTGGGGAGGAGCTGGAAAATGTAGGTTTCCCTGTTGCTCTCAGCCTGATGGAAGAAAATGCTTGCAATGGGGGAAAGGATTGACTAGCCTTAGACAAGATTTGTTCTCCTGCTTTTCTGCAGATACACACCTTCCCAGCTTCCCTTTGGAGGCTTCTACATTGCTAGAATGAGGACATCCTTGTGTTTCCTTTCCTCGTGCTGGGCTGGACTCTGGCTAAAATAATTCATGCCTAGCTGAAATAATGACTGTGGGTCACTTTGCCCCTGTAACAGAGCTGTCACTCTCCTGGGGTTGCTACAGGTGGAGTTTTTCCAGGCTATCTTGAGGAGCTGCTTCAGCCTTCCCACAGTGTGGGGCTGCTTTTGGAGCTGGGACATCCAGGTGGGTCCTCTTGCCTCAGCCTGGCAGTGGGCACTTACAACCCTGTTGCCACAATCAGGGCAGCAGGCACTGCTGGCTCTTGGGATGGCATTTGCTGAGCTTGGGTATGCAGGGCTGGCTCTGCTGCCCTGGAAATCAGCACACTGAGAGGTCGAGGAGGGAGGGACTGTCCCTTGCATTGCTCTGGGGGGGTTTGGCTGGTCCAACCCTTTGCAAAGTGCAGAGGGCAAGTGCCAGCCTGGAGAAGGAATGGCTGAGCAGCAGAGCTTGCTTTTGCTCCTGGGGACTAAAGGATGCTAAAGTTTGTGCCACTGCAGAGGGGCTGCAGCTGGGCTCATGCATGGCAGGAGCATTGCCACGGGGACAGAGCAGAGTCAGACACAGCAACCGCCCAGAATTGCACTGGGAGCCTGTCTGCAGCTCCCAGCAGAGCTGTGCTGGGTGTGAGCTTCTGATGGCTGGCAGGCTGTGGGAGGTGGGATGTCCCCCTGGGTCACAGGGAGCAGTAGCCAAGTCCTCCAGGAGCTGGAGGCTGCTGGTGCTGTGAGAGATGCTGCTCTCTGTACATCAGCTCCAGACAAGTCACCTCCCGGGGCCCGGCTACAGGCTTGGATTTGAGTTGAGATGGAAAGCATAGACAACTCTTCTAGACAACTCCTCTCCTTCCACATTAGAGGCCAGATCCCTTTCCTGCCCTTGTGCTGGGTTCTTGTGAAGGAAGAAGATAAAAACTTCCCCAGACAGTCTTTAACCTTGTGCCAAACTCACTGCTGCCTGCAGCACTTGTAAGCTCTGCTCTTGCCTCACTGGCTTGTGAAATGCTCAAGACTATTTGTGTCTCAAGAACTGACAGGATGGACCCAGAAGGATGGGGACAGCTGAGATTTAATTAGGAGCTGTTGGTTTAATTAGTAGTGTCTCAGTACATTCATGCATGAGGGAGTTGTGTATCTCGTGAGTTTCCAGCCTTCCTGCTCAGCCCTTTCTGTCTAAAGCTGGACGGGTGTGTTTCTGTGTGAAGGCCTTCAGTAGAAAAACCTCATCCTGCCCCTCTTGGTGCCCACTTTTCATGGAACTTTTCTAGGAATTACTCTACAGAGTAACTTGCTCTGCCTGTGGGTCTTGCTCTCTCCCAGGCTTTCCATTTTCTCAGTGCTATCTGCTCCTGCTTTGCTGGCAGTGTGGGGAACCTCAAACCCCTCGTCTTCACACGGATGCAGGCCTGGAGGATCTCAGGGTGTACCCAAATTTGTGATCTTTGCTGAACCCAGAGGTGTCACTCCAAGGTGGAGCTGTGTTGAGGTGACCTCCTGCTGCCCATCCTGTGACAGTCCATCCTTCTGTCAAAAACAGGCCCCTACAGCCATGCTTTGGGCAGGGGTTGTGGCTCAGGGCGATCCTTCACCCCCTTCTCCCTAGGCTGCTTCTGGCCCCTGGGATGGAAAACGGCTCATTCCCAGTTCATGGATGCTCTGAGTCCCTGCAGCTCTGGAGAGCCCCTGGCACCTTGAGAGAATCAGTTAAAATGTGGTGATCACTATCTGCCATGGCTCTGATGGAGATGGATGAGGGAAGAGGGCTCTGGCTGCCCGTGGCTGGTTTCCGTGAAATGAACATTTCTCTGATGCAGACTCACTTGACTCCTGCAGTACTTTCTCTTCCTCTGCTCCCTTGTTAGCTGTATCCAGGCATGCAGGAGTTTTCCAAAGGCTGTCTCAGTCCCTGGGTGCCCTCTGATTCTGTCACTAAAGCGTGCCCGGTCCCTGTGCTGAGTGGGGTCACTGCAGGCACACAGTAGCTCTGCCATCCATCTCCTCTCACGTGTGCAGGGCTGGGCCCCTCCTTCCCTGCACAGGGACAGCTGGAGCCTCTGGGTCCAGCAGACACAGCTGAGGCCACGTGGTGACCCGGGTAAGCTTCAGCTGGCAAAAACCCAGGGCTGTTTGTAAATGCCATTTCAGAGCTCGGGTGCCAGCTCTTCGTCCGTCCTTGCGGAGGAAAGGGAACAACGGGAGAGTCTGTTTGTCCTGCCTGAGCTGCTGCCAACTGCACCAGCCAGCACCTCCAGCTGTGTCAGGTTGTGTCAGGGGCAGGCTCAGGCTGGGGCTCAGGGCAAGGCTCTTCCCCCCGAGGGTGCTGGCACTGCCCAGGCTGCCCAGGGAATGGGCACGGCCCCGAGGCTGCCAGAGCTCCAGGAGCCTTTGGGCAGCGCTGCCAGGGGTGCCAGGGTGGGGCTGGGGGGGCTGGGCACGGACAGGGGCTGCACTGATAATCCTGGTGGATCCCTTCCAGCTCAGGGTATTCAGTTATTCTAGGAACTGGTTTTGCTGCTTCCCCTGCCCAGCCTACAAACCCCAAACTGACCAAGATGCAGCAGCCTCTTCCCTCCCCCTCTGCCCATACCTGTTGTGGCAGGTGTGTGACACAGGTGGGACTGAGGCTGAGCACAGGGTGACCATTGAGCCTCTGCTTGCTCAGCACGTGGCTGGAGTTTGGAAGCAGGGATGTGCACACACAACCTGCCCCTGGCAGAGGAGGGGATGGGTGTGCTCTGCTTTCCTCGTGTCCGAGGTGCCACACCAGCTCCCCTGAGGAGGGCAACTCACTGGGTCAGGAGAAAAAGCAGTTTGAAGTTTATGACTGCTCTCCTTAAATCACCTTGGAAGAAGGCAGACGTGCCCAGCTCCTGGCATCTCTATTTTTACTTTGTGCAGAGATGGATATGGCTGAGCTGTCTCCTTTTATTTCCAGCATTTGGCGCGTGCTGCAGCGCGTTGCTAAAGATGTGTCTGGCTGGATGCGGAGCTGCCCGCTTCCCTGAATCCATGAGGGACTGGGGGGGGGTGAAGGGCTCTTGCCTTCTGCATGGCTTCATCCGTCATTTCTTCTCTTTGCCTCCCCCTTCCACTCCCTTTACAGTTTTTGGACTTTGTTTTTTCCTGTATTTATTCAAATCAGCCTGGGTAAACAGGGAGCAGGAAGGAGGTGACCAGAGCCACTGGTAGCACTGGATTCCAGAGGCATTTTTAATTGCTTTTTAATAAGTGGAACTGGCCTATTCTGATGCAGAAACTAGTCTTATTTCCTCTGTCTGCAGCTTGGCAGTTCCAAGATTTCCTTAGAAAGACTCAGACTGTGCATTTTGCTTCCTGACAGGCAGACTGACAAGCCCTGTGCTCAGGTGGCTCTGTTGCAGCAGCTCTGATGGTGCTGGTTTCACCAGGTCTGTCCTGAAAATGCCATTTTTAGGTTCCAGCTGCCCCCAGAGCCACGTGCCTGAGCTGTGCCTGTCACACATCCTTGTCCCTCCTCCTGCTTGTGGGCAGGAGCCTGTACAAGAGAGAGCCAGGCAAGTCCCCAGTATCTCCCTCTGCCCATGGGATGCTCATGGAGAGGCTGATTTTATGGTTCACTGTTCCAAAACCTGGTCAGGAGTGAGATGAACGGTTTGATCTGTTGAACCAGGTACCTCTGAAACCTCCCAAGTACCTTGGCCCTGTAGGTGCCAGTCTTACCTGCTCTGGGGATGAAACTGGGGGGCTCTCTGACTGTCCCGGACCTGCTGCCCCCAGCATCACCCACCCTGCAGGGGCCTGGGGATGAGGTGGGATATGCCATCCCTGTGTCCAGCCACACTGTCAGCTGTGGGGCAATAGCTATTGTCCACCCTGTTTTTCCCCAATGAGGTGGGGGGAGCTCATGTGTCTGGAGCAGGTTGGAGAGGATGTTCTGTAACAAATCTCTGCCCCCTGAACTGCTCCAAGGCTTGTCCTAAGTGTGGTGACTTGGTGTGCCTGGTGAGGGGACATTGGGAACTTGGGGACCATAGAGGGAAGGGGAGAGCAAAATTCCTACAAACTTTTCAGCTTGAAATGCTGCTTTCTGTTGCTTGGGGCTGGAATGGCAACCCCAGGGTATGTGATGGTCAGGGAATGTGGCTGCAGAGGGCTTGGTGGGGCTGAAGGACTGGAACCCCTCAGAGCCCCAGAGCAATCCCTCCAGGGACTGTCCGTCCTCTCTAGGCACAGGCTGGCTGTGACCCTGCCAGTTTGGGATGTCAGTGGTTAACTGGGAAGCCTTGGAGCTGACAGCTCTGTGCTGGAAAACTCCTTAGCAAGCTGTAGAGGGATTTTTGGCCACGGTCTGACTTTAGCCCTAATACTTGACTGTGGCAGCAGGGCCCCAGCCTGAGTGTCAGACTGCAAACCTTTGCTTGCTGAGCCTGTCTGCTGTGGGGAGGGAGCTGGGCCACAGCATGTGTTCCTGAGCATTCCCACCCACCACAGTGCAGCCTCGGGCTGGACTCGGAGTCTGTCGGCCCCTTATCTGGGTGTTGAACAGATGGTGGTGAGCTAGAAACTCCTGTGTGCAGGGAGGCTGAGGGGGAGCCTGCTCAGGGGCTGTTCCTCCTGAAGGATGTGAATGTTCTCCAGTTTTTGGCTAGGCTTTTCTTGCTCAAATCTCCTGTGTGAAAATGAGGGAATGGAGTGGGTGAGTCTGGGCTTGATTTGACTGGATCCATCTGTGTTATGTGGGCTAATTCAGAGTGGGACAGGCTTGTTGTGGGCCCAGAGATGTGGCAGTATGTCCGAGGTGGGAGCATGGCACCGGCGTGTAGCTACAGGACACCCCCCTGCTAAAACCTTTCCTGTTCCTGATGCTGAGGCCCCCCCTGTGGCTTTGGCTCTGCCATCTGGCAAAAGAGAGTATTGGATGTTACCTGGGGATGTGGGCAGGGTTCACTGTGATGGCTCACCTGGGGAGGGCACCTGTGTGTGCTCAGGTGTGCTCTGTGCTGCGGTGGGGGAGTTCCCATCCCAGGCCAGGCTGTCCTGTTCTTTCCCTGCCTTGGAAATGCCAAAGTACATCACAGACAAGCCAGTGATGTGTCAGCCTGGCTGCTGTATTGATGTTTGGTTAATAAGAGTTGGCATATGGAGCTGCTTATCCTTTGTCCTTGAGTGTAGAACAACACTTGGACTGCAAGGGGCTCTTCATCTCACGGTAATGATTGGCTGGGAGGGTATGGCAGGAGATCTGGTGGGGAGGCTGTTCTTCCTTGTGGGGTTTTGGGAGCTCATTCCACCTGACTGCATGACCCCCCCCTCTGTGACTGGGGTAAGAGCCATGTGTTGCCCTGCAGAGAGGGCTGGGTTTGGGGCTCTTCCCAGCCTGTCTCGAGTCAGTGTGGGGGACAAGGTCCCACTGGCCAGGCAGGTGCTCTGGAGAGCTGGTTGAGGTGATTGCAAGCAGCAATAACTTATAGCCCTCAGTGTTTGGGTAGGTGGGTGGAGGTGTTGATATCAACAGAGCTGAGAACACTTGTGGAGGGGAGAGGGAGAGCTCCTAAGCCAAGGCAAACTGGCCACCTGCTTCCCAGGGAGATGCTTCCTGTGGATGCAGCTGGAATATGGGGGAGCAGATGGGTCCAACAGGCAAAGAGTCTCTCTGGTGGATCCTGTCACCTTTCTGCCAGCAGAACTATTTACCTGGCAAATGGGGTTAAGGGAGCTCTGTGGGCTCCAGTTAAGCTCTTGCAAAACCTGCTGGGATTCAGGTGGGAGGTGTTCAGGCTGGGACATCCTGAAGGCTCTGTTTGTGCCACGAGAGGTCTGCCTGTGTCCTCTCTGTGAGGGGGCAGCAATGCAGATCATCTCTTGCTGTGCAGCAAGGCCAGTCTGTCATGTTTGTCTGTCTCTGTGGTCCAGTGTCGACATCAGAATCTAATTTCAACCTGCTGAGTATTGGCCGAGACTAACTGAAAATGTCTGTGGGGAGCTCCTCTGAGAGCCATGTAGTCCTCCTGAGTCACGCTGCAGGCTCAGCTCTGGGGTGACTTTCTCCAGGCAAGGCACAAACATAGCTCAAATTACTGTCCTTGCTTTTGGGAGGGTCAGATGGCACCTCTGATGCTTGCAGACCTTCCTGTGTGGCTTTGCTGAGCCCTGTGTCTCCAACAGAGGAGGAATCCACTCCCTTGAACTGGTATCTGGCTGGGAAGTGATGTGTGTTTGGACATTTTGGACGTCCTGATGCAGAACAAGTGTTAATGGGCAAAGTGCTTTTGCTGCAAGCCATTGAAGCTGAGACAGCCCAGGAGGTGGGAGCAGGCTCCCAGGGGCTGGGAATGTCCTCTGAGAGTGACAGGACAGTGAATTCAAGCAGCAGAAAGCTTGTCCAGGCTCCACTGGGAAGTCCAGCTCTCTGCTGCTGCTTCAGACAGGGCTGTTTGAACCCCTGGTTCAGCTGGTTAATGGGCTTGTGCCAAAAGTGTCTCTCCTCCCAGGGATGGTGAGACACTCGATGGGATGCCTGGTTCCTCAGAGTTCTTGGCTGCTCATCCCTGTTGTTATTTCAGATAACACTACACAGACTCTGTGATCAGAAGGCTAAACAATGACTCTTTTTATGAGGGATGGTTTTCCCTTATATACAATTTTACACAGACTGATGTGATTGGTGAAACAAAGGTAAACTTCTTCAATCACATTGCTCAAACCAGAGGGGCATCAAGAAGAAATCCCTCCTGTCAGAAGGAATGAATAAGATAAATATTTTTACAAGAACATTCTATCATGTTTATCACACTTTCATGAAAAAGAACATCAAAAAACTAAAACATCAGATCTAAAGCTAAAGTACACATCCCTGTCTGGACAGTGACACCCAAGGCTTCTGCTCTCAGCTGGAGTGCCAAGGCTGGTGCATGTTTTGGGAGGGAACACTGCTTCATTTGGGAGAGAGGTTTACCTGTCTGGGAGCTGCGGTCACTGCTGGTGAGGGCTTCCACAGTGCAAGGAAACCAGCTCGGGGATTTCAAAGGTGATAATATCTGGGAATAGCACTGGGGTAGCAGGGAGTGCTCAGTTGTGCTGGGAGTGCTGGAAAACATACTTTTGGAATGCAAGCATGACCTGATTCCTCTGCTCCATTTTCCCACCCTGTGTGTGTTTCATGAGGCACTGCTCCTGCACAGAACAGTACCTGAAACAAGTCTGAACCTGAGGTTTTGCTTTCTCCCTGTGCTGACGTGTGTCCTGTCTCTCCACAGCCATCAAAGTGAGCTGCATTGGATTCTGTGGGGTGTCCAGCAAGATCAATGACACAGCATGGACTGTGGAGGAGCAGTACTTCAACAGCACTCTGTCCCTGGCAGACAAAGGTACAGTCCACAGAGGCCTGGTGCAGAAATGTGGTTTGGAAATGTATCACCAAGACTTCAGCATCACCTCGATGTGAAATACCCCTCACAGGCTGCCTTGGCCTGTGCACAGAGGATGGAAGCCAGGATTAGAGACTACAAGAGCTTAGAAGGAACTGTGCAGGGAAGGATCCTGAGCAGAACTTGGCAGTCACCCTGCAAACACTGCTGGCATCTTCTGGCCCTGGTCTGCCTGAAGCAGAGCTGTCACAGGGGCTGCTCCCTGTCTCAAGGCTCTGTGGGTTCACCCTGCTCCACTTCCCACATGTGTTTATGGTGGTCACAAAACACTGATCAAAGCTGGTCAGCAGAAGCCAGTGGTTTGCTCTCAAAGGGATGTGGAGATGTCATTTGTGCTCCCAAAGTGCTGGGAGCATGGCAGGATCAGCCTAGGACAGTTACCCCTGCTCCCAGTGAGATGGATAGAGATAGCAATGGGGTTGTGTATTGTCCTGTGGGTAAAGTGACACCAGCAGCCTCTGGGGGATCTGGGCCTGAATGAATGCTGTCTTTCTGCTGTTAAATAGGTCAGCCTTACCACAAATAATTCATGCTGTGCTCTGGCTCCTGTTGAAATGTGCCAGTGTTCACCTGCTGAAGGCAGTGGCTCTAACAGCAACACTGCAAAGGCCCAGGGTAGCAGGAGCTCAGCCCTCTGATACTGTTTTGTCTCACAACAGGAAATGGGTAAAACTGAAATGGCAGTTTCTGCTAGCTCAGCAAATTTTCCAAGCAGAGTTTTTAGCATCAAGGGGAGACTGAGCTCATCCTCACAGCAACTGGTGAGAGTGCTGCCTGCTCTCAGGTCCCTGCCAAGGGAGACAGTTGGCTGGCTGGCTCTTGGCTCATGGCCTGGGGGCTGCAGGCAGAGATAAACTGCCTGGGAGGGCAATGGGAAACATTCCTGCCTGATTCTGGGCATGCTGAGCACAGGGAGCCCAGCTGTGGATGTCAGGGGCACAGACACAGGGGGTCTATAAGGTGCTGCAGACCATTGGGCTTAGATGAGCTGGGAGCTGTAGGCTGTGAGTGAGTGTGGACTTGTGGAGAGGTTTAAACCTTCAACTGCACTGAAAAATGCTCCTTCCAACTTTTGTTTCTAATATTTAATGATTTGAGGGAGAGCTGTGATCTTGTGGTCGGATCTGTATGCTGGTCAAGCTGAGCAGTGGCAGAAGCCAAGGAGGAAGGTGGAGTGGGAAGAGGTGGGTGTGCTGTTTGTTGGGTTTGCAGCCTCTGGAAAATTTTGATAGCTGCTTTGGCAGTCAGCTCTGGTGAGGTTGCCCTTTGGAGCCAACCCCTTGATAACTTGGACTGGAGTGAATTGGGAAGGATGGAAGAAAAAAACATACGCTGAATTGTGCCCTTTGAGGGCCTGACGTCCAAATGTGGCCAAAATTTGGTATTCCCAGTTCTTAAAGTGTTTGTGGAAAACCCTGGTCTTTTGGCTCTTGGTTTTCTGGGACCCAGACTCCCCTACACTCCTGTACAGTGCAGTGCTGCTGTCACCCACTGGTACCACGGGATCTGCCAGCCTTGAGCTGCCTGGGGCTGGCAGCAGGGCTGGGCTGCTGGCTCAGCACTGGAGCTGGTCACAGAGCCACGAGCCTGGGCTGTGAGTGGGACTGAAGGGGCCAGCTGATGTCTCCCAGAGCTGCCACAGCTGCAGGTGAGGCAAGAAACAGCAGCATGACTTACTTAGGTGTAGGGAATTGAAGGGAAAATCTTCCTGTGATCAGAAGCTGAGGTGTGGTTTTCCTGTTCTGCCTTGCAGAGCTGCAGTGAGATGATGAGGAAAGCCCAGCCCAGGTATCAGCAGTTGGTCTGGAGAAGCGTGCTGGTACTCACAGTCACTGACCTCTGCTCTTCGGCTTTTTGTGTCCAAAAAGTTGTGTGGACAACTGCTGGGAGCCCTCAGCCCCATTCCCAGCTGCAGGGAAACAGAGAGGGAGAGGGTGGGCAGTCCCTGTGCCTGGGGGGTTGCAGCCAAGGGGGATTTGCCCTTCATGATTGCCCTGGGACTTGCAGGTTTGTCCCATGTCTGCATTCAGGCAGAACAGCTGGGCCCCTGGGAGGATGGAGAGGGGAGCAATGGGATGGAGGTGGAAGGGCAGTGTCAATGCTGCCAAGTCCACCAGCAGAGATGGCTTTGGAGCTGACCCTTGCATTTGCTGTGCTGGCTTACAGGGGTGTGGAACAAAGCCCTGGGGGCTGGCACTGCTCCAGCCTGCAGCACAGGGACAGAGAGCTGTCTGCTGTCACAGCCCTCCCTGTGACATTGATGTGTGTCTGGGCTGGCAGAGCAGGGGGGCTGGGCTGCTCCTCCATGTCCCTGCCTCTGTGTCTGTCTGTCTGTCTGTCCCTCCTCCGAGGGGCTGCTGGCAGCACAGTGTCCTGGCAGGGCTCAGCCCTGCAGTGGGGCAGTGGCAGGGCTGTGCTGGGGAGCCCTGCTATGGCCTTGTGCAGGCAGAGCCTCGGCGCTGACTCAGCCAGGGCATTTTTAGGCTTTCCAGGAATAGCTCTCAGCTGTTCTGGCCTTTCCTGAAGAGAGCATGAAGGAGCTCCAGACAGACAGAGTGTCCCAGCTGGGTGTTCCCTGGGTGCCTCCCTGCAGGGCTGACCCGGCTGGGAGGGGAAACTGAGGCAGGCTGGACTGCTGGCTCTTGGAGTTATGGGGTGGTGAGGTCTCTGATGGTGATGGCAGGAGCCCAGGGGGAGTTGGAAGCATTTCCAAGCAAGGACTCCTAAAGCAACATGAGGCAAACCCAGCTGCTGGCCCACACTGCCAGCACACAACTCCTTCCCTGGCCAGCAGCAGCCACCTGTGACAGAGCCCCACGAGCAAGGGTTACTGTGGTGGCATCTGGTATGGTCCTGCAGATGAATAGAAACCATGCAGAACCCCCCAGGGTGAATCCATGCCTGTTATTCCAGGCGAGGGTTGGCTGTGCCCACCTCACCACCTCCCACCAAAAAGTGAACAGCAGAAGGGAGGGCAGGACTGTGGGGGCCCTGGTGTCAGGTGGAGGGGCTTTCTTCCTGCCATGCCCCTGGAGGCCTTATCTGCACTGGGGATGTCACTGCCTGAAAATGAGTTGAGGAAGGGGAGGAATTTTCTTCTGCCTCAGAGGACTCTTCTGTTCCTGCCTTGCTCCCACTACACCAGTGCTGCTCCCCTTCTTTTTGAATAAGTGCATTAACAAAAGGTAAGGAGGAGCAGCATGGCTTTACTGGGAGGAACTGGCAGCCAGGCTGTGCCCTGGGGCAGAGGGTGATGCCAGGCTGTCCTCTGACACCATCCCCAGCTCTCTTGAAGGGGGCTCACCAGTGTGATGGCCCTGGCTTGGATTGAGGAAGGATCCCAGGTGTCCCCAAGGTGTCCCCAAGGCCTCACAGCCAACGAGGCTCTGTGTGGCCCATCCCTGGTGAGTGGCTCAGCTCCAGTGGTGCCAGTGCTGTGCTGGCACCTGTGGAGGTGGTGCAGGGAGGCAGGCTCAGCCTGAAAAACCACCTGCCTCGCTCTGTCGCTTCCCACATCCTGAGCAGTAACTTTAAAAAACATCCATCTGTGCTCTTTGAGGACACGTGGGGGGGAGGGGAGAGGAGGTTTGCAAAAACTGTTGAGGCTCAAGTTGCTCTTTAAGCCTCTAAGAGTGACTCCACACTTCTCCTCCCACACACTTTTACATTGAAATAAGTGAGGGGGCAGCTTGTCCTCTGTGGCAGCAGTATTGCACACTGCTTTGGGTTTTTTCTTGAGGCTGTACATTGCATGGAAAAGGAGGCAGGCCCTGAAATAACCCAGATGCCCACTTTGGCACTTATTTAAGGCACTTTCCTTTCTCTCCCCACCTTGGGACAGGGTGTGGAGGACCTGGCTGTGCCACTGGAGCAGGTTGGTGACGAGTGCTGCTGCAAAGGACCCTGCTCCCCTCAGGGCTTGTCCCCACTCAAGCAGGGCATCCTCTGTGCTCTGGGAAAGCCTCTCGTGGGGCTGGGCAGGAGCTGGAGGCAGCAGGCAGCCGTGAGGAGCAGGGGATTGTGCTGTAGCCTTGGCAGTCACACACAGGCCAGCGGTTTAATGAACTCGGGCTCTTCACATGAAAGCTGCTGGGAAGTGCAGAGTGTGCCAGCTGCTCTGGAGCCTCTCACTGCTCTGTTTGCTGCAGAGCTCACTCAGCCCACCGAGGGCTCCCAGGGGGGCACAGTACTTAACTCCTGGAGGGGAGGCTAAGAGGGTATTTACTTTTCCCACTTGGACTTTGATTGCTCGCTGGTGTTGGCCTTTCCTTATGCAAAGAAATGCAAGGTGGGTGGGGGCTGCTGGGTTTCTGTAGGTGTCAGCAGTGCAGGGGATCAAGTGGCAGTGAGCACAGAATGGCACTGCTTGTACCCACTGCTCTGGGACACAGAGATGCTTCTCTTGACCTGATATAATGGAGTGATTCAGCTCTGCCGAGCTGCCTCTCCTCTCCCCCTCCCTGCTGTGCTTCTGCCCTTGTTCAGCCAGAGAGGAGCAGGTCCAGCAGTGCCTGTACCCCCATGGGGCTGTCCCTTCCCTGCATCTCCAGCTTCACACACACAGCTCCTGCCCTGTGGAAGGGTTGTGCATGCAAAGGTAGACTTTTGGTTTCTTTCATTGCCTCCTTGTACCCGAGTTGAACTCATGCAGGGAGCTGGCTGTAATTTCCAGCTGACCTTTCTTTTGGCAGCTTGTTAGTTAGCTTAAAGGCACTGCAGGGATTTCCTGGCAGCTCCACACGCTTCCTCTACTGGCAGATTTCTTGCACAAAGAGCTAAAAAGGGGCAGCTGTGCATCACCTCTTCTCCGGGGTGGTTCTCTGCCAGCCTGGCACAACACCTTCATGGCCAGCAGTTGGCACAGGGTAGCAAGCCTGGCTCCCAGCTGAAGTTAAAAATCTTGGTGACTTGACTAAGCAGGATTCTGAGACTTGTGCAGCTTGTTCTGTGTGAGCAGGAAGTGTCAGAGCAGCTGGTGATGCTCCTGGACAGCCCCTGCCCAGGTGAGAACAGCAGGGTGTCCATGGGCAGTGGTGTAACACTAATAATGTGCTGGTGCCAGCTCCTGGCCACACTGTGCTGCTGGGTTCAGGAGCAGCAGCTGCAGGTTCAGCCCAGGAAAACCACACTGAGGGATCTGCAGTTGCCTTGGGTCACAACTGCTTCCTCAGCACTTCCCAATTTCTTGCCTCAGTAGACCAGTTAATCCTCTGGGGTTTTTTTGCTGCATTGCCATACTTCCAGATCCTGCTAATTCATTGAGAATGTCTCTGGAAACTGCTGACACAGAGGTTTATGGGCAGTGGAGCCCTCACCTCAGTGCTGGGCGCTCTGCTGCACCTCCTGTGGTACAGAAAGGTTTATCTCAGCAGCGTTACCCGTGTGGAGGGCTGGAGGTTGTTCCTGCTGTGTGTTTGTGTTTGAGGAGCTGGGGTGAGCCAGGTGCTGCCTTGAAAGGGAGCATGGAGCCTGCTGGGGCTGAGCTCACCACTGCCATACAGAGCAGGAGAGCTCCTTGGAGCTGAACACTGAGCCTTTCCTGGCAGCTTTGGCTGTGCTTGCTGGCAGGTTGCTCTTCTGGCTCTTGGCTGCTCCCTCCGTGGCACCTGTGCCTGCTGATGGCATGAAAAAATGTGTGCATTTCCCCTCCTTTGCTGCAGTTTGTAATCCTCTGTATTAACTTCATTCACCACAGGCTGAGTTGAGTCCTGTGCTAAAGCTGCAATGGCTCAATGTCACCTCAAGTGCCCCAGCAAAGACTTAATGCTTCCCTTCTGACAGCTCTGATAGAGCCTCCTGAGAGCTAAAGAGCTCTGGCCTCTTGCTTATTTATATCTAATATTCAGTTTTCTGGCTGCAAAAGTGGATGAGGAGAGAGGGCAGGACAGGGGTGAGCTGGCTGCTGGGACTGCAGTGAGAGTGACATCTCTCCATGTAGCTGGGAACCTGGGGTCCTGTGGTGCAGTGCAGAGTTGGGGCTGCTCATTACTCCACCCCAAAATGGAAAACACAAACCTTCTGCTTTCCTGCTCTCTGCCTGGGGAGCCTTGAGAGGAGAGTACTCGAGCTGTGCATCAGCAACACACCAGAGTCAGTCTAACTCAGCACCTTTGGAGGAGCTGCCCTTCCCCAGGGCCGGTTTTGGGCAGCAGGAAGGAGGAGACATATTGCTACAAGTGATGACACAGGGAGCAGCAGGCACCGGGTACCTTTCTGTGCTCCTTGAATTGGCCAGCACAGTTAGTGCATCACTCGTTAAGTAGCCGGGGAGAAACTGCCATATGGTCTGGCCTGCTGTTCCTCTGCTAGAAGAACCAAAAAATCTGTGTACTCCAAAGGTGCAGCCTGTTCCCGTGCTAGCATCCAGGAGGGAGCAGAGCCTGGCAGGGACTGGTGGGGAGGGACAGGGGTTGGGGCAGGAGCCCCATTTCAGCCCCTCCCTGTCTCCTGTGCCTGGGTGCAGGGACACTTTCCAGGCTCCTAGTGGTGGTTATGGAGCTGGTATCATCCTTCTCCTTGGGGGCTGGAGGGAGTGACACACAGAATTATTCACCTCTTTTGCTGTGTGTAGCTGTGGGTGGGGCCTGGTGAGGCTGTGTGCTGTGCCACACACAGTTGTTCCTGGCCTGCAGCCTGCTGTGTGTCACATCTGGGCTGGCTGTCCCAGAGCCTTCCCAGGAGAGCAGTCAGCCTCATCTGAGTCTGTTGTGTGACCAAGGCACCTCCCAACTCCCTTCTGCTATCCTGGAGGTCCTGGATTTGTCGTGGTGGCCGTGACCCTTGTGGAGAGATGGCTGTGACACCACCCGTGAGTTCCAGACAGAGACACTGGGGCTGGGGCAGCCAGCCTGGGAGGAGGATTTGGCAAGTGTCCCTGCTGTGGCACTGGTTGGAACGTGCAGCCCAGGCAGGTCTGGCCCCAGCAGTGCTGTTAGACGGGCTGTTTGCACAGAAAGCTGCCAGACAGCCCTGGGAAGGTGGGTGGGACACAGCAGGTAGGGCTGTGTCCTTGTTCCTGTGGGGTTGGCTCCTCCTGAGCCCCAGCCCAGCCCTGCTCTTGTGCTGGGCAGAGGCTGCTGGAGGGCATTTCCCAGCCCTTGGGCAGCTGCAGGCAGGGCAGGGTGTGGGCAGGGAGCTTCTCCTCGGTCTGGAGGCAGGCTGGCTTTGAAGGGCTGGTGATTTCTCTGGCTGCCAGCTCTGCCTGGGCAGGGGCCTGGCAGCACCAGCCAGGGAGGCTGCACTGCTCGGACCAGAGCCCAGACTCTTTCAGCAGCTGTGGTGGAGTGAACTCCACTTGGCCTATTGGTTTCAGAGTGTAAATACAGACTCGTGGTCACTTCACCCCAGTGGGTGGGAAGGTAGCAGTTCTCCCATGTAGTGTGCTGGTTTGCAGTGAGTGCAGGGAAATCTCTGGGGGGGAAGATCCCCTTGTCCCACCCCCTGCCATGGGCAGGGACCCCTCCCACTGTCCCAGGCTGCTCCCAGCCCCAGTGTCCAGCCTGGCCTGGGCACTGCCAGGGATCCAGGGGCAGCCCCAGCTGCTCTGGGCACCCTGTGCCAGGGCCTGCCCACCCTCCCAGGGAACAATCCCTGCCCAATACCCCACCCAGCCCTGCCCTCTGGCACTGGGAGTCATTCCCTGTGTGCTGTCCCTCCAGCCCTTGTCCCCAGTCCCTCTCCAGCTCTCCTGGAGCCCCTCCAGGCCCTGCCAGGGGCTCTGAGCTCTCCCTGGAGCCTTCTCCTCTCCAGGTGAGCACTCCCAGCTCTGCCAGCCTGGCTCCAGAGGGGCTCCAGCCCTCAGAGCATCTCAGGGGCATCCTCTGGATTCACTCCAGCATCTTCAGGTCCTTCCTGTGCTGGGCCCCAGGGCTGGGAAACTCTGCAGGTGGGTCTCACTTGAGCAGGGCAGAGGGGCTGAATCCCCCTTTTCCTGCTGTCCACTCTGTGGGATCAGTCCAGGGCACAGGGGGTTTCTGGGAGCAGCACACAGGGCTGGGGCAAGCTGAGCTTCTCATCCACCAACATTCCCGAGCCCTTCTCCTCAGGGCTTTTCTCCATCCATTCTCTGCCCAACTTCTGTGCTTGGTATTGCTCTGACCCAGGTGCAGGACCTTGCACTTGCCTTGTCAGACTCCCCAAGGTTCTCACAGGCCCAGCCCCTTCAGCCTGGCAAGGTCTCTCTGGATGGCAACCCAGTGTCACCAGGGCATCCAGGAGATTTAGTATCAGCCCTCTGGGTGAAGGCATTTCTTTTCTGTAAATGAAATGTTCCAGAACTCCTCCATGTGCAGTGGTACCGGTGAACAACCCCAGTCCCAGTGTGGAATGGGAGGGAGCAGCTGAGCCATGAATGAGACACCAGACGTATCTCTACTGGAGTCAGGGAAATCTCCAAGGTTCTTCTGCACTATTAGTGTGTTGTTGCTGCTCTTGCTATCTGGACTTGAGTTTTTTCTGGGCTGTCTGGGGCAGCAGCTTCTTTCCCTGCAGGAATTTTTTGGGAGGAAGTTTCCCAAGGCCATGCGGGGGTGGCCACTCTCTGCTGGCTTGACTCCTATCAGGGGGAAAGGCTGCTGCAGGTATGGCTCCATAGCAGAACCCTGCTAAGCCTGCTGCCTAATGACTTTCTCAAGGTATTTTTAGCTGCATGTAAACTTCAGGAAAAGCTTTTTTGCAGCTGAGGACACTGTGGCCTTTGTTCTGGCTTCTGGGAATGGGGAGGTGCTGGCTCAGCGTGGCTGTGGCTGTCACGGCTCTGGCCCCTCACAGTGGTCTGTGAGCTGCCCAGGAGGCCCTGTTTGAGGGGTCTCAATGCCCCCCTTGAGCAGTGCTGAACTCTGCTGACCTGCTGTGCCCTGCCCAGGCTGGGGAGTGCTTTGGCAAAGCCTCTGGTTCTGGAGGAGCATGGGAAGGGCTGCTCTTCCCAAGTGTTGGGATGGCCATGGGCCCCCACCATGGCAGGAAACCAGCTCACCTCTGCCTGCTGCCAGCAGTGGTTTCTGTTGCAAAGTCCACTTGCAAATGAAATTAACACATTAAATGTCCTGGATTGTTACTTGAAGCTCTCTGGGCTGGAGGGACAGGGGTGATGAGTGTCTTCCCATGGGATGTGTGTTCCCCTTGCTGCTGGAATTGCACAGCAGATGCAGCTGTGGAATGGCTCTGGACACTGCTGCATGTCCCCTCCTGTGATCTGGGGATCTGTTCAAGGCATGTGAATGCCTCCTGAGTCACACATTGCCCTGTGCCACAGCACAGTGGCTGTGCTGCACTGACCCTGCAGGTGAACCTTGCAGGGAGCTGAGGTGGTGTTTGCTCCTGTTTTCCATGGCAGAAGTACCTGGGTGTTGGCTCAAGGTCAGTCTGTGCCCTGCCCATGCTCACAGGGAAGGTGGGACAAAGGAAATTTCAGATTTTCCCTATTATAGCAAGATTAGTCAGCATTTGGAAGTGGAAGTTCAGCCTTTTGGAGCAAAGTTGCCAGCTGGAGACTTTAGAGGCAGTTGCCACCTCCCTTCCCACTGTAAGGGTGCTTGGCTTGGGATTTGCCAGCTTTCCACCAGACAGCGGGCAGAAGACAGAAATTGATTTGTAATTCCAAGTTGCAAATGGAGCCTGTGCTGTGTCCATGCTGGAGGAGCCTCTGCCAGGAGAAGAAGGAGCCCAGATTACTGCTAAATATCCTCCTTTCCTCCTGTGCAGTGGGAGGCAGGCAGGACCTGAGCTCACCTTTGGGCTCTGCTACCTTGTCACTCTGCCAGGCACTCTGGGTCATGCCTGTGCTTTCAACAGGAGTCTCCTGTCTTGGTCAGGACCATTGGCTCTTCTTCATCTTAATTTTGTTAACTTTTGTCTGTTCAATAGCCCTGACACTGAACTCCTTTCTGCACCAGTGGTGCCTTGGAATGCCCACTCTGAGATACTGAGGGTGCCTGAAGATGCTTCTCTCTCTTGGGAGGAAGGAGAGAGTGGGCTGGAAGGAGCAGAAAACAAGAGTTGTTCTTAGTCCCTGCTGCAGCATCTCCTTGCTCCGTGGAGTGGAGAACAGGGCTCACTGTGCTTCCCTGGCTCCCTGCTCAGCTCAGCACTGGGGTCAGGGCTCTGTGGCCATGAGCCAGGCGCTGCTGTGGTGCCCCTGGTCTGTGTGAATGGTGGCAGGACACACTTTCAGTCTGGGGTGGCTGGTCTGGGCACTCCTCTCTGGCTGCAAAGAGCAGGAAGGGCCTTTTCCAGCCCTTGTGGGCAGCTTGTTGCCAGCAGGAGCTGCAGGGACGGGTTGAAGGTGGTTCAGTGGATCACAGCCAACAGGTCATTGGGCTCCTGGGCTTGGTCAGGACCATCGGGCTGGTCTAGGCTGACCTGTGGGCAGTTCCCACCTGGTGACCTGCTCAGAGCTTGGACTACCTGTGCAGAAGCTGCCTCAGTGCCAGTGAGTCCCACGGTGGCTCTGACAGCTAACCACATCCTCTGCAGGCGATGCTGCCTATGCGTGTTCCTGGGAGAGTTCACGGCCTGGCTCAGTGATGCTGGGTGAGTTAGAAACTGTCACAGTGCTCCCAGGTTCCCTTCCAGCCTGACTTTCTATTGGTGCACCTGAGCTGGGCAGGACTTGGACAGAAATTACTTATTGGGTGGTGCTGCCTGTAATGTAGAATAGGGACTTGTGGAGTGTGTGGGCTCATCGTAAGAGTCCTGAAAGGCTGTGAAGTTTCATGCTCCTAGCAGGAGACTCAGAATTACTGCCTGCACCTTCATGTGGGGCTCTGCAGGTCACACAGTTGGGAATTCTCTTGGTGGAAACTCCGTGACCACTACTCTGGAACTCCCACCTCCCTCCCTTTTGCAGGGCAGGAGCAGGACTTGCTCTCACTCCTTGTCAGGTGGAGAGAGTCCCTGTACTGCAAAGCAGAAGCTGCACAGGACAGTCGATGTGTTCCAGTTACCCATTTGCTTTCTAAAAGTAGGGATAATGGGTATAAGATCAATGTCGAATGGTGCCCATTAAAGGACAGAAACCCTCGGTTCAGCAGACAAGGGCTGGGTTCATCGAGGCATTCACAGTAGCCAGGCTTTATCCTAGACCCAGCCAGCCAAGGCTCCTCACCTGGCACCTTTACTGAGCCAGGCTGCCCAAGAGGGAACCGGAGGGGCTGTCCCACACCTGCCTCGAGCCTGCCCGGCTCTGGAGCTTCAGGCAGAGCCTGGCTTGGTGCCTCCACCTGCTGACAGCGCCGGGCGCTGCATTTTAGCCTACATAATTCGGGTTGGTTCGGGCGACGGGAGGGGAACCAGCAGGGAGGTGATGGCAATGAGCAAATCTTGCCCGTCTCTGTGAGGCCAGCGTATAAATAGACATCTCTGCTGTTCTCCCGACTGCAGGGGGATGTTCTCCCTTTGCAGGGATCCGGGATGAGGCGCGTGTTGGATTGTTTATCCCGCTGTCCCTGCACTGCGGGCGCGACACGCTCACTGTCCCTCGTCCCCATGGGGCGGCTGAGCGAGGAGAGAGGCAGAGATCTAGCTTTTCGTAGCATGAATGATGCACCAAGTCCTGCCTGCGCTGCTGTGTCAGTAGGGGGATTTGCTCTTCTCTTCCCCACCTCCCCCTTCCATGTAATCCACTTAATCCGCTGACGACAGGACTCGATTACTGTCAGCTCTGCGGAGCCAGCGTTGCTAACGGGCAAGCTGCCTCCTCCTGTCTCACAACAACAAAAGCACCAGCCAGATCTGGGGTTTTGCAATGATCCTACAGAGCAGAACAAACACGGGCATCCTCCAGGTCTCCTCTCAGCTCTGCCACTTTAAAAACAAAACCTCTCGTGTATACATGGATTTAACCTCAGTTGTTTTCTTACTGAAGGCAACTTTAGGAGCTGCTGGATCACACTGAGGGTTCAGTCACGCTGCCCTGGAGGGAATCTGGGATCTGGGGTGCTGGAGAGTGGATGGAGTTGGGGAGTTGGAGTCTGTTGTTTCAAGCCATGCACTGGATCTTGGCTCTGCCCTGTGCCCTCGAGGCTGTTGCCGAGCAGTGGTTGAAGAAAACAAGTGCTGAGGTTTTAATGTTGTGGCAAAATTTTTCTGAGCTCCTGTTGTCTCAGCAGCCGGGCTGAGGTATTGCAGGTCCCTTCTTGGGTCCAGCTCCTGAACCCTGTGCAGCTGTGAAGGGCTTGGTATGTGGCTGAGGGGTGGAGTGGCTTGATGCCCACCAGAACTCCCTACCACCCTCAGACAGTGCCTGTGATCTCTCACATTGCCCCTGTCTGCCTGACAGGGGGAAGACTTGAGGAAAAATAAACCCACAGCAGCCCTGCTCCATGCCCTGTGTCAATAGCCTGGGATAACCACCTGCTGTGGCACTGGGATCCCTCAGAACCTGTCCCAAACTACCTTATTTACAGGATATTCTTAATGCAGAACCTCTCCTGTCCCAATGAGGGGTGGGTGGCAGCAGGTGCTCCTGTTGGCTCAAGCACTGCCCATGGGATCTGGAGCTGTCCAGTGGCCGTAGGCAGCAGGACAGGGGGTGTGTGATTCCCTGGGGGTGGCCTCTCTCCCCCAGAAGATCACACATTCCAAGGTAGCAGCCTCTCAGCCTGTCCCATGTACACTTCACTCTTGTTTCCACAGGGGTCCTGACAGCTGGAGAGCACAACTTTCCCTTCCAGTTCCTGCTGCCAGGTAAGATGCAGAAAAGTGGCTGAAGGCCCTTCCCTGAAAATCTTGGATTTTGCATATACCTTCAGTTCAGAAGCTTTGCATGTAGCTCCAGTTCAGAAACTGGCCTGTCTCAGCCTTATGATCTCTTCTTTCTCTCTCAACTTCAGCTTCTGCTCCTACATCATTTGAAGGCCCTTTTGGCAAAGTCCTGCATCAGGTGAAAGCTGTGATAGACACACCTCGCTTCTCCAAGGACTACAAATGCAACAAGATCTTCTATGTTCTCTGCCCTCTCAACCTGAACGACATCCCTGACATTGAGGTAAGAACAACAAGGCTGGGAAATGCCAACACTTCAGCACTTGCATAGTCACAGCACACAGTCAGAGTTGTCCAGCCACTCAGTGACTCCTCAGACAGCAGGACAAGAACTCCTCATCTCTCCTGCCTTGCTGTCAGTACCTACTCCAGGTGATTTCTGACTCTCGGTGTGTTGCATTGTAAGATTTATCTGAATTTTCAACATGCAGAGACATTGGTCAACAGCTTCAGGTGCTTGGAGACACTTGGGTTTGGGGAACTTGCTTTGGAGGGGAAAGCAACTCATAGGACAGTAGAAGTGTGGGGCTGGAGAAGTGAGACTTGTTGTCTGTGGCATTGCCATGTTGCTGGTTCTTTGCATCCTCTTAGATGCAAATATTTCTGCTTGCTTGTTTTGAATCTCTTGAGTGTTTTCCTGGAGGCTCTCTTGAGGATCTCTTGAGCCAACACCTCTGTCTCTGCCATCCTGCAGCAGCCCAACACCATGTCCATCACCAAGAAGTTCAACTACAAGCTTGTGAAAAGCGGCAACATCATCCTGACAGCCACGTCTGACCTGAAGGGTTACATCGTGGGCCAGGCCATCCAGCTCCGCACGGACATCGAGAACAAGTCCGGCCGGGACACCGGCGCTGTGGTGGCCAGTCTGCTCCAGGTGGGTGTCCAGCAGGGCTTTCTCTGCCCTCTGCTGCTGCTCCACCCCATGGAGGCTTCTGTGAAACTGGGGCAGCAGGGAGGCCAAATCTCCGGCTGTGTTTCTCTCTACCTTCCTGGGGAAAGAGGACCTAGAACTTGTCTTGCTTATCCCTGCTCAGTCTGTCACACACCAATGGGTATTCCTGCTCTGGAACATGGCAGTTGGATTTGTGCTTGAGCCTATTTGACAAAGCAGTTGGGTGGGTTTGTGTCCTGGCTTACATTTGTGGGAGACAGAAGACCAGCTGCAGCCTCTGTGCAAGCTGTGTTTCCTCCTGTCTGTGCAGAAAGTGGCCTATAAATCCAAGCGCTGGATTTACGACCTGAGGACCATCGCCGAGGTGGAAGGCTCAGGGGTGAAAGCCTGGAAACATGCAGAATGGAAGGAGCAGATCCTGGTTCCAGCACTGCCCCAGTCCATCCTGCAGGGCTGCAGCCTCATCCACATCGACTACTACATCCAGGTGAGTTTATCCAGAGTAGCCCTGGGCTGAGCTCCAGCTCTGTGCCCTCTCCCAGGCTGAGCAGGGTGGTCCAGACATCAGGTGAAGCTTCCCACTGCCATGGATAATGAGGATGCCACTGTTTTCCCTTCTCTTCCAGGTTTCCCTCAAGTCTCCAGAGGTTTCTGTCACTCTCCCCATCTACATTGGAAACATTGCTGTGAACAGGGTCCCGCTGAGCCCCTCCCGCTCCATCCAGCACATTCCATCTGTGGTGGTCCCCAGTGCCCCCCCAGAGGAAGAGGAGGCTGCCAGTGGCTATCACCCCATGGACAATGTCTCCATCCCCACCAAAAGCCATTCCCAGCAGCAGCCCTTCAGCTACGCCCCAGGACTGAGCTTCCAGGAGATACGGGCGGACTCGGAGCAGACGGGCTCCCCCAACCACCCCACACTCTGCCTGTCCACGGGAGCCACTGTCCCCTACTATGCTGAGGGGAACGTGGTGCCTGTCCCCACAGCCAGCTCCCTCATCCTGCCCCCAGAGTACAGCACGTGGGGATACCCCTATGGTGAGCAGGGCTCTGGGATCTGCACTGGCGGAAACGGCTCCTTCCAGCAGTCTCTGCTAGCTGTGAAATGCTGGGAATCTGGGGATTCAGTCACTCTGATGCAGGCTGCTGTCAGAGGGGATTGTGACATCCCTCTGCCTGCTTTAGCCTCTGGAGGAGTCCCCTCTTCCAGCTGTAAAAGCCAGCTGTCCTTCCCACATCCACACCCATGCCTGCCCTGGGCTTGTTGTGAGAGGATCTCCCTGTTCTTAGAAGAGCTTTCAGCCTCCCACTGATAGAAAAACTTCTTGGCTTGTGGTGAGGCTGGTGGGAACAGAGCCAGGAAAATGATGTCACTGAAATCTTCTGTCTGACTTGGAGTAGGCCTGCAGCTGGTCTGAAGCTGTGGGGGTGGGAGCTGAGAAAGTGTCCAGGGTGGAACAGCTTGGGGAAATCCCAGTGTGCTGGATTCCTGCAGCCATGCTGGGTGGCAGGGCCAGCCGTGTGTGCTGGGTTCCTGGAGCTGTGCTGGGTGGCAGGGCCAGCAGTGTGTGTTAGCACAGTCCTAATCAACCCCTCTCTTTGCACTGGGGTAGCAGAACACTCCGTGTGTTACTTCAGCCCTGGGTTGGGGCACACAGAGCACGGGTGGTTTGGAGGTGCTGGAGGACAGGAGGGTGCTTGGGAAGGAAATGGAGGAATAGAACAGGACTGTGAGGTGATGATTTTAACCTCCATGGCATCAGGGCAGGGAAGGGACTGGCTGGCTCAAATCCTACAAGCCCCATGTACCTCAGCTGGGCAGGCTGTGGGGCCCTGGCAGGGAGGTTGGTGGGTTGCTTCACTCTGCACTGGGTTACACAGACTGGGGTGAAGGGAACCTCCCAAACACCCACTATAACCTCTCTCATTCTTCTTTCCCCCACAGAAGCACCTCCATCCTACGAGCAGAGCTGCAGCAGTGCCAACTCCAGCATCAGCAATGGCAATTAGCCCTCCCCTGCTCCGAGCCCACTGGCACTGCCCACCCTGGCACCACGGGGCACCCGCCTGTGGCAAAGTCTGGTACAGCACAAGGCGTCTTCTTGTCTCTCTGGCTGCTTTGGGGGGGAGCTGCCACATCCCGGCCTGGGCTTTTTAAGTCTCTTTCTAGGGAGGGGGTAAAAAACCAAAAAGGGCAGCCAGAGCAGCCTGCATGTGTGTAGGAGAGGTCTGGGAAACTGAACTGTCTCCTGCTGCTGCACCAAGTGCTGGAGAGCTGGCTGTGCCCTGGGCAGCCCTGGGCAGCAGCCAGTTCCAGTACTGTAGTCAACACTAACTGCTTTACTATCAAAGCACCTGTGATGCCTTATCTGAAACGCTCCTGACTTGGCACAGCTCCACTCCAGGGGAAGGTTGGGCTCTGTGGACTTCCTCTCCTCTTTTCGGGGCCCTGAGCTCTCCACAAATGATTTTGACAGCCCTTCCTCCTTGTCCTCAGAGGTCCTAAGGGTAGCTGGAGGTTTCTGGGAGTAAGCAGGTTCAGAAGGTCAGGGACTTTTAAAAAGCCAAAAGCACAAGCCCTTGCTGTACCTGAGCTCTGGGGCGGGGTGACTGGCAGTGTGAGTGGCCATGGGCACAGGTGGGGCTCGTGGGGGCACTTGTTGAGAAGCCCTGGTGGGCTCTGGGGAAGATCCTGGTGTTCCAAGGGGTGCCCTTTTCCAGCATGGGAGGCTTTTCCCCACAGAGCCCTGTGGGACACAGCCCACCTCGCTCAGGGTTGGGCCCTGGCACACGGGATGGCAGCACTGGTCACTCTGCAGGGGGGAGCAGCCTCCATGTGCCATCTGCCACCCCTGCAGGCTGCCCTCTGCTCCCAGGCCAGAGCTGTGTGACCATTGATCACTGAAGTCTGTCTGATGCTACCTCTGAGCCTGCCCAGGAGCCCTGCCCAGGAGCCCTGCCTGAGAGAGCCCTGCCCAGGAGCCCTGCCTGAGGGAGCCCTGCCCAGGAGCCCTGCCTGAGGGAGCCCTGCTTGAGGAGCCCTGCCCAGGGGAGCCCTGCCCAGGAGCCCTGCTCAGGAACCCTGCCCAGGAGCCCTGCCCAGGAGCCCTGCCTGAGGGAGCCCTGCCCAGGAACCCTGCCCAGGAGCCCTGCCCAGGGGAGCCCTGCCCAGGAGCCCTGCCCAGGAGCCCTGCCCAGGAGCCCTGCCCAGGGGAGCCCTGCCCAGGAGCCCTGCCCAGGGGAATCCTGCCCAGGAGCCCTGCCCAGGGGAATCCTGCCCAGGAGCCCTGCCCAGGAGCCCTGCCTGAGGAGCCCTGCCCAGGAACCCTGCCCAGGAGCCCTGCCCAGGAGCCCTGCCCAGGGGAGCCCTGCCCAGGAGCCCTGCCCAGGGGAGCCCTGCCCAGGAGCCCTGCCCAGGGAATCCTGCCCAGGAGCCCTGCCCAGGAGCCCTGCCCAGGAGCCCTGCCCAGGGGAGCCCTGCCCAGGAGCCCTGCCCAGGGACCCTGCCCAGGGGAGCCCTGCCCAGGAGCCCTGCCCAGGAGCCCTGCCCAGGAGCCCTGCCCAGGAGCCCTGCCCAGGAGCCTGCCCAGGGACCCTGCCCAGGGAGCCCTGCCCAGGAGCCCTGCCCAGGAGCCCTGCCCAGGAGCCCTGCCTGAGGGAGCCCTGCCCAGGAACCCTGCCCAGGAACCCTGCCCAGGAGCCCTGCCCAGGAGCCCTGCCCAGGAGCCCTGCCCAGGGGAATCCTGCCCAGGAGCCCTGCCCAGGGGAGCCCTGCCCAGGAACCCTGCCCAGGAGCCCTGCCCAGGAGCCCTGCCCAGGGACCCAGGGCCCACCCTCTGTGGGGCTCTCCCTGGCAGTGGCTGTCCCTGCCCAGACCAGCCCACAAGGCTGCTGGGCCAGGGGCCACTTGTGGCCCTGGTGTGCTCTGTGTGTGTCCCCTGAGCCTGAGCAGAATGTGGCCATGAACACAAACCCTGGGGGAGCTGCTGTGCTCCTCTGCAGTCTCTGCTGCACCTGGGATAACAAGCTGGATTTTCTTGCAATGTTTCCTTTGTGCTTTTTCCTCCCCTGCACACACACGCCTTCTTTAGCTTGTTTAGCACTGACTGCTCAAGCTGAGGAAACCACAAGTCCCATCCCTCAGAGCCACAGGTGCCCAGCCAGGCTGGAGTTGTGGTCTCCAGACCTTTGGGACCTCAGACCTTTGTCCCCACACGGCCCCAGGCTGGGCAGGCAATACCTGACAGACCTTTAGGAGCATTTCCAGCCGCTCCCTCCTTGCTCAGCCACCTCTGCACACCCTTCAGGCAGCTGGGACAGGCCCTGCTTTGCACTCTTTCTTTGCAAATGCTTTTTTATTTTATTTTTTTTTTAAGCATTGGACTGCTTTAAGGGTAGTGTAGCGAAGGTGCCGTTCTGAGCAGTGCTGGCACAACATGCACCGATGCTGATAGAGTGATTGTCATTGTCCCTGAATATATATAAATATATATATATATATGAGATGAAGTTGTTTTTAATGATTGAATTCAGAAATACAAATTTTAATGCTGTATTTAATAAATTATTCTATGAGAAATGCTGTGCTTTTTCATCCATTTCTGATGCTGATCCATGTGCCTGTTCATGCCAAATGCACCTTGCTGATTTCTTACAAAATGAAGTGAGGTTTTTTTTTTTGCTCTCACTAGGAAGGGTGGTGAGCTCTGCCAAGGCAGCTTGGGGAAAACAAACACGGTGTGGCCTGACCACAGTGCCAGGCTCATAATTCCACGTGGCTGGAGGGAATTTGGCACCATGTGGCTCTGGAGAGAGCAGCCACTGCACTGCTGCTTCCCAGGCCCTGTGTCCTGAAGCCAGGATTTGTCCAAGTGGCCCAGGAGTGCTGGGCAGTGCTCACTGCTGGCAGGGATGGCTGGTGGGGAGGAAGGGGAGAGCTGACTCTGCCTTCAGGAGGATGCAGATGCCATAGCCAGGGTCTGGCTGGAAGGGCTGGGCACCACCAGCCCCAGCCCTGTCTGCAAGAGCTGTTTGGAATAAACTGATTTGGAATGGGAGAAGGCTCCTCCCCACAGCCCTGCTTTGGTGATCCTATGTCTGAAGCATGTGGGTGTTGCCTAAATGTTGTCACTGCAGGTAGCCTGGGCTTTGATCTGTGTCTTGGACACAAAGATCCTTCTTCATTCTCTTCTCAGCTCATGCTTCTGCCCAGCTTCCGTGATTCAGTCTCTCCTTTGTCGGGTGGTCTGGCCTGCCATGAGCAGCGTTCTTCACCCACAGTGGCTCAAAGGCAGGTGCAGCTCTTCCCCAGTGTTCTTCCTCTCCCTCCCCCTTGGCTGAACCTGTCTTGCCTGGCCCAGTCTGCAGCTCCCATGGCCTTCCTTGCTGTTGGCTGTTCATATCCTTGAACCCAAATCCCTTCCACACCTCTGGAAAAATTCCTGTGAGGTGCCAGTGCTTCTGGACCTGCTGGGTTGGGCTGCAGGCTCCTGACCCAGCCAGGCTCTGGAGAGGCAGACAGGGCTGGGACCAGCACTGGTCTGCCAGCTCCTTCTCCATCCCTGGGGCTGAGTTGCTGGTGATGTGTCCAGCCCATGTTCCATGGCTGGAACGTGGCTGGGATTGTTGTTTGGTTGCTGTGGTCAGAGCCACTGGCTGTTTTTCCAGACATCCAGCCAGCATCTGTCCTTGTTCCACCTTTGTTTTGGGAATGTCCCATCCATGGTGGAGGCTGTGCAGGAGGGAGCCCTCACCCAGCCTGTGCTGTACCCTGAGTCTCTGCAGTGTCCTGTGCACCCCACTTGCTCTCCCAAATTATATTTGCTACAAACTGGAGCAAATTGCTGTGCACAGAGTTCCCCTTGCAAAGCAAGGAGCAGATGGGAACACTCTTGGCTGGTGAGGAGTGTCCATCACCACTGGCTGCTGTGGAGGGAGCAGGAAGGAGCTGGAGCTACACCTCAGGGTGGTCTTCCCCCTTTTGGATGCTGCGCAGCAGCCCATCACCCCAGGGCTGTCTCTGAGCAGCCTCCTTGTGGGAGAGAATTGGCAAGTGACAATCAGGGTTTTCCAACCCTCCTGTCCCAGGCTGCAGGGAAGTGAAGCCTGACACAAAGAGCCTTGCTGATGTTTTTTGGAGCTCTTTGAAATGGGCCAGAACTGCAGGATGGAGGGGTTGACCCATCTCTCCTTGTCAGCAGGTCTTGGGGAGGGCTTTGGATGAGCACAGTGGGGCAAACCCAGTATGTGGGTTTGGATTTGTCTAATCCTCTCCGGAGAGGATCAATCCCTCTGTCCTCAGCCTCTCTGCCTTCCACCTCTTGAAGTCCTGGGGCCCTCCTTTAGGCCCTTGGTCATCCCTCCCTCTTCTTGCTGAACCCTGAAATAAGGAGGAAAAAAAAGCCTGTTTTTCCAATCACAGCTCTGGGAAAAGAACTTCAGCACGTAGGGATTAATTCAAAATCCTGGCTCAGACTTTTGAAACAATTATTTTTGAGTTTGTTCGAAATAGGGATGGGGAGTGGTGGGGCACGAGAGAAGCTTGTGAGTTAATTGTTTCCAAACTCAGTGTTCAATGGAAAACACCAAAAATATCATCAGTTGTTTTTTATTTTTTTTTTCCTGCTGCTTTTATGTCCTTCATGGTTTTGTTATTGTCCTGCTCTCCACATGTTCCACCTCTGTATCTTTGGCTTTTTCAGTGCTGTTTGTGTCCTAAACTAAACTTCTTTGGCATCTGCTGTCCCGCTGCCTGCAGGAGATGGGGAAAGGGGAGTCAGGGGATGCAAAGGCTCTCCTTTCTTTTGGACAATGGTTCTGTTTTAGCTTTCCACTGAACTTCCAGTTTTGTAAAAACAAATATTTTCTACTAGGACGTTTTTCTGTTGAGCCAGCACAAGACAGGAGATACAGGGTGTTCTAGGCTCCATTTGGATTTTATTCTGTATTTATAAATATTTCCAACTATCTGCAACAGGAATGTCCCACCTCTCCTCCCCAAGAGAGACTGGTGGGGTAAAACCCTTAAAAATTTGTGTTCTTTCTTGTACCTCTACTCATGGCTGTAATTCTTTACTCCTACAGTTCTCTTTACAGATTTTGGGGTTTTATACGACAATTTGTGATGGCTCTGTACAACCTAAGACTTCTGTGCAATTTATAACTGGGTTTTAAAATGTAAACTCGCAGTTTTCCATGTTTACCACGGCTTCTGGGGAGTATTTTTGTCCTGGGTTTTAAGCCCCAAATGTAAAGAACTGGAAAAATGTAAATAAAGACGATCTTTTTTAAGACCATGGGTGTTTTGCTCTGGGTATGTGATGATCATAAATGATACCTCAGCTATCTGGATGCTGAGACCTGACAGTGAGAAGTGGCTCACAGCTGTCAGTGGAGGCATCCCCACTGGAGCTGGAGCTTGGACCTTGGTTTAGAGCCGAGGGTAAAGCGAAGCCACGGCTCCTCCAGCTCGGCAGGGGAACGGTGGGGCTGGGAAGATCCTGAAGGAACTGCTGCTCTCTCCCATGGTGAATCACAGAATCATGAAATAATCTGGAACGGACCCACGAAGATCATCCATCCCAACCCTGCCCAGACCCCCCACCCTGGCACCCCTGGCAGCGCTGCCCAAAGGCTCCTGGAGTCTGGCAGCCTCGGGGCCGTGCCCATTCCCTGGGCAGCCTGGGCAGTGCCAGCACCCTCGGGGGGAAGAGCCTTGCCCTGAGCCCCAGCCTAAAATCGCGTCCGCCACAGCTCCGTGGGCAGGTGCCTCTGGCCGGAGGAAGCTGCGGGGCGCCGGGCCCGTGCTCTTCCTGTCGCCAGCAATCCCAGGATGTGGAGCTGCGGCTCCGCTCGCCCGGCTCGGGCGGGAGAGGGCGATGTCCGCCCGGCTGCGAGGCGGCTCCGAGCCCCGAGTCCTGCCCCGGCTCCCTGCAGCTGCTCCGGGAAAACAGGGCCCGTGCTCGCCCCGCCGCCCTTCGCTCAGGACGGCTTTGGGGTGGACAAGAGCCGTGCCCGGTGGTGACGGGCTGCAAAAGCTCTGTGTGTTCCTGGTTATTTCGGCTTCTTTTGGGAGCCTCTCCGCTCCCCGGTGGCTTGGGGGGGGGGGGGGGGGTTTGTCCCAGTGGCCGCTGCGTCCCTGTGTCCATCTGGGAAAGACAGAGCTGCAGCAGGAGCTGGCGAGGAGCCCCCAGTGCCCGAACCGAGGCGCGTCCGCCCTCACCCAGCGCCCTCATCCCCGTCCCGGTGCCGCCCCGGCGGGCAGGGTGTGGTTTGTAGGAGCAGGGATGAAGGCGAACAATTCCCAACATCCCACGTGGGGCATCCCCGGTTTCGGGCTGGGCGATGCATCCCCAGTGCGGGGTGGGCGATGTTCGGCATTGCCAGTGCGGGACGGGCGATGCATCCTGCCATTGATGGCGGGACGGGCGATGCATCCCCAGTGCGGGGTGGGCGATATCGGGCACCCCCGGTGGGGGATTTGGCCATGTCCGGGCTGACACGGGCCCTTGCCGGAGCAGAGGTTTCCAGAGGCGGCTTCTTTGTGCGGGGAGCAGTCGCCCCATCCCAGGGGGATCCCAGGGGCAGGACACCCACCCTGTGCCACCACCCTCCCCCGAGCCTCAGCTCATCCCCCGGGAGCGATGGGACCCCCGGGGCCCCTCTGTGTCCCACCGAGCGGGAGGCACCGGAGGGGCCGCGCCCGGGGCTCCGCGGGGCCGCTGCCCCGGCCCTGCCGATGCGCAGGGGGTTCTCGGGTGAGGGGGGATGGTTTGGTTAATTAATTAATTAACCGCTGCTGCCAAACTGAGGGAAAGGCTGCTCGGACGGGATGGAGCGGGCGGGGGGCGGGTCCCCAGGCCCGGGGACTCTTATTTTGACCGCGGCGCTGCCGGGCGGGCGCTGCCGCCGCTGCCGGGCCGCGCTCCGGGGCCGCCGCCTCCTTCCCCCGCCGGGCCGGCGGCGCCCGCAGCGGCCCCGCCGCTGCACACGGCGGCCTGGGGGCTCGCCCGAGGCTCTGAGCGGCTTCGGGAACCTCTCGGGGTCCCTCACACACCCCCGAGCGCCTCCGCTCCCCGGCACCCGCGGGGTCTGCAGGGTCCGGGTGTCACCGTGCGGAGCGGCCGGGGTGGCCGGAGTGACACAGAGCACGGGGTGGGACACAGAGCACGGAGGGACACAGTGCACGGGGTGGGACACAGAGCCCGGGGTGGGACACAGTGCACGGAGGGACACGAGCGCTGGGGACACAGAGCACGGGGTGGGACACAGTGCACGGGGTGGGACACAGAGCGCGGGTGACACAGAGCCGGGGTGGGACACAGTGCACGGGGTGGGACACAGAGCACGGGGTGGGACACAGAGCCCGGGGTGGGACACAGAGCACGGAGGGACACAGAGCCGGGGTGGGACACAGAGCACGGGGTGGGACACAGAGCACGGGGGACACAGTGCACGGGTGGGACACAGGCACGGGTGGGACACAGAGCACGAGGGACACAGGCACGGGGTGGGACACAGTGCACGGGGTGGGACACAGAGCCCGGGGTGGGACACAGAGCCGGGTGGGACACAGAGCCGGAGTGGGCACAGAGCGCTGAGGGACACAGCACGGGGTGGACACAGTGCACGGGTGGGACACAGAGCGCTGAGGGACACAGAGCACGGGGTGGGACACAGTGCACGGGGTGGGACACAGAGCGCTGAGGGACACAGAGCACGGGGTGGGACACAGTGCACGGGTGGGACACAGAGCACGGGTGGGACACAGAGCCCGGGGTGGGACACAGAGCACGGAGGGACACAGAGCCGGAGGCCCCGCTGGGGATGCTCCGGCAGAGTTGCTGTCCCAGCCTGTCCCAAAGCCCCGCTCACCGCAGCACACACCCCGGGTCAGTCAGTGCATCGCGACGGCGACAGCCCCGGGGACAGCTGTGCCGGGAGTGTCCCGGGGCTGAAGGTGTGGATGGGATCGGGACAGCCCCGGCTGTGCCCCAGCACCTGACCAGGGCTCCCCACGGCTGCCGCCCCGGCCGGAGCTGCAGAGAGAGAGATTCCCTGCAGGGCAAAATAAGAACGCTCAGGGGAAGGGACCCACAGGATCATCAGCTCAGCCCCTGTCCGTGCCCAGCGCCCCCAGCCCCACCCTGGCAGCCCTGGCAGCGCTGCCCAAAGGCTCCTGGAGCTCTGGCAGCCTCGGGGCCGTGCCCATTCCCTGGGCAGCCTGGGCAGTGCCAGCACCCTCGGGGGGAAGAGCCTTGCCCTGAGCCCCAGCCTGAGCCTGCCCTGGCCAGCTCCAGCCCTGCCCTGGGTGCTGCCCCTGTCCCAGAGCAGAGCCCGGAGCTGTCCCTGGGGAGGAGCTGGAACAGAACTCTCCAAGGTGTCACCTGGGGCTGCAGGAGAGCGGCCTGAAACAAAGGGATGCAGTCTGTCCCTCCAGAGAGCAGATAATAAACATGTAAATTGAGTTCAGAGCACTCAGAAGCTCCCGTTTCCCTCCAAGAAACACGGATTGCCCTGTCCCAGGGGCCGGCGCAGCAGTACCTGCCCATCCCTGTGTGTCCCTGGGGCAGCTGTGAATTCCCCAGGATGACTTCCGATGCAGCTGTGGGGCCCTTGCAGGTGTTTATCTCCCCCCTTGTGCTATTTTCCGCTTTATTGGAGAGCTGTAAAAGGGATAATTGTTTTACAATCATGGTTTTAGGGCCTGGGCATTAGGAGGAGCCCTGCGGGATTTGGGAGGGTTGAAGCTGTTGTGGGAAAGGGAGTGAGGAGGCTGGAAGCGTGGGGCAGAACCAGGGCGAGCTGCTCCCTCTACCCCATCCTGTCTTGAGGTGACCCAGACACCAAAATCCTGGCACGAACCGGGCTGAAATGACCCAAATGTGGGAGAAGCTACAAAAGGAGATGATTTTGATGGTTAAAGACAGGAAAGACAGAGGGACTTTTTGACTCTTTCTGGGACTTTTGCAGGTATTTTACGCAGGTTCTTGGGCAAGCGGTGCTGCTGAAAGTTTGGGGAGCTCATTACGTGCTCGGCCGGGAAGGGCGGCTGCTCTCGCCGCGCTGTCTCTGGTGTGCTGCGGACTCGGGGGGCTCGGAGGCTCGGTGAGGAGCGGGTCGGTGGGTGCGGGCGGGCGGCCCCGGCCCCCTCCCTGCGCTGTGCCCGCGTCACCGCACCGCGCCCCGGCTGTACGGCCCCTCCCGCCGGGCGCCGCCATGCCGCCGTACGGACAGCGGGGCCCTGGGGGCCGCCATGCTGCCGCGCGCGTGCGCACTGCGCGGCCGAGCGTCTCCATTGAGAAGAATGAGGGGCAAGGGGCGGAGCCAAGGCGCGAGGAGCCGCCGGGGGGGCGGGGCTGCGCTCCGGGGCTCCGGCCATGGCCACAGTGGATGCCGAGGTGAGTGAGAGCGGCGGCGTCCATCTACCCGGGCGGGGGGAAGGAAGATGGGGGAGCGTGGAGTGGTATCGCCCAGGGCCAGGCGGGTTCTGTCGGAGGCCGGGAGGGGGGCCGTGCCCCCGCCGCCCCATGGTTCAGTCCAACTCCTCTGAGGGAAGAATGTGGGAGCTGCTGCCATTGTGTGTAGGGGGCCCGGGACTCTGTATAAGTTACACCCCTCCACGGTGAGTCAGTGGTATGTGCCATACAGATTCCGGGGCTCCCCCCAATGGGAGCGAGTGCGTGTGGCGGAGGCGGGAGGGGGGAGCGGCGCCGCCGCCATCCATGTTCCGGGGCCGCCCCATGCGGCGGGGCGGCGCTGGCGCGGCTCCATTCAGAGTCCGGGGCCCGGCCGGGCGCGGCGGCGGCGGCGGCGGCGGGCGGGCCGGTGCTATGAGTCATGCAGGGTCCGGGGCGGCGGCGGGCGGGAGCCATGCCGGGTCCCGGGCCGCGGGCGGGAGGAGCCGCCGGCAGCCGGGGCTCGCAGCCCGGGCAGCCCGGCTCGGCCCCGCCAGCACGGCACGGCTCCGGGCCGCCCTGCCGCACCGGGCACGTACAGTCACTCGTGGAACGGCTTGGGGTGGAAGGGACCTGAAGATCCGGTGCCACCCCCTGCCATGGCAGGGACGCCTCCCGCTGTCCCGGGGCGCTCCGAGCCCCAATGTCCAGCCCGGCCTGGGACACTTGCAGGGATCCGGGGGCAGCCCCAGCATCCCTGTGCCAGCCGGCCCGGCCCGGGGTGGCGGTGCACGCAGAGCCCCCGGTGTCCCCCAGGCAGCGGCCCAGCCCCCGGAGAACGGGCACGGCCGGGGGGACAGCAGGGCGGCCGTGCCCGGGGCTGCAGCCCCGCTCCCGGAGCCGGCTCACACCCCTGGATCTCACCCTGTCACGAGTCTGTGCCCGCAGGTGAACACCGGAGCGCAGCCGGGCTGCCTGCTGGGCCTTCGAGCACACTGAGAGACACCAGGTGATGACACAGGTGTGCATCGCACACGGGCCGTGACACAGGTGTGCAGTGGTGTATGGACTGTGACACAGGTGTGCAGTGGTACACAGACTGTCATAGAGGTGTGTGTCATACCCGGGCTGTGACACAGGTGTGCAGTGGTGTATGGACTGTGACACAGGTGTGAAGTTGTCCACAGACTGTCACACAGGTGTGTATCACACATGGGCTGTGACACAGGTTGGTCAGAGGCTGTAATGCAGGTGTGTGTTGTGCACAGACTAATGCAGGTGTGCAGCGGTACAGAGGCTGTGATACAGGTGTGCACTGTACACAGGTTGTAACACAGGTGTACATTTGTACACAGACTATAACACAGGTGTGCACAGGCTGATACAGGTGTACAGATAATACAGGTATACGCTGTGATCCAGGTGTGCACTGTACACAGACTGTGATCCAGGTGTGCATCACTCCCAGACTGTGATCAGGTGCACAGACCAGCTGGAGCTGGGCCCGAGTGGCTGCTTGTGACCACAGCCAGGTGTGCTCACTGATGTGGGCCCACCCAGGTGTGACAGGCTGGCTGCTGCCTTTCCCAGCTCTCTCTCCCTGCAGTACCTCGTTGCCAGGGCTGTGCTCTGGCCTGGAATGTCTGCCCTGTGTGGGGTGAAGTTTGTGGCACGGCCACGCAGGTGATGCTGGCAGTGCTTTGGAAGGGCTGCAGACAGCTTGGATTTATTACTCAGACAGGATTCCCATCGTTGTTGCCAGGAGATTGTCCAAGGCTTCCTTTATGTTTTCTGTTCCATCACAGTTGCCCTGATCCTGCTGCTGCCTTTCCCTTGTGCTTTTGGAGAGGATGAGTGTTAATTTTTCCCTGTGACAGAGGAATCAGCCCTTGAGTGCCTCTGTGGCTCCATGGTCCAGTTTTGCTTCCAGGAGGATGGCACGGCTGTAACTGGGGCAGGAGTTGGCTTGTAGCTCATCAACTCCTGATGCACAGGTCAGCCCTAACCCTGCAGACACACAGGTTTTATTTTGGGAAGCACCTCCCAGGAGCCCTGGCTGGGTCTGCCCTGCGAGCAGAGCATTAAGAGCCACTGCTCTCCAAGTCAGGCAGAGCATCCCCAGATGTTGCTGTGGATTATAGGGGGGGAGCAGTGACTCATTGGGAGTTTAATTCCTCCCCTCCCCCATGAACTCAGTTCTGTCTGAGGCCAGATCTTGCTTGTACCCCTCTGTGGCCAGAGGAGAGGAAGTTGGTGTAAGTCAGGCTGGAATGGGGGGACTGGAGGAGGAGCTCTTTGCTTCCCCACTGCTGGTGTGGGAGAGCAAGGGAAAACATCCCACATCCATGGTGTTCTGCCAAGTGCAAGGCGGAATTGTTTCACTCTGTTAAGAGAGGTGCAGAGGTGTGTTTTTGTGAGGAGATCCTTGCTCCCAGCCCAGAGCTGGGAGGAGTGGGCAGGTTGGGAAGGTGATGTCTGTGTGTCTGCAGGGAGTGCCCAACCACCTGCAGACAGCTCTGCTGGCAGTCACTGAACTCCAGACAAAAACTCCCAGTCTAGAACAGCTTCTTGCCAGATCTTACTGTTGATGGGTGAGGGAGAATCTCTTTAAACACCAAGTTCTTGCTAAATCCTGTGAACTTCAGTTGTTCTTCTGCTACCTGTCCCAGGTGATCTCTCTATTGGGGAATGGCTGTGCTGCAGTAACCACGAGGCTGCAGGAAAAATCTGATTTTGCTGTTGTATTTCTTTAGTAGCTCTCTTGTATCCAGTCCAGTTTGGGGTTGTTACATGCTTCAGACCTACTGCACTAACATTTAAACTTTAAGGAATTGAGTTTTGAAGAATTGAGCCTCGCTCAGCCAGCGTGTATGATTGTGCATGTTCATCAGATTTGATGCTGCTCCTCCAGTTTGCATCAGTTTGGTGAAGAGCTGCACTTGTGTTTGTGTGTTTCCTAAAATACTTGTTTGGTGCAAGTTTGGAGTTCAAGCCGTGATGTTTTTCCTGGGGCTTGTGGTAACCTGGGGAGGCTGGTGCAGGAAGCGAGGTGTGTGTGTGGCTTTGAGTGAAGTGGTTCCCTTCAGAAGTCACGCTGCATTTTTCATCATTTTTTTTTTTCCCTTCTGTCTGTTCGGATCTGTAAAATCTCTCTTCTGGAGGTGCAGCTTTGATCTCTAAAGCGACGAGCGGGCAGGATTCCTGGCTGGGGCTGGATCTGGGATGTGCTCAGCACCCAGCTGCTCCCCGTGCTGGGGCTCAGCAGTTCTCAGATCAGCCGTGATGCTGAGCCTTCTCCCTGGCTTTGATCCCATCTCTCCTCCCCTCCAGCCGCTGCTGGGAGCTCGGCTGAGCCCCCTGCCAGCTCAGTGACCTCCCCAGGGCATCAGGGGACAGCATTTCCCTGGCTCTGCCTGGAAGGAGGCTCCTGCAGCAGATGCTGAGTGTGGGAGGGCTCCCTGCAGCTGGGGAGCCGTGCCCTGGGGTGGCGAGCAGGGCAGGAGCAGGGCTCAGATCCCCACTGTGGGTCTGGCAGGGCAGGAGCAGGGCTCAGATCCCCACTGTGGGTCTGGCAGGGCAGGAGCAGGGCTCAGATCCCCACTGTGGGTCTGGCAGGGCAGGAGCAGGGCTCAGATCCCCACTGTGGGTCTGGCAGGGCAGGAGCAGGGCTCAGATCCCCACTGTGGGTCTGGCAGGGCAGGAGCAGGGCTCAGATCCCCACTGTGGGTCTGGCAGGGCAGGAGCAGGGCTCAGATCCCCACTGTGGGTCTGGCAGGGCAGGAGCAGGGCTCAGATCCCCACTGTGGGTCTGGCAGGGCAGGAGCAGGGCTCAGATCCCCACTGTGGGTCTGGCAGGGCAGGAGCAGGGCTCAGATCCCCACTGTGGGTCTGGCAGGGCAGGAGCAGGGCTCAGATCCCCACTGTGGGTCTGTCAGGGATTGCACAGTCCAGCTCTGCTCTCAGGCTTCCCTCCCTCATTCCCTCCTGCCAGTCAGGAGAGGTCTCTGTGCCTTTTAACTCACATCCCGTTTCAGTCTCTTGTCTCAGGCAGCTCTGGTGTGTTTTAATCCCCAGCTCCTCCTCGGAGCTGTGTCCTGCTCCCGAGTGTGTTCACACCACACTGAGCACACACAGCACACCTGTGTTTCACTTGTGTTACCTTTCTCCTGGGGTACCAGGTTAACACATTTTAACTGTCTTTGCACAGAGAAAGAAGGTTTTGGTCTCTGATACAAATAAGGAGGTTTTAGAACTTTTCTGAAGTAGAGGGGTTACTTTGTTAACATGATTTTCATTAAACACAGCCCTGGCCCTGGCAAAATCTTACCCTTTGTCAAATGGATAGTAACTTTTCCTTTTTCCATGAATTCTCACATGTTGTGGACTGACAGAGGCCCATGGGGAGCTCCTCCTTTTCTTCCATCTAGAGAAACTTTAAATAATAACAGAATGAGCAAATACGACTTGTGAAGCTTTAAGAAGGCCTTAGAAGTGCCCTTCAGCTGTGCTAAGCTGATGTGACTGAGCCAATGGGACTGAAGAGAGCATCTGAAGAACATTTTGTCAGTTGAGGCAGAATCAAAGGCCTGGGTTATACTTTAAATAAACTCTTCCAATATAATTATACTGGCTGGAGAGAATGATTTTTCATTTCTTCTTGCCGAAATTGTAATAAAAGTCCTTGCTGTGGATGCAGCTTTATTAGTTTAGAGGTGATCCCAGACCAAGGTGGCTTAGTTTTTGCTTTCCAAAGCTGAGCCTTGGTCTCCATTTGAGAAGTTTTGCCCACATAGTTCTCTGTCCATGATTACAAAGCAATTGCTCTCCCACTGCTGTGTCAGCAGAAGCCCTGGGAGAGATGCAATTACCAGCAAAAACCCCAAGAGCAACAAGGAGAAGCAGCAGCTCCTCCATGGAGGGAGCCTGTTGGAGTGTCTGGAGCTGGATCCCTTCCCTGGGAGCAGCTGAGTGAGGGAGGCACGCGCACCCCTGAGCTGCTGTGCTGCCCTGGGTATCCCATTTCCCAGTGTGCACGAGGACAGCTGGTGTTGGAATGATCAGGGACTGAGCTGGAGAGCCACTCTGAGGCCTTGCTCTTTACCAGCTTGCCTGGCTGCCTGTGCTCTGTCCCTTCCCCTCTTGCTTTTCCCTGGCAAAGTTCTGGTTTGGGACACTGCATCCCAGAAAAGGAGGAGGTGAGAAGGGATTGTGTTCTGTCCAGTACTGTGAGAGGTTCAAGGAGCCTGTGTGGGTGCTTCAAGACACATCTTGCTGGAGAGTTCCCTCTTCCTGACTGCTGTGGAAGCCAAAGGTCACCAGGAAGCTCAGCCAGCTGTGTGTGGATCAGGGAGCAGTCCTGTGAGTCTGTGCTCCCTTGTGTGGGGCTGTGTGAGCAGGGACATCCCATTGCTGATGGCTGGAGTCTGGTTGAAGTGGTAAAGGGAATCCAACAGGGAATGAAGAGTTTGGAGTGGCCCTCCTGGCTCTGGGAATTTCACAAACCCAGAATAAGCCATGTTTGGAAGAAAGCTCAGTGTGGCATTGCTGTGTCTAAAATAGAAAAGCTTTGCAAAGCTTTCCTGGCTTTTAAGTAAAACTTTGTGGCGTAGCAGAGTATCAAGCACATCCAGCACGTCCTCTCTGCAGGTAGGAAATGTTGCTCCAAGAGGATTCCTGTTTCCATAATGCCCAGCACAGTCCCCACCCTTGTTCTGCCATTTGCTTCCATCTCGGGTTCCCATTTGGGCTGGTTCAGAGCTGCTGCTTCACTCATGGCACAGGCCAGTGCTGAGCCAGGTGAGCCCACCTGAGCTGTCTGTGTGTACCAGGGGCTGCCTTGGGGGTGGGGATGGGCTGTTCAATATTAAATCCATCCTTTTCAGTGTCTCCTTGCAGGAGAGCTCTCACAGGCAGTGTCAGTTCAGGACAGGGAGATGCTGAGTGGCAGAGCAGAAAATTCAGGTCCACTTCTGTTTGCATAAGGCTGATCATCCTGCAGAGCCAGCACATGGACAGGGAGGAAATTTGCAGGTGGTGCAGCTGGGGAGGAAGTAGATATGGAGCAAGATAACCAAGCTGACATGGATAAACCCAAAATAAAGCCAGGTAAGTGACTTAATGTTAAAGGGAACTGTGAAATTTTGTGAACAGGGATAAAAATAATGACAGTGATTATATATCCTTGGGTCAGCTGGGCCAGAACCTGCTCCAGAAGGTGCTGTGAGCTCAGTACAGCATTTATAGCAGCAGCAGAGCCTGGGGACCTGAGCTGAGAGGGGATCAGGACCATTCCCTGTGGTGTGGGGACAGCCAGGGCAGGAGCCCTGGGGTGCTGCAGCAACACTGCCTGCTCCTTTGCCCTTGCTGGTGAAAAGAAGAGGAAAGAGGTGTTTATTACTTCTAGGAGCAGCCAGGATGAACCTGATGGGCTGAGCCATCCCTGGAGAAGGGAGCAGGGTTGCAGAGGGGATGGCAGTCCAGGTGTCTGAGCTGCAGCAGCCTGTGCTGGGGCTGTGCTCCTGGTAAAAGCTGTTCTGAGTGCTGCTGCGGACTTTTCATTGGTTTGGAACTCAAGTGCAGATGTGGACAGAAGGATCTGAGCGTGTTGTCTTGCAAAAAGGAGCCCTGATCTCCCCAGGCTCTTGGCCATGACCTGCAGGTGCATTTGAGTATAGCCCTGAGAGCAGTGAAACATATATTTTCCTCCTTCTTTTCATTTTTAAACATCAGCTCCTGGTTTCTTGAGAAGCTGAGCTACCTTCTTCCTCTCCAGTTGCAAATTTCCAATCCTTGCAGTTTCAGAGGAAGTTTTAATAGGTAGTTTCTCCCACAGGCTCCAAGCCAGAAGGCAAATTACCCCAATGCTTTATCCAACTTCGGTGGGAATTGGGGATGTTTCATACTGCTGACCCAGAGCATTCAGAAGCTCTGCTTCTCTCAAAAATCATAATATTGTTTCAAGAAGTGGGAAATTAAACATGCACATGGTAGAAGACTTAGAAAGGATTAATGGGTTTCAAAATTACATGCTTCATCCAGCTGCTGATTTGGGAATTGAAAGTATGCCTGTTGCAGGATTGGGAGGGAGGTACTGAAACGTGGTGTTCCTCAGCATCCAGTGAATGCAAATATCCCAAATCTGTGATTCCAAAGCCTTGCCCAGTCCCCAGACTGACTCCAGGTTTGATGCTGGATTAGCTCAACCCAGGTGGGAGCAGCTGGGTGGAAAAGCCCTCTGTATATTTTATTTTGTCTTCCCTGTAGTTTAATTTGTCTTCTCTTGATTATCTCAGCTCCTGGGGTGTCAGCCAAGGCACGTTTTTAGGCTGCTTTGACTGAAGCTCATTCCCTGTGTGAATTTTGCTTTAGGCACGTGGAAGGGACTCATGGAAGGTGCTGGAGGCTCCTCCTGCCTTGTGAGGAGGATTTGGGATCTGAAGGGGCAGCACCTCCAGCCTGCACTAAATAGGAGAGGGGTGTTGAAGTCACTTGCGTCTTTGGGACCTGAGAAATTATCTTTCTGTTTTGGTGCATTTCTTATGTCCACTGGGCTTGGCAGCAAATTTACAGCCTGTCAAGTGTGGGTTTGGAGGTGTAAAGAAGAGAATATTTGTATTTGGGAGATGAAAACATTAACAATGGGCTGGGAGCTGGTTTGTGTGGTTCCATGTAGGATCCTGCCAGTTTGCACATAAGCCTCCGGATTATGAGACTCTAAAACGTGAGTCTGAATATTTTATTAATTGAAGAGTATTATTAATATTTGATGGCTTAAATCAACACCCAGAAGGCTCTGCAAAAAAAGCACCACTGCTGAACTGGTAACCAAGACATGAGGTTGCAAACTTGTTTGTCATGGCTTTTAGCAGCTCTGTGTTTTAATGTTAAGGATCTGTGAATCCCATACATTAGAAATCCTTTTGTTTTTTGGATTAGCAAGGCTGTTCTTTGGTTTTGCTAGGCTGGATTCAGATTGGTGCTTTAATGCCTTGTTAATATGCAAAGGTGATTGTTTGTAAGGTGTCCTGTCGGGCCTGGAGGTGACACGTGGAATATTCAGTCCTTTTTGCCACACTTTGAGGACAAACAAGGACTGTTCCCTTAAAGGTGGCCCTCGGATGAGCTGGAATATTTCCTCCTGCTGTAGTGCCAGCTCCGGAGCATGTGTGGAGAGGTTAGGTGAAGATTCTGGCTGTCCTTTAATCGACGTCCCCCTGCAGCAGGGAGATGCCACCAGTGAGCAGACAAACTGCAGCTCTGCTGCTTTGCATTTGGGTACTCCGAGCGCCAGGCTCGAGCGCAGCCTGCGGCGTGCAGCGTTGGGAAAGGCCAGCGAGGGGGGATCATATTCTGTCTTTCATTTCCACTCTGCCTTCTAGGAGCTGCAACTTGTATTTCTCATGGGGTTTTTTTCAAGATTTTTTTCAAGATTTCTGCCACACACAGTGAACTCCATGCCTATCTCACACTTCTGTTTTTTTGTTGGTTTTTTTTGGTGAGTTTTGTTGTTTTCTTCCCTGTAGAATATGCCCTTTGTGCTGGTGATCTGGTTATGTTCTTGTGTTTCCAGGAGTTTGCCTTTGATAAGAGCACATTAGTATTAATCATTTATGGCTTTTATAAAAACCTTATTGGCTTGATGTTTCCTCAGCCTTCCAGACTGGGCTCACGGAGGCTGCTGTATAGACACCATTTATCTCCTGCCCCTGTCTGACAGCAGCCCCAAATTTCCCCTCCTGCTGCAGATGCTGGTGCTCTGTGCAGGGGGACGTGCACGTTGTGTGGCTCTTGCTGCTGGGATTGTGGCTCGTGTGTGGGCTGGCACTGGGGTTTGAGGCTGTGTCAGTGACAGGGGACACATGGATTGTCCCCATCCCTATCCCATCCCCAACCCTATTCCATCCCTATCCCGTCCTTATCCCATCCCTATCCCCTCCCTATCCCAACCCTAACCCTAACCCCAACTGTATCCCATCCCCATCCCTATCCCCATCCCATCCCATTATCCTATCCCATCCCATTATCCCATCCCATTATCCCATCCCATTATCGCATCCCCATCCCATTATCCCATCCCATTATCCCATCCCATTATCCCATCCCATTATCCCATCCCATTATCCCATCCCATTATCCCATCCCATTATCCCATCCCATTATCCCATCCCATTATCCCATCCCATTATCCCATCCCATTATCCCATCCCATTATCCCATCCCATTATCCCATCCCTATCCCCATCCCTATCCCCATCCCTATCCCCATCCCTATCCCCATCCCTATCCCACCTATCCCTCTATCCCCATCCCTATCCCCATCCCATCCCATCCCATGCCATTATCCCATCCCCGCTGTGGCTCCGATCCCGCCCCGCTGTGACCCGGGGCTGTGCCGGAGGAGGAGGGGGCAGGAGGTGGTGGGCAGTGGGCAGTGGTGCTGATGTGCCCGGCCTCGGCCCTTTCCCAGCCTTTCTCTTGCCTTTCTCCACCGGGCCTTTGTTCCCAGCCGCGCTGCCCGTGCAAGGCAGGAGCGGCTGCTCCATGGGCTGCTCCTGCCTGAGCCCTGCAGGGGCTGAGCGCCGGGCTGGCACTCCTGGGCTGCCTCCTGTCTCCGGGAGAACGGGCTGGGAGGGGGCAGTTCATTGCCTGGGATGAGCCTCAGCGCCCTGTGCCTCTAGGGCGGGCAAACCCAAAGGAAGTGGCTTGGATATTCCCAGTGACCTCCCAGGAAATGGGAGGTTTGATCTGCCCCCCACTCGTGACCCAGCAGCTCGAGGCTGGCGTGGGCAGAGCTGCAGAATTTGCAGACGTGGCCAGAGGGCTGCAGGAGGAGGCCCCGTGTCTGTGTGTATTTATACACTGGATGCTCAGGGAGAGACAAAATTCTTGTTGAAATGACCCAAACTCCACAAGTGGAAGTTGGCGTGGGGCTGCCAAGAGTAACTCCTGATGCAACAGTGTCTGCTCTGCAGAGGGAGATAAATGTCTCCTGGTGTGCCCCAGTGACTCAGAGCCCTCCCTGCCCCATGGTGATGCTGATGCAGTGGCTGATCCCTGCCAAAGCAAGCAGTCCACACAAGGAGATTAGACAGCAGTCCCTGCTCCCCTGCTGGGTGCTCGTTAACATTTCCTTGCTGATGTATTATTAATTAAGCTAATTTTTATTGCCCTGTAAGTGTGGAGGGTGCTTTGGAAGCACAGAGCTTGTGTCCCAGGGTTCCTGAACCGTGGTCCCATGTGCAAAATGAGGCTTGGACTGTGTGGTTGAGTGTTGAGAAAAGGTAAATCTATGGGTTTGGCTTTGTTTTTTCTCTCTTAGCAGCTGCCTGGCTTCATGTCTGGGGCTGGTGAGTGTGGTGCTGTCTGAGCAGAGGGCTGAGGAAATGCTGTCTGTGCAGAATTAGAGCAGACAGACAATAGGACTTAAGTGCAAGCAGAGTTTGCAGCATTGACCCTCCGTAAGACAGAAGATTACCCAGACTGGAGTATTATATTAAAAACAGTTTTGGGACCTGATCCAAACCTACAGAAGTCAGGGAGGGATTTGCCATCAGCTGCAGTGAGAGCAGCCTCCCTGCAGTGCACCCAGGCAATGGGGCAGGCAGCAGCTTAAACAAAAGAAGTTAAAGAAGTGTCCAGGCGAGGCTGGTTGAGGTTTTGCTGCCTGTGGTGCTTTTCCCAGCTGTAAAACAGAGGTAATATTTTCTCAAAGTTCAAAGGCCTGACTTGGAAGCCTTTAACTGGAATTGCTGAAGAACTGTTGAATGTTAATTTTTAAATGTACAGATTATCTTCATTAGGTAAGAGATGGCGAGTTACATAACGGTCACTATTTTATATGCTCTGGTTTTTTGCTTTATTCCTTGACATCATGGCCAGGCCTGATGAAGGGAATAGAAAACTTCTAGAAGCACTTTGTAAAGCATGAATTATTTGTGATCAAAGCCAGTGTGACTCTGAATGTCCAGCTCCTCTTCCTTGGACTTGTGATAGCAGCCTTGGATTCACCTTGAAAATAGGACCTGTGATCTTTCATATGTTCTTACTTCATTCTTAAATTAGGCTAATGCATCCTGTTCCAGCTGATGCAATTATTAACAAACCTGGGCAATTATGGCATCTATTGTACAGACATTCTGTGCTCCTTGCTAGGCAAAATACACTTTTAATAAACAAATCCACTTTGACAACCTGTCAAGGACTTTTCTAAAGCAAAATTGAAAGAGTCACCTCAGTGACCTTTCTTTTTTGTTCTGTTGTGTTTGGGTTTTTTACGTGGTCTTGCAAGAGCCCAGCAGTTGCAGCTGGAGGTTCAGGCCTGGTTTCACAGGCAGGGGAGTGGAGGAAAGCAGGGAGGGAATCACAGGGGCTGGATCCCCCCACCAGCATCCCCAGCCCTGCTGTGTCACAGAGCTGGATCCTCACAGGCTGCATCTGGCCTAGCAGAAACCCTGGGAAAATACTCTGCTCTCTTGGTTGCTTCAGCTAGTTTACTTTTAAATTATTTTTTTTTTAATGAGAAAAAGCCCTGAATGTTTTGGCATAAATTCTCAACGCTTTCTTTTATTCCACATGTGACAAACCTATGTGGCTGCTCAGCCTGGGCAGGATCCACTCCATTGTGGGCTGCCACAGGAGTTCAAGGCAGATCTTAAATCCTGCTTAAAGCTCCCTCTCCAGCAGATTGGCTTTGTTTGGCTCTGGGCACAGGAGTGGGAAGGAGTGTGTTATACTCAGCTCTAGAAGTTAAATTGCATGGAAGGAGAATCAGCCAGGGTTGTTTCCTCACTGTATTATCAGAACTCAGTGAAGGTTTGGCCAGTGGAGGGTTGTGCTAACTGCAAATATCCCTGTGTGTCACGTCACCCAGGAGGAAAGGCAGGAGGGAAGAGAGGCTTTCCTGCCTCTGCCAGACATTCCTGCTCCCTGGGTGTCTCAACAGATTGTTCTTCCCTTGCTGCCTGGGGACTGAGAGACACAGGCCAGGGAATTCCTGGGAAAATGGGTGACCCCAGACTCACTGGGTGAGTCAGGCTGGCAGGACCACAGGGGCTCCTCAGGCCCATTTCTTCCTGTGAGAACACTTGAATCACAAAGATTGTTAATCTCCATCTGGGATGAGCAGTGAGTTTTCCCAAGCTGGTCTCAGAGCTAATCCCCTGTAACCAGTGCCATTATCTGGGTGCTGTGTGTCCTCCCCTGAGCTCCCCAGTGTGCTGTGGCACTGGGCACATCTGTCCCTGCCTGCTGGGCTGGGCAGCTTCTGGGAGGAGCAGAGAACATCTTTATCTTTTCTAGTGCATCCTCTGAGCTGCTGGTGTGACAGCAGCAGCTTCTCCAGGGATATGGTGCCCAAAATCAGATTTAAAGCCCCTTTCCTTGCCCTGACAGCCTCCAGGGGTGTGATGAGGGATCTGCCTGTGGCATGGGTTGTTTATATGAACACAGTTCCATGGTCCAGGGCAGACCCAAAGCAGGAGGAAGAGGAGCAGGGCTGTGCTGCTGAGGGCTCTGCTCTGGAATTACCCAATGAGGCCAGACAGGTGGGTTTGGGACTTGCAGACATTAATGCACCAGAGCAATAATTACTAGTTATTCCAGTAATACTGTTCCAGAGCACTCAGCACTGCAGGGAGAGCTGCTTGTGGTGACACAGTGGCACAGACACTGGGAACAGGCTGCAGGTCCAGGCCCTGGCTGTGTGGGCAGGTGTGAGCCATGCCTCCATCCAGGAATGCTGCCTGGGAATGCTGTGTGGGTGTCTTGGATGGCTTGAACGTGGCTGCAGTTTTTGCTGGCAAAATTAGCCTGCCTGAGTGAAGTGAGCTGCCTGCTTCCATGGCGTAAAGATAGTTTTGGATGGGCTCCTGGGCTCCTCCCAGCCCTCCTCAGCAGAGCAGGAAGAAGCAGATGTGACGTGTTTTCCCCTCAGTTACAGGCTTTCATCCATTGGATTTGTGGAAATAATTGACAGGATGATCATGGCAGTTCCTTTGCATGTTGAAAGCAATGACTATTAATGAAGATTGTGTTTGATAATGTTGATACCCAGTTTGGAGCTCTTTATGGGAAGACTTTTGGGGCACAGCTGTGTTGGTAGCAGCACATTCAGGCAGGAGAAAGCATTTCTGTTGGTCTAACTTTGACCTGTCTCAACAGAACTGTCATGTATAAAGGTGCCTTTATCAGGGATGGCTAAAAAGATGCCAAAATTGTGGATGGATCAGTCTTAAGGTCCTTGGATTAATTTACTTCTTTTTTTACATTATACAGTTCCAGCATTTGTCATTCTGTCTGTTTGAATTTTTGTATTTTTCTGTGGTTTTTTCATGGGTCAAATGGGGAAGAAGCTCTTTTGGAATTGAGAAGCTGGCCTGGAGGTGCCAGTTGAGGTGAGGCTGGAGCACATCCCAGTGCTCTGCTCTGCATGCCATGGGCAAGGAGCATTGCTGAGCAGAGCACAGAGGGACAGAGATCCTCCCAGAGCTGGGAGCAGGCACGAGGAGGCATCTGAGCATTGTTACTGGGCTGGTTGGGAAGGTCACAGTCACAGCCATGGGTGGATAGCAGAAGCAAACCCTTCACTTTTCCTCAGGTGAGCGCTCGCAGCCTTGGCTCTCTGTCCCCAGGGCCAGGCGGGCTCTGGTGCTGGGATCCTCAGCAGTTCATGTGACTTCTCCACCTCTGAATTTTAATCCAGAGGCAGGATAAATACTGTTCATCCTCTTTGCTGCTTGGTCTGTGACCTGTGCAGGTGGTCACAAGGAGGTGAGACCAGCTCTGAGCCAGGCTTTGGGCCTCGCTTCCCTGGAGCTGGCCCTGCCTTTGCTCATTTTCATTATCCACCCTGAGGATTTTTGTCTTCAGCTTCACTGATGAAGGATTTGCTTAAACTTTGGGAAAAAAAATTTTTTTTTTGCTTTTATACTTCAAGCCAGACACCTCCAGGATTTCTCCTGATGCTGCTGCTTAGTTTGTCTGAGTGGTTTGTAATCCATGTAGCAAATGTGACTCCTGCAAGGGGCTGCCTTTCCTCCCAGAGCCTTCTGGAAGCTGTTGGCAGAGCCAGGGTTAAATCCACAGGTGCAGGTGACAGGAAGACCAGGACAGAGGGACAGGTTTTGTTACATGACTAAGGTTGCCTTTAAACTGTGTTTTTTATCGTGAGCTACAAATCAGTTAGCCAGATCCTTGTGACCAGTGCAGTGCAAACGAACCCAAGGTGTGTGAAGGATCTTCTGAGCTCTTCCAGAGCTGTCCAGGATTGGGGTTGGGCTGCAGCCAGCCTGATGCAGCAAACATAACCCTCCATGGATGCATTTTGGCAGTGGGCTCTCCTCACACAGCAGCCTGGTGTTTGCCCCAGCTCCAGGGGTGACAGTTCCCATCAGGACACTCTCCACACAGCTTGGGTGCAGTGTGCCCCTGCTGAGCAGTGTCCCTGCCAGAAGGGACAAAGGGAATCCCTGAATCAGCCTGCTTTGAGGATTATTTCCTAAAGCACTCATGTTCCCTGCAGCAAGGGCCACTCTGCTAAGCCCTGCAAGGTGCAGTGGGATCCCATTGTCTGAACTTCTGAAATGTCCACCTGATTGGATTTGTCCATGAGAGGAATTCTGACCATGTCTCCTGCTGCAAGGACAACCTGCTGGACATGCAAGCAGGGATTTACTCTGCTTTTACAGAAAGATGTGTCCCTAATTCCTACCTCTGTGCATCCAAGTCAGCTGTGAATGGCATCCTCTTGCTGGGCCTGAAAAGATGGATCATGGAGAGGAGCAGTGCTCTGGTCAGTTGTGGGGCTCTTGATAAGGGGCAGACATGGGGCTGAGCTGCTGGAATTTCTTGCTGGGATATCTACTTGCTAAATTATCATTCTGCCCAGCAGAGGATGGGAGATGGCAGCTCCCTGCTCTAAGGGAGGTCTCCTGGTCCCATTTTACATTGTTGCTGTCTCCTTGATCACATCCTCGGTGGGGCTGTGGAGTCCTTTTGTTCTCTGCTCTACTTTCCAGCATTTTTGTTGCTCTAGCAACACTTCCAGCCCCAAAGCAGCGGGATCCTGGTGCTAGCACAATGCTGCATTTGAAAGAAGGAAGCAGAGCACGACAGGTGATCTCCAGCTTTTGTATGGAACAGCCGTGCCTTGAGATGGGAAGATGAATGGCAGGTTGTGATATCTTATTGTCTTGCAACTGGCATTGCTTTTGTCAAAAAAGGTGAGAAATAGTCTTGTGTTACTGCCACAGCTGTGGTTTGTAAAGTTGCTGTATTGTTTTCCTTGTGTGGAGTAGGACAGCACCAGTTTGAGTGGGGCTGTGGGAGCCAGGCCCATGGCAGGCAGCTCCTTTCTGGGCAAATAAATAATATTTTCCATGCCCAGCAATTCCAGCAGCTTTGCAGGCTCCTCCCCAGAGCTGTGCTGCCCCTGGGCTGTCTTTACAGCGTGGATGCCCTGACCTGCTGGTCATCTGCACATCTGGAGGGGGAAGGAAAAGGGTCCATATTTTCCATCAGAAAACTGCAGGTATTGGGTGAAAATCTTTCTGGTAGGTTTCCTGCAAAACTCAGGAGCCACTGGTGCTCTGCAGTGTGGTTTGTGGGATCCTGTCAGCTGCTTTGGCATTTTGTAGCTTCTCTATAAATGGTGAGAGTGATACAGGAAGATGCATTTAACACCTTTTTTTTCTCCTGAGTGTTCTCTCATGGTTTGCCACGGTGCTGCAGACAAGGCTGGCAGTGTTAAAGCCACCTGTAGGTGCCCTGTGGGTAAGAGGAGAAGAAATCCTTTTGAGATTTTGGGCACAGCTTCCCACAGCTTCCTGCTGGCCCAGCCACTGCTGGAAGAACCTGTGTGCACTGTGTGCAGATGGAAGTGAAAGCCTCATAGGCTCCTCAAGAAGTTTTCCCAACTGCCAAGTACAGTTGAAAAATCCATTGTCTGCCACCTTTCACCCAGCCATCCCTCCTAGACCACTCAAAAGTGTTGAAGACTGAGCATATTTAGAATGTATCCTCAGACACCTGAATTTTGTGGCAAATGGCGTATGAAGAGTGAATACCAGCTATGGGATTGATCTTCTTTCCAGTGGATCACCCCTTTTTATTTAGATGTTAGGCTCAAAATCTTGTTTTTTCAAGCTGGTGTGATTGCAAATACTCAGTCTGCAAGATTTGGTCATCAATATACAAATACTTCCCTTCCTGGGACCAAGGGGAGGATATTCCCAAGTCATTCCTTTTCCTCTCTTGGGTACTTTGCACTTTTTGGGCCCCTGGCAGCCAGCCTAGATGGGGTCACTGTGGTGTGGTGGTGGAGCTGCCCCAAACCTGACAACTGTGTGACACTTCTGTGGCACTGAAAACTTCACAGGCTCCAAGGGGCTTGGATTTACAGTGCTTGGGCAGCTTTTGGGTGCCTTGGTTACATGCTCCTATGCCCCTGGTGTGCTCCTGATGTGGAGGGCACAGCTGCAGCCCCCCCTCCTCCAGCAGCAGGAGCAGGGTTATTGAAGGGTTGCTGTTCTTTTGGTACTTTTGGGCTGTTTCCATGACTTGTGCAAGAATGAATGGACAAACAGGGAAGTTTCTGGAGTCTCCAGAACTAGATGGAAGGTTGTGATTGCCCTTGCAGTGATGGATGGATGGATGGATGGATGGATAGATAGATAGATAGATAGAAGTTGCCATTGCACTGGCATTCCAGCTGTGTGCTCAGTCTGTTGCAATTAAATAGGCATTTTTTTTCTCTTTTCATATAAATGAGCCTGCAAAGGGAGTCTGCACTGAGAGCATAAAATGCCTCCCTGAGTTTTCAGATGGTTTTCTTTGTTGCAGTGTTGGCACTGCTGGGTTTAAAGCGTCGCCTCTGGGTCACACAGAAATGCTCAAGAGGAGCCTTTGGCTCATGTGCTTGTATCATGTTTAGGCCATGAAAAAGTGAGGAAGTGCATTTCCTGGGCTGAAATGATTAATTGTACACCCAGGGTACAGAGGTCACAGCAGGGGGATAAGAGAGGTGCCATTAATTTGCTGTTTTGGTGGTGTTAAACACGTTTTTGTTGGGATTTGAGGCTCCTGGTGAGTGTGTCCCAGGGACTGGGGAGTGTTTTGGGAAGGCTGCCCTGCTCTGCTTTTTCACTACAAGTCATTGAAGGGTTTTGCTTCCTCCTCTCCCTCTCATCATCTTCCTCCAGCTGCCACTCATGCTACTCCTGAGAGATAGGGAGTGTCAGGGTGGATTTCAGCACATCACCTTCTATCTCCTGTGCTGTAAATTAGTGATAGCCACCACAGTGTTCTGCAGGAATCCCCCTGACCTGGCTGCTCTTCCAGCCAGTTTGAAGGCTGGGTGGGTTTTTAAATGATGATATTTTCAAATTTGAGAACAGCTTTGATTTATTGACCTGCTGCCTCCACAAATCGAGCTGTCTGGGCTGGCATCTGCAGATAAGAGGCTGTCGAGTAATTGCTTATTATTGACTGATTGCCAGCTCGGGCTGTTTGCTTGCAGAAGAATCAATAGTAGTCAATCTTCAAAGTCTAAACTCTCAGGGAGTATGGCTGGTTTCCAAATGAGGAATGACAGGTCAGGATAACTCCATAGCTGCTCTCCCACCTTCACATGTGGGTGTAATCCTGCCGTGGAGGAGGAAGCACGGGATGCGATCTTCCTCCATCGAGGCTCTTCCACATCTGCCTTCTCCAAAGTCTGGGGTTTGCTTTGCAGGGGGTTTCAGGGTCAGATCCCACCTGGCCCCAGACCTTCCCTGGAGGAGCTGGGGCAGGCTCAGCAGCACCTGAGATCCGTGGGAGGCGAGGGCAGGGTGAAGTGCAGCCATCAGTCATTGAGTCCCCGAAGGATGGAGCAGGGAGGGGTGGCTGAACAGCCTGTGCTCTGACACATCCAAACCAACCAGTTTGGATGCTTTATAAATAAAACAAAGCCTCTATTTGAATGCATGGTAACAGAGGTTCCCTTTCTGGGGGTGATTCTGTTTAGGTGGCAACAGAGCAAAATATCCAGTGTCACCATAGGTTTTATCATTTCTTGTGGGGACGGTCGCTATGGTGAGCGTGCATTGTCAAAGGCAGCCAGAGCCCTTCTCTAACACCCTCCTGACATCCTGCCTTTTTGTGGGTTCACTTGTAGGGCTTAAAACATTAAAGGGACTTCATGGCATCAAAGACACTCAAGACTTTTTTGAAAATTAATGCATGTTTAGGTGGTTGTAATGGCCAGGGTGAAGCCTGGCGCTGGATCTGGGAAGGATCTCAGTCCTTGGGTTTTTTCTCCCTGGGCTCAGGGGTTGTGATTTTCCCTGGACTCAGGGGTTGCAGTCTGGTTTCTGTGTGTCCTAGACTCAAGCTGGGTTTAAAACTTGAAATAAGAGCCTTTTGGGGGGAGGGGGAGGCTTGGATCTCTTTCAGCTACAAAGAGCAATTAAGCAACAGGACATAAAATAGATAAATGGGAAGGGGAAGGGCAGAACCCTGGAATATGAGAAGATGAAAATGTAAGAAACTATTTCTGCCGTGTATTTGTCCTTAATTCTGGAGCTTTATTTTCACCCGGAAGGCTTTGAATTGAGTTACATCATTTGAGGTGAGGGAGAAATATCTCAAACAGAGCAGTTTAATCTACAGTGGTCGAGGAGAGAATGGACAAGATTACTTGAACAGCCTTGTTTAGATACTGGATTTGTTGTCTACCAGCAAATCCTCATTTGCATGGGTCCTTAATCTGTGGAGTTAAATGTGTCTCAGGATCTGTTACCAACTGTGATGCAGAGTTGAGAACTAGATTTTTTAAAGCTGTTCCTTTTTATTTGAACGTTTCCCCTCCCCCTTCCTGCACCCCAAATTATCTTCCTGATTTTTTTCTGAAAAGCAAAGATGAGCCAACAAGTGATGCAAAAGGAAAAATCTGCCAGTGAGAAGAAGGTATTTTTGACTGCAGATTCAGTGGATGAACTGTCCACCAGGCTGTAGAGAGAAGCCAAGGTCAGACATTTCAAACGAGTGTCGCAGGGAAACCACCGCCCCCCTCCTTCCTGCAAGGGGCCATGGATGTGAAACCTTTCAGCCTCCTTGGAGCTGGAGTTTGGGGCAGAGATCCTTTGTGGAGCCCTGGGAAGGGCTTTAGCCCTTGGCTTGGGGGCTGCTCGCTGTGCCTGGAGCCCTGAAATGGCATTTCCTCATGTGTGCAGCAGTCCTCACTCATGAAATGGATGCAAGTGCTGAAAAAGCTCCCGCGTGAGCATGCTCACTGGAAGATTAATCCTTTAGAGGGAGTTGGAGAGTTAAGCTACTGTAATTTCTCTGCAGTTGGCTGCAGTAAACAACTGCTCTAAAGACACGAGGAAAAAAATTGACGGAGGTATATGGCATTAATGTACATATCTTTTTGTGTTTCTCCTTTCAGGTTGAGGGTTTGAGAAAGGTTTTTTTCTCTAAGAGCCGGGGAAGAGGGAGCTGTGGAGTGATTTTATGGGTGACCTTCATGTTGTGGTTTCTTTTTTTCCTCCAGGCCAAAGTAATCCTATTTCCGTGCAAGGCCCTACTGAGGCTCGGGTTGGCTTTCTCGAGCTGGGGTAGAGCTCCAGGGTGGCTTCGTGTTGAGTTAAATGATAAGAGGAGCTGAGGCCTTGCTGCTCGTTGAGCTGTGTTGGCAGAAGGGAGCTGAAAACACCTTGTCCTGTTTAGTTGGGAGCAGAACCCAGTGGGACTCGATCTCTCATGCTTCTGTTGGGAAGAAAATGTGTGACAGGATTAGCTTTGCCTACAGAAGAATAGTCTTTTGCTTTTGATTATTACTATTATTTTGCTCCCCCTCCTCCCCATGCCTGAGGAGCTGCAATCCTGTGTCAGATGGGGGAAGGAAAACAATCCTTGAGCTATTTTGGCTTTGCTTTGAAGGCTGATGACTCTCGCCGTGTTGAGGAGGGATGCCTTGGCAGCCAGGTAAGTGTTGCAGGCACAGGGATTGTGTCAAGGTGAAACCGAGCCCCTTCCTCCCCAGTGCCTGCTTTGTGGGGGCATCCCGGAGGAAGGGAAGCCTCGGATGGTTCCTGATGAGTGAAGAGTGTTTTCTGTCGTCGCCTCCAGAAGCGTGGGTGAAGGAGGATGTGATTTACCATCCCTGGTGCTTTGTATCAGCTTCCTCTGAAGGCAGCACAAGCCATGGAGGGCCAACCTGGGGCCCCCAGGACGTCGAGCAGAAATGCCTGGGTGGCTTGGTTTTTGTCAGGCTGCTGGAGCTGGGGGAGGCAGTGCTCCCTGACCACTGCTCGTGTCTTTCCCTCTCGCAGACATTGCTGTAATCCTTGGGGATGGCGAGGAAATGGAGGTGATCTGTCAGCAGAACGTGCCTGCCGTGGGGGCGGGGGTGGGGAAGGGCATTGTTCTGTTCTCTACCTGACTGCAGTGGGTGGGAGCTGCAGGGGCTGGAGGTCACCCTGGGCAGTCCCCCAGCACTGCAGGGAGAGCACAGCCTTCCTCCTTGAGGAGGGAATAATCACCAGTGCAACTGCAAACCCCGCTGCTGCCTGGCTCTGGGAGCACTCCTGGTGTTGCCCGGTGTGAAATTTATGTCCAATGGCTTTTGTTGGGAAATGGCTTCGTGTTTCCTTGGAGTGGTGTGAAGAAGGGAATAATAATTCAATAATTTAGCAAATGTCAGTGGCTCCCACTAGGTTCGTCCTGAGGTTGCTGTCAGCTTCCATGTGATACCCAGTGGATTCTAACACTGCTGGATGAGTTCAGAAGGGCAATTCTATTACAGACTTCGCTGAGCTCAAGATGCTGCTGATTTGAAGAAAATTTTGCCACCCCAACGTTGAGGTTTTTTTGCTTAGCCCCTCTTTTTCCCCTCCTTTCCAGAAGCTCTGGCTAGCACAGCCTGTCTGTTCTGTGGATGGTTTTAGGGAACATTGGTGGCTGTGTGTGTAGGGGGAATAATTAGCTACCAAATGCAAATAGATTGTTTCTTGCTGTTTCAAAATCATTGTAATTTCTATTGATGATGGGTTAATTATAACTTCGTTTTGATGGGTGTGAGGGAAATGATAGAGATATAGCAATATAAATCTATATAGGGAAGGATGTTGTCAGAATATTGTTTTGGAGATGATTGTGAGAACAAAGACTTGTGTCGTGGAGGACCATGGCTGTGTCAGGATTTGGTGGTGCTGCTTGTTTCTCAGTGGTGGATGAGTATTTTCTCTTTCACATTTTTAACTCGTGCCAGCGACGTATCTGTCACCATGACAAAGGGCTTTAGTTCAGAGAAAAATGATCAAATTCTATTTTAAAGCACATTTGGTGGAAGAACTGGGAGATAGTTTTTGGAGAAGCAAAGTTGAAAGCAAGAAAGTTAAAGGGAGCTGTAAAAATCTGTGATCAGGGTATAACAAAAATGCATCTTCAGGCTGAGGTGTGTAGGAGGGGGCTGCTTCAGCAGTGCAGGGCCCAAGGTCCTGTGACACCAGGACTGGTCCTTGCTCTGGAATGAGGTGCTGGGCCTGCTGTCCCCTGTGCAGCTCATTGCTGTCCTTCCCTTTTCCAGAGGGTGACTTTAGGGAGCCTGGATCCATCATCTCATTCTTTATTTCACCCTCACTGGGAAGAGCAATCAGGTTCATCCCTGAAATGGTTTGGACCAGCTCTAAACTTTTTGCTCCCATCTCCAGTCCCAGAATGGTAGAAAGGCACAGGAAAGGGACAAAGGTGACCATTTCCTTAGTGCCATGGGTTTTTACTCAAAGCCAGAGGATAAAGCCCTCCTCCTCTTCTTGTTTTAGAGTAAACTGGGGGAAGTGAGCTATTTTCAGTGGCTGAGAGAATTTCCAGCACAAGGCACCATGCTTCAGCCTTACCAAGCCTTTGGTGGTCTGGGCACTGGATGCCTCTGGATCAGAGTGGCTTTTGGGACACCCCCATCCCACAGCTGCTTCCCTCCTGTGCAGGGCTTCTCTCCTCCAGGGAGACATTCACCTCCTTTCCAGCAAGCCCTGGAACTGATAAGTCTGGGAAGAAAAAAAGTAGCTACAACCAAATCTAATTTCAGTTTGTGGGTTGGTTCCTGGGCTCTGCCAGAGGAGTTCTGCAGGTCCCTGCTGGGTGTTCCCATGGAGTGAGCACCTCTCTTTCCTTGCAAACCCTGAGCACTCTGGGGTGAGCTGAGGAGATTTCTTCATCCCATGGAACTGTGTCCTCTGCAAGGTATGGGATGTGCAGGGCATGCAGGGCAGGGACTCCTGGATGCTTTCTTTCAGATGGGTGACTTGGAATTTGCAGGAGGATTCATTGCTTGAATTTGCACATTCCTGTCTTTAGATTCATGTGAAAAATTCTGCCTGTGTGGCCAGTTTTATCTTTTTCTCCACCAGCACAGCTTTGTTCAGTGGAGGAACTGAAACCTGAATTTGGGACTTGCTCACCTTTTTGCTATCATATCAGCCCAGGACTGTATTCAAATAAGAAAGGTAAGATGGAACTGAATCCTACAGGTGTATCTAAAAAACCTCATGCAACCTTGGCAGTCCCAGGGAGGAGAAAGTCGCTGTGCTGGATTTACCCGGCATGCAAGTCCCAGTCTTTAGTAATCAAATGGGGACCGCTTCAAAGCCTGCTGGCTTTGCTTCTCTCCCTTCTAACTGCTTCAGCCAGCCTGGACTCAGCTGGCAATGCCTTTAAGAGCACACATCATGACAGGAAAATTGTAATTATTTGCCGTGTGGTGAATCCTCTCTGTGGTGACGCTGTGTGGAAGGGTTTGCTGTCACACACAGCATTTCTCCACCTTCAGGGGAGTTTTATCTCCTGCTGTCTTGTCTTCCTGGCCATTTTGAAATCCAACTTATGGCTGAATTTTGGCTTCCTTAACACCCTGGGCTCAGTCCTTGCTGCTGCATCCTTGTTTTGTCCTTTGGCAGTGCTGTCCCCTGGCCAAACTCTCCAGGGAAGGGGCTTGGGGCATCCTGTGCTCCTTGGGGCTGATGGAGCCCTGCATGGAGAGAGGACCTGAGGAAGCCTGGAAGCACCAGTTGGCAAAGAGACTCCTTACCCCCCTTTTCCCTGAGGATTAGTGAGTGAGGTTACAGACACAGGGGAAGGAGCTGTGATTTTTAACCCAGATGTGGATAGAATAACTCCATTCCCACGGTGGATGGGGTTTAGTGCATCCACCAGCACAGAGGACATCCGAGGTTCTGAGGGTGAGAGAAGCAGTGCAAGGGGTACATCATGCTGGGAAAAATATGGTTGTGGGAAGGGGAAGAAGGAAGAAAAATCCTGCTTTAAGGACCTGCAGGAGAGAGGTGGAGTTAAACAGCTGGGGGAGAGAAGAAACACAGGAGACAGGGCTGTAGGGAGAGGGCTGGGATGGATGGATGGATGGATGGAATGGATGGATGGACAGGGATGGATGGATGGATGGATGGATGAGGGATGGAGGTGGATGGATGGATGGATGATGATGGATGGATGGATGATGGACAGGGATGAGATGATGATGGATGATGGATGATGAGATGTGAGTTGAGGGGAAGTGATTTGTGCTCTAAAACTAAAAAGGCAGAAAAAGGAAGAGGAAATGAAGTGCAGGTGTTTCTTCAGGCACTGTCTAGTCCATGGCCTACCTGCTGCCAACACTGCTCTGCAGCTGGAGGAGAAACAGAGGAAATGGCTGTGGGAAGCACAGGGTGCTGGAATGGGCAGGAGCTCTTCCCAGTGGTGCCTCCTTCAGCTGCTGGGTTGTGGCGTGCCAGGGCACCCGGAGTTGGAGCCTGGAGGAAGGACAGGGAGAGTTTGAGCAGTTCCCTGCTGGAGGGAGACAGTGCTGGATCCTGGAACCAGGCTCAGATTTGTGAGCTGCCATAAACACACCTGGATGTAGGAGATCTTGCCCTTAGGGATGTGGAGCACTGGGGAACTGTCCTGTGTGGGGGCATGGCTCACCCAGACCCCCTGGCCAGTGGGGATTTTTCATCCCCCACCTCCTCATAACCCACTGCAAGCTGAAAACCTTCTGCTTCTGCTCCTCCAGGAGCCCCCACTAACCTGATCATTCTTAATCTTTTGTTATTTTCCAGATCATCAATTTGATTTCTCAGTACTTCTACAGTCCTTAGTGTTCCTGGGAATCTGTGCCTCCATCAATTATCTCTGTTTCTTTTTGAGGCTGTAGCAACCTTGAACCACAGTTTCCATCCTATTTTTATAACTCATTCTGCTTATTAGAGGAGCCCTCCAGAAATAACTCTACAGTTCTTACCAAGATACCCCAAATTTTTCTCAGTAAATAATTTCATCTCTTGCTAGTATGAACTTGAAGGCTTCTCCTCTTCTATTTGTTCCCTTCTCCCTCTGGGGTTTTGGGAGTGAAATACCCTTAACTTAATTCATATATGTAGGTGCACATGTATGTCATAGGGTGTCAGATCCCCCTTTAACCATATTAATTGTGATGCTGAACATCTGCTGCCAAAGGCTGGAGTCCAGTAGTGGCTGTTTCAGATTTACCTGTGGTCCAAATGAGATTGGGAAGTGGCCTCTGTGTCTTTTTGGGGGGCTGTTCTGATATGCTATATTAAATAAATATATAAATGGCTCTAAGAGTGAAATGCCAGCCTTCCTCCTGCTGAAGGCACAGAGGCAGTGATTTGTGAGTCAGCAGTCCAAGGTTAACTCCAGAACTTCTGCACTTCCCTTGCAACTGCCATCCCAGGAAATCATTTCTGTGGAAAGGAAAATGAAAGAAACCCATCCTGTTTTTCAGAAGTTGTGAATTATGCTCTTGTTTAAGCTGATTATTTTATTTATTCCAATAATCCTCTCTTCCAGAATAAAGGAAAATTAATTGTTTTCCTATTTTCATAATGGTTTGCCCTTCAGACAGTTGCCAGGCAAAGTGCTTAAAACTGAAATGAAAAGATGGTAAATGCTTAAAATCACTGAGCTACTGTAGGAACATGTTTGTATTTAATAGGGTGGTATCACACAGTCCCAGAGTGTTATTTGCTCTGGGTTCTGTAGGATTAGGAGGGTTTTTTTTTTTTGGTTCCTGCATATGAAAACAGGGTCAAGCCTGCTGTGGTAGATAGTGCAAAGTCTTAGGTAGGATTTTGCTAGAGAGGTGGACTGCCTGCAGCTGAGCCCCTAAAATTATCCACCATTGATGGGGAGAGTTGTCTTTGGGCTTGGTTGTGTTTGTCTGCAGGGACAATGCCTGGAGATGGGCAAGGACTTCCTTCCTTCCAGGTGTGATGGGACAAGATTTTTCCCTGCTGGAGCTTTTCACTGACACCTACCTGGATCTTGGTTATTTTTAACTCTGTCTGGCTAAAAAAAAAAGTTACCTGATTAATATGGGAAAATGCTGGAATGTTTCCTTAAAAGGCTCCAAAGTGATGCAATATTCAGTGATGAATCTCTGAGCTAAATGAGTGCCTTGGTGGGTGCGTTGGGTGGGGAAGGCAGGTCTGTGTTTTATCACCCAACACATTTATTTTTCATCCCAGGGCTGCTCTGGGGAAGGTGGAGTGGGAGCACTGACAGAGCTCCAGCTCCAGGTCAGCATCAGGGCACTGCTGGATCTCCCTTCTGCTTTGCTTTCCTGTTTTAGCCCTGCAAACTTTGGGAAATAGGTAAAAACCTGGAGCTGGGGATGGCTGTGCTTGCAGTGGGGTTAAGAGAAAACCCCGGCGTGGTGACCCCAGAGCCTGGGGTGGTGGCCAGGGTTTGTTGCCAGTCATTCATGGCCCCACAGGCAGGTCCAGGTGGGACTCCCAGGGGGCAGTGGAGGTGGAGCTCATCTCCTCTGTGTCCAGGGAGAAGGTGCTGGCCCCAGCCACACCTGGAGGTGGCCCTGGCTCGTTCCTCACCTCGCAGTGACTGCAGGCATGAGGCAGTACCAGTGTTGTGTGTCCACACAAGAAACCACGTGGGAATAAATTCCTTGTCTCTCTCCCATGCTTCCCTCTCCCCTTATGTGAAATTGCTCTTAAGGAAGAGAGTGTAATCCATCACAGAAGGGAGAAGGGCAGGAGTTAATTCATTTCATGATCTCTGTGTAGCACTTAGTCCAGCTAACAGTGAATTGTCGTGCCTGGCCGCTGCCTAATCCCATAAGGGACCCACTGGGGGAAGGCTGGGCAGGAAAGACCCGTGGCCCCTGGGTATTTATATGAGCTGAGGAGCACATGAGATCATCTGCTGCATTTCCAGCCGGTTTTGAGCTTCCATCCCAAGCAGGAGAACAACAGGGGCATCTCAACACCACCCAGCTCTGGGAGACCACTGGGGCTCATCACTTGAGTGTCCCTGAGCACAGGGCTGGGAGGGAGCCTCTCCTGCTTAGGGGGAGCTTAGGGAATATAAAACCAGGTGTGTGAACAACCTCCCCGGGTGTCACCTGCTCTGCCCTGCATGCAGCAATCTTTTGTTTTCCTTTAAACATCATAAACCCAGCAGGGGAATTCATTAACACGAGTCCCCACAGACTTTGATTTTGCCAAACGTTGATTTCAAATCACTCTCCCTCCTCTTAATAGGTGAGATCTCTCTCCTCTCCCTGTTCAGGCATCTTGGGAAGGTGTAGGTGTGTGCTGCAGCCGAAGCCTGCCCAGATTGGTTCATTCTGTAGCTGAGAGGGATTGCTTTTTCTTGCTGTTGGTGCCTTTGGCTCGTGCCTAGCGTGGAAGACGTTATCCCAGACAGAGACACCCATGTGGCCAGCTCCTGTCTGTCGAGCACTGCTGCTGCTGCCTTCAGTATTTTAGGCTCAGTCTCTTCAATCACAGATGGAGCTGTATTTCCAGCTAGTACACACCCATGCAGTTCCTTGAGGGAGGTGAAAATGCTCCAATTTACAGCAGTTGGGGCCCTGCTCCGTGGGCAGTGTCAGCTCCCTGCGCACGACGTGGGGAGAGCAGCCTGCAGGCATCAGTCACGCACTCCTGTAAAATAGCTCCATGCTTGCTGCTGTGGCTGCCAGAAGGACTTTTGAAATGGCAAAGATTGGGAAGTCATGGCAGGAAACACCAGAGGCCAGAGCTGAGCCAGAGGAGGAGCTGCCCCTTCCTATGGCACGGCCAGGACTGGAAAAGTGAGCGTTCGTGGCTTTATTTTTGTGAGAGCCTTCCCTGTGCTGCAGGCATGGCATGTGCCAGGCAGTGCCTGCAGGCTCTTTCAGGTGGCAGGAGTCTCACTTTGCTCCTGCTCTTGGATGGCTCTGCAGCAGGAGTGTTTGGGACCTGGGGCTGTTACTGCTCCTGGGAGATGAAACAGCTTTGGAAAATTAATAACTCTTTTGTGGTCCCCATCATGGTACTGATAATCTTGTCCTTTTGACTCCAGCTCCTCCCTGAGAGGGATTTTGCCTTTTCTGGATCTTGTCCTGATCCCTTCTTGCAAAAATAAATCTTGGACTGGTGCTGAAGTGAGTTGTGTGATGTGCTGCATGGTCTGTGGCTGTGCAGGAAGGGGAGGAGCTGGTTAATATTAAACATTTGGCTTTGGCCAGGGACACCCAGGCTGCCTTTCCCTGTGTCCTGTCTAGCTGCAGGAAGAGAACTTGGTCGTATTTGGGCATTGTAAGGCACTGGAAGGGGCTGCCCAGGGCAGTGGTGGAGCCACCATCCCTGTAAGTGTTCAAAAACCACGTGGGTTTGGCACCTGGGGACACGGTGTAAAGGGGAACGTGGGGGTGGCTGGGCTTGATGACCTTAGAGGTGTTTTCCAGTCTTAATGGTTCTGTGATTTTTCTCTTGGTCCTGTGCTTAGGATTGATTATTGCCCAGCATTTCCATCTCCCTGTGTCCTCCTAGTGTCACATCTGCACAGGAGGTGACTGAAAGCCGAGAGATCCCCAAGGTTATCCAGGAGCCTGTGAATGAATGTTTAGCACTGGCAGGGTCACTGTGGCTTCTGGCTTCCATCCTCTGTGGCTCGTGGACAAGGAAATCACAGAATCCCAGACTGGTTTGGGTTGGAAGGGATCTGAAAACCCATCCAGTGCCATGGGCAGGGACCTTCCACCATCCCAGACTGCTCCCAGCCCTGTCCAGCCTGGCCTTGGGCACTGCCAGGGATCCAGGGGCAGCCACAGCTGCTCTGGGCACCCTGTGCCAGGGCTGCCCACCCTCCCAGGGAACAATTCATCCCATCCAAACCTACTCTGGTTCAGTTTGAGGCAATTCCCCCTTGTGCTGTCACTAAATAATAAACGTGCTGAGGAACAGGTGTTGGGAGGTGCTCCCTGCTCGAGCAGCTCCCTCAGGAGTGCCCTGCTGGCCCTGCCTGTGATGGGAACAGCTCCTTCCCACTGTCCATGTCCTCAGGAGTGCCCTGCTGGTCCTGCCTGTGATGGGAACAGCTCCTTCCCACTGTCCATGTCCTCAGGAGTGCCCTGCTGGCCCTGCCTGTGATGGGAACAGCTCCTTCCCACTGTCCATGTCCTCAGGAGTGCCCTGCTGGCCCTGCCTGTGTTTGGGAACAGCTCCTTCCCACTGTCCATGTCCTCAGGAGTGCCCTGCTGGCCCTGCCTGTGATGGGAACAGCTCCTTCCCACTGTCCATGTCCTCAGGAGTGCCCTGCTGGCCCTGCCTGTGATGGGGAACAGCTCCTTCCCACTGTCCATGTCCTCAGAGTGCCCTGCTGGCCCTGCCTGTGTTTGGGAACAGCTCCTTCCACTGTCCATGTCCTCAGGAGTGCCCTGCTGGCCCTGCCTGTGTTTGGGAACAGCTCCTTCCACTGTCCATGTCCTCAGGAGTGCCCTGCTGGCCCTGCCTGTGATGGAACAGCTCCTTCCCACTGTCCATGTCCTCAGGAGTGCCCTGCTGTCCTGCCTGTGATGGGAACACAGCTCCTTCCCACTGTCCATGTCCTCAGGAGTGCCCTGCTGGCCTGCCTGTGATGGGAACAGCTCCTTCCCACTGTCCATGTCCTCAGGAGTGCCCTGCTGGCCCTGCCTGTGTTTGGGAACAGCTCCTTCCCACTGTCCATGTCCTCAGGAGTGCCCTGCTGGCCCTGCCTGTGATGGGACAGCTCCTTCCCACTGTCCATGTCCTCAGGAGTGCCCTGCTGGCCCTGCCTGTGATGGGGACAGCTCCTTCCCACTGTCCATGTCCTCAGGAGTGCCCTGCTGGCCCTGCCTGTGTTGGGAACAGCTCCTTCCCACTGTCCATGTCCTCAGGAGTGCCCTGCTGGCCCTGCCTGTGTTTGGGAACAGCTCCTTCCCACTGTCCATGTCCTCAGGAGTGCCCTGCTGGCCCTGCCTGTGATGGGAACAGCTCCTTCCCACTGTCCATGTCCTCAGGAGTGCCTTGCTGGCCCTGCCTGTGATGGGGACAGCTCCTTCCCACTCTCCAGGCAATGGCCTGGGCTCACTGCTTGGGGTTTTTTGGGCACCTTTGTTGGTATCCCAGCGTGGCAGCTCCATCCTGATCCTGTAGGGAACTTCAGGAGGAGAGGAATTCACAATGGAGGCTGCATCTGTATTAAAAAATATATTTTCCTCCAAGTTGTGTAAGATCATTACTGCTGTTTGCTCTGAGTGCTGTATTGTGCCTCTTCATGGTTGTGGTTTCCTTTATCTCCTTGCACCTGTAATGCCACAGAGCTGAGCATGAGCTTTAAATATAAAATTGGAACCATCTGGGAGGTCTGAGGGACTGGGGGTGGGGAGGAAGGGGAGGAGTTACATCCAAAAATCTGGTTAAAAATCAAACTGCTGGATTTTGAGTGACAGTTCAGCTGATTCTCTCTTTTTACTTTTCCTTGGGATTTGGAAACTCCCACAGGGCCTGGCTGCTGCAGTAGGAGATGGACACCTACATTTGTGGTGTTTGTTATTGAGTCTTTCTTTAGAGAGAGAACTGGAGTAATAGATATTTATATATACATTTTATACATCAAATTCACTGAGCAAACTCCTCTTACCAAGTCACTGCTGCATTTTGAAGCAGGTGGAAGAGTTGCCATGGCTGCAGTGATGGTTATTGGGCCTTTTTGAGGTTTCCAGGGTGAAGAAAAAAAAAAAAGAAAAAAAAAGAAAAAGAAGAAAAAAAATTTTCGTTTTAGGGAAACACCACCAACAAAACCCCCCAAAACAAACAAATCTTTATCACATTTCCAATCTTCCATCTCCCCCCAGTTCCAAATGTGCTTTTTAAAGAGTTACAAATGCTTGTTGGCATAGAAACTGCAGAATGGAAGTGAAGCATGCAAATGTAAAAGGAGCCATTCTGCTGAGCAACATGGCCTGAGCCTCTGCAAAGCTGACTGAAATCTTTTACGAGGCAAAGAAAATTGCCCAGATGTTGCTTGAATTATAATGGCACTAAATATTTCAGTTTTTCAATTTACATAAATCCAAAGAGGCTTGAAATGTAGGGAATGAAGCTCCATTACCAGTGGGCTTTCTTTTCTTATGAAAGAATTTGTAGTCCAAAAATATTGCTAAAATGTGTTTGGCTCCAAGTAGTGCCAAATCCTCATTAAAACATGTGGATATTTCTGTGGTTTAATCTGTTAGAAATGCATTCAGGATCCAGTTATGTTAAATTAAGCAACAATATTGGCCTGGATGTTGTTTGAAATATTAAATGTGGCAGTCGGAACACCAAGCAAAATGTTTGCACATTTTAATCACTTGATGAGCAATTTTTTTTAATATTTTATTCCAAGGAATGATCAAGAGTGCTTAAAAACTGTCCCTGCTCTCCTCAATCTGCTTCCTTGCCCCTGCCAGGTCTGTGAGCATGCTGGCTCCTCCATCCCACGTGGGCTGGGATGGATTTGTGTTGTGCTGGGGATGGATTTGTGTTGTGCTGGAGGATGCTGCCCCTTTGAGCATCCTCCTCACCCCCTGCACGCTGGGGAGTTTGTGGATACACCCCTGTAGGCCTCCAAAATCCTCCTTGGGAAGGTAAAATCCCTGCCTGACCAGAGGGATTGGGCACCCCAGACTTGCCCTCAGAGGTTTTTCCTGCTGATGCTTTGCTCTGTTGGGGTTTCCTAAAGATTTCCTGGGACAAAACACCTCTGAACTTGCCTGGCTCCTGGCTGGTTCCTCCCTGTGCTGGTGGCTCTGGCAGGAAGGAGCCTCTGTGCTCTAAAAGTGCAGTGGCAGGAGGGCTCCTTCCCAGCAGGGAAGGCCATGGATTGCAAGGACACTGGGGCTTGCTGAGGATTTATTTCCTATTTATTTCCCCTCCCAGTTGTTAATTGTCCCGTGGTAAGGCAGGTCCTTCTTCTGCTTTAATGCAGCCATGCCAAGGAGGGAATTTGCAGTTGGGAATGTGGGAGTGGGTGGCACAGAGAGCCATGAAACCCTGCCTGTGCCCTGGGACACGTCCATAATACAGGGGATATAGAAAATATCCCTGTGGGAGGGTTTCTAATGGGGCAGGAGGGGCTGTTTGATTTTAAATCTGACACATTGCCAAAGCAATTCTACACTGGCGCCTTTGTAACCCTCATTTCAAGTTAAAAATGAGGGGAGTGGGGTATATGGGCAGGTTTTCTAAAGTCTTTGGTTTGGGGCTTTTTGAATTGTGTGGCAGCTTGTGCTGCATCAAAAGGAGCCCAGAGCAGGATGGTGCTGCCTGCACCTGTGTGTGACTTGATAGCATCCACACCTCTTTGTTGTCAGACATCAAAAGGGTGGGAGGTTGGTCGGCTCAAAACTCAACGAGGTTTGACTTTCCCTTTTTAGTATAAACTTGATACTTTTCTGTGGGATAGTTTTGCAGCATTGTTAGAAAAAAAAATGAACAACAACAACAACAAAAAAAAAAAAAAAAAAAAAAAAAAAACCAAACAAAAAAAACCAAAACAAAACTCCAAACGCTGAAGTTCAGTGTAATTTTCCTTATTCTTTTAGTTTCAAGCATATGCAAAGTTATATATATATATATAAAAGTCAAGCTATATATATATATATATAAAACTATCTGATGATAAATGGGGATGGTTAATGATTCATGATGGAAGAAAGCAAGTGAAAGTAGAAGGCACAGTGGAACAGGGTCATTGCTGAAAATGTCTTCTGCAAAAGCAAATGGGAGTGCTGGGGAGGGCAGGCAGAGAATGCGAGTGGGAAGGTGAATCCAGCAATCCCAGTATTGGGGCTGAGTGTGGCTCTGAATGCTCGGGAGGAGGGCCACCAGAGCTGAGGGGCTGGGAAGTGCCCAGGCAGGGATGGGCTGGGGAAGGGATGGAGCCCCAGGAGGGGCTGGGGGAGCTGGGGAAGGGTCTGGAGCCCCAGGAGGGGCTGGGGGAGCTGGGGAAGGGTCTGGAGCCCCAGGAGGGGCTGGGGAGCTGGGGAAGGGTCTGGAGCCCCAGGAGGGGCTGGGGGAGCTGGGGAAGGGTCTGGAGCCCAGGAGGGCTGGGGAGCTGGGAAGGGTCTGGAGCCCCAGGAGGGCTGGGGGAGCTGGGGAAGGGTCTGGAGCCCCAGGAGGAGCTGTGGGAGCTGGGCAGGGGCTCAGCCTGGAGCACAGGAGGCTCAGGGGGCCCTGCTGGCTCTGCACAGCTCCTGACAGGAGGGGACAGCCTGAGTGATTTGGGACCTTATCCCAGGGCACAGGGACAGGAGGAGAGGGAACAGCCTCTGGCTGGGCCAGGGGGCTCAGGAGGAACAGCAGCAGGAATTTCCCCATGGAAATGCTTCTTTAGGGTTGCCAAGCATTGGAACAGGCTGCCCTGGAAGGGTTCAAAAACATGAGTCCCCAAAAACTTGGGGACATGGGTTAGTGGTGGCCTTGACAGGGCTGGTTGGGGGAATGTTGGGACTTGGTGGTCGTAGAGGACTTTTCTGACCTTAATGACTCTGTGAACTTTGGGAGGTTGGATTGAGCAGTAAAGCTGGGATTTTTAAAGGGGGGCAGCTGGGGCACTTAGTGGGCTGTGATGAGCCAGGGGAGGTGTCAGTGCCACCCCCTGTTTTACCGACCAGCTTTATTTTTGTTATTTGCTGCAAAGGGGACTTTCTCTTCATCTTTAAGTTGGGCTCCTGGTTTTCCTGCACTAATACTTGCTTAACAGTTCCTTCTCCTTGTGGGATAGGGGCAACAGTCTCAAAACTGAATTTCCTGACAAGATGCAATATGTGATTAAAAGAGAAGCATCATTAGCTGGGCAGGACAAGTTAGGCCAAGCTTGTAGAAAAATCTTAAGTCTGAAATTAAGGCACTTAAGCCGTGTTGCTGCCTGTACCTGAAGGTAAGCAGGGTCCTTGTTTTTAAACCTGCCCCAACAGGAGAGTATGAAAGAGTTAGAGAGAAAGAAGTGGGATGGAGAGAATAAATTAGAAAGAGAAATGTGAGAAAATACATGAGTTAGAAATATGGGGAAGAGAGTTTTGAAACACAAGAGGATGCTTTGAACTGAGAGAGACTGGGCATCCGTGCATATGAACAACTGCAAACAGGAAAAACTTATCCCAAAAAATGTTCAAGGGAGGCACTTGGGGATGGAGGTAGGAAGGTGGGAAACAGGCGAGGATGGCAAAGGGCTGGGAGGCAAAGGCTGCTGGTTGTGTCTGCAGCAGCTGCAGAAGATTTCCTTTAATTGTCCTTCAGGCCAAGGACTAACAGTGACCCAAGAAAGTTCCTCGAGCCCTGAATGTGCATGGGTGGGAAGGACTGACCCTTCCTTTCTCCATGGGGAGCATCTCCAGGAGGCTGGGGAGGACAGGGCTCTACCAGGCTGAGAAACCTGGCTTGGAAGGTCTCCCACAAACCCCGAGAGTGGCTGAAGGGAGGGGAGATGGAGCACAACAGGATGAAGAACCTGTGTAAGCTGGTGCCCCACAGTTGTTTTATGGTTTTGTCACAGTCTTGCACTGTCCCCAGTGCCAAAAGTGTCATGTTTGCATCAGGACAGATGGCTTTTCCAGCACTGCAGCCCAATGCAGGCAAAACAAAGGATATTTTAACCTTGAGAGCCAATTTAAGTTAATTTCCAATTTGATCCTTCCTAGCAAATCAAGGTGATATAATTTTAACCTTCATGTAGCCCATCTTCAGGTAGGCCTTTCAGCACAGATGTGGCTTTTGCAGTGAAGGCAGAGCCTCCATTTAATTCTCAATTATGTGGCAAGAAAGAAATGAGTTGTGCATGGGTAGAGTTTGTGTTATGGTAAGTCTGGAAGGCCCAAGCTTGGAGGAGTTTGGTTCTTCCTGCAAAAGTTGGCTTTCACCTCTAGAAAAATACATGACAAAATATTTGATGAATTTTTTTGATGAGATACAGGCTGAGTTGACCTTAATTGTGGAAGGATCTTGTTGCAATGCAGCTGTGCAAATCAGCACATCTGGATCCACGGGGAAGTAGCTCTTTAAAACAAAATGATGGCAACAACCTTCCTTCTTCCCAAGCGGACAGACTGAAGGTGAAGTCAACTGCTGAGTGCAAGGCAGCATTACTGGGATTGAAATGAGCTGTAAGAACCTGGGAAAAAAAACTAATGCATACAAATCCCTTGAATCGCTGGCTGGCCTTGGTTCCTTCCCTCCCTGCAGTTAGTCCTGCTGTATAAACACCTGGCAGTTATTTAGGCTGGTGTGTACAGATGATGCTGTTGCAGGACTATTTGTGTGTACTCGTGGGTTTTTTGCTTGTGCATTGCAATGGATGCAACCTCGTTTTGTATTCTTTAAAGTCAAACTTTGATTTATGAATGGATATCTATTCATTCCCCTTGGGATTGGGGCATGTTTAGATTCACAGAGGATAGCCAGGGCTTTACAGGAACTTCTGCAATGCTTGTTTCAGTGTGGAGAGGAAGAGGAGGGTTAGATGCAGTTTGAAATGACAGGCACTTTGGGCTGCTTTAGAGTTGATCCTTAACTCTGTTCCTTCCTAAAAGGACTTAAGAAAAAAAAAAAGTATTGGTGCTCCAGGCAGGTCACAGCATATTGACCTGTAAATATCCAGCCTTGCAGGTTTTCCACACATCAGGAAAGGGGAATATCAGAGATACTGATATTCCTGATATCATATATCAATATACTGATATTCCAGTGCAGTGGTGGTGGCAGTACCCGAGGGATATTCCCTTTATACCCACCTGGCTGCTGTTGTTACCATGATCTGAGTGGGGCTTTGAGTGCTCCTTCCTTAAGGCAGGGAAACATGCCACAGGAAATTCTGCAGCGTGGATGGGAGCGTGGTGCTCGAGGCCTAGAGGCATTTGTGTTTCTCTCAGGTGTTTCTCTCAGGTGTTTCTCTCAGGTGCCTGCTGATGGTCCCCGCCCAGGAGGGAGGGCACAGCCCAGCTGTGCCCAGGCTGGCTGCAAGGTGTCCCCTGTCCCCCGGGGCTGCCAGTGCCGGCCAGGGGCAAACGGGGCAGGGGCACGTCCAGGGAAAGATCGGGAATGGGTTATTGCTTTGAAACACTTTATCACTGAGCCTGGATGGGGACACTTTTCTGTGGAAGCTTTCCCACGAGTGGGCTCGTTCTGGAGTGTGCTGAGCCAGCCCTGTCCAGCCGGTGACTCCCGGCACTGTCCCGGAGGGGGCACAGCCCTGTCCCTGTCCCGGAGTGGGGCACAGCCCTGTCCCTCTCCCTGTCCCGGAGGGGGCACAGCCCTGTCCCTCCTCCCTGTCCCGGAGGGGGCACAGCCCTGTCCCTCTCCCTGTCCCGGAGGGGGCACAGCCCTGTCCCTTCCCTGTCCCGGAGGGGGCACAGCCCGTCCCTCTCCCTGTCCGAGGCCACCCTGTCCCTGTCCCGGAGGGGGCACAGCCCTGTCCCTGTCCCTGTCCAGGGCACAGCCCTGTCCCTGTCCCGGAGTGGGGCACAGCCCTGTCCCTGTCCCTGTCCCGGAGGGGGCACAGCCCTGTCCCTGTCCCGGAGTGGGGCACAGCCCTGTCCCTCTCCCTGTCCCGGAGGGGGCACAGCCCTGTCCTCTCCTGTCCCGGAGGGGGCACAGCCCTGTCCCTGTCCCGGAGGGGGCACAGCCCTGTCCCTGTCCCTGTCCCGAGGGGCACAGCCTGTCCCGTCCCGGATGGGCACAGCCGTCCCGGTCCCTGTCCCGGGGGGCACAGCCTGCCCTGTCCGGGGCTCTCCGGCCAGGGGGTTGCGGGGTGCAGCAGATCGGCCTCGCCCCGCAGGGGCTGTGGGAGGGGTCCTCCGCGCGGATCCCCCGCAGGCTGTGGAAGGTCACTCCGCTGCTGTGTCCCCCGGCGGGGTCCTGCGGGGCTCTGTCCCCCTGTTTCCTGCCTTGGCGCTGGAGCTGCCGCAGCTCCGCTCCCGGGAGCAGCAGTCCCTGGCACAGCTGCCCTGGTGCCCTGCTCGGGGCTGCCTTTGAGGGCAGCATCCGGCTGCTGCAAAGTTCTGTCAAACTCCAGAGCTTGCAGCTCCCCAGTTAATGTCCTACAAAACTGCTGGAGGAAGGGAAGCTGACTGCAGCAGTCCTTGAGTTTGTTTAACTGGAGCTCAGGAGTGAGCGAGGCTGGCCTTTGACTTCCTGTTGCAGAAGAGAAATATTTAGGATTTTTTTTCTTATTGCCTGTCTGAGTTTATTTTATTTTGTTTTATTTTATTTTATTTTTTATTTTTAAAATTTATTTTTATTTTAACTTCTTATATTTATTTTATTTTATATTATTTTAAATTTCTTTATTTTAATTTTTTTATTTTAATTTTTATTTCATTTCATTTCATTTCATTTCATTTCAATTTCATTTCATTTCATTTTCAGTATTATCACTGAGCCAGAACCAATGACTTCTGCTTGTTTTTCCTCTGGGGTGAGGCTATATGAGAGTGGAGGAGGAACTTCCAAAGGTCCATCATGCTTTTGATGCCCATTTGAATTCAGCAGATCAGCACTGGGAGGGAGAGTCTGGGCCCTGTACAGCCCTTTCCTGTTTCTTGTATCATGAAAATTGTGCAAATGCTCTTTTTCTCAGTGTGCAGAACTTCTCCCTGGTGGAATCCTACCTTCCCTTGCTCTGCTTCCCAAATGGATTCTGGCTCCTGTGGCCAAGAGTGGGCAGAGGAGGAAAGGGGCTGCTGGGCACACATTCTGCAAAGTTCATCTTTCCCAATCTCTGGTTCACAGCTCTGAGAGCTGCTTGTTATTGCAGCCTTTTGTGGTTTCTCTGGTTTTTTGCTTCCTAGTGTCTCACTGTATTTTGAGTCCTTCAGTTTGAAATGTTAACAAACTGAAGTTCTGTGCCTCCTTGTGAGGCAAACGAGTGGGTTTTATATAGAGGGGTGGGAAGGGGGGAGAATTGGATGGAGGGAAGTTATTTTTGAAATAGCAGTTTAATTTTTGTAATGAAACCACTGCCTAATTTTAAAGTGTACCGACCACTTGCCTCTTGCTGGAATGTCCCTACGTGGGGAGGAGATGTTCTTCTGGAAGAATGGTGTGGAGCAGTGCCAGGGCAGGCTCAGGCTGGGGCTCAGGGCAAGGCTCTTCCCCCCGAGGGTGCTGGCACTGCCCAGGCTGCCCAGGGAATGGGCACGGCCCCGAGGCTGCCAGAGCTCCAGGAGCCTTTGGGCAGCGCTGCCAGGGCTGCCAGGGTGGGGCTGGGGGCGCTGGGCATGGACAGGGGCTGCGCTGATGATCCTGTGGGTCCCTCCAAGCTCAGGGTATCCTGTGATTCTAAAAATAGATTTGAAAACTTCATCTGAACTGGCTGCCCAAAATCAGTGTGTGACTCTTGATTTAATTTTTTTTTTTGTTCTACAGAGCTTTCCTGTGGGAAAGCATCACAATGAGCTCATCAGTCTTAGCCTCGAGCTCCACAGCCTGTCCTTGCCTCTGTCCTCCAGAATAGAGCAAGGCTGTAGTGCTGTAGCTCTGGGAGCCCAAGCAAATAGGATGGTTTAATGCTTTGGATATTAAAATAAATCCCATGAATGTCACCTCATGAGTTCAGAGGTCTCCAGACACACCTGGGGCTCTCAGCATCCATCAGCTCATTGTCCCTCCCACACGTGCAATAGTTACATTTCATAGGAAGTGGTGTCATCTCCCTCTATTTCCACGTTTCCTTTTGTTTGAGCCATCTTTTCACCCCAGCCTTTGCCAGGTGTTTCGTGCATCTGCATTAAAAACCCTGAGGGAGCTCATGTCCTTGCCCCAGAGGCTTTGACTTGCAGCCCGGTTATCTGACAGAACATTTCTAAGGAACTTGTCAGAATTTATTGCTCCTGTTGGTTGATTCCACCGTGTCTGACTCCTTTTATGAGTCTGGCCTGTGTCCTGGTGTCACAGATTCCCCACATGGCATCCACCCACTTTCAAACTTGGCAACGGGCATAAAGAGCTCCTTAGTGATTGCAGGGTCACTGTTCTGCATAAATATTTCCCCTCCCCTCCAAAAACATGTTGGTTAAGGGAATATCAGACAGAGGGAGAAAATACTGATGTGTTTGTTACGTACGTTATGTGGTTTGGGGTTTTCTGGTTGTTTATAAATAATGGAGGATTTTATTCAAGGGAGCTTGAGGTACTCAGACTTCACTGGAATTTAAATTTGACTCATCTCATATGGGCTGTCCAAACACATTCCTTGCTGGCCCAGCTTGGCCTGTTGAGGTAACTCAGTAAATCAGCAGCTGAGCATGACTTCACATCGAGTTCTCCTGTACCCTGTTCCTCTGCTCTCTACATTTGTGAAGGAGCACTCAAGAAATTTTTGGCAGTTGATTCTCCAAACCTTGATTTTCCCATATGCAAAAGCAGATGCATTAGTGTTGCCTACTACTCCCATGTTTTATTATAAATTGCTTTAAAAAGTCCTCATTATTGTTGCAATATCTCTAAGCAAATCACCGTGTATCCATCAGGTTCTTTTTCACCTGGTGATGTTTAGATGTTTTTTCAGTATTTGCTCTGCTTTTTATTGGGAAGAAATAGATGGCTTTTCTTGGTCTTTCCACAGAATTCATTCAATAGTCTCCAAAACTCCTTCAGACTGGTTGGAATAAAATTTAATAATTACAGTACTTGGGAAAGGGTGCACATTGTTTGCAGTCTGGGGGATTTGTCGCCAGGATTCCTGGACAGCAACAAGGTTGGAACCTTGAGCTGGTGCTGCTGAGTGCTCTTCAAGTCAATGTACTGAAAAAAGATTTCATTTTTCAAGCTTGAGACCCTATGGGTGTTCTGCTGGACATTTGCAGGGTTTGGGGGTTTTATGGTGCTTTTTGATTACAGATTGCCCTCCAGGTGATTGGTCCTACTGTGGGCCAGTGTTGAAGAGAAGAGCGAGGCTGCTCTGTCAGGAATGTGGCCTTGCCAAGCTTGGAAGCCCTTTGGAATACCTGGAATGCTGGAGTCCAGGGCCTGAAGTGTGAAGCATCCGCAGTTCATATCAGATGTAGTGCTGGCCATTGGCTCCAGTACCAACTCTGGCATTCTCCAGGGACAGAGAATGGTGGAACTTTGTCCCTTACCTGGAGGAAGGAGGCTTTTCTTGCTCCTGTCACCTCCTGCTTGTGCAGCTCCTGTGGCTTTTTCTACCCAGTGATCCTAACAGGAACAGGGGAAGTTTGGAGCTCTGTTCCTCTGGATGTGAAAGTCACCTTCTCAGGTAGAGATTGCAACCCAGCCTCAGCCCAAGCGTGCTGGGAATGACCTCTGTGCTGAGCAGGCCTTGGGGAGGCCGTGTTTGAGGAGCCATAATTTTATTTGCTGTTCTCATGTGTCTGTTTTTCACCGTATCTGTTGGATTTGTGAGAGGTGCTGAGCTCCTGACAGAGGAGTGGGGGCACTGACTTCCTTTGTAAATGAGCCTGTGGATAACTCAGCTCTGACACTTCTGCCCTCCCTCCTGTTTCATGCCCTCACAGAGAAGGTTGTGTGTTGTTGCTTTAGGATTTATTGCCTTCCCTGGGAGGATCTGCTGGGAGAGGGTCTGGGACAAGAGTTATGGCTGCACAGAAGGTCTGGCTTCCCATGTCCCTACTGCATGTCTAGGGGAAAAGTTGGGCTTAAAACTGCCAGAATGTACCTACAAGATGTTATCACTTTTGTTTTTTATGGAGCTTGTGATGAATCTTCAGCCTGTGTTGGAGGCATGTGTGTTTGAGCTGTGAGTCCTTTGGAGTGATGTGGCAGGAGCAGGACAGGATTTCCCTCTTTGCTTGCTCCTCCACTGGACCCACCATCCCTAGCCCAGGGTAAGGAAATCACCCTGGGTTTGCTGGTTTTTTCTACCTGTCCCCAAGGAAACAATATAAATGCTATGCCTCGAGTATGCATCCATTGGGGGAAAACGAGATTTTTAAATAGTAATGAACTCTGGTTTTCCCTTAGTGCAGCAAACCAATGGTTCATTAGTGAAATACATTAATAATTCTCTTATGAAGCCTGTTAATAGGTGAATCTGCTTAAATTCCTTTGTATCAGCAAGAGCTGCAGGTATGGATGTCTTCGTTACATAAAATTAAAAAAAAAGGGAAGGAAGCAATGCTTGCAAATTGGTCTTTGTTTCCAAGGAAACAAATCTGACATGCTTGAGCTGTGTGAGATGCAAACACCTCCATTCAGCAGACATGCCTTGGGATTTTATGGTCTGAATATTATTTTTAAACTACCTCCAATTTCCAGGCAAGGCAGAGGATGGGAATAGAATTTGTTGGCAGGGTTTATCAATCTGTGCCTAATGAAGGCACTGGGCGGTGTCTGGGATTGCCCAGTGTGCAGGGAATTGATCCTGTGCTGGGAGCAGAGGGCCCTGCTGAAGGTCCCTGGGAAGGGACAGCCTTCGGTCAAATGGCCTTTGGTGACATCCTTCAGCAGCAGAGCTCAGCACACTGAAGTAGTGTGGTTTATCCTGGGTCACTTTACCAAATGTTTTGTGCTCTAAAAATATTTTCGTAAAGAGCAGCTCGTCAGCGCTCGCCATGCCAGGCTGCCTGGCGCTCCTGAGGCGGACACGGGCCCAAAGAATTTGCTAAAAAGCTGTGGCTTGGTGCTGAGGACTGGGCTGAATTTATCAGAGAAGGGATGAGGGAGCAACATCATGAGTTGTTTGCGTAGTGCATCTGGCACAGATGTGCTGGGCCCTGATGAAAATCCTGGCTTGAGCTTGGCTCGTGGCGTTGTACAGAGCGGCTGTAGTGTTGTTGTGATTCCCTTGGAAGTTTTGTTGGGGGAGAAAAGCTGGTTTGGTGTTCAGCTGCCACCCTGGTGTTTCCTGAAACGCTGTGTTGATAAAGTCACTTGCTTTATTTTTGGATTTTACTCCAACTCCAGCTCTGGAGCAGACAGTGCTCACGTTCCACGGGAGGTGAACATCGCTCAGCAGAGCACACACAATTCACGGATTTCAACATCCAGAGTTGGTTTTGGCCTGGGCCCAACAAGAGGAACAGGATATATATGTTCCAACTTTGTTGGGATTGAATAACTAATTTTTGCCCTGGCAAAGCTTTACTTTTGCACCAACTGTCTTTGTTTTCTGCGGTACTTTGGCGAGCTGGAGGGGATCTGTAGGGAACATGCAAAGGATATGTGGGGAAATACAAGTTTTTAAGGAATAGTCAAGCTCCACATGTACATCACTCAGAGTACGCAGGGCTTTATTCCCCAAGTGTGCTCCAACATTGTGTGTCTTTCATATTTTGTTGTTTGAAAACCGGGGAAGGATTTAAAAAAAAAAAAAAAAAACTCTGTTAATTCTTCCTTGAAACAGTCCTACTGCATCGAGGGGACAAGGCAATGATGGAGGAATTTCAGGGCTGATGAATGAAAAACAAACCTCTTAAAATTCAGGTCCTTAGGAAAGCATTGCATAAAGTGTGTTACACTGCAGTCTCTTTCCCTCTCTTTCATCCTGCTGTTTAACTTTCTTGCAAATGGAGTTAAAATAACCTTCAAGGAGTTCAGGGTAGGCTGGGGTAGGTTTAGCTTTAAGATGGCTGGGAAGCACTATTTGCATTGCCAGCTAAAAGACTTGCTTGAAGCCCGTTGAGGGAAAAAATAATATTAATGACATTTCATGAAAACACTGTAATTTGTGGAAGGCCCAGAGTGACAAATTGGCTGGTTTGAATGTCACTGGGAAATGCTCCTTTTGCACAAGGCTTGCCTGAGACAGGATTTTCCTTGCTTTTGTTCTAAAACGAGATGCTTGCTGCCTAAAAATGCCTGCGATCCCCGCAGCAAGAGCTTCGCCTCCTTGACAAGAGGATGGGAAGAGGAAGGTTGGCCGTGTCAGGATGAATCCTGCACTTTTTTTTTTCCCCCCCCTTTTTTTTTTTTTTTTTTTTTTTGCTAATGACACTTCCTTATGCTTACATTTCATTAAAGCTCTGAAATGGCTGAAGATCAGCCCGTACTGAGCATGCTCCGGGGTGGAGGCTGCACCCATGGAGTGAGATGGATTTGTGGCTGGAGGAGGGATAGGCCTGGAGTCAGGACCTGGAGGGACCCGCAGCTGGCACGGAGGTAGGGCAAATCCATCGGTTCCTTGCCGTGCCCCTGGGCTGGGGCAGCCAGGAGACCGGCTGGAGTGCAAACTGTTGGAATGGATTCAAAAGCAGCGCAGTTAAACCACTGACACGAGATGGCTTCAAACGCTTCCTGCGGATCCGTGGGGAGGGGTTTGGAATAGTGACCTTTGCTGGCTGGAGAAGGGACCTGGGCAGTGTCAGGGTGGTGACATGAGGTGACAGCAGGCAGGGGCTGCAGCCAGGGCTGAGCCTTCATATTGGCAGGCACGTGATTGCGTCTCATCGTGGGCTCGGTGCTAATTATTATTAATGGGGAGCCTCGCAGGGCTCAGACCTGCTCTGAGCAGTCTAAACCCAGATCTGTCTGGGATTGTGGGAGGGTGTGAAAGGATGGTAAACTCAAACTCCCCTCTTTCAGACTTATTTTGCATTCCAGTGATGGCAAAAAACCTTGCCACATCAGGTCCTCCAAATCGGCATGGAGAGAAGGGAATATGCACGTTTATTCCTTTGGATGAGAGATTTTTCTGTGCTTCTTGCAGGGGCTTAATGTGTTGGTGAGTGGGTCTGGGGGAAGGCAGTGGAAGTTGTGCTTGGTTGGGCTCTTGGACTTCACCCGTAGTTGCCAGCTTTTTACAAGGAATGTGTAAGCACCAGCAGGTATGTGCTGCATGAGCCGATTGAGTCCAGTTGTTGTACAAGCACACTGCGTGGTGAGGTGCCAATAAAACATTTACATTGGCTCTGGATGTTTGTGTTAGAGAGGTGTAGGGGAGCTCTGGGTTGGTGTGGAGCAGGGGGACATCAGCTCTCTCTGACCTGTCCTCTCACACATGGGAGATGTGGCACGGGGGGGCCCTCCTGTGTTCCAGCCTGGCTGTAGGTACAGGTAAGGCAAGGGGTTTGCTCTGTCAGCACTGTGAATCCTTGGGTGGGACAGAGGTACTGTGTTTGACTTTCTGAGCAGAAATATCTGTGATCTGGGGCTCTCTGTGTGCTGTAAGGTAGATCAACTCTTCCTTCAGGGCACCTCTGGCCACTTTTCACAGCAGGGCTCAGGGGGTGACTGGCAGAGGTTTGATTTTATTGCTGTGTCCCAGGTGATGGGCAATTCTGCATGATGAGTCACTTCCTTACCTAAAGTAACTTGCCTGTTTGTTGGTTCCATCTTTCTTGTGAACCCAACTATTCCTTGGTGCTTTCTGGGCCTGTTTTGGTACATCAGCCCTCTGCTGAGCTGGTGACCAGCTTGCTTACTGGGCTGGCTTTTATGTTCCCTGCATAAAATCCTGCTGGAGCCCAGCTTGCTGGCCAGGCAGAACTTCTCCTCTTTAATGGTCACTGGCTTGTTTATGGCTGGATGAATGTACAAAGAAAAGTGTTTCTGTAAAACAAACAGCACTGTGATTGTACAGCTAGAGGGAAGAGGGGTTGATTTTCTTTGGCTCAGATGGGGGCTGCCTTTATGGCTTTGCAGAATTCACCTCCGTGGCTTTTCCTCCTTGTGTGACTCTGGCAGTGGAGGTGATCTCAGCCCCAAGTTTTCGAGTAGGGCCTGGTTCCCTTGATGAGGAAATATGACTTAATCAGTTTCAGCTGCTGGAAACCCACTGGTGTGCTCACTCCTATTGTGCTGTGGGAAGGTGTAAGGTAGCCTTAAAGACCCACTGCCACCTTATGGCAGTTGCTGAGAAGCAGCGTCTGTGGAGCCAATTCCGTACACACATCATGCTCACTCTCTTTCTCTGCTCCTCTTAGCCAGGGATATTTGCATGGAGGCAGGAGCTTTGTTTTTACAGAGTTCATCTGCTCCTTCTGTTCCTTGCAGAAATTTGATAAAGTCAGCAGGATGGCTGGGAGAGCCTGTTCCACAGGAGCTCATGATCAGGGGAGAGACACAAAGGCTTCGTGGATTCTGATTCTCCTCTGGTGAAGAACTTGCTTATTTTCATGTCAGTGCCTTAATCCTTAAAAAAAATAGGTGTGAGGTCAAAGAACAGGGCCACGCTGAACACGTGAGGCTTGTTGGCAGGATCTCCAGCGCTTGTTGCAGCAGGAGGAGGATGGAATGTGCACAGCCATTTTCCCAGCCTGCTGCTGGCAGGGCACTGCAGGATGGCTTTGCACTAACAAATGGGGCCACCGTCCCCAAATAAACCAGTAAAACATTGGTCTGTGCAGCAGTGAGTGTGTTGCAAGCATGAGCCTGCTCGCTTCGCTGGGGGTAGGGAATGCTGAATTTAGGACCCTTCTCCAGCAAGGCTGTGTTTGTACTGTAGGAGCTCTTGATAGGCCGTAGCTGAATGAAGGGGAGAAATGGTGGATTTTGAGCTCCAAAATAGAAGGAGCTGTGATTACTGTAAGTTAAAGCTGAAGGAATTTATAATTGGGAACTGTTAGGAATACTGTATGTTCCAAATTACAGCTGTCTGGCCAATATGCTGCTAAATAAAGTTCTAGGATTGCCCCGTAAATGAAATATTCAATGCATATTCTTATCAAAACATAGCAACATCTCCAGGAGAGCTCACGTCTCAATTGCTGTCCAAGAGGATCCTTTTTCTATTTTTTTCCCCTTTTTTAGTGTGTATGATTTACTCAATGCAGCATCCCAGGGAACATTTCTTGTTTCCTATTAAGTAAAAACATTTTTCAACTCTGCTGGGGAAAGGAGGGGAGGAAGGGAGATGGCTTGGAAGCTTTGGGGGAATAAAACCAGGTTTTGAAAGATAGGGAAAGCTCTGATTCCAAAAGATGCATTGATGACTGCCTGTTCTTTCAAAGCTGTTTCCTGAGCCTGGAGATGGACACTGGAGGGTGCTGGGGGTACCCAGTGTGTCCTGGGGCATTCTGATTAAGAAATGTCATATATTACAGTCAAAGAGCAAAATGAAGGTTTGAGTAGCTTGTGGTGGAGCTGGAGAGTGGTTTATGGCAGTGCAGAAACAATCAGGATTCCAGCAGAAATGCTCATCTCGTACCCAGAGTCCCTTCAGCTTTTGGGATTGCTTCTGAAGAGGCTGAAAGGGAAGATCAGATTTGATCAGCTGGAGGGTCTGCAAGAAGAGGAGCCTGATGGAAAAAAGGAAATGAGGAAAACCCTCTGTAAATTGCAGAGCTAAATATTGTTCTTCCTATAAAAAGAAAAAAACCTCCCTTTGCCTCCCACTTGGGCTTCCCCTGCAAGGGAGCTGTGAAAATGCTGGACTTAATGGTGTCATTAAGCAAGAGCCCTGAGGAACCTGGTGTCCTTTGTGAAGGGAGGTGTTTGTGCTGCTCCCTTCCTCCTGAAATGTGGGAATTCTGACAGGGGTGTTTGACCTTCAGTCAGAGAAAGGAGGCTGGAGAGCCATGGAGTGAAAATACCCTGTAATCTGTGGGCCCTGGCAGGAATATTTGGAAAGGGGGTGTCAGGCATGGTGGGAAGGCTGCTGGAGAGCACTTGGGTTAAATGAAGGGCAGAGCTTCTGGGGCACAGGCCTGTTCTCATCCTCCATCACCAGCAAAACCTCTTCCACAGCAACCTGGGAAAAGGACTGTGACTGCTGGGGGTACAGGGGGTTCCTGGGCAGGAGGCACCTCTCCCAGTGCCAATGGCTGTGCCCTGGAAGCTTCTTGCTCCTTTTAGATGCCTGCAATGTAAGGTTTCACTGGCTGGCACCAGGCAGCCCCCGTGGCAGAGACGCTGCTCCGGCACCAATCGATCGCTTTCCTCAAGTTGGTTGTTGAAGCATCTGCAGTGCCCTGATGAGCTCTGCTTTTTCCTTTTTGTTTCTAAACAGTGTTTAGTGCTTTCAAGGATGGCCATGAGATGCGAAAAGCGTCTCTGGTAGCATCTGCTCTCAGTGTATATTTAACCTCAGCAGTGAAAACATGTCTGGTGTGGAGATGCAGTGGGGAGGCTGCGGCTGTGCCGCCGTTCTCCGGCATTATTTTATCTCAGAAAGGGAATGTTGACTGTGGTGGATCATTGACACTGCCTTTGTTAATATCTTCGTTTCTATTTCTGGGCTTTTAATGAAAGCTTGGTAATTTCATGCTGCAAGGAAGGGCAGCACGTCAACTGTTTTAAAGCCATCTTTGGTTTGAAGTACAGTAATCTTTTGATGCAGTGGATAATGCAACTTCTGTCTGCATAGCCGGGGTTTGTTGCTTTTGTTTGGGGATTTTTGATTTTGTCTTTAAATGAGTTACCTCTACACCTCTCAGTGACTGAGAGAAAGGCCAGGAAAATCTCATTTTGTGTATATTAAAACTTAAGATTCACATCAAATGAAAACCCGGTGGGTGAAAGAGCGATCCTTTCTTTATACTGTCACCTCAAATACTCCTTGCCTATGAATTTCAATCATCTCGATTTAGCCTTGTGTGTTTTAACTGTTTAGTAGTGAAACTTCTCCAGAGTGTGGAGAGGAAAACAACATCCTCGTAGCCGAGGGAGATCCGTAGCAGCTCTTTGCTGTTTAATTATTGCAGGCAAATGTGCCTGGCCACGGTGGTGAAGGAGCTGCTGGGACTGGAGCAGACGTGGCTTGTGGATGTTTCCAGCCATGGCCCTTGTGCTGTGCTAAGGCCTGGGCTCGCCTGGTGCTGGGCAGGGCAAACAGCATCCCCAGGCTCCCCCAATCCTCCCTATGGATTTGGATGGCTTTTTCCTCCCTACAGCGCAGGCTGCTCCTTGCCCTCCCCAGCTCACTGTCACACATTGCACTCCACTCGTCTTCACTGGAGTTTCTACTCTTAAAGAGAACTCTCTCTTCAGGAGGACGCTCTCCTGTGCTCTCCCCTTTTGGAAAGCTGTTTTTCCTTTGGCCAAGAGCACGCGGGTGGTGCCACGGGTCCTGTCGGAGTTTCCTCTTCCTTCTGGCCTCTTCCCCGAGGTTGCCGGCCGCCCTCCCCCTGCTCGGGGGGAGGTTCTCCAGCCTGACCCGGCTCCAGCAGCCTCCTGCTCCTGCCTCGATAAATGCCAGTCTTCCTTGAATCCCTTCCAGCCGAGCTCTACTTACAGATGTTCTGTGAGCTGCTCTGGCAGTTTTACTGGGAGCCTGAGCAGATATGAAGGTTGCCAAGAGTTTATGCTTAATTGTGAAGTGGAACAGAGACAAACTACTTTTATTTTGAAGCTAAAATTTCTTCTGTTATCTTGCTGGCTGGGCCAGCAGTGCTGTAGGGTTTGACATAGGCTGAGCTCAGAGCTCTCCTGCACCTCGAAGTGAACTATCCCTTCATTAGGGTGAGGATGAGGATGGATCCATGAGGATGTCTCTTCATTCCATTCCCCCCTGCTTTTCCATGACTGTGTTTGTGATACCCTTTCAAAGTGAGATGTACCAGGTCAGGGTATTAATCCCCCAAGTGAAAATTATCTCCCCTTCAGATCAGCAGTTCAAATCTCGAAGACACTGCCTTGGACACTGCTCATTGCATCAGTTTAACCCATGTGCCTTCACCCCAGCTCTCAGAGGTCAGGGGCTTTGCTAAGCGCAACAAAATCAGCCTGGGGACATCCCCAAGCCCCTCACATCCCTCCCTGTCCATCCTGCCTCTCCTTTTCCCACGGGCAAGTGCTACCCTTGAAGGCCACGAGACAGCACTCTGGTTTAAAAAGCTTTCTCTTTTTTTCAGGCGAGTGATCAGTTTTGAGGCCTGGCGCCCTGTCAGAAAGTTGACAGATGATCTGCATTACCGGTGCGTCCCCGGGATGCCCGGGATAATCGCGCTCCAATGGACGCCCTGGAGCCGGCAGGTTCTCTGTGAAATGGCTGCAGTGGAGGGAGCAGTGAAATGGGCTCTTCTGGGCATGCTCACTCTGTAGAGGGAGCTTTATCACATGAGCAGAAACTGAATCACTGCTCATGAGGATCTGGAATATGCAACTCTTGGAGTCTTCACCAGAAGAAGACAACAGCTGCCCGCAGGTACCGCAGGGTCCGTCCACCTCCCGTGCCTGGCGAGGCCCTGGCAGGGCAGGCTGCGTCCTGCTGGGGAAGGAGAACCTTGGAGAGGAGGAGCAGAGGCCGGGGAAGCATGGCCGGGGCTGTTTGTTCATTTGTTTGGATATTCCTGTGCGTGGCTGCCCCGTGCGCGGGAGGGCAGGCGGGCTGGGCTGCCCCATCCTGCTGGGGTGGGTGTCCCATCCTGCTGGGGTGGGTGTCCCATCCTGCTGGGTGGGCATCCCATCCTGCTGGGGTGCCCATCCTGCTGGGGTGCCATCCGCGGTGCCATCCTGCTGGGGTGGGCATCCCATCCTGCTGGGGTGGGCATCCCATCCTGCTGGGGTGCCCATCCTGCTGGGGTGCCCATCCTGCTGGGGTGGGCATCCCATCCTGCTGGGGTGGGCATCCCATCCTGCTGGGGTGCCCATCCTGCTGGGTGGGCATCCCATCCTGCTGGGATTTGTGTCCCGTGGGCTCGCAGGGGCCACAGCACCGCCGGCAAACCTTGGGCTTTGTTTCCTTCTGCCTTTCATTTGTTTCCTTCTGCCTTTCAATTGTTTCCTTCTGCCGTTCATTTGTCTCCTGGGGTGGGGAGGCTCGCTAGGGGTTGGTTTGGTTTTGGGGTTTTTTTTGGTGTTTTTAGGGTTTGTTTGTGCTTTTTAAGTTTCTGAGTTTCTGGAAAATTCTCCAAGGAGCCCTCCCTGCTTGTAGCTCTTAGAAGAAAAAGGAGCAAAGCCTGGGGTGCCCAAGCTGCTCGAAGACTGAACTTCTAAAGGGGAAGAGAGGGCCTGTGGCCACATGGCACCTCCTCACTGGGTCTCTTTTGACAGCCTCTGCCTATGGCTCACTTGGGCGGAGGCCAGAGCCAGCAATATTTTACCAGGAAGAAACAATCCTTTATTTTGGGGGACTTCCTCCCCTCTCTTCTTTTTTTTTTTTTCATAGTAGCAATCCAAGGAAACAGCTGATTAAAAGGAAACATTCCTGGTTGATTTCGTGGCAGGAGATCCATGCCTGCAACATATTTTAAAACTCAGCCCCCTGGGTCTGCCCTTGCAAATTTTTTTTTTTTTTTTTTTCTCTGTGATTTGTGTTTCATGCAAGAGCTCTGTTGGCTGCCACAGACTTCGGTGAGATTTGGGATGGACACAGAAGGTCCCAGGGTCGTGGAAGGCACAGACACCCCTGCAGAACACTGACCTGAGCTTGCTGTGCTCCAGGGAGACCCTCAAAGCTGCAGTGCAGACACAATATTGAATTTTCAATCAAAGAGCAAGATGTGAAGATGGCATTTAAAAGATTAGGGAGCTTACACAGGACAATCTGTGATACCTAATCTAAATATCTATCGTGTTTCTACTGGACTATAAATGTGCTCATTGTTCATCATCCTGAAGAAAAGGAAAAGGCATCAGAAGGCACGAGGAGAGAGATGAGATTTCTCTTTAACAGCGAAGAGCTGAGGCCTTGACCTGCTGCCTGAGCAGCTCCACCCAGGGAGAAAATGGGCTTTGGGCTTGATGGAGGCTGAGGAGACAGCCAAAAACCCGCTGAGCTGTGTGAGGTGTGCTCCTGTGTGGGGTGCCCAGGGTGACACTGGTGTGGCACGGCCGAAAGCACCCGACGCTCTGTCCCTGCCGGCTGGGGCCCTTTGGAAGCGTCTGCAGAGAGGCAGGAAAGCCTGACCTACTTTGGAGGGAAGAGAGCTGCCGAGGTCTGGGCTTGGCACTGCTTCTCAGCAAGGGTTAAGAGCCCAAAGTGGAGCCTTTGGGTCTTGGTTTTGTTCTGTTTCATGTATTTAACCGACTGTGCAGTGCCAGCATGAGCTCTTGTCCTCGTCCCAGAACATGTTTGGGTAGAACTGGGCTCTGTGGCACACATGGGGCATATTCCTGCAGCTCAGCCTCTGTGAGACCAGCCCTGGGCAGAGGGCAGAGGCAGCTCCATGACCTGGCTTCCCTGAGCTCTCCCATGAGGTGCCATCTCCTAAAGAAAGAGGATTGTGTGCACCTCATGCAATGGCAGCAAGTTGTTTTATTCAGGTAAACAAAGAGTTTTAAGGAGCTTCACTCTCCTGGCCAGCTGGTTTGGGGGAGGGCTGGCTAGGTTCCTGCTGCTCTTCTTTGTTTTCCTTTTGCTGCTTTTCCCTGAAGTTTTCCCTTCTCGCCTTCCTGCTCCCGGGGCTGAGAGTGGTCGAGGAATGGCCGCAGCGGGAGAGTGACCGTGTGTTGGGGTCAGCCCGAAGGCTCGGGGCACTGATGGCGTGTGCTCCCTGCTTGCAGGCCTTGGAGGACCATATGTTCCTGCAGTGACATGGAATGTCAGTGATTTGGAAACGAATCCCTGAGTTTATAATTCTCAACTCCCATTTTCAGCCAGTTATTTTGTTGGACTCCTCCGAATTCAGTTTTGACACCAACCCCTCTCTGCAGACCCTTGTGGCCCCTCGTGTTTCCAGTGGGATTTGTCCCTCTTGTGCCCCCGTGAGCTCCTTGGTCTCTTGGGTGGAGGATGCTTTGCTGTAGGGTGGTGTTGGTCCTGGAGGGGGGCAGAGGAGGAGGGCAACCTGCCCGGATTTACAGTAGTCAGGAAAGCAGCAGGAGCGAAGCTCTCAAACTGTACAAGCTAATTGGAAAGCATCCATTAGAAAAAAAGAAAGGGAAAATATAGAAGGGGAGAAAATGTTGAGCAAGTTTTTAAAAAATATCCTGGACTCCAACACAACAGCTTGCATCCTCCAAACCAGGTGATTTATTTATGTTTTTCCTTCAGTCCCCATCAGGAGGGGGAAGGACATGGAGAAGGGTTGAGGCAGTGGGGGTTAAGAAGGTCTGATGTGCAAGTGTCCTCCCTGCAACGCTGCCATACTGAGCCTGAGCAGCACAGTGGCTCTTGCAAAGGAAGCTTTTCACAACTTGTCCTTGTTCCAAGGATGAGGAAACCTCCAGCTCTTCTGGCATTTTCTCTCTGTCATAAGTCAGAGCTGCTTTCACCTGTGAAGTATGATCAGCACAGACAGGGAGAGGGCTGGAATGGAGCAGGGCTCTGAGCAACCTTGCAAGGCTTTTCGTGGAGTTCTTGGTGTTAAATGAGGAACATTTCCCCTCCTCCTTTCCTCGTTTTCCTGTGCGCCTGCAAAAATACTCTGGTTTGCATTTAAAGGAGAAAACTGTATGTGCTGGGACAAAGCCAACTTGTTTATTTAAGGGAAATACCATATTTCCAACCCCTTCTCTCACAGAGGAAGGCTCGGCAGAGGATGGCAGACTGGGCTGGGAATTATATTTTTAGGTGACATCGAAGCACAGTTGTGATCCGAAGCAGCTAAAAATCATGGCTGGCATTTTGCATCGAGCCCTGCGAGTTCCTCCTGCCCACAGCCCCCACAGGGGTTAACCTCTCCCTCCAAAGCAGGTGGATTTTCACCTAAATCAAGGCGAAAAAAAGAATCCGAGAAAAAAAAGAAAAAAAAAAAAACAGCAACAAACCCACCACCATCACCCCCCAGGCTTGTGCTCGTGCGGGCTTTCTCCGTGTGCTCGGGGCCACGGGCCCGTGTCCCTGTCAAAAGATGGCAGGGCCGTGTGTCCGTAAACAATGCGGTTATGAAATGGCAGCGCCGCCGCGCTGAGCATGCTCGGGAGCTGCCTGTAGGGGGAGGCGAGCCAGAAAGATGATCTAATTCCGTGCAATTCTTGGGATTGAAGGAAAAGACCAGGCTCCACTCTTAATGACAGAGCAGAAAAACCAGGCCCCACGCCGGGGACGAAGCCCGTAGGCCATGGAGGAGAGGGTGTGAGGATCTCCCACCTCCAGGACTTCGGGTGCTGGGCAGCGCTGTGTCGCTTTCTCGCCCTCCAGCAGAGTAAGGCCTTGGTGAGGTTTTGCTGTAGCTATTAGAGGGACAGGCCCGAGGGTGCAAGTTTTATGGTTATGATTATTTTCATTATTATTTTGTCTTTTTTTTTTTTTTTCCCCTTCTCCTCCCCGCCCGCTTTCCCGGCTCGCAGGCACCGCTGTCTGGCTGCTTGGCCGCTCCATGGCCGGAGTGAGCCAGGTGGAGGTGGCGTGGGCAGCTCAGCCAGGTCCTCGTGCTCCCACGGGAAGCCATGAGGGGCCTTCCCTCCTCTGCTGCTCCATGTGCCCTTTGGCTGGGCACCATGGGCGTGGGCAGGGACACAGGGCCCTGCTCTGCTGGCTGCGCTGCTTTGGGGTGGGAGGAAGAGGAGCGCGGAGGCTGAAGAGGTACCTGAGCCCCGCTGATGGGGGTGAGCTGCCTCCCAGCTCCCCTGCCCTGGAATCTGCTGGTTCCAGGCTCTTCTTGGTGCTCTGGTTTTGTCCTGGCTCAGCCAGTTCCTGGGGACTGGGTGTTTCTGAAATGGCTGGTTTGCTTTTGCTAGAGATAGTGATGAATCTTGGTCTCTATTTTAGGGTTTTCTTCCCCCCCTCCCCTCCCGGGGGCTAGGAGAAGGCAGGCAGCAGCTGGACTCCTTGCTACCCTCAGCCCATGGAAGGAGGGGACGCCTTTGTCTGCTCTGGATTTACATTTGCCTGCACACACAAGTTGCACTGGCTTTAACTCTACTGGGATGCAGCTAGATGGGCCTGGAAGCAGTGAGGAAGTGTAAATCGATCTCCCCTTTCCAGGAGGGCACGGGCTCTGCAGACCCCCCTTGCCTGAAGCCTGCACGCCGTCGTGGAATGCCTTGTCTTGGGAGAAGTCACTTTAAGTCCTGTTGTGTTTCATGCACGTGTCTCCGTGTTCCCAGCTGTTGCATGCAGGGACTTGCACCTCTTTCTGTGCTTCCCCCTTCTCGGGGAGTTGATGTGTTCGGTTGGAATAGGAGAGGGGACATGAGGGTTGAGAAGGAAATGTTTCTTTTCTATGGAGAAGAGTCTGGATGAAAGGATTTCAGGAGACAAAAGAATTGCAAAGAATTTCAGTTGGGAGCAAACTTCAGGCTGAGGGCAGTGCTTGTTGTGAGCTGCAGATAAAATTCCATGTTCACATGATTGCATGAGGCTTATAAGGAAGTGGCCTTAGCCTGAAAAAGAGGAGCTTTGGGACTGGTGACTACTTTGTAGGCCAGGTATGCTGGTGGTTGTGTTTCCTTCCTTCTCCAGATCAAATGCTTCTGTTGTTTCTAATGACAGGCCCGTGGTCAGCGTCCCCACGAGCCTTGAGCCCAGGCCTTGCCCAAGCACAGTGTTGAGATCTGAAATGAGCAGCCTCCCCGTGCCTACAAAAGAAGCACTCTCTTTCTACAAACATTCTCTTAATCATTACTTCCTATATAATTAACTACAAAATGTTTGTCCTCTCTTCGAGGCAAAGGTTATTATGAGCAGGCTGGTTTGGGTTGTTTTATTTTTATTTATTTATTTTAGGAGAAAGAGGGAAAAAATGAGTGAATAAGAATCTGCCGCTGCCGGGGTTGCATCCTTTGTTGAGAGATTTGTCTTTGCCTTGCTCTGGTGTTGCTGCAGCCCTGGTTTTCCTGGCTGGTGGGAGCCTTCCCTGGGGCTGTGTCCTGCCTGGGGTCTGGTGTCCCCTCGGAGGGGTTGGTGCCCAGCTGGAGGCTCCCAGGCAGGGTCAGTGCTGTCCATCCCGCAGAGGTGTCGGTGCATTCCCCCGATGGGAACAGGCTCTTTGAGGGGTCTCCTGCTCCCAGCCCTCTTCCAGATGGACCTGCCGTGTGTGCCTGGCTCTGCTCACAGTAACGCTGCTGCCGAGCACCAGGTTCCCAGACCGTTGATTTTTAAGACATTAAAAAAAAGGGAAAAAAAAAAAAAAAAAAAAAGACCCTGGTGAAGGTAGACATCTTGGCACCTCAGCCTGCGCTCCTTCCCGGGCTGCCAGGAGAGCAGAGAGCTCGGGCTCATGATGTAACTCTGGTCCCTTGGGCTCGGTAAGCGCAATATGTTGGAGTTTCACTGTGCATGTGTTGTCTTTGCCTATAAAACCTGTTTGGACCTTTGTGAAGGGCACCCGGATGGCTGATGAAAATGCCAAGGAGAGGAGGCTGCGAAAGCTCTTTCTGTGTTTCCCAGCTTTGTTCTTTTTCTGTTCTTTCTTTCCCTTTTCTCTTTTTTTTTTTTTTTTTTTATTTTTTTTTTTTTTTTTTTGGTGGTGGTGGTGGTCTTTTTTGTTTTTGTTTTTGGGTTTTTTTTGTTTGTTTGTTTGTTTTAAAGGCACCACTGTAGTTTGTAGTCATCATCTGTTTGGAAATGCTGCAGAGCCTTTCCTTGGCCGGTCTGACCTGTCTTCCATCCCCTCCAAAGACCTCATGGGGGAGAGGAATCTTGTTTTCTTGTAAACAGACGCAGAGAGGAAAAAAACTAAACCAGCAGTAGCTCCTCTGCTTGGCTCCTCATGGCTCTTAAAGCCCTTTCAAAGACCCAATCAGTCTTTCTTCAGATGCACTAATTTTTTCTACCCTTTGAAACCTAAATATTAAGGGTTGGGGGGGTGGGGGTTTAAGAATTCTTCGTGGCTGGTGGTGCGTGCTCTTTATGGAGGTTCTCCAGCCACGGATGGTTAATAATCAGTCTGGGGTGGGCGAGGGAATGGAGGCAGACGGCTGCGGGAAAGGGGGAAAGGAGGAAAAAAATAAATGGAGCGAGTGAGACTTTTATTGTGAAGCAGCGTGTGCTTGGCAGTTGGCTTTGTTGGGACTGCTGCAAGAGCAGACATTTCTCGGCGGGGAGGGTGGGTATAGGATTTCCCTGCCAATCGGGAGCGGACGGATGGGGCATGGGGAGGGTGAGCAGAAAGGGAAGTTTGCTCTGGATTTAAGGGAGGGGAGGGCAAAAAAACCCAACACACACACACACACACACACACACACACACATACACACAAAAGCTGGAGGTATTGACACTTTCGGTGAAGTTGGTGCTAAGTTGGTTGGGTGGAGCTGGGTGGGAGTGAATGGTGCTGGGGCCCCATGGGTGCCCCTGGGTGCTGGGTGCTGATGGAGCAAGGACGGGAGAGTGCTGGCCTGGGGGGACGAGGCTCCGAGTGCTTGCCAGGGGTTCCTGTAGCTTCCTTCTGATCAAAATGTTTCAAAATTCACAGTTGGCTTTTTATTTCTTTTTTTCATTTTTAATTATTATTTTATTTTCTACCTTGACGCCAAGGTTTTGTTGGGAAGTTGTAACGTTGTCGCCTCTGCCTGTGAGGGGTTTGTCTCTGAGATCGGAAGCAGGAGAGCCCGTGAGATGCCACCTCAGCCAGCCTTGCCTTGGCACCCAGCTTTTGGACTCTCAAAGGACAAAAGTGATGGTTTCTCTCTTGGAGTTGGGAATTCTGCTTTGAGAGCTGGGCAGGCAGCTCTGAGCTGCTGGTGACTGCAGCGAGCAGGGAGGGTGGTCAAGGTCTCTTTGACTCTGGGGTTCCTGCAGTGGCTTTTCTTCTTGGGTGAGCAGCAGCAACGCCTCTGTGGAAAGGAGGGCATGGGTGACGTGTGGAGTGAGGGTACTGCTTAGAAAATACAGAAAAACTTAGGCTCAGATGGCTAAGAATGGCCCCTGGAAATCCTGGGGCTTCTTGTATGAGTCAGTGGAGTAGCAGGAATATCAAGACCTCTCCTTGTTGCAACAAAGGTTGGGAAAACAAGCTGGTCCCTGTTAGCCTGACTGAGGCTCTTTATTTCCTGCTGGTGCCTGTGTAGGGCCTGGGTGCCCCTGGCTGTGGTGGGAGCCAGGGGTGCCCTCGAGCACTCTGAGCTCTCTTTGCTCCAGTCTTGCAGCAGGATAATCCATGAGAAAACCCGAGGTTATTCCCAGTTTACAAGAGGTCTGACTAGAGGAGAGGTAGGGTTTACAAGCTCATGTTTGCAGCAAGAGTATATATTACTGGCTCAGCAAATAAATAAATAAAACAGCTGCTCTATGTTCAGAGTTGGGCTGTGTTTTATGATTATTTCTCAATGGCAGCTGTTGGCCAGTGTGTGCTGAAGGTAGGTTCTGTGGCAGGCTGGGCTGAGCTGAGCTTTCCAATGCTCACAGCAGCTTTTTGGTCTGGGACTGGACATCTGAAGGTGCTGTGCTCGGAGCACGAGTTCCTGGTGTTGAGAGCACTGCGATGTGGCTGGGTTTGTGTCTGATTGTGTCGGGGCAGGCTGGGGACAGGCAGGGACACACAACCACGCACAGCCTCTGTCCTGTGCTGCAGGAGCCATCCTCGAAGTGCCTTCACTCCAGGCCTGGTGCTGGTGGAGGCTTTCCCAGGAATCTCTCCCTTGGTGTGTGTCTCTGCCGTGGTGGGTTTGGGCACAGGACAGGGCGATCCTGCAGGGGTCTGGATGAGCCCTGCGTGGGGCTGGGGGCTGCTCTGCAGGGCACAGGGCATTGCTCTGAGCTCACCATGCTGGCAGGGTGGCTGGGCACAGCAGCAGCAGCAAGGCCCCTGTGCCCTGGCAGCTCTGGGCCATCCCACACAGGATGGGTGAGCTGCTGGGAAGGTTTGGGAGCCGCCGCTCCGTGCGCGTCTCAGTGTCTCATCCATCCCCCTCACTGGCTTTAAGGGAGGTAGGCAGGTTGTTTTTCTTTCTTTATCACCCAGTGTGCTTTAAACCCCGTGATTTGCATGGCTGCAGGCACCATCTGCTCCCCGTGCTGGCCTACAACAGTTGGCCTGACCTGGGCTTATTCTTGTGCTCGTTGAACCCGGCACCGACCTCCAGCTCTGCAGGGCACTCCCCATCTCGGCCTCCACACCACTTCTCCCCTTAAACACAGCTGTGGCAAAGACCCCTTCTAGTTCTGTTTTTTAAATACCATTTTCCTTCTGGTTTATTTTGGTAGTTGTTTGGTTTTTTGTTTGTTTTTTTGTTGTTTTTTTTTTTGGCTTGGTTTTACTACTTCAAAATACAAAGAGAAAGAGAAGGTATTAAGGCTGCAAACCTGAGCTAACAACGTGATGCCAGGCGTGTGAAAGGCAGAGGAGATGAGCAGGTGTTCCCTTTTTACATACTTTTTTTCCCAAAAAAAAAGAGGGGTAAAAGGAAAAATAGCTTTCTATAGAATTAAAAATAGAACTCATTAACTTTAATAAACATGGATGTTATGAATGAGGAGTTAGCTGTGGCTGACTGATGGTTTGCAGTTTTGGATGTTCATTTCAATGAGCTACAAAAAAAACCCAACCAAGCCACCAACAGCACATGGGCTGGAAATGCTGATAAATGAGGTCGTAGTGAGAAGTCTGATAGATCTGCCTCCCCCACCCAAAGCCTAAAAAGTTCTGGGGGAGTCAGAGTGACCTCCTCGAGATGCCTTTCACGCAGAAGGACTCAGCTGAATTCCCAGGCACGTTGCACTGGGAAAATCTGTCTGGCTGCATCCAGGGCAGAGCTGGGAGGTGCCAGCCCTGGGCACAGCCTGGAGCCCCCGTGCTCCTGGGGCTGTCAGCCGGGGCCAGCCTCGCCGTGTTTTATCTGTGACCTGTGCCTTGGTGGCAGCTTCCTGGCAGCCTTTATTTTGCAGAGGGAGGTTTGGCTGTGCTGTAAACAGGATGTGTCCATGATTGTCTCTTTTGAATGCACCGTGTGTCTGAGCACTGAGCTCAACCCTGATATTTCTGTTTTCTCCCCCACCACAGCGAGCAGTGCTGAGTAAGGGAGAGCCAAGGAAAGACGGCTGCATGAAGACTGAGCTGCTGAAAGACATCACCAACAACAAAGAGGAAGGTGAGCACCTGCCCTGGTTGAGGGTCACAGCTGGCTGGTGAGGTGGGCACGTGATGGGGACAGAACTTGGGGCTTGGAGATGTGCTCAGTGCCCCCAGCACCTCAGGTGTGCTCCCTCCTCCTGTGTTTATTCTCAGCAGGGTTCTTCCACTGAAGATGCAGATTTGCTTTTCAGTCCATCCCTCGCCACTCCCCTGAAGAAGGAGATCTAATTTTCACTTCTGCTTTGGTGTGAAGCTCACAGGAGTTACTTTGAACTTCCTGGATGTGACTGGTTTTAGCTGAACTCTGATCTCTGCCCATGCTGACCTTTTCTTCCCTCTAGGAACGTTGACTTTCTGTTTTGCTGTGGGTTTCTCTGTTGCTGCAGAGCAGCCCCAATGGCTGCAGGGTGGCTGGAGGGGTCAGACACCCCATATCCATGGCTCCTGTGTGGGTTATGCAGCTTTTACTGTGCAGGATGCAGCACAGGTTCAGTTGACAAAGTTTTTTCCTGCAGGGTTGTCTGTGAGTTACATGCACACAAATCTAAGAGCTTAATAAATGTGTCAGTGGGATTAGGGAAAAAAAACCCCACCACCCTTTATCTTTCCCCCAACTCCCTCCTTTCTTTCCATGGTTTTATTATTCCTGGACTAGTTGCTTCTCATAGCTCTTCAGGGATTTGACTATTTTTGTTCTCCTATCCATAACAGAGCATTAGGAAAGCACTGAACTAGCCCCATCGAAATCCCTACTCTTATCTAGAAGCAAAATTTTGGACTTAATTCAGTTGTGTGTTGAGTACAGCATTGCTTTTTCTTTCTTTTCTGTCCAGCATAATGTTTTGTTAAGCTGCACTAGTTAGAAAGTAAAGCTCAGAACAGGCAAAAATACTGAATGCTGTATCAGGTGCTTGGATATTAACTGGGAGCACAGGAACCCTGCTGCCAGCAGTGGTGGCACAGGGACCTCTGGTCTGGGCAGAGCAGAGACAAAGTCTGAGGTGTCAGGAGGTGCCAGTGGGAGGTTGTGTTGCTCTGGGGGAAACTCACTTTGATCCCTTGCCTTTCTTAGCTCAGGATTATAAAGCTTGTTTGTGTAGCTCTTGGTTGATCTTAAGGTGTCAAGAATCTGTGGATGTAAAAAATCCAGAAGGAGGGTGGGAAGAGACATTTCTGTGTCTTTTGACTGATTTTGACTTGGAGCAAATGCTGTGTCAGAAGGAAGCTGAGAGCCTTCCCTGTGCAGGAACAGTCTTCAGGCTTCAGAAGGTGCTGAAATTCCAACCAGTTCAGTCTATTGTCCAGCTCTGTTCCAGGGAAAGGAGGCTCCTAAATGCGAGTCTGTGTTCTTCTGGAAAGTTCAGAACATGTCTTGCCTCCCCAGGCACAGCACGAGTGTCACAGACCATGGTGTGTGGTGCTGTGCTGGGACTCTGTCCCTGCTGCCCCTGGCTCCCCAGCTGGGATCCTTGGAGGATCATCACCACCAGAACACTGGGTCACAGCCCCAAAGCCTCTTTAATAACAGTGTTTAGTGCTGGCACGGAATTCACATTTTTGACTGTTGCATGGATGTGAAATCATGCCAGCAGACTCACAGGATGGCATGGAATAGTTCCTTTGAGCCCAGTTTCCTGGCTCAGGGATGGAGCTGGGATGTGGGGACTGGGAAAGCACCCTGAAGCCTCAGCTTTCTCTCTTCAAGTTTTCTTGACCAGTCATTTGCCTTCAGTGAGGAGGATGGTGCTGCTGAATATCTTGGTCAGTGCACTGACTGGTTTGGTTTGGGCTGCTGAGGGTGTGTTTGGTGGGAGCCATGGCCTGCAGTGTGTGACTGAACCTGCTCTGGATTGTTTCCTTTGGGAAAACCCCCTGGCAGGTAACCTGTCAGTGTTGAGCCTGGCTTCTAAACTTACACAGGCTTGAAGCTGCAGGTCCCAAGGCTGACTAAAGGTGCTGTTTGAGCTAAGAGCTTACTGTGAATTGCTCTGTTTTGCCCTTTTTTCACTCCCCCCTGACTCAGAAAGGTGCTGATGCTGTGGGCAGGTCAGGTCCCCACTGGAATTGTGGTAGCACATCCCATGGCTCCACTGCTGCCTCTGAATGGCCTTGCACCAGTTCCACCTCTGTACAAACTGGAGCTTTGCCTGAGTCCAAGACCAGACAGGAAATTCAGGTAGCTTGCAGCCCTGGCTGGTATTTAGGGCTCTGACCCCAGGCAAGGCGTGTCAGCTCCAGTGGTGCCTGTGAGCACTGCCTGGCTCCAGCACTGATGGACATCAGTCATCATCTTGGAGATCTCCATGAAGATCTGCTGCAGGGAGGGCTCCTGCTCTGGTGGGGCAGTAGCTGAGCTGCCCCAGTTCATAACCACAGAATCACAGACTGGTTTGGGCTGGAAGAGACCCCAAAGCTCATCTCATTTTCCCCCTGCCGTGGGCAGGGACACCTTCCATAGACCAGGGTGCATCCTGGCCCTCATTGATGTGCTGCTTTGAGGCAGTGCACCTCTCCTGGTGGTCCTCAGCCTGCCAGCCTTCAGCTGGGACATCTCAGCAGCTGGGGGGGTTGTTGGTGTTTGGGCTGGGTTGTTGGTATTTGAGCTGTTGGTGTTTGGGCTGGGCTGTTGGTGTTTGGGATAGGTTGTTGGAGTTTGTTCTGGGTTGTTGGTGTTTGGGCTGGGTTGGTGTTTGGGATGGGTTGTTGGAGTTTGGGATGGGTTGTTGGTGTTTGGGTTGTTGGTGTTTGGGTTGTTGGTATTTGGGATGGGTTGTTGGTGTTTGGGATGCGTTGGTGTTTGGGATGTGTTGTTGGTGTTTGGGTTGTTGGTGTTTAGGATGGGTTGTTGGTGTTTGGGATGGGTTGTTGGTGTTTGGGATGGGTTGGTGTTTGGGATGGGTTGTTGGTGTTTGGGTTGTTGGTATTTGGGATAGGTTGTTGGTGTTTGGGCTGGGTTGTTGGTATTTGGGATGCGTTGTTGGTATTTGGGATGGGCTGTTGGTGTTTGGGTTGTTGGTATTTGGGCTGGGTTGTTGGTATTTGGGATGGGTTGTTGGTGTTTGGGATAGGTTGTTGGTGTTTGGGCTGAGTTGTTGGTATTTGGGATGCGTTGTTGGTATTTGGGATGGGCTGTTGGTGTTTGGGATGGGTTGTTGGTGTTTGGGTTGTTGGTGTTTGGGATGGGTTGTTGGTGTTTGGGATGGGTTGGTGTTTGGGATGGGTTGTTGGTGTTTGGGTTGTTGGTATTTGGGATAGGTTGTTGGTGTTTGGGCTGGGTTGTTGGTATTTGGGATGCGTTGTTGGTATTTGGGATGGGCTGTTGGTGTTTGGGTTGTTGGTATTTGGGCTGGGTTGTTGGTATTTGGGATAGGTTGTTGGTGTTTGGGATAGGTTGTTGGTGTTTGGGCTGAGTTGTTGGTATTTGGGATGCATTGTTGGTATTTGGGATGGGCTGTTGGTGTTTGGGATGGGTTGTTGGTGTTTGGGTTGTTGGTGTTTGGGATGGGTTGTTGGTGTTTGGGCTGGGGTGCTCTCAGGGAACATCTGAGGGTGGGAGCCCTTGGTGGGCAGTTGTGGTGTTCTGTTCTCTGTTCCTCAAGAAGGAGGTGTTGCAGAAATGCCCTGTGGTTCCCACTTGGGCTGACCTCTTCTGCCTCCCTCCTGATAACGAGAAATAATTGAACTCTAAATGTAACATGTATTTGTAGGAGCAAGCTCTTTGCCTGTTCCAGCACTTTCATTTCCAGTTCTGGGGGTGAGTCCCAGCTGTGGAAGTTGTTCCTTAGGCTCAGTGTCCCTTTCTGTGTAAAATTGCTCAACACAGATAGAAAAAAGCCGTGGATGAGGCTGTTTTGTGGTCCGTGGGAAATGTTCCAGTTCAGTTTTACATGTGGGTGTGAGCTTAGGTCCATATTTCCCTTTGACAGGGTGGAGAAAGGGGCAGGGAGATGGGAGATGAGTGGAAAAAAAGCTTTTATTAGGCCATATTGTCTTTAGTCTGACTCAGAGAGAAACTATTAAAAAGTGGTTTCTTTGCAAGAATTGCAAGTGAGTTCAGCCCTCCTCATGTGCTTCACTCCCAGCTCTGCGTCTCCCTTGACCTTTCAAGGCAAACCACTCCTCTTCTGATTCTCCAAGCCCAGGGGTGGAAAGTTCCAGTAAAGCAGCAGCACAAAGCAGCAGGAATGGGTGTTGGGAATGAAATTCTCCATTTGCTCCAGAGTTTCTGAGCCTTTACCCAAGGCAGCTTCTTAAGAAGAGCCACAGTGCTGGGGCCTAGTGCTGGGCGAGACCTGCACAGTCACTGCTCTTGGATAAACTCCAGCCTGCTTTGAGACACTGTCAGAGGTTTAAACTCCTGGAGGGAGTTTTTTTCCCTTTTTCTTCCTCTTATTGCAGGTAGGAAGCTGCTGTGAGCACAGGAAGTGCTGCTTCCACTGAGGAGCTGCAGCCTTTGCATTCCCAGGTGCAGGGATGGCAGCTTGAAAGGAGGGAAGGACTTATCTGCTCTCCTCAGGTACTTGGCTCTGGGGTCCCCTGCTGAGGCTGCCAGCAGGAGGCCAGGCAGAGCAGAGTGCTGCTTCAGGATTTTCCCTGTTCACCCAGCTGTGCACCAAGCACTCCCTGGGTTTGGGAGCCTTGCTGCAGCAGGGATGTGCCCGTGGCAGCCCTGGAGCATCCCTTGGACAGAGCTGGGCTCAGGCTCTGGCTGTGACACCACGGCCCCATCCCATGGCAGGGGCTGAAAGAGTTTCAGGAGTTTGTTGACCTGCTCTGAGTCATTTAACTGTCGAGCCAGTTTAGCTGTTAATGTTCAAACTGTGTCCTGGGGACTAGGAGGGCAGGGGAATGCTGGAGGGCATTCTGGTGTGGCCAGCAGGTCAGGGGAGAGGATCCTGCCCTACTCGACCACATCTGGAGTTTTGGGTTCAGTTCTGGTCTTCATGGTTCAAGAAAGACAAGGAGCTGCTGGAGAGGCTCCAGCAGAGGCCACAGAGGTGATGAGGGGTGTGGAGCATCTCTGGTATGAGGAGAGACTGCAGGAGCTGGGTCTGTGGTTAGTCTGGAGCAGAGGGGTCTCAGAGGGGATCTGATGAGTGCACATGAACATCTCCAGGGGGTGTCAGAGGATGGTGCCAGGCTCTGTTCAGTAGTTCTGGTGACAGGACAGGGAGCTGTGGCCATAAACTAAAACACAGGAAGTTCCAGCTCAGCATGAGGAAGGGAAAAAGAGCTCTGGAAAAGAAGGGACAAGAGCCTGGGGAGGGTGTGGAGTCTCCCTCTCTGGAGAGATTCCAAACCCACCTGGACATGTTCCTGTGTCACCTGCTTCAGGGAGGAATGACATCTGTGGGCTGGGAATACCTGGACATCACCCATCTTTATGAGGGCTTGGGGGGAAGAAGAGACCATCAATAACTCAGCCCAGAGAGGAACTTCTGCCTGAAAACACATTTGTCTGCATTCTTGGCTTCAAAATGCTCTGCTTTTTGCTTCAGTCCCAGAATCCCAGACTGGTTTGGGTTGGAAGGGACCTTACAGATGATCCAGTTCCAGCCCTGTGCCATGGCAGTGGTGCCATCACTGGCTCAGGTTGCTTAGGGCCCTTCCAGCCTTCAGCCCCTTCCCAGGGGTTTCAGGGTCTCCACCTCTCCCTCATCTGTGTGGTTGCAACCCCAACATCTTCATCCTTCTGATGGCAGCTGGGCTCTCCTCTGCTTGGCAGTTTTCCTTTTTGTTGGAGTTAGAGGAGGAAGAGGGGAGGGAACTGCTGTACCACAAAGATTAAAAGCAGGTGCTTTTCTCACTTTTATCCAGCAGGACAGTTGGGTATTGAATCAAAGGCTGTGGGATCTGTGGTGTTTTAAGGATGAGCTGCAGAGTGGTTAAGGTAGAACATCTGTGGGATGTGTGTGTATATAAATACAGCTGTATGCACTTCTTGGTCTGCACTCCCAAATCCTGAGCTTTTCCTTTAAGCTCTGTCTTTGCTTAGTTCATTTAAGCTAAGTTCATTTAAGCCCTGTCTTTGATTAAACGTTTCTCTTGCAGCAGCTGAAGCCTCTTGGCTGTGCTTGGGCTCTGTGCTGAGGACTCTGGAAATGCATGGAAAATCCCACAGACAGAGAGTGTCTTACCTCTACCTGTCCTAAGCACCAAGATGCTCAGAAAAATGTCCAAAAGCTCCAGATAAGATAGTAGTGCATTTGTTGCAGAATATATTTTTATTTCTTTTCACTCTCTTTCCCCTCAGACCTGCTGGCTGCAGTTTGGCTTGGAGTACAAGGGCTCCTAACATTTTCATATTTTTCTTATGTTGTTTCACTGAGCAGTGAACTCCAAACTTTAAAAATAAATTTAAGCCTTTATTTTTTTTCAGAGCATTGTCAAAGTAGCACTGAGTTTTGAGTTGCTAGCACGCCTCCCTCAGCTGGGAAGTTCCTGTGGGTGCTTGTCCTGTTGGGTGCCCACAGAGGTGATTGTGTCCCCTCTGGCTGTGGCCAGGATGGCTGCTGGGGACAGTTCACATCTGTCACACAGCCCCTGCCCACAGATAAGTTTTGGCAGGCTGGACCCAGCTGTGGTGAGCTCCAGGGCAGGGCTGGAGCCAGGTCTGGCTCTGCTGAAAGGGCTGGAAACCCCAGCAGGCAGAGACAGGAAAGAGGAACTGATGGCTGGGCTGAGAGAGCAGAGGTGGCTTTCATTCTGCTTAATTTAATGGTGTTTTTTAAGTTATCATTCTAATTCTGATTTAATCCAGCTCATTTCTGCTTAGACATGGTCCAGGTGAGTTTGTCCAAAGGTGTTTAAAGTCAGCCTGTGCTGCCTTTGAGCTGTGGGTTCTCTCTGCTGGTTGTAGCAGTGGCTTAGGGACCCCTGGAGTCTGAGATGCCTTTTAGACACCTAAAATGAGATGAGGTGGTCTCATCCTGTCTTAGCTTCTCCCCTGATTTCACCAGAGACTGTTTTCTTTGGGGCAGTTTTTATTCCATTTTGAATGACTGTGATGTTCTGAGAAGAAAACTTGAGCCTGACCCTTCTGCCTGAGCCTGGGGAGGGCTGGGAGCTCTGCAGTGCTCTCAGGGGGTTGTTAATTCAGAGGAGGGATTTAATATCATTGTTGGGTGTTTTCTGCCACGTGGAGTCACAGGGGTAATGGAATAGCCCAACTTCCTGAGTCTTAAACTCCTTGTGTTACTAAAATGTACCCAGCCCCTAAATAATACATTTTTATTGAAGTTTGTGTCAACTTGGTATCAACTTCAAATACCACCAGTAAATCTCCTGGGCACGTTACCTGGGTTTTAAATGGATCCAAGCTCAGCTGGGCATTCAGGCAGTGTGGGGGGTCCATGGGAGAAGCTTTTCCTACTGTATCTGGCATTGGGGATGCCTAAAGGAGCTTTGAAAAGACTGGGGTGCTTCTAATTAATAACCTTACACTTCATGGATGCAGGCTCGAACTTCTTAACTTTTATTTGTTTTTAATTAAAGAAAGGATGGCTGTAGATTAAAGAGCAGTGAGTGAGTTGGAGATAAAACTGAATGTGGGGAAAACCCCATTTTGGCCTACTTAGAAGGGATGAATGCTGTAAAGTCACAAAGTTTCAGAGAAATACCAACTTTAGTTTTATAATTCCCTTGCACTTGCAGCACAGGAGCGGAAAAGCTGCTGAACAGTGTTTTCAAGGGGAGAACTCACTACCACGAGGTGTGTTTGAAATGAGGATTTTAGCTGGTGAAGCTTTTTTTTGGGAATAAAAACGGGGGGATGGAAAGGTCATGTCAGGAAGAAGTGTTTCTTTAGGTGTCTGGAGCCGTTGAAGAGCTTCTGTGGCTGTTTGATGCAGCACTGTCATTGTGAGGCTCCTGCTGGCCCTGGTTTGTGCTGGCAGCCCTGTCTGTGGGCAGAGTTCAGCAGGGCTGTGAGGTGTGGGGAGTTGTGCCTGCTCATCAGGGCTGTGCAGGTGCCCTTGGGGACCCTGGGCTGGCAGGTCCTGCTTTCTGTCACCAGATCAGGTAGGTGTCATGGCTGGGAAAACCCAGCCAGCTCACTTGAGTTGCCATACAAATTGTGATGCAGCTCTTGACGTGAACTGATTTTCCAGGGGCAGCTCTTTAGTTCCTGTTCCAGTGGGGGTGGTGGGGTGGGGTCCAGAGCTGTGCAGGAGCTCAGTGTGTAGAAAACAATGCCGTTCCAAACTGTGGGTTTGTTTTAGTGCTGCCAGAAGACGGGATGGGAGAGGGGAGGGGGTTTTACCCCAAAGAAAGGGAGGGTCCTGCTTGCAGTGTCTCAGGCTTCTTGGAGGCTGGAGGGAAACATAGTTTCTCTTCCTGCTCAGTCCTGGGCCTCTGCTGTGAAATCCCTTCTCTGTGTTTCATCAAATCTCTGCTCACACAGGTTGGGAAGGCTGGTGCCACTTCCACAGTCAATCAGATTGCATTTCACAAGGAGGGAAATAAGTGTGTATGTGTGATTTTAATTTTAGTTTCATGGATTTTTCATAAAGCCTGAGATGCTTTCTGGAGTAATGTAGTTCCTTCCCTAGGGCACTGCTCTAATTCACGTTGTTTTGGTTGCTTTCATGGCGGGTAGAGCAATTCTTGCCCTTTGCTTATTCAGTTTATCTCATAGTCAGCCACTGAAGTTATTTGACTGCTCTGGTGGGAGAACACAGTGTTTAAATCAACAAATATTGAAGGCTTCATTCATCCAGGTGCCTAAAGCTGAGCTCTAGAAACCTCCAGCTGTGGTTAGAGAGCTTATTTTTGTTGCTTTTCATTTTGTTTCCTGGCACTGACTTTGCTGCAATAATTGCTTAAATGGCCTTTTAAAGACCCTGAATGCAGAAAGAGAAACAAGAATTGAAAGAATAAAGGCATACTTGTGGCTCCCTCTGCCCACAGCTTTTCAAATAGTTAAATAAAACAGTGAAAAAAAGGAGCACTTTATCTTCTCCCAGAATTATTGCTATCAAAACCAAACCCTTGTGCCTCTTTCTGTACCCAGGGAGGTCTGGGTGGTGTGAGAGGGAGCAGGTGGAGGTGATAACTGAATCCTGCTTGCAGAGCCCTCAGTCACTGCTCCTGCAGGTGGGGTTTGTGTCTCTGTGTGCTCCAGAGAGCACTGGGGAGCAGTTTGTGATGTTTTGGAGCTCTCTCTGGAGGCTGTGAGCCAGCAGAGCCCACATGGGAGGCAATCCCAGGCTGGGTTGCCTGGAATTTAGGGGGAGTGGATCTCTGCCCAGGAAAAATGGCCAGAGCTGATCCCCAGGGCAGAGTCACCACTCAGGGTTTGGAGAGACTTTCCAGATACATCTGGAAAAATGCTTTGTGCCCAACATCTGTGGCTTTCAACTGGAAATCAGGAGCATCAGAGGGACTGTTCCCCTCCTAACTGATGGGCAGTCTGAGGCTGGAGGGGTCAGATGCTGCAGGAGGTCTTTGAGAAGCCCCTGGGCAGAGCCTGGGGTGAGTTCAGCACTGACCATGTGTCCAGCCAGAGGATGGGTTGGATGCTTCACATGTACTGACCAGGCCTAAGAAGGCTTTCAGTTTGCTGGAAATGTCTTTAAATCTCAGATGGGCACCAAACCCCAAGAAGTTTAGGGAATAATAAGATTGTTTGAGATACTGGAATGTATCACTTTTAGAATCTAGAGCTGCCAGTGCTGTTTGGGCTGGAGTTGTACCCAAATCTTTCAGGTCAACACAGTGAGAAGGAGATATTAAATATCAGGGCAAGACTCTTCCCCCAGAGGGTGCTGGCACTTCCCAGGGAATGGGCACAGTCCCGAGGCTGCCAGAGCTTCAGGAGCCTTTGGACATCCCAGGGGTGCCCAGGGTGGGGTTGTTGGGGGGTCTGGGCAGGGACAGGGGCTGGGCTTGGGTGATCCTTGGGGTCCTTTACAGCTCAGGAGATTCTGTGATTTCCATGATTAAGATGGACTAAAGAAATGCATTTAAAAAGGGTAAAAAAAAGGGGAGATTTTTTTTTTTTCCTGATAGAAACGGAAAGAGAATTTGGGTGGGTTTTGGGAAGAGCTGTTTTGGTGAGCTGGGGGTGCTGGGTCTCCTCCCTGCTGAGCTTTGCAGGGAGCTGCCAGTGCTTGCAGCTGGGCTTTGCACAGTCAGCTCAGCCACACTGGATTTGCCATCCCAGGATCCTGGTGGTCCTTCATGCATTAGCCTGGCACCAGCTTCCTTCCAGGTCAGAAGAGATATTTGTGAAGCAGCTGAGGGGGCTGGCAGGGTCTCAGGCTGGAGCAGAGGAGGCTCAGGGGGCCCTGCTGGCTCTGCACAGCTCCTGACAGGAGGGGACAGCCAGGGGGTCTGGGGACAGGGACAGGAGCAGAGGGAACAGCCTCAGGCTGGGCCAGGGGAGGGCAGGGGGACAGCAGCAGGAATTTCCTCATTGGCAGGGGCTGCTCAGGGAGGTTTGGAGTCCCCATCCCTGGAGGTGTGCAAGGAGCACCTGGACATGGCACTCAGTGCTCTGGACTGGGGACAAGGGGAGGGCTGGTCACAGGTTGGCCTCAGTGGTCTCAGAGGTTGTTCCAGCCTGGATTCTGGGATTCAGAATGTTGTTTCCTTGCCTGTTGTGCTTCGAGGGCAGTGTGAAATGAGGTGCTGATACCCAGTGGTCTGGCTGTTCCCCCAGTGTGACTCCAGCCTCTTTGGATCCTGGAGGTGAGAATTGCTTTGGTGGGAGCTGGTTTGAGTCAATCCCCCCTGGCAGAGCTCTCCCTGTACTTCTTGTGTTGCTTTTTATAACTGTCTGGTCTCTGGAAGGAAAACAAGCCAAGGAATCCCTAACAGCAGGTTGATGTAATCATTGCACTGAGCGTGCCAGTGAATTGTTATCACTCCTGCTTGCCTGGGGAGCTGCTGGGTTGTCATGTCAGAAACTTTCCTGCAAGTGCATGACACTCATAATCGGATTTTTTTCAGCTTGGATTTGCAATCTTTGATGGGCCAAAGTCATTGATGGAAGAGCAGGGAAGTGTTTGGAAAGGAGGGGAAAGGAGTGTTTTCTCTGGGCACTGTTGTGCATGAGCTGCAGAAACCTTGCTGCATTTGAACCACAGAATTATTTTAGTCTAGAAGTGCATTTACCACACTTCACTTCTGTGTTTACTCCTGCTGTTACCTCTGAAATGACACCATGAATCCTGGTCCTGTTGTGCTTTGTCACGCTGAAAGAGCCAATTCCCAGTGAACAGCATTCCCAGGAGAGCTGGGGTAGCCAGGGAATTATTCCTTGTGATGTTCCTGGTAGCAGCAGAGCTCTGATGTGGACATTTGGCTGCTGGGCTGTGCGTGCCACAAAAGCTCACTGGTACAGCCCAAGCAGCAAAGCTTTTCCCTGTCAGGCTGGCTTTGGGAAGGGCTGTGCCAGACATCCGGATGCAAGATGGGGCAGAGTTTTGTTTGCCAGGCAAGGCGTTGACATATGGTCCAATAAATGGAGTTACTGGAAAAGCCAGAGGTAATATTTACCTTGAAAAATCCATTGCTGGGAATAAATGGCCACATCTGCAGCTGAGGCAAGTGGGAGTAGGTGCACTGCTGTCACCTGGACCAGCCACCCCAGTGTCACTGAGTGAGGATCCAGGAGGGCTGGTGTCCTGGGTTAATGCTGAATCGAATGCAGGTGGATGAGGGAACAACCTGACACTCAGTGCTGTGCTGTAGTGGTGGTGGATCCATGGTTGGGTGATCTTGGAGGCCTTTCCCAACCCTAAACATTCTGGGATTCTGTGATTCACATCAGGCAGGGTGCTGGAGGAGAGGGTTGCTCTTACACTGTGAGTAGCTGTCCCTTCCCTTGGGAGTTTCAACACCACTTGTGACCCTTTTCTCCTCTCTTCCTCCCTCTCCCTCCAGGGTTTAATGCCATGGCTGCAGATGAAAGCGCTACAGAAAAGCAAGTGGGGGAACCAAAAATGGCAGTGGACGGGGAAACCAACGGTTCCTGTGAGCACAGCGAGGGTGGGGGCCACCCAAACCCAGCAAAAAACACTCAGGACAACACGAAAGTGAGCCAGCAGGACTCTACTACTAAATTAAATAGGATAGCAGAAAACGGCATTTCGGAGCGGGACGGCGAGCGGGAAGCAAAACCACCTGAAAGCAAATGACTTCACACAGACTTCTGTCACAGGGAGCAATGGCTACATCCTAACCAAGCAGATGGCACAGGAGCAGCCTCTAAGGACTACCAGCTTTGCTTCTCTCACTGGCCATGCTGCAAAAACCCTGCCTGGAGGAGCAGGCAAGGGCAGGACTGTGGGTTCCTTTGCCCAGCTCCAAGCCACGATGCCGAGCAAGCTCGGGGAGGGCAGTAAGGACATGGATGCTAAAAAGGCCCCTGCTGCTAATGCCGAGGTCAAGGTGCACCGAGCACGGAAGACAATGCCTAAACCCACCCCCAGCCTGGTAATGTACCTGCCCAGCACAGAGCTGCTGCTGCTGGGCTTGCTCTTGGCTTTCTCTGGGGGCGTGAGGGAGACCTGGCTGCATGGCAACACGTGGTGTTCAGAGCTTGCCTGCTGAGTGGATCGGTTATTTGGTTTATTTCTTAAAGTTTGATTTATTTATTTATTTCAATTTCTTCTCTTCCTGCAGACAAGAGATGTTAAAATAGATGGTCACATGGCCACCACCAGCTCCTGTCCCCAATGTGTTTCTAAATATATAATTGATCAATTGCCTCCTCCAACAGATCTATGTGAGACACTAAATGGCCTTTCTCTCATGGCTCTATTGCTCATCAGCCTCTGCTGACATCCAGAGCTGCTTGTGAAACAAATTAGATTTCTTCTAAGGTCAGCCCAAAGGAAATTAAGCATAGCATGTAAAGTTGAGGCTCCTCCTAAGCTCAGAAGCTGTCAAGGAGCTGATGTGTGAGGCAGCTTGATTGCATTGCTGTAGGAAGCATTATAGGGCTAAAACAGATGATGTTTTGTCTCCACGTTATTGGGAAATGTTCTCTCCAGAATCCTTAGGGGTGGATTTGCCATCACTTAATGAAGCACAGCCCTGCTTTTTTGGTTTTTTTTGGAGTCATAAGGAGATGTCATTTGGTTCATTCATGTCTTAGAGGAGAGGACAGAAATGGGCCTTTCTTTGTCATGGGACAAGTTTAGTTATTTTTTTGGTTCTTCACCAGAGGTAGGGAATAGATTCTTCAACAGGCAGATCTCCACTATAAGCAGTGGTTTTCACCCCTGTGATGCTTTACATGACTACAGTGAGCTGGATCCTCTAATTGTGCTGTGTCTGAGGGTGGAGGGAGGCTGGCCTTTAGGTCAAGGAAAGGATTCCAGGGGGTCATTCCCAGAAATGCAGGGAAGCTGCTGCAGCTTTGTCATGGTCAGGAGAATGCATTGGTGCTGTGCTCCAGCAGATCCCAAGGGTCCTCAGATGTCCCCCTCACCTCAGCTCAGCAGTGGTGAGGTGTGAGGGGCTCAGAGCTGTGAGGCCCTGTCTGGAGCAGGGAAAGAGAGAGAAAAAAGGGACAAGCGAGGGGTGGCACCTCTCCAGCCCCAGGTGGGGAGAGGTCCCTCAGCACCTGTGCCTGTGGAAGCAGCTGGGAGTGCACAGAGCACAGCAAGATCACCAGGCTGGGGAGGGGGCAGAAACCACACCAGTGCAGGATTTCCAGACAGCCCCCCCTCACTGCTCCCTTCCCCTCTGCCTCTCCCTGGCTGCCTTTGAATCTCCTCTCAGCCCAGCTGTGTGCCCTGGCTGGCACAGCTGCCATCCATCTCCCATCAGGATGGCTCTTCCCCAAGGAAGGCTTTGCAGCCCAAAGTGCCCCCAGCCCCCAGTTGTGCACTGGAATTAGGCTGGGCAAAGCCCGAGACCCTTGTGGAATTTAACACAGAGAGAGATCCCATGGAGCTGAGCAATGGAAAGAGGCAATTCCTTCCTAAAAGGTGACTGCTAGGTTGGGAGGGAGTGTTTCCCTCATCTGTATTTTATGATACATCACAAGAATATTTACATTCAACCCCTTGGGCTTCAAGGTTTGTCCGTGGAAGTGGCGTGTGGAGTCTGGGAGCTCTGGGAGTGCAGGGATGTAGCTCCCTGGGATGGGGCTGGTGAGCCTTCTGTGCTCACACCACAAAAGCAGCTTCAAAAAACTGAAGCCTGCACTTGTTGGGCTGCTCTAGAAAGTACATAGCCTGTCCTCAGCTCCTCTGGCGTTTGCCTTGGGCTTAAAATAGGGAGAGAAGCAGCATTCCCAGGAAGGGTGATGAGAAGAGGCTGTTCCCATGTTCTCTGCTCAGCCTCTGCAGCTGAATGGGAACCCAAGATTTGATCTCAGTTCTGCAAGACAATAAAACATCTGTTGTGTTCAGCCTTCCTGATAATTATGACCTCATTTTTCCCCATTGTCTCTGGAATTTACATGCTATTTTCTTTGGAGCAGCAGAGTCCTTGCTAGTTGTCATTTTTCTCTCCCGATTATTTCTTTGCTGAGCTGCTTAGAGGAGGCTCCTCAGCTCAGGAGCTTTTCCTGCACCAACCTTCACACCTTTTCCCTTTCAAAGCCTCCATGAAATCAGGTGCTGTATCCCAGGAAAAAAATTGTGGAAATCATCCAGGAGCTGATATTACAGGACACAGTGGTTTGCTTGGCTGATATTTTTTAGGTCGTTGTTTTCTTGGTGGAAACTGTTCTTGCAGAACTGTCCTGCCCGGGAGGAAGAGGGCAGGAAGGTATTTTGCTGCCTGCAAAGTGTGAACATTTGTTCCCCCTGGCTCCTGCAGAAACCCACTGGGCCAAAAAATTGTTTTCTGCAATCCAATAGCTGTCAGGGGACCTTGGTAGCCTTTTCCTGCACGTGAATTGGTCTCTGATAGGAAGAACAGAATTTTCTCAGCAATTTAACCAGCTTTTTCTCTGTTTAGGAGTTGCTTCCTGAATTGGGATCCAAGCTGAATCTGAAACAGGTGACAATTTTAATTGATGTTGTCGCATGTTAAGGTGGTTTTTGAACAGAGACCTCAGAAGAGTTGTTGACAGCATCATTTTTGCTCCCCTTCTGAACAGAGCAGTAACACGAGTATTGCCCTTTTGGAAGAATCTTTCTATCACTCCTAATCCATTTTACAGCCCTGTTAAGAACCCAAAGGTTTCCAGGGCCAGGCAGCAGACTGAAAGGCAAGTGTGTGTCCTGTGCTTGGAGAAGGCCCCTCCTGCTTAGGAACCACAGTTTCTGAGCTTAACTTCAGTCAAACATAAGGGATAAAGGATGATAAAGGTAGTGAGAGCATCCCAGAGCTACCTTTGGAGACAGGAGGAGCAGGTGGATGAATTGGGAATCCCAAGTTGTGTTTCCGTTTTCTGGTGACCATGAGGCTGGAGTTTGGGCTGTGTCTCTGGTGGTATTTTTTTATGCTGTGCAGAGGACTGGGTCAGGAAATAGTGCAAAAATCCTTTAAATGAGTGTTTTGGCCTGATTCACAGTGTGTCCCTAAAATTCCAGGTGCCAATTTAACTGGGGGAGACAATGTGGGCAGGGAGGAAGAGCTTGGAGCAGGAGATGCTTTGCTTATGTTTGTCTGTCTGCCAATATTCATCAAACTATTCCCTTAAGTAGCATTTCCATTAAATCCCTGATCCCGGAGCTTTTAAACTGCCTCCTGTGATGCTGTGCTGACCTGGGCTGGGGCTGCTCTGCAGGAGCCTCTGGCCAGGAGAACACCCTGTGCCCATCTCATGGCCAGGCAGGTGGCAGCCAGGGGATTGCAGGGGTCTGGGATTGCTCAGCAAGCTCTGACCCTCCCATGTGCAACAAACATAAAGCAAAAGGGCAGGGCCTGGTGGGGGGGTGATGATGATGGGAATATTGTGTCCTTGGGTAGGACTCAGGAGGTCCCTCCAGGACCCTCTCCAGAGGGGTATCCAGGTGTGCTCCACTGGACTGAGAGTGAAGGCTGTGTGTGTGAGCTTGGGCAGAGTTAAACATCACAGAATCACTGAACCTCCTGAGCTGAGGGACCCACAGGATCATCAGCCCAGCCCCTGTCCGTGCCCAGCGCCCCCAGCCCCACCCTGGCAGCCCTGGCAGCGCTGCCCAAAGGCTCCTGGAGCTCTGGCAGCCTCGGGGCCGTGCCCATTCCCTGGGCAGCCTGGGCAGTGCCAGCACCCTCGGGGGGAAGAGCCTTGCCCTGAGCCCCAGCCTGAGCCTGCCCTGGCCCAGCTCCAGCCCTGCCCTGGGTGCTGCCCCTGTCCCAGAGCAGAGCCCGGAGCTGCCCCTGGGGAGGAGCTGCAGCCCCGGGGAGCTCTGCCCTCAGTGTGCTGCAGGGAACGATCCCAGTGCCCTCAGTGTGCTGCAGGGAACAATCCCAGTGCCCTCAGTGTGCTGCAGGGAACGATCCCAGTGCCCTCAGTGTGCTGCAGGGAACAATCCCAGTGCCCTCAGTGTGCTGCAGGGAACGATCCCAGTGCCCTCAGTGTGCTGCAGGGAACAATCCCAGTGCCTCAGTGTGCTGCAGGGAACAATCCAGTGCCTCAGTGTGCTCCAGGAACAATCCCGTGCCTCAGTGTGCTGCAGGGAACAATCCCAGTGCCCTCAGTGTGCTGCAGGGAACGATCCAGTGCCCTCAGTGTGCTGCAGGGAACATCCAGTGCCCTCAGCTGCTCCTCACAGGCCCCTCCAGACCCTTCCCCATCTTCCCTGATGGGAAATCTCCTTCAGGACTGACAAGGCTGCCCCTGGGCTCCTTAAACAGAGGGGTTGCTGCAGAGGGAATTGAGAGTGAAGGCTGTTGTGCAGTACATTTCATTTGATCCTTAACTGGTTGTGCTGGTGCTGCTGAGGTGGCTGTGCTGGCTGGAGGTGCTGCCCCAGCTCTGACCACAGCCCACAGAAATAAGGCCCTGGCCCAGCAGAGGGGTTTGTTTCTGTCAGGAGCCCTGGTGGCACAGCTGGCTTGGGCTCCCCTCTTTCGTTTTGACTGAAGTGTGATGCTCCCTTGCCTTGGGGATGAGATCCACTCCCCTGAGGGCTCTGCTTCAGAAGCACATTGAATGCAGGTTTGGGGCCACATCTACACTTAAGCTCAGTCTACCTGGCTGCCTGAATCATGTTTTTATGTAGATATGTGACTGCCCTCAGATCAGTGCAGTTGGAATGAAGTCACAATGGAATCCCCCCTCTAATGAGCACATGTAAATCAGCAGATGAAAGGTGGCTCAGCCTTGCAGCTGGTCTGATCTAGACTAACACCAAAGCCTTGCAGATTTGTTGCTCCAAGGTAAGGCTTGATCAGGCTCCTGAAATTCAGCGGTGGAAAACCCAATCCTGCAGCAGCAGAGAAAAGGCAGAGCAGCACCACTACAGCTCCTACAGGCACTATCATCTGCTTGTGATCAATTTTTTATAGCAGACTGATATTTCTTGCTTAACCACCACTCACCAGTTGTTAGAGGCAGATCCCCCTGGGAGCTGCAGCTTCGTGTTCTTCCCAGGCAGCGCCTTGGTACAAATCTCCTGACCCTGTTCCTGATGGACAGCAAGGCAGAGCTGCTGCCTGGCAGCTGCCCTGGTCCCAGGGACAGAGCTGGGCAGCTCCCTCCTCCTGCCCAGATGCCTCTGGTCTGCAGCTCCTTGTGTGCTGGAGATGAAAGCCCTGCAAAGCTGAGAACTAAGGGAGCACATAATCTGAGCCTGAGGACTAAGGGAGCACATAATCTGAGTCTGAGGACTAAGGGAGCTCATAATCTGAGCCTGAGGATTGAGGGATTGTAAAATCTGGGTTTGAGGACTAAGGGAGTGCAAAATCTGAGTCTGAGGACTAAGGGAGCTCATAATCTGAGCCTGAGGATTGAGGGAGTGTAAAATCTGGGTTTGAGGACTAAGGGAGTGTAAAATCTGAGTCTGAGGACTAAGGGAGTGTAAAATCTGAGTCTGAGGACTAAGGAGCTCATAATCTGAGTCTGAGGACTAAGGGAGCTCATAATCTGAGTCTGAGGACTGAGGAGTGTAATCTGGTTGAGGACTAAGGGAGCTCATAAGCTGAGTCTGAGGACTGAGGAAGTGTAAAATCTGGGTTTGAGGACTAAGGGAGCTCATAAGCTGAGTCTGAGGTGGTCCCAGGCATGCAGAGCCCTTCTGCAGTGCTCTCAGAGCTGCCCTGCTCCCAGGCAGGACCTGTGCCTGTGTCCTTCCCCCAGCACTCTGGTTTCTCTCCCAGCTTGCTGGTTTTAGTGATGGAAAGACCCTCTAAGTGCTGGGCAGTGGGAGAAATGCCATGTGGAGTTTGTAGAGCCACCATGGGGTCCAGTGCTGAGGTTGGTTTGTTCTGTAGTTTTGCTTTCAGGAAGGAAACCAAAACAACTGAGGATATTCTGTCTTTTGCCATCTAATTAACTTCTCCCTGCTGCTGTTGGGGATTTCTGTGCTGATAATGGAAATGTGGTCTATCCCATTAAAATGCAAGACAGCACTTGAGTTTAATTTTTATAAACACAACAAAAATTGTGTTCTTGCCCAAATCGAAGCAGTTTTCTTGGCTGCATTTCTCTCAGTGGGGTTTGACATAGTGGTGGTCCTGTTTTTGCTGTTTCCAGGCACAACCATTGCAGGAAATGTTGGAATATCTGCTCACCTTCTTCACTCTTCCCTGCATGAAGTGGTGACTTTACAGTCTTTTGCATGGGATGAGCTGACACCACGTGAGAAGCTGCAAGAAATGAAGATGTTGGTGTTGCAGTTTCTTTTTCTCTCTCATTTATAGTCCTTTCTTGGCCTCCAGTGGCCCACAACATGTGACCACAGGGAGCTCAAACTGCAGTCTGGAGTTCCCTTTGCAGAGGATGCTGCTCTCAGTACTTCTCTCAAACTGTGGCTAAAACCTGTTAAATAAGAACAGCAAAGATGTGACTGTTTTATGCAGCTGAGAACCAGGACAGGTGGTGAGAAAACTGACTTAAAAAATCATGCCGATCCTTTTTCTTACAATCCTTAGATATAATATTTTTATACACGTGAGAGATCTCTTCACCCCGTTCTGGGAATTCTTATTTTTTACCATTGTTGCATATGTCCAAGTAAATCTTTATCTCACAAGACTTAATTTGATTTAAAACAACTTTTAGCAGAATTACCATGAAAAAGTCACTTTTAGCAGTTGTCAAGTAGCCCGTTGAAGATTTTAAATTTATTTGCGTGTTGTAATTACAGAGGCAGAGACAAAGCCCAAGCTAATAACATAATACTTTTTAATTTAAAATTGGATTGTAGTCTTCCAAACAGCTTGGCATGGCCTGAGTGTGAATTCCTGCTGTTTGGGATAGCACCTTTTTTTCAGAGACCAGTTGCAAAAACCTGCACTTAAAGGACACAGAATGCAGCCTTTGTTTATACTTGTGTCAGATCTGCCTGTCCCAGGCTCATTTTTCTAATTTTAAGTTAGAAATGGAAAGCATTGGATATTTCAGGGGACTTGGGAATTCTCAGAATAATTGTGTAGCCAAGAGTTACTGTTAACCTTTAGATCTATAAACTCAGGACTTTTAAGAGGTATAAATAGTATTGTTGAGACTATTCTTGGCATACTGTGCCCTGCACTCCTGACGTGCATTTTTTGAGGGGTAGAACAACTGGGAGCAGACTCAGGAGTGATCCAAGGTCCAGAAAATGATCCTATGGCCACTTAATTTGCTCATTCTATTAAAATTATCGAAGAGAAAATTTAAAAAAAAGAAAAAGTTGGTCATAGTCCATAAGTACCTCCTGGGAATGAGAGGTTCTGATGAGACAGGACTTTTTAATTTAGTTGCAAAAGCATAATGCATTTAATTATTTGACAGTGAGAGCAATTAAGCATTGGAACAACATATCAAAGGCTATGGTGGATTTGTCATCTTTGAAATCGTTAATCCAAGACTCGCTGCCCTTTTAGAAAAGCTGTGGCAATTGAGCCATAAGTTATGGCTTGATGCAGGAATCATTGGCACTTTGATGGCCTTTTGCTGTGGGTCATTTCTGATTATCATTAGAGCTCTGCTGGGCCCGGCTCTGCCAGCACCACACACGTGGCACAGCCTCATTAGGGGAAGGAGCCTCCTGCCCGGCTGTGCCAGGGTCACAGTGCTGGAGAGCAGTGCCTGGGCTGCCTGGCTGACCTGGAGAGCTTTCAGTGCTTCCTGCTCTCCATTCCAGCCCTGCCTGCCCCTGCACCCCTCCTCCTGTTTGGGCTTTTCAGCTGCTGCTTCATGAGTGCCTTAAGGAAGGTTCTCCTGCAAGTGGGGCAGCACTTAAACCTGAGAATCATGGCAAGTTTGGGAGGGGAGGGACCTTAGAGACCACCCAGTGCCACCCCTGCCATGGCAGGGACCCCTCCCACTGTCCCAGGCTGCTCCAGCCCCATCCAGCCTGGCCTTGGGCACTGCCAGGGATCCAGGGCAGCCCCACCTGCTCTGGGCACCCTGTGTTAGGGCTGCCCACCCTGCCAGGAACAATCCCTGCCCAATATCCCATATATCCCTGCCCTCTGGCACTGGGAGCCATTCCCTGTGTGCTGTCCCTCCAGCCCTTGTCCCCAGTCCCTCTCTCTCTCCCCCTCTCTCTCTCAGCCCCTTCAGGTACTGGAGAGCCACAATGGGGTCTCCCCAGAGCCTTCTCCTCTCCAGGCTGAACAATCCAAATTCTCCCAGCCTTTCCTTGTGTTCTTCTGCTTTTGTGCTCTTGTTTTGCCGGAGCAGCTCTGCCAGACCTGCCTGGATGCAGTGGGATAAATCAGAGGGCAAATCCAGTATAAAATGGCACAGCAGAGGCAGCGTTCACCCCAATGTCTGTTGACACTGTGGGAGAGAAGGACAAGCAGGGACTTTGTTTCATGTTCCTCCATGTGTTTCCTTTTCTCACCAGGTACCTCCTTGCTGGGCTGTAACATGAAAATGTTTCAGTGAACTGGACTAAGGGGCCTTGACTTCCCTTTGCCACACTTGTCACAAAAGGCACAGGAATTAAAGCACCGTTAAACCAAGTCATGACTGTTTAAAGAATAAACACAGATGGATAAAGGAAACACAAACACAGTCTGGATCTCTCTGTCTGAGGCTTTTAGGGTACCTAAAATGGAGTTAGACACTCAGGAAGAGGGTTGTTACCTAAATTAGAGGAGGAAAACATTGAAGCAACATCAAAAGCTGAGAAATGGCACTCAGGGATGTGGCTGTACTTGGCACTGCTGGGTTAATGGTTGGACTTGCTGACCTTAAAGGTCTTGTCCAACCTAAATGATTCTCTGTGGAGCTGTAGGAGCCCTTCTTTCATAAGCAGAGGTGCAGGATTTGGCTTTGATTTGGGTACAAGCTCAAATCAGGGCAGGTGTGAGTGGCTGTGGTGCCTGGGAGGGGCTGCAGAAGCAAATCACCCTTGGTTTGCAGCAGGAGCCTGGAGCCTGCCTGGGGCTTGGAAACAGCAGCAGCTGGAGTGGGGATATGTGTGTTCAGGGAAGCTTGGACAGCTCTGTAGGTGCCCCTCAGTGGCAGGGGAGATCTGCTTTGGCTGTGTTTGCTGTGTGCTGCTGAGAGGGGGGAGCTTCACTGGGGCTCAGTGGTGCCAAACGCTGCCCAGAAGGAAAGATCCCTTTCCTTTGCTGCCTGCTCCTCTGGAACTGCTCTGCAGGAGTGCTGCATGGTCCAGCTTTGGCTGGGCTGGTTCCTCTTCTCCAGAGCCACCCAGAGCTGTGTAAACAGGCTCTGCTCCTTGTCATTACCTCTGCCAGCTCACCTGCCACCTGCACAGCCTTCAGCCTGGGAGGGGGTCCCCTCAGCCAGGCTGGAGGAGGGGCTGTGTGCTCCTGCTGGGAATGTGGGCCTGCCTTCAGATGGAAGTGGTTTTGGTCGAGAGAGAGGAATTAAATTAATTTTCCTGATTTTTTGGAATTACTTATTCAATGCTGAAACTCAATTTAGCTGCCTTTTGTTTTCCAGCATGCAAGTAAAGACCCCAAAGATGGGAGAGACAGCAGAGATCAGAAGGAATCCAAGGAGAAGGAGTTTGAGAACATGCTGGACTTTGTGAAGCCGCTGTCCTTGCCCTCTCTCCCGGGCCTTCACCAGTCACTACCTCAGAACCAGAGCTATGTGGCCACCACCAAGTCGCAGACAGGTAAAAAGGGAGGGGCTGGAATGTTGGAATCCTCAGCAGCTCCCACCTCCCAAACCTGTGTGTGGGGCTGAGAGGGAGGTGAGGAGCTTAACAAGGATTCAAAGCTCTGCTAGATCCTTTCTGCCACTCAATCTCCTCCAGGGTTCCCTTCCCTGCCTCTGCTAAAAGCTTTTCTTAAAAGAGACACTTTGATCTTTTTCTTCTGGGATGCTCTGAAGAGGTTTCTATCAATTCTGTAGGGCTTTGAATATCTCCACAGCTGCTTACCAAGAATTACAGCCTTATAAATAAAATTAATTGGGTTCACAGATTTTTTTTGCGGTGTCTTCATAAATTCTGGTGAAATTTCATTACCATGGAAGATGAAGAAATGCTTCCAAGGAACAGGCTGTGCAAGTGCAAACAATAACAGTGGTACTGAAGCTGGCTGTTCCTAAAAGAGCCTGCACCAAGCATCCTTCAGCTGAGCAGTCACCAAAGACAGCAGCAGGCTGTGATGTGTGATTTGATTAGAAGGCCAAGAGGGAGACTTAACAAATTAAGACCCAATCAAAGGAGTGAAAGGAATCAAAGAGACTTCCATAGTAGGTGTGAAATGAGGTTAAATGGCAAACAGCTCTTTATGTAAGGTGCCTCTTCCCTGTGTGTTCTTCAGTTATTGTCAGATTGCTGCCATTGTCACTCGGTGTTGTTGGCCTTGCAGTCTCAATTTGAGCAATTGGATTCCATTCAGCCTCCTACAACATCAGCACACTGCCAAATGCAGGATAATTTAAGGACTTGATGCTGTGTGCTGATGGAGGGGCCAGAAGGAATGTGCAGAGGGCACTCAGAGTTTTTGGGAAGCTCTTTGAGTATCTGCACATCTGTGTGTGTCATCTTCTGCTTGACTTGTAAATAAATCAGTTGGAGTGGGAAGTTTTCTCAGGTCGTACCCTCAGGTGTGGTTTCATAGAATTACAGAAGGTTTGGGTTGGAAGGCAGGGACCGCTCCCACTGTCCCAGGCTGCTCCAGCCCCATCCAGCCTGGCCTTGGGCACTGCCAGGGATCCAGGGGCAGCCCCAGCTGCTCTGGGCACCCTGTGCAGGGCTGCCCACCCTGCCAGGAACAATCCCTGCCCAATATCCCATATATCCCTGCCCTCTGGCACTGGGAGCCATTCCCTGTGCCCTGTCACTCCAGACCTTTGACCACAGTCCCTCTCCAGTGCAGCCCCTACTCTCTATCCCTTCTTTTCATTCTTGAGCAAACTTTGGGTTCCTTCTGCTTCTCTTTTCCAGCTGCTGCAGTATCTCGGAAGAAAAAGCGGAGAATGGGAACCTATAGCCTGGTTCCCAAGAAAAAGACCAAAGTGTTAAAACAGAGAACAATGATAGAGATGTTTAAGAGCATGACTCATTCCTCTGTGGGTGCCAAGGTAAGGGCAGCACCGAGCCCACTGCACATGTTGTCACTTACATGTCCCTTTTTTTGGACACCAAACCCATGTGGAGGTGCAGGGATGTGCTGGGATCAACATCTTCCCTTCCCAGTCTCCATCTTCCCTCTGGCAGCAGCTTGCTGCTTTGGGAATGACCGTTCAGAGTGGCTGTTCAGATACCAGCTCCTAAACAAACTTTCCAGTGAAAGTTCCCCTTCTGTCCTGTGAATCCTGGGCAACTGGAGAGATTTCAAGCATGCCCCGTTTTGTTTTGGTCCTCAAGGTCTCATGTTGCTGCTTGAGGCTGTGCAGAAAAACACTTGGTTGCTTACAAAAGTTTAGACATGGACTCACTCCTGATTAAATTCTGCTTTAGCTGTGACCTCTGCTCTGACGTTTTGGTCAGAGTTCAAGGAGTACAGTGCTAGGATTTCAAGGACTTACATGAAAATCCCAATGTGATGTAACTTCCTTTTGCATTCCTTGGAAACCCGCCTGCATCCCTGGTGGAGCTGCCCCTCCATGTTGGAATGGGGTCCTCCTCCCCTAACACCCTGTGCAACCTTGTGAGTCTGGAATGACTCCTGGTGGTCCCCAGGTCCAGCAGGGTGAGGTGACACATGGCAAAGAGCTCTGCAGGGACACAGAGCCAGCTTTAGAGCTCCAAGCACAGAGGAGAACCTGGGATGGATCCAGCTGCCCTGTGCCAGGAATTGAGGTTCTCTTTGTGTGCTTGGGTGACTTGCAGAGTGACAAGGAGCTGGGGGATGGCAGCCCTCACGTGAACGGGGAGAGCATAGATGTGGACTCTGAAGAGGAGGACTCAGATGAGCTGGAAGAGGAGGATGATCATGGGGCAGATCAGGTGCCCGTGTTCCCGTGGATGACAGCAGGACCTGCAAGGATAGCGCGTCCGACGCAGACAACGCCAGGAAGGTGATTCCTGAGCAGGGCCTGGGGACCTGCTGGGGTGTCAGCATGGGAGGGACAGGGGGTGAAGAAATTTCTAGGGTTTTTTGCACCTGCTGACAGAAGGATCAGCAATTGTGGAGGCTCTTTGGTGCCCATTTCCTGCTTCCACTGCACCTGTGAGGTGTCCTCACCTCCCCTCCAGTTCCAGCCCTCCACAGTTCTGGGATCTACTCTGCAGAGCCCCCACCACCTGTAGTTCTGAGATTCCCTGACCCAATAGGAGACATCTTCCCAACCTTGCTTGGGAAAGCACTAAAATAATCTAGGTGCTTTTTTTCCCCTAATTTTGATACACAGTACAGGCATGAGGCTTGTTTGGGATTATCAAAGAAGTTGAAATTTAGTTGGAAAACTTTACTCTGGAATCGATTTTTTTTTTTTTCTCTCTCTCCACCCCACACATTCCATGATGTGATTGGAACTCATTGAGCTCAGTGCATGTGCAGGTTGGGGCTGGGGGTGCTCTGATGTGCATGGGGTGCAGCAGGATGATGGGGGATGCTCAGCTGGGATCCTCAGTGGTGGGGGATGCTCTCTTTGGGGAGACCTGACCTGACTGACCCTTTCTGTTCCTGGGCAAATGGTGGCTGCAGATCGATGATGGCGAGTCTGAGGAAGAGCAAGAGTCTGTAGAATCTGGGGAGGAGGAGGAGGATGGAGACGAGTCTGATTTGGTAAGCTGGGCTGCTAAATGTGTTTTTCAGCCCGTGGACTGTTGATAATAATTTTTCCCCTTTGCACTGCTGTCAAAAGAGAGAGAGAGAGAGAGAGAGAAGAGAGAGAGGGAGAAGCCAAAGCGGTGCAGTTTCAAGTCTCCTTGACAAAACTCATTTTTTGAAACCACCCACACACGGAGTATTGTTTTCCACAAGGTGCTTAACCCTGATCCGCGGCACAATTAATTGCTTTCTGATGCTAACTAATGGACTTTTGTTGTTTTCAACAAGGTGTTGGCTGCTTTTAATCATTTGAATGTTAGCAGAGGTGTTTAAGGGTGCTTGAGTTCCTCACATGCACAGTTGGCAGGAGCCAGCAAAGCTTTCTCACCAACCTGAAGTTCTGCTGGGGTGGGGTTGTTCCCAGATCCATTGGCCCAGCCCACAGCCTAAATTTCACTGTTCTGGTGAGCAGCTCTTACCAGGGAGACAAATAGCACTCAGACAGACAGACAGATACTCTCCCTGGGACCTTGCTCCTATAGCACCAGGTCAAGACTTTCAGCAGCTGCTGGGGATTTCTACTTTTTATTTTTAGATGGTTGGTGGAGAACCTGATGACTTTTTAATTTGAATTGTTCGTTGATTGTCTCTGTCCACCTCCCTCCCTTCCCCTAAAAACTGTCTTTCCACAGCCTCTCAAGTTGAAGAGCCAGCATTTAAGGCACCCCAGCTCTTCAGTCACCTTGAGAAAATTCTTGATGTTTTGAGTGGAAGGTAGCATCAAGCACACAGAACACATCAAGTGAATCACTGAAGCTCTTTAGGGTGGTGCTGCCCGAGCTCTGACCCTGCAGGAGCCCGGGAGGAGCAGGGGCTGTGCAGCCTGTGCCTGTTCTGGGGGCTGAGGCCAGTCTGTTGTGTTAGCCCACACCAAGGCTGGGGACTCACATCTGAACTCCCAGGTGGGATCTGCACATCCTGGGCAGAGGTTTGAGCTCTGCTGAGTCACTCAGCTCCCAGGCAGGACTGGCTCACACACAAACCGCTCTCCCACGAGCAGAGTGCTGCAGTTGGGGTAAAGCCACGTGCTGAGCCCACACTCAGGGATTTTGGGGCAGCACAGACACCCTGCAGAGCCAGGGCTCAGCTCCACGTGTCCCCTCGCTGGGAGAGCAGGGCCTGGCACAGCTGCCTGTGGAGGTAGGGCCTGATCCAGCTGCTGGTAGTGGTACCAGGGGGATTTTCCAAGGCTTTGCTGGCAGCTGGATAAGCATCAGGAGCTGACAGTTTCAGTCTGAACATGGGTTTTATGATTGATGCATTGAACCCTGCCAGGGTTTTTGTGCCTGATTCCTGTTTTGATGTTGATTTTGAAACCCCACCCCAGACAACTGAATTTTTTGAAACCAAAACCCAAAGTCTGTTGGGATTTATACGTGTGGCTGAGTATTTGCTGCATGATTGGTCTGTGCTGCTCTGTGCCTGGCTCAGGGAGGGGGCTGCTCTGCTGCTGTGGAGTTCAGTTCCCCTGGGTCCACTCCAGCCCTGCCAGGTGGCTCTTGAAGTGCAAAGTGGGGTTTTTTTTTGTGGAGAAATACGAATATTTAAGTTTGAAAACCCAGCTGCCAGAGTTCAAGAAGTGTTGGGACAACCCTCTGAGGCGCCGGGTGGGGTGTTTGTGCAGGACCAGGAGCTGGACTTGGTGATCTCTGTGGCTCCCTCTCAGCTCAGGATATGCTGTGATTCCGTGATTCTACAATCATTTTTTGGGGGAAGCTGGAAGTGTGCATGTGCCTGCCCCACTTGCAGTGCTGCTCACGAGCATGGTGTGAGAGCCTCCATAGAAGAGAAAGTGCAGCCTGCCCTGCTGAAGTGACAGGAAATCCACCCACATGTGTGCCTGGGTTTCCTTTTCAGTGCTATAAAGGCATCTTAGCACCCCTTGGTTTCAAAGCCCTGGTCCTTCTCACACCACTCGAGCTGGCTGAGGGCTGTCCCACGAAGGGACCCTGGTGCCACCATGCCTGACGTGCACGTGGCCTCTCTGGTTCTTCAGAGCTCGGAGTCCAGTGTCAAGAAGAAGCTGCTGAAGAGGAAAGGGAAGACAGACAGTCCATGGCTGAAACCCACCCGCAAGAGGAGGCGGAGGAATAAAAAGAAACAAGGCGGTGTGCTAGGTAATTAATGGGGTTTTGATGCTTAATTCCACCCCAATGAGCCTTCCAGGTGCAGGAACAAGGACCTGAGGCCTGTAAGTCTGCAGGGCTTGCTCTTCCTTCCCGAGGTTGGGCTGTGTGATAAACCAGGCTGTGAACTTGCCCCTCATTGGCAGGAGCTGCTGGTGTCGCTGTAACAGTAGAACAGGTGGCTTTGTCCTTGGAATGCTGGAGGAATTTTATATTGTGCACGAATTCCTGTATTTTAGAGGATCCAAAAAAAGGTCTCATGTGGCTTAGTAAAAGGAGGAAGAGGAATTTTATATGGGGAGATAGTGACAGGACAAGGGGGACTAGCTTCAGACTGAAAGATGGGAAATTGATGTTATCTATACAGGAGGAATGTTCTCTGTGAGGGTGGGCAGGCCCTGGCACAGGGTGCCCAGAGCAGCTGGGGCTGCCCCTGGATCCCTGGCAGTGCCCCAGGCCAGGCTGGACACTGGGGCTGGGAGCAGCCTGGGACAGTGGGAGCGGTCCCTGCCATGGCAGGGATGGTGGGATGGATTTTAAGCTCCTTCCAACCCAAACCTTTCTGGCACTGTGTGATGTGTCCGTGTGAGCTCCTCTCCCATGAGCTCAAGGGAGCACGTTTAGATGCAGAAGGAAAAGAAAGACCCCCCCCTGGAATGGGGCTCCATTGCTTCTGTGTGGCTGCTGTGCAGCTGGATGGAATGTGCAGGTTGGCTTTGCTCATGGGGAAGAACCATGACGTTAGGAAGGAGCTGCCTTGGGCCCAGCTTGAGTGTGGGTGTTATTCAGGGGGTCCCTCTTGTTTTCCTGAGTCACTGAGCACCAGAGAAGTTTTCAGTGAGCTCTGTGTGTAGATGTGACAGGTGAGGAGAGGCAGGAGTGCAGGCTGGATGTGATGTTGCTTCTTTGGGAAAGGTAACAGCATGGGAGAGATGAAGTGGATAGTGCAGCTGTGCCTTCAGCCTCGTTGCTAAGGTTTCCTACATCCACTGCCACCATAGGGTTTATTTTTATTTTTCTATGTTTGCTAATTCAACGCAAAAAGGTCATTTTTGTATCAGCAGCCTTTTGGTACTTCTGAGTGAACTGACCATTCTTCAGCCCCTGCTCTGTGCCTGGGCTCTGTCACTCACCTGGCTCGCTCCTCTTCCTCCCAGATGCCACAGGGACCCCTGATCCCTGTCACAGCAAATACCTCATTCTGCATTGCATTGCAGGCTGGTGTTCTGCCCCTTCAGGAAAGCTGGGAGCTGGTCTGGAAGGGTAACCAAACCCTCTTGGCCAGGCTGGACTGGCAGAAGCAAACCAGGAGAGAAAGGGAAGCCGAGGAGTGTGAAGACACTGTCAGTTCCCTCCCAGGCTCTGAGGACTCTCCCACAATCTGCTCCCAGCACAGCTCTGTTCACTCAGTGGCAGAACTTGACTTTTTTGCGTTTCCCCTCCTGCTAAGCTGGATGTCACCTGTCCCATCCTCCTCCTGGGGTGCCACCTGGCCAGCGTGTGCCTGAGCCCTGTGCAGCAGGCTGGGGGCAGGAGGATGCTCGAGCCCTGCTTCACCCATCCTTGTGCCCTTGCAGAGGCAGAACTCATCTCATTTATTCCCTTTTCCTGGTCCCTGCCTGTGTGGAGGTGGAAGCTCAGGGTGCCCAGCCATGCCCAGTCTGGTGCTGGCACACTCCATGTGCTCTGCACTCAGGGTTCCCTCAGGGCTCCTGCTCCTGGTGGGAGGCACAGCCTCACAGCCTCAGCTCTGAGGAGGCTCTGCCTGTGGGGTCTGTGTAAATCCCTGCTCCCATGCAGGTGCTGAAGCCTACAAACCCTCGCTGGGCAGCAGGGAGGGCCCTGGCCAGGAGAACAGCATGGAGTACATGGAGGTGTCCCTGGACTCCCTGGACCTCCGGGTGAAGGGGATCCTCTCCTCGCCAGCGGGAGGTGAGCACTGGGGCTGGGCTGGGGCAGGGGCTGGGCTTGAGGATTGGGACTGGGTTTGGGGTCAGGTTTTGTGTCTAGGTTTGGGTTGTGGTCAGTGTTTGAATTTGAATGTGGGGACAGGTTTGGGACTGTGTTTGGGGGTCAGGTTTGGGGTTGCATTTGTGTTTGGAGTCAGGTTTGGATGTGGGGTCAGGTTTGGGTTTGGGGTCAGGTTTGGGTTTGGGGTCAGGTTCGGGTTTGGGGTCAGGTTCGGGTTTGGGTGGTTCGGTTTGGGTTTGGTGGGGTCAGGTTTGGGGTCGGGTTTGGGGTTGGGTTTGGGGTCAGGTTTGGATTTGGGGTCAGGTTTGGATTTGGGGTCGGGTTTGGGGTCAGGTTTGGATTTGGGGTCGGGTTTGAGGTCATATTTGGGGTCAGGTTTGGATTTGGGGTCGGGTTTGGGGTCAGGTTTGGATTTGGGGTCGGGTTTGGGGTCAGGTTTGGATTTGGGGTCGGGTTTGGGGTCAGGTTTGGATTTGGGGTCGGGTTTGAGGTCATATTTGGGGTCAGGTTTGGATTTGGGGTCGGGTTTGGGGTCAGGTTTGGGTCAGGTTTGGGTTTGGGGTCAGATTTGGGGTCAGGTTTGGATTTGGGGTCGGGTTTGGGGTCAGATTTGGGGTCAGGTTTGGATTTGGGGTCGGGTTTGGGGTCAGGTTTGGATTTGGGGTCGGGTTTGGGGTCAGATTTGGGGGCAGGTTTGGATTTGGGGTCGGGTTTGGGGTCAGGTTTGGATTTGGGGTCAGGTTTGAGGTCATATTTGGGGTCAGGTTTGGATTTGGGGTCGGGTTTGGGGTGAGGTTTGGGGTCAGGTTTGGATTTGGGGTCGGGTTTGGGGTCAGGTTTGGATTTGGGGTCAGATTTGGGGTCAGGTTTGGATTTGGGGTCGGGTTTGGGGTCAGGTTTGGATTTGGGGTCGGGTTTGGGGTCAGATTTGGGGTCAGGTTTGGATTTGGGGGTCAGGTTTGGATTTGGGGTCGGGTTTGGGGTCAGGGTTTGGATTTGGGGTCGGGTTTGGGGTCAGGTTTGGATTTGGGGTCGGGTTTGGGGTCAGTTTGGATTTGGGGTCGGGTTTGGGGTCAGGTTTGGATTTGGGGTCGGGTTTGGGTCAGATTTGGGGTCAGGTTTGGATTTGGGTCGGTGGTCAGGTTTGGATTTGGGGTCGGGTTTGGGGTCGATTTGGGGTCAGGTTTGGATTTGGGGTCGGGTTTGGATTTGGGGTCGGGTTTGGGGTCAGGTTTGGATTTGGGGTCGGGTTTGGGGTCCCTTGTTCCGCGGGCAGCTCCGTGTGGGGCCCCGGCTGCCCCCTGGCGGCCACAGAGCGTGCACAGCACCGGGAATGGGGCGGGATTGGGATGGGATGGGGATGAGGGATGGGATGGAGCTGGGATGGGGATGAGGGTAGGGATGAGGACAGATATGGGGCTGGGATGGGGATGAGGATGATGGTGGGGATGGGATTGGCTGGGATGAAGATAGAGATAGGTCTGGAATAGGAATGGGAATGGGGCTGAGGATGAGGAGGAGATGGGAGTGGGGCTGGGGGTGAGCATGAGGATAGATATGGGGCTGGGATGGGGCTGAGTGTAGGGATGGGGCTGGGATAGAAATGGGGATGGATTTGGGATGGGGGTGAGGCTGGGGATGGGGGTGAGGATAGTGCTGGGATGGAATGAGGCTGTGGATGGATCCCAGTTCCAGTGAGGCACGTATTCCCAAAATACTCTCACTAAGGGTCCAAGGTACTGCCCCAGCCCTCCTGTCCCACTCAGGAGCTCCCCTCCATTCCCTGAAATGTGCTGATTCAGCATGCCCCCAGAATTGTGGCCACTGCCCCCTCAGGAATGGCTCGTTCAGCCCTGAGCAGAGGAGGGGCTGGTGCTGGGCCCTGGGTGCTGAGCCCCAGCAGCTGCTCCCAGTGCTGAACTCTGCTCAGATCCAGCCTCCCCTGGCTGCATCCGCCCGCCTGTCCCCCCTGCTCCCTCAAAGGGTGTCTGGCTCCTTTGATAGAGGCACATCAAAGAGAGGGTGGGAGCGTTCCCCACCAAGGGAGGGTCAGGAGGATGAGGGATGCTTTCACCAGAGCCTCTGGATGTCAAACAGATTAGGGAAGTGACAGCTCGGAAGGCGAGGAATGAGCTTTGTGATTTGTGCTCCCAGAGAAAACTCTTAAACCTTTAAGATCTTGACAGGATTTTACATGAAAACGGTGAGGACTTTCCCTGGCCTTGTATGTCTTGGAATATCCCTTTGCTAGGCTTGGGCTTGCAACTTGTTGGCTCAAGGAATTGCTGAAGGGATGAAAGGAGCTGTGCTAGGCTGGTGGGGTCAGAGCAGGGTGCTCTGGGGGAAGGCTGCCACTGCCAGGGCAGCTGGAGAGAAATCTCCCCCAGGGATGAAATGAAATCCGCAGAACCTCACAGCAAGGTAACTCTCCATTCCCATTCAAAAGCTTGAGAAATAGCAGCAAGCTTCCTCCTCAGTGTGAGTCAATCCCATAGCAGTGGGCAGGGAAAGCTTGGGATGCTTCAGGGCAGCCGGCCCTGAGCCCAAAGGCTTCTGCATTGCAAACATTGCAGAGGAGGTTTGGTGCAGGACTGGAAGAGAAGGGTAGGACTAGGATCAACCCCCTAGTCACTAAGCCAGAGTTTGACAATCCTGGGTAACCCAGTGATTGATTTCAATCCAGAGGAACCACAGGAATATTCCCACAGTGACCCCTCTAAAGCCCTCATCCACCTTTCCATAGGTTTGTAAATGCTCAACATCTGAGAGGAGGTGAGGAAAAGGCAAGAACATTGGAGCATCTTGCTGCTTTCTTTTTTCTGGTTTGTTGTCTTTCCAAAATAAATAATCCTTGGTCAGCTGACACCAAACAGTCCCAGGAATTTTGTTTTCCCATCTGTGTAATAAGCCTTTGCAAATAGGAGTTTGTGCTTTCCTGATCATCTCTATTTATCACTCCACTGCCTATTCAAATTTTCATCTCTGGGTGGCTGCCTACAAATTTCCTGGTGCCAGAGCCCAATGTTGTGGGGAGGGAAGAGAGGCTGATAAACCTGCACCTCATTGCTTTGCCTTTTTGAGGTTTTCTCAGAATAAACTGATCTTAACTTATCGCTCCTGATTTCAGCACGGTCAGCTGAGCATGGCTGGACTTGAAAAGTACAGGAGGTTTTTGCAAACTCCAGCTGGTGTAAAAGGGTCTCTTTTACAGGGTGGTGCTAAAGCCTGGAGAGCATTTCAGGACATGGAATGGAAAGATGTCACAGGGCATGGTTGGTGTTGATGGACTGAATCCTTTCTCCTGGAAGAGAACTCGAGTTAATTCCCTGGTTTTTTGTGCCCCAGGTCTCTCCAATGGCCCTGAAGCAATGGAAGTGGATGGTCTCCAGGAAGTGCCCCTGTGTAGCTGTCGAATGGAAACCCCCAAGAGCAGAGAGATCACCACGTTAGCCAACAACCAGTGCATGGCCACGGAGAGCGTGGATAACGAGGTAGGAGCCTGTCCTTGAGCTTCCCACAGCCTTCCCTGCTGAGGACAAGGCCAGAAAGAGTGAAAAGCTGTGCCAGGAGCACGTGTGGGGCCACGCAGGGGCTCTGGGCCTGCTAGGCTGGGACCCACGGGTGTGAGGAATGGCAGGGCCGTGTCCCCTCGCTCAGCTGAGGGCTCCAGCACTCTGTGCCTGTCACAGCACGGGGCTGAGGCCACTGGGAAGGGAGCAGGAGCTGTGTCTGCACTGGGACAGGCTCTGTGTGGGTCTCTCGGGCTTGTCCTGGCCCCTGTGGCTGGAGCTGGTTGATGTGACATTCCCACTTCAGGCCAAATGGGCTCAAACACAGGAACCTGCATTAGAGGGAGGAAATCCAGTCAAGGATTGGAGCTGGTTTCCCTTGACTACGAAGGAACTGCTGCAAACCTTTCCATGGCCAGGTGTTGAGTTCAGGAGCTTGGCATGGCCTCTGCTGCCCCAATCTTCCTCTCTCCTCCTCTCTTTCTGTCCCAAAGCTTCCATGTCCTGGCAGCTCTGCAGCCCCAGGCCTGACTGCCTGGCAGGGATTGCACTCGATGCCTTTGGGTCGCTCACAGCCGGGCTGGTTGGGCTCTGCTGGCTCCACAAGTGTGGAAGGAAGTGGCAGAAGTGACTCCATTCCAAAGTCCGGAAAGTGAGAACTGCAGAACAGGAATGCCTCTTGGTGGATTCTCCTTTTCCTGGGAGGCACTTGGGTTCCTTTTCAGCTTCAGCACTCTCCCACTCACCGGTGGTAGCACAAGGAGTGAGACTATCCCTAGTTCTCCTCTAGGATCCCAGGAGAAGGGTGGATGGAGGCACAAAGGGATAATCAGGTTTGTAGACCAGCTCTGCTTCTGTTAGTATTTGCTGGTACCTGTGGAGAGAGGAATTTCCAAAGAATGGCAAAATTGATTCATTAAAGAGAGGATGTCTTGGGAGACTCATCAGAGAGAGGGGAGACCCCAGGGTTTCTAAACAAACACAAGGTGTGTGAAAGAATTCCTGCTCCTGGCTATGGTGAGTTGACAGTTCTGTCCCTGGATAAATCACAGGGAGGAATAGCAAAGGCCATGCTTTATGGTAGATTCTTTTTAATAATGGGATAAGTGACTCAGAGATGTTAGAGGAATACTGTATGTGTGAATAGTGGCTTCTCCAGACTGTCATGTCCTTGGAGAGTGTTATAAATAGTTATGAGCACCCTGCTGCACTCTCTAATGCTTGGAAAATAGCAATTAATCATGTTGAACTTTTTTTAGATTTTATAGCAAATAATGAAATGTGGCATAAAGGTGCAGGGTCTTCCTCACACGGGTGAGGAATGCAGCTTTCCACATGTCAGTGGAATTTCCTCAGCTCAGTAAAATTCCTCCTCAGGAAAAGGTCCATGGTCCCCTTGTGCCACCCCTGCAGCCCCAGGGTCAGGGTGACAGGGATCAGTCTGGCCAAGGTGTCCCAACCACAGGAAGTCTTTGTAGCTGGAATTTGGGAAAGCTGAATTGGAGGTGCTGGGCAGAATGATGAGCCTAGGTTAAAGCCATTCTCTTCTCCCACAGCGGTGTTGCTTCTGCAGGAGTGGAATTTAAGAAAAAAAAATAGAGGGAAAGTTTAGTTTTGTTGAGAAAAAGCAGCAAATCCTTGGCTGGAGCAGAGGGACAGTCTGTGGCACTGAGTCCCTGACTGACTCTGTTATGAGGACCATAAATTCTCCACCTTCCCTCCGAGAGACCCTTCCTTGGAACAGCCTTTCCCCTTTATATTCCTAGTTTATAAATCCCCTTTGCCAGGTATTTGGGAAAAGCAAGATTGTTGTCAAGGGGTCCTTGAAACAGAACCCCAACCAAGAGTGTCGTGTCCTGCTGGCAGGTGACAGCTGGGCTGGGACAGTGTGGTGGCTGGAGGAGCTGAGCAGAGCAGGGAACCCTGGCTGGGAACAGGGAACCCCAATTATGGAACCTGCTGCCACTAACAGGACAAGGTGGGGCACGAGAAGGAGTGAAAGGAAAAGGGGGATGGCTTTCAACTGAAGGGGGTTAGGAAATTGTTCCTGGCAGGGTGGGCAGCCCTGGCACAGGGTGCCCAGAGCAGCCGGGGCTGCCCCTGGATCCCTGGCAGTGCCCAGGGCCAGGCTGGGCAAGGCTGGGAGCAGCCTGAGATGGTGGGATGGGTCCCTGCCATGGCAGGGGTGGAAGTGGATGAGCTTTAGGTCCCCTCCAACCTGAACAATTCCATGGTTCTGTGATTCTCTGATTTTTAAGCCCAGAGCTGTAGATTGCTGAAAACCTGCTCCAAACATGACTTTAGCTGAGCTCTCATGAAAGCCTGGCTCTTCATCCCTGTGGTCTGGGCAGGGGCCAGTGCTGGAACCAGTACAGACAATAACTTCACTGGCAATGAGGAGCAATTATTTTTCCCTTTATCTTCCTGTGACTCGGAGTTTTGAGCAGTAACAAGATTTAGTGCGAGTGGTCTCGTTCTCTTGGTCACTGACACCCGCTCTTCCTGGCAAGAGGAGAGTGTGTGTTGTGTGAGTCAGGCCCCTGGGACTGCCCCTTCTGCTGCTTGGCTGTTGCCTATTTCCAGTTATGATTTTGTTGTTGTCGTTGCAAGGAACAAATGACTCGGGGTGCACATGCATGTTAGTTAGTAAATGATGCATTCCTTCCTGAGAGCAGCTTTCACAGCTTCCTGCTGCACTGCTAATGCTCTCTGGCACACAGCTGAATTCCTGTGACAAAGCCAGGGCTCCTCGAGGCAGTGTGCAAAATCTTCCTCCGCACAAGCACAGGGAGTGTTGTGGTCTCCAGTAATTTCATTTCCTTTAATTTCTCCTGTTCCAGCTGGGCCGATGCACAAACAGTGTGGTTAAGTATGAACTGATGCGCCCGTCTAACAAAGTCCAGCTTTTGGTGCTGTGTGAGGACCATAGAGGGAGGATGGTGAAACACCAGTGTTGCCCTGGCTGTGGATACTTTTGCACTGCAGTAAGTCCGTGCTCTCAATCTAGGGAAGGGGGTACCTGTTGCAACAGCTGGAAGCTGAAGGTGGACATGGTCCCTAAAGGGGTTTCCTGACTTCCTGGCATCAGCCCCACCTCGTTCCACAGCACGTCAGGAGGTGTTTTCAATAGGAATGTGTGTGAGGGTAGCTGAAATCATCACCTTTATCTTCCTGGAGGCCCTCAAGGGGTGTTACCAAAGGGATTTCACATGCTGGAAATCTTGCCTTTGGAATTTCTTTGGAACAAGGGTTTGTTGTTTTTCTTTCTGCGTACAGATCAGTCACATCCAAAAAATGTTTTAGCGTGGTTTGTAAGGGAACCTGTGTCCCCACCTCTGTGCCCCTCAGGATGGGGAACCTGAGTGATGGCACTGGACCAAGGCAGTGTTGGAGATCTCAATTAGGCTAGATATTAGGAAGATTAAATATTAGGAAGAAATCCTTCCCTGTGAGGGTGGTGAGGCTGTGGCACAGGGTGCCCAGAGCAGCTGTGGCTGCCCCTGGATCCCTGGAAGTGCCCAAGGCCAGGTTGGACACTGGGGCTTGGAGCGACCTAAGATAGTGGAAGGTGTTCCTGCCCATGGCAGGGGGGTGGAACCAGATGAGATTTAAGGTCCCTTCCAACTCAAACCACTCTGTGATCTCCTTCTGCTTCTTCCACCTCTGCCACCGAGGCTTTTAAGGGACTTGGTGCAGTCCTTTAGTGGTCAGGGCCCTGCTTTCCCTGTGGATGAAGCTGAAAGGCACCAACTGAGGCCTCACGGAGTGATGATGAGGCTTAATTGTGTGATGCTGGTAGTTTTCAAGATGACTCAAGGAAAGCTGCTGCAGTAAGTCTCAAGCGTTATTGTAGTAAATGGAGCCACCCTGGGTTTTCTTGCTGAGTCAAAGATCATTTAGGAGATAAAATCCTCAAAACCCTTCAAGGCATTTTGCAAAGCTGAAGGAGAGTTAATTAGATTGCTGGGGAGGACTGAATTCAGGAGGAGAGGGGGTTTGCCTGGCCTTTCCTTGCGCTCTCTTCCATCTCTCAGTGCTGTGTGCTGGTGCACAGAGGTGAACCTGGAGAGTTTGTCTGTGCCACCCATCACCAGCCCGGAGCACAGCAGGGCTTCAGGCAGCACTCACACCACAGGCAGGGAGTTCTGGGGTCCTGCACAGCAGTTGCAGGAACTTTGCTAGAAAGGGGAAATAATTTGAAGAGGAATTGTCCAGTTTGTTGCATGAAAAGTGAGCTCGTTTGGATTAATTAGGCTGGTCCAGGCAGAAGAGTCACACAGTTTGGGTTACAGTGGGATCAATGACAGATTCATGCAGGTTCTTGAATGGTTTGTGTACAGCTGTGTTTCAGGTAGTTTTAATGCTGGCTCAGCACAGGTGTGAAGTTTTCTTTTCCAGTTTTGGGGCGTCCTTACAGTGCACTGGCACTTCTAGAGACGAAGCGAGAACTTCAAGCGTTAGAGGGAAGAGCTGGAAATCGGGACTTCTTTGTTCTGTTTCCCAAGCACAATTCAAAATCTTGCTTTGCAGTCCTTAACCAAGTGAGTTTTTCCCCCTTTACCTTGGTTTTGTTCTCTTCTAAAGAAGTGGCAGTGCTTGCTTTACTGTACTGGACGCAGCAGGGCCGAGAGAGGTGGTGAGAGGAGTGGCATGGAGCGTGTGAAGGGGCGAGGCGGGGGCCGAGCAGGCGCTGAATTCCTTCTCTGTGGTCTCTTAAGGGCACTTTCATGGAGTGTCAGCCCGAGAGCAGCATCTCCCACCGCTTCCACAAGAGCTGTGCCTCGCAGGTGAACGACACCAGCTACTGCCCTCACTGCGGGGAGGAGGCCTCCAAGGCCAAGGAGGTGACAATAGCCAAGGCTGACACCACCTCCACGGTGTCCCTGAGCTACGAGCAGCAGAAACCCGCGGCCCTGGAGGGCAGGGCAGACACCACCACGGGGAGGTGAGCTGGGGGGCACGGCGGGATCTCCAGCCTCCTGCCACACCAGGCTTTGGTTTGAATGCTGGGCTTCTCCTGGTGAGCTGAGTGCTCAGCTGCAGGACCCTGCAGGGGGGTTTTGTGTCACTCACTGCCCCAGAGCTCAGGCTCTGGAGCTTGGGGGGTCCAGGAGTTAAACCATTCCTTCCTCGAATTGCTAGGAATGGAGTAATAGTGGAATTAGTTGATACTGCCAGTTTGGTGAGTGATGGTGATTCCCATCTGCAGCTCCTGACTCGCACCCACAAAGGCAAAGAGAGGAGAACACAAATCAAACCAGCCCTATGTGGAACTGTGCTCTGACTTCCCATCCCATCTGGCCTTCTTTAGGTGGCTTTAAGGCTTGCCCCATGTGCCTGGGTCTCCTGTAGCACAGACTACATCAAGATGTAGTCAAAGGGCAGTGCAATTCCTTTCTGGGGCAGGTTCTTACTGAAAAAGCTGTAAAATATATTGGTTTGGGTTTCGATTTCAGTTATACTTTTATCTGAATTTAAAATGCATTTGCTTTCCTTTTTTGGCATAAGAGAGGCATTATTGTGTATTTTTAATGGTTGTGCTTTGGCTGTCTCTCATTTTTCCTCTTCAGTGGCACTGGGACGAGGTTGTCAGAGGAAGACAAGCCAGAAAGTTCAGCTGCTGAAGGGTTTGACATCGCTGGGTCTTCAGTTTTTCCAAAGCCTACTACTAGCTTGACCCAGGGACCAGTGAAAGAAACTCTGGAAAGTGCCCTGATTGCCCTGGACTCTGAAAAGTAAGAAAAAGTCCATTGGGTCATTCCAGCTCCCAGCAAAGTTGTTTAGCCTAGAGAAAACGAGATTTAGCTTTTCTGGATTTTGGCCCAACTCAGAGTGTTTTTTCTTCACTTCACTCATTAGTCATCCCAACAGATTTGGGAGAACTGTTACAGCTCTAAATGTCTTATTGATTTCTCTGGAGGATTTAAGTTTTTCACTGGCTCTTCAGCTGCAGCTGTAACTTCTGGGAGCTCCTGTTCACAGTAGTGAGACCCAGAATCTGTTGTTGAGCAGCACTGAACAGATCCAGCCCTCACTGGAACAGGACTGGCTGGAGCTGGAAGTTTTAAAAGCTCCTTCTGGAGACTTGTTTTTCTGGAGCTGTATCAGAGAATCATAGAGTGGTTTTGGTTGGGAGGGACCTTAAAGCTCATCCAGTATCACCCCTGCCATGGCAGGGACACCTCCCACTGTCCCAGGCTGCTCCCAGCCCCTTCCAGCCTGGAGCCAGCTGCTCTGGGCACCCTGTGCCAGGGCCTGCCACCCTCACAGGGAAGGATTTCTTTCATATATTTAATCCTAAATTTCACATCTTTCAGTTTGAAGCCATTCCCTGTGTCCTGTCCCAAGTCCCTCTCTAGCTTTTTTGAGCCCCTGTAGGGCTCTGGAAGAGGCTCTGAGCTCTCCCTGGAGCCTTTTTTCCTCTGGGTGAGCACCCCCAGCTCTCCCAGCCTGGCTCCAGAGCAGAGGGGCTCCAGCCCTGGGAGCAGCTCCGTGGTCTCCTCTGGGGATCCCCGATTTGGAGGCAGCTCTGCAGGTGGGGTCTCACCTGAGTGGGGCAGAGGGGCAGAACTCCCCCTGCCCTGCTGCCCATGCTGGGCTGGGCCCAGGCCCCTGTCAGGCCGTGGGTGGCAGTGGCTGGGACCCTCCTGGCCCTTCTCCCTGGGTTTAACCCCTGCTCTCTCCCCGCTCCTGCAGGCCCAAGAAGCTGCGGTTCCACCCGAAGCAGTTGTACTTCTCTGCCAGGCAAGGAGAGCTGCAGAAGGTCCTGCTGATGCTGGGTAGGTGCCTCCTGCCCAGGCCAGGGCCTGTCTGGCAGCACTCCCAGCTCTGCCAGGCAGTGCCAGTGGCTGCTTCCCAGCACGGCTCCACGTCACCTCCCCGGGGAGGGCACTGGAGCACAGAGACTCCTGCGGGTGGGGTGGCACTGGAAAGGGCTGCATCTCTCTGGGAAATGGGCCCTGCTCCCCACTTGTGCCTGCATCTGAGTGTGGTTTTATCCAGAAGAGCTGGTTGTGTCCCCAAAATGACCTCCAGGTGGTTTTTCCTGTCCCCTCTCCGTGTGTGGGATACGTCTTTGCATCCAGTAGAGAGAGGAAGAGTGGGAGTCAGCTTTAGCTAAGCTCCATCAGGAAGAAAGCAAAAAGGAAGAGCCTTCAATCCATGGGGTTTGTTTTGGGGTACAGAGTTGCCTGTCACCAGATGTCTTTGAGCTGCTGAGCTTGTTTTTAGCATCCAATATTCCCCAGGAATTTCCCCCTCTGAAGGACACAACGTTTCCTCAGGATGCTTCCTTTCCACTCCAGTACTTTGCTGTACATTTTTGGATGCTTTCTGTTCTTGCCCTTTATCAGTTCCTTTTTTTTTTTTTTTTTTGGTCTAGCAAGTGTTTTCTCCATTGTTCCTGTCTTCAATAGCACAGAAATGTTATTCATTGATATTTAACTACAGCCTCATCATACACAACATGTTATCATGCCCAGACATCTTTGTCTGGCTGTCAGCATCATCTGTCAGTCTCTGCACAGCTGTGAGAAACTCTGGCCAGATCCTGAGCCTATGTGGAGAAATTCCATCCGTGTTGCAGCTCTGTATTTGCAGGGGTGCACCAAGGATCACTAACAGGAATTGCAGTTAATAGTGGTGAGACAGAGGCCAGGTGGTACCAGCTCTTTTTTGTTCTCAGTTTTTGGGTTGTTTTAAACCAAGCAGCAGTTTTTGTATTTTTTATCCTGGTGTGGTGTTTGTTGTTTTTGAGGTGAGTTGTGAAGCTGAGGGATGTGGCCTTTGGAGAGATAGTAATGCCTTAAAAAGGTATTAAATTCCATGGTGTTTCTAAGCTCTGGGTTTGAGGGCTGTTGCATATTGAATGTGCAGGGGGCTGCCCTGGGAGCTTTCTGGTGAAATGTGCAGTGAGACGTGAGCAGGGCTGAGGATGGGCTGGGAACCCATCCTTTAAAAGCCTTAGCTGAGACACAATTCTCCTGTTACACTTCCATCTCTGACCTGTGGCTGAAAGTGTCTCTGCTCTGTTTTGCAGTGGATGGAATTGACCCTAATTTTAAAATGGAGCATCAGAGTAAGAGAACCCCTCTCCATGCTGCCGCCGAGTCTGGCCACGTGGACATCTGCCACATGCTCATTCAGGTCTGTCTGCACTGCCAGCCCTCTGGACAAACCATTTTCTCTGGGCTTTGGGCTGCCCCACATGGAAATCAGCAGGGGAAGATCCCTCCTGTAAAAAACCTCCTCCATCCCAGGGTTTGCTGAGGGAGGAGTGGAGCAGAGAAACAGGAGGCCTTGGAAGACACAGCTGGAATTGTCCTGCTGGGCTGATCTCCAGGCTAGGAGCAGGGGAAAATTTGGTGCAGGGCACTGGGGGGCAGGTGGGGATCTGTGCCTGAGCACAGCCAGAGCTGGGCACTGCCAGATGTGCCAGCACAGGCTGACTGAGCTGCCAGATGTGCTGCCAGGCTGCAGATCTCCAAGCTCTTGGTTTTGATCTCCAAGCCAGGTTGCTCTTGGTGATGAGGGCAGGGAGGCTCTGGAGCCTGGAAGCTGCCAGGCCCTGTCTTCCCTCCTGTCAAAACCTGAGGAGCTCCAGCAGGATTTTCCTCTGCAGCATAAATGTCTCACGTGTGGAAAGGAGGGAAGGGAAGATGCAAGTTTGGTTTACTGTCTGAGATTTGGGGTCTAACTGAGGGAAGATGATCAAAGCTGTAGGGATGTTTTTGAGCCTGCTCCAAAACAATGTGAAGCAGAAAAAGAAGGATGAAAAAAGTGATAGTTTTTGTTTTTTGTACCTGGTCTGGAGTGACTGGAAGTATGTTTTGTTTACCCTGGGGGATTGAGAAACCTTACAGGGCTGTTGAGGAGGCAGCAGTGACTGGCCCTTGGGAATGATCCTGCTGGGCTGCTGCATTTCAACACATGGAATTGGAGGCTTTCAGGCACTGTTTGAAGGCAGCAATGGGCCTTCCTGGCTGCTCTCACTGAAATTACTGCATGTGAAGGCAGTGGAATGAGGAAAAGGAGCAAAACTTGTGAGATATTACAAACAATTTAATTATCAGTAGGGTTGGTTTGATTCCAGAGTGCTTCATCTTGTCTCTCCCTGAGGTCTGGCTTCTGCAGCAGCCCAGTGTTTGGCTGGGAATGGCCCCAGCTTGTTCCACTTGAAATGCCTCTCCTCTGCTCTGGTTTAAATAGCTCTGGCTGGAGAAAAGAGTCAAAACAAAGGAATTCAGCGAGAGGCACCTGAAAACAGCTCCTTGTGCCAGGTGAACCTGAGTCAGCTGCTGTGGACAGGTCTGAGCCTCACACACACACACCTGCCAGGAGCTGTGTGTCAGCCCTTTGGGGTTTAAGTTCTGGGTGGTTCCTGAGCTCAGCCCAAGGGCTGAGGCACGCAGGATAACTGCCATAGCCATGGTCTGGGAAAGAGTGAGGCACTGCTTGAAGGCACTCAGGGTTCAACTGAACAGATGCTCAGAGACCTCTGTGGAAGTGGAAGCCATTGACTTGCTCAGGAATATTTAGCCAATCCCCAGGATATTTTTTACAGCTCCTGCCTCTGTTGCAATCAGCAAGTTGTTCCTACTGCTTGTGACATTGAGAAGAGCTGGTTGTTGTAGTCTGAATGATAGACCAGGGAAAACAAAGCTGCTGGAAAAAGGACGAGGCTGACTTTTCCAAATTGTTACACAAACAATATCTAGAAAGTAGGAGTACAAAATCTATTAATAACAGGAGTTATTTAATAGCAGCTGTTGGCTTCCTTACAGTTCCTTCCTGGCTGGGGAAGGCAGGAGAAGGGGCAGGCAGCGTGTGCTGTTTCCAGAGCAGGTGGATGCACTGCCTTCTTTCCTGGTTTTATTTCTTCTTCTTTATTCTTTTTTTTTTTTTTTTCCTTGCTTAATAGGGCTAAATTTCAGGAAAAAAATCTTGTTATTAAACCTCTACTCCCACATCCTTCCTCTGCTAATTGTCCCTGTGCTTGCCCTGGCCTCCCAACAGGCTGGTGCTAACATTGACACCTGCTCCGAGGACCAGAGGACCCCGCTGATGGAAGCAGCAGAAAACAACCACCTGGAAACTGTGAAATACCTGATCAAGGCTGGAGCACTAGTAGATCCCAAGGTAGCACTTCATTCCTTACCTTCTTCTCCTGAGGAAGCCTCTGTCCAACGTTTCTTCCTTGAGTTTTTGGGGGGAAGTGCCCAGGCTGAGGAGAAATGGGCTGGTTTATCTCAGAGTGAAGGCTGCAGGTGTCATAATCTCATTTTTCTGCTGGCTATGAGCTCTTTGGGGCAAGTGTTGCCACTTGTCCCCTTAGTTTGTGGCACCAAGTGTCAGGGGGATTTGGTTTCATAAGTCTTAGTGTCACGAATCCATCGCAGTGGAGCCGGCTTTCAGAGTTCCCTTCTCTGTAGACTCTAATAATGAGAGTTTTGGGGTGATGTTTTAAAATGGGCTGGTAATTAGGTGCTTGCCAAGCCAGGAAAAATGACAGAGGAAGCTTTCCTTTCCAAAGTACTGATGTGTGGATTCTTGCAGTCATGCTGCAGTGGCAAAATTGAACCCCATCTTTAAACTCTACCCCTTAATTTAAACCAAAACAATAAAATGCAGCTGTCTCTTTGCCTTTAGCATGCTCTGGTTGCTTTGCAATCTTGGAAAATACACAGATCATTTATTAGTCCCATAAATCAGATGCTATTTGGAGCACAGGAACCCTCCCCATGCGAACTTATCGTCACAACCTGCTGCTCTTGGCTGGCTTTGGGAAGGAGCTGGCAGCACTGCACAAGGTGTCAGGTGCTGCCCAATCCAGGCCCGAAATGGATCCTTGGGAGGCTGGGTCTGAGCTGGGGAGGGGGAGAGCACAGGACAGGCACGTGTGGGTTTGTGCTGGCCACTGTCCCGAGTGCCTTGGAGCAGCCCAGCCAACGCTCACTGATTTTTTCCTGTGGGAGAGAGAAGAGGGGAGTCGTGCTTCTGGAGGTCAAGGGAAGGAGAGACATTCTGAGCTTGCAAAAGTGAATTAGCAGCCTCAGATCACATCTGAGGTCTAGGCTGGTTTATTATGTTAATCGGTTTCTTGCACCAACTCAGGCCTCTGTTTGAAAGCAGCAGCATTGGTTTGGAAGCAGTTCCAGTCATTTCCATGGGAAATCCAGCCCTTACCTGGGGCAGGTGTGTGCAGAGCCTGGGACTGAGCTGGTGGAGGCTCCCCAGCCCCCAGGGTGAAGCTGTCGGTCCTGCTACCAGCATGGAAAAGCCCCACTCAAAACCTGAAGAAACTTTACAATAAAATCTGCCTGCTCTGCCAGGACTGAGGAGCTGCACTTGGTCCTTGCCAATCCAAGGGGAAAGCTGTGGAATTATTCAGCTGGAGCAGGCACTTATGGGGCTGTAGAAGCTCTTTCTGTGTCTCAAGGAGCCCTCAAGTGCAATCCCTGACCTGAGATGTCCCCTCCTTGCTCAGAGAGTTGCTCCCTCACCTTGAATCACGTCAGCTCCATCCCAAAGCTCTCACCTCCAGCTTTGCTTCCAGGCATTTAGCTGGAAGGAGTGTTTGGTTTTCAGTCTTTGGTTTCCTCCTCCTAATTTCCTGCTCTCTGGGCCTTACTCTGTGCTAAGCTCTTGGGAGATAAATGCCTGATAAAAATCAGGCTGCAGCCAGAGAGATCTTTGGTGTGAGGGTGGGAGCATCTCCATCATGACTCACAGCCTGTCCATCTCCTCCAGTGCTGTATTCACAGCTCCCAAAGGCATTTTTCCTTAAAACCTTTGGGGTTGTTTTTATCTCCTGTCTGGGCAGATGGCTGTGGGCAGGCTGGGGACCTGGTCCCTCTGGAAAGAGACACCACACCCTTGGGCCCTGCTGCCAGGTGCTGGGATAAAGCCTTGGGCTAAAAAGCCCAGAAAAACCCTGGAGAAGTGGAGCATTTCAAGTTGAGACAAAACGATTTTTCTGATGTAAAGTGCAAACTTTGCCTGTGTAAGGGATTTCTGCTTCCCTTTGGCTCTCCAGCATGGGGAGAGGATGGAAAAGGGGCCATTGGAGAAGGGGGGCATCACTGCCAAGGCCTGGGGCTGGTACCTTCCCCAGGCTTTTCAAAGCCCTTTGCCCTCTCAGCCTCTTTCTCTGGCACCTCTTTGGTGTAAAGCTCCCAAGCTCTGCTTAGTGCTGGTCCTGGCTCCTGCTCTCTGCCCTCCTGGTGGTGGGGTGGAGACTTTGAGAGTCCTCTGCTCCATCTGGGAACTTCTCTGCTGCTCCTGAGCATCCCTGAGGGTTTGTCCTGTGGTTGTGTGCAGGATGCCGAGGGCTCCACGTGTCTGCACTTGGCAGCCAAGAAGGGGCACTATGAGGTGGTGCAGTACCTGCTCTCCAATGGGAAGATGGATGTCAACTGCCAGGTGAGGCCTTCCCTGGGCACCAGCTGCTTTACCCAGGCCAGGGGCTCCCTCAGCACTCTGCTGTCTGCCCACTGCTCGTTCCACTCTGGTCCTGCTGCTGGGGTCACCTCCAAATCATCATGGGGTGACAATTTCCTGTGCCAGGGAGGGTGATCCCCTCACTGACCTCAGGGAAATCTCCCTAGATTTGCAGTTTCTCCTTGGCCTTGGGTTTCCTGTGAGCCTGTTGCTTTTCCTGTGCTCTTCCTAGTGGGAGGGATCATGGACAGTGGTGTGGATGGGTTGAGCCTGGCACTGGTCACTGTGGGGTTTGTCCATTGCTCTGGGGTGAGACAGGGTTGTACCTGGGGCAAGGGCAGGTCCCTTGGACTTCTCAGGGAGTTTCTGTAAGGTCTTTTATCCACCCTGGCTGTTCCTAGTGCCTTTTGGACAGGGAGAGTGCTGGCACAAGCCGGAGATGCAGTGCCAGCCTGCTGAGCTGGAACAAACTCCCCTGGCTCAGGTGTGCTGCTGCCAGCCACGCTGGCTCCTGCAGGGCCTGCAGCAGTGCAGGCAGAGGGGAGTGAGGAGGGGGCCAGGGGAGGGCAGGGCTGTGGGGAGCAGCAGGAGGCCCTGTGTGTGCCCTGTGTGACCCTTCTGTGCCTGCCCAGGATGACGGTGGCTGGACACCCATGATCTGGGCCACGGAGTACAAGCACATCGAGCTGGTGAAGCTGCTGCTGGCCAAGGGCTCGGACATCAACATCCGTGACAACGTAAGGCTCCTCTGGAACCCCCTCCAGAAATTACAGCCTCTGCTCAGAGCCCAGACACGCCCCAGGTGACAGGTTTGGGGCTCAGTGCCTTACCACGGTGTGAGTGCAAAGTGCCTGGTGAGAGAGTTTTCCTGCCTTCTGGGAAGAGTGGCAGCTTGGGGGATGTCCTTTCCCTCCAGCTGCTCTGTCCCAGCCTGTAAGGATGCCGTGTGGAATTGTCAGGCTCTGAGCCTTGCTGATTCCCATCCCACTGTGCTGCCACTGGACACTGCACCAGGCAGATCCCCTTTAGTCCAGACTTACCAGCCCCAGGTTTGTGCCAGGCCAGTGACTCTGGGTGTGGGTCAGGGGCACCCTGGATGCCTTTTGAGAGGAATGAGCTGGTATTTGTGTTTCTGGATGGGCTGGGCACTCTGCCAGCAGCTGTCAAAGCCTGGCTTTTCCTGGGCATCACTAGTATGAAGCTCTGATGTGCCCAGAGCATGGCCAGGCTGGCAGCTCGGGCTGGAGCTGGCTCCTGGCCTGCCCTTCACCTCCATAAATGCTGCTCCAGTGGGATGCACTCAGTGCTTGGGTCCCTGGGAGCTGCCTGTGCCTGCTGCTTTCCCAGGGATTTACAAGGAAATGCAGGAGATACAAAGCAGATACTGTCTCTGCTCTTTCCCCAGCCTTCTTCAGGGGAGTCATTGTATCAGCACTGCTCCTATTTTTTCCTTATACTATGTTTCTTTATGTTTTTCTTGGAGTCTCTAAGGATATTGAAGTGTGGGGTCTCGCCCCTTTCCTGGAAGTGTCCAGGACCAGGTTGTCAAAGTTTGGAGCAACCTGGGAGGAGTGGAAGGTGTCCCTGTCTATGGCAGGGGGTGGCACTGGAAGAGCTTTGAGGTCTCTTCCAAGCCATCCAAAGCAGACCCTCTGTGTTCCTGTGCTTGTGTGGTTTAACCCCAGCCAGTCACCAAGCCCCTCACAGCCCCTTGCTCACTCCCCCAGCAATGGGGAGAGAACCAGAAGGGTAAAAGGTAGGAAAAGACTCCTGGGTTGAGATACAGTTTAGTAGGGAAAGCCAAAGGCACACACACAAGCAGCACAAAACAGGGAATTCATTCCCTGTTTCCCGTGGCTTGGGCAGGTGTTCAGCACCGGCAGGAGAGCAGGGCCCCTCCCATGGAACAGTGACCTGGGGGACAAAAACCATCCCTCCAAACATCCCCCTTCCTCCTCCTTTCCCCACTTTATATCCTGAGCTGGTGTCAGGTGGTCTGGAGTGTCCCTTTGGTCAGGGTCACCTGTCCTGCTGTGTCCTCCCAGCTTTCCATGTCCCCCAGTGTGCTCCCCAGTGAGGCAGCATGAGGGCCAGGACAGGCTTTGTGTCAGCCCTGCTCAGCAGCAGCAGCAGCACCATCTCTGTGGCACCACCCCTGTGTTCAGCACAGCCCGTACCAGCCCCTGGAGAAATGGTAACTCCACCCCAGCCAAACCCAGCACACTCGGGTAGTTCCCAGTTCCCAGGCAGGTCTGAATCCAATCCTGTTCCTAGAAACAGAAGTCAAGGTGAAGAGGCTTTTGGGGCTGTCACATCTGCTTGCTGACTGAACAAAAGAGACTCTTTAATCTGTCACAGCTTCAAGATCACGCATTAATGATGAACATCAAATCAACTCAGTCAACAATTTACTTGAAAGAAAACTGTGCTCTTAACAGCTGTGTGTCATGCATCTATCCTGGACCCACGGCTGGGGTGTCCTGATGGATGTGGATAAGGACAAATGCCACCTGTGCTGGGAAACATCCTGCCCTGGGAGAAATGCTTTTGGTGGTGATGCTGCTGGTTTTTAGGCAGGAGCAATGCAAGGCAAAGCACCAGTCCAGGTGTCTGTGACCTGTCTGAGCTGCAGCATGTGGGTGCAACCCACAGGATGGATATTTTCTGTAGATTGTCTGGGATTTTTCTAGATGATACTGTAAAGGGAAGCAGGAGCTGGGTAGAAAAGTGTCTCCCCCTCCCTGAAGTGTGGCAATAGCTCCCTATTTAAGGCAGGACCTTAAGTTACATGGTAACAGCTCAAACACTCCAGCAGCAGCTTTGTTTTTCCTTTAAAAAGAAGGAAAAAAGAGAATAGCTGGGTGATCATTACTATCATTTCACTGTTGTCATCGACGTCTTTAGAGCCTGTCATGGGGAAGGGATCGACGTGTGCTGCAAATTGCAGTGTAACAGAAAACAGGATCATCCCCCAAAATATCTCCATCAGAAAGATGAGTGTTCAGCTATTTCCAGTGCTGCTAGTGAGAGATGAGTACATACAGTATTTAAGAGATGCCTGGAGTCAGATTGATTGCTTACCCCATGGCTCCTGGTTCTCTTTTTGGCACCTTCACGTACCCTATGTGCTCTTTTTCTCCTTAATTTCGTGCTGTGCTCTTTTTCTTCCTAATTTTGTAGCCCTGGGAGGCACAGTAGCTTTCCTGGCTGTTGGGGCTGGGGAAACTCAGCTTCCAGCCTTTTCCAGCATGTTTGTTCATGTCTGTCACCTCTTTCCTGGATTGATCCAGATTGGTTTGAGGCTTAGAGACAGACGAGCTGTCGTGTGTGAGTAGGGAAGGTGATGGATTGCCTTGTGTGCAGCCTCCCCGTCCTTGGTGTGCAGGGGTGGTTGGAGTGAGAACTCCCTGTTTGGCTGCTCTGAGGTTTCCCTGTCCATTCCCAGCCAGGCAGAGCAGGGTGGGGATGGCAGCTACACACTGGACGCTGTGGGTGCAGAGCTGAGGAGGGTGAGGTCCCAAAGCCACGGGCTTGTAAACAATCTCCCCTCTGTTCTCTTCCCCTCCAGGAGGAAAACATTTGTTTGCACTGGGCTGCTTTTTCTGGCTGTGTTGACATAGCTGAGATCCTGCTGGCAGCAAAGTGTGACCTGCACGCCGTGAACATCCACGGGGACTCGCCGCTGCACATCGCAGCGCGAGAGAACCGCTACGAGTGTGTGGTGTAAGTGCCCTGCTCAGCCCTGCCCCGGCCTCCTGCCTGCCTCAGGGGGCTGCCTGGGGGCTCAGGAGAGCCTCTGCAATGCCTTTGGCCTTCACACACAGCCCAGGATTGGGATGGAGGGCTTGTTTTTCTCCCAGGGTGGGGGGGTGAGAGCTGCTGCCAGAGCTGGGTAGAAAATGTGGCGTGTTCTGGAGTCTGAGGGGCTGTGCTCAGCCTGGGCTTCTCAGCAGGAAGGTGTCAGGCTTCCTTGATTAAAGCTTTTTTTTCCCCACAACTAGCATGGTAACAGAGCTTTTCCTTTGCTTCATCCCTGCTCTGAATAAAGCCATCATGTTCTCACCAAAAGCTGGTGAGTATAAACAAGGGCCAAGTCCACCACCAGTTTCCTGTGGGACTCTTCCATTTCCAGCCTACTCTTCCCACCCCATATCTTTCCCTGCCAGAGAGAGTTTCAAGCCTGTCTGAAGTTAGGCTAGTACCAGCAAGGTACCTGAAGCAAGGCAAGGTTTGCCCAGAGCTCTCATGGGTGCCCAGAGCTCCAGTCTGTGGCTTCTGTCAGATGGATTCACTGAACCATGCTTAATAAAGAAAACTCAGGTGATTATTCACTACTACAGATTCTTCCTCGTCCCTTAAGGGCTGGCTGGAGGATGTGATTCAGCTTGTTTTCTCCTTGCCTGGTTTCTCCTGGGGAATCCTTATCCTTCCTTGCTGTTTTGCAGTCTCTTTCTTTCCCGTGGCTCGGATGTCACTTTAAAGAACAAGGAGGGTGAGACCCCGCTCCAGTGCTCCAGCCTTAACTCTCAGGTCTGGGTGGCCCTACAGATGAACAAGACTCTCAAAGAATCATCTTCTGAGAAGCCTGCCCAGATAGAGAAGGTGGTGAGCAGGTGAGAATAGGGCTGGCTTTCCTTGTGGGTCATGAAATTGAGCCCTGTGCATGGGGAAGGCCGGGGGCCTGGTTTAAGAAAGAACAGTGTAGCTTCTTAAACTGGTGTGAAGGTCAGTGTGAGCTTAGCAAGAGCTAAGCCCATGCTGATTCACTCCATGGCTGGCAAATTCATCCTCCAAATGGAAATGCTCACAAGCACGAAGAACCATCTGTAAGGCAGGGTGGGAAAACGAGCTCTGTTCTAGGCTGAATGGCTTGGAGTGCTGGGTGCTCAAAGCCAGTGATCCTGCCCCAGGATGGCATTTGGATGGTCCTTTGTCTGGGGGCCTTGCCTTCTGTGACAGTTCTCTCTCCCCTGGCAGAGACATTGCCCGGGGTTACGAGCGGATCCCCATTCCCTGTGTCAATTCCGTGGACAGCGAGCCCTGCCCCAGCAATTACAAGTACGTGTCCCAGAACTGTGTCACCTCCCCCATGGACATCGACAGGAACATCACTCACTTACAGGTGAGGCTTTGTTCCCTTCTGGGCTCTGCAGCGCTCCTCAGAACAGATCTGGCATTCCAGATGGGAATGTTGAGTCCTGATGCTGCCATCAAATTTCAGCTAAGGTTGAGTGCCTCACCTCCAGCTCTTGTTGTAGGAGATGGATTTTGATTTGCCTCAGTTTTGAGGCTTAAGCTGAGCTCTGTGTTCAGCTGTAGCATTGGCCATCTGGTGCTGGCTGATGTGGCTCCCATTTATCCTCTCTTCTGAGGCTGGAGAGCTGGGATTTGTTGGGAGACCTTCCCCATGCTGCCTTCCCATGGACTGCAGCACCCAGGCCAAGGGCTTGGCTGTGATACTGCAGTCCTGGAAGGGCTGGCTGGGGCAAGCAGAGATGGGGAGTGTCAGGGCTCTGAGGTGGCTGAAGTGACCTTCCCAGGCCAGTCCCTGTTGTGCAGCAGCCTGGTGTGGGGCTGTGCTGGCTCGGGGATGCTGGGGAAGCAGCAGGGGAGGACTGAGACAGCACAGCCGCATCATCTCCCAGCTCTGGTCCCTCCTTGGAGCTTTCCTTGTCCTCAGGTGTGGAGAACAGCTCACAGGGCATGGGGGAGGGTTGACAACAGGAGAACATCCTCTCCTGAGCAGTGAGGCTGGCTCAGAACGAGCTCCTTCCTTGCGAGGCAGAGTCCTTTGGTGCTCATTGCACACGGAAATAAACGATGGGGGAAAGCTGCCACTGCTGGTGAAGCTGGTGATCCTTCTGCCCGAGGAGCTGCAGCAAGAGGAGCAGATGTGGTTTCCTGACCCTGTCACCAGTTGCAGTCTCAGTCGTGTGAGTGGTGTGGAATTAACCCTTTGCTTCTCTTGCAGTATTGTGTCTGTATAGACGACTGCTCCTCCAGTAACTGCATGTGTGGCCAGCTCAGCATGCGCTGCTGGTACGACAAGGTGAGCACACAACCCCTCCTGCTCACACCAGCCCTTGGGCAGCTCACTTCTGCCTGATTCAGTTCCTTGCACAACTCAAAGCCACATTGGACAGGGCTTGGAGCAACCATGTCTAGTGGGAGATGTCCATGCTTGGGGAAGGGGTTGGGATGAGCTTTAAGGCCTCTTCCAGCCCAAACCATTCCCTTCTTCTGTAATTCCAACTCCTTTCTTCTTGTCTTAAAATGCCTGAAGTTACAGTCTCAGCTCTGAGACATGTAAGATAATCCAAACTGCATGCTCAGGGCAGCTTTTCTTGTGTTATTTATTCGTGTTCCTCTTGTGCCAACCGATCCATTAATTACACCCATGTGATAGGGAGCAGTTAATAATCCATGTGTGAAATCAGCTTCCATTTCAGAGCAATGTGGAAAGTGCTGTAAGATGTAAACAAAGGGAGGGGGAGTAGAAAGATGATAATTTTTTTAATCTGATTTTATTTATTGTGATTCTTCTGGATGAAGGCAGAGTAAAGATGTTTTCCCTGCCACATTGCCAGAAGCAGGATTGTGTAGGGTAAATGCTTCAACCCTCCAGGGAGGTTTTGAGATTCATCTTTGGGCAGGTGCTACAAAGATCAGAAGTTGTCTGAATCTCTGCAGGTTTCTCCCAGGGGAGTGTTGGCATCCTTCTTGGCTTTGTAGCCATTTTATTTACACATTAATAGGTGATTACACCTCTCAAGCCTTAAAAGCCAAATTTGTTAAATATGATAAATTGCATCCATCACTTCCCTAATCCTCTGTGTGGGTAAATAATTGAATTGTAGCTTTTTTGGGGAGTGTTATTTGGGAAGGTAGTGTGGTTCACAGAACTCGGGTGTTCTGGCCTTGGACTCTGCAAGTTCAGGCTTTATTCCAGAGGCAAACTAAGCATCCACAGCAAATGGCAGTAATGATGATGATGCACACAGTTTTCTGCACAGCACTGGGAGGTATTCTTTTAATGCTGTGTAGGGTGATGGCAGGCAGCAAAAATCTCAATTCTCTGGCTGTTTGTCAGCTGTGGGTGACTGTGGTGACTGTGCTGCTGTCAGGGGAGAGCAAAACCACTGCAGAACCTGAGCTCTGACACTGGGTTTGGGGAGGGTGGGGCATGACTCCACCGTGGGGGTCTCTGGCCTGGTTTTACCCCGGGGGGAGTTTCTGCTGGAATTCCTGCCTGTGATTTTGGGGTCCCAGGAGCAGACAAATAACCCAGTCTGGGGTGGCTCTCTCCTTCAGGATGGCAGGCTCCTGCCTGAGTTCAACATGGCTGAGCCCCCCCTGATCTTCGAGTGCAACCACGCGTGCTCGTGCTGGAGAACCTGCAGGAACCGTGTGGTGCAGAATGGCCTCAGGTGAGCAGGAGGGACAAGCACAGCTGAGCTGGGCAGGACCAACCCCAAACCCATGAGCTTTCTGGCTCTCAGCTCACCCATAATCCCACAAAACCCAGCGCAGGAGCTGGGGCTGGTGGGATGGAGGTGGGTTCCTGCACGCTGCCAGAGGGAATGAAGCAGCAGTGGGTTGATGAGCTCAATTAACATCTCAGTTAATATTTGCACCCTGCCCATGGCACCATCAGGTGGGAACTGTGTTCTTTCATCAGCTGACCATAAAACATACAAATGGCTTGTGGGTTTGCATGCTCAGTCCAAGTGTGGTGTCTCAGAGCTGAGAAGGACATGGCAGCAACAGAGCTGCAGAGTCTGAATTCACATCTTGTAAGCCAGCAGTCTAGATTAGAAATACAGGCCAGTATGCCCAGACTTGGCTGCTTAAAATTTCCAGTTCTTAGCATGATTTCCCCTGAGCTGAATACCTGAAAGCCTGTTGGCCTCGCTCCTCCAGGTTAGATCATTGGGATTTTGGTGCCTGGCTAAAAATGTCAGTGCTTTGGTTTGGACCTCTGCTGTGGTGGAGTTTGCCACTGCACTAAGTTCAAAGGGGTCCCACTGAAAAAACCCCACCGTTTTAGGATTTCTTTGTAATGTTGACAACACTCTTTTTTGCAAGCTTTGTAGTTTCAATGACATTTTACAGTGTTAAAAATAAGCATGGAAGAAACTCGATGTGTTTCCTCAGAACTTTACCTCTCTGGTTTTCCCTGCCAAGCTCCCAAGCTCCAGTGCCTCCGTGGGTGTTTCTTTAGGAGCTGTACAGCTAGAGCTGTTACTTTTGCATTTTTTTGCCTTGCTGAAGTGTTTCTTCTGAAAGATGGGAAGGGTTGGGAACCCAACCATGAGCTGGGAGAGCAGCACTGCTGGGGAGGAGGGTCAGGTGCTGGGCACAGCTCGCGGCCCCCGGGGAGGCAGTGGGGAAGGCTCCTGCCTTGGGGCTGCAGCTGACACAGGGGTGCTGCTGCTCCGTTTTCAGTGCTTCCTTTATCAGATTGGCTCCAAATTAGCTCTGCCTGGCAGAGCACACGTATCCAGCTGGCAGCCTGGCCCAGCTCAGCTGGCAGGCTCAGCTCGGAGCCATGGCCCTGCTGCCGCTGGTGTGGGCTCCAGTGCAGAGCCCAGATCTGAGCTCTGATGGACAACCCAAAACCTGGGGGAGCTTCCCCAGGCCCCAGAGCCAATGTCAGACCCTGCTTCTCTGAGAGCAACCACTCCCCTGAGCTCATGGTTTGCCCTGGTGAAGCTGTGGGCAAACAGGATAAAATTCACATCCCTTGGTTTGAGCTGACAGTGCAGGAGGGAGTGGGTGGGGGGAAGAGAAGTACAGGGAAAAGCAACAGGGGGAAGTTAAGGTGAGCATCAGATTTCACTTAATTCCGATAACAGCGTTGCTGAGAGTGGGTTTTGGTTCCCTCAGGGATAGAGCAAGCTTTTCCTAGCCCTGGAGACTGTTCATCCTGCACTTAACTCAGGTTCTGGCTGAGCACGAGGCAGAATGACTTACAGGATTGTTTCTCTGCCTATAAACCCCATCAGTAAAATTCCACAGAGCAGCTATTACACCAAGAAGTCTCAAGTTGCAGCTTTTCTTTCTTGTCTTCCAGCCAGGCAGCTGGATAGGATGGAATTGCTGAATGCCCCTGCTTTGGCAGAGGGCAGAGGGGTCAGAGCACTTAGCTCAAGGTGTTCTTTAGTCCCTAGGAGCTCCCTGCCTTCCCCCTGCACAACAACCCTCCCTCCACTACTGTAAATCCTCTTCCACCTTCCCTGCCTCCCCCAGGAGGGGAGGGGAAGGAAATGCTGCTGGTGGGAGTCTGATATCTTCTGTAAATCAGCATCACACAGAGCATCCAGCCCTGTCCCCTCTTCCCCAGCCCCTTGGTGTGCACCTGTGCAGGCAGAAGGGGCTGACTGGCACCTGTCCCTTGTCCCTGGGCTGTTCCCATGCCAGTATCTGCCCACAGCTGGGAGCTGTGGGAGTGGAGCATCCCTGCAGGGTGAGAATGGCAGGGTGAATATTAAAATCCTCTGGGAGCGTGTGGTGACGGAAGGTGCTGGCTTTTTGCTCATCTCTCCATGAAAATTCATTCTTCCCATGGAGTGCTGCCATCAGTGGGGCTTCATTTCCTCTTCTCCTCTTCTCCAGGACTCGGTTGCAGCTTTACCGGACGCAGAAGATGGGCTGGGGAGTGCGGACGATGCAGGACATCCCTCTGGGCACCTTCGTGTGCGAGTAAGTGTGCAGTGCTCTCCAGCACACACCTCCCAGAGCCAGCACTGAGGGAGCTGTGCAGTGCTCTCCAGCCCAGTGATCCCAGCACTGAGGAGCTGTGCAGTGCTCTCCAGCCCATGACCCAGCACTGAGGAGCTGTGCATGCCTCCAGCCCATGATCCCAGCACTGAGGAGCTGTGCAGTGCTCTCCAGCCCAGTGATCCCAGCACTGAGGGAGCTGTGCAGTGCTCTCCAGCCCAGTGATCCCAGCACTGAGGGAGCTGTGCAGTGCTCTCCAGCCCAGTGATCCCAGCACTGAGGGAGCTGTGCAGTGCTCTCCAGCCCAGTGATCCCAGCACTGAGGGAGCTGTGCAGTGCTCTCCAGCCCAGTGATCCCAGCACTGAGGGAGCTGTGCAGTGCTCTCCAGCCCAGTGATCCCAGCACTGAGGGAGCTGTGCAGTGCTCTCCAGCCCAGTGATCCCAGCACTGAGGGAGCTGTGCAGTGCTCTCCAGCCCAGTGATCCCAGCACTGAGGGAGCTGTGCAGTGCTCTCCAGCCCAGATCCCAGCACTGAGGGAGCTGTGCAGTGCTCTCCAGCCCAGTGATCCCAGCACTGAGGAGCTGTGCAGTGCTCTCCAGCCCAGTGATCCCAGCACTGAGGGAGCTGTGCAGTGCTCTCCAGCCCAGCACTTCCCAAAGGCAGCACTGAGGGAGCTGTGCAGTGCTCCTCCAGCACACACCTCCCAAAGGCAGCACTGAGTTGTACAGATTCCATCATTCCAGCAACCCAGCACTTCCCAAATCTAGCACTGAGTGAGTTGTGTGCTTCCATCAGCCCAGAAAATCCCATCTATTCCCAAATCCAGGAGTAAGGTGTTCATCTTCCAGCAGCCCAGCAGTTCCCAAATCCAGCACTGAGGGAGCTGTGCATGCTCACCAGCCAGCAACCCCACACTTCCAAAGTCAGCACTGAGTTGTGCAGCTTCCGTCATTTAAAAAACCCCAGCACCTCCCAAATCCTGCACTGAGTGAGTTGTGCACTGGTCACAATCCCAGCGACCGCAGCACTTCCCAAATCCAGCACTGAGTGAGATGTGCAGCATCCATCAGCCCAGCAAATCCCATCCATTCCCAAATCCAGAGTAAGTTGTGCAGTTTCCATCAGCCCAGCAACCCCAGGACTTCCCCAGGGCTGATGTGGTTTGCTCCCCTTCAAGGAGAGGTTTTCATGCAAATCAAGCTGGCTTTGAGCCCAGCTGCCTGCCCTAGTCAGAGCTTTCCTGACTGCACTTACTGCTCTGTCCATCCTTCTCATAGGGTGGAGCTTTCTCCACCACCCTCTGTCTTGCTGGGATCTGTGCTCAGCTCTTCCCCCTTTAAAACACAAGTGATGGGAGAAAAACCCTTCTGGGTTGTGCTGCAAAATGTGCTCAACTCCCATGTTTGTCACAGATATGGGACACTGCAGGCCAGGCAGTGTAGAACAACTTTCTCTGCTTCAATCCTGACTTCTCCAGAGGTTTTCAGTGCCACAGCTCAGCAAAACAATGAAGTACTTGGGGTTAATCCCATGTTTTGGCCCTGACTCAATAAAGTACTTAGGCACAGAAATGTTCAGATTTATGTCAGGTGAAAATCCTGTCTTCAGACCCCACGGTTTGAGGCTTTAAAGTTCTATATATACTTTATTAAATACTTTGGAGAATTTTTCCTTCATTGCAATGCTACATTGGCTGAAGACCTTCTAAATAAGGCTGGATTCATGTTCATTGTGGAAATAGGTGCTGCTGGTTTTTAGAACTAGTTATTGATGTGTTATGGAATTGGGTGGGGAATTGAGGAAGATTATTGCAGTATTTAAAATATAAAAAGGAAAAGATAATTCTGCAGTGAATCAGCCAAGTATTTCCTCTGTGACAGGAGCTGCCAGCTGCTAAAATATTTTTTTAGAGATAAAGCCAAAAGCTGCTGTTTGTGGGGGGTGTCTCAGGGCTGTCCTCATGCAGGGCTGTCTGTAAGTACCAAGGCTCCCAGAGTCGTGGGGCAGTGCCCAGGAACAAGCCAGGGCCTGTGAGTAAACTCCCAAGAACAGAAGGCAGTGACTTCACCAAACCCTGCTGGGATTCCAGCACAGGGGCAGGCAGCCCAGGGAAGGTGTGACAGAGTGCAGAGCAGGTGGGGCTGATGGGGTGCAGATCCCACAGCCTGACTGCCCCCACCCTTGCCAGGAGCTGCTGGCACTGCTTCACTGCTGGGCACTGCCTTCATTCGCTAAATGAGCTGTTTACTGAACAGCTGAGCTAATTAATGTCATGCCCGTGCACATTCCTCCTCTGTCACCCACTCATTTTCTCCCTCACTAAATCCAGGTTCTCAGCTCCATGAGTTCTTCCTGTGACTGTGATTCTCTATGAGCATCCCACAGACCTGGTTCCTCCTTTCCCTCCTCTCTGGAAAGCAGCCCCAGTGCTCAGGGCTGCCAGGACACAGCAGATCCTGGGATCAGCTCCTCTGGAAGAGCATTTTGTGTTAAACATCTGCATTAGAGCCCTGGGTGGGCTTGCTCTGGCCAGTGGTTATTACCCTGCTTTGGAAGGATGATTGCATTGGTGTGACTTCATCCTGTAACTCTTCACAGGCTATAGGAGAGACTGAGGGAGCTGGGCAGGGGCTCAGGCTGGAGCAGAGGAGGCTCTGCACAGCTCCTGACAGGAGGGGACAGCTGGGGGGGCTCTGAGGACAGGGAATCAGTGAAAGGACAAGGGAAAATGGCCTCAAGTTGCACCAGGAGAGCTTCAGATCAGAGACACGAAAATGGCTTTTTGCTGAAGGAGTGGTCAGGCACTGGAATGAGTCACCCAGGGAGGTGCTGGAGTCACCACCTCTGGAAGTGGTCAAAAGGCATCCAGATGTGTCAGCAGGGACATAGTTTGGGATGATCATGGTGGTACTGGGTTCAGGATTGGACTTAGTGGTCCTGAAGGCCTCTCCCAGCCCTGATGATTCTGTGTCTCTCTAAGTGCCTCCTTTGCCTCCAGCACAGCCATGGAAGCAGCAGCTTGGTGAGGGGAGGTGTGCCAGTGTCACCCTCCTGTCCCATGGGGTTCCCATGGAGCCTTCAGGCCCTGCAGCTCCCCAGGGCTCTGTGCAGCTCCCCAGGCTCTGTGCAGCTCCCCAGGGCTCCCTTCAGCTCCCCAGGGCTCCTCAGCTCCCCAGGGATCTTGCAGTCCAGCTCCCCCAGGATCTCTGCAGCTCCCCAGGGCTCTGCAGCTCCCCAGGGATCTTGCAGCTCCCCAGGCTCCCTTCAGCTCCCCAGTGGCATCCCTTGCAGCTCCCCAGGCTCCCTTCAGCTCCCCAGGGCTCCTTGCAGCTCCCCAGGGCTCCCTTCAGCTCCCCAGGGTCTCTGCAGCTCCCCAGGCTCTTGCAGCTCCCCAGGGCTCCTTCAGCTCCCCAGGCCTGTGCAGCCCCCAGGCTCTGTGCAGCTCCCAGCTCTGTGCAGCCCAGGCTCTGTGCAGCTCCCCAGGCTCTCTGCAGCTCCCCAGGGATCTCTGCAGCTCCCAGGGCTCTGCTCCGGCAGTTCTCCCTGGCCTCAGACTCTGGTGCTGTTCAGAAGCTGCTGTTGCTCACCCTGTGCTGCTGTGGGTTGGGTTGAGTGTGTTCTGTTTGTGCTTGGTTGGTAGGTGGTGGAGCTGCGCCTTCTGGAAACAGCACAGCTGCTGCTGCCTTTTGTTGGAGAGGCTGGGAATTAGTGGGATGCAGGAACCAGAGGATCTGCTCTGTTCCTTTTGTATCCATTTATGGTTTTGAATCTTTGCTTTCAGTTCCAGTGGTGCCTTAGGAAGGCACCAGCTGCACCACGGCAGGTGTTTCAGCCACACCTTCAGGCCTCCTGCCTCCCACACCCTGTGCCAAACACTGGAGCCTGTGCTAGGGGCTGCTGGTTGCTCTTGGTTCCTGCATGGAGTCCCCTCTGATCACAGAATCATTAAGGTTGGAAAAGACCTCTGAGATCACCTGTTCCAACCCCACTCCAGTCCTGTTTGGGCAGTGATGAGTGCCCTGTGGAGCTCTGGGGTGGAGTATTTTGCCATCAGTGTGCTGAACACCCTGCAGGGCACAGAGACACTGCCTTGCCACAGAAGTTCTTGCCTGAAGGGGCTCCTGCTGGTTTTTGGGAGGAACATGCACCCCTTGCACATCCTTCCCTAACTTTGGGCCTGGAAAACCAGGGACCTGCTAGTATCTGTGAACAGCCTTGGAAAGGAAGTGAGTTACAGGAATAGGCTTTAAAGGAGCATTAAACCAACGATTTTTGATTTGATCATGGTATTTTATTTCATGGCATTACAAACCTGCAGTGGCTGTCCCTGGGCACAGGGCCTCTCTGGGCAGAATTATTCAGCTGTTCTCAGCTGCTGCTGCCTGCTGGGCCTTCCCACAGCAATTTCTCTCCCTCCCTGGTCACCTTTCTATGCTTTAGGCCTCCAAGGAGTGGGTGATTTCCAGCAGTGGAGCAGTGAGGGCAAACAGGAGGCTCCCAGTTGGGAACTACAGCCACGAATCCCTGGTCGCAGAGCACAGGGATCCTCTCCAGGTTCATGTTTCCTGGCTCTCCTCCTCCCCAGCTTGGGAGTTAAGTGCTGCCTTGAGCCTCAGGGGGATTGGAGGCAGTTGTTTAACACTTGGAATATGCCTGAGGGCTGCAGGAATGCTGGGGGAGGGCTGCTGACCATGGAAGTTCTTTTGATGCTGCAAAGAATATTTATTCACGTGGTGAATCTTTTGCTCAAAATAATCAGTGTTTCATTGCAGGCTGGGAGCGCTTACATGCAAAATCACAGAAACAGACTGGTGTGGGTTGGGAGGGACCTTAATTCCCCTCTCTGCCATGGGCAGGGACACCTTCCACTATCCCAGACTGCTCCAAACCCTGGCCTTGGACACTTGAAAAGCTGCTGAGCCTGCTGCTTCCTTCTCACATCCTCCCTCAGTCCCTTCACTCTGAGTCTCTTGCTTTGACTAAAGCAGCTCAGGGCAGGAAGTGCTGAACCTTGACAGCACAAAACTGTTTAAAATGGAGATGGGGAGACAGAGGTGGGAGCAGCAGTGCCCTGGGGACAGCAAGGGGCTTTGCTTCAAACCCACACCTCTCTGGCTGTGGGGGTGCATCTGGTCCTTCTCAGCAAGCCCAGGCCAAGCAGCAGCTGCTTCACTCTCCTTGGAGGACCTGCCTGTCACCTGCTTCTACAGCAGGGTGGCTGGAGCTGGGACCACAGCTCACATTTATTCTGGTTCAGGAGGGATTGAGAAAGAAGCCCAGATCCTTCCAGGGATCCTGCCAGGTTAGCTTAGACCTGAGACTTTTAAAGCAAAACTTCTGAGGTTGTGTAGCCTATAATTGCTCAAAATATCCTGGAAAATACATGCAGGGCAGACACAAATGTTTTATTTTGGGGTGTGAACAGCACAAGCACTGCAGTGGTTGTGGGACAACCTGAGTCTGACCAGGAACTTCAGGAGGCTTGGATTCATGAGTTGATCTTGGCCAAGGAGAGATTTGCAAAAGAAACTTAGTCCTCAGGAAAAAATAAATTGATGTATAATATTAAAGTGCTTATCATGTCATTAACATAATTTTAAATATTATTTAAGTGTTGCTCTGAAGCGGTGGAGTTTGGAGCCAGATTTTCACCGAGGAAGTTTACAGTTTGGTGGCTCAGAGCTGGCAGCACTGTGGCTGGGCTGCATCCCTGTGTTCCTCCCTCCCCAGAAGGAGGGGTCTGACCTGTGCTCCCAGGAGCCTCTCATGCTGCCTGTCCCTGTGCCCACAGGTACGTTGGGGAGCTCATCTCGACTCCGAGGCCGATGTCCGTGAGGAGGACTCCTACCTCTTCGACCTGGACAACAAGGTACTGTCCCTGCAGCTCCAAAACCCCAGTCCTGGCCCCTCAAAAGAGCCCAGGCAATGTTTGTCTCCATCTTGATGTGCAGCAAAATCCTGCAGAGAGCATGTTGCTGTGCTTTAGTGGAACATGGTTGAAGTGAGAGTTAGGGCTGGTTCAGAGGCAGCAGAGCCAACACGTGCTGCCCACAGCTCTTCTGAGCAAGGTGCTCTTCTGACAAACCCCTTGGAGCATCCTGAGGTCCCTTGCTTTTGGTACTCCCAACCTGGCCCCTGTGTGATTGGCAGCTCAGTGAGTTCTTGATAACGTGATGATGAGCTGCAAGATTTAAAAAACCCCCAGCAAACCCTGTTCACTCATCCAGGATCCATCAGACACCTTGGCAGGGGCTTGTTCTGCTGTTTGTTCCCCTGCACTGCTCTGTGAGGGCTCCCAGGGCAGAAATTTTGTTTTGCAAAGTACAATCTAAAAGTTTTAAGCAAAGCCATGACTTCAGACTCCCCCTGGGAAAGCAGAAGTGAGAAAAGGTGAGCTGGGGACTCGCAGGAGTGGGGTGGCTTCCAAGGGAGGCTGTAAAACACTCTGTGCCTTGTTCCTGTCATCAGCTTGTGACAAAGAAGCTTTGCTTTATTTTTTGTCCTCTTGTTTTAAAGCAACACGCATTTCAAGAGCTGAGAAAAGTTAAATAATGAGTCTGGGGTGAAAACAGGGGTCAGACTGTAATTAAAAAGTTGAAAAGGACTTTAGCCTGGTTTATGAGCAAGAGCCCACCTGGGCCCTGCCCTGCCTCTTGTTTGGCCCTGAGGGAGAACCTCTGTGCTGGCTCCTGGGAATCCTTCAGGGGAGCAGGAATGGAGACCAAGGTGGAGCATCTGGAGAAAACCAGGCACCAGTCATGGGGGGATGGTTAAAGCTGCCCATCAGGCTGGGCAGAGCCGGCAGGTCCTGTGTCCTCCAGAGGGATGGGGTGAGCCAAGGGTGTGAATCCCAACCCTGGGGGCCTCCAGGTCCTGGTGTGTCCCAAAGGAATGGCCTGAATGGACTTGTGCTGTGGTGGGAGTGGTTGGGTTGTCCTTTCTGTTGTCTGGCTTGTCCTTTCTGTTGTCCCTGTCCCTTGAGTTGTCACTCAGCCCCTGTGAGGTGATCCTGGAGTGTCCCAGGTCCTGCTGTGGGTGTGGGGGCTGTCATCCAGCCCCACCGTGGCATTCCCGTGGATGAAACTGGGGGAGTGGAGCCCCTGATCTATGGAATCAGAGCTGGTGATGCCCTGTGTGCTCCAGGCCCGTTGGGGTGATGCCTCCCCCAGGTCTGGGGATGTTTTCCTGGGCTCCTGCACCCCCGAGTGGGCCCTGGCACAGCTCATCCATTAACGATCCGAGGTGCTTGTCCAGAAGGGACTTGGAGCACCACTAATGGATCCTTTTGCTTTTGGCCTCTTTGCGAGTGAAATTAGCTTCAGTAATTAAAGCCTCTGCTTTGCACAGTCATTCTCTGCTGGAATAAAAAAGCCCTGAGGGGGGTTCTTTTATTTTCAAGGAAAACAAAGTATTACTGCTCTTGGCTCTCTGGAAGGGGAATTTCTGTGTTCTCACTTTCGCTCTTATCTGCTAAACGCTGTATTTTCTTGAGGCTCTGGCTTTGTGTTTCCAAGCTGTCATGTTCAATCAGAGAACAGAACAGATGCCTGTTCCCCTATCCAGGGGCTGGTACCTGTAAAGGTGTCTGCACTCAGCATCAATCCCATCATGCCAAACTGGTGCTTGGACTGGGAGAACGGGTGTGGCAGCGTTACAAAACAGCTCTTGGGCTGCGTGGGGTCAGAGTGCTGTGCAGTAAACTCCTTTTTCAGGGTACTATTGAACATAAATGGCATAGAAAATCTGTGTGTTGTGTTTGCAGTCCTTTCAAAGCCCCAGTGAGTGCCGTGCCCTGGCTGTTCCGCAGCTCTCCGGAGCACTAATGGAGAGCCCAGCAGCCTGATCATTTATTTGAGCCAACCCCCCCCCCGAAGCCCTAACGAGCTGCCCCGTGTCTCCCCAGGATGGAGAGGTTTACTGCATCGATGCCCGTTTCTATGGCAACATCAGCCGCTTCATCAACCACCTGTGCGAGCCCAACCTGATCCCGGTGCGGGTGTTCATGTCCCACCAGGACCTGCGCTTCCCCAGGATCGCCTTCTTCAGCACCAGGCACATAGAGGCCGGCGAGGAGATTGGGTACGTGCCCCTGCCACCCCGAGGGCTCTCTGCCCCCTCTGCCCCAGGGCTTTGGCCCCAGGGCCCCTCGGGGTCCCCTGAGCTTTGCAAAGGCCCAGGCTCAACCCGGCCGTGCGCACTCAGAGCCCTGGGCTGAGCCCAGCGCGGGCAGGGGAGGGGGTTCTGCCCCTGTGCCCAGGTGAGACCTCACCTGCAGGGCTGCCCCAGCCCTGGCTCCAACATCAGAGGGACCTGGAGCTGCTGGAGAGACCCAGGGGAGACTACAGAGCTGCTCCCAGGGCTGGAGCCAGGCTGGGAGAGCTCACCTGGAGAGGACGAGGCTCCAGGGAGAGCTCAGAGCCCCTGGCGGGGGCTCCAGGAGAGCTGGAGAGGGACTGGGGACAAGGGCTGGAGGGACAGCACACAGGGAATGGCTCCCAGTGCCAGAGGGCAGGGTTAGATTGTATTAGATTATTATTAGATTGTATTAGATTGTATTAGCTGTATTAGATGTATTAGAAGAAGCCTTCTGCAGTGAGGGTGGGCAGCCCTGGCACAGGGTGCCCAGAGCAGCTGTGGCTGCCCCTGGAGCCCCGGAGCTGTCCAAGGCTGGGCTGGACGGGGCTCTAATGGGAGGTGTCCCTGCCCAGGGACTGGGATGGTGTGGGTGGTTGCCCCATCCCATCCCCATCCCATCCCCATCTCCATCCCATCCCATCCCCATCCCGGGATTCTCCGAGGTTGCCCCGCTGCCGCTCCCTGACCCCTCCTGTCTCTCTCTCTTGCAGCTTCGACTACGGGGACAGGTTCTGGGACATCAAAGGCAAATTCTTCAGCTGCCAGTGTGGTTCACCCAAGTGCAAACACTCGAGCTCGGCGCTGGCCCAGCGGCAGGCGAGCACCTCTGCCCAGGACCCGCAGGAGAACGGGCTGCCCGACACCAGCTCCGCCGCGGCCGCCGCCCCCTTCTGACTCTGCCTCCCTCCACCGCGAGACTCACAGCCTGGCCGAGTTGCCATTTGAAGAGGAAGAAGAGAGAGAAAAAAAAGCCGACACAAAACCACGCAGAAAAGTAAAAAAAAAAGAAAAAAAAAAAAAAAAAAAAAAAAAAAAAGGAGAGGAAAAAAAAAAAAAAAAAAAAAAAAAAAAAAAAAAAAAAAGCAAGAACCCCCTGCTCAAGGAAAGCCAAGGGTTTGTGACACTTAGGGCTGTGCCACCGACTGTTACTCGAGGAAGGAGCAAAGCAAATCCCACCTCCGTGATGTTGTTTCCCCTCCCTGCTCCTGGAAAGCTGCTGGGTTTCACAGCTGTGCGCGCAGGGGTGGCTGTTGCATTTCATTTTTTTTGCCACCCGAGCTGTCCTGGCCTCCTCTCTGAACGTGCTGAGTGTTGGCAGAGCCAGGGAGAGCCGCCCGTCCTCGGCGTGTCCTGGAGCCCCCGCCCGCTCCCCTCGGCTGCCCCACAAGGAACTCTGCGGACCCGAGGGCACTCCCTGCCGGGAGGGGCTGCCTCTGGCCTGGCTTGGCACAGCCCCGGGGCAGGTTGTGCTGGTTGGTTTTTTGTTGGTTTGGTTGGTTTTTTGGTTGGTTGATTTTGGGGTTTTTTTTTGTTGGTTTTTTTTTTTTTTTTTTTTTAATATATAAGTGAATAATTCCTCCCCCATCTCGCAGGACGTTGTGGTGGGGCCCTACAAAAACCCCTCAATTCTCTGCAAACCCCACGGCTTTTTTCTCATCTGATGAGAAGAATCCCAGAACGTTCCCAATCCCTGTGATCCGTGGCTCTCTCCCTCCTGGATTTTCTCCATTCAGACCAGCTCTGCTCCACACCCTGTTGCTGTCTCAGTGTTGGGTTCCTCCGTGAAGGAATTCCCCTCACCCCGTCCCATGAGTGGTTTTAGAGAGAGAAGGCTGAAGAGGATTTTACAAGACACTAATTCCTAAAGAAAACCAGTTTCCCCCCCCCCCTTTTTTTAAAGATAAAGTGAATGATATATATATTATAGAGGACCTGGACTGCCTGGGGTGGACAGATGTGTCATGGTGAGAAGATCCCAGATGCCACCAGCTCATCTGTTCCCATCCCTCTGCTCCACGCTGGGCACCTTGGATTGATTTTTAAGCCACACGCTATGAGGTTTCAATGAACTGATTTATTTTTTACCATTATTGAAACATCGGGGACAAGCATTAAAAACATGAAAAAAAAATAAAATAAAAAGCTTAAAAAAAAAGAAAAAAAACCACAAAAAACAACAAAACCCACAAAAAAAACCAAAAAAACCAAAACGACAACAAAAAGAAACCACAAAACAAAACGGTGCTGATTCTGGTGTGATTTTTGCTCACCACGTGAATATAAACTTATCAATTGTATAAAAAGAACAAAGTGATTTTAGTATAAAAATGCAGGAAAAAAACAAAACTTTTTTTAAATTGTTAGTATTGTAGTGTGAATAAATTTGCCATCACCTTTTGTGTGGTGGCTGGGCAGGTCATTATCTTAATTTTTTTTTTTTTTTTTGCATATATCTTTAAATACTGTAATTAGTGCAGTAACAAGTTTTTTTTTTTTTTTTTTGTTCATCTCTTCTAGAACATTCATAATGCCATCATGTTTATTATTATTATTTTTTTTCTGTTAATGTTTTTGACAGTTTTAAAGGAGCAGCCTTTTGGCTCTGATCATTTTCTTGTTCTGTTTTCAATGAAATCAATAAAAAAAAAAAAAGAAAAAAGTGCTTTAAAAGGAGTTTGGCTTTTTTTTTTTTTTTTTTGTCTGCTCTGGGAGAGGGATAGCCTAGGGTGGGGTTGAAAATGAAATTAGAGGGAGGGAGGGAGGAAAGGAAGGACCTTCTCACCCTCCCAGATTTGGCAGGTGGTCAATAAATTCTGCTGTCTGGCTTGGGTTGGTGAGGTGATGGATTTTGAAACTGTGGAATTAGGAAATATTCTCCCCCAGAGCTGTGGGCCCTCGAAGGCTCCCCCATCCCCTCACACATCCAGACCATTGAACCACGGCTTAATTACAGTAATACGCTTCAATATTGCATAACTAAACACTGTAATTAAAAGAATGTGCTTTAATTGAAGGGGAGAAGTGGAAAACCTCCAGAGGAATCTGATTTCTGGGTCTGACTTCCCCAAAGTCAGCATTCATTCCCCTGAGGTGGAGGGTGGGAAGTCTCGGGATCTCCTCTGGTCAAGATCATCCCAAGATGTATTAAAAGTCTCTTTTTCCCAACCCAGCTGTCAAAGAATGAGTTGAAAGTCTTCAGCCGATGCTCTCAAGGTTGCTTTATTGTTTCTTATCTCAGATATTTTCTGTCTGGCTGCCCAGGTCTGTTCAGCAGGGCAGCCCCAGGCACACTGCCCTCCCCTGGGGCAGGCACTGATTTTTATACTCCAAATTCCCTGTTAGTTATTTACAGTGATGATCCAATGTCCATCACCTGTGTTAGACAGTTCCATTCTACTCCAATCCAATCCCCAAGTGCCACCATCCCCAAGAAGATGGGGTTAGGAAGAAGAAGGAAGGAGGACAGGACAACACCCAAGTCCCTCCATCTCACCCCCTGAGCCCCCATGGTGAAATCCCCAAATTTCCCTTTTCACTCTACAACTACTACTATCATGCTATCTACACTTTGGTGCCCTTTAATTCTTCATTCACAGGTGGTAATTTGTTCCATGGGTCAAACTCAAAGCCCCAGGAGTCCCTGGCTGCTGCCAGGGTCTGTGACCCCCCTGCCAGGGCTTTGGAGCCCCTGGCTGGAGCTGGGATCAGCCAGCACTGTCACAGACACAGCCTGGGTTCCAACAGAAAGCACACAAGGTTTTTGGGGTGGGACCTGGTAGAAATCACACCCAGCCCCAGTGACCCCCAGCACTTTGGGGGATTTCTTTGTTTTTCTGTGCAAATAACTGCACATTAAATAAACAGTTTGTATCCCAGCACCTTTCCAGCGTTAGGGATGAGCTGGAAAGGGGGTGCTTATTTCAACTGGATTTTTGCAATGCCAGCAGGCCCCAGCTCAGGGACAGGGGAGGCCAAAAGGCCATTGCTGCCTCCTGCTGCCACCAAAACAGTCTGGTGTGGGTTTGAGGGCTCAGGAGGCAGAAACATGGGCAAAGCCACCTTGGCCACTCTGCTGACCCCACTCAGCTGGTGGCAGTGGCTTCTTGGCACACCTTGTTTGAAGGATGCACCAAGTTTAAGGTGAATATTTTGCCCTGAAGCAAAATTAATTTCACGTCAATATTTTGCCCTGAGCTGCTCCGTGCTCAGCCTGGCTGCCCAAGGTGGCTGCAGCCCGGATTTGCATTTTGCTCCACGGAGATTTTTTGCCTTTCACACCTTGGATCCCCTGCTGCAGGCTTTGGAGTAGCCAGGACTGCTTTTCTCGTGGCTCCAGACTTTTTCTTTTCCTTCCAAGCTGCCTACCCCTGGCTCTGCTGAAGATGCAGAGAGACCTCCAGTCACCAATGGCTTTTTCCTGGGGGTTTGGCACTCTGGGATGTCCCCGTGGGCATCCCAGGCAGTGGGACCATGGCTGGAAGCTGGATTTGGGGGTTGGGGGGACCTCCCACAGAATTCCCCACCCATCCCCATGGCTGCAGGAGGGTTCCAGGGGAAACCTTGATTCCAGAGGGCTGGAGGAGAAGTCCCTCTTCTTCCATGCATGGACATCCCTAATCCTTCCCTCTCCAGGCACATCCCTGCTCCCCTTCCCTCTCCAGGCACATCCCTACTCCCCTTCCTTCTCCTGGCACATCCCTGCTCCTTTCCCTCTCCCAGGCACATCACTGCTCCCTTTCCCTCTCCCAGGGCCATCCCTGCTCCTTTCCCTCTCCAGGCACATCGCTGCTCCCTTTCCCTCTCCAGGCACATCCCTGCTCCCCTTCCCTCTCAAGGGCCATCCCTGTTCCCCTTCCCTCTCCAGGCACATCCCTGTTCCCCTTCCCTCTCCAGGCACATCCCTGCTCCTTTCCCTCTCCAGGCACATCCCTACTCCCCTTCCTTCTCCTGGCACATCCCTGCTCCTTTCCCTCTCCCAGGCACATCACTGCTCCCTTTCCCTCTCCCAGGGCCATCCCTGCTCCTTTCCCTCTCCAGGGGCATCCCTGTTCCCCTTCCCTCTCCAGGCACATCCCTGCTCCTTTCCTTCTCCCACCAAATCCCCCCAAGGCGGTCCCCAGGCTGGGTGGAGCCCCCGTGGGTGTGTGCTGAGCTGCAGCAGGGGTGTGGGGGCCCTGCCTGGGTTCTGCCCACCCTCACAGCTCGGGGGGCACTGTGGGACGGGGTCACTCCCTGCAGGAGGGGCAGCTGATGGTTTGGGGGGCCTCGTTGGGGTCGGGCTCCTCCAGCCACGGCCCCCTGCACCCCTCTGGGTCTGCCAGCTGCTCCCTGAGGGGCTCCTGCTCCAGAGCTCCCAGGGAGGGGACGTGGAGGGCACAGGTCCAGCCCTGTGGGGTCACAGGGCACTGCCAACCCTCTGCACCTGAGCCAAGGCTGTCCTGGCTCAGCTCTGCGGGTGCTGATGCACAGGGGGTTAGAAAAGCACTAAGCACCTGGGCTGACCTGGGAGAGCAAAGCCATGGAATTATCCTGGATACTGGAGCTGGTCTGGCTTCTCTTTAGAGACTCCTTCCCTCTCTTTGTGCTGCTGTGACCTCCTCTGATGAGGAAATATGAGCGAGGCTGATGGTTATCCTGCAGCCCAGGTAAGAGTCATAAAATCTCTATAAATGTGGAATTTCACCCCATGTCTCATTTCTGAGCCTTTGCCAGAGCTGGAAGAAATATTACTTTATCTCCCTGCTAGCACAGAATATTCCCTCATCTGCTGAAGGAGCTCCCTTATCACCCTTTTAATTTCCTTTCTGGTGCTCCAAGCAGGATGAAAAGCCTCTGCTGCTGTCACTGGAGGCAGGGCAAGGCCTCGATGTCCTGGCTGGGAGAGAGAGACCCAGCCTGAGCTCCAAGTTCACAGCTGCAGGAGGGATGGCAGCGATGAGAGCACAGGGGCTGGTGCCAGGGCAGGTCAGGCTCAGCCTCCCTGACCCTTCCCCAAGCCCAGAAATGGCCTGAATGCCCAGAAAAACCAAACATTGCTGGGTGCTGCCCGTGGGGAAAAGCGAGCTTCACCTGGAAGGGGAGCTGGACAAGCTCAGCCCCACACTCGAGTTTTTGCTCATTTCTGCCTTTTAATCTCTGCTTGACCAGAGTGAGCGCCATTAGAGAGGGCTCAGCCCCTCAGGGCTGGGGTGAGGCTCTGCTGGGGCTCCCTCTTTGCTGCTGGCACTGGGGGCACACACAAGGTTCTGCCGGTGCCCAGCCAGGGAATGGCACCTGGGCCACCTCTGCTCTCCTGCAGCACCACAGGGAGCCAGCAGCCCCCTCAGCAGGGAGATGCCCCCGTGCCAGGCGGGTTTTAATCCCAGGAGCTCTCCAGCCCCCTGGGCTGGGTGGGGGAGCAACAGGAAGGAAGTTCAGGCACCAGGAGTGACCCCAGCGCCCCCCACCCTGCTCAGCACAGCAAAGCTGGGCTCTGTGGAGCTGCTCTCTCCCTCCCAGCCCCTGGGGGCTGCAGGGACGTGGACCGAGCTCCCGGAGCTGCACTGGGGGGGGGGGGGGGTGTTCTGCCCCGGGGCTGCCAGTGCAGCTAGCAGAGCCTGGGGTTGAGCTGGGATTAAATTCCCCACGACACAGATTGTCCCAGCCGACCTGGTGGGAGCAGGGCCCTGGCAAAGCCAGGCTCTGTGCGAACACTTGGAGCTCTGCACTCTAACAAGGATGACAAGAGATTGCATTAAGGAGAGCTGGTGTTTAACAGGAGCCATTTGCCAGCTCTCCTGGCTGCAGAGGCTGTAAGTGCAGGAATAGACAGGGCTGGACACGGGGATCCTCCCTGCCCCGCCCAGAGGGGTTTGCAAAAGCCACAAAACCCCTCCGAGCCCATCCTTGGCGCTGAGTCAATGTCCAAGGGGGTGGCAGGGAGCTGTGGGCATAGCAAAGGTGCATTCTGCACTTGGGATGCTTTTTTCTGCCCCAGGGAAAGGGGGTCCAGGGGAAGTGCCAACCCCGTCATCCTCTTTTCAGGATAATTTACCCCATTTCCAGCCCCCAACCCCCCAGTGCTGGGGGCTGGGGCCTCACCTGAACTCTGCTGTGTGAGCAAAGGCTTGGGGAGATGCTCTGTAATCAAATAAGCTGGAGCAGAGGTAAAATGAGGATTTGTGGTGTTGATTAGATAGAAAACAAAACGATTTGGGGGCTGGAAATTTTCCCTTCTGGGGGTTTGCTTTTTGCTCTGTGCCCATCCCTTGGGAGCCTGGGAATGTGGAGCCCACTGTGAGGAGGATGGAAAGCACCTGGATATGGAGAGCTTCCCCTCTGGAGGAGCCTCCATCTGTGTGCTCAGAATGAGGCTGATTTAAATGGTGATTTATTTGTCTGCAACGTGCAATGAGCTCGGAAAAAACCCTCAGCAATCCGGGTTTGAAAAGCAAGAAATCATTGAGGTTTTTCTCCCTCTTTCAGAAAACACAGCGGCAATGAAACAGCAGTGATGGGTGAATAATAAAACCCTTCTGTGGAGCTCACTCGTGCTAGATAAAGTATAAACCCCCACTGATGCAGGGCTCAGGGTGAGCAGAAAATATTCCACCTGAGCAACAGCAATTAGTGCACTTGGCTTTGCCTTTGTTGTGCTCTGTAAATACAATTCTGAGCAGCAAATAAGCAGATAAGCTTTACCCAGACATAATAAGACAAATATCCTTTTCTCCTGCCTCTGCTGGGAAGAGAATTTCTCTCTGGTTGTGCAGCTGTTGGGGGAAAATAGCTGGAATAAATTGCTTGGGGGTTTGTGAGCAGCAAACATGGCCTGCACCCTTAGCAAAGTGACTTTATAAATGAATAAAAGGGGAATGGGGAGAATATTTGTCATTTATATGGTGAAAATCCCTTTGACACAGGCATGAGCTGAAGGAGTTGAGGAACTCCTGTGGCATTTCGTTCTGCTGGTGCCTGCGCTTCCCTCCGGCTTCAGGGAGCGGCTGTGCTGCCCTGGGGCAGAGCAGGGGGAGCCGGGGACCCGCGGGAGGCTGGGGGTGACAGCAGAGCTCTCCTGGGGGTGGGAACGAGCCAAGACACAGACATTTAGTAATGCGAAAAATCATTCTTCCTTACAGGTCCGTTCTTCTTTACAGCTCGGCTATCCTGACTCTGACTCCAGCGAGCTCCTTCTGGAGGATCCCGCTGCAGGTTCTGCTGGGTTATTCCATGCTAGGTTATTCCCGGCTGGCCCCGGGTGTTATTCCATGCTGGGTTATTCCCTGCTTGGCCCCGGGGGTTATTCCCTGCTGGGTCACTCCCTGCTGGGTTATTCCCTGCTGGCCGGGTCCCGGGGTTATTGTTTTCCCTGCTGGGTTATTCCCTGCTGGCCCCGGGGGTCGCTCCCTGCTGGCCCGTGGCTGCAGGGCTCAGTTTGTCTCTGACCACAGGTTTTTTACGCAGCTCGGCTGTGGCTGCAGGCTCGAGCCCCATCAGACCCAGATGACCTCCCGGCTGACCTCCCGCAGCAGCAGCGCTCTCTCTCAGCCCGGTGTCTCTCTGGAGCCTTCCTCCTCCCTCAGGGCTCCTTTACCTCCTCAAGGTCCCTTTCCCCAGGTCCCCTTCCTCAAGGTCCCTCTGAGCAGCCAACCCACCCCGTTTACCACACCGATCTTAGTCACAGCTACAACCCATTAAGGGCAAGGCTGTTCCTCTTTGGTAATTAGTACAATTAGTACAATCAGCTGACTGTATCCGTTACCTGTGACCGCTCCTCCTCCACCTGCGGTCGGGGTGCAGAAGGAGCCGGGGCTGGTGGGATTTGATGCTCTGAGATTGGGGGGAACGCCCAAATGATGCATTTTAGTGCGAGGCAAACCCGAATTTGCAGCTGTGTGCTGCTGCAGGTTGTGCCTGAGCTCTCCCCGCCTTTCATTTGGGTGTAAATGCTCCACCTGCGCTCGAGCGGTGTTAAATCGCTCATTGAGATACGGATCTGCCCTGCCCCGGGGCTGGCTGAGCTGGGTGGTGGATCACCAATTCCCTCCCTGGCTCCTCACTCACGCCCAGGAAGGTTTGGGATGTTTTAAATATTCTTAGAGAATGCTAATTAATGCCGTGTATCCCTCTACACAGCATATCTCAGTAGCTGGGAGATCGCTCTCTGCCTCAGTTTCACTAGAGAAATATAAATTATAAAAAATGTGAATATAACTTTCCATGGGTTCTGTGGTGCTTTGGGCTCCTGGCTCTGAAACCTTCACCAAATCTTTAACGATTAACGAGGTGCTGGGTACTGGACGTGCCTGGGAGAGGAGAACTTCCCAATCACGCCTGGAAACAGCAGAAAATCAGGGATTTGGGAGGCAAACTTGGGAGGGTATGGGGGACATAAAGAGCAAGCCTGGTTTAATATTAGTTTGTGAGAGGACCAAGCTGTAAAACATCCCTGGAATGTTCCCAGGTTTTCCATACCCTGGAAAACATCCTCGTTTCTTCTAACAGGTACAACCAACAATCCAACAATCTTTTGTTCCAAAATCTTTCCAGTTTTTATGGAAGTGCTGCTGTACCGAGGGAAAAGGACACCGGATTACCTGGGGGCTTTCCATCCTCGTGTGTCTGTGCAGGGAATCCGCTGGGAGAGGGGCTGGGAAAGCGGGGCTGGCTGTGCCTGGGGGATCTGGGGTGGGGCTGGGATGGAACTGGGGTGGAATTGGGATGGATCTGGGGTGGATCGGGGGTGGGGCTGGGATGGAACTGGGGTGGAATTGGGATGGACCGGGATGGACTGGGATGGACCAGGATGGACTGGGTGGATCTGGGATGGAGCTGGGATGGACCGGGATGGACCTGGAGTGGACCCGGGATGGACCTGGGGTGGATCTGGGATGGTCGAAGGCCTCCAGGTGCCGTGCTGGGTCCTGCTGCAGCACAGATGCCCCAGTCCAGCTCTCCTGGAGCAGGGCCCTGAGGTGCTGCCAGGGATGAGCCAGCTCCTCAAACAGTGTGCTCTGCCCTGGGGCCTGATGTTCTCAGGATTTCTCTGGGTAAAGCTTTGCCTTTGAGCGTCTGGAGCACCTCACCATGAGGGCTGTGCCCACTCCCCAGGATGTGGCAGCCCCTGGTGCTGCACCTCTGCATCCTGGGAAAGCTCCTTCCCAACCCTCTGCTGCTGCAGGAAGGTGCTGTTTGCTACATCTGTGTTTGTCCTGTGAGTGGAAACAGCCCCTGAGGGAAAAATCCACCCTGGTTTGGGCAGGGTCTGGAGCTCAAAGTCTACTGGCCTAAACAAAATCAGCTTTTCCCAGTTATTTGCAAAGCTCCCATAATTCTTCACAAATTATGTGCACAAAAGAAGCCAGACAAGGGCTGTGTGGACTGGTTAAGCCTCAGGAGGCTCAGGCTGGGGCTCAGGGCAAGGCTCTTCCCCCGAGGGTGCTGGCACTGCCCAGGCTGCCCAGGGAATGGGCACGGCCCCGAGGCTGCCAGAGCTCCAGGAGCCTTTGGGCAGCGCTGCCAGGGGTGCCAGGGTGGGGCTGGGGGCGCTGGGCAGGGACAGGGGCTGGGCTGGAGGATCCTGGTAGGGTCCCTTCCAGCTCAGGAGATTCTGTGGTTCTGCCAGCACAGGTTTTCCTGGATTTGCAGTGGGAAGGGAGGTGCAGCTGCCCAGGGATCTCCTGGTGCTGGTTCTTCCCCAGCTGTGCTCCCTGAGTGATCCCATCACTCCCTCTGCCATTCCTGGCTCCTGCTGGTGCTGGGCAGAGGATGGGGACACAAAGGGGGTCCCTGAGAGCCCCCCTGGGAGGGTCCACCAGCCCCACCCCAAATGAAACATTTCTCTGGACCAACACTTTTGCTGCATATTGGATTCTGTTAAAGGAATTCAATTTAGAGAACATCACGCCAGGCAGAGGAGGAGGAGAAGGACAAAACATTATGGCTAAATAATTCCAATTAACCATTCCAGACCTTTCTGGCTAATTCAGTTGGACTAAGTGTTGCCTGGTGTGGGGATCTGCAGGGCTGAGATCCTCCCGCAGCTCCAGGGAACGTCTGGGATGCTGAGGGCTGGCCTGGACCTGAGCAGAGGCTGGTTTGATGTTACTGAGCTTTACTTCTTGAAAGAGAACAGAGAAGGAAGGGTCTGGAGTGTGAAGCAGAGCTCGGGTCCCTCTCCTGCAGCCAGGCCTTGCTGCCATTCCCTTGGCACAGGCAGAGATCTCCAGGCCAATTCCTCAGTCAGAGTAAACATCAAAGCAGTGCTGGAATGGGGCAAATGATCCAGCCCCCCATGAAGCTTCACCAGAAGGCTGGAGATCAGCCCTGTGCTTTAAAGCCAGATGTTTATGGCAGAGAAACTTAATTTCACTCTTCAGATTATTGATTATTCTTCTTTGACTTTCTAAGTAGTTGCCCCTGGTATTGAGACCAACAAGTGCCAGGCTCTTTGCTTTCTCCAGCTGCATTTCAGGGCAATTCCCAGATTTGGATGACAGGAATATTTACTCATCATTGAGTGCTAAAAATTCCTGAGATTTCAGCTCAAAATCAAAGGAAACTCAAACACGTGGAGGTTTGGGAAGTGTTTTGCGGCTCTGACCAGCCTGTCTGGGATTTATCTTCTCCAAATCTCTGCCAGAATCACAGAATATCCTGAGCTGGAAGGGATCCACAAGGATCATCCAAGTCCAACTCCTGGCTCTGCACAGAGCAGCCCCACAAATTCACATTCCTGCAGGGAGCATCATCCTGAGCTTCTAAACCACTTCTCATTCCTTCAGTCCCTTCCTGTGACATCCAAAAAAGTAACAATAAAGACTATAAAATTGTTGTGTGATTTCTTTTTTCCTCCCCAAAGTGTTTGAATAGCTCCCCATGCCTCTTGTCTGAAAGCATCTTCCCTCTGGTTATTTTTCTTCATGGCTGGAAATCTTAATTTTCGTTATGAATTCTTTGGGTCACAGCTCCTGTGTGTGTGTAAGTTCCTGAGGTTTATGGTCACTGATTCAAAAACCTCTGAGAGTAAACTCCCAGATCTTTTGGTGCCTTTGGTTTTGAGCACCATGGAAAACACTGGTTTTCTGCTTGATCTATCATCTTCTCCTCTTTTCCATTTTTCTGTGTTTTCATTCTCTAATTCGATATTACTCTCTCCCTTCTGAGGCTTCTCTCCTCTCTGGGTCTGATGGGGGAAACACAAAAATCTTGGATTTTCTCTTGGCAGCCAAGGAAGCTCCCACCCAGCCCGGAGCTGCTCAGGCTCTGCTGGGGCTCAGGACTTAAAAACAAATTGTTGCTATTGTTTAACAACAACAAAAAAAGATCAACAAGTGCCGTTAGCGTGGGGGCTTTGCTGTTCTGAGACCTCCAGCTCCCCAGAGGTGAGGGATCCCAGAACTTGCATTTCTTTAGGGTTTGTGCAGAGGCTTTTTCTCCTTGTTGTCTTTGCAAAGTAGCTGAGCTCTTGATGCTGGTTCATGAATCTTCGCTCTGCTGGAGAGATGCAGGCCTGGAAGCTGTCAAGGAGCCTCTTTTATGAGCACTTGAAAGCAAAAAAAATATAAAGAAATGGGTGCTTGAAGAGTAGATGGGACTAATGAAGCTTTTTTATCTTGGCAATTTGTGTGTACACAGAGTGGGGGCAAGGGGAATCCTACAGAGTGTTGCAAACCCATGTAGGGCAAGGCAGTTAATAGGATGAAAATGAAATCAATATCCAGGGCTTAATTAAGAAGCTGTTTTTATTCACAGCCCAGGAAAAAGCACAGCCCACTCCCAGATCAGAGGTGCCAAACACTTGCTGGATTGCAGCCTCACATGGGCTGCAGGTCCCTGACAGCCCAAGGGGCTTGGATTGGTTATTTTTGGCTGTTCCTTCAGGAGATAACAAGAGGAGAAGGCATCAAGGGAAGAAATGAGGGTGCAGCCCAATGGTCCTCCAGCTACAACTTCAAACTGAAAGAGAGTAAATATGGATGGGAAAATGGAAAATGGGGAAAAAATCCTTCCCTGTGAGGGTGGGCAGGCCCTGGCACAGCTGGGGCTGCCCCTGGATCCCTGGCAGTGCCCCAGGCCAGGCTGGATGGGGCTGGAGCAGCCTGGGACAGTGGGAGGGGTCCCTGCCATGGCTGGGGGGGGACTGGATGAATTTTAAGATCCCTTCAACCCAAAGTACTCTGTGATTCTATGATCCCATGATATTTGGGGTCAGTCCCAAACCCCAATCACTTTCTGAGCTGGGAGAGGACTTGTGAGAACCCCAAGGTGGGATGAGAGGGAACAACATGTGGAAAGGACTGTGAGCTCTTTTGCTTTGATGCCACTTGCAGAGTGAGCCTGATGTGTTTATTTCTCAGTGAAGTGAGAAATGCAGCTGTTCCCAAGAACTAATCCTTTCATAAACTGTCTGAAACAGGAACAGTACAGACCCACTAAAGGGAAATATTCTAAACAGTGACTGGGCTGCTCAGATATTGGGTGTTACTGAATGTTTCAGGACTAGAGCAAGCAACCAATTTCTGATTAGAATACTGATTTGTTGCTGCCGTTATTGTTGTTCTGGTTACCTATAAAATGAACACAGCACTTGGAAATGCTGGGAACTGGGGGATGGAAGAGCACTGGCAGTGTGAGCATGGACCTGGTGTTTGCAGGGAGTGAATGGAAGAGCAGAACTGGTCACAAATATCCTGGGGGGCTGTCCCCCATCCCAGCAGGGGGTGACACCTCAGTGTGGGCAAAATGGTCCCAGATTTACTCTTCCACAGATTTCCCAGTTCCTCTCAGATTTCCTCTTCCCAGGCAGTGTAAATCAGTCTCAGGGATGTTTGCTGGGTTAGATGGGAATGGTTTCACTGGTGACTGCCCCAGTTTGTGCCCTCTGCTGCTGCTGGGATTCAATTCACACTCTCAACTTTCCCTGTTTTTGGGAACCACCTTCCCTGCAAGGTGAGCTGCTCTCTGGGGGGTTTGGACAGAAGAATTAGCCTGAGTGGCTCTGGCTGCCTGTTCCATGCTGTGCTCCCTTTTCCTGCCCTGTGCTCTGTGTTCTGTGGGGCTCATCCAGGCTGTGCCCCCCTGCCCGAGGGGCTCTTTGGGAGCAGGGAGTGATCCTGGCAGCTTTGGGAGCACAGGGATGTTCCATCCCCTTTGTTCCCACTCAGCTCAGCCCCAAACCCAAGGGGGATTTCTCAGGGGTGTTTTGAGGACGCTGCCACGACCTTGTTGTCTGTGCAGGAGGTGCACAGCTCAGCTACCCCAACCCTGCTCCAGCAGGAGCTCCCGTGGCTCTGAACTCTGCCCTTGTGGCTCTAAATTGTAAAGGTCTCACTCTGCTCTCACCAAACCTTCTGGTGATCGACTGAGCCCTGCTCCTGGTGGCTTTGGCCACCTTTCCTCACTGGACAAATGACCCACGGGGTAGTGGCAGTGCTGGGAGCTGAGCTGGCCACTCAGCTCCCTGGCAGGAATTCTCCTTTCCATCCCACCAAGCCATGATCCCTCTAAGCCAGGGGAGGAAAGCCCCAGTCCCTGGAGGCTTGGCAGCTGTAATTACCAGGTTTAACTGGCAGAGATGCCAGTGCTGCAGATCCTGGCTGGACATCTGGATTTCTCCAAGCAGCAGCAAACACCATCACTCCACAGGAGCACGGTGAGGGTGGAGGGAGAGGCATAAAATCAGCCTGAGCAGAGGAGCAGCCCTGGCTGCATCCAGAGCTGGCTGAAGGAACATTGGATCTGAGGATCACAGAGGTTTCTTGAACCTTCAAGAAAACCCCAGACACTGGGCAGGAAAGGCAGAGTGAAAGTGCCCGTGCTGGGTGGCTCCCACCCTCCCCAGCTGGGCCAGCAGCACCAGCTCTCCCTGGATTTTCCAGTTTTCTCCTTTCAGGAAAAGCCCAAGTCCTGCAGCAGATTGAGTTGGGGTAACTGCCAAGGAGAGAGACAGAGGCTGTGGGTTTGGAATTTTTTTGGTTCAGACCATAATAGAGTTTTTTGTTGTTTCAAAACTGTGGAGAATTTCTGTGATCGTAGCAGACCAAGTGATGGCACAGGAGTAATAATCTAATGGAATTTGCTTTGTAATATAAATAATAATGCAAACAGAGGCTTGAATTGAACCTTTAAAAATGCATGTGACCTCCCTGTGGAATCCCATGGGTTTTCTGAATTACATTAATTTTTGTCTTGCAAAAAACTGCAGTCGGCTGTAAAAATCCTTGGAGCTCCAGGACTTGGGTGCCTCTGACTGAGGTGCTTGTGGGAATCCCACAGGGAAACACTTCTTGAAACTTTGCCTCAATTTTTAAGGATGGAAATGCTTTAGGGACATTGATAGTATGTTTGTGTTCCAGAAGCTGGCAGTGGGTTTAGTGCTTGCGAAAAGCTGCCAGATCCCTTCAGAGTCCCTCTCTGACCACTGGGCTCCACTTGCTGCCAAAGATGAGACAAGAAAATGGCCTTTTTTCTGCTTTGCATCACTTTATTTATTGTTTTTAACCCCTGCTCTTGCCAGTTCTTGTGCTGTGAAATTGTCACCCATGGTTTCTTACCCTAATTTCTCATTTTCTGGCATTGCTGGGCCTCTCCTGCAGCACTCCCTGCAAAAAGCTTGCTCAGCTCTGCTGCATTTGGGCAGTTTCTCCCTCCTTTCAGGGCCAGCCTGTGCAGTTGAGGCACAGGCAGCTGTACCCAGCAAGGTTGGGAACATCAACTCTTCAACCATCTGAAGAAATAAATGTTTGGTGGTGGCGTGTGCTCTGTTTGCTGATTAAAATGATTTTCTCAGCAATAGAAGCTCTCACTGTCTCCTCTGTTGTGAGGAGGAATAATTAAGTCCTCTCAGTAATGCAGATAAATAATGCCTTTGGAGAGTCCTGAGTGCATCATAAATCAGCAGCCGTGCTCCTGAGGTGCCACCTCCTCCTGGCCTGGTGCTGGGTGGTGGCAGCAGGCTCTGCTCACCTGCTGGCCCCTCTTGCCACCTGTGCTGGTTCTGCCCAAAGGCTCTGGTGGTGCCCCAGTGCCCCCCGGGCCTGCTTGGCCTCTGGCAGGGGCTTAGGGAAGCTGCTCGAGGGCATTTTGGGCTGTGCCACTCCAAACAGCCCTGTCCTGGGGACAAGTGCTGCCAGCCTCTGTCAGTGCTGAGGGGGAACTGGCCTGGCAGGATCCAGGGCTCTGAACACATCTTTATGACACATTTACATAGATACAGTTTAATATTTCAGGTTTTTTCTGTGTTTTTGTTGTTGTTTGAACTTTGGGAGTCCAGACTGAGCACGTACCTGGTATAAGGGAAGAGGTAAGAGCCTAAAAAAGAGATTATCTGGGGAAAACTGGGGGAAATAGGAAGAAAGGTGCAGCTTTACCACCAGCTCCCCAGCAGGACACAGCTGTGCATTCCGAACTGCCTCTAGCGTGCTTATTTCTTGAATCTTAATTTAATTGCTCTCTGCTTGAGGTTGTTCTCAGAAGATTTTCTGGGTCAGAGGAGGTGATGGTGCCGCTGTTTCAAAGCATCAGGAGCTCCTAACAGCGTGCACGGGGTTAGAAGGGAAGTGCCTCATCCCTGTCACTGGCTGTGAGTGTGTGACTGATTGTCCTGGCGTGGGGAAGGCTTGGGTGGTTCCAGGCATGAGCAGAGCTGGGGTTTAGAGATGGAGGAAAAATTTCTGCTGGGAACTCGGTGTGCAGATTTGGGGGGAGATGTTCAGGTGCCCAGCTGCTCCCTGGGATCCTCTCAAGAGCCTCTCAAATTTGGGATCCTCTCAAGACTTTAAGCACAAAGTTTCCACCAGAAATTTTCCTCCAGGAGGAGGAGCTCAGGGCGGGCAGCGGGTGTCCTGCTCCTGCCTCTCCCGGAGCCGGGGGGAATGGGCAGAAAGGGGGCAAACACCTCCCTAAAGAACCGAAGGAGCGGCTGTGGCCGTGTCGAGGGTGGAGGAGCTGTCGCACGGCGCTGCCGGCTCCTCCACCCAGCGCCGCTCCCGGGGCCGTGTCCTGCTGCCCATGGAGCCAGAGCCGTGCTGGCAGCACAGATGTCCCCGGCGCCCCGAAAAGCCGCTGTCCCCCGGCTGGGCCGACACCTCCCCTGGCGATTTCCCTTGCAAATAACGAGGCTTTCAAAGCCCGAGGCAGAAAGCTGCCTCCTTGACGCCGCCGCCCTACGGGATGCCAGGGCTTGCGCTGGCGGGCGAGCGCGGCGAGAGCTGCAGGTGACAGTCACGGTGGCACCGAGGGAAGGCGCCCCCGGCGCGGGTGCACCCCCAGCCCCTGCCCCACTGCCCCGCGAGGGGTGAGCGGAGTTTCAGTTCTGCCCGTGCCGGAGCAGAGGGCGCTGGAGCCCCAGAAAACTCCCGAGGCTGCGGCGAGCGGCTCCAGACCCACCCGCTGCCAGGGCTGCCGAGGGGATCCTGCGGGATGCGGGCGCTCCTGGAGCTTGGGCAGGAAAGGATGGGCAGCGCTCCCCTCGCTCAGGGTGCTCCTGTCCCAGGGGTGCCCGTCTCGGCATCCTGGGGCCGGGCAGGGCAGAGGTTGGGGCGTTGATTTTCCCCGTCCTCTCCCAGCAGCTCCGCGCAGTGCGAGGAGCCCAGACCCTCGCTGGGTTTGTGTCCCTCTGCCACCAGCTCGGGGCAGCGGGTGCTACTGGCCCTCCACGGCACCACTTGGGTTTCCAGAGTCTTTTCCTTGACATCCTGAAAGGGAAAAGCGCCTTAAAACGCGGGTGCTCATCTGCTTGTGTATTTCGGATCGACAGTAATTAGCACCTCTTAGCCCTTCCCTGCTGGCTCTCTAACTTGTATAAAATCCTCACATTGTTTATTTACCCCTTTAATGCGGTAACCTTGGCTCGCTGACAGTTTTCCCCCTGTTTCGGCGCCCTGGGAGCTGATTTTCAGGCTTCACCACATTTGTGTTTGGCTGTGCTCTGCTTCCCCCCGATATCTTGCTAAGACAATAACAAATGGTCTCAAGTTGCTCCAGGGGAAGTTTAGATTGGATATGAAGGAAAATCGCTTCTCTCGAAGGGTGTCAAGGACTGGAATAGGCTGCCCGGGGAGGTGGTGAAGTCATATCCCTGGAGGGATTGGAAAGTCCTGTGGATGCGACACCTGGGGTCATGGTGGCCTCGGCAGTGCTGGGTGAACGGTTGGGCTCGGTGACTTTAGAGACATTTTCCAATCTAAAAATCTCGTGGCTCTCTTTCCTGAGGAGCTCTGAGTCCTTCACACGCTCCCGTTTGCAGCGGGTGAAAGCGTGGCTCCTGCCGGGGCTGCAGCTGCCCCCGGTTCCGTGGCACTGCCAGGGTGGGACCCCGCCGGTGCCCCCGGGCATCGGCCCTGGGCTGCGGCTGCCGAGGGGCTGGGGGGCTGCGGGAAGGGGCAGCGCAGCCCCGGGGGCTCGGCACAGGCGGGGCAGGTCCCTCCTTCCCCCGGCTCGCTCCCTGCCCGGCTGTGGCGCGGCTCCGGGGCTGCGGGCTCGGCGCACCCGGCGGGCTCCTGCTGGCTGCAATCGCGATCTTCTGCCATCAGTGAGGGACAGCAGCTCCCCTTCCCCTGCCCTGCCCGCCGGTGCGCTGGGGATCAGTTTAAGGGATTAACTCTTCCTGGTCCTCAGCCTCTCCTCCCTGCGCCCTGCGAGCCAACAGAGAGAGTGCTAGAGACTCTGTGTGACCACAAGAGATTAATTAAACAGTAAGCCCTAATTACTGTGGCTAAGGCTGACCGACTTACTGTGTCTGTAAAATAGCTGAATACTTAATTTAGACGGGAATGTGGACATAACTTTCACCATTAGCTGAGCAAACAAGGAGCGCCCGAGCCAGACGGCTCGGCTGCCTGATGGATGCGGGGCTCCGAGCGCGCATCCCTCCGCCTCTCCCGGCCTGGCCGCGCATTTTGGCTAAGGGGGAGCTGCTTTCTAAAGCACGAGCCTGCCCCAGGCCTGGGGGATTCCCTGCCTGTCAGTGTTGCTCAGCTTTCAGGCTGCTTCTCAAAGTCGTTGTCGTTTGCATTTCACTGCAGGTTTGGAAAAAAAAAACAAAAGGGGGAGAGGCTGAAAGGCGTAAAAGCAAACCCAAATCCCAACTCCCAGTGCAAGGCGGTGGAAGTAGTGCAGCCCGCTCTGCTCCTGCCTCTCAGTATCTTCCTTAATAACAATAACTGATTCTAGGAAGTGAGAGTTAATCTGTAGCTGCAGAGCTTTTTATTGTGTTTCTCCCTCTCTGTGTGCATTAACCTTTCAGATTTAGAAGGCTGTGCAATGGGCATAGCTTTTTTTTTTCCTATTTTTTAAATTCCTATTATCTGTGCTTGCTGCATGGCTCCTGATCCAGTCCAGACAGTGACAGCCATTCCCCATTAACTGCAGCTCATTGAGCACTCCATCAGACCTTGAATTGGTGTCTTAGGTGGACTGGAGATCCCGAGAGGGTTTGAAGGATCTCTGAGCACTCTGCAGAGGAGAAGAGAACATCCCGGGGTCATGGAACAGCTGAAACAGGGAAAACACGAGCAAAGGAATCTCGATGCCTGTTTTGAGATGGGGGAAACGGTGATTTAAAGGCTGGAGGTGTGGCTGTGTGCCCGGGGGTATTAAAGTGCTGGTGACAAAGCCTTGGGGACCCCCAGGTGTCCCGGCTCTGGTTTCAGCACGTGGCCAGCAAAGCTCAGCTCTGTAAGGGCACAAACAGCAGCACACTGGCCACAAGAGCTCCTGCAGCTGCAGGGTTTGGGAAAAGGGAAGAAGTTACCACTGCCCTGGTTTTGTTTCTGTGCATGTCACACCTGAGTGAAGGTGTCTGCAACCTCATCCAGGAAAAGTTAATGAAATGCTCAATTTGTAAGGTGTCTTGCCCACATTTTTGCAGGCATGATCCATTTTGGCTGTGCCATAATGAACTGAAGACCCCATACGGGAAACTGCTCTTGTTTTTTCTGCCATCTGACCACAGGGCACTAAACCCTATTTCCTTTCCCAGTTAAAAAGGCCAAGACCAACTTGAAAATGGGAATATTTGGTACAGATTCCAAGATAGTCCTGGGAACATTTCCCTGTGTTGCTTTCTGCAGAGGTGGTGATGTGTGAGGTGGGTGCCACCACCCTGGCTCGAGCAGCAGCACCGATGTTTCCAAAGGATGAAGATGAACTCTCTCTGGCTGCAGCTGCAGAAATGGGTGCTGTCATTGCTCCAAGTTGTTCTCTGCTCCATGGTGATGCTTTCTGGGAGCTGGGCTTGCCCAGCCAGCTGTTTTCAGCTGCTCCAGAGCAAAGGCTCTTTTTTTCAGTACAAGAAAACATGGTGGAGGTTCTATGTTCCCCCTCCATGCCCTCACTTAGGTGTGTGGCATAAGCCAGAACCTGGTCACTGATGTTGCAAACACATTTTGGTCACATTTTTGCAGCTGTTGGGTGCAGGAACCTGCCTGGCAGCTGCAGGGCTCTGTTTTCTCCCTTAATTCCACAGCAACAGCCATCCTCCAGCTGAGGAAGGAGAGGGCTTTGGAATGTGGTGCTCTCCTGGTGCGGTCTTCAGTCCTCAAGTTCTTCAAAACTTCAGAGAACTTTGGGAGTCTGGGCTCTCCTGCACTTTGTCTTTGGGCATTTCATCCCAAAACGTGGCAGCTGTGAGCATGGGGCCGTTTCCCTGCTCATTCCTCTTCTATGCCTGGATAGTTTCTCTTGCCCATCACTGAGAAGATGGGAATCTCTCATTCTTTAATCAGCAATAACACTGAAAATAACCCAGGCAGGGTGTGACTCCTGCTGCAGTGGGTGCCCTGGGAGCTTTGAGCAAACTCCTGTGGGTACAGCACAGAAGGGCTGGGGTTTTGTCTTCAGCTTGCATTAACTTTTGGGCAAGTGACTGGTGAAATCCCCAAATTTCTCTGACTTTTTTTGCCCATCTGGGCCTGGTGCTCTGTCAGTCCTTAGGATATTTCTGCCTCTTGGATTTCCGGAGTGAAGCTCATGAAGAGCTGAGCCTGTACACGACTCAAGTTCAGATAAAGTCAGATTTGAAAAGCTGTTTTGACAACGAGATGCTGAGAAGCATCCAGGCAAATGTTCAGAAGAGCCTAAGGAGAGGAGAGACCTGAATCTTAAGGAGGATTAGATGTCTAATCATTTACCACAGACAGATATGTACTGAAAGGCAAAGACTCCCAAATCTCCCTCTCCTGGTGATCAAGTCCTCAGTTAAATTGAGGTCCAAATAACGGAAGAGAAGCTGTGAAGTTGTCTTTCTCTGCTGGCTGGTCTTGGAGACCAATGGGGTAGAAATGATCTTAGAAATGCTGTGGAAAATAAAAATATGAAGCCTGATATACTTTTAAGTCCCTTTTATCGCTCGTCTTCTGACAGTTCCTGCCACGGGCACTGTCAGTGTGCAAACAGAGCAAACCCTGTTCTGGTGGTGCTGGAGCTCAGAAGGGAACTTGGAGCACCACTGGGGTTTCTTGCCCCTCTTCAACCCATTGGCAGCTTTGTGTCCCTGTGTCCTCTGATTTCCTGGTTGTTTCCTGTGAATTTTCCTGCGTGGTGTTGTTCAGACATTGGTCCTGCTTGTTGAAGCATTTTCTGAGCTGAAAACCTTTTATTTTTGAGCTACCTGGGACTGAACTCAGCTGGCTCCTGCCACAGACAGCAGCTGGGTTTGGAGTCGTGATCCACCTACAGAGGAATTCAGAGGAGCGGAACGAGCACAACAGCTCCTGGTCCCCTGGGGTTCACTGGGTGGGGAGGGGACATGGGGAAGGTGCTGAGCAGGTGCTGCCAGCTCCTGCCTTCCCTCCCAGCTCCTGCCTTCCCTCCCTGCCCTGCCCTGGGCTCCAAGCACTGTCCCTCCATTCCCCTTCCCTCAAATCCATTTCAGCTGATTGTTTAAGCACTGCCCTTGGTCTGTGGTGGCCTGGGAGAGCTGTGTGGTGCTGTGGGATTGGGATGGTTCCAGCCCCTTGTGCAGAGGTGGAATTGCTGTGCCAGCCTGGGGGCTTTGCCAGCAGAGCCCTCCTCCCCAGGTGATGAGTTCAGGGTCTCTTTTGCTCCAGGTTTGTGCAGCAGCTGAGGATAATTGGCCCTGGAGGTTTTGGACTCTGAACAATGCCATCATCAGGACTTGCATAGGAGGGACTGTATCTTCAAAAGGCCTCTTTTCCCTTTGTTCACTCTCTTACTCTCGATAAAAAGTATCAGAGCATCTTCTTCATGGATTTCACATAAAGCCATTCTACATCCTCTGGCAGAGGTGAGCGCCAGCTTTAACAATTTCCTCTGCCTGCACGGCAGCAGGATTTTCCTCCAAGCACAGCTGGTGCAAAATGGGAGTGAGGAGAGCAGAAATCCCTGGCCAGGAACACCTTGGGAAGCTGCTTTTCTTGGCCTGAGCTCTGGACCTTCCTGTGGGCTGGAGGAGATGTGCAGTCTGTGTTTATTTTTAATGGAAATGTGCTCCAGGGAGCTGCTCTGCTTGGCAATACCCCGGATCCAGAGCCTCAAGATGGGATTGAAAAGGCTCCTCTGTTCCTCAGCCTTGCAAATTCAGAGTAAATAAGAGCCTACCTGCAGTTCCCTGAGCTCACCTGGGCAAAAGTTGTGCTGGGGACCTGTGACCTTCCCTCCAAGCTACTCCAGGTGTAGGGCAGGATCCAGGGGAGTCCCTCCATGGTGGGAGTCCTTTCCTCTCTTACAGGAAGAAATCTCCTGTCCTGCTGCTGTTTTTGCAAATGTCCCCCCTCTGAGGATGCTCAGAGGGGGATGCTGGGGTTGTGTCCCTAAATTTTAGCCACTGTCCCTCCTGCTGGAAGCCTGCTGCCTCTGGAGCACTGCAAGCTGGAAATCCACTCTGTGATTTGCCCAGAAACCCCTCCAGAGATGGCTCCTGAGTGTCCCAGCAGCTCCTGGGAGCTGCCCTGCCAGGACAGACAAACAGAACCAAGGGTGCCTGCCATGATCCCAAGGTCCCAGGCACCTGGCAGGAACACTCCTGTCCTGCTGGGCCCTTTTCCTCTGCCCTGACTGTGCCTTGCCAGATGGAAGTGCTGCTCCATTAAGCCCAGTCCCCTGCCTCAGGCTTGGGATGGAAGTGAAAGTCCAGGGAAACGCTTGGCTGCCTGGCAGAGCTGCTCAGGCAGGAGGAAGGCTCCTTGCTAAGCAGTGCTGGAGAGCAGAGTGATTTACTCACCTCTGTCTTCGAGGCTTGCGAGGAGGAGTCACTCATGACCGAGTCCATTTTTAGAATTTTCCATGGAATGCTCTTTGCCCTCCTGTGATGGGAGATTATGGATGTCTGACCTGTTTCGGTGCTCCAAATTTTTTGCTTTCTCTTAACTCCCCTGCTTTTCTCCTAATCTTAAAAAGCCCAACTAAATCCTGATGCTCCCCCTCTCAGAGCCAAATAATCCTCACAATTGCAATCTCCTTCTCTTCTTTAAGGCTTTCAATGCTTAAGGTCTGCGTGATCTTCCTTAGGGTGTGAAAAAAAAAAAATAATACCCAGGGAAAAAATCCCTGAGCATGCAGATTGAGGAAAGGGCAAACTGGTTTAACAGAGCATCCTCACGACACGCTCACATTATTTTCTCACTGTCACAAACACCCCCACCACCCTGGCTGCTGATTTCACTGCAGTGCTGTGGTGGGGAGTTTGTTCTGGGAGAGGCAGAGTGGTTTGGTGGCTGTAGCAGGAGAGAAGGGGATGTGGAGGTCAGGATTTTCCATGATTCTCAATAGGACCAGCTGCAAAAGACAAGGTTTTTTTTTTTTTTTTTTTAATTTTTATTTTATTTTTTGCCCTTCAGAGCTGTTGTGTCATCCATCCCCCTGATTTTGTAAGCACAGGAGGATGAAGATTTGTGGAAACCAATCTATTTTTTCTCCATATACTGATTTTGATCTGAAGAGGGGAGGGATTATTGAAAATTGCATTTCCTTTTCTAGTGGTCACTGAGAAAAAGTCAGGTTTTTCCACTGAAAAAGGATGTAAGGAGATGTAGTGGCCAGAAGCACAAATGTGAATAATCAAACCACTAAGTAAGTTTAATAAAAATGAAACGAGTAAATGAGTCAGCTGGGGGAAACTTGACTTTCAGGTGAAAGAGAAATCCATCATAGAATACAATACAGTCAGAATAAAATTGTTTCTAGGGAAAATTTTAAAGAAATAAGAGCTCCTTGCACCCTCCTTCTCCATCCACAAAATAAGGGAACTTTCCCATTTGTGTGGATCAGCTCAGGGGTGAAGACGCCTCAGAGGAAACCCTCCTCTGATTCAAAATCTCTGTCTGAGTGAACAGGGACGCTGAACCACTCCAGCATCTATCTCCGGGCAAAGTTTTTCCTAAAGACCCCAGCACTCAGCTTAATCTGCAAATTACCCAAACCTGGGGAGGGGAAAGAGCTCTTTAATTGCCTTGCCGGCGAGCGCAGGGGAGGCAGCCTGCAGAGCGGAGCCGCTCGCCCTGCCCGGTGCCCGGGGCTCGCAGCGCCCTGTCCGTGCCGGGGCCGGCGGTTCCTGCTGCAGGATGTGATTCACCTCCTTCCCTGGCTGCTCTTCGTGCCTCGGAGCGCCGCTGCGCCGTCCGTGGGAGCGTCTCCTGGCTCTGCTGCAGCGTGCGGGAGCCCTTGAGACCCCGAGCCCCGGCGTGAGGAGCCGGTTCCTTCCGGAGAGTCACCCTTTGCGTCTCGCCAGACCTTATTTGTGTCACTTGTGGCTGCTGCCAGCCCTCTGACTGGCTCCTGGAGCCAGCAGATGTTATTGCTCCAGGCTTGCCTGGTCGGTGGGTTGATTTTGCACTGAGCTTGGATGACTAAGGCAAAAACCACATTAGCGGCAGAGTCCAGGCTTTCCTTGCTGTGGAGGAAGTGAAAATGTCCCCCTGTTGACAGCCCTGACTTCTTCGGAGAGTCCCTTCCCAAAGTTAATAGTTTCTATCCCAAATTTAGCCTAAAATGTAAAAACATTTCCTCGCCAGCTACTGCAGTGACTGTTGCCGTGCGGCGCTCCAGGAACAAGGAGGAGTTATCTCTCTGACTTGTTCTGGAGGGAAGCAACAGAGGGTGCTGGAATAAACAGGATTAAAGGATTTCATCCATAAATACAGGATTAAAGGTATCCAGCGCTCTGCAGGAGTCATTCAAACCAAGGAGAAACAAAGTAAGTTGTGCAGAAGGGCGCAGCTCTGCTCGCAGCCAGCCCGTGCCGCACATCCCCGCACCGCCCCAGCGCCGGCAGCGCTGCGGGGACCGCAGCCCCCGCCCCGAGCCCCCGGGGGCTGCCAGCCGAGCACCCCCCTCGCCCCGCACCCCATTTCACACGGAAACCGTCCCCCCAGCCCCGGTGCCCGCGGGGTTCCGAGGGCACAGGCGGGGTGACGGGAGCTGCGCTGCCCGCGCCGCGGCTCGGGGCACCCCTGGGCGCAGCGCTGGGCCGTGCGCGTCTGGGCAGCGCACATTTGGGCTGCCCACATCTGGGCAGCGCACATCCTCTGGGCTGTGCACATCTGGGCAGCGGCGCGCAGGCGCGGGGGCTGCCTGGCCCGCGCCCCCCACCCACCCACCCACCCACCCCAGCGGCGGCAGCCCCGGCCGGGGCTCTGCGCGCCCGCGGAGCGCTGCGCAGGGGCGGGGGCACCGAGCCCTCCTTCCCCCGGGGAGTGGCCGCGGCTCCGCCGTATTTACCGGGGTGGGCGGTGGCGGCCGGGCCGGGCCGGCTCCATCCTCCCTCCCCGCCCGCCCCCCGGTGCCGGTGACTGGAGCGGGCGGAGCCGCGGCGGCCGATTGGCTCCGGGCATCACATGCGGCGGGGCCGGGCCGTGCCGGAGCCGTGCCGGGCTGGGCTGGGCACGGCGGAGCGCTCCCGCGGCGGGCACGGCAGCAGCGCAGCCCCTTCCCAGCCCCGCGCCCCGAAGCCGAAGGGACCGCGGCCAGCGCGGCCACCCGCCGCCGCCCCGGCCATGAGGTCGGGCCGGAGAGACGCACCTGTGCGGGGAGGTGAGCGGAGCCCCGGCGCCTTCCTCCGACCCCCGGGCAGCCACAGCGGCGGGGAAGCGCAGGGGGTGGAGGAAGGAAAAGGGATATTTTTTGTTTTATTATATATCGAGCTATTTTTGCCGCGATCGATCCCGATCCCGCAACTGAAGCCCCCGGAGGGAGAAGTGCTGCGCGCTGTGATGCGTCTTCCTCTCGCCTCGGCTGCCAGTTTGGATTGTAGCGCCCGGCTCCGTGCACTGCGAGGATGGCTCGGTTTGGGGATGATCTGCCAACCCGCTATGGAGGTGGAGGGCCGGCCGGGGCTGGAAGAGGGAGCAGCCGGCAAGGTGGCCCCCAAGCCGGCCAAAGGATGTATAAACAGTCGATGGCTCAGAGAGCCAGGACTATGGCTCTCTACAACCCCATCCCTGTCAAACAGAACTGCTTCACAGTCAACAGATCCCTCTTCATCTTCAGTGAAGATAATGTTATACGGAAATACGCCAAGCGAATAACAGAGTGGCCATATCCTTTCAGGGAGGCTGTGCGGGCACGGGGGGAAGGTGGGGAGGGGCAGAGGGAGGCTGAGGGGCAGAGACCCCTCCAGGCAGCGCAGGGCGAGTGTCTGGTGCTGCTGCAGACGGTGTGATCGGGCTGTGCCATGGGTGTGTGTGCCGGGGAGCCGTGTGCCCGACATGATGCACGGCCGTGGGAATATGGGAATCAGGGAATCAATCAGGGAATCGCTTCCGTGGGAGCACCGAGGGAGCTTTTGGAGTGCCTGATGCCAGGGGTGTGTGTAAGCCATGTCAGGGTGTCTTTAGGGGTGAGATGTACAGGTGCATGGATTGACATTTCCTGTACAATTCAAGTCAGGTTCTGTGAGATTCGTGCCCATGAATCCTGATTTTTATTTCCATCTTGGAGCCTTTCAACTCTTCTTTCTTCCTGTGAACAGAAGAAGGAATGTGGGAGAAAAATGGTGACACCTTAGCATTGTAGCTGCATTGGTAGTAGGGGACATTGACAGCCCAGGTAAATCCCAGGAATGCAACCCTTGCAGCTCGGGTTTAGCACATCCCCTCCGGAATCCATTCGAATCAACATGAATCATGGCACTTTGATTAGGTGCATAGCCTAAGCTTAGGCTGCACGAAAAAAAAAATAAAATTAGCAAAGCCTTGTGGCAGAAGGAGGCAGTAAGTGGGGAGAGGGATCATCTGCTGTATTGTGAAAGGGGCAGATGCTTTCTGTCTGAGACCCAGCTCCCAGGCCAAGTGAGCTGCAGTGGGAAGGGGGCTTTGCTCGGAGCGATGGTTGTAAACCGTGAGCAGAGGGGAGCGGGTTGAGGCTCCCTGAGAGCAGATTTTGTGTGTGTGTGCACAGGAGTGCTTTACACTGGGGGTCTCAGGGGAGCCAGTTGTTTTCTTTTCATTTCATATCACACCCCTATTAATCCTCAGCTAACAGCAGCAGGGCCTCCTCCCAGCCTCCTAGCAACACTTTCAGTTGCCACAGAGGCCAGCTCCTGCTTAGACTTCCCCAGTTTTCACTTCCTGAGGGGGTAACAGGAAAAATACACCAGTGGAGTCAATCTACTTCCCTTCTCTCCGAACACCCACAAACACGTATTGATCTCTCTCCATATTATACAATCCCAGCCATTGCTGCATTTCCTCATCCATTTCTCCTTCCCTGCATTTAAGTCTGGATAAACAAGCCCCAAACCCCCGGTGGCAGGCAGAGCATCGCCTTGACTGCGCGGGTAGAATCAGTCTTTCCCTCTCCTGCCTCTCGGGCGATTCGGCTGCATCTTTCCGGGGGATGCGGAGAGGGGACCCCCGGCGCTGCGGAGCCGGCGGCAGCGGCGGAGCCCCGGCCCTTCCGTGCGGCGGGGCCGGCGGGGCCGGCGGGGCCGCGGGCGGGGCCGGGCGCTGTCCGCGCTGCTGGCCCGGGCTGACCACGGTGCTGAAAACGGGCTGACCGTGCTGCTGAGCCGAGCTGACCACGGTGCTGAGCCGAGCTGACCCCGCTTCTGTATCAGGGCTGACCACGGTGCTGAGCCGAGCTGACCATAGTGCTTGAGCCGAGCTGACCATAGTGCTTGAGCCGAGCTGACCATAGTGCTTGAGCTGAGCTGACCATAGTGCTTGATCTGAGCTGACCATAGTGCTTAAACTGAGCTGATGGTGGTGCTGAGCCGAGCTGACCTCGATCCTGAGCCGAGCTGACCGTGGTGCTGAGCTGAGCTGACCACAGTGCTTGAGCTGAGCTGATGGTGGTGCTGAGCCGAGCTGACTATGCTTCCGTATCTGAGCTGACCACAGTGCTGAGCCGAGCTGACCATAGTGCTTAAACTGAGCTGATGGTGGTGCTGAGCTGACCATGGTGTTTGAGCTGAGCTGACCGTGGTGCTTGAGCTGAGCTGACCACGCTTCTGTATCAGGGCTGACTATAGTGCTGAGCTGAGCTGACCACGGCGCTGAAGCCAGGTTGACCGTGGTGCTGAGCTGAGCTGACCATGGTGTTGATCTGTGCTAACCATGGTTCTGAAGCCAGGCTGACCACAGTGGTGAGCTGAGCTGACCACGGTGCTGAGCTGAGCTCATTGTGGTGCTAAGCCGGGCTGAGGGTGGTGCTGAGCCAAGCTGACCACGGTGCTGAGCTGAGCTCCCCGCGATTCTGAACCAGGCTCTCCACGGTGCCAAACCTAGCTCTCCGCGGCGCTGGGCTGAGCCCTCCAGGGTGTTGTGTCTGCGGCGCGGCTCGCCGCTGTCCCTAGTGCTGAGCTGAACTCTGCCGTGCTCAGAGGAGCTCCCCGTGGTGTTGGGCTGAGCTCTCCGCGGGGCTGTGCCCATCTTCCCGCGGTTCTGGGTCCATCTCCCCATGATTCTGGGTCCATCTTCCCATGGTACTGTGCCATCTCCCCATGATTCTGGGTCCATCTCCCCGTGGTTCTGGGTCCATCTCCCCGTGATTCTGGGTCTATCTCCCCACAGTGCTGGGTTCATCTCCTCGCTGTTCTGGGTCCATCTCCCCACAGTTTTGTTTCCATCTCCCCGTGGTTTGAGCGGAGCCATCGCCTGCCCTCAGCCCCCGCTGCCGCCCGTGGCACGGCTCCACCCTGGCAGAGCTGGGGCTCGGCACAGCTCGGGGTGGGAGATAGTGGCAAAAAAGCAAAGGGGGATCTGGTGCCAGATTTGGATTCTTTTCCCTTCCCACTTCCCTCCTACATCCCAAAAGGGTGCTGAGGGTTCTGTTCTTGCCGAGAGCGGACGTTGCAATCGAGCAGTAATTCATGTTTTAGACCTGGGTAGATACTCTAAATTGAACTTTTTGTGCCTATTGCTTATTAGCACCATGTTCTGAAGTTAAATGTTTCTGAAGAAAAATTCAGCAGATGGTGTTTAGCTGAATAATTTTGGAAGCAGCTTAGCTTATCAATCTCATTGCAAATCAATAAGTATCAAAAGCTTTTTATTTCCTTTGGACCTTTCGCTTTCTTGCTCCCAAATTCCTTGAGCAGCTCAGATTGTGTGTGAGTCTCTAACTCTCTCAAAGAAGAGAGGAGTCAATTGCCTACTTTTCTTCCAAACACACTCCAGAAAGAACCGAGGAAGTCAAGGAGACCAAATGTCTTAAAAAAATAAGAGAAATCTTAGAATGCTCAATTAATGCAACTCTGTGGGTAGAAACAGGATTTGGATGGGGTTCTCCTTGTATTGTCCAGTGTCTTCTTTAACTTCTGGTCCCCACTCCATTTGAATACATGATTTTAGCTACAATCATAGCCAATTGTATTGTGCTGGCTCTGGAACAACATTTGCCGGATGGAGACAAGACACCGATGTCAGAGAGATTGGTGAGTTGCATTCATTCATTTTCAGTTTTTTTGTTCCTGCTCTAATACAGAAAGCAGTTGGCCACTGGGTGCTGGGAGTGTTAGGATCTATTTTAAAGAGCCACACATAAACAGACAGGCATTGATATGACAGGCAGAAAAAACCCGTCACAGCAAGGATTACTGTCCCCTCCCCATCCCATCCACACAAGAATGCTTCATCACTCCTACCCTGCCATGGGAGAGAGCTGGACCTTGTGTCATCATCAGAATGGCTTCAGACTTAGGTTGTCTCTAAACCAGCACAGGAAGGAGCTGAAGAACGCTCAGAATTATCTTTGGAATCAAATGAACTTCTGCGTAATTTTCATTTTCCCAGGGGTGGTAGAATGGAGTAAGCTTTTAGGATTTGTGTGTCTCTTCCTGCTACAGCACAGATCCTACAAAGCAAACTTTGGGTTCAGATGATTACACTTCATTTCAAAAAAGCAACCAAATTACACAGAAAAATAATTTACTGTCAGGCTTTATGGTAATGAGCCCAATTACCTTATTTCAAAAGAAAATAAAAGAATAGCTTCAAAATAATTCACCCATTTATCATCACTGTAGGAAAACTGTGTAATTCTTGGTTTGATTTTTCTCCTACTTTTAATGATCTGGAAGGTCTTGCATGCCTAATGCATTAATCCTGGTGCATGTTCAAAGGATGGATAAATATGGATCCATATGTGTTTTCCATGTAGATGCTATATTATGCAAACAAAGATAACATTAGGCTTGCTGCCAGAAACGAGTGCCTCTGAATAGTGGTTGCTGCAGTTCCCAGGGATGGCCCATGCCAGTGGGCAACTCTCAGAATCTCATTCCCCAGAAGAAGGAAAAACTGTGTTAGTGAGAAATCTGGAGAGCCAGGGTCAGAATCTGATGCTGGCTTGGAAATGGATCCACTCCTGCTGGCTGCCCTCCTGCATGGGCCTCGCTTTCTCTCTCTGCTGGAATTACTTTCAATTAAGGAGACATGAGGATAAAGGGAATCAGTGCTTGCATGTAGATCTTTCTGCCATTAAATCTGTCTTGGTGTGCTTTGGGGTTGGTTGGCAAGGCTAGCCTGGGGGTGTGAGCAAAGCACAGGTTTAGAGCCAAGACTGAGCTGGGAAAGTGCCTTCTGTGGTTATAAACATAGGGATTAGTGAGGGGGAAAAGCAATTTTGGGGATGTACTGGCTTGGCAGTCCTTTGGTTTGTGTTGGTTTTATGTTTCTCTGTATCCCTCGATTTATAAGGGCATCCTAGAGGCATTTTATTGTCCTTTTCCCCAGCGTCTTAATGCCATTTTACAGTGCACACACCTTCAGATCCTGCCTGAATCATTCCAAAGAGGGGCACTGGCACTGAACAGTGCAGGAGAGCTGTGGGAGTTTAATGTGCTGTAATCTCTGCCCTGTTGGTTCTGCCCCACAGCGGAAGGAAGAATTAACCCCTGATTTTGGTCCCAAGCACCATTATGTTTGGTCCAGCTATCCTGGAGCCATTTTAACTACAGCACACTGGTAACTCTGAGGTATAAAGTGATTTTTCATAGAGTAGCACTGAGAATCTTTACAAGTCGTGAAATACTTTGTCTTTTCAGCATGAGCTGGAAAGAATAAGCATTGTAAGAAAAACTATCTTGTAGTTTCCAAAGTGAAAACTTTTAGAATTTAGAAACTGGAAGTTGTTTCATTGAAAATGTTACCAATCTGTGTTAAACCACAGTAGGGGAAGGTTCCCATACATTTTCAGGTTTGTTCAGTCCAATTCTAAGTCCAAGCAGAACAGCAGGTGCTTCATTGCTGTCTTTAGCAGGAATGGAATTGGTCTTTTTTTTGGGTAATGGTTAATGGATATGGCTTTTTTCTCCTGGATTCATTAAAATCTACGAATTGGAGATCATCACTGAAAAGTTAATCAGATATTAAGGATATGAGGTGCACATCACCAGCCTTTTGTGACTGGGAGATGTCGGCAGAGTTGTTGAAGGAAAACCGAATTTGCCCAGGTAATTTGTTCCACAGATACAAAGTAAAAGAATTTAAGATTGTCTGTTAAAGCTGAGGGGGAAAGGGAGCAGCCCATGCAAACATTTTAATTATTTTTGTCTTTTAATCCAAATTTTCCTATATATATCTCTGCAAGTGCCAGGATATGATCCTGCAGTGCAGTCCCACCAGGCTGTGTCCTGTGCTCCTGTTATTGTCAAACAGGGTTCACTGAGCACATTCCAAGCAATGTGCTTGCAATAACTCAGCAATCATCCAAGATTTTGAGTGTCTGAGTTAGGAGAATTCTCTCTCTGCCCATTTTCTGTGTGCACAGAAGAGCATTACTTGGCTCAGGGCTGGAAATTCTGGTCAAAATCAGGGCTCTGAGAAAACACCAGTGAGGTGATGAGAGCATTTAGTGGTGAACTGGAGGACTGGCTCAGGTCCTCGATCATCAGACAAGAGGAATGAACTCATTCTCCCACCAGCAGCAGACTGACCAACCCCGAGGCTCCTTCCTGCTCCGAGCTGGAAGTCTCACATACTCTGGATGCTGGGAATATTCTCCTCCCATCAGGAACTGACCAGTGGAACAGGTTTGCCGTTGTTCATCTCCGCCCAGTGCTGTAGCCAGTGGGCTGTGGAGTCAGCCTCCCTCTCTCCCAATAAATACTGCATTGTTTGTACACACTGGGGTGATGCCAGCTGCAGAGATGCTGAGGGAGCTGTTCTGAGCAGCCCAGAGCCTGGGGTGAGAGCTCCAAATGTGGGAATGGGAATTTCCCCCCCCCACCCCCAGCCCCAAACAGCCTCGCAGGTGCCCTGCTCACGGGGCTCCTGGCTGTCTTCACCAAGACCTCCTTCCCTCCCTGGCTCCTTCCTAATTGCTCAGTTTTCCAGGAGAAGCTTCAGGAGACCTCTCCCAGAAGTCAGTGAGGATTTCAGAACTCTCAGGACAGGAAATGTCTTTTCTGTCCCACTCTGAGGCAGCCCCTGTCAAACAGCCCCAGTGGGATGCTCGTGTTTGGCTCCCCTGCCTGTTCTGGATGTGAGGACAGAACATAACTTCTCCCAGATTTTCAGCGTGGCAGCTCTGGCAATTTACTAATGGATTTAATGCTTTCTCCCATCCACAGGCACTTAGAGCAGCAATATGTGAGCTGCTCATATTAACCTTTGCATGAACAAAGCCTTTCACACCCAAACCTCTCCAGGCTGTCACAGCCGAAGGCCAAGGAAAGACACTAGGACATGAAGTAGGAATGGTAATGACTTTCCAGACTCAGAAGTTGTTTCTGATCAGAAACATATTGATTAAATGTGTGTTTTGGCCCAGTCTCAAGCTCTGCTGTGTCCACAGCAAACAACTTGCTGGCACAGCTCTGGCTGCTGCCCAGATTCTCCACCCTCCTTCCAAGTACGCTCACGGATCCTCATTATCACCTGCTCTGCCCCTCTGGAACCCGAGCAGGGGCACAGCCTTTTCTCTGGGGGGGTTTCAGGGTGTCCTGGCGGGGACTCTGAGCTGAGGCAGGGCCATTTCAGTGCTGCACCCACATCCTCCCCTCTTTCCATCACACACAGTCAGGCAAAACCTTTTTTCAGCTGCAAGACCTCTCCCCAATGGGGCATAAATGTTATTTTTCATCTTGTTGTTACTGCCCTGATTCTTGAGCTGAATCAGTGTAAATTTAGGCAGGCTTTAGAAAAGACCCTTTTTCTTTCGCCTCTAATTTCCCCAGCTACTCCCTGCCAACCCTACAGATGAGAGTTGTTCTTTGTAATAAATACCCAAATCCATCTCAGAGCCTTCCTGCTTCCCTAGAAGATGACAAAAACTCCTGACCCACTTCCTAAGAGCTCTGTGTAGCCCTAGCTTTGGGAAGAGCACATCCCATCAAACCCTGGAGTACCTGGAGACTGGCTCTTTAAAGCTGGGAGCTGTAATCACCAGGCACCTGACCTAGATTGAGCAGAGACTGGAGTACATACCAGGATTCAAGGAAGTGAGGGAGTAATGTGGAGGAGTGGATGTGGGTAAAGGTAGCTTTTTTTGTGTGTGTTAGAAGAGCTATTTTTAGAGGCACGCGAGTAGTTGTGGGCTGGGAGTTTGGGATGGGCTGGGAGGCCTTTGTGTGCAGACATTATCTGGAGCTGTTCAACCAGGAGCTGTTGGGGCGTTGGAGAACAGGTGGGCTGGGCTCTCAGAGGGCTCCTGTGTCCACGAGGAGTTCTAAAGGACTTCTGGAATCATGTAGGATGATTTCTGACCCCTTCTCCCTTCTTCCCTCTTTTCTGTGCTGGGTTGGAGCCCTGGGATGAGTCCAGCTCTCGCTGTGGAGCAGCTGCTGGAAGAAGACGTGCATTGCAGGGTTTCTAGTGACGGTCATAAAAGGCCTGGTGGCCTTTGATCCTGACTCTGTGGGTGAACAGCTCTAAGGTTGGCAGCTGGAGGTCTGGCAGTGGTGGCTCCTGTGTCCTCTGAGCAGCATCCCTGAGGGACAGCGGGCTTGGAGGTGCAGCTGCTTGTGCAAACCCCTCCTCAGCTGGAGGGGAAGCCAGTCTGGAGGGTGGGTTTCCATTTTCTCCTCTCCATTTCAGCCAGAGGCCCAGGGTGAGCTTAACAGACCCCTGCTCTGTTTTGCTCCCTGGCCAGCCAGTGCCTGAGGGTGTCTGCAGGGGACTGTCCCCTCTCCACAGGGGCAGGGAGCTGGAGCTGCTGGGGCTGTGAGGTCATAGAGGTGGAGGGGAATAGAGGTGAAAGATGAAATACATGGAAGAGCTGTTCCCACCGAGGTGTGTAGGGATACGGGGACCGAAACTCAAATTCGGCCACTGATGGAAAAACCTCTCCAGGTTTTTTCCAGCACCTTGGAGGCATCCTGAGTGGCTGGAGAGCTCTGGTGGCCTTGCTGAGCTGGGTCACATCCAGCCAAGCCCCCTTGGGAGGGCTGAGCTGTCATGTTACTGATCCCAGGGTGGGTCAGGCTGGAAGGGACCCCAGTGGGGTCATCTGGTGCCACCTCCCTGCTCCAGCAGGGCCATCCCAGAGCTCAGGGCACAGGACTGGTGGTTCTGGAATGTTCCCAGTCAGGGAGACTCCACAGCCCCTCTGGTCCCTGCTCAGGGCTGGGCACTGCCCAGGGCAGAAGTTCTGCCTCCTGTGCAGGGAGAACTCCCGGGCTCAGTCCCTGCTCGTTCCTCTGGAGCCACTGCTGGGCCCAGAGCAGAGCCTGCCCTGAGCCCTCCCTGCACCAGGGACAGACTGGGACTGACTGGGACAGACTGGGACTGACTGGGACTGACTGGGACTGACTGGGACTGACTGGGACTGACTGGGACAGGTAACTGGGACTGACTGGGATGACTGACTGGGGATAGACTGGGACTGACTGGGACTGACTGGGACTGACTGGGACAGACTGGGACTGACTGGGACAGACTGGGACAGACTGGGACTGACTGGGATAGACTGGGACTGACTGGGACTGACTGGGACAGACTGGGACTGACTGGGACAGACTGGGATAGACTGGGACTGACTGGGACTGACTGGGATAGACTGGGACTGACTGGGACAGACTGGGATAGACTGGGACTGACTGGGACTGACTGGGATAGACTGTGACACACTGGGACAAACTGGGACAGAGAGGGACAGGCAGGGACAGACTGGGATAGACTGGGACTGACTGGGATACCCAGGGACACCCAGGGACGGACTGGGACAGACTGGGACTGACTAGGACAGACTGGGACACCCAGGGACAGGCTGGAACTGATAGGGTCACACAGGGCTGAGGGCTCATCACCTGTCAAGGCTGAACAAGCCCAACTTTTAGGGGTGAAAACTTTAATTTCTGGAGCAAGCGCTGTCCCGAAGTGTGTGTGTGTGCCAGAGCTGAGCAGGAGTTGCTGTGCTGGTGTCAAACCTGCTTCTTCCTTGGTCCTGGGGCCATGAGCCTCGACATTCCTTCTCTTTTTCCATCAGAGAATAGACAATCCCCCTTTGTCATTGGGAGAATTGTAAAATATAAACAGCTGTGCCTCAAACAGCAGCTCAGCTCTTTGGTAATGGGGGTCAGAAATGCCAAAGGCACTGGAAAAGGGATTTCTAATTTCTCAGTGTGGAAGTTTGTTTCTTTATTTGGATAGGGCTGCTTTACTTCCATTGAATTCAACTGAAAACAAGGATCTAAGGCACATTTGGAAATTGGTTACTGGTGCCAGAGCTGATGAACAAGTTCTTGAAATTGACGCCCATTGCTTCTACCTCTTGCTTTGTTCCCGTTTCTTGCCCAAATCTTCCTTCCAAAAGTGAACGCTTCCATTTGGCACTGAATTTGTGTTGAAACTCCTGTCAATAAAGGCTAATCCTGAGAGATCTGGTGCAGAGATGGAATAAAAGGTTTAGTAAAACTGTAGAGACCGAGCTTAATTTTCTCTGTAGTGAGCAAGGGGAGGAATCTGCCATCCCAAGGAATGTGTTAGTCTGCACCATGGACCCGAGACACAAATCCTGCTGCTCCTGCTGTTCAGGGGAGGGGCTGGGGATTTCTCCCTGAACCAGATCCCCAGTGAAAGGAAAACAAATGAGGCTGCAGCTGTGAAAATTGATAAAATGGAGGAGAAGGAGCGAAGAAAGAACTGATGGAATAAATGATAAATAAATAATTTCCTGTCAGTGCTGTTAGGCTTGCTGTGCTGACTGTTGCTCCCCAAGACACCCTCTTGTTTCAGGTTCCTGGATGAATTGTGGAGCATCTTCCATGCCAATAACTCCAGAAAGCTGTCATCTCTAATTTAAATATACCCTTAGAGCAAAATTTCCACATCAAAATTCCCTCCAGAACATTCTGTAAAGATGGGAAGTGTGGCATGAAACCATCAGGGTGATGGCAAATACCATTGCCAATTCGTAAAGAAAACTCATTTCAGAGAAATAATAATGAAATTCCTCTCTGAGCTTATTTCCAGTAAACTCAAACCTTCTAATTTCAGCCCTGCTCAGAGTGGAAAAGGTGTGAAGTTGGTGCCTGCGGCTGTTTAGAGGACTGTTTATCAGAGCGGGACCATGGATATCTCCTTGACTCCTTTAATTTCCCTTCTTTTCCAGGACGACACTGAGCCGTACTTTATTGGAATATTTTGTTTTGAAGCTGGTATCAAAATCATTGCCCTGGGCTTTGTTTTTCACAAAGGCTCTTACCTGCGCAACGGCTGGAACGTGATGGATTTCGTGGTGGTCCTCACGGGGTAAGTGACCTCCCCTGCTCCTGAGCTCAGCAGGGCTCCCACCCTGATTTGTGGTGTTTGTTGACTCGGGGTTGGGCTGGGATTGACTGGAGTGGAATAGCTCTAAACCCCTGCATTTCTGGCTGTAGTAAATCCAAAGAATGGCTCTTGTGCTGAATGACTCACTTGCCAAGTGTTTGAAGTAACTCAAAAGCGGTTTTGAGGATATTTCTTTGTAGATATTCAGTGAGTATCTGATCCAGACACTTCCTGACATTTCTGTGACTTTGCAGGTTCTAATTGCCACTGGTACTTGAACCTGATTTAAATCAATTTATTTTCTGACGTTACAGGATGACTTTAGAAGTCAATATGGAGTGCGCTAACAAATTAAATGCATCCTGTTTTTGAGCTGTTACAGCTCTGAGATTGGCCGAGTATCTGCAGGAATGAATTTATTCCCTTATAAAATAACTTTTCTCAAAAGAATTCGAAGGTGTTTGAAAAGAATTCAAAATGTCTTATTAAGGATGGAGGTGAAAAGGTTACGTGTGCGTTTTGTACCCTGGTTTGAGATGATATCACTGATCTCTCTCTTGAAAATGCTGACAATATTTTACATTATGCATTGCAGCAGTTTCTGTCTATTTATATAAATAGAGGGTGATGCTGGTGGATAATGAAAACATAAACATGAACACTTCTAGTCTACAAATTGGGCTTTAAAGCTTCAGAGGAAACGATCCAAAGGTCTGCGTGAGGTCCTGAGCTTGCAGCCTTCGTCTTGGAAGGGTTTCAGTTCATTTCTCCCCAGAAGCTGCAGCCTGGCTCCTGATACTGATACACTTCCATATCCATCCTTTCCCACACCTTCCCTGCTGGGTGTGGTGGATGGGGCTATTCCCTGCTCCTGGGGATGGTGTGGAGTAGGGAAAGGCTTGCACACATATACAAATGTATTCATTAGCTACATGATCACTGTAATTCCATTTGCATTCATGGCACCCTGTGATACAGCACTTGAGAGGCCAAAGGGAATTCTTGATGTATTAAGAGGAAGAGAATAAATATGCAGGGCTTGATTCTCCTGCTGCTGGGGGCTGGGCACTTAATCAATAGAAACTTCAGTGGAGGCACAAGGAGAATCAGATTTCCATACTTAGAAGCAGGGGGTACCAGGATGAAAAGAGAATTAGCACAGATGCTACAATTATTCTCGCTGACACTCTGTTCGGATTCCTGGTTAGCTCCACACCATTGTTTGTGTTAAAAATAATAAACAAAATCAAGGCCCTGATTCTGGAAAGGACTTTGGCATTGGCTGAATTTACCCTACAGCAAAGCATTCCAGTATATGCTGGAATTCAGCTGACTCCAGCGGTTCTCTACTTAAAGTTCAGGCTCTACAGAAAAGCTTTTCTGAATCCCAGCCATATTGTTTAGGCATGGTATGAATTCCCTTTTTTTTTTTTTTTCCTCTCCATAAACACAAGACCCCAGAGTTTGCTGGTTTTATTTTACAACCAAGACACTCAAACTTTTGCAGCTGTGGCTGGAACGGCCGTGAGATCCCCCCGGAATGCGCGGCCTCTCCCCGGCGCTGGGTTTCTTGTGGGAGCTGTTTGCAGCACTGTTTGATCCTGGAAAATAATTGTGGAATATCAGCTTGATGAGGCAGCTGGAACAAGGACCCCCGGTGCCATCTGCAGCCCCGCGGGTGCCTTTGAAGTGCCATCCTGTTAACGTCACCGCTGCTGTTTCCAATGGTGACACCAACTGGGCCCTGCTGAAATCATCTTGTACAGGGGCTTCCTACCAGGCAGCAGTGCAGGGGTGGCAAAGGCTGAACTCATCGGCAGCAAGTCCAAGAGTCATCTCCACTGAGGAAATCCAGACCTCTAATCCTTGTAATTCGAGGGCTGGATTTAACAAGCACTTGAGCTCATGCCCGATTTTCGGCGTTAGGGGGAAGGTACTGAAAATAACAGAGATTTAATTATGCTTGGTTTGATGCTTTCCTGAGTATTTCCAGCCCAGGTGGAGGGAGCACTGAAAGCTCTGCTGCTTCACACAGGGGCTGAATTAGTGTTTTCTCTGGAGCCTGGAGTGCTTTGCTCTGCGTTGCCCAGATCATGATTAAGTTCTTAGCTCACTCCTGTGTTGCCATGGGGCTGTGCTGGAAACCTGGAGTTCCTCTTCCTTGGCTTTCCTTCAGTGGTCAGAACCCTTTAACATGGCCACATGAGCTCAGGTGAGAGAGAAACCTGTGCAGGGCTGTTTATTCGAGACAAAATTCTCCCTGTTTCTGCATCAAGACTTCAAAGTCAGCTTGATGAGCATGAAATTTCCTGTTGGCAAACCCTCCTGGGAGGGGCTGTGAGGGGCTGACATGAGTGGGACCTTCATTTTCATTTCTGTGGAAGTCAGACTCAGATCTGTGCTTTTCAAAAAATGATCAAGCAGTAATTTATTAGGGAATAATAAAAAAGGACAGTGTTAAGCCAGTACTTAATGTGTTCTTATAAATATAGATAGGTAGGGCATCAGATTTTGAAATATCATTTTGCTACTCTATCAAAAGCTTCCCTTTGCCATATGTACAAGATTTCTACTTGAAAATGTTACTTCATGTTTCCCAGGCAGTGCTCAGCTCCCAGGCTCAGTTTTACATTGATCTTCAATGTTATAGAGGGATTTTGATTCCTTTTCTTTTATTTTTTATTTCTGTGTGAGCACGAAAGATCATGAAAATGTTCCATGATACCCCACTCAGAGTTGTGTACCTGCTAATCCTTCTGAGTGCTCGTTTTTATTAAGGTAAACGGTGAATGTCAGAAAACCTGATCTCATTTTCAGCTTTTAGCTAAGCCCCAGAAAAGCAAAGAGCAGCTCTGCTCTCATTCTCTGTTTCCATAGGAAAAAGGCCAGCCAGAGTCTGGGTGTGTTTTGGAGGAGGCTGTGGGGGAAGGCTCTGCATTGATTGAACTTAGCCTTATGTAAATATTCCAGTGATCATGCAGCAATCCTTCCCACCTGCTTTTTCCAACCCTTTTTATAATTTTTTTTTTTTTGGCTACTCAATCCCTGCGCCCTGGAATTACTGATAAATATATTTTTTATCTACCTGCAATGAGGGAGATTTTGTTTGTCAAAAGCAGACAGCAAACTTGTTAATCAGGAAATACATCAGGGCTGTGTTCCATGCAGCCAGGATCAATATCCTATTGAGCTAAACTCGAGTCTAACAGATAGTGGCCCAAAATGGCTTTGGTTTGTTGTTCCAGAAAACACTCCCTCGGTTTCTTTTCCCAGCAGTGCTGTGGTGCCTATTTCTCATTTGCTTCCAAGGAAACCTGTGGATCTGCTGTTAATAAAGGCCTGGGAAAAGAATAGGTTGCTCTCCTTGAAAGATTTTGTTTCCTCTGTGATTTTTTTTTAGTGATCTCTGTGATTTTTTTGGTGATTTCTTGTGATCTCCACCAGTTGTAGACAAGTCTCAATGAAAGCTGCCCCTGCTGGGATGGGCCTGTTGCTTTTTGGGGAGAAAAACACATATTTGATAGCTCCTGCTCATTTTATTTCCATGTTTCTGTGGGGCTGCATTGGCTCCAGTGATGACATCACCATTAGCAGTTCTAAATCACACAAAATTGCACTTTCTCAGTTGGCCTGGGACTGGATGATCTTAATGCACTTTTTCCAAGGTGGAGGCAAAGGGACTTTTTGACTCTGTTGCTGCTACGTGTTTTGAGTTGAAAATCTCAGAAATCCACAGTTGTTTTGGGAACAGATTTGTCCCCAGATTCCTCAGCTGGAGCCCTGAGCTCTGATTCAGGGCCTGGAGGGTTCAGACCTGCTCCTCTTGGAGCTCATGGGAGGTTTTCTCCCAGGCTTTGGATGCAAAGCCCAAAGAACTGCTGGGTTTTCATGGAGCTGGTGCCAAGGGCTGTGTGCTGAGGGGAAGAATGGAGAACAAGGCATGGACAAAATGATATTGATCTTTGATTCCCAAAGATGTCTAGGGTTTTTTGAGGGGGAAACCCAGGCTTTTAAACCATGCTGTCCAAGGGCTTTGTCCTCAGTTGTGTTTTGGAGCTTTTTCATACTTTTGGTTTCCTCAGATCATGGATAATTTGCCTTAGGGTTTAATTCCATACCCCAAGAAAGGAGCTGCTTGTCCCTTTTTCATCACCAGCTACCTGAGATTCCCTTTGGTGCCTTCTAGTAAGGTTTGAAGAAGAATTCCTTTCTCTGCATGCCTATGGTTTTGTGAAACACCAGCATTTCCCCAGTCAGAGATTTATGCTGCCCAACCTCCCTTGACCTGAGGGCTTTTCTGTGCACCACAGGCCTTGGCTGCTGCTCTGGTCCTTCCCCAGTTCTGCCACATCCTCATGGAGTCACCACAACCATGTGGTGTTTGTGGCTCCAGCCTGGTATGAAATAACGGAATGCTTGACAGGATCATGCTCTGTCCTTTATGAGCAGAATTAATTTCTTTTGGCTCCCAATCAGCCTGGATTAAACACTCTCGAAGAGTCCTGGTGGCTTCTTGAGCCAGTTGGATCAGCTGCCTGGATCTCTGGGTGGGACTGGCAGAGACAGCATGTGCCAGGCCCGGCGCTGCCAAATGATGTGCACAAAGTCTCTGTGCGGGTACGGATGTCTCAGGCTGTCTGGAACAAATTACAAAAGCCAGAATTATCTTGATTGTCTGAGAAATGTGCTCCCAGCTCCTGATGCTGCTAATAATCTGGAAGGCAACTCATTTAGTAACAGCATAAAGCCCTGCTCCTCCTCGCCGTGAGCGTGCTGGTTACCAGGATCATCCCGCTATGTGGGCAGTGGGAGCTGCTATTCCTGGTGCCGTGTTTGAGGAGCAGCAGCCTGGGATGCAGGGATGACTGACAGAGTGGGAGGCACAGGAACCACCCAGCCCGGGCTCTGCAGCAGCTCTGGCCCTTGGATCTGCCCCTTGGAGGTGGATGTACCTCCCAGCCAGGGTGAGATGTGACCAGGGAAGCTTTTGAGAAGGAAATGCTTTGGTGAGGGCTGGGATTCTTAAAGCTGTCAAATACTCATAGAAGCTTTGGCTCCAGCGTTTCTGTCTTTCCATGTGAGTGTTCCTGTGCATTCAGAAGCCCTCAAATGAGGATATCTGAGCTTTGGGACTGGCTCTGGTGTACTTTGTTTACAAGGGTGGGAAGAAGAGGCGAAATGCTTCAAACAGAAGGGAGGTTTAGCTGAGATATTTAGGAAAAAATCCTTCCCTTGGAGAGTGGGCAGGCCCTGGCACAGGGTGCCCAGAGCAGCTGGGGCTGCCCCTGGATCCCTGGCAGTGCCCAAGGCCAGGCTGGATGGGGCTGGGAGCAGCCTGGGACAGTGGGAGGGGTCCCTGCCATGGCAGGGGTGGCACTGGGTGATCTTTAAGGTTCCTCCCAACCCAAACCTTTCCTTGATCCTTTGTTTCTATATTCCACCTAGAAATAACCATAGAACTAATTAGAAGAATGAAATTCAAATTAAATCAACCCCCTTGGATGCCCTGTGGCACCCCTTTAGGCAGTTGCTCCATGCCTTGTTTGTCAGCTCTGGGTGTGGAGATGTAGGGAACAGAAGGGGTCAGAGCAGGGAAGTGCAGATTTCCCTCTGCTTTCCCAAGGTGGATATTTTGGCACTTGTGCGCTAGAGAGCAAAGCAGAGCAGCAACAGGAGTTGGGCAAAAGGGGGCTCTGAGGAGGAGCAAGCTCAGTCCTGGCTGGCTGTCACAAGGAAAAGGAGCTGTTTGGTTGGGGTGGTGATGGACTCGGGGTGAGTGCTGTCAGCACCGTGTGTGAGTCATGCAAGAGCAAAGCCTTTCTGGATTTTAATGCAGCTCATCCTTGTTTTCAATTTCCTTTATGCTCCAGCGATGGATGGGCACTTGCTGGCTCAGAAGATCAAAGGGTCCCTTCTGAAATTAAATCAGATAAAGGTGGACAAGACACAGGGAATTTACCTGTAAGGTGTTACCTTATTTACCTGGTGTTCTGGCTGCTGGGTGAGGGCAGCAAGGGAGGAAGGCAAGCCACCAAATTTTCATTTTTTTAGCAGAGAGTTTGTAACTGGGAGGGAGGAGGGTGTGTGAGGCCTCAGGTTGAGCAGAAGTTGTTCTATCCTCTGTCCCTTGGCTGTCTGGGCTCTTGGGGAGCTGCAGAAGCCATTCCCTTCAGAGGAGAGAGGACAGGGAGGAAGGGTTTGAGGCCTCTAAACCCATCTGTCCCCATTTCCTTTTTTGCCCAGTGGGGCAGCAGCTTCCCTGGGGTGGAACTTGTTTTCCCTCTGTGCTTGTTTCTCTGAGCAAAGGGGGACCCAGGCTGTGCTGAGCCTCTTGGAGTGTTAATTAGGGCTCGTGTCTTTTTTTGTTGCCTGTAGTGGCTTTTCTGCCTCGATTTTGGTGGGGGTGGCTGGAGGCAGGTTGAGAGAAGCGGGTGGGTGAGTAATTGTGTGGCTGGCTGCTAAATCAGGAGACTTTCCTGGGCAGAGGAGGACTCTGGGCTGTGCTTAGAGGAAGGCTGCAGATGGTCCCAGCCCCTCAGAGGATCTGCAGGTGGGGACAGCCCTTCCCTGGCAGAAATTACCCTTCTCTGGCTCTGCTCTGGTGGTGACAAACCAAACGTTTCAGGTCAGAGAACTTCTCAAGGGCAAAAGAATAATGAGATTGACGTGCCGCTCTCTTACTTTATTAAAAGGGACTGCGAGGTATCGAATACCTGGGATGGGAAGTGATAATGATGGAACAGCACAAGGACCCAGGAAGTTGAGGCACAAACAAACCCCTTTTTATTAAAGAGAGAGGAAAAAAACCCACCCAGGTTTCCATCTTGTGCCCATTTCCACATTTTGTGCCTGTTTGTGCTTCCTGGAAGCTTTGTGCTCACAAAGAGGGGCTGCCAGACAATATTTATGAGTGTTTACCTCTCCCTGAGGCTGGGCAGCTGACAAGTAGAAGCAACCATCCCAAGTGAAAGCAGGGTTTGCTTCTCATGGCAGCCAGGGCTTTATCAGAGGCAGGCAGGATCATTAGTCCAGAGCCCAGACAGTATTTTTAGCTTTTTATGGCTCTCGAAGGCAGGTGGGTGGCAGGGAAATATTGTCTCTTGTGAGGGAAGCAGCTGCACAGGCAATTGTGGAGCCTGCAGGTGGGAAGAGGACTCTGGACCTCGGGATCTGCTCCTAATGTGTGATCCTGCCCTGGCAACCGTGTCCTGTGGGCACCTAGAGGTGGAAAACATTGGTAGTTGCTCTTGGAGCTGGGTGTGGATACTGGGAACTCAACCTCAAACCAGCAAATCAAACTACAGCTCTGAAGTGCTTTAATTTCTTATTTTTAATGCTTTCTAGTTTAAAAACAAACAAACAATAACAACAAAAAATATCACCAAGCCCAAAATAGCCAAGTCCTGTGTGTGGTGTTGAGTGCGGGCCCATAATTAGATGAGGAGGAGGGTGCAGGTTACCTCAGACTCCTGTTTCTCAAATGGTGCTCCTGCTGCTGTGTCCCAGTTCCAAGGGAGCAGCTTTGGATGGCAGAGTGCCTGCTCATCTGAGAGGAGAAGAACCTGCCTGTCACTGTGGAAAAGGGTGAGGATTTGGAAAATCAGCCTGGTTTTAGTTGTGATCTAAGCCTGAGCGCCCGCAGTGTGCGTGTGTCCTTGGAGCCACATCTCACCCCAAAGGCTGCCGGTGCTCTCAGGGCATTCCCTTCCTCGGGGCTCTCTGAAAACATCAAGGAAACTCGGATTTGGAAAACTTGGGTTTGGAGATCTGATTTTTCATTCTCTTCTTGCTGAACCACCAACGAGGTGTGTAGGAAATTCTGGTCAGGGTCAGGCTTTCATCGTGGAAGCTGGGACCAGAGGATGTATGAAGCCAAGTCCAGGATCAACACCTGGACAGGCTTTTCCACACAATTCCACAATATTTTTTGCTTAACTTCAGCTCTCTTGCATCTTCTCTGCGCTGAAGGGTCTGATGGGGTTGGGATGGAGGAAGGGATCCCACGTGGATGAGGTCAGGCAGCAGGATGACTCCTCTGGATGGACTCCTGCCTGTGGCAAGGCCACTCCTGCCCTGGGCAAGCCCAGTGGCTCAGTCTGAGGAAGTCCTTCCTCCTGTGAACACATCAAACTTGTGGGGTGAGCTTAGAGGCTTTGGAAAATTCCCTGGTCCTCAGGAATTAGGAGCATGGCCACCCAAGCAATACCCAGAAGAAAGCTTTCCCTCCTGGCATGGCCAGCATCAGCTAAGTGCACATCTGACACAATTGTGTCTCCTCCCTCCTCCATCTTCCCATATATTGGCGGCCAGAAGTCACCTGTCATGGTTTTTGGATACATGGAACAAACTCATTTGCTCGGTGATCTCAGGGTGGAGTGTTGAGGAAACAGGTCAGCCTTTTCTGGTGGATATTCTTATTCTGTCAGTGCTGGAGTTGTCTTGGTTTCCGAGCTGGCTGCAGGGCTGGGTGTGTTTGTGTAGGTGGTTCTCGTGATCAGCTGCAGAATTTTAAAAGCCTCCCTCTGGAGCAAGAAGTTCAGGTCACTCCTGAGTTAAACCCAATTTTAGACAATAATGGGTTTAGTTGTTGGCTCGGTTCAAGTCAGTTCATGTTGGGCTGGGTGAGATTTAAGCAAGCAAAGGATCAGGAGTAGAGGTTGGAGCAGTGCTGGACTTCCCTGGGAATAGAAATTGTTCTTGGGGCTCTCCAAAGAGAGGAGGGGCTGCTCTCAGCCAGGAATCTGTGGGCAGAAGTGGTTCCTTAGGGAAGTTTCTGAAGAGAGGTTAAAGTTGCCTCCCCTCCTTTGCCTCGTTACATTAATTCCCTGGAGGGCTCTGCACAGCTGGAAGGTCCCAGAGTTGGACTGAGGCTTTAGGAGAATGCTGATGATCTGTGGGATGATGTAGAGATACAGAAGTGAAGGACAAAAATGAGCTGCTTGATGAAGACTGAGGCTTTTTCAGCTGTGAAATGTTCCTGTGCTGAAGAACTCCGATAATCAGAAATACTTGGTTGGATGTATCTTGCTTCTGGTTCGAAAAGGACTTGAAAGGACTTAAATTGGGGCTCTCAGCTTGTTTCCCAATCAAAAAGAACTAAAAAAGGAAGACAGTTCAATCTTTCAGCCTTTTGGCTCAGTTTCCCCTTCTCAAACACCCTGAACCAGTATCCTTAAAGTTTGGGCATGGGAGCTTAGGATGAAGGCTGTGAAAATGATTAAAGGGTTGAAGAAAGGTCCATTTAAGGAGAAATGAAAAGGCTGAGAGAGTTAAAATTAAGAGCAAAGTCTCATAAGGGTGAGATAGATACAGAAAAGCAAAGAGGAAATCTTGTTTCCCTATCTGTTTTGGTAGGATTCAAAAAGCAGCAGTGACGAAAATGAAGTTTTAGAACTTCTTCACTAATGGAAATGTAATTAACTCATGGAAATCATCACAAGTCTTTGCTCCAGCTGAAATGGGCTGGTTTGGGGCTTGAGACCAAAGTAGCCTTGAGATCATCTTCAGATCCACCAGAAGGGAAATGGGTTTTTTTGAAGGGGGATGATTAGTCCTTTCCCTGGTGCTCCCTGGAATAAGTTAGGTGGAAATGTGAACAGGCTGTTTCATAATTGTCCTTTTCTTTATCTTGTAATTTCTTCTGAATCCTGCAGGATCCAGCCTGTTACAGCCTGACCTGGGAATAGGACGTTGTCAGTTTAGACACAAATCAATATTGATAGGAGTGGTGTTATTTCATCACTTCATGTCTGATTTAAAGATCAAACATCCCCTGCCACAGCTCAGAGAGAAACTTCAATGCTCCAGTGTTGAGTGTGCCCTCCAACCCCGCGAGCCTCAGTGTCAGGAAAAGATCTGGGGTTGAAAATTGCCTCTCCTTTAAAATGAGCCCCAGGTGGCTTCTGGTGATGTGGGTGTCCCTTTGATTAAGGAGGGCTGGTTCTGTAGGGAGGGAGCTCTGGCACCCCCAGCTCTGGAGCTGCAGAGCTGTGGCTCAGTCCTGGGCTAGCTCCAAACCCCAGAAGTAAGCTCGACAAGGATAAAAGGAAAAAGAGGCACTGTTGTACCTTCCAGGACTCAGACCCCGTGGGTTTAATGGAAGAAAAAAGAGACCCCAGCCTCATGGTGGGGAGAATTTAAAACTTAGGGCCAGGGATGTGGGGTAAGGGGAAATGCAGCTACTGGGAGACATTCAGAGGGGAAGGGTCAGTATGGGGAGACCACACCACAGGGTTAGAAAGGGGGATACGGAATGTACAATATGCAGTATGATAAAACTACTTATATGCTATTATAAATCAGTCACCCAGTGTGAAATTATAACAAACCCAACTAACTAACAACACTGCAGGGGTGTCACTGCTCCCTTTCCATGATGGAACATCCCCATGACCTTGCTTTGGGAGGATCTCAGCCGTAGCCTCCCAACTTTGCAGGATTTGGAACGCAGGAGAAGGTTCTGGCAGGTGAAATTAGCTAATCAGAGGGTGGCCCTGTCCTCAATGAGGCTTCAGTCAGACCTGAGAGCTCGTCCAGCTGCCACAAGTCAGGCATGAAAGCTCACCTGCTGGGGAGGAGCATTAACAAACCTCCTCCCAGTGCCAAAGACAAATCTCTGCTGCTTTCCTGGCCTCCAGCACTGGGAGCAGGGTGGCAGCCAAAGGCTGCGTGAAGTTGCAGGGAGTTATTTCCACACTGGGAAGCGATCTGCACTCCTGGCTGCTGGAAGGTGGGTAACGCCTTTCCTGAGGGTCATTAGAAATAGGCCTGGAGAAAAGATGAGAAGTCTTGGCTTGATAAAGACATGGACTGCTGAATCCTGGCTGCTCTGGCTGCAGGATGAAGGCTGAAGTCCAGAAAACTCCTTGCATTTCTTTTCAATCCCATTATTTTCAGAAGTTCATATCCACGTGCTCCAAGTAAATGATGCTGTATCTGCTCAAAACCATTTAGCTGTTAACATAAAAAACCTCATCACAGATCTCTGCAGCTTATCTCTGCTCTGAGAAATACACTGAAATGAAAGATTTTACTTTTCTTATCTTGTGATACCAAATCTTGGCCTTATTTACCCACTTCCTGGGCAGAAACATTCCAAATTCCTGAAGTTCTGTGGCCAAACTTACCTCCTGGACTGGCTGGATGAATCCTGAGCTTCTTTGAGTTTCTTGTTCTGTAATAATCCATAAAGTGCTAAAATTGGATAAGTACAATAAAAGACAATTTGGAAAGGCTTGACTTAATTACCAGTTGTACAGACAGGACTACCCCAAGCCTATTTTTAAAAAATGCTTAATTTTTTCACTCTCTGGTTACAACTTTAGAGCTGGTTATAACAGATACAAAATGATGGCAACCCTTGCCTTCCACAAAGGGTGAAAAGGACAAAGGAAGCTCGGCATGATCCAATTTCTTGTTTCAATTTGAAGCAAGAAAGAATAGGAGATTATGGGAGCAGTTAATGCTGTGTCTGAGGCAGATCCAGGATAATGCAGTTCTGGTTCTCTCCTGGAGCAGATTGGGCAATGGATGGGATTTTGGGTGTTCTGTTTTTCTCTTCTGCTCATGTCTTTGGCTAATAAGGGATTTTAGGCTGTTTCTTTTCCCTTTGTTTCCACATTCCCACCTCTGTAAAAATGAAGGCAGTGCTGATACCTGACTTTGTAACGTGCTGGTGAAGGAGGCTGGCTGTCAGCACTGAAAAGTAGTGAGTTTAAAACATCTCAAAAGAAGTAAAAATAATCCTTAAAAAATGCTGAAATGAAGTGTGGGGAACTTGAATCAGAAGCAAAAGAGATGGTAACAGCATCATCTTCCAGAAGTCGTCAGCTAGAAATCTAGCTGCTCACTCACAGTGAGTGGGAGACGCTTGCACGGAGCTCAGTGCTCGTGTTCCACGGGGAATGTGTTAAATCCACGGTGTGGCACACACGGAGCTGCAGCTGTGGGTGTCTGCCACAGCTGAGCCCCAGGCAGCACTGGACCTCTGGGGGAGGTGGTGTGCTCCGAGTCAAAATGTCCACGAGGGCTGTCAGTGACTTGTGGTGTGAAAGCGAGGGGCTGCACCCTGGGCAGAGAGAGGGGAATGTCCTCCGTGCCAAAGCCAGTGCTGGTGTCCTGGCTTTGAAATGCTGGAATCACGTGTTGATATTCAAAAGCTGTGGCTCTTGAATGGAAGGGAGAAGCTGGGAGTGTTTTCCTGTTGCCTCTTTCCACAGAAGGATGGGGCTGTAAGTTTCCTGCAGCAGAAGCCTCTCCAGGGTTCCAGCAATGCTGGAACCACAGCTGTGACCCTGGGCCAGTTCAGCTCTTTGGGTTTCAAAGGCCACATCTGAGCAATCAGCCAAGGCCTGCTTGGCATGAAGGTACCCAGGGGACAAAAGCAAACAAAATCTGTATTTATTTTCCCTTTTTGAAACCTGGAAGCCCTCCAGCTAATCAAACAGCACTTCTGCTTCTGATCCCTCTAGGGCTGCCCTCTGATCTGGCTTGTGTAGGAAGGATGAGAAACCCTTTCCTTGTAACTACAAACCTCTGGTGTCCCTCTGTGAGGGCTGGAAAATGCAGAATTTAGTGTCCCTTTTCCTCAAATCAGCCTTCTTATCCATTAGCAGGAATGGAATAGCCCCCCTGCATCTCTGGAAACCTTTGTTCCACAGGAGGAAGGTTTGGGTGAGGCTTAATTTCCATCTAATAGCCTGTTAAAATCTTCACATGGTTTCTTGGAGAATGCCATTAAGAATCAATTACATTAATGGGGCTCAGTTGGAGCTGTGCTGAAATATGGATGGGATCAAGGAAAGTGACTTTGCAAAACAGGGTCCTTGGTGCTGCAGCCATTTACTTCTCTTGGTCTTCCCAGGTTTCTGTGTGGACCAAACCTGCTCTTGGATGTTGTCAGCTCTGCAGAGGCTGTGGTTGTTCAGGGACGAGGGGTCAGTGTCATGAACTGTGGTGTAAAGCCACTGCCAGGGGGGTTAGGAGGGAGCAATTCCCTTGCCCTGGTAGAGATGGTGTTGTACTACTCAGTTAAAACCACCCTGGAGATGCTCCAGGCCTTGCTTATCCAACTGCAGAGCCTGATCTGACACCTTAGAGGTGTCTGGGACTCTGCTGCTGACACTGCAGAGTGTCCCTGAGCTTATCAGGTGGCAAAGGGCCTGGAGGATGGGAGGATGGAGAGAAAGAACGTTGTGTCTGTGGCTGCTGGGTTGTTACACTGATTATAACAGGGGCTGTGAAAGAGGATCCGTGTCCATGGAAGGGAGAGGGTGACAGAGAGAGGCTGGATGTCCTTGCAGGAGAGGGGCAGGGAAAGGTGAGTCCTCTTGTGAGAATGCTCAGGACCTTGTGTAGAGGTGGGACTGAGGGCTCACTGTCCACTCACAGGTCACTGTCCACCAAGGAGTCACTGTCCACTCACAGGTCACTGTCCACTCACAGGTCACTGTCCACTCACAGGTCACTGTACTAAAAAGGGTCACTGTCCACGAATGGGTCACTGTCCATTGATGGGTCACTGTCCATTGATGGGTCACTGTCCATTGATGGGTCACTGTCCATTGAGAGGTCACTGTACATTGAGGGGTCACTGTACATTGAGAGGTCACTGTCCATTGAGGGGTCACTGTCCATTGGGGTCACTGTACATTGAGGGGTCACTGTCATTGAGGGGTCATGTCCATGATGGGTCACTGTACATTGAGAGGTCACTGTACATTGAGGGGTCAATGTCCACCAAGGGGTCACTGCCAACTGAGGGTCACTGTCCACCGAGGGTCACTGTCTACCAAAGGGTCACTGTCCCCTGCCGTGGGGGGTTTATTGGGTGTCCCCTGCTCAGGGCTGTGCTGCAGGGGCAGAGCCCTTTCCTCCCCACACAGCTCGTGTTTGGCACTGCTGGCCCTGCTTTGGTCCTGCTGCTGCTGTAGGAAGCGTGGCTGGAGCTGGGATTGCAGTGAAAGTACTGGGAAAGCTCCACCTGAGTCCTTGGGATGAGGGATTGAGGTGGGGTTGGGAAGGAGCCTGTGGTGGCCACGGTGACTCAGGGTGAAGAAAACTCAAGAGAGGGACAGAGACAAGGCCTCAGTGTGTTGCAAACTTTCCATGGTAGTTTGAGTCTCTTGGATCTTTTTTTTTGCAGGAATGTTTGTAGAAAGGGATCTGTGGAATCCAGCTGCCTCGTGCCAGTGTTTCCAAAGGCTGTGTGGGCAGCTCAGCTGCAGGCGAGTGGCCTGAGGGACTGAGGCAGAGCCCTGTGGTGCTTGCAGCCGAGTGCCAGGCAGTGCAAGGGTGTCTGCCAGGTGCAGGGAAAGCCACAAGCGTTGGGTGCTGCCTCTTGCCCACGAGAAATTTGTGATTTGTGGGAGCTCACCATTCCCAGACTCATGAGATCATACCTAGGTTTGTCTGCCTCTTTACAAACGAGGGGCTTGAGCAAAACCGAAACAAAGAAAACCTTTAAAAGATCTCAAGCAGAAGTGGGGTGAGCATGGCCCTGGCTGCTCTGCGTGCCTTGGCCGAAGGACTCGAGCTGCAGCTGGAGGTGCCCCCGTGCCGGAGCCGCGGTGCAGGGACAGGTACGGAGCTGCTGCACCCTTCCCAGGGCTGCAGCTGGGCAAGGGCTGCACCCTGCTCACCCTGAGCATCCCAGGGCCAGGCTCTCAGCTGGCCCCCGAGCCCCCGGGGCTGCCTGCCCTGCCCTGCGGACCCCGCAGAGGACACTCCAAGGAAACAGCTCCTGGGATGCTGGGATCGCGTTTGGAGGCTGGAGAGCTGTGCCTTTCTTGGAGCTCCTCTGCTGGGAAACCAGCTTCTGCCTGGAGCCTCTCCCCTGAGCTTTCATTACAAGCGGCAGAACCAAACCCACCCCTTGGTGCTTCCCACCTCATCCGGCCTGAGCTGTGTGTGTGGAGGATCCGTAAATCCCCGAGCTCGGGCTGGGTGTAACCTTGGAGCAGAGCGATGGGAAGGGCGTTGCTAGAGACCAGCCCCAGCTACGCTTAACAGTGCCTCCTTCTTGGAAACCAGCTGTGTTTCAGGCAAATATCCGGGAGCTGGGGATTTTTTTAGCCTGTCTCTTGCTGTTCATTTTCTCCCTGGCACTGGGACTGCAATTCCAGGAACCCTGGCTATACTTGAAAGAGCCTCTCAGACAGGGGATAAAAGTAATTAAACCTCTCAGCTTTCTCTCTTTTTTTTTTTTTTTTTTTTTTTTTTTTTTTTTTTTTTTGGTGACTTATTGCAGTTTTTCACAGGCAGATTTAAGATGGGAACAAAATATCCAGGTTGGGATCTGCCAGCATCGAGCAGGTGAATGGGAGGATGATGGAGAGGCTCCTCCATGAAAGGGCTCCAGAGCTGCTCCTGGAGCAAGCAGAGATGGTTGCCTGCTCTTGGGTTTTGTGTTGCTGCTGTGACCCCAGAATTGCCCAAAGTCTCTGTTTTTCCCAGCCAGGCACAGAAGAACAGCCCAAGAACTCTCTGTTCTCGTGTTCAAGGATTGTTTATTGTTTGTTATCTAGAACATTGTGGCTCTGGCCTGCACAGATCTGTCTTGCAGGTCGAGTTGGAGCAGACTGACACCCTCTGGGTGGTGTTTATCTTTTACACTAAAATCTACGTATTCCTTATTTACAATAATTTTCCAATACCTATCAACTTTATTAGACAGTGCACCTTTACTCTGAACCAATCAAAATGTGCCACCATCACAGCAGAAGATGGAGGCTAAAAGACCAAGAAGGCGGCCAGGGACATGCTGAAAATCCTCCATCGTTGCCCCTTAAACCCCCATTATAAACCCCCTAAAATTCTACATTTTTACCCTGTGCCAAGTTCACTCTCACTCTACTCAAACTCTAGTGTCTTGTAATTCTCCATACAAGGTTGGTAATGTTTTCCATGGGCTCAAGTCAAAGGCACAGGTGTTTTTGACTCCGTGCCAGGGTCTCTGATCCCCCAGGGCAGTCAGAGAAATGTTCTGGGCTCCGACAGGCTGCTGCCAGGTGCAGCCTTTCTTCCACTTCCCCTCTCCTCCCCACATAATTAACTGGTTAAATTTAGCTGTCTGAGAGGTATGGAAATGCATGTGGTGCAACTGCTTTGGTTGTGCAAATAACCATGATTTCAGCTTCCGTGAAAAATCAAGGGAATTGTTTCATGCCATGCAGAAGCACTGAAAGAACCGAGTTTCATACAAAAAGCAGATTTAAAAGGCAAGAAAATTGGGGAAAATGAGGAGTAATGTTTTTGTCTAATCTGGATTATGATGATTTCAAGCTTTTACTGCTCTCAATTTTAATTTTTTAACTTCAATTTTATTTGGGAAATTAAACTGTGACATCCTTTCAAGTAGAAAAGACGAGACTCTAAAGGTTTCAATTTAACAATGTTGGCACACAAAATGTTCTCCACGCTCCCTTTCTTCAAGGAAGGTTTTGGCAAACTTGGCTCGAGTTCCTGAAGTGTTGTGGTTGACCTAAATCCAGGGGGAAGGTGCGTGTGGGGGGAATTCAATAAAAACTATCCAGCAAAGAGTTTCTCTCCTGCTGCTGTGCTACTCAATCTCTGGGCAGATGGAGCCAGCTGAGAGTCAGAGCACCCTTAAAAATGAACTTTTTGGATGAACTGTTTTCTCTGTTATTAACTCTTCCTGACTGCTCTGTGCTTACCCATGTGGAGAGACGGTCCAGCCTGCAGAAACTGAATTTGAACTTACCTAGGTTAATTTTAGGGTTGCATCCCAAAGTTGTGGTCAATGGAGATTTTTTGATGTATCACTGAATTATTCAGGTTGGAAAACACCTCTGAGGTCATTGAATCCCACCTGTGTCTGACCTCCACCTGCTTGTCCCCAGCCCAGAGCGCTGAGTGCCACGTCCAGGTGTTCCTTGGACACCTCCAGGGATGGGGACCCCACCACCTCCCTGGACAGCCCTGTCCAATGTTTAATCACCCTTTTCATGAGGAAATTCCTGCTGCTGTCCCCCCTGAGCCCCCCTGGCCCAGCCTAGGCTGCTCCCTCTCCTCCTGTCCCTGTCCCCAGAGCCCCCCCAGCTGTCCCCTCCTGTCAGGAGCTGTGCAGAGCCAGCAGGGCCCCCTGAGCCTCCTCTGCTTCAGACTGAGCCCCTGCCCAGCTCCCCCAGCCCCTCCTGGGGCTCCAGACCCTTCCCCAGCTCTGTTCCCTGCCCTGGACACTCCCCAGCCCCTCGATGTCCTTCTTGCAGTGAGGGGCCCAGCACTGAGCACAGCACCTGAGTGCTGAGTGCAGGGCGAATTTCGTGGGTCCCCATCTCTGAGGAGCTGGGCTGCTCTGGACCAGCCTGCCCTGTCACCCCTGATGGAGAGCCCCTGGCTGTGCTCCTTTGTGGAGAGGGTGAGAGGCTGGTGCTGGAGCACACAGAGCAGGTGAGGCATGCCAGGTGCCCGGCAGGATGTGCCTGGCTCATCCTGAGCTCCCGGGGTGCACGTGGTCTCCTCAGGGTGTTGAACATTAACCTGCCCCTGCACACACACCTGTCCCTGAGCCCTCCCCACCTGTGCACCCAGCACACACCTGATGGAGCCTGGCCCTGCTCTGTTTGCTCTGGGGCTCAGCCCCTGTGGGGCACAGCACGTGGGGAGGAAGGCTCCAGGTCTGCCTCGTCCAGAGCAGCAGTGGGAGGAGGTGACCTTCCCAGGAGGACAGAAATGCTCAGTGGGGACAACCCTGGAGCAGGGACACCCCAGCAGGCAGCTGTTCCATCCCAGAGGGTTTTGCCCAGGTGCAGAGCAGACTCGGTGCCCCAAACCCGTTTTGTGCTCAGCAGTTTGTTGGCAGTGGGGTGACGTTGGTGTTAACCTGCCCGGCTCCCTCTGATCACCCCCACGCTTCTCCACTGGGCTCCAGCTTTGTTCGAGGTGGCAGAAGGGATTGTTCTAATCTCGTTTTCCATCTTTATTGTTCAGCACACAGCCCTAAGTCTTATTTACAGTCTTATTCAAACCGTGGGCTGAACATGGGAATCATCATTTCCTTCCAGGCCTGGTTTTTATGGACCTCATTGCCACAGTCTGGGAGCTTCACACCAACATTAACTCAATTTCATAACACCCCTGTGAGACAGACTTTGATGTTTCCTATTTTACGGTGCAAAGGGAGGTATAGGAATATCAAAGACAAAAGTAACCATTAATTTTCACTTAATACCTTCAAAACCTGTTTTTGGGAACAGCCATAGGCTCATTTCTCCTGCATGGGCTCATTCCCTGACAAGTTTTAGGGCACCAATCCAAATGTGAAGATTTCTAGGGCTTCTCATGAACTCACACCAGAGTTTACTTCTGGTTTTCCTTGATTTAGGGCTCAGACAGAGCCTAGAAATCTCCACCTAAAAGCAGAAAACTGTAAGCAATAAAAAGAGATGGGCATGTGTGGCTTTAAGCCTGTTGGTAACTTCATGTATTTCTCATCTCATGATGCACACTGGAATAAAAATCCTGTTGGTGATGGTGGCAAAGAACATCCTAGTGGACATTTTAGCTTAAAGCTGGCAGTTTATGCAACTTGTACTGAGTGTTCATGTGAAACCTTCCACCAGCCATCCCACCACTGAGCTCTGCTGGCCATCTCTCAGCCAAAAGGGGTTTCTGAAGTTGCTGCTGGTGGAGCTGTGCTGTGGAGGAACAAACTTCGAGGCATTATTTCTTCCCTTATCTGTGTATCTGTGCTTTAGGAGGAAAATGTCCAAGAATAATTGAGATGAATCAGGTTTCTATATGTGGCTTTTTTGAATATTTAACATCTTAGATCTTGTGAAGCAAAAGGGGCAAGGAACAAACTGTTTATTTTTAGGGCTGGGGAGTGGATGAAGCTGCTGGCCTAGATCCTGCACTCCTTCCAGGAGGAGCAAGGCAGAAAACAACCATCAGCTGAGCGAGCCTTTGTGGGATGGGCAGGATTTCTGGTGGTTATTTGAGCTGACAAAACCCAGTTGGTTTTCATGTTGAGTTGTTTGAGTTGTGGAGGGAAAAAGTAAAAATGGAACCACAAGAACTTTGAATAAAATCTCTTCCTGCTCTGATTTTATTTCAGTTGTCCAAACTGAGAGTTGTCTAAATACTTGAAAAAGAGGAAAGTCAATATAGTAAGGGAAGATTTTCTCCTTGTCTCCTCTTGCCCCATTCAACACTGGGGTTATAACTTGCTCAGAAGCTATTCCAGTGTTTTGGTTTTCCCACCTGCCACAATATGGAAATCTTGGGAGTTTTGAGGGCTCTTCCTCTTTCCCTCCTCTTCTCTGTGCCATTCCTGATGTTTTGCACTGGTTCCAGTGAAAATTCACCTTAACTATTGACCTGCTCTCAGAAATTCAGCTGGGTTTAAACAGCCCCAGATAAATCTCTAGTTACAGGCTGGGGAAAAGTCTGGGTATGCAGTGCATTTCTTACTGGGAGATATTGCTGTTACTTTAAAATTAAAAATAAGAGCAAGATATACTGAAAAAATAGAAATAAGTGGGGTGAAAAACTGTTCTTCAGCCGAGACTGAGAATGGAAAATTTCTACCCAAAAGAAGAATATTTCTGGAAATGACAACTCAATGGAAACGTAGTTCTCTAATGCATTCACTGTTAAGTGAACATTATTTATATTGCAGGAGAGAAACACAATGTGGCAGAAGTTATTTGGTGGAAAAAAAAATAGAAAATCCATGAGCAGACATTCATCATTTGCAAGTGGGGAGCCTGGGATACAGATGAGCTAAAGGATGAAGACTCCAGACTCTTGCTCTTGTAATTTGCATTTTGTTGGTATATATAAAATGAAATGAAGTTTATATTTGTTTCAAGCAGAAGTGCTTAGCAGGCATAGGAAAAGCTGTCTGCAACGTTAAGCATATATTCCAAGTTTTCTTGGAACGAGATCGTTAGGAGGAAATAGCTACTCTTTTTCTATTCTTGCTGAGGTAGGATCATGTTCTCCACATTGTTTAATAGCAAGTCTAATGCCACTTTTGAGACTCTTTTTTGGAGAGGCAGCACTTTCTCAGCCGTGTGATCCTGCAATCTGCAGTTGTTCTGGGGTAACACTTGGATACTTCTGGCTCCAAAGGGGAGATGCAAATCCCACCTGATTTGGGCTGACTTGTGGGACTGACAGGGGAATTAAATTCTGGGACAAATCTACCCAGGGTTTTTTTTCTCCCTTCTCTTTATTCATCCCCTCTCGGGATGCTGCAGTGGTTTGGGCTCTGCAGTCGTGTGGAGCTGCTGCTCTGGAGGCTCTGGGTGTGCTCCTGGGACCTACAGCTCCAAGGATTCTGGTGAGGCAAACTCTGCATGGAGGGTGTGATGGGAAGGTGAGGGAGCTCCCAGTGCTCCTCCTCTTTCCCATCTCAGTCACGTTCTGGTGTGCAAGGGAAGGTTTCCAACACATCCATCCACCCTGCACTCTCTGGGGTGATAATCCGGCCGAGCCCCTGTGCAGCTGCTTTTCCAGGGGTCACCACCTTTGGAAAGAGCTTTTCCAACAACCAACAGAGAGGTTTCAGGTTTACATTTTAGCAGTTTACTGTGGGTGGCAGATCTTTAACCCTCTTATTGCTGATTTCAGTGGGTTTCAGATCAGATCCCCAAACCTTTGGCCATGTTACAGGACAGATTTCCCAGCTCAGAGCTCCTGTATTCCATAGAATTACTCCCTCAGCAATAAAGACAGCCAGTTTGACAGCTAAAATATTTTTTCTCTTTGTAATGACTTTTTAACATTCAAAATTTATGGATCTCTTTATGCCCATAAAACATAGCAAGTCTATCCTCTGTCCCAGTCCAGCATCACTTGCCTAAATTTGAATCCATCACTTTGAAATGATTTCATTGCAAATGGGGTGCCCGATGAATAATGGAATATCTTGAACCCTACTAACTTCAAATTAATGTCCTTTACTGCCAAGTAATTACTGTCCCATGAAGGAATCCTTTGTACCTCCAGATGTGCTTTCTAGTCCCTCATGCCCCAGAGTCCTTCAAACTGTCCCTTTCAAGCTGGTCTGAACCAAAAATATACAAGGACTGTGGGCCTGATAAGTTTTTAGCCCTTTAATTGGTTTTGTGGAACTGTTGGAGGCTGGGAATGTGGCTGGAGCACATCTCTGGATGCCTTTGTCCTGGACACCAGAGAGATTTGCAAGAGCCCTGTTGTTTTTTAAGGCTCAGCCTGGCACTTGTGACAGCAGCTTGTTCCTGACCCTCCTGGGGCAAGAAAAAGAGATTGTTGTGGTCACTTTTTGTTGCAAATACATTCTACCCTGTCCTCATGGCTGTGAGTGGGTGCTGCAGGAACAGCCCAGGACAGGAATTCTGCTGCTGAAAGGAGAGGAGAGGTTCCAGCCCTGGGCTAACTCTTGTCCTTCTGCCTGCCAGGTTGGCTTCTGTTTCTCAGTGCCCCGGGCACGAGGATGGAAAATCTGACCCCACTTATTTCATGTGAGAAACAACTGGTGGCACCGAGCATCAGGAATTTTCAATGTGCTCTCTTCCAGGGAAGCCTTTTCTCCAGCACTTCAGCAGTGCTTTGTGCTTGATCTTGCTGAATTCTAAAATTGCTCTCTTGGCTATAGATAAGGAACTGACTCTGGTGCCTAAAAGAAGCCTTACCAACATGAATATCTCCCTATTTTTAGGGTGCTCACTCAGTCTTACACTCTTAAAATCTTTCTGCTTTTGTTATTTTTACCATTAGATTCCCAATTTGTTAATTTTTACAGTGCTATTCAATCTATTCTGTAAAAATATGAGCTCTGTTATGGGTTTTTTTACACCTTCTTATCATTTGATACAGAAAGATCATGAGCAGAAAGTCACACAGCCAAGTTTCCTTTATCCCACCCAGGGCATCTGAGGATGCAGAGGGATGGACAAGGTTTGTGGAGAGACCTGAACCTGTTTGCGGGCTAATGAATCTACTCCATAATTACCTCATGTCCTAATGCCTACTTGGTGCCAGAATCCTCAAGAATAATCCACCCCAACCTGAAGGACATCAGTCTGTGCCATTAAACAGGCCCTGACCCAATCAACCAGAGCTATTTAAAATTTAAATATAATCTCTTGGGTGTCTGTCTCCTCATGAATCTCTGGAGGCTGCAAATCTGCCTTAGTTCTTCCAACAGAAGCTTTCAAAAGAGGTTTAACTCCTTTCTCTCATGCTTAGGATCACAAGTGAGATGGCCCTGATGATGTAAATAAATAGAAGTGCTGCTGTTGGGTGATCTCATCTTCTAGGGGCCATCTAAGCCCCTTCTGCTTTTTCTGCTGCAGCAAGGGAGCTCTTCAAAGGAGAGGGTCAAGGAACTGGATGCAGACAATTGATTCCATCCTCGGAGCTGTCCTTGCCAGGCCCCCAGCCTGAGGCACCTCGGGTGACACTGAAAGCCTCCCCTGGCTTGAGAACCAGGATGAATGAGGATCCTTGGATTAAACAATGATGAAGTGTCTGATGGAAAGGGATGAATGAGATGCTGCCAGGCAAGAACTCCTCCATTATCACAGCTGACCCCAGGCCAAATTTCCTTCATTTTGCCATCTGTAAAAATGGAAATTCATTGCATCATGAGTTAAGGGTGAAGTTGTGTCTTAGAAACCTGGGGAGCTGAGAACACTCCTGTTCAAGCTCCTGCCCAAGTAATCATGGGGTCACTGAATAGCCTGGGTTGGAAGAAACCTTAAATCCCATCCCACCCCCTGCCATGGCAGGGACCCCTCCCACTGTCCCAGGCTGCTCCCAGCCCCATCCAGCCTGGCCTTGGGCACTGCCAGGGATCCAGGGGCAGCCCCAGCTGCTCTGGGCACCCTGTGCCAGTGTTTTATCCCCCTCATAATAAAAATCTTCTCCCCAGTATCCCATCTAAACCTACTCTCTGGCAGTATGAAGCCATTCCCTGTGTCCTGTCACTTCACGCTTTTGGGAACAGTCTCTCTCCATGTTGTGGGCTCCCTTCAGGCACTGCAAGGCCACACTGAGGTCACCCCAAGGCTTCTTCTCTCCAGCTGTCCCAGCCTTTCCTCCAGCAGAGCTGCTCCATCCCTCTGATCAATGAGGAGAGCCATAACGCTGCCCTGCTCCTGATACTGAGCAGAAACTTTCATAAAATGGGCTAACAGAGGAAGCAGTTTTTTCCCTGGACTGAAATCCTCCATGTGAGCCATGGATTGAATCCAAATGCTCCACAAAGATCCCTGGAGTGAGTGTCAATGAGATCTGGTGGGATGGACATGCTTCCAGCTTCCCTGCATCATCCATCGAGGAGCTGGAAGTAACTGGGAAAGAGATGGTTATTGAATATCTCCTGAAACATGAGAGAGAAACATAACTATAACCCATCTTTGAGGGGAGGAATTGAAGGAGGGAGTGGGAGAAGAGTAATGAAGCAAAGAACAAAGCCACAATTGCCTTGGTTTGGTTTGGTTTGGTTTGATTTGGTTTGGTTTGGTTGGGTTTGGTTTGATTTGGTTTGGTTGGTTTGGTTTGATTTGGTTTGGTTTGGTTGGGTTTGGTTTGATTTGGTTTGTTGGTTGGTTTGATTTGGTTTGGGTTTGGTTTGGTTTGGTTTGGTTTGGTTTGGTTGGTTTGTGGTTGGTTTGGTTTGTTTGGTTCGGTTTGGTTGATTTGTTTGGTTGGTTGTTGGTTTGGTTCGTTGGTTGGTTTGGTTTGGTTTGATTTGGTTTGCTTTGCTTTGCTTTGCTTTGCTTTGCTTCTTGCTTTGGTTCAGGCAGCTGCCTGCTCTTTTAGGGCCAGGAGGGGAGTAGGTCCAGAGCATGGTGAATTCTTCCTCCTCAGCAGTGAAGTTCACTGCAGATCTCCCCAGTGCAGACAGAAAAGTGAGGCCCTGACCCAGCAGGGTCGTGGACCACACTTGGCATTTCCAGCCAAACTGGCTTTTTGTAGTCCTGCCATCCTGGCAGTGGCACCTCTTAGGATCCTACCTAAGCCTTCCTTGCACCTTTCATTGCTTGTTCTCTTTCTGGCTGGATCCTCAAAGCCCCACAGGACACTGGGAAAAAGCTCCCTGCCATCCTTCCTGGTGGTGCCATGGCAGGTGATGCTCCAGCTGGTAAAACATCCTGGGATCATTTCCCACAGAGGGGCTGAACGTGTCCAGGACCAGGATTGTTAAATCCAGGGTGTTTCAGCTGCACAGTTTGTTTTCACATAAAATCAATTACTCTCTGAGTGAATGTTGGGGGAAATGACCCATTGCAGGATGGATGAAGGATCCCTGGCTCTCACCGGGAACTTCTCGCTAAGGAAAAATGGAAATCTGAGAGGTGAAGTCAAGGAGTGAAAGTGTCATTTCTGATGGAAAAGTGCTTTATTTCTCCCCTGTCTTTGTACAAGTGTTATCTGTGGGTCTCAAACCTTGAAGAAAACTTCTCTGATACTTCCTGAAAGAGCTTGCTGATCCCTTCCCCTCTTGTAAATAGGGAAAGAAAAGGAGGGGCATGAAAAAAGCACTTGGAAAATGGCTCCATGGCAATGACAGACACCTGTGGTGTTCTCCTGGAGAGTTTGCCTCCTGGAAGGGATTGTTTCTTGCACAATCAGTGACTCCTGTCCCCTGCTGGATGATGTTATTTTCCTGAGTCTTGAATTTTGTCCCAGTCAGGCAGAAATATCAGCTGTGACGCTGGTCTTGTTCTATGGTGCAGGTCACAGGCATCAAGAGAAACATCCTCCACCTGGTTCAGGGTAGAATCACAAGAGCCTGGTTCTCCTGCATTCCAATTTATTTTGGTTACTTTGGACCAAATACTGAATGACCCTTTATTTTAAAGGAAGACAGAGATCTCCCTGAGATTGTTCCAAGTGAGCTCTACAAGCTTCTTCATCTAAATTTTAGTCTGGGAGCAGCTGAGGTGGCACTTTCTGCCCCTTTGCACAGACAGATTGTCCAGGAAACCCTCAGGAAAATCCTGGTGGGCCAAAGTGGAAAACGCTGACCTGAAACAGTGCAAGGTCAGAGCAGTGTGGTGGGAGGGACAGGGAGAGATGGACAGGGCTGCTCTGGAGGGCTCCAAATGCTTGGGCCCAAGGGATTTCCTCAGTGCTGTGGAAGCTGGTTCACCCAGAGGGGCTGGAAAGTGGATCTTGGGATTGGTCTGATCTGTTCAGCTGGGCCTGGTGGCTGCAGATGACCCAAGTGAGGAATGACAGGAGCTCTGGCTGGGGGTGGCTGAGCTGTGTGTGCTGGGCAAGGCTGAGCTTCCCCAGCTCAGGGCTCTTCTACAGACAGGGCTCACCTGGGGAAAGGAAATATCATCCTGGGCAGTGTCATGAAAATGGAGTAGGGAACCAGCTGGTTCTGCAGGTGAGGATGTTTTACAGGTGAGGATGTTTTACAGGTAATGATCTCTTAGAGGTGAGGATGTCTCACAGGTGAGGATGTTTTACAGGTGAGGATGTCTCACAGGTGAGGATGTCTTACAGGTGAGGATGTTTTACAGGTGAGGATCTCTTACAGGTGTGGGTGCTGGGAGTTTGACAGGAGGCTGCCCTAAGGCTGCTGGCTCTGCCAGGGAGAGGCAGCAAAGCTCTCTCAGCTGGGCTGTGACCTTCTTCAGGGGCTGGGCCACCCCAGGTCTCCTTCATCCTCATCTTCTAAACTCTGATGTGTTCATTAAGAGCTGTTTGCAATTTGTTCCAGCCCTCTTTGCTGAACAAAGGGCTCTCCTGAAGGCCAAAGAGCCCATTAAGAGCATACACAGGGAAAAAAGTAACACCATGAAGAAAACATGAGGTTTCTTTTTAAATCTCTTAATCCATTTGGTGAAATATGGATGTTTCAAGCCAAAAATGGAGAAGGAAGAAAATTGAAAAGTGTTTCATTTTGAAATATATTGCTTTTACGTACTTGAAATGCTTCTTTTGACTTTATGCTTGGAAATAGCACTGATCGAAACTGTAAATAAAAATTAATTAAGTGACTCAGACACCATAAATCTGTTACTTTCAGGTCAAATGAAATATTTGGTTGGCCTAAGGTGGCTTTTCTCGGATGTTTTTTCCCTGGGAAAGCATAATGTCTGCAGTTGGGCTTTCACTGGTGTCCCTGCCCATGGCAGGGGTGGAATGAGATGGACTTTAAGAGCCTTCCCAAACCATTCTGCAATTCTATAAAATTATTTTCTCCAGCTCATTTGGATCATCCAACTGAAAAGTTTGTTTGGATCATCCAACTAAAAAGTTCCCTTGTGCAGCTCCAGGTGGCAATGATTATTTTTTCCTGTAGTTTCTGCACTCAGAGATATGGTTTCACCCTCAGGAAAGTGTCAGCAATTAGGTTTTTCCTTTGATACTCTTCTCTGAAACACATTTCTCTTGAATTAGAAGGAATCTGCCTTGGGAAGACTTTGGACCTGACAGGGAAACCCAGCAAAGTAAATAGAGAATCAGAAAATGAAGATGATTTGTAATTGAGGTGATTTGTGTCCCTTGCACCAGGCCCTGAAAGGGATTCTGGGGAAAAGAAAAGCACAATGTAAAAAAGAAGAAGCTTTTATTCTGCTTATCTAGGCTGTTATGAAACCTTTTTTTGGGAAGGATGTTGATAGGAAGGATACTGTGTTACGCAAAGCTTTGTTGTGTCTGTAGCCTGTATTTCCAGCAGAAATGCCTGGAATAAACCCAGTTCCTCAGTGCAGCATTTGGGCATTGCTGGTGGCAGGTCCTGGCTGTTAAATTCAGCTGAAAACTTCTGAAGGGGACACTGAAAGGGTTGAGGCCTTAGAAGGAAACAAGACAGGCATGGTGAAAGGTCACAGATCTCCTGCCAGCATTTTCCTGGAAAACATGGAGCCTTGCAGGCAGCTTGTGTGCAACAAAGAGAAGCTGGAGCAGGCTTCAACCACAGGAAACCACAATGGGCTGCAGCCAAGGAGGGGCTGAACCCAAGGCAGAGAGGAGGCAGGGAGATGCATCTCCAAGCACAATTCCCAGGGGATGGAAGCACAGGTGGCTCTTGCCTCACAGAGACCTTTTATTTTCTCTTTTTTCCTCGGGAAAATGTTTGAAAGAAACCCCACTCTACACTGATTATCTCAAGTTTAAGATGTTTAGAAAAAGGACAGTTTCTATCCTCAGGCCTCCCTGTTCCTCCCAGGATAGATGAATTGCTGGAGAAGTGCTTAAAGATTTCATCTCACTTTTCCTTCATCTTCCTCTGCCTCTGTGCTGATGATCTGGAGGGGCATGGAAATTTCCCCAGTTTTCCTTGGATTTCAGTGAAGCTGTAAGAAAGTTGCCTTCTCTTCATTTTATCCTTCACAAAATGCTCTGAAGCTTTAATGCTCTTTCAGAAGCTGTGGCTCATAAAATGGGGCTTTGGTGAGGAAGGGGAGGAGCAATTTTGGAGGTGAAAACCCCTTTCAATAACCACCCCTGCTGCAAACCCGAGGATTCCCAGGTCCCCTCTGCCTGAGAGGGAAAAGGAGCTGAGTGAAGAATGAGCAGAGTTTCCCAAACACATTCCTGGTGAGCGTGGAGCTGCCAATCACCTCGAGGGGTACCCAGCTCCTGTGCTCTGGTGTTCTCTGGGCTCTGAGCTGGGCAGGATTCTCTCACAGCCTTTTTGCTGCTCCTCCACAGAACAATCTGCCCAAGACCACCCCGGGCCAGTGGTAGACCAGTCCTGGAAGCCCTCAGGCAGGAGAAGAGCAGCTGGGTTGTCCCTCCTTTTCCGACAGGCGTTCCCTCTGCCCTCAGTGTGTGCTCATTCAATATTTACACATTGGGGTTGTTCTGAGCTGGGAGGTTTGATGTGTTCATCCTCTCATTTCTCAGGGTCTCTTCTCTCTGAGTGTTTGTCCCCAGGACAGACCAGGACAGGTTTCATCTGATTTAGGAGGAGCAACCTAAAATATTGTTAGAAATTCGAGCTTTTTTCCATGGTTGTTTGGTTTTTTTACCCACCAGGGTTTAATCAGTCATATTCCCCATCCAGGACCAACAGCTTCTTCCATTTCACATTGGATAATCCAAAGAGGAGCCATTTCTGGAGCTGTTGAGGTGGAAAAGTGTTTTTTTATACGTGGGATCATAGATGGTTTGGGTTGGACTTGTTCCCCCCCTGCCATGGCAGGGACCCCTCCCCCTGTCCCAGGCTGCTCCAAACCCTGTCCAGCCTGGCCTTGGACCCTTCCAGGGATCCAGAGGCAGCCACAGCTGCTCTGGGAACACACAGTCCCCTTCCCTGCACACACCACTGTCTTTGAGTGCTTTCTTCCTAAATTCAAAGCATCTGAAAAGGGCTTTTAATAGAAGTGAATTTCTTGTTACAGTTCTTCAGCAGAAGCAGGGCTCTGTCCTGGGTAATCTCACCTTCTGATCATCACATCCACAATATTTTAATTAAAAAATTATTACCTAACATTTCATTTTATGAACCTATTTATCCCCATTTGTAAAGAGCCCATAGATGATCCAGGCCTGTATTTTACTCAGTCCTATACAAACAGGAATTGGATCTGAAACCAATTAGAGGCTCAATTTCAACCTGTGGCCAGTTATTAATCTGTGGTTTGCCAGCCAATCTAACTCCTTTCCCCAGCACAATAGCTCCAGGTCTGGATTTGGGAAAGGGATGCAGAAGAAATGAAGCTTTCATGTAAGGCTGTAATTGTTGCATCTCCTCTGGCAGGAAATATCAGTTAGCACTGATGGAAAATGTGTTAATGGCCCAGAAAAGAGGGTGTGAGGCTGCAAGGGTCAAAATCTCCTGGAATTAGTGAGATTAGCTAAGGATTTCATGAGGGGGAACCAAGCAGGCAGGATGGGAACAGCAGGAATCAGTGCTGACAGCCTTGGAAGGGGTAATTTGAGTTTCTGGGTGATAAATGGACCCTAAGGGAGTGATAACTAACACCCTAAGGGAAAGGGGTGAGAGATCCAGGTGAAGTTGTGGAGAGAAAGTGGAAAATCTCCTCAATGCCTGGCAATAGTGAAAATAGAGATAAAATAAGTGAAAATAGTAATAAACTCATTAGCACTACATTAGGTTAAAAATATATGTCTATATGTCAGCAAAAGTCCCTTTCCTGAGCTACTCTCTGATCCCTGGATCTAATGGAGTTCATGGAAGAGGAAGGGAAGTTGTCAGGATGAGAACCAGTAGCACTGGAGCAATATTAATGAAAAATCTAGGGTCAGTTAATGTAAAAGATGACTAAAAAGGGACAGGAGAAATATAAAAGAATAAGAGACCACAGGCCAGTGAATCAGCAGCTCCTCTTCTTTCTCGTGAAGCACAAGGAGAAATTGCAGGTAATTTTTGAGAAAAGGGATGAGAAGGTAACCCCATGTGGGAGGGAGTTTGTGCTCACAGAGGGCCCAAGGACTTCTCCTGAGTCCAGAGGGTGATGGGAGGGTGCAGAACCCTTCCTGTGAGGAAAGGCTGGAGAACTGGGGCTGTTCAGCCTGGAGAAGAAAAGCTTCATGGAGACCTAATTGTGGCCTGAAGGAGCCAACAGGAAAAATGGAGAGAGACAATTTACAAGGGATGGAGTGCTAGGACAAGGGGAATGGCTTCTCACTGTCCAAGGGGCAGATGGGATATTGGGGAAAATCCTTCTCTGTGAGGGTGGCACAGGGTGCCCAGAGCAGCTGTGTCTGCCCCCAATCCTTGGAAGTGTCCCAGGCCAGCTTGGATGTGGCTTGGAGCTGCCTGGGATGGTGCAAGGTGTCCAGGCAGGGCTGGAATGAGGTGATGTTTAAGGTCCCTTCCTGCCCAGAGCATTCCAGGATTCCAGGATTCCATGGCACTGGCCCAAGTCAGGGTCTCTGTCTCTAGGTACCATCAAGGCTGAGGAGCTGTCTGTGATGTCTCTGCAGTCCAGCACTGCTGGTGCTGCACTGAACCTGCTGTCAGGGCTGTTTCATGGCACCTGCAGGCCTGGGAGGGAGGGAAGCAGGTGAATGTGACACCCTCTGGGATTTCCTGCCTTTACTCCAAGGAATTTGGGCAAGACCACAGCTGAGGATGGATTTTCTCAGACATCCCTCTCTCCAGAAAACGCCTTGTCACCCACAAAACTGACTCCAGAGTGAGGATGGGTTTCAATTTGTGCCTGAGGTGGAAACTCCAGGGGCTCTGTGGTCTCATCCCAGGCTGGTTATTCCCTTCCTCCCCTGCAGGAACGCACAGGTGAGAAGGAAAAGGCGTTTGGTGCCTGCGGGTGCCTGCTGGGGGTGTGCAGGGCCAGGCAGCGCCACGGCAGCATCCTGGGGATGCTTCCAGAGGGTTGGTGGGTGGCTGGGGAGGAGACCTGCCTGAGGCTGAAAATGCAGCCCAGGGGGCGAGCGGGGGTCTCCCAGTGGGACACAGCAGCTCCGGGGCTGCCGCAGCTCCGGGCGTCCCCCTCGCCCAGCCCACCCACCCCTGCCCCGCGGGGCTGGGCTCTGCCTGCTGAAAGGAGCTGGGCAGAGCCACTTCCCCCAGTTCCTCGCCCGGTTTCTATGGTGATGTTGCACTCAACTGTGCTCGGCAGGTCTGGGTTTATTTCCCTGCAGATAAGGCAGCCTGTGCTGATGCACTGCAGCCCGGGCTCTGGGGCTTGGCAACAAGTCAGGGCTGGTGCCACTGAGCTGGAATGGCCCTGGGTGGAAGGTCTTTCATGCTGGATTTGGCAATGGATGGAATTAGCTCATGAAATAATACTGGGATTGTTTGTTGTGGCTGTTTGGTGCCTGAAGCTGGAGGGCCGGGCCACATGTAAAATGTGTGTTTCCTTCCCACTTGGGTCTGCTTTTTTTCCCCTGTTTCCCTGTGCTTCTCTGTTCCCCTGTTCGTGCATTCCCCTTTCACTCTGGTCCGTGCATTTCCGTTCCTCTGGTTCCTGTGCATTTTCCTGCTCCATCGGTCTTATCTCGCTCCACTCTGGGTCCCTGTGCATTTTCCTGTTCCTTCTCTGGTTTCCTGTGCATTCTCCTGTTCCCCCTCTGGGTTCCCTGGTGCAGAAAGCTCAGGGACAGCCAGCTCAGGCTTGGCTGGAACGCAGTGGAATGTGGGAGGGAAAAGTGTGAGAGAAGGGTGTTGGAGGCAGTGGGAAAGGGGCTGTGCTGGGGGTGTTCAGGCTGGATCTGTGTGGACTCCAGGTGAGTAATTCACAGCCTTTCCCTCCACGAAGGAGCTGCTGCAGTTCCCATCCCCACTCTGCCTAGGGGTCTCTGGGAGCAGACCCACCTGTGTTCTCCTCCTTTCTCCAAGGCCTGAAGGCTCTGGGTGCTGCTGAGGGAAGGGATGGAGGGTGAGGAATGACTCCTCCTGTGCTTGGGGATCTGGGGTCACCTCTGGTGCTCTTGGGACCGGGCACCTTCCCCTGGGTTGGCTCGATGGCTTCAGCTCGTTGGCCCCGAGGATGCTCTCTGTCCCCCAGACCCCAAGAGGAAGGCTCAGTCCCACTGTTGGTGCACCAGAGGATGGTGCAGCAGCTCAGCTTTGACTGGGGTGTAATTTGAGAACGGAGATATTTTCTTTAGTCTTCTCCAAAGAAAACAAGGTTCCAACCCTGCCTTTTGCTGTGACAGGGGTGGTCTCTTCCTTTTGCTGTGTGCAGAGCTTTGATCCTGACACACACCAAGATGTGTTTGCTGAGATTCTCCCACCTCAGTCGTCCTTGTGTATTTGCTGCAGAGGGAAAAGAAATAAACCTGGGAGAAAATGGGGCCCCCCAAGCAGCAAACCAGGCTTTGAAAGGACCCAAAAAGTGAATTATTTTAATGATTTAGTATATTTTTCTGCATCTGGGGGATCCGAGGGGAAGAGAAGGACTGGGAATATTGCAGCAGAATTCATGGCAAAGAGTGATGCTGCTCCTTGAGCAGGAAAAAGGGGCCAGCAAGTCCACAGGCTGGGGCTGTGCCGTGGGGACCAGGGACCCTGCAATCCCAAATGCTGGGGCTGTGTGTGCCCTGGGGACCTGGGACCTGCAATCCCAGATGTTGGGGCTGTGTCCTGCGGACCCTGCAATCCCAAATGCTGGGTCTGTGTGTGTCCTGGGGACCCTGCAATCCCAAATCTGCTGGGTCCTGTGTGTTGTCCTGGGGACCCTGCAATCCCAAATGCTGGGTCTCTGTGTCCTGGGGACCCTGCAATCCCAAAGTGGTCTGTGGTGTTGGACCGCATCCCAATCGTCTGTGTGTCCTGGGGACCCTGCAATCCCAATGCTGGGTCTGTGTGTGTCCTGGGGACCCTGCAATCCCAAATGCTGGGTCTCTGTGTCCTGGGGACCCTGCAATCCCAAATGCTGGGTCTCTGTGTGTCCTGGGGACCCTGCAATCCCAATTGCTGGGTCTGTGGGACCGACCTCTGCAGTGCCCTGGGCCTGTGCTGCAGTCAGAGGTGCCAGCAGCTCGCCCTGCCCTGGGGACTGTCGTGCTCTCAGCTCAGCCTCTGTCACTGTCACCTCTTCCCCCCTGGGCTCCCGGGCTACAGCCCGGCTCCAGGGCCTGGGTGTTCCCATGCCGAGGGCTGGGTTCCGTGCCGAGGGCTGGGTTCCCATGCCAGGCAGTCTCTGGGATCCTGTGATCCCCTGGGTGGGGAAGAGCTCCGCAGTGGGCTCGCAGGGCGTCTGTGCCGTCGCAGCAGCGCCGTGGCTCCGGCAGCTCCTGCGGCTGACGCAGGGACTTGGCTGCCTCCTGCTGCTCTTCACACCTCTCCCCGGCACGGCTGAGCTCACCGGTGGCATTTGAGCAGCCCCACCACCGCCATAGCTCCGCGCTGACGCTTCCAGCACTTTCGATTCCTTCGCTGAGGGCCGCAGTTTGGAGCAGACCTGTGAAAAGAAGGCAAGATTTCACTCGGGAAGTTGCAAATTTGAGCTCATCCCAGAGGCCTCCTGAAGCTGCTGCCCACGTCGCAGAGTGTGAGGGTGGAGCATCGCCACCAAACCAAGGGCTCAGGTCCAGCCCCTGTGACCAGCCCTCAGCTCCTTGGCCAGTTTGGCACCAGGCACCTGCCTCAGACTGGAGAAGGGATTGAGGGGAAAACCACTGCTGTGTCCGAAGGGCTCAGAGCCAACTTGGAATGAACGTTATGGAGAAAACACAGCACATCCTGAGGAAGCTCCTGAGCCCAGGGCAGCTCCCCGAATGTCTGGGTTCCATAAGGAGGAACAGGATGAGGGTGGGCAGGCACAGGGTACCCAGGGCAGCTGCCCCTGGATCCCTGGAATGTCCCTGGCCAGGCTGGATGGGGCTGGGAGCAGCAGTGACACAGTGGGAGGGGTCCCTGCCATGGCAGGGGTGGCACTGGATGGGTTTTCAGGTCCCTTCCACCCCAAACCATTCTGTGATTCCGTTGATCTTGTTCCTCCATGTTTTCAAGATCTAAATTATTGTCTTGGACCCAAGCTGAGGATTTTGATGTACCAGGTGGTGTTGAAGAGTTCAGGAAATCTTCTCAATTCACTCATGGATCCTGAGCACTGCCCAACTCCTCATTTCCTAAGGAAAGTTCAGCAAGGTTATGGTTATAGCCAGTAAGAACTCCAGACAAGTGACCTGTGGTGCAGATAATTGTGCATCTTTGGTTTATTTTTGTCTACCCCAGACTAACAGCTTGTATGTCTGACAGAAGCTTGCTTTTTCCTTTCCCCTTCCAGTGAAGGATTATTAATAGATGAGGCTTCAACAAAGAAAAGACCATTTGAGAAATAAGATGGGACACTTGCTCTACAGTGGAAAAAAAACAACAGCACACACCCACATGAAACATCCTTTTCTTTTTAAAGCACATTGACAATGAAGGCCTCTCTCCTTCGGGAGGCATTCGTATTCCCCAGAGTTCATGATTCAGCCAGCATTCCTGCCCTCTTCAAATAGATACAAATCTGAAGGACTTTTTTTCCCCCCTATTGTGCTTGAATGATTTTAACTCAGGTCAGATGCTGACTTGCAAAAGGCTGGGCTTGAGCATCATCTCCTTTTATCGCTCTTATCTGAGACTTCGTGGTCTCTCTTCAGGCTCAAAATAAAATGGGACTAAACATAATAAAATCTCATGCTGCAGGGTAAAATATAATTACCTGAAGAGAGCAGGGAGAAATTGTTTCTCTTTTGTGAATAGCTCTGATTAATACAAAGTGGGCTGATGATGGTATTTCTGATGAGCAGTCCCTGGAAATGGACTCTGTCTGCCAAAGGTCTTTGCTTCTGACACACTGAAGGCTCATTTCAAGGGGCTTGGGAGGTGGATTTGGAGAAATAAAGGAACTCTGGGCTCTGGGAGCCTTTTGGATCCAGAGCTGAAGGAGGACTTTGCAGCAGAGTGGTGCAAAGTGTCTGTGGAGAAGGAAAGGAGGAGCTCACAGTGTCTGTGGAGAGGGAAGGTGCTTGCCTCCAGCCAGGCACAGCCATTCCCAGGATGCCACCACCCATGGAATGCTGTTCCCTGGTCACACGTCCTGCCTGGCCACCTGTGAGACCCAAGGGATGCATTTGTCCTCAAATCTTGGCCCCTGTGGCGCTTTAACAGCCTCTCCTTCAGCTCAACAAGCAGTCTCCAAATGCAGGAATTGTTTCAGGGCAGAATTTATTTTGTCAAAGCAGCACCTGCCCACTTCCCCAGGGATCCTGGTGAAAGATCCCATTGGTTAGGGAAACGTCTGAGAGTGTGGGGAGCACTGATGGAAAAATGAGAGATCACTGAGTCCAGCAGGAGGGGCTTTGTTTGAAGGACTTGAGACACCTTTGGCCCAGCTAACAGGTGAGCAATGGCCTGGGCTGGTCTCTTCCAGGTGGCTCCAACCCTCCAGAATCCTGGGACCAGGGGAGTGCAGGGAAACTTGAAAAAGGCAGAGGAGGAGCAGCTTCTCCCCTGCTCCCAAAGACAGGGCTGATGCTGGCTGAGCTCAGGCACAAAGGCTGAGACCTGGGCTCTGACATCCCCCTTTGAGGCTGAGTTTGCTCCTGAATTCCTCCTCTGAGAAAAGCAGGGACCAGCAGGTGTCTGGTTGAAGTCTTTGACTGTTGTGCCTATTGAGAGTGGAGGGGTTTGGGGGGTTTTGATGTGTCATTTGTATTTAAGAGTCTGTTTGGGTGAGGTGAGGCAGGGTGTCTGTGGGGCTGCTCTGGGGGCCCAGGATGTGCTGTGGGAAGGTGCCCAGTTTTTAACTCAGATGATGCTGCAGCATCCCTTTGAAACTGTCTCTTGTTTTCCCACAGATGGGATTGCTGGATTCATAGGGAAAGCTGCTGAGGCTTCTTTGGGAAGAGGGAGAAAAGGCTCTGCTGTTATCCTTAAAGGTGGGCTGTGAAATTCATGTGCTCCAGGATCCAGGGAAGGCAGCCAGGTCTTTCTGCTGAGTTTGAGACTTTTAAAAACCTTTCCTCCTGAGTTAAACCAAACCAGAGCTGCATTTCCTTGGAGAACCAGAGTTTCACTTGTAATTTAGGAGTGTGTGTTGGAGAGGCTCAGCCCCACACACATCAAGCCCTTCTTGCTTTGCTCTGTAGCTGCATCTTTAATGATAATTTAGTGAGCCAGGGTTGTCCAGCCCTAATTTTCCTGTTTGTGAGGTGCAAGTGAAAATCAAATTGCCAGAGGAGCAGGTTTATATAACCCCTCTGGCCTGCAGGGCTCTGTCCTGTTGGCTGCAGGTAATTGCTGCCTCTGTTGCCATTAAAATTTTAAAATGCCTCAAAGTGATATAAACTGTTGTAGTTTGGGAACTCAGCTCTGAAATGTGCAGAAAATAAGAAATATAACCTCTCCAAAAGTCCTGTTAGCTCTCCATGTGAAATATGGAGATCTGCTGAGATTCCAACTGTTTTGCCAGAAGTATGGCACCAAAACTAAAAACCTGTGGGCTATATGAGGACATGCACAAACAAGAAGGGTATGGAACAGGGACCATGTGATTCATAACTTGGCCAAGTGTTTTTTTTTTTGGGTTTTTTTTTTTTTTTTCCCTTGGAGTTAAATCCTTAATCTTATTAAAATTTTATTTATAAAGTACCTTCTTGGAGGCACTTAAGGTGTTGCACAAGCTGTAAAAATGCACTAATAAAGAAAATAGCCTCATAAAAAAGTACAGAAATGAGAAGAAGTACTAAAATGGTGCTATCATACAGACAGCAGCTATTACAAGTCATATATTGATGTCAAAATCGTCCCTCCTTATGCTGTAAAGATTAATAATTTGCCACTGGGAACTCAGGTACCATGGTGACAGGGCCAGGGTTAGATTTGGAGGAGAATGGGAGAGATGGAAAAGTTGAAGGCAAAGCAGAGGATGCTTTGTTGCCCTTGGGAAGTGGGGAATGCCAGCCTGGATCAAAGCAAGGCCTGGGGGACAGGAGGGGAATTGCTTCCCCCTGGGCTTTGCCCTGAAGTTTTAGTGATCAGAGCACCCTGGGAGAGTGGAAGGTGTCCTTGCCCATGGCAGGGAGAGGAGTTTTAATGTCCCTTCCAAGCCAAACCAGTCTGGGATTCTGTGCACACAAAACCCTTCTCTCCAGTGAGTGCAGAGCTATCCTCTTGGTGTTTGTCTTCAGCTGGGATCTTGTGGCTTTGTGCTTATTTAGAAGCAGAAAATCTTCATCACCCACTCATCTTTTGCTGTTCCCATCCTGCAAAGCTTCTGGGCCAGGGAGTTCCCAACCTGTGGCTCCTCAGGTTGGGATAAAGGCACCGGGTGATGGCAGGGACGTGCTGGGTGTAGGAGGTTAAAGACTGCATGAAAAGTGACTGATCCAGCTCCCTCTGCTGAGCCTGGAGACAGCCCCCACTATTGTTCAACACTGGTGCTCAGCAAATCGTGCCTTTTGTAAGAAAAGTGGGTTTTTTAATCAGTGGCAATTGCTATGTGAGCTCGCAGAAAGAGGAGCAAAACATACCCCCACTTCCCTCCCCACCCCCGTTTGCAGCCCCAGTTTATTCTGCCTGGTCTATTTTTGCCTTCCCAGAGTTACTGGGAGAACAAGATTAGCAACTGATCATTTATGCTGATTTCCCAAGCGCTGAGATGTCTTTCATTAAAGCTGTCATTCAAGGGAAGACGTGAAATCGCGCGTTCGCTTTCGCCGCTCGCTACAACTCCGGATTCTGCTCGTACCCAGGCCCGGGCGGGCACATCTGGCTGCTGCTGCCTGGGAATTTGGTTTGTCTTGGAAGAAAGACGTGGTCCTGGGGGAAGCTGGTCCAAATTGGGTTTGGTTCCATCCCTCGGTGCTCCCTGGAGAGCGGTGGTGTGGCAGGGCTGGGCATGGTGTGATTTTATCCTGCCACAGGTGAAGGTGCTCCAGTGGGGGCTTGTTTAGCAGCTGCACCTGCAAGGAAAGCCTGCATTTGCCTCCCCAGGCTGTGGAAAGGCTTCCCAGCCTCTGATTTCGAGGCTGAGGCTGGGGGTGTGCCTGTCTCCAGGAGGGAGGTGGGGTGGGAATGCGCCAGCTCTGTGAAAGCTTCCAGCAGGGCTGCCCGAGGCACTGCAGCAGCCCTTGCTCCGTGCTGGGGATGGGAGGCAGGGAAGGGATCTGCATCCAGCTCCTCTGCTGCTCCCTGCTCCAGGCCAGGGATTCTGCTCCTGCTCCCTGGCACCTGCAGTTTGCTGGAGGTGTTTCTCTGCTTGCCTCAGAGCTGGGCATGGCTTTGATATCTCATAGCTTTGATACCCCATGGCTCTGCTGATACCCTATCAGGCCCCCAGCCAGCTCCCCCTGCCCTTCCAGACTCTAACTGGGCTTGGACATGGGGATAATTGGGCCCAGCCTGTGATCACCTCCGTTATTATTCCCTTTGTCACCACAGGCAGCGTGCAGAGGCTGCTGCATTCCCCCGCCTCGCCACCCATCGCTTCTCTCCACGAGCTCCAGTTTGATCCATGACACTCCTGGCAACTTGTAGCGTTACCTACCCGGCCTTTGATGTGCAGAGACTGAAGTATGTTAGAGGCAGCATAAAAATTGCATGTAATTATCCTTGGTCTGGTTCTATGGGAACAGGGAAACATCAATATTGATGGGTGAGAGCATTTATGTTTTATGTGCGAGCATATATATCTCCTCTCCTCCATATTCAGCAGGAGTTTTTGATCCCTGCCTGTGTGCTGCACCATTAGAGCTGCTCTTGTGCTGGTTCTTCTCCCCCCGGGGCTGGGACCGAGTGCTGAGGTACTTGCAGAGCTCATTACAGTGGCTGGAGCCCAGCCCTGGGGGATGTGCAGCTGGGAACGGGGCGACAGCTTCCCCAAGTGTCTCTGAGTTCTGTCTCTGGCTGTGCTTCTGCACCAGTGCTGACACCCGTGAATAATTCAGGCTGGGAGATGGAAGAGGGAGGATGAGTGCTCTCAGGGCTGGGAGAAGGGAGGTGCTGGGGGGTGGTGACAACCCAGGAACGACCACGGACTGGGGCAGGGCGGGGGTCAGGCTCTGGTGTGTGTTTGGGGTTTGTCTCTGGAGAACCCTCGACTCTCTCCTCACCCCGTGGAAGGAAGGGATGAGCTGCAGCAGGAGGGTGGCTGGGACAGGGAGGGGCTGGTGGTGCTCAGCAGTGTCTGGGCACACAATGCCACGTGGAGAGAATCCTCCTCCACTCTGGTCCTCCCTGACTTGACTGAGAATCCCAGCCAGCGCCAGGCATTCCCACCTCGCTTTCCCGTCTGCACCCAAACCGTGCTCCTGCTCTGGCTCTGCTTTCCCATAGGCATTGTGTCTGGACCACGCTGCTTAGTGGGCAGGTGCACTTGAGGAGTCTGTGCCCTGAATGTCTTTAAAGGTCTGTCCCTTAAGAGGAGAGTGCTGGGAGAAGCCTGGGGGAAGTGTTTGGCCAGGAATGAATGGGATTACTGGATGAGGTGCTGCAGCACTCTGGGTCATCCCCAGTCTCTGATGTGACCCTTGGAGTCTGTGCAGGGCCAGGGGATGGACACGATGGCCCTGGTGGGTCCCTTCCAGCTCAGGGTATTCTTTGGGACAGGCCAGTGGCAGCAACCCCGCTGTGGGCTGGGCAGGGTGCGACCTTCCTACGCCCAGGGGGGTTTGCTCAGAACCAGGGCTTAGGAATGAACCTGCACGAGGCTTTTGAGAGGGTCAAATGACACAGAGCCACCCAACAGAGGGACACTGGGACAGCAGCATCACCCCAGTTGGGACAGGACACCAGGCACAGTGGGATCTGTCTGTCTGCTCCCTGCAGGCTCCTGCCCAACCCTGCCCCAGAGCAGGGGCACCCTCAGGGTTCCAAACCCCAACCTTTTGCAGCTTTAACAAACCTGGATTGTGAGTCCTGTGTGCTGGAGCATTGCTGAAATCCATCCAGCACCTGGAAAACAGGCTGGGGTTTCTGGATGGGGCAGGAGAAATACAAAGTGATGATGCTACAGGACCTGAGGCAAGGACAGACAGAGGCTCTGAGGCTGTGGGATGGTTTTGGGGGTCTCACTCTATGGACTGTGTCCCTGTTGGCCTTTGATGGTGCCCTGGGATAAAGGAAACATTCCAGCTGTGCTGTAAAGACATCTTTGCCCATGCAGAGGCTGTGCCCACCCCACATTTCTGGCCCTGGAGTATCTGTGCTGACAATTCCAGATGTGCCCAGGCCTCCAGGGAGCTGTGCCCGTTCTGCTTGGGTCCCTGGCAGTGCTGGGAGCACACTGAGCACAGCCCTGCTGCTCCTGTTCCTGCTCTCAGCCCTGGGAGGAGGGACTGCATGGGGAATGTCACTGCTCTGGTGTTTGTATCCGTGACTGGCTTCTCCCAGAGGAAGTTGCCATTTTGCTCATCCTGCATCAAAATGGATTTCCTGCCCAGAGATGGAGGAAACCAAACAGCAAACAAGAGAGAAACTCCTTCCTAGTCCCTGTGAAATGTATAATCCTCCATATACATGGGAAAAACCTGACAAAATCCTGCTGCTTTGGTCCTGTGGTCACTTAAAAAGCCATCCTTTGGTTGAGATACTTGTGTAACTTTGGTCCCTTTAGTAAATCCTGCGTAGTACAGAATCCCAGGATGCTCAGAGAGGGAAGGGACCCACAGGGATCATCCAGTCTCACTCCCAGCCCTGCACAGACAGCCCAGCAATCCCACCCTGAGTACTGTCCAAACACTCCTGGAGCTCTGGCAGCCTTGGGGTGCCAATAGTAGATTCTATCATAGCATCTACTACCTAAATACTCATATTACAGTATCTATTATGTAGTGTGTATATATGGAATATTATATATAGCATCTACAGAACATGGTACTCATCAGGCTGTCAGTGTCAGCTCCTCTTTATTTTTAATTTTCTCCCAATTACAATCAAGGCACCCAGAACCCCCTTTTTTTAGCAGTTTGTTCCCCTTGGTTGAAATGAGCTGCTTTGATGAGGAGACTCCATTCTGCTTCAAAGTGAGGGAGGGTTGTTGTGAGCAGTGCTGTAAATTGAGTTCTCCAGGGGCTGTTCACATTGGGTAGGATTGAAGAGGGAAGTTTTACTCTCCAGTTAAACACTGGATCTTCCCTGGCCTGTGCTGACATCTCTCCTGGAGTGTGTTGGTCCACTGTGACGTTTCCAAGAAGAGCCAACTCAATCAATTTTGCAGCTGTTTCAAAAGTATACAATTTTTAGTGTTGGACTTTATGTTGATTGTCCTCCCCCTATTTCTTGGGAAGATGGTGGAGATTCGGGTGAGTGAATTCCAGAGCTTCTCTCTGCTGTCCCTGCTTTGGTGGATTCCTGTACTCAACAGCCCAATCTGATTACAAACAGGCTGGCATTGAATAAGTATTATTTCTGATTTTTAAAAAAACCTCTCTTTGCTAAAATGCATTATTTAAAAGAATATTATGGCTGATCTTTCTCTGAGTTGTTTGAATCTCGAAATAAATAATTTTTTTTGCTTTAAAAATAAGAGCCTGCTACTCACAGCTTTTATTTCCAGTGTATTGTAGCTTCTCAGTGCAATTAGAAACAGTCTCTGTTGCAAGGCACTCATTTAGACTCTGACCTAGGGCTGAGATTAAACAACTCCTTTGCGAGTTTGTCCCTGTGTTGGCACATTTGATGCATTGCTGATCCAATTAAGTTTTCACACAATGGCTGTATTGTTACTGCAGGACTTCTTTGTTTATTAACCTTTCTTGGGGAGAAATTCCTCCCCTCACCTTCAGCAGCTTGGACATATGTTAATGTCCCACCATGGGGAAGGAGCAGCCAGGACGAGGGAGGTGACACGGGGCTCAGGTGAGGGGAGTCAGCACTTTGTGGGCTGGAGCAAAATTAAAGCTTCCAGCTGGTAAGAGAAATATCTTTTATCCATCTGTTCTTCCATTGAAGCTTTCCACCTCGGGTGGTTTCTGTAACCTTGGCTCACCCGTGTTTTTGTGGAAACAGGTTTTGCTCTCTGTGCTCTCCCTGGTGACATTTCACCCCCGCTGTGGTTGGGCTCTGCTGCTGCAGCCTGATGGAATCACAGAGGGGTCTGGGTGGAAATGGAGTTTAAAATGTGTCCAGTCCCACGCCTGCCATGGGCAGGGACACCTTCCACCATCCCAGATTGCTTCAGCCTGGCCTTGGACACGTCCAGGGATGGGGCAGAGCTTCTCTGGGCACCCTGTGCCAGGGCCTTACAGCAATTAATGCCACTTAATCACTTGTAATGTTGTTTTTGCTCCTTCACTGCCTCGTGTCTGATGTGTAGTGCCAGAATTTTGGCTATGGGAGTTTGCAGGATCACTCTGTGAGTTCTTTTAGTATCCAGCCACACAATTACAATGATCCCTCCATGTGTGGGCAGGAAATCCTCTGATTTTTGTTTCCTGCCACTGCTTTTCCCATGCAAATTCTGGCAGTTAGAAGTAAACCTATTGTAAAATGTTAGTGAAGCAAAACCTCCTCTTCAGTGCCACAGGAACAGCAGCAAGAAGGGAATTTGGGTAACTCAAGCAACTCTTTATTGTAATTCCTGTGCTCCAGGTCTCTGTCCCAAGTCCAAAGCACCAGCTTGACTCTGTCCCTATCAGTGAAACATTAATAACACACTTAAGCCAGGATTTATTCATGGGGTTTGATGCCCTAGATCAGGGCCTGCACAAACATGAACAGTAAAATTTGCTTTCCATGTCTTTAAACAGGCCTCAGACTTATTTCCTCTTGGTTCTGTCCTGTAGCCAAAGTTCTCTGGCCCTTTCCCTTTGTTCTACTGTGTCAACCCTGCAGCAGCTCAGGACACCCCAGTCCTGATTTCCCTGCTCAGGGATTTGCACCCTGCCCCAACCCCTTCAGGAGTTCTGGATTTCAGCAGCAGCTTGGCTGAGAGCAAGCTGTGGGGAAGGAGCTTTGACTCTCCAGGAGCTCCCTCTGACAAAGAACAAAAGCAAATGGCTGCTTTAGGCTTTACCCCAGTGTTTGCTGGGCCTGGACTGCTCTCTTTTGGAAATGGCTCCTGCTGTGTCCATAGCACCCTTGGAGAGCAGGCAGAGCTCCCTCAGAGATGAAAACCCTTGGAAGGGGCTGGAGAAGACCAAGGCTGGCTCCTAAATTCAACACATGGTTCTGTTCCATCATTTAAAGAGAATTTTCTTTCCTCTGGTAACCCCTAAAAACATGGATTATTCATTGCAGCATCCCAGCTCCATTGGTCTTCAGCTGGGAAGCTGAGGAAGAGGGGAATTCTCCCAACACCTTGGACATCCTTGGCAGTCCAACAGTCCAGACAGCAGGCAGGCAGCAGCATCCCATTCCCTTCCCTGTGGATGCTCACCAGCCACAGCTCTTCCACAGCATCCCGATCCCAAGAGCATGGTGAACCCCACCTGGAGGGGTTTTGTGCCTCTTGAGGACCTCCAGTTCTCCCAGCACTGCCCTATTTTTTTTTTTTAATGCCTTGGATATTTTTAGCTGTTGAGCGACAATTTTAGTTAATGCATTCAGCTCTGACGTCAAAGCCAGAGCCAGTGGGTAGCTGGAATAGCTAACATTTTATTTAATCATCTTGCTAAGCAATTTTTTTCCCTTCCTTTCTTTTTCTAGAGGATCTAGAAAGGCAGTTCAAGCTGGGCCAGACTGTGACTACAGGGGAAGGTTGGTTTGTTTTGGTCTCCATGAGAAACCTCATTCCCTTGTTGCTCTTCAGGCAATGAGTTCTGTTGGAAAAGGGAGGCTGAGATGCTTTGCTGCCATCAAAAGCTGTTGTTGATAACTGGTCAGTTGTGTTTGTTCCTTTTTTGGGCCTGGTCCATGGAGGAGGTGAACTACAGAGCAATTACTGAGTTCTTGTTTTGCTCCCTGCTTCACAGCCTGATGAGTTGGGGGATGGCATTTCCCTCATTTGTCCCTTCCTGGATCAGCCAGCACTGGGTTAAACCGTAAACTGTGCCCTGCCCCATGACATGAGACATGTGGAGAGCTGGTGTGGGAATTAATCCTAGGAATAACTGTAGGAAAACACCTCCACAAGCACCAAAATGTCATTATCATTATTAGATCTGCACGCAGAGGTTCTGCCTGGAATGGCAGTCTTGCTAAAAGAGGTGAAGGAGCAGAATAAAGATCTTTACTCACACAGCTCCAGTGAGAGTACAGGCACATAAACTTAATGTTGGAATTTTGAGTACATCTCTTTTTAATGAGTTTTCCTGCTCAACTCTCTCTTGGAAAGGAGTTTTTTGAGGAGCTGCATGTTTGGTTCCACAGTTTTGCAGGTTTGCTTCCACAGGGGAGGGACCCTGTGGTTTGGCCCTTGGCACTGCTGCTGCAGTGGCAAAGGGCTTGGCTTGCCTTTCCTTGCCTTTCCTGCCACATCCCCTGAGGACAGGGGCACACGAGGCTCCTTTGGGGCTGGCTGGGGCTGGAGCAGCTGTGCTGCTGGGCTGGGCTGTGCTCAGAGAGGGCTGAACCCAGGGTGATGCCCTTAGCTCTCAACAGCCAGCTGAAGGGTATGAGCAGCTCCCCACTGAGTTAAACCTCGAGGATAGTGCAGAGGAGAGGTTCTACAGGTAGTTCAGAGCTGGGTGATTGTTCCCCTAAAGCAGCCCTGGGACTTGCTGAAGGCTTGGCTGTGCTGAGCCGTTCAGCCTCTGTGGTTGCTGTGAGCTGTGTAATGCCCTGTGTGCAGAGCGCTGAGGTGACAGTACCCATGGGGAACCCAGTGCCAGCTCTTCCCAGCGAGCCAGATGGGGACAGAACCCCTCTGCTGGCTCCAGGTGACAGTTTGGGCTCAGCCAGTCCTGGCTCTGTGGTCCCTTGGCTCTGGCTGTGCCGTGGTTGGAGCTTGTTCTGCTTGGTAACAACTTGGGGTTGTTTCACTCTCTGTGCCAGAGGAGCAAAGCTCTTCTTTTGGGGCACCCACAGCTCAACGTGAGGAACACTTTGAATCCCCCTGGGAGCTGGGCCTGGTTTCCCTGCTCCCTTTTTGCTGCTGCAGGCAAAGCTGAGCCAGTCAATGGCACAGCAGAGCCCTCCAGGCTCTCTCATTTGCAGAGGATGTTGGCACCAGTGGCTCCAGGGCCCCTCACAAGCAGCTTCTGCCTGTGCCTGAGCCTGTTTTGCCTTCTGTATCCATCCACTATTCCCTCCCATCATTCCAGCTCCTCCTCTAGGCTCATTCTCCAGGTAACAATGTTCTTTCTCTGTGACAGTAAACCCAAACATTTTTCTCTGCAGACAGGTCTCTTTGTGCTATTATGTGATTTTATATCTTTCTGTCATTGTAAATGAATGCTGCTGCAATCTGCATTATAGGAGATTTTTAGGGGATCTTACAGGAATTAGGGGACTGGGGTCTGGTCACTGTTTCATGGGGTATGTTGATGTAGAAACGAGGTGGTTTTGTGATTTATGTGCAGCTCAGCCTACATTTGGGCCCTGACCACCTCTGCTTCAGCCACAGAGCAATGACTTTCTCCCCTAAACCAATTCCTGTGAAGATTTCTGCTGGGATTCCTCCTCTCTGCCTAGCGAGCACATCAGGCTGGTGAGCTCAGCTAGAGCTTGCCAAATATTTTAATTCTGCCCTGCTCTGGCTGTTGCAAAGCTCAGCATGTTTATACTGAAGTGAAGGTCAGCTGCACCACCTTCCTTCAGCCCAACTTAGACCTCAAATATTTGAGGAAGGACTTTGAGTGTTGTGTTTTCACCCAGGATCTTCCAAGCAGAGTTTAGAGTTAAATTCTCCTCAGGATTGGGATGCCTGCAGGTACCACTGTGGTATAAATGCAACAATTTTCCTGTTTTCCAGAGGAAGGAATTGGGTTTGTTCGTAGTTCTCCTGCTCTTCATGGGGCAGAAAGATCCAGGCCAAGCTCAGAGCAGCTCAGCACAGCTCTGAGGTTTCAGCTAAGAGCTCTACATGGTAATGAAGCTGCATCTGTGACTCTGAGCACGCCGTGAAGTCAATGCCTCCAGTTCCTGTGCAGACACCCCCTGCCATGGTATTTATAGAGTACCTGCTGGTGGGTGGTGTCATTCTTTCTTGTATTGCTTTTTTTCTTCTTTTTAATTTTTAAAAAATTTTCATTCATGAAGGCTGGGGCTGCGCCGCCCACTCGGGAGCGGTGCCGTATCCCGAGCTCTGCAGGAGCCAGGCTCCCATCCCTGCCTCAGGGAGCAGCTCTGCAGGGAGCTGCTGGGGATTGCAGCTGGCCAGGGGCAAATTCCCACTGCCCTGTGTTGTCTGGCTGCCTCATGGGACTGTGGTCCTCACCCAGGCTGAGCTGCTTTGGATTTTTGGGCCCCCCTCCCCTGCTCTGTGCTTGCCACTGTCTGTCTGAATCTCTCCTCCGCTGTTCTCAGATGGACAGACCAGGATTCTTCTGTTGATTGGCCACATTTTCCCTTCTGCAAATCAGGGCTGCTTTACCAAAGTCCCACATTTTACACCCAGAATCCCTTTTTGCCTTTTTTCTTTTTTTTTTTTTTTTTCCCCCCATCACTCCACCCCTTCAGCAGCTTCCCCAGCATCTCCAGCTCCCACTCCTGCTCGCCTGCGGTCCTTCCTCGCTGGGTGTTCCTCGCCCCCTTCTCCCTGACAGCTCCTCTGCTGTTCCTGATGAACCCTGGTGCCTTCCTGGGAGCCTCAGGCCCACGCCACCCTCTTGGCTTCTTTTCCGTACTGTGGCCTTCCTGGGAAAAAAAAAGCAACTTCCCTTTGCTTAAGGAAAAGGGAAATCTCACTGCTCGAGAGCCCCAAGCCAGGCCAGGGAAGGGGACTGGGATAACTCTGGGGCTCTGTGCTGCTCCCCTTGGATCTGGGGCATGGAAAAGGGAAAAAGCTGCATCCCCCAAAGGGCAGGAGAAGCTTTTTCCGAGGTGCCAGACTTGGAGCACTGTGTCTGAGCACGGGGCAGGTGCCGGGAGGTGTCAGCAGACCTCAGAGGACCCCGTCCCGCTCGTGCCTGGCACCCTCCCAGCCAGGTCCTGGCTCTGAGACACACGGGTACCTGCCTGCCAGGACCTGGATCAATCCCACTGGCTTCCCACAAGGCCCCAGGCAGCCATCAGATGGTGGTTGAGCAGCCCTGCTGTGCTGGGCTGGCCAGGGACCAGCCGCTCGTGGGCTGGGCACGTGCTGGCTGGGGTGGGCAAGGTGGTGTCTCTGGCCCTGCTCTTCCTCAGGGATGGGGAATGTCAATCCCATCAAATTCCCTGAAAAACCAAAGGTGAGATGGGATAGCCTCAGAGGACAGAGTTATTTTGTTGGTTTTTAGAGAGCTGCTGAGCACACAAGTGCACTTTGGAGTGAAGTTGGTGTGCAAAGGGGAAAAAAAAAAATTGCCATTAATTGGAGAAAAACCCAGATTCATCCCAGGTAGCTTTAAAACTTGAATGATGCAGCTGAGCCCAGTGGACAGAATTCTTTGAAGGCATAAACTTCTGGTTGCTTGTACCCACAAGCCCTTTAAATCAGCAAATCCAGGGAACAGGCTCTTTACTCTTGCAATTTCACAGCAGTTTTGTCCTCTTCTGAAATCTAATAACAGAAAACATTTTGAAGAAATTAAGTCAATTTAAGCAGTGAGCTGGAGAGAGAACACTTCCTCCAGCTCCTGATCCATTTCAATCCCTGTCAGGGGAAAGGGGAATGGAACTTCCAGGGAGGCAAAGGGACAGCAAGGCTGGGGTCCTGCTCTGGGGGGGGTGTCTCTGCCAGGGCACAGGTGGTACCAGGGTTTGAGCCCTGCCATTCTCTGCAGTGGGGCATTGCTCACACCTGGGACACCTGAGCTGTTCTCCTGGGCACACTCTGTGCTCCTGCCCCATCCCAGGAGGAGAACTTGGTCCTGTGGGGATGAATTTCTTTACCAACAACCCCTGAGCACCAGGGAGAGGAACAGGGATGGATGCAAGGAGTGGAGGTGGACTGAAGGGAAACTCTGATCGAGCAGTTACAAACCAAGGTCCTGAAAAAAGATTTTTGGGCAAAAAATCTGAGGAATAGAGGACAAATGCTATTAGGAGAACTCGAGGCAAACCAAGTGGTTTCACCTGAGCTCATGGCAGTGCCCAGGTCAAAGCAGCTGCTTTCACCCTCCCTGAGATCCTGGCTCCCCAGACAGGAGATGCAGTTTGGAATGCCCATAACCATCTTGGGGTTTGCATCTCTTGTAGCCCCTCAGGGACAAACCAGAGACTTTCCTGTGAGGTGCTTGGCAATGAGGGAAGGCTGGGACACGTGGCAGTGCTGCCCTGTGCTGGAGACAAACACTTCAGGGCTGGCCCAGCCTCTCTGTCTCTGGGACCCCCAGAGTGACAGGTTTGTGTGCCACAAAAGGAGACTGAGCAGGATTTTCCCAGGTGCAGAGGCAGAGGGAAGAGCTGGGCAGGCTCAGGAGAGGTGCTGAGAAAGGAGAGTTGTGGAGAGGGAGGGGCTGCTGCTCTGAGCTGTTCTGGGGGGTCTGAGAGCTCTGGATAATGACCCCAAACCTCTTCAGGGTGGGCTCTGCTTCTCTCTGCTCACTGCTGCAGCACTGCCTGCTCCTTTCACCATGAGGGCTAAAACTTTCCGTGGTTTTCTGCTGTTTTTTCTTTACCATTCTCTTAAGAGTTGGACTTGATGATTCTCACTGGTCTCTTGAAGTCAGAATAATCTTTTATTCCATGCTGCCCATGAGTTTTTTTTGGTATTCTTTGCTTTTTAACTAAATGTCTCCTCTCTCTCGGCATGCTTGGCTGCAGTGCAGAGTTTCAAACCAGGACTGTACCCGCTTCAAATGTACAAGAAGAAACCTGATGGGAGCTCTTGAAAACCCCTCAGTGTTCCCCAGGCTGGCTGCAGCCTGGTGGGGAGGCTGAGCGCTGAGCTGTGAGCACATGGCAATGTCACCAGGGGCACGGGGACAGACCCCAGCACTGAATTTCCCTTCAGGTTTGCTGTTGCAAACGTAAGTTGTGAATTGCTGCCTGGAAGTGTCAGGCTGTCCTCCCGTATCGATGGCATCCCTAGCTGGTATCGCAAATCCCACGCTGTAAAAACATGATTAGGAGGGAGACAATAAACAGAGCAGCCATCCTGATGCCACAGAATGCATTCTGCCCTTCCAATATCAATTTTTCCATTTCCTTTCCTAATTTCTAGTAATTGAGCTCAATGAGCCTGCTTGGAGCTGATTTCTCGATCTAGTTTTCTTTACATCTATTTCTGATTTTTGGCCTTCGCTCCAGCTGCTTGCTTGATGGTGCATTTTATTTCAGCTTCTTAATTTGCTGTTAGAGTTGTCAACACCGCGGGGCCCCCTTGCTGCTCTGCTCTGCTTAAGTGGAGTGGATATATTCCTGGGATTTGTTAACCTCTCGCTTGCTGCCAGTGCCCTGACCCTGGCAGGGTCACAGGGGACATCAGGTGAGTTTAAACAGCCAGGGTGGGGCTGTGCTGCTGGATGAGCTGGGGGAGGGAGTGAGCCACAGAGGTGGGGATGGATTTACAGGGATTTTTGGATTTTGGAGATGTCCTGGTACAACTCCCATCCGCCCACCCTCAAAGGGACAAAGGGAGAGGGGCTGGTCCCTTTTCCCCGTCCCCATCCAGGTAATGGCGTTTGGGTCAAGGTGTTGTGCTGGCAAACTGAGCAGCTGCAGGTGCAGCTCAGGCCCCGTGGGTGCAGGGAGGTGAATCCCCCTGGATTCACTCTGAGGAGTGCTGCAGCACGGCGCTGCCCCAGCGCTGGCTTGCTGCCCGGGCGTTCTTTCATGCTGCTTTTTGTTGATGCAACAGAAAGCATTTCCATCTTCTCTTTATCCAAGGAACAGACAGGATCCAATCAGCCTTGTGATGAGGCAAAACAAAAATATGAGGCATAAAGCAGAAGCACAAATGCTTGCCTTCCTGATTCCTTTCATCCCCTCAGTGGCTCAGGGTTTTATGGCTTCACAGAACTTCCCCCAGCACATTTTTCTTGCAGTACCCATTTAAATTTTTCAGGGCTTGGTTGTGCAGGCAGAAAGGAGATGTTTTGCAGGTGTCCTGCTACATTTTCACTTTTCCAGAAGATCTCTTTTGACACAGCATGTTCTCCTAGGCACTGCCATGCCAGTTGAAATGTCCCAGCTGGTTTGTGTTCGCTGCTGCCTGGATGGAAAAACTGCTCCTTGAATGTGTGATCCCCTACGGGCTGATTTTCTTTATATATATATAATATATATATATATATATATATATATATTTTTTTATTTTTTTTTTTTAACTTTGGTGTCAGCCCTTTGGGTTGCTGGTGTGGGGAGCTCTGGACACTGGGGCTGTGCTGTTGCTTGGTGGCCGTTTGAGACATCTTGTTCCATTGCTCATGGGGGAATCATCACTGGGAAAATAAAGCCCATGTTTGGAGCCTGTTACTCAAATGCTGCTCTGCTGCTTTGGCTGAATCATCACCCCCATGCACATAATCACTGTTTATTGTTTACCTTGCTCCCGAATTAATCAGCCACTTTGGAGAGGAGGAAGGAAGAAGCAATTGTTTAATCTTGCTGGGGGCAAAATCTCTTTGGGCTCCTTAATCCTGCAGAGTCACTTCTGCATCTTGGGCAAAACAACTTCCCTTGCATTTCATCTGTGGGGCTCATGGTCTGGCACACTGTTTGGGATTATTTTGGCTGGAAGATGTCTCACTGGGCTTAGTTTTGGGTAGGAATTAGGGAAAATAAGCTTGGTGTCACTGAGTTGTGTGATATAGTGAGGAATGAGGAAGAGCAACAATCTCTGCCATCATTCTCTGGGTTTTGGGGAAAAAGGGAAGAGCAAGAGAGGTGTGGTTGTGGTTGGGGTAGGGTTCAGAGGGGGTGTAAGACTAAAGGTACAAACCAGCCCCTCTCAGGCGATGCTGTCAGTGCCACAGCTCCTTTGGCAGCAAAGAACCCAACTGCAATTCCTTGCTGTTAATGAGCCACGAGAGGATTTCACTGCTGCTGTTTTCTCCCCTCGAACACAGACATCTGCAGGAGATGTACAGCAGCCCACTTGTAGCTTGAATAAAGAGTGTTTAGAGCTTGATGGTGATGGAAAAAACCCAGTGATGGTTAATACTTTCTAGCTTTAATTCTCTGCTGGATACTTGTATTGGCAAAGGCTGTCCACCCTTGGAGGCAAGTGGGTGGTGATTTGCATGGAAAGAAAGACACAAGATGAAGTTGGGATGCAAAGTAAGAAAAGAAATTGCCATTAATTGGAGAAAACTCTGGATTTATCCCAATTATCTTTAAGTCCTTGAGTGATGTTCTTGCACTGGAAGATTAGGAATCAGAGAAGTGTCTCCACACAGTGGAACTGCCTTAGGGCACCCCTATGAATTGAGGAGGGAGAAAGTTGGGAAATTGCACAAGGGCAGATGCTGGGCTGCTCTGCCTGAGTGTTCACCTGTGCTTCCCTTTCCCCCAGCCCTTCAAGTGAGGAAATAAAACTGGATGCGAAAATAGAGGGAGAGACCTGGGTGAGATGGGATCACAAACCCAGCAGAACGAACCCTTGGAGACAGCTCCAAGGCTTGGCTCACTCAGGTGCCTCCTGCAGTTTGCAGCGCAGCCAAGGAGCCTCCAGAGAGCTGCAGATTGGTCGGGCTGGGGCTCATTCCCATCCCTGCCCTGCTCCAGCCTGGATTCTGGGATGTGAGGACGGCAGGGTGGCACCGTGCCACGGAGCACGTGAGCCCAGGGCGGCTTCCATTCCTTATGCAGAGCACACTGGCTCCAGCTTTTACAGCCTGAGGTAAAACTTTAATAGTTGTTTGATGGTAAATTTCCATGTCAGCTGCTCTGGAATTCGGTTGCAGGGCCGAGCCAGAAGCGGCATATTGCAGCGGGGGGATTCCTGGTTATGTGAGAGCCACAAATGTGACCTGGCAAGGCAGGGATCCAAGTGAGGAATGCAAAGTTTGACTGATAACTGTTGCCTCATTCCAAGATGCAAATGAAACACCAAATGTTCAAGTTCAAGCTGGGGTGGCAGCTTTTTTTTTCTCTCCCCTCTTGAAGGATCTGGCCACCCCCAGACTGGGTCTGATGCAGTTTCTTTCTTGAACATATTGAAGGCAGAATTCATCATCTTGGTAACTTTTTCCATATGGCTGTTATTCCTCCTGGAAATAGTTCTGTGTTTGGCTTCCTGTTCCCTGGTCCTGCCTTCTCATGTCTGATTTCTTCTTTTTCCTCTCTTTTTATTTTTTATATATATATTTTTTTATTGCCTGCTCGAGTGTGCTTGTGGGTCCTTAGCAATTCCTAGCTGGAGCAGAGGCAGGCTTCGGGCTGAGGGCTGGCCGGGAGCCGTGCGGGACGCGCTGCTGCCGTGGCGCTCACGTCTCCAGCCCACTTGCTCAGACGTACTCGCTCATCCACATGGATACAGGCTCAGTCATCCCAGCCTGCGTGCACACACTCACTCCCCTCCTTTGCCAAGTCCTCAGCTCCCCCTTGGAGTCCAAAAGCAGGAGAATTCAACCCCCGTAACTTTGGTGCTGCTCTGCTTCGTGCCAGAGCTGCTTTGTGTGGCTGTGCGGTCGCTGGGCAGCTCCTGGGAGGGACAGAGGCTGCTAGGACTCTGCTCCTCAATAAAATCCAACCTGGAGCGTGTTTTCTGCTCCATTATTAGAGCACAGCTTCCATTCTTGGGTGCTGGGCCCAGGCAGGGGACTGGGATTGAGTCCTGGCTGGGATCCTCCAGGTGGGACTGAAGCAGGAGAGGATTCACTGACAGCCGTGCCTTGCCAAGCCTCTCCTTTCCTTGCTGTCCCGTGACTCACACCTGATGCTGGAGCAGCCTTTGCTGGAACAACCTTGAGGTGTTCTCGTGCTGCTGAAATCCCTGCACGCGTGCCAAGGCCTGGCTGGCTCAGGGCTGAGAGCTGTGGGCTCTGCTCAGCCTGCAGGATCACAAAGTGAGGTCTGGCAGCAGAAACTGCCTGTCCATGGCAGTGAGGAGCTGCCCCCAGCTCTGGAGAGAGAGGAATGGGGTTTGGGCCACCCTCCCATACTGATCTGCCCGACCCCCAAGGGGCACAGGAGGGAATCATCTTGGGATGTTTGCTGGGCAGACTGGGGGGATCCATCTGAGAGCTCAGGGGCTCTTCTGCTCTGTGCTCAGCAGCAGCCACAGCCCCAGCAGTGCCAGGCACTGACCTCAGGGGGATGTCTGGCACAGCACAGGTCAAGCTCTCAGTGTCCAGATGGCAGCAAATTGCCCATTAGGTGAATAATTGTGTTTTCTGGAAGGGAACAGGCCCCAGGGCTGACCTGTGTTCCCAGAAGATGCTGTTGGTAAGCTCAGATGTTGTCCTGGAGCCTTTGGGGAACACAGAGTGCTCCTGGCTCTCCTGGCAGCTGGGTGAGGGTGGAACCCTCTGTGCATGTGCAATTCATGGCAGAACAGACATTAAAGGATCTTTATTTCTCTATTGGGTGACATTAAAAGGGACATGGAGACCAAGGAAAGCTTCCCTGTTGGAGCTGAAGCTTTCCTGAGCTCCTGGCTGGGGGAGCCCCGAGGTTCAGAGGGGTTCTTGTGTATCATGGGGGGCTCATGAGCTCCATTTAGCAAACGATGGTGAATAAAGTCCCTGGGAGCAGCAGGAAGGGATCAAAGCCCCTGACAGGAGGAGGGAAGAATCCCAAACTGAGCTGTCTTGGCCAGGAGCTGGTTCATGGGCAGATCCCTGTAAGGAACGTCCAAATTACTGGCACAGGTTTCTTGGCAAATGTTCCTCCAGAGCCCCTGGGAATGCCAGGGACACACCAGGACTGTACAGAAACCACTGGGCTGGCCTGGTAAAGCCAGGCTTGGGGGGTCTCTGAAGGAGCCTCTCCGTAACATCCAACAGGAATCAAAGCTTCAGAGCTTTGGGGAACTGCTGTGAACTCACCCAGCGCAGGAGATCAAAAGAGAACAAAAGAGAAATGGTTTCCTTTGCTTTTCCTCTTGCTCCTTGGCAGTGTGCTCCCCCTACAACCACCAGATAAGCACGAGAAAACCACGGATAACCATGAGATAACCACAAGATAACCATGAGATTACCACATCCTCTCAGCAGAGCTTTGCCCTGGCAGTGCAGCCCCTGTGTGTCAGGACAGCTCTGCCTTCCCAGCTGGCATGGGGAACACCTGGGCAGGCCTGGGGACAAGGGAGGGGTGCAGGAAGCCTTTCCTGGCTGTTCCAGCTCACCTGTGCCCAGCCTTCCCAGATGGAAGTGGCCAAAGTGGTTTTCTTGCCTTCTCTGTGTTCTTAACCCACAGCAGGATGTCTCTGGGGCTGTGGCAATCTCAATATTTCCTCTTGGAGCAACTCAAGGCACTGCTGAGGAGGCAGCTGCGCTGCCAGTAACTTAGACTTGGCATTATCTTTGATATTCAGCACTGTTCTATTAATTTTTCCCATTAAAAGCTGCTGTCCTTGTGTGGGAAGGAGGAGTGAGGATAGACACTGGCAGTGCCACTTTGCTGTGACCCTCCTGCCACCAGGGAGGCACAGACAGCCACGAGGACAGCTCTGTCCCCTAAAAACAGCTCCTAGGACACTGCAGACACTTGGTAAATGTGTGCAGGGGGTAATTGAACAGTGCCACATGCTTTTAACTTCCCTCATGGAGCAGCCAAAGAAATGAACTTGGCCTTGCAAGAATCCCTGGAAGTTTGGAGGCTGCTGCTGCCAATCCCAGTTTGTGCCTGGGGGGAAATCAGGCAGCCACTGCGTGAAAGCCTCCAGGAGCCCGAGCAAGGAGCCCTTGGGTCTAAATTGCCAACATGCTCTCAGATCCTTCCCTTCCCTTCCTTCCCTTCCCTTCCCTTCCCTTCCCTTCCCTTCCCTTCCTTCCTTCCCTTCCCTTCCCTTCCCTTCCCTTCCCTTCCCTTCCCTTCCCTTCCCTTCCCTTCCCTTCCCTTCCCTTCCCTTCCTTCCCTTCCTTCCCTTCCCTTCCCTTCCCCTTCCCTTCCCTTCCTTCCCTTCCCTTCCCTTCCCTCCCCCTTCCCTCCCCTTCCCTCCCCTTCCCTCCCCTTCCTCCCCTTTCTCCTCTCCTCCTTTCCCATTTGAGAACTGATGCCATTGCTGTGATGGAGCCTGAGGCAATGAACTGTCAAATATTCAAATCTGACCCGGGACTCTGGGTGTGTTTGCAGGACCCTCATTTTCTTTTCAGCCTCTCCCTGGTCCATCAGGTCTTTCCCTGGCTCTAACATTGCCATTAGGAGCGTTTGTCTCGAGAAATGTTTTGCTCTCCCCAGTTTTTGTTAAAAGTAATGTTTCAAGAGCACGCTGAGATCCCGTGTTCCTCCCTGAAGTGTCAGTCTCAGCCATCTGTGCCCTTCCCACACCCAGAGCTGTGGCTTTGCTTTTGTTTTCTTTGAATCTCCCCCCCCGGTGCAAAACCATCCAGGTCCCAGGCAGGCTCCTGCAGTGCAATCCCACTTCTGTGTATGGCCAGCTCCCAGGTTTCTCTTAGAACCCATTGCATTCCCCACCCTGAGTGCAGGTTTATTCTGAGGATGTACGTTGGGGCTGAGGCAGTCTGGAAAAATCCAGACCACTCTTGCCTCTGGGCAGTCCCAAATCCCAGCATGAGGTGGCCTCCACCATTCCTTGGCCTCCAGCAAGCACCAGGAGCTGCTTTCCCTGCCTCTGGTAACCACTGGACGATGAGTTGAAGAGCAATGGTGTTAATTGCTGGTTCCATTTCAGCCTGGGCCAGTCCCTCTGTGCCCAGAATGGTTTATTTGATCCCTCTGTGCCCAGAATGGTTTTTTGATCCCCTGTGCCCAGAATTGGTTTATTTGATCCCTCTGTGCCCAGAATTGTTTGTTGATCCTTTGCAATTGTTTGATCCCTCTGTGCCCAGAATTTGTTTGTTTATGATCCCTCTGTGCCCAGAATTGTTTGTTTGATCCCTCTGTGCCCGAATGGTTTATTTGATCCCTCTGTGCCCAGAATTGTTTGTTTGATCCTCTGTGCCCAGAATTGTTTATTTGATCCCTCTGCTGCAGCTTCTCCCTTCCTGCTACCCCAGCCTGGTGAATTGCAGAGGGTCTCCCACGGAGCCGGCGTGCTTCTGTCTCTGTGCCCATGGTGAGCAGCAGCACATCCCCCTTTAATCAGGCTGAGCATGGGTGGGAGGCATCTGCTCAGCTGGGGGCTGGAGAGCTGCCCGAGGCATGGAGAGAGGCTGAGGATGGACGGACAGGGATGGAGGACAAGAGAGATGGATGGATGGATGGATGGATGGATGGATGGATGGATGATGGATGGATTGGATGGATGGATGGATGGAGGAGGTGGGATGGAGAGGGATGATGCATGGACATGGGGTGGAGAGATTTGTTATTGTGACGTAGAGAGGAAACACACAGTAACACACACAACAGGTGTTCAGGCAGAGAAGAAGAAAAGAACTCTCTAGTTTATTGTTGCCCTCGTATCTCTCAGTTTCTGGACAGTGACCAGAGATTGGACAGAGAAGTTCCCACCTCTCCATCTCCACTGGTCACTTGAGAAGTCCATCAGGTGATATCTTTTCACCAAGGAATGCAAACATGATCTTGTTTATCTTACAATTCATGAGAACTGACTCCACTATACCAAAACAAATCAGAAGGCTGATTTTCAGGGACAACAGGGATTGAGTATGGGGATGCAGAAATGGAAGGAAGCCCAGGGTGACAGGGTGGGAACTCCATGACTGCACTGGTGTGACAGCCTGCAGGAGCAAGGTGTGGCTGTCACTGGTGGGAACCATTCTGTCCAGAGATGATAATCTGGTGTCACCAGCAGAGACCAGTCTGCCCAGGGACAATAGTCTGGGTGTCACTGGTGGGAATTCTGCCCAAGGGCCACAGTCTGGGCATTCTGCCCTGCCTGGGACTCTCCTGCTCCCAGCAGAGGTGGTGGGTGCAGGCAAAGGGCCCATGGCGTTTTTGGATGTTAAGGTGTGGCTCTGCAAAGGGAAGTGGAGCTCAGCCCCAGCAGGCAGAGCTGCCCTCTTGCCATCCCACCCCACTGGATGCTCCCCACTGGATGATGTGAGGGAAATTCAGCCAGGGCCATGTCTGGGAGGTCAATTCCCAGGTGTCCCTGCAGGTGCTGTGAGTGTGCTGGGAAAGGCTGGATCCTTCCTGGGTGAAACTCCAAATCCTGAGGGGTTGCCTTGATTGTCCCCTCTGGCCCAAAGATTGTGATGAGCTCCTGTGTTCTGAGTTTTAAACAGTTTCTCAAAGGTTAATATTGAGGATGAAGAATAGGTAGCAAGGCAGGCTGGAGGGTGACGGAGATGCCCAGGAAATCCCTGGGTCTTGGTGAATTATCCCTAAAAAAAGCCCAGCCCATTGCATTTAGCAAGTTCTGCTCCATGGTTAAGTGTCCCTGACTCTGTAGGGGTCAGATATGCCTGGGAATTTATCTGTGGAGATTTAAGTATTTTTCTTTGATGGCTTTTCTTGAATCCCTTGTGCTGGGCAAGGTGGCAGATGCTGTGAGGAAAAAAAAAAATTCCCATTTTGTTGCTCCCCCTCATGGCCCTGCTGTTTGATCCCATCCCTGTGGGAAGCCCCAAGAGTTAGACTGAGGGATATGAGGAAGGGCTCACTGTTTATGGATGTATTAGATTTGGGGTTTGATTACAAATACACAGATTTTTCAGTTTTGAGGGCTCCCATGAGCATGAGATTTATAAGATTTTGCTGTTCAATGTGCCTTTCTTGCTCTTGCTGTCAGTGCATGAAGAAAACTCCGAATTCCTGAAACACCCCGTGACCTTATCCTAAAAGATGAGGATTAAATTCCCATTGATGGCTCCTTTGTTGTTGTTACCAGCTGAGATGGGAGGCAGGCAAAGCATTCTTTAGGAGGCTAAATTTGTTTGGGAAAGATAAGGAGAAGAAAGAGGATATTCATTAATTTGGCTGCATCACGGTCACCGCCTGACATCTGCCTCCTGTGCATATGGGAGGTGGCCAGAGAGGCTCTTTTGGTCCCAAAGGGGCTGTTTTGGCCCCAAAAGCAGGGACAGCACCTTGAGGGTCAAAGTCCTGCTTGCAGCAGCAGCTCCCTGGACGTTGGCCCACTGTGGATGGTGATGTTGCCACCAGAGAGCAGAAAGTGCTGCCATTCCCATCCACACAGGAGCCTCCAAACAACCCCATTTCCTGACCTTTTTTCCTTGCAGTTCCACATCCTTCCCAGCTGAGGGGCTTAGGGAGAGCTGGATGCTCCATTTTGCTTTTTCAGGCCCAGTTTGTATCAGTGCAGGAGAGGGATGTCCCGTGCTGGAGCTTCCCCATGGATGTGCTGGATGGGGACTCCTGCCCTGCATGGGACGTCTCATGGCCCTTGCAGCTCCTTGTGGGGCTGGGCCAGGGGACAAACCTGGCTCTGGAGCACTTGCATAACGAGCAGAGCCTCTCAGTGGGCTCTGCTGAGCTGCAGCAGGACTCAAATGCTGCCTCTCCTCTATAAATAGAGTGAGTAGGCCAGTTTGCCTTGAGACAAGAATCTTCCCTCCCCCAAGAGCATCCTAAACTTTCGTGCCTGATGGAGCTAAAGAAATTCCTCCCTATAAATTGCCCCCTGGTCTTCCCTCTGCCTTTGTTTGGGGTTTAAGGCCAGCAGCAGGTGGAGTGCTCCTGTTCCATCAGCTCTGTGCAGGGAAGGGGAGGATGCTGTGGGATGGACATCAGAGGGTTTTTTTGGGGGATTTGAAGGTGGATGTTGGGGGATCCTTCCACAGGTTGTGTCCTAGCAAAGAGGAGAATCTGGGGCTCACTAAAAGAACAATTTTGCAGAGTAGCTGTGGGAGGTTCCCTTCTGATAAGGGCAGCTACTGTGAAGGGCGAGTGGCCGAAGGACTGGCGGGGTTGGAGAACTGCTGGAAGCATTTCCAAAAAGAGTTTGAGCTGCCAGGTGCAAACCCACAGGACCAGTGCTGTGGGCAGGGCTGTGCTCTGCTTGTCTGTGCTGTCCCTCACTGCCACAGCCCCTCTGGGTGTGGGGTTTGGTGCCTCTGCCCCCCAAGGGCTCAGTGAGCCTGGCACAGGCTCTGCCACAGCCCTTGCTTGGTGCTGACCCCCTGTGCCCTGCTGGGTGTTTGTCACCACAGGGTCCTGCCAGCAGCACTCACCCCCCTGCACTGCCCATTGCTGGAACCCAAACTGAGCTGAGCCTTAAATAAGTTCCCATAAATTCTCTTGTTTGGATGTTCCAAGTTCAACACTTTTTTTTTTAATTTATTTTATTTTTACTGTTCTGTTAACCCAGCCCCTGAGAACTTGGCAGAAATTTAGAGCAACACGCCCCCTTCCCTCTTCCCAGCTTGAAAATATTGCAGTGTTAAAGCCTCCAAGTCCCTGGTTAAATACCAATTCATTTCCAGTCATTCCTGCTGAAAGGGATAATGCTGAGGAGCTAATTATTTGGGGATGTTTGAAACCATTTCTGCAGCCAGGTGTTCTGGTTCTTATTTCTCACTTGGCCCTGGCTCTGCCTCCTGCCAGCTTTTCCCATCAGTGCTGTGTTCTCATGGACCTGGAAAATGGTTTGGATTATCCCAGGCTGCCCTGCTGCCCCTGATAAACGTGAGCTGGGAGCTCAGCTCTGTCTGCTCAGCCCCTGCATTGCCCCAGCAGACTCTGTCCTGGTCCTCCACTGCCTTTCTGACAATCATGCTGTGACCTCAGATTTCTGTTTCCTTTAGTAAATGATTCCCTGTCAGGGATTTTTAGAAGGATCTGAGGGAGGGGGAGGCCTTTGCAGACGAAGCGCTGCCTGTGTGCAGCTCGGTTCTTGCTGAGCTTCCTGCGTGAGCTGGGGAGAGAAATAAAAATAATAAACTGCCTGGTTTGCCCAGGAGCTGAATAAAAAACTGTAAAAAATGGTGTGTCTGGGTATTATATATATATATATATATATATATATATATATATATATATATATTTTATACATATATATATATGCACACACATATAAAAATCTGATGAACTGCAAATGTGTCTCTTGAACTTAAAATCAATTTTGGAGCCTTGTTCCTGCCCATCCTTGGAAGTGCTCAAGGCTGGGTTGATGGAGTTCTGAGCAACCTGGGACAGTGGGAGGTGTCTCAGCCCATGGCAGGGGTGAATGAGATGAGTTTTAAGGTCCCTTCCAGCCCAAACCAGTCTTTGATCCCATTATTCCTCTCTTTTCTCTTTGTCAGGGGTCCGTGGCCCTGCTGGGGTCTGTTGGAGGCAGAGCTTTGCCCCTCAGGTGGCCCTGGGGGGACAGGGGTGAGCATGTCCCTTGTCACCACTGCAGGGGGATGTCCCTGTTGGGACAGGTTTAGGCAGAGGTGGTGACAACCCTTGGCTTTTCCTTCACATGTGCCATGAGATATTCCATGTGTTCATCATCCCTGTCGTGGGGATGGGCACAGAAAAGCCCCACAAAAGCTGGTGTGGGCATTTTTGGGGCAGGGAACCTCTGCAGGTGTGGGGATGTTGGACACTGGAGCGTGGTGGTGGCGTCCAGCAATCCCCAGGGTCTGGCAGAGCAGCCTCCCTCACTTGGGCCAACTGGAAAAAAATGGCCCAATCAAGGAAAACCATTCTTATTTTTCCCCCTTGTAAATGCCATACCACATGTTTGTGTTTGTTTAACTTGTCCTGCTGCCTCCTTGCTTTCATCCTTATTCCTTATCAATCTGGGAAGCAGGTCTGGCTGCCCTTTAGGAGTTATTGCTTTGAGTTTGCAGCACAGCTCTCCGTGTCCTCCAGACAGAGTATTTAGGGATTAGAGGGTATCTGTATTTATTTCGTGCTGCTTTCTCTCTGGCTTACTGACTTTAACACTTTTCAATCCCACTGAAACATGTTCCTTGTCCCCAGATTTGGAATGGATTCCACTTCCTCCTTTTTTGGTGGCTTTCCTCACTGGCTCATAAATTCCCCCAATAAATCTATGGGTGGCAGCTTTAACGTTGTCAGCTGAAAACAGGTTTTCAAAAAAAAAAAAAAAAAAAAAAAAAAAAATTCTGCGTAAGGAGCCAGCTTGTCCTTAGCTGTGATTCTGATACCTCAATCCTGAAATTATGGCTTTTTCTGTGGGGGGATAAAAAATAGAAGCGACAAGATTGGTTTGCTGCTAGTTTTGCTCTGTCATCCCAAGGTGGATCTGCAGCAGTTACCAGAAAAATCCTCGGGAGATGGAGATGAATCATTCCTAGTCGAGGCGGGCGCTGGTGGAGCCGGGGGAAGCCGTGTGCTGTCTTTGGGCTCCTCAGTCAGAGGAACCTGTGCCTTCCTTTCGGGCCATTCCATCCTGAGACAGCCAGAGCCCCCGCGGGCTCCAAGGAAGCACGGCTTTGGCTTTGAGCTCTGCCTCCTGGCTCTGGGAGCACCCCGGGGTCTGGGGGGCTGGCTGGTGGAGCTGGGGGGGTTGGGGGGCTCCTCTGGGGGAGCAGGACATGGCCCTTGCCCAGGGAGGGGTCCAGGGAATGTCACAGGGAGAGCCGAGGGAGCTGGGAGCTGGGGCAGGATCCTGTGGGGGATTTGGGCTTTGCCTGCTTTGGGGGCTCAGGGTGTCAGTGTTCAGAAATACAGAATCACAGGTGGATTATGAGCAAGTGCTTTATTAAGAGTGCTCAGGAACTGGGGGTATAGCTACTTGTCAGAACCCAGGCTGTGTCTGTGACAGTGCTGGCTGATCCCAGCTCCAGCCAGGGGCTCCAAAGCCCTGGCAGGGGGGTCACAGACCCTGGCAGCAGCCAGGGACTCCTGGGGCTTTGAGTTTGACCCATGGAACAAATTACCACCTGTGAATGAAGAATTAAAGGGCACCAAAGTGTAGATAGCATGATAGTAGTAGTTGTAGAGTGAAAAGGGAAAATTGGGGGATTTTCACCATGGGGGCTTAGGGGGTGAGATGGAGGGACTTGGGTGTTGTCCTGTCCTCCTTCCTTCTCCCTGACCCCATCTTCTTGGGGATGGTGGCACTTGGGGATTGGATTGGAGTAGAATGGAACTGTCTAACACAGGTGATGGACATTGGATCATCACTGTAAATAACTAACAGGGAATTTGGAGTATAAAAATCAGTGCCTGCCCCAGGGGAGGGCAGTGTGCCTGGGGCTGCCCTGCTGAACAGACCTGGGCATCCAGACAGAAAATATCTGAGATAAGAAACAATAAAGCAACCTTGAGAGCATCAGCTGAAGACTTTCAACCCATTCTTTGACAGCTGGGTTGGGAGACAGAGACTTTTATATATCTCAGGGTCATCCTGACCAAAGCAAACCCCGAGAGCTCCCCAAATCTAGCTCTGTCCACTTGTTCAGAATACACATATTTATACCAGTTATGATTATGTAACTACATGTTTGTTTGAGCAACACAATTACTGTAATAACTGTACTTCTATTGTCCCATTTTATGAACATGATCCCATCCACAGGTACCCTGGAAACTCTAAACATTGATTCTCATGACCCCCAAATCGACAAATTTTTCCCCTCCAAACAATAATTTCATCGTTTGTGTTTCTTATCATTTTGCTTAACTATAATCTCTGCAGGTGCAGTTTTGCACGGTCCACCAAAAACAAAGCATAGCATTCCTTTCCCATGATTTTCAGAAACATTTTAACCCCATACTAACAGGGGGAGTCCGGAGCTGCACCCAGGGAGAGCAGGGGTACTGGAGTGAGCAGAAGGTGGGAGTGTGAGACCACACTGTCCTCCATCTCCTGGCCATTCTGGAAGCTGTGGCTCTTGGACAAGACTTTGGAACCTCTCTGTTAAACCCTCGAGGCCAAGCTCAGCTCTGAGTGCAGGTTTAAGTGTTTTGCAGAGCTCCTGTCCCACATCCCTCCCGGGGGATGTGAGTGATGTGGCACCGTGATCCATGGGAAAAACACACGGAAAGGACCGAGAGGGCTCTTTCTCCCAGGTTTGCAGTGACCATGGACAAGGCAGTTCATGTCTCTCCAGGTTTGCCTGGCTGGGGAGAGGAGATGATCCTGACCCATTGGCAGGGATGCCAAGTGCTGGGGGAGCTGCTGCTGGAACCCCAACCTCGTGCTGGGATGGGTACCTGGGGCTGCCCCCGGGGCCTTGGCAGCATCTGCTGCTCTCCACCCAGCCTGTTCGGGTTATCCTGCTTTATTTCTAGTGGTCAAAGTTGGTTTGGTGCTGAAAACAAGCCTTGTGCTGGGGTCAGTGGCATGGAAGATGAGGGAAGAATGGATCAGAGGGATGGCTCAGTGCCATGCTGAGCCTGATGAAAAGCTTTCCTTTCAAAGAGCTCCCCTAGATTGTTCCCAGCTCCTGTGTTTTGGGAGCTCCTTCGTTGTTTTTCTCTGTTAATCACTGCTATAGTTCTGAGTCTAATGATTTCGGGGGTTGCTTTCTTTTGGTCGGGTGCTTTTTCCCTTTAGGATAAATGCTAAAATAGGCCCTAAATCCCAAAGAACCTGTAAAGCTGCCGGGCTAAGCGAGGGCCAAAGGGGCTGGGCAGTTCCTGTGTGTGCACACACAAGGGAGACGCCAGTGCTGAGCAATCCCCACGGGAAAAGCCGGCTGGGTTTGTTGTGTGGATTAGGCAGGAGCTGTCTGCTTCCCTGGAGCCCTGCTCAGCCGGGCTCACTCACACCCTGCTCCCGGGGCTGTGGAATTCCCGCTCAGCAATGGGGAACAAAGCCAGCAGGGCTCTGTGAGTTCTGCCACTGCTCGGGGTGTTTGGGGCACAGATCAGAGAGGATCCCGAGCTGGGATCATCAGCCCAGCCCCTGTCCCTGCAGACACCAAACATCTCACCCTGGCAGCCCTGGCAGCGCTGCCCAAAGGCTCCTGGAGCTCTGGCAGCCTCGGGGCCGTGCCCATTCCCTGGGCAGCCTGGGCAGTGCCAGCACCCTCGGGGGGAAGAGCCTTGCCCTGAGCCCCAGCCTGAGCCTGCCCTGGCACAGCCCCAGCCACGTTCAGGAGGTGTTTGTTGTTTTGTGCAAGGTGGGCTGGGATGCTGAGGTACAGGGTACAGGGGTTGTGTCGTGCAAAGTGCTGCTGACACGGATCCTATTCCCTCTAGGAGGTGAAAATCATGGGGAAATGCTCCTCCTCTGTAAGGGGGAAACATAGAATGGTTTGGGTTGAAAGGAACCATAAAACTCATCCCGTTCCTCCCCATCTCTGCCTGTCCCAGGGTGCTCCCAGCCCCAGTGTCCAACCTGCCCCTGGGCACTGCCAGGGATCCAGGGGCAGCCCCAGCTGCTCTGGGCACCCTGTGCCAGGGTCTGCCCACCCTCATAGAGAATAGGAGAAGGTAAAATCAGGTCACCCAAACCCAGATCTAAAGCTGGCTCCTGGCTCACTGCAGGCGAAGTGGAGCAGCTTGGCTTAGTTCTGTCTCAATGACACTTTGAGCTGAGCTGCACTAGGAACCACATCCCTGAGGTGGGAAGATGCCTCCAACCAGGACATGAATCTCCTGCTTTGTCCCAGCGAGATCTGCAAGATTGGGGGTCTGTTCTGAGGAGATGAGGTGGTGGCTCTGCTTCACCTGGTGGAGGTGTGGGGTCCAGAGTCCCCTCTGCTCTGGATGCCCCTGGCTCCACCTTTGGAAGAGAGATCTAAAAGGGATGGAGAGTTAAGAATATGGGGAAGGGTCTGGAGGGGCCCCGTGAGGAACAGCTGAGGGCACTGGGATCGTTCCCTGCAGCACACTGAGGGCACTGGGATCGTTCCCTGCAGCACACTGAGGGCACTGGGATCGTTCCCTGCAGCACACTGAGGGCACTGGGATTGTTCCCTGCAGCACACTGAGGGCACTGGGATTGTTCCTTGGAGCACACTGAGGGCACTGGGATCGTTCCCTGCAGCACACTGAGGGCACTGGGATTGTTCCCTGCAGCACACTGAGGGCACTGGGATTGTTCCCTGGAGCACACTGAGGGCACTGGGATCGTTCCCTGCAGCACACTGAGGGCACTGGGATTGTTCCCTGCAGCACACTGAGGGCACTGGGATCGTTCCCTGCAGCACACTGAGGGCACTGGGATCGTTCCCTGCAGCACACTGAGGGCACTGGGATCGTTCCCTGCAGCACACTGAGGGCACTGGGATTGTTCCCTGCAGCACACTGAGGGCACTGGGATTGTTCCCTGCAGCACACTGAGGGCACTGGATCGTTCCCTGCAGCACACTGAGGGCACTGGGATCGTTCCCTGCAGCACACTGAGGGCACTGGGATCGTTCCCTGCAGCACACTGAGGGCACTGGGATCGTTCCCTGCAGCACACTGAGGGCACTGGGATCGTTCCCTGCAGCACACTGAGGGCACTGGGATTGTTCCCTGCAGCACACTGAGGGCACTGGGATCGTTCCCTGCAGCACACTGAGGGCAGAGCTCCCCGGGGCTGCAGCTCCTCCCCAGGGGCAGCTCCGGGCTCTGCTCTGGGACAGGGGCAGCACCCAGGGCAGGGCTGGAGCTGGGCCAGGGCAGGCTCAGGCTGGGGCTCAGGGCAAGGCTCTTCCCCCCGAGGGTGCTGGCACTGCCCAGGCTGCCCAGGGAATGGGCACGGCCCCGAGGCTGCCAGAGCTCCAGGAGCCTTTGGGCAGCGCTGCCAGGGCTGCCAGGGTGGGGCTGGGGGCGCTGGGCACGGACAGGGGCTGCACTGATGATCCTGTGGGTCCCTCCAGCTCAGGAGGTTCTGTGATTCCATGATTTTGTGTCAGTCACACCGTGCTGTTAGACATCCAGCACAGGCTGCAGCGCTGCTGTCCAGCTCTGAATGCCAGGGTGCAGCAGGAGCAGCAGAGGAGCAGCAAGGGTGCAGTGGGAGCAGCAGGAGCAGCAGGGTTGGCACCTGGAGCTGTGTCCTCTGCATTCAGCTTTTGAACTTGGAGCGTGGTTAATGTTGGGGGGATTGGAGAGGCAGCTGCTTCCCCCTTGCTCTTAATTCCCGCTGAAGAACAGGCGTGTAACGAGATCAGGCTGGGGTTTTTCAGTGCAGCTGAGGCTCATTTCACGTGCTGAAGGCACCAGAATTCAAAAGAAATGCTTTTAATGTCTGAAAAAATGGAAATGAAATGAAATGCCTTCGGAGTACCAGAGGGAACAAGGCAAAGGCGCTGGTGAATGAAATCAAGTGTGTGATGACAGGGGAGAGGAGAAACGGAGTGAAAACCGGGGAACAGAACAGAGAAATAATATCTGCAGCCTGCATCCATGAAAGGCTTAGTTCCTGGGTACTTTGAAATCAGGAGGAGTTAGAACATAAACACTGCTGTGGCTCACATTTTTTGCCTAATTTTGGTTGCTATTCACACTGCAGGTTTTTGCTCTGTTTTGGCAAGATGGGGAAGAATGAGACCCCAGTGCTCCCATGGGGGTTCCAGCCTGGAAAAATCAGGGATGTCACTGCCACCCATCCAGTTACACCCTGCAGCCCAGCTGGGTCTGCTGGAATGAAGGGATTTTGTGCACTCTCCTGGACCAGGACCTTGTTTTGTAGCCAGTAACTTAAAAAAACTCTACCCAAAAAAGAAAGAAAACAAAACCCAAACAAACTACCAAAATTATAAATAATATTTCCAATATTATAAATAATATTTCCACAAAAGCACACCAAAATCGCCTCAGCCTCCCCATTCTCATCAAGAGGTGTGATTACAATTCATGTCAGTTAAAAAATTTAAAAAATTATTGCAAATATTCCAAATATTCTGTATAATTTATTCATCCCATTAACCTTCTTCGGCAAAATATACTCACATGGGTTCAAAGTCGGGGCAGAACCTGAGTTTCCACCATGCCAAAAATATTTTGCAGCGTCAAAATCCCTCTTTGGAAAGCTGAAGTCAGAATTTTCCAAGAGAAGGGCTTGTTTAGGTGGGGATAAAAATATTTAAATTTTTTTTAGGGTTTATTTCTGGCATGAATCTTGATAAAATGAAAGTAAACATGTTTTCAAAACAAGAACGAGTGTGTTTAACCCAATCAGACAGATTGTGACTGTTTTCCTAAATGAGCTTTTGCTAACTTTGACCCCTTCCAGCAGGAAGTTTTGATGTGATCAAATTGTCATTTTCTGTCAGAAAACCATTCTTCCAGAAAATCTGCAGCCATGTTTAATCAATATTTTCCTTTCTTGTGCTCTGGGAAACCTCGGGAATGAATGTGCTGGTGTGGCTCATGGCAATGTTTTCCCAGAGCCCAGAGGGGCTCCAGGAGAGCTGGAGAGGGACTGGGGCTGGAGGGACAGCACACAGGGAATGGGGCTGGAGGGACTGGACTCAGGGAATGGGGCTGGAGGGACAGCACACAGGGAATGGGGCTGGAGGGACAGGACACAGGGAATGGGGCTGGAGGGACAGCACACAGGGAATGGGGCTGGAGGGACAGCACACAGGGAATGGGGCTGGAGGGACAGCACACAGGGAATGGGGCTGGAGGGACAGCACACAGGGAATGGGGCTGGAGGGACAGCACACAGGGACTGGGGCTGGAGGGACAGCACACAGGGAATGGGGCTGGAGGGACAGCACACAGGGAATGGGGCTGGAGGGACTGGACTCAGGGAATGGGGCTGGAGGGACAGCACACAGGGAATGGGGCTGGAGGGACAGCACACAGGGAATGGGGCTGGAGGGACAGCACACAGGGAATGGGGCTGGAGGGACAGCACACAGGGAATGGGGCTGGAGGGACAGCACACAGGGAATGGGGCTGGAGGGACTGGACTCAGGGAATGTGGCTGGAGGGACAGCACACAGGGAATGGGGCTGGAGGGACAGCACACAGGGAATGGGGCTGGAGGGACAGCACACAGGGAATGGGGCTGGAGGGACAGCACACAGGGAATGGGGCTGGAGGGACAGCACACAGGGAATGGGGCTGGAGGGACAGCACACAGGGAATGGGGCTGGAGGGACAGCACACAGGGAATGGGGCTGGAGGGACAGCACACAGGGAATGGGGCTGGAGGGACAGGACACAGGGAATGGGGCTGGAGGGACAGGACACAGGGAATGGGGCTGGAGGGACAGCACACAGGGAATGGGGCTGGAGGGACAGGACACAGGGAATGGGGCTGGAGGGACAGCACACAGGGAATGGGGCTGGAGGGACAGGACACAGGGAATGGGGCTGGAGGGACAGGACCCAGGGAATGGGGCTGGAGGGACAGGACACAGGGAATGGGGCTGGAGGGACAGCACACAGGGAATGACTCCCAGTGCCAGAGGGCAGGGCTGGGTGGGATATTGGGCAGGGATTGTTCCCTGGCAGGGTGGGCAGGCCCTGGCACAGGGTGCCCAGAGCAGCTGGGGCTGCCCCTGGATCCCTGGCAGTGCCCAAGGCCAGGCTGGACACTGGGGCTGGAGCAGCCTGGGACAGTGGGAGGGGTCCCTGCCATGGCAGGGGGGGGATGGGATGGGATTTAAGCCCCTTCCAACCCAAACCATCCCTGCTCCATGTGCTGAGGGGATGGGAACACGAGGGGAGGGGAGCAGGAGGCTTGTGGGGAGCAGCAAAGCTCCCTGCAGCCCCCCTGTGCCCAGGGCTGCCCCAAGGGGCTGCAGGGGCAGTGGGGGCTCCTGTGCCTGCTGGATTCCCTTCCTGTCTTCAAGCCTGAATTCCAGGAGGGTTTTTGCTGCTGGCCTGGCTCTGTGAATGCCCTGTCCCAGTCCCAGGCACCTGGAGCCCAGCTCTGCCTCTGGGAGCCAGGCTGGGAAATCCCAGCAGGAGCTGCACGGCCCTGTTGTTGTGGTGAATAACACACCACACACAATTTCTTTAAACAGTTTGGAGAGATGAGTTTGATTTTGTTTATTTAAAGGATTGGCGTTTTTTTATAGATTTTTTTACAGATCTTTGTGATTGATGAATGAAAGACAACTCTTTTACTCACATTGGTTAAATTAGAGGGACATTAAAAGAAAGTTTGTCTTGCAGAAAGAATTGTAAACATGAGTATTGTTAAAAAAAAAAAAAAATCTTAATGTTTATGTTCAAGTTCTGGGAACAAGTTTCAGAATCTCAAAACATCAGGAAAAATAGAAACTTTTAGATTAGAAACTCAGAAGCTACAGGCTTGAAAGACCCAGACTGCACAGCCCAGGGGTGACAGCACTGCCTGCCTCTGCCCCCTGGGAGAGCCCAGGAGGGGCTGGGCATGGCCTGGGTGTGCTGGAGCCCCACGGGTGGCAGGGCCAGGCAGGCTGTCCCTCCCTCACAGCCATCCCATCGCAGCTCCTTCCCCAGGGAACAGAGCCCCTGTGCATCCAGGCAGTATCTGCATTCTCTCCCGGTCCCTGGGCCAGGAGGGCTCACTCTCCTATCCCAGGTAAGGAGTGCCAGGCTGGGAGCAGGTGGCCTCAGTCTGCCCAGGGCACTCTGGGGGTGCCAGGGAAAGGCTCCCCCAGCCCTGGCACAGCTGCCCAGGACAGTGGGGGAGTCCCCATCCCTGGAGGGACTTGAAAAATGTGTGGATGTGGCACCTGGGGGGCCTTGGCAGTGCTGTGGCAGCAGGATTTGATCTTAGAGGGTTTCTCCAACTCTCAGGACCTCCTCTGGTCAGGATGACCCTGAGATATATAAAAGTCTCTTTTTCCCAACCCAGCTGTCAAAGAATGAGTTGAAAGTCTTCAGCCGATGCTCTCAAGGTTGCTTTATTGTTTCTTATCTCAGATATTTTCTGTCTGGGTGCCCAGGTCTGTTCAGCAGGGCAGCCCCAGGCACTCTGCCCTCCCCTGGGGCAGGCACTGATTTTTATACTCCAAATTCCCTGTTAGTTATTTACAGTGATGATCCAATGTCCATCACCTGTGTTAGACAGTTCCATTCTACTCCAATCCAATCCCCAAGTGCCACCTTCCCCAAGAAGATGGGGTTAGGGAGAAGAAGGAAGGAGCACAGGACAACACCCAAGTCCCTCCATCTCACCCCCTGAGCCCCCATGGTGAAAATACCCAAAATTTCCCTTTTCACTCTACAACTACTACTATCATGCTATCTACACTTTGGTGCCCTTTAATTCTTCATTCACAGGTGGTAATTTGTTCCATGGGTCAAACTCAAAGCCCCAGGAGTCCCTGGCTGCTGCCAGGGTCTGTGACCCCCCTGCCAGGGCTTTGGAGCCCCTGGCTGGAGCTGGGATCAGCCAGCACTGTCACAGACATCCTGGGTTCTGACATCCAACCTTTGGGATTCTATGGAATAAGTCCCCAATGTTCTCTGCCCCCGTGGAGTGCTGGGGAGCATCTCTTGAGGTGGTGCTGGGATGCAAAGTGATCTGGAAAGGGGATGAGCTTTGAGGGATTCTTATTTGATCCTTATAATCCTATTTTGATTAAGGATAAAATAAATTTTTTGATCCTGTTTTGTCTGAAAAAAAACCCCAAGCCTGGCGACCTCCTGAGCCAAAAGCAGGAATTTCCAAGGCTGGAGCAGAGCAGTGGGGGCTCGTTAAGCATTGTTTTGGGAGGGGTAGAACAAACGTTATAACTTCAAGACAACACAGAAGATTTTAATTTTAAATTTTTTTTTTCTTTTACCTTCCAATCCCCAAATGGCAAATGAATTCCTGAAAGCTGCTCTGTTTCCCCAGAGGGCCTCACAGGAAACATTCCCTCTCACAGCAGCCCTGCCATCAGGAATTCAGGGGTCGTTCCACAACATGAAACCCACGGGAGTTTGATGATTTAACTGTGACCTTACAGGGGCCTGAGCTCCTGCGCAGGCACTGAGGGGTTAAAACACTCCGGGGGGAATTCTGGGGATCCCAGTGCAGCTGTTCAGGCACCAGTCTGCAACTGGGGAGCTCCTGGAGTGTTCCACTTGTGTGCTGCAGCACCTTCTGAATGGCTCCAGGGTCACCCAGTTATCCCAATGCAGTGAAACCCAGAGCCAGCCATTCCCTTCCAGCTTTCCCTCTGCTCCTGGTGGGTTTTGTGCCACCTTCTTTGAAATTCTCCTGCTTTTAGAGCAGCTGTTGCATTGTTTAAAATGTCGTGGTAAATCCCGGGGCTGGTCCCAGTTGGTGGCTGCAGCAGAGGCTGCTGGAGGATTTTAATGTGATTTTTGGGATCACTTTTCCCGGTGTCAGTGGGCACAGAGGAGGTGTTTCCTTGCCCTGTCCCTGGGGGCTCCTGAACTCCACAACTGAACCAGCCAGGGAAACTCAATCCTGGGTTTGGCTCTGGGAGCTGCAGGGTGAGCAGGGGCTGTAGGACATCGTCCACCCTGTCCCAAAAGCCATGTGCAGGTTACACCAGGGCTGACTGGGAATGCTCTCACTTACAGGGACATGGGAACCCCTAAAAACGTTCTACAGTCACTGACCCAGTCAGAAAATTGATGATGGAGCAGAACAACCTTTCCCCAGTCTAGGAGTTTCATTCCTGGTTTGGGTGGCCAGAATGAGGGATTTTTCTTGGAGGAACGAGATCAGAACATCTCGTCCTATTTGAAGCCTCTTCCTGCCCTGGTTTGGTGTTTAACCAGACAGGAGTGGGGGTGCCCTGCTGCAGGGTGAGGCTGTAACTGCTTTGATAACCCCCTGATGGTTTGAGGGGATTTACATCAGAGGGAACAGCTCCAGGGGAAGGGGCACAACTTCCCCAGGAGCTTCCTGCAGCTTGTGCCAGAGCTTTCGGAGTCAGAAGAGCAAACTTCAGAGCTGAGCTGGATTTTAGGGCAGTGCTGCATTTTTAAAGAGGATCTGCTCATCAGCTGCTGGGAGCTTTGAATCCCTTCAGTATCTCCTCTCCCTCCCCTCTCCTCTCCCTCTCCTCTCCTCTCTCCTCTCTCCTCTCCTCTCCTCTCCTCTCTCTCCTCTCCTCTCTCCTCCTCTCCTCTCCTCTCCTCTCCTCTCCTCTCCTCCTCTCCTCTCCTCTCCTCTCCTCTCCTCTCCTCTCCTCTCCTCTCCTCTCCTCTCCTCTCCTCTCCTCTCTCCCTCTCCTCTCCTCTCCTCTCCTCTCCTCTCCTCTCCTCTCCTCTCCTCTCCTCTCCTCTCCTCTCCTCTCCTCTCCTCTCCTCTCCTCTCCTCTCCTCTCCTCTCTCCTCTCCTCTCCCTCTCTCCTCAGAGGTTTATGTCCAAGAAGGAGACAGCGGGATCTTGTAATTTTATTCACATAAAGGGAGAGGCCATGGAGCATTCCCCTGGGGTCCCTCAAATTTTTGGAGGATACATCCTCCTCTTTATCCCAATTTCCCTCTCTCTTTCCTCATTGCCTGAGGTACTCGAGAGGTTCAGCCTTCCCCAAAAGCCTAACACAGACCACTTCTAATGTCTACCCCCCTTTTTTTTCCCCTTGTGTCTCTGTTCTTTTTCTCTAAATCCAGAGATTTAGCATAGCCTTGGGCGAGCAACAATCTGTGTGGATTAGTGGAATTCCTCTGGAATTTCTGGTTCCTTCCAGTGCTTCCTTCACCTCTCAGTATTTGACTTTAGCTACCAGCAGACCTAATTTGTTTGTGAAGACACTTCCCTCTCATTCCTCCCAATCTGCTCTCACTGAAGCATTTCCAGGAGCAGAGCCACTTCTCCCTGCCCCTGGCCTTGGACAAGGAGCCCATTTGGCAGCAGTGAGCCCAGGTGTGCTCCCAGGGAGGGAATTGTGGCCTCCTGTGCCAGAATGCCAAGCTGGAGATCCTGGGAAAACAGGGAGGGCATCAGTGCTTTGCCTTCTCTGGCGTGGCTCTGGATTTACTCCCCCTCATCCCAACCCCTGGGACCTGAGGGTCAGCAAACACAGCTGAACTCCCTGGGAGGCTCTTGGGGATGCATTCCCTGGGGGAAAGGTGATCCAAAGCATCACCTGGTGAGCTGAAGGCTTGCTCTGAACACACATTGTCCTACCAAAGTGATGCCTTCTGGAGGCTGCCCTGGCAGAGCAGAAGGACAAAGCAGGGATTTATTAAAAGGCCTCCCTGGGCACACCTGGGCAGTGCCAGAGCCCGGCTGGGCACACCCAGGGTGAACCCAGAATGGGCACAAAATGGACAAATGGTCACGAGGGCTCACACTTTGATAAGTTCTGGTCCATGAGCACATTGGAGTTAATTGTGCAATTACAGCTCCAGGTTATGAAGCTCCATCCTCCTTGGTTTCTCTTCTCACTTCACCGTTGGTTTTGCTCTTGGGCCTGGAAGTTGTCCTTGGTCCCAAGCTGGAGAAGGAATTGTTTTGTCTGTCTGCTTTGAGAAGAGAGCTTAATAGCACTGAATATGAAACCTAAAACTACCCACCAAAACAGCCACGAATGTAAAAAATATAAAAGCTAAAACTGAAGGCATCAAACCCAAGCTCCTGATGAGCTGATGAGCTGAGAGGATCCAGCTCCATGGAGAACCAGGGAAAAGGGAAAAGCTGAGAGGTGGCTGGGAGCTCCTGGAACAACTGAGCTCCTGGAACATTTCTCTGAGCTCTTCCAGAGAAGTGGGAAAGGGAAAAGGTGGTTCTGCTCTTCAGACAGCTCAGGACAGAGCCTGGGGGTGCAGGAGGGGCTCTGCAGCCTGGCCCTGGGGCTGTGGCTCTGCCACCTGGGGGGAGACGGCTCCCAATCCAGGATATCCATCCAAGGGGGGCCAGGGCTGGCCTGAGCACCCCAGGGGCTTCCAGGTATCCCTCTGATCCTGATTTTGAGAGCTTGGCCGGATATTTTCCACTTCTGCTGAACAACCCGAGGAAAATCAGGTCAGCTCGGTGGACCCAGGTACTCCTCTCATTACTTTGTCTCACAAGGTGTGAAAATCAGCTGTTGCTCCATTTCTCTGGCTTTATATATAAATTTAAAAGCTCATTTGTGCTGACTCATGGAGAATTAGCCAAGTTAAAGCACCATTTTGAACCACCTAATTGAGCAAAGACTGAAAGGAAATGTTTGATTACTCCTTCAGTTCCTCATTTTTCCTGGCTGAGGCCATTTACTGTATTCAGCTCAAATTAACCAGCGCTTTTGGTTTCACTCCACACACATTTTCCTTTGAGAAAGTAATTTCCAAAAGGAGTTTGCTCAGCTTTCTTCCATTCCCAGTGTTTAGAATGAGAATGAAAATCAAATTTCTCATCCTCCCAGGGTGTTGAATGGGAATCTTGTGTTATTTAGGCTGCACACCAGTCCTTTTGTAAGGGATATTCTGTGTGTGGAGGGAAGATGCTGTAAAATATTATAAAGAGATTTTAGTTTCCTCAAGTTCACACACAAGCTGAGAATTTGCACGTGTATGTGCTGGCAGCTCATTTTTATGTGTGCCCTGAATGATTCTTTTGTATAAATGAGACCTGTCTGGACATCTGGATGTTATTGGGAGCTGACTCTTAAATTTCTTTCTTTAGAAGATGAGTTTCCTGTGTTGCAAATCTTGAGGCTAAACCTTACCGAGTTGGTTTTATGTGTGTTTAAATTTTTATGGAGGTAATTACTGGGGAGTAATTGAGAGTCTTGCTCTGGTTTGACCTGTATCAATTAATTTGTTTTTCCCCTCAGTGGAAGAGGATGGGGCTCACCACCATCTGAGAGCTCAAAAATAATTTTTCTGCTCCTTCTGATCCGTTGCTGTGATTTCAATGGGCAGAGCAGCCCTGACTCTTTGTGATGGCTTTAATTGCAATCCACTCAGGAATGCTGCAGAGCTCCAGAGAGGCTGCAGTCACTGGACTGGGCAGGGTTTGTATTGATCAGCTGGTTTGGGTTGGAAGGAGCTTAAAACTCACCCTGTGCCACCCCAGCCATGGCAGGGACCCCTCCCACTGTCCCAGGCTGCTCCAGCCCCATCCAGCCTGGCCTTGGGCACTGCCAGGGATCCAGGGGCAGCCCCAGCTGCTCTGGGCACCCTGTGCCAGGGCTGCCCACCCTCCCAGGAACAATCCCTGCCCAATATCCCACCCAGCCCTGCCCTCTGGCACTGGCAGCCATTCCCTGTGTGCTGTCCCTCCAGCCCTTGTCCCCAGTCCCTCTCCAGCTCTCCTGGAGCCCCTCCAGGCCCTGGCAGGGGCTCTGAGCTCTCCCTGGAGCCTTCTCCTCTCCAGGTGAGCTCCCCCAGCTCTCCCAGCCTGGCTCCAGCCCTGCAGCAGCTCTGTGGCCTCCTCTGGATGTCTCCAGCAGCTCCAGCTCCTCCCGTGCTGGGAACTGTCCCCATTGTGTCACCCACCCTGGCCGAGGGTGGGCTTGCACCCATCCCCCTGCCTGTGCCACAGACCATTCCCTGGCATTCCTGGTTCCCTTCCAGCCCCTGGAGCTCCTGTGTGGGTCAGTCACAGAGCCCAGAGGCTGCAGGTGAATCCAGCTGCTGCCCAAAACCCCGGGAGAAGGAATTACACAGGGGTCCCAGCCCAGGAGCTGGAGTTCTCCTCAGCCCCATTAGAGCTGGGTGTGCTGCACACAGATTTCTGCCTTTTGGTCTCTTTTATGCCTTTTAAAGATGAAAAAGCTCCCTGAGATCCTGGCAGCCCTTTGGCAGCCTGCTGGGAGGGGGAGTGTGTGATGTCCTGCCCTGATGTGAGCAGGGTTGGAGGCCGTGTCCCAGAAGCTCTCAAGGGCTCGGGGAGTCCTGGAGGGCCTGGCAGCCATGGGGGTGTGTGAAGCTGGGCTGTGGGGTGTTGTCCCTGAAAATCAGCCTTCTGATTTGTTTTGGTATAATGGAGTCGGTTCTCATGAATTGTAAGATAAACAAGGATCATGTTTGCATTCCTTGGTGAAAAGATCTCACCTGATGGACTTCTCAAGTGACCAGTGGAGATGGAGAGGTGGGAACTTCTCTGTCCAATCTCTGCTCACTATCCAGAAACTTATAGATACAAGGTCAGCAATAAACTGGAGAGTTCTTTTCTTCTTCTCTGCCTGAACACCTGTGTGTGTGTTACTATGTTCCCTCTGTGCATCACAGTGACAAAAGGGGGGACAAAAGGGCTTTTTAAGGGCTTCATCTCTCAGGTGAAGCAGAACAATGGAAGTTTTAGGCCAATATTAAAATGCCAGGGACTGGCTAGAACTGGCATCAATCACCCCTCTGCCTCTCCTCAGGTGGCTTCCTGCCTTTTCCTGACTCCCCACCTGGTTACTGAGACATGGGGTCACTTTTCCATGCCCTCAACCTCCTCCTGGTGGCCAGGAGAGAGGAGGGAGGCAGGGAGGGAGCTTTGGCTCCTCCTGGAGAGCAGGTCCCTGCCAAAGCCAGAGCCCTGTTGGAAGTGAAATAGGAGCCGGCACCAGCAGCTCCTCGTTAAATGCCATTTATAGCTGGAAGCTTCGGAGCAAAGGAAACTGCTTAAATGGGGGTAAGAGAATTTATAAGGGAATTTGGCACTTGGAGCTTGGAGGGGGAAGGCCAGCACATGGCTCCAGGTTGAAATGCCATGGAGGTCACCTCATGCAGCCCTTTCCATGATCCTTCACACCCTCAGCCCTCCTGGGTGCTCCTCTTCTCGCTGGGTGTCCGTGGAGGCAGCCTAAAGCATTAACTGAGTTTTGTCCCCTCTGAGGATCTTTGAGGCTGGGCTGGTTGCTGTGTTCAGGCAGTGACAGTCCCTGCCCCGAGGAGCCCGGGGGCAGAGCTGGCTCTGAGCTCAGATCCTTCTTGTTGCCTGAGGCTCTTAAAATCCTTGCTGGCACAATTATTGGTGTTTTTCTGGTTCCACTCCAGGGGAAAGGAGGTCCCTTGGCGCCAGCAGGAGCCAGTGCAGTCTCTGCAGGTCACTGGAGTAAGAGAGGAGGTGGCTGTGGCCACTGCAGTCCTGGGACATCAGGGCTGGTCTGACCTGTAGGTATTAACATCATTTATTTATTGATACCTGTAGGTATCAAAATCATTTACCCAGGGATGGATGGACTCAATCTTAGAGGCCTTTTCCAACCTAAATGATTCTGGGATTCTGTATTTGGAGGTTTATACTGTGTTTAATTATTAATTTTTTTGTTGTCACTGGTGATCACCACAGGGCCTGGTTATCAGGGGCTATCTCACTAAAGAACAGATGTTGGGCTCAGCTCATTTATTCCAGCCTGAGAGCTTGTGGTGTCAGAGTACTACAGGAACAGCAGCTTGGGATGTCAGGATTAAAAGGCAGAATGGAGACCCCTGCTGTGGAGACGGCTGGGAGTGTGGAAAGCAAGCCTTGTCTTACCCAGACAGGGGTGGGAGCTGTGGCAGGAATTTGGGTGATGGTTTTTGTGGCCATGACCATTTTTTGGGGGCAGTGTGGTGCCTGGTGCCAGGCTGGGGTGTGCAGAGTCTGAGGGCAGTGGGAACTGTAATTGAGAGCTGGTTCTGCTGCCTTTGGGCTTTGGCTTTGGGCCAGCCAGGAGAGACCCCCTGGGACAGAATTGCTGCTGGTCACAGTGCTGGGATGGGAGATGTGCTGGGATGGTGTGCAGGTGTGGGAGGGGTTTGGGTGATGGTTCTTGTGACCATGACCGTGGCTTTTGGGGCAATGTGGTGCCTGGTGCCAGGCTGGAGTGTGCAAAGTCTGAGGGCAATTACAGAGTCTGTAATTGAGAGCTGGTTCTGCTGCCCTAGGGCCTGTGGGTCTGAGGATTCCAACAGCTCCTTGGTGGGGTGAGAGGCTTTGGGGCAGCCAGGGGAGATCCCTTGGGACAGAATTCCTCCCTGCTCTCCCTGGAGCCAGCCCTGGCTCCCTGTCCCACGCCAGGCTCCGGGGGTGGCCGTGGCTCCTGCTTGGGGGGTTCTGCTTGGCAGGGGGACAGGAGAAGGACAGGGCAGAGCTCTGGACAAAACCCTTCCTGCCAGATATTTCATGATCCTAATTGCTGACACAATTTTCCTCTCTCCTTTCCTGTTGGAATAAATAAGTAAAAGCAGTGAAAGGCTGCTGGAGTTTCAGAGTGAGCTCTGTGAGATGAGAGGGGCCATGGCCAGGAGTGCTGGGGCTGGAGCTGCAAAGCACAGGGTGAGGGCATTTATTGACTGGCAAGGGTGGCACGAGGTGGCCAGAATTTGGAACGTGGAATTTGACTTCATCTTGCCAGCACAGGGAGGAGATGAATGCTACATGTGAGTCGATGATCTGGGCTGCAGGAGAGCACGGGCTGAGATGGGGGGAGCATTTGCTGACCTCGCACCCCATGGAGAGGTTGGATATTGTGATGGAAGACAATCTGTCCTTGAGGTGGGGAAAAGGGGCTCCAGGGAGAGCTCAGAGCCCCTGCCAGGGCCTGAAGGGGCTCCAGGAGAGCTGGAGAGGGACAAGGGCTGGAGGGACAGCACACAGGGAATGGCTCCCAGTGCCAGAGGGCAGGGCTGGGTGGGATATTGGGCAGGGATTGTCCTGGCAGGGTGGGCAGACCCTGGCACAGGGTGCCCAGAGCAGCTGGGGCTGCCCCTGGATCCCTGGCAGTGCCCCAGGCCAGGCTGGATGGGGCTGGAGCAGCCTGGGACAGTGGGAGGGGTCCCTGCCATGGCAGAGTGGGGATGGGATGGGATTTGAGGTCCCTTCCATTCAAGCCATCCCAGGCTTCTTTGGTGGGCTGGACACTCTCTTTCCTGCATTATTCAGCAGCACCAAAAGGCAAAACTATATTTTTATTATTTTAACATCCCCTCAGCCTCCTTGAATGGTTTGTAAAGAGCCGGAAAGTTCGGGATCCACTGGGGCTAGGTGCCCTTGGAACAACATGTCCGAATTGGGATGTGTGCTCTGTTGCTTGGGGTGAACCCTGAGCGGCATCTTATTGGCAGCAAGCAGGCTGCAGACACCGAGTCTTAGCCTTTCCATTCTCTCCAGCCTGGCCTGCTGCTCTCCGCCTGCACAGCAATGACATTTCCTCGTGTTTCATAGCTGGTGGTGAGCTGTCAACCAGCTGTATTCATTATAGAAGAAAGCCAGAGGTCAGGTGGGAAGAGATAATTACCTTTCTATTTTATAATGCCAGGGCTGGTGAGCCTTTATCTCACTCTGTGTTCTCTGTATGATCACAGGCAGGGATTAACATTCCTGGGTTATGCCGCACCGTGGCAGCCAGGACTGCTTTTCTGTTTGCTGAGGGGATTCAGTTAAGGGAAGGAGGACTGGGGAGAGGAAGGACGGGGAAGCCCTTTTGATGTTTTAGCACTGGAGGGAGAGCAGCAGCCTGTGGGCAGGATGGGTTCAGTAGTGGTCCACAGAGGAGTGGGCTGTGAGCTGCAGAGCAAGGAGAGGAAAACAGAAGAGAGCTTCGGCAAGCTGGGTTGGATGGTCTTGGCTGGGCTCGGTGTCTGTGTAAGCTGGACTCACCACCTTTCCCAAGGAGAAGCTGTGGAGCTAGGCACTCTCCCTTTAGCCACAAGGTTCCTTGATTCAGCCTTGAAGCACAAACTCTATCCTGGGAGCTTCGGGTGCTGGGCCCTCGATTCCCCACCCTGGTCCCCCCTGGTCAGGGATGTGTGGCTGGTGAGAGCCTCCTGCATCCAGCCCTTGGCTATTCCCAGAATTCCCCTTGGCCAATCCCTACAATTGCTGATGATGTGAGAGGCATCTCCTTGCTCTTCTCCCACCAGGAAAATCCCATGGCTGATTTCCTCTGAGCAACAAGGTGCTTTTCCTGGCTGTCCCGTCTCCCTGGGGAGGGAAGGGGCTCTGGAATTACAGAGCTCTGCAGAGGTCGGGGTGGTCCCGTTTGCTCTGGGCTTTTGCAGAACACAAAAGCCATTAAAATTCTGCTGCCTCATTCGTGTAACAAAGGAGACAAGAGGAGAGAGAGGAAAATAAAAGGGAAAAAAAATCTTTCCTCCTGCAACTGGGACAGGGAAAAGCTGCAAGTTTAACTCTTGCACTCAGCTGTGACTTGCAGGGGTTTGATGTAGCTGCGTGTGCAGATTCAGCCTCTCCTCTCTGTGCAAAGGAGTTACAAATCCTGCTCCAGGGCACTCATTACTTTAATGAGTTTGGTGCCTTCAGTTTTCCCCTCTCTTTGGGTTCATCAGCTCGGTCTCTGGCAGAGCTTGTGCTCAGAATCCAGGAGATGCTGGGCATGGGGAGACATCAATCCTGGCAGGTCTGGCTGTGGGGTTTTAGCTGGAATAGGGGCATGGGAGGGTGAGTTGTGGCTCAGAGGAGGAGCTGAGGGCCAGGACAGCAAAATCCAGGGTACTCCAGGGTCCAGCATCTCTCCTGGAAGAGGGGATAGGGTGGCACAAGAGCAATGGGCACTGCCTGGGTGTCCCACTGCCAGGACACTGCAGCTGAGTTGAGGAAAAGGGGGGAACTGTGTCCCTGAAAACCTGCTTGTTCCATCTGAGCAACTCCAGAGAGGATTTGGGGAACTTCCAGGCTAAAATGCCCTTTTTATTTTTTTTCCCTGATGAAAGGCTGGGTCTGAGCTGAAATCCAAATCCTGGTTGTAGCCCAGCCTGTGCCTTTGGTCATCTGCACACCCCAGGTGTCAGCTTTGTCCCTGCAGCTCCTGGCAAAGCCGAGGCACCGACGGTGCTTGGCACCCTCAGCCTCCCTCCCCTCTGCTCCCTCCTTTTCTCCCCCTCCCACAGCCTGCCTCTCCTCATTCCCTGGAGCTCTGCACCCTGCACATCCCCAGGACCTGTGCTCCAGGAGAAGGATGTGTCTTGCCAGCTCCCTCTGGGGTGGCTCCTGCTCGATCCCGTTGATTCATTCCCCACCTTCCCCTCGATCCAACCCTCCTGGAGCCTCTTCCCTTTCTCAGTGTTTGTTTCTGGCCGAGCTTTCCTTCCTTCCACGCCATGCCAGGCTCTGGGGGAATGTGACAAGGGAAGGGCCATCATAAATCCATCTCTTCTCCACGAGCTGCAAGGAACTGAAAGAGTTCCCTCGCCTGCCAAAAGTGTGATGTGCTGGAGGCTGCTGTGACAAGCAGCACGCTCGGGTAAATATCACAGTGCCATCAGTCAGGGGAGCTGTCACAGCTGAAAGGTGAGCAGGATTCCCTGAGCCAGGAGAAAGGCAGCTGGGAGTGGTGGCTGGGGACTCCTCAGGAGGGTCCTGCTGTCCTCAGCTCTCCTTGTGGCTCTGAAGCACCAAACTGTCTCCATTCCAAATCCCCAGACTCCAAACCCCATCCCAGTGGGAAGGAGTGATGAGACAGCTTGATGTGACAGTTTTTCCCTCCAGGTTTGAAGGATGGTCACCCAGAAATCCATGTTTTTCCCTGCTGAGAAATACTGGAGGAATAATCCTTGTTCCAAAATTTTTTGGTTTAGAAAGTAGAGATACCCCCCAGGAGGTTTCAGCCTGATTTTAAGTGAAAATGCTGCTTTCAGCCTGCTTTACAATATTGCTGCAGTTAAAAGCAACCAAATAAAAATAAAATCTGAAGTCATATTTGAACTTAAAGTGAAACCAAAATGTTTTGTTATTTCCCACTGGAAAACTGAAATTGATGTTTCCCTGAAAACAAACATTTTGGTGAGAAAAAAATATTACTTTCTCCAGCTTTCTTTGAGTGTTTTTTCTAAGAACAAGCAACACTTCTAGGTTAGCTGGAGTTATTGCCACAGAGATGTCACTTACCTGAGTGACCTGGAAGGTGTTCCTGCCCTTGGGAAGGGGTTGGAAAGAGAGGAGCTTTAAGGTCCTTTCCAATCCACACCAATCTATGAAAGAGAGGAAATTTAGATGGGATATTGGGCAGGGATTGTCCCCTGGGAGGGTGGGCAGGCCCTGGCACAGGGTGTCCAGAGCAGCTGGGGCTGCCCCTGGATCCCTGGCAGTGCCCAAGGCCAGGCTGGATGGGGCTGGAGCAGCCTGGGACAGTGGGAGGGGTCCTTGCCATGGAATGGGATGGACTTTAACCTTCCTTCCATCCAAACCGTTCTGGAATTCAGTGTTTCTTTTTGCATTTTGCCAGGGCAGCTCCTGGTGCTGGAGCTGAGGCTGCAGCGTTCTGTCCCTGTTTTGTGCCTGGGGCACGATGGCAGCGAGCCCGTGCTGGCCCCGGGATGCTGCAGGAGTGTCTGGCCTGAGCTCGGAGCTGGGGGAAACCCAATCGGAGCAGGGACAAAGCAGATCGAGCCGCGAAGGGCCCCGAACAGGCTGGAGGGGAAGAGTTGGATTTTTGTAGGACTTGACTGATTTTAGGTGCTGCTGCCTCCGCAGCCCGTCCTCCTCATCCCAGTCCCCTGCCCTGAGGCTGGATGGAGGAATTACCAGAGAAGAAATTTACGGGATGGACCTGGCGGGGAGGGGGGGGGACGAAACCCATGCCCCCAGTGTTCCCAGTGCCCCCAGTGCCCCCAGTGCCCCCAGTGCCCCCTGTGCTCCCAGTGCCCCCAGTGCCCCCACGCCCCAATGCTCCCATGCCTCGAATGCTCCCAGTGCTCCCAGTGCTCCAGCTCCCAGTGCTCCCAATGCCCCTGCTCCATGCTCCCAGCCCCCAGTGCTCCCATGCTCCCAATGCCCCAGTGCTCCAGTGCTCCATGCTCCCAGTGCCCCCAGTGCTCCCAATGCCCCAGTGCCCCCAGTGCCCCCAGTGCTCCCAGTGCTCCCAAGTCCCAGGCCCAGTGCCCAGTGCTCCCAGTGCTCCCAGTGCTCCCAGTGCTCCCATGCTCCCAGTGCTCCCAGTGCTCCCAGTGCTCCCAGTGCTCCAGTGCTCCATGCTCCCAAGCTCCCAGTGCCCCCAGTGCCCCAAGTGCCTCATCTCCATGCTCCCAGTGCTCCCATGCCCCCAGTGCCCCCAGTGCTCCCAGTGCCCCAGTGCTCCCAGTGCTCCCAGTGCTCCCATGCTTCCAGTGCTCCCAGTGCCCAGTGCCCCAGTGCTCCCAGTGCCCCAGTGCTCCTCCGCAGTGCCCCCAGTCCCCAGTGCCCATGCCCAGTGCCCCATGCCCCAGTGCCCCCAGTGCCCCAGTGCTCCCAGTGCCCCAGTGCTCCCAGTCCCATGCTATCCCCAGTAGTGCCCTCCCCAGTGCCTCCCCCATGCCCAGCTCCATCCCCAGTGCTCCCAGTGCTCCCAGTGCTCCCAGTGCCCCCAGTGCCCCCAGTGCCCCAGTGCCCCAGTGCTCCAGTGCCCCCAGTGCCCCCAGTGCCCCAGTGCTCCTCCCATGCTCCCAGTGCCCCCATGCCCCAGTGCCCCAGTGCTCCCAGTGCCCCATGCCCCAGTGCCCCAGTGCCCAGTGCCCCAGTGCCCCAGTGCCCCATGCTCCCAGTGCCCCCAGTGCCCCAGTGCTCCCATGCTCCCAGTGCCCCAGTGCTCCATGCCCCCAGTGCCCCCAGTGCCCATCCCAGTGCTCCCAGTGCTCCCAGTGCCCCAGTGCTCCCAGTGCTCCCAGTGCTCCCAGTGCCCCAGTGCCCCCAGTGCCCCAGTGCCCCAGTGCCCCCAGTGCCCATGCTCCAGTGCCCCCAGTGCCCCAGTGCTCCCATGCCCAGCCCCAGTGCTCCCATGCTCCCAGTGCCCCAGTGCCCCAGTGCTCCCAGTGCTCCCAGTGCCCCAGTGCTCCAGTGCCCCAGTGCCCCATGCTCCCATGCCCCATGCCCCCATGCTCCAGTGCTCCCAGTGCTCCCAGTGCCGCCCCAGTGCCCCAGTGCTCCAGTGCCCCATGCTCCAGTGCTCCCAGTGCCCAGTGCCCAGTGTCCTGCCCAGTCCCATGCCCAGTGCCCGTGCCAGCCCCAGTGCCCGTCCAGTGCCCCAGTCTCCCATGCTCCCAGTGCCCCCAGTGCCCCCCCAAGTCCCAGTGCTCCCAGTGCCCCCAGTGCTCCCAGTGCCCCCAGTGCTCCCAGTGCTCCCAGTGCCCCAAGTGCTCCCAGTGCTCCCATGCCCCAGTGCCCCAGTGCTCCAGTGCCTCCCTCCATGCCCAGCCCATGCTCCTGCCCCCATGCCATCCACCCATGCCCAGTCCTCATCCCTCCCATCCCCAGTGCCCCCCAGTGCCCAGTGCCCCAGTGCTCCCAGTGCCCCAGTGCCCCAGTGCCCCAGTGCTCCCAGTGCTCCCATGCTCCCATGCTCCCAGTGCTCCCAGTGCCCGTCCCAGTGCTCCCAGTGCCCCAGTGCCCCAGTGCTTCCCAGTGCTCCCAGTGCTCCCCAGTGCTCCCAGTGCCCAGTGCTCCAGGCTCCCAGTGCCCAGTGCTCCCAGTGCTCCCATGCTCCCAGTGCTCCAGTGCCCCAAGTGCTCCCAGTGCTCCACTCCAGTGCTCCAGTGCTCCCAGTGCCCAGTGCTCCAGTGCCCCATGCCCCAGTGCTTCCAGTGCTCCCAGTGCTCCCAGTGCCCCCAGTGCCCCAGTGCTCCCAGTGCCCCCAGTGCTCCCAGTGCCCTCCAGTGCTCCCAGTGCCTCCCAGTGCTCCCATGCTCCCAGTGCCCCAGTGCCCCAGTGCTCCCAGTGCCCCAGTGCTCCCAGTGCTCCCAGTGCCCCAGTGCTCCAGTGCCCCAGTGCTCCCAGTGCCCCCATGCCCGTCTCCAGTGCTCCCAGTGCCCCAGTGCTCCCAGTGCTCCCAGTGCCCCAGTGCTCTCCAGCCCTGCTCCCAGTGCTCCAGTGCCCCCAGTGCCCCAGTGCCCCATGCTTCCAGTGCCCCATGCTCCAGTGCCCCCAGTGCCCCATGCTCCCAGTGCCCCCAGTGCCCCAGTGCCCCCAGTGCTCCCAGTGCTCCCATGCCCCCCCCAGTGCTCCCAGTGCATCCCAGTGCCCCCATGCTCCCCCAGTGCCCCCAGTGCCCCCAGTGCCCCCCAGTGCCCCAGTGCCCCCAGTGCTCCACATGCCCCAGTGCTCCCAGTGCCCCAGTGCCCCCAGTGCCCCCAGTGCCCCAATGCTCCCATGCCCACCCAGTGCCCCCAGTGCCCCCAGTGCCCCCAGTGCTCCCAGTGCCCCCAGTGCCCCCAGTGCCCCAGTCCCCAGTGCCTCCACAGTGCTCCCAGTGCCCCAGTGCTCCCAGTGCTCCCAGTGCCCCCAGTGCTCCCCAGTGCTCCCAGTGCTCCCAGTGCTCCCATGCTCCAGTGCCCCCAGTGCCCCCAGTGCCCCCAGTGCCCCAGTGCCATCCCCAGTGCTCCCATGCCTGCCCAGTGCTCCCTCCCCAGTGCCCCAGTGCCCTGCCCAGTGCCCCCAGTGCCCCAGTGCTCCCAGTGCCCCAATGCTCCCAGTGCTCCCAGCCAGTCTCCCATGCCCAGCTCCATGCTCCAGTGCTCCCAGTGCTCCCAGTGCCCCCAGTGCCCCCAGTGCCCCCAGTGCCCCAGGCCTCAATGCCCCAGTTCCCCAGTGCTCCCAATGCCCCCAGTGCTCCCAGTGCCCCCAGTGCCATCCCAGTGCCCCAAGTGCTCCCAGTGCTCCCAGCTCCAGTCATGCTCCCAGTGCCCCCAGTGCTCCCCAGTGCCCCCAGTGCTCCCATGCCCCATCCCAGTGCTCCCATGCCCCAGTGCTCCAAGTGCTCCCAGTGCCCCAAGTGCTCCCAGTGCCCTCTCCAGTGCTCCCAGTGCCCCCAGTGCTCCCATCCCAGTGCCCCCAGTGCTCCCAGTGCCCACCCCAGTGCTCCCAGTCCAGCTGCTCCCAGTGCTCCCCAGTTCCCCCAGTGCTCCCACTGCCCCCAGTGCCCCCAGTGCTTCCAGTGCCCCCATGCCCTCCAGTGCTCCTAGCGCCCCAGCACCCAGTGCTCCCAGTGCCCCGCGGCACATCTGGCGCTGCTCCCGCCGCTGTTCCAGCTCTGCAGAGGAGCTGCCGATGACTCTGCAAAGTCAGAACCGCTTACTCTGGAAGAAGCGCCCAGTGCCTCCCGCACCTCCCGGCCCGGAGCTCAGCACTGTCTGTCGCTGCTCCTCCCTGCAAATCCCAATTATCACAACGCCAGGGCCGGCAGGAGCGCTCCCAGCCCCGTCCCTGCCCCCCCGAGCTGCCCTCGGGGCATTTCTGTCTCGGTGGGTTTGTGGAGAGGCACCGGGGGCGCAGAAGCTGGAGCTGGGCACTGCCCGAGATTTAAACCCAGTCAAACAGGGAGCAGCTCCTCCCGAAAAATCCCAGCTACAGCAGGACCAGTGTGTTTTAGGGAGGAAACAGCAGCACGGAGTGGAACAGTGACTTGTCTCACAGGCGATTAAACTCATCAGGTCTTAGAGCCCTCCTTGCTGAACGCAGCCTGCACATTCGGGACCCCAGGGACTGCTCTGCGTTCCTTTCTCCCTGCCCATGCTCTCCTCTGCTGGCTGTAGAGCTGAGCCTGGGCTGATTTAGCTCCAAACACAACACTTAACTCGGCTGCCGAAGAGCTGGGGGGGTTTTCTGGACCATTTCACAGCAATGGGCTGCATCAACAGCGAGCATCTGATGCTGTTGGCCGGCATCCCAAAGCCCTCAGTGCGATCTCCTGCGCTGCCTCGGCACGATGCTGCTCGGGGCCACGGGCTGCTCCTCTTCTGCAGCTGGCTAAGAAATCCCCCACGGGCCCCTCTCTGTCCCCTGCTCCATAAATTCAGGTTTGAATTTGTGGTATGAGGAGAAGTTGCTGCAGCAGCACCACACCCGGGGTTATCCCTGCGGTGTTCCTGGGGTTCAGCACACGGGAAATCCTCCCTGCCTGGGCTCTGAACCCTTGGAAAACTGCAGCTTCCATCTCTGCTCTGGAACTGCCCCATGGGACTGCTCTGGAGGTTTGGAAAACACAAACATTTGCTGCCGTGCAGGGAGCTGGGATGGCAGATTTCTGCCCACAGCATGGATTTTTTTAAGGGCTGGAATCTACAGCGCAGAAATGTGGAGTTTATGATGAAAATGCTGCCAGACTTTTATCTGCAGCAATTCCAGGCTTGGTAATGGCCCAGTGGAGAGCAGGAGCCTCTGTTATCTGAACAGCCAATTAATTTAAGCATATTCCCCTCTCCTGCTATAAAGATGTCACTCCCTGTGCCAGGGACATCGCTGTGGCCTCTGAGGTCCCTCCGGCCCGTTGCATTGTCCCTTTCATTCACTGGAACAGGAGCTCAGGGAGGTTGGGAGCCTCTTCCCTGGAGGAATCCAGACCCCATTTGGACACAGGCCTGGGTGACAGCTCCAGGGACCCTGCTAGGCAGGGAGGTGGGACTGGATTAGGGAATGGTTTGGGTTGGAAGGGACCTTAAAGATCATGCAGTGCCATCCCATTCCATGGCAGGGACCCCTCCCACTGTCCCAGGCTGCTCCAGCCCTGCCCAGCCTGGCCTGGGGCACTGCCAGGGATCCAGGGGCAGCCACAGCTGCTCTGGGCACCCTGTGCCAGGGCCTGCCCACCTGCCCAGGGGAGAATCCCTTCCTGATCTCTCTAAATTTCCCCTCTTTCAGATTTTGTTTGATGACTGCCAGTGGTCCCTTCCAGCTTGAGACATTTTGTCATTCCGTGGTTGCTGCCCAGGGAGTGTCTGAGCTTGTGCTGGCTTTGGGGAGGGGATTTTGGTGTGTGCTGGGGCAGGAGGGATGGGTGAGGGGGAGAAGAATGGGATGGGGAAGGAGGAAAGCAGGAGCAGCAAACCAATGCCAGGGAGAGTGTGACCATGGGCGTGTGCTGTGCTGCTGCTGAGGTGGTCCTTGGGGACATTAGAGGTGGCCTTGCTGTTGAGGTGATCCTTGGGGCCATTAGACATGGCCTTTGGGCACACAGGAGCCATCCTGGGATCTCTGAATATCTGGATTCTGTCCCATGTTCACCTGTGCATTGAGTTCTTTAGATTTCCTTGGCACTGAGCTGTTGTTCCTCCCATTTTGTGTGCTTGGAATCCTGTGCAAAGTCATGGATCATTACTGCTGCCCTACAGAAGCTTTGTCATGTCCTAAAGGTTATAAATTCACTCAAACATCCTCCTCTTGCTGCACATCTGGCAGCCTGGGCCTGTAATCACAGCTGGCTCCCTCTTTCCCAACCACTGGCAAGTTGGTGTGGTGGCTCTGGCTGTTTGGAGCTCCACTCCACTCCAACAGGGCAAGAACAAGGGTTAAAGATAACAAAATAAAATTGCTTTGAGCTGTTGAATTGGTCCAGGCTCTGTCCAGGACCCTGGACACAGAGAATCTCAGGCTTTCTGTGCTGACAGGGACTGACCCTCAAAAATACCCTGAGGCCATGGAAAAGGCTTCCAAAACTGAGTGAGAGCACTGAGAGGAGGTGAGTGGAGGTGAACAGAAGTGTGTTATAGCACAGGGTGTGAGAGTTAGAGTTGAAGGGTTTGGGATGTAGTCATAGATATGTAACAAGATGGAGAGATTAAGACATGGGTTAGTTGTTTTTTTGTTGTTGTTGTTGTTGTTGTTGTTGTTGTTGTGTTTTCTTCTTCTTCTTCTTCTTCTTCTTCTTCTTCTTCTTCTTCTTCTTCTTCTTCTTCTTCTTCCTCTTCTTCTTTGTCACAAGTTTGGGTGAGTTTGTGCAATTGGTTGAAAAAATCCGCAGTGTGGAACATGGGTAGTTAGTAATTGAGTTAAAAGTAAAAATAAGTTAGTTGGCATCTCATAATTGGCCAGTTTAGGCTTAAAAAGACCTTGAAGACTCTGTACTCCATTTTTTACTCTGTTAACTTTACATGTAGAGGCACTCAGGGTCAGTGAGGCTGTAACATAAATAAAAAATAATAAACATCCCAGTCCATACAAGAATTCCGTCTCTCACTCGTTTAATCCTAACCCTGAGAAGAAGAACCAGACAAAACCAAAGAGTTCCCCACAGGGATGGGGAGAGGATTCACCTCCTCACCCACCTGGACCATGTTTGCAGGCTCGGGCTGGGGCAGGAGCTGCACAGGAGGACCCTGGTGGGTTCCTTGCAGCTCAGGATATTCGGGGATTCTATGATCCTGCGAGCTCCCCAGCAGATTTGGGAACTTGCAGGCTGTGGTTCTTGCAGCTGAGTGCAGCCAGAAGAGACTTTTTAATTAAAGAATTAAATTCAATTTCCTGGGCAGGGCCCGTGGGGTGTGAAGGATCTCACGTGGTGGTGGCAGACCCAGCTCCTGGAGCAGCACCCACCTGGAACTGCCTTGGACCTTCTCAGCTGCAGAACTCCACTTTTATCTACAAAAAACAGGGGGGAAATGGGATTTATTTGCCACATTCATGAAATACTGCTCCCCAAGCCCCCAGCATAGGAGCTGTCATGGCTAAATTATCCTAACAAACAGAAGGGGGGGAGTTACAATTTCTGGTTTTGATGCTGAAGAAATAAATTCTGACTTTTCCCTGTCCACAGCCCAGCTTGCAACAGGTTTAAAGCACGGTACAGATGGCGATGAAATTATTGCCAACAGCTACTCATTATATTAGATAAGGCCCTGGGTTTATTTAGGAGAAGCAGATGGAGGGAATACACAATATTTTAGATGTCTTGGCAAACTGTGTTTTCCTTAGAACAACATTGCATGTTTGGTGTGAGAGTTCTGGCCAAAAATAAAACAACAAAACAGAGAAAAAGGAATAATTATATCCCTTGAGGGGCAATAAGGTGTGTATTAAAAAAAGAAATATTACAGTGCAAGTCAGATTAGGAGATCTGAGGCCATATTTTAATCCTTGTGGCAAGAGGAGAGTTTCTGATTTTACTTGAAAATCTGTATTTTTGTGGTTTGTGGATAAAGCTTGAAAACCTGACCCCAGCTGCCTCCAAAAGCTGGGGGACCACAAGTCAAAGAGAGAATTTAAATTTTACTTTTTTTAAGGATCTCCTGAGTTTTAGTCCAGCCCTGTGGATTTAGGGGCTGCCTACCTGTGTGAGCACTGGCACCACAGGATGTCTGAGCCAGGGGAAGGTGGAAAAACGCTGGGATTTGGGATGTCTGAGGCAGCAGGATGGGACAGGAGGTGTTTGAGGAATATCAAATCTGCCTGCTTGGGGCATTCTTTGGGAACAGCTCCCCAGAGCCCTCTCAGCCTGGAGACAAAGGCTCCTGTGACTCCAAACCGGCTCCCTCCACTGGGGAAAGGCGGATCCCAGTGCCAGAGGGGCCCAGGGCCATCCCAGCCTTGCCTTTCTCCAGGAATTGCTGCTGGGGGATTTCCTTTGGGGACACTGCCAGGGATGGATGGAGTGCTGCTCTCTTGTAGGGTTGAACTCCCCACAGCACCTCCTGTCCCACTCCCTGCTGCTCCTGGGATGACCCTGGGAAGCTGCAGGGCCTTGGTGGTGCCCCTCAGGTTCCTTGGGGTCATCGACATCCACAGAGGGATAACACAAATCCTGGTCCTGCCTCAGCCCCTCTGGAGCCTGGTGTTGGGTTTTATCCATGGTTTAAGTCATCCCTGGATGTGCCATGTCCCTCCCTGGGTGTCCCACAGCACTCCTTGGGTGTCACACATCTCCTGGGTGTCCCACATCCCCCCCAGGTGTCCCACATCCCTCTCTGGGTGTCCCATGTCATTCCTTGTCTATCCCACATTGCTCCATGGTTGTCCCACATCCCTCCCTGGGTGTCCCATGTCCCTCCCTGGGTGTCCCATGTCATTCCTTGACTGTCCCATGTCCCTCCTGGGTGTCCCATGTCCCTCCTGGGTGTCCCACATCCCTCTCTGACTGTCCCATGTCCTTGTCTGTCCTATGTCACTCCTGGGTGTCCCATGTCCTTCCCTGGGTGTCCCATGTCCTTCTCTGGGTGTCCCATGTCCCTCCCTGGGTGTCCCATGTCTCTTCTGGGTGTCCCATGTCCCTCCTGGGTGTCCCATGTCCCTCCCTGGGTGTCCCATGTCCCTCCTGGGTGTCCCATGTCCCTCCCTGGGTGTCCCATGTCTCTTCTGGGTGTCCCATGTCCCTCCTGGGTGTCCCATGTCTCTCCTGGGTGTCCCATGTCCCTCCCTGGGTGTCCCATGTCCCTCCCTGGGTGTCCCATGTCTCTTCTGGGTGTCCCATGTCCCTCCTGGGTGTCCCATGTCCCTCCTGGGTGTCCCACATCCCTCTCTGACTGTCCCATGTCCTTGTCTGTCCTATGTCACTCCTGGGTGTCCCATGTCCTTCCCTGGGTGTCCCATGTCCCTCCTGGGTGTCCCATGTCCCTCCTGGGTGTCCCATGTCCTTCCCTGGGTGTCCCATGTCTCTCCTGGGTGTCCCATGTCCCTCCCTGGGTGTCCCATGTCTCTCCTGGGTGTCCCATGTCTCTTCGGGGTGTCCCATGTCCTTCTCTGGGTGTCCCATGTCCCTCCTGGGTGTCCCATGTCCCTCCTGGGTGTCCCATGTCTCTCCTGGGTCCCGTGTGTCCCCCAGCCCTGAGGCTGGGGAGAGAGCACAAAACAGTGCAAATGTGGCAGCAGGGATCACCACCCTGTCCACTCTCTGCTTTCCATGTATTTTATGGAGGTTTTGGCTCTCACTCTGCACGAGTGGCTCTTGTCTCACCACCTGCCCACCCCAGCAGGGATTTGGGGTGGGGTGGCTGCACGGGGGCATCCCCCAGGCTCAGGCTCGGGGTTAGGGTTGGATTCCATAGTCGGGTGCTTGCTGCAGCAGTGGCTGGGTGGGGAAAGCCCTGCAGTTCGGGGGCCCAGGAAAGAGGGACCTGCCCCGAGGTCTCCTTTCCCTGCCCAGGGATGTGCCAGGTGTTTGTCCTTCCCCTCTCTGGCTGCTGCTCCCCTCCCTCTCCCGGCAGCTCCAGCAGCCCCAGGGATGGCTGAGCTCCTCTTCCCACCCATTTTGTTTTGCTTTTCCAACACTGGTGGGATTTGAGGGCGCTGCCCAGCCCATGAGCAGCTCCTTCTGGGGCTGGCCAAGTGCAGAGGGCGAGTGGCTGTGCCTGCAGATAACACAGCCCTCATCCCAGCTCCCAGGGCAGCTGGCAAGGAGCTCCTGCTCCAGGGAGGGTTGGGATGTGTTTTGGTGACTCAGAGCTCGCTCCTCCTGCAGTCTGTGCTGCCCTGTTAGCCCACCTGGCAGGAATATCCATCCCCCATCCACTCACCAGCTGGCCTGTGCCCTTTGCTTTGTGCTTCCAGCCCGTGGAGAGCACAGCCCTGCTCCTCCAGCATTCCTGGCACAGCTCTGAAGGGCAGCCTTTGGTTTGGGTGACGTTTTTCACTCACACAAGGCTCGGGACTTTGTAATTTTTGGGAAAATGGCAGCGTTAAATCAAGGCAAAACTATTTGCAGGCTTGACAAGAATTGCTTCCACTAAAAAGGAAAACGTATTTAAAGCTGGGAATGCTTCATTTTAGAACATGACAAATGAAACAATCCCCAAATGTTGTTCTGTTGCTCTCTCATTTACATCCCCTAAAGTAAAAATACTTGAAATGTTTTGCTGATGCTGAAATTCCCCTCGAAGAATCTTGTCTGCTACTGAGACAAAACCCTGCAAATCTTGCCCGTGGGGTGGGTGACAGCAGAATTATCCAGGAAATTCTTTCTGCTCCCAACTCCTGCCCTCGGGAATCTCTGGGGTTCCCAAGGACAGGCAGCAGCCCCTCTCCTTTGTGCTGTGACTGGGTGAGGCTCAAGGTGTGACCTACTTTCCGAGCCCCAGTGAAGTGCAGGATGGTTTTAACTCCTCTGCACTCCCTTTCCCCAGTGTGAGCTCCCTGGAATGTGTTTGGCCTGTGCATTTTCCTGCCAGTGCTGTTGCAAAGGAGCCTCCTTTGCCTCTCTGCAGTGCTGCATGTCCCTGTCTGTCCTGCTTAGCAGCAACGAGGACTTCGAGTGACTGTCTCATAATCAGAACATCTTCCTGCATCCTGGGCACAATCCAAGCCTTGCAAATCCTTGGTGGGTGGGTTTGAGTGGCCAGGGCAGTGGCTGGCTCCAGACACTCTCCCTCCCTGCCTTCTCCCTGGAGCCTGGCTCAGGAATTACCCTCACAAAAGTGAGGTTCAGGTGCTTTGGGGAGGGGATTCTGCTCCTGTTTTGACCCACAGTGGGTGACACAGGGACCTGTCCAGGTGGGTTGGGAATGTCTCCAGAGAGGGAGACTCCACACCCTCCCTGGGCAGCTGTTCCAGAGCTCTGCCACCCTCAGGGGAAGAATTTCTTCCTCATGTTGAAGTGGAACTCCTCATGTTTTAATTTATGGCCATTGCTCCTCGTCCTGTCACTGAACAGAGTCTGGCACCGTCCTCTGCCTCCGCTTGGAGATATTTCATGGATTGATGGGATCAATCTCTGGATGATCCCATCATGGATTGACGGGATTCCCTCTGGATCTCCCCTTCTGGATGGGCTCGTTGTGCCTCTGAAGCCCTTTGCTGCCAAGCATTGTTATTTCCTGGGTGTATTTTACTTTCCCTTCATGCCAGAGCTGAGGAGAGGTTTATCCCTCCCTACAGTGAGGCTGCTCCGATGGATGCAATCCATCTGGGAACAAACACTGAGCTTGGGGAGCTGCCTGAGGGGCTCTGGTGGAAGGAAAGGGTGGGATTAGTCCATGTGGGAGTCAGGAACAGCATTGGATGGAATATGCAGGGTCTGATGGGTGCTGGTGATCCAAAGGAGAGGCACAGACACACCAAGACATGCAGTATGGTTTTTCCAGGACTGCAGCTTCTAAGTTCTGTTTTTCCTGATGATTTGGGTTTCTGAAGCTTGTTCTCACAGCTTGAATACAAACATCAGGATTGCTTTTTGTAACGAACTCATGCTTGAAATTCTTTCAGTGGGACAGACCTTCTTTAGATATCCCTCTGGTTTGACCAATGTGGGTGAAGGGGTTGTCCTTCCTTTGCCAATCACAGTGGTCTGTGGCAAGATGTATAAAAGGGGTCATTTGTTTAAATAAACCAGAGTCAGACTGATCTCTCCAAGCTGTCCTGGGGAAATTCGTGTGGTGTGTCATTTGCATAGTGACACAGCCGGGCCCTTGGCGTGGCAGGGACGGGACAGCTGGGGAGTCCCAGAGCCACCAGCTGAGCCTGCCACTGCTGTGAATTAAACTGAGCAATTAGCACCTCACATCGGCTCACCAGCCTGGGCTCCACTCCTGGCTTTGGCAGTCAAGATAAAGCTCCTACACTGTGCAGGCAGCCCTGGTGGCTTCCCAGCCCCTCGGGTCCCTGTGTGTCCCCAGCTGGGCTGGGGCACTGCCAGGGCTGCCAGGGGGACAGAGGGACAGCCACAAACCAGGGCATGGCCTTGGCTGGGCACAGGGACACCACAACCAGGCATGGCCTTGGCTGGGCACAGGGACACCACAACCAGGCATGGCCTTGGCTGGCACAGGGACACACAAACCAGGCATGGCCTTGGCTGGGCACAGGGACACCACAAACCAGGGCATGGCCTTGGCTGGGCACAGGGACACCACAAACCAGGCATGGCCTTGGCTGGGCACAGGACACCACAAACAGGGCATGGCCTTGGCTGGGCACAGGGACACCACAAACCAGGACATGGCCTGGCTGGGCACAGGGACACCACAAACAGGGCATGGCCTTGGCTGGGCACAGGGACACCACAAACAGGCATGGTCTTGTGGCTGCCTCAGTCCTGGGAAGGGCAACCTGCCAGGCCACATCCCACAGTGACCCCAGCAGTGTCCCCAGCAGTGTCCCCAGCACTGTCCCCAGCTCTGTCCCCAGCTCTGTCCCCAGCAGTGTCCCCAGCAGTGTCACCCAGCAGTGCCACACAGCAGTGTCACTGTGCACTGTCCCCAGCAGTGTCACTGTGCAGTGTCCCCAGCTCTATCCCCAGCAGTGTCCCCAGCAGTGTCACTGTGCAGTGTCCCCAGCAGTGTCCCCAGCAGTGCCCCCAGCTCTGTCCCCAGCAGGGTCCCCAGCACTGTCACTGTGCAGTGTCCCCAGCAGTGTCCCCAGCAGTGTCACTGTGCAGTGCCCCCAGCAGTGTCCCCAGCAGTGTCACTGTGCAGTGTCCCCAGCAGTGTCACCCAGCAGTGTCCCAGCAGTGTCACTGTGCAGTGCCCCCAGCAGTGTCCCCAGCACTGTCACTGTGCAGTGTCCCCCAGCAGTGTCCCCAGCAGTGTCACTGTGCAGTGCCCCAGCAGTGTCCCCAGCAGTGTCACTGTGCAGTGTCCCCAGCTCTATCCCCAGCAGTGTCCCCAGCAGTGTCACTGTGCAGTGTCCCCCAGCTCTATCCCAGCAGTGTCCCCAGCAGCAGTGTCACTGTGCAGTGCCCCAGCAGTGTCCCCAGCAGTGTCACTGTGCAGTGCCCCCAGCAGTGTCCCCAGCAGTGTCACTGTGCAGTGTCCCCAGCTCTATCCCCAGCAGTGTCCCCAGCAGTGTCACTGTGCAGTGCCCCCAGCAGTGTCCCCAGCAGTGTCACTGTGCAGTGTCCCCAGCAGTGTCCCTGGCTGGTGTGGTGGCAGGGGGGTGACAGTGGCTCATGGTGCTGTGCCCTGCAGCTGGGGGCTCTGAGCACAGGGACCCCCAGCACTCCCTGTGCCTCCTGCAGCATGCAGTGGGTGCAGCTGGGGGGGGGTTCATCCTCCCCAACCCCCCCTGAGCCACTTGGAGCCTTCAGGGGAGGGGGCTGGGGTGCCCTGGGGGCACCAAGTGACAGAGGCTGTAGCACCTCCAGGTGCTGCCTGCCTGCTGCTGCTGCTCTGCTGCAGTTCAGGGCCTGAATGGTGCAATATCTCTTTTCCAATTCCTTCTCCAGTCTGGGGGTAGCAGAGGAGACATTGGGAAGGACAGAGGTGACAGTCAGCCTGCAGGTGACCCACAGATGGGCAAACTCCTCAAACTACCGAGCCAATCTTCATGAAGTTGTTTATTTAATTTTCCCCACTAGGTTCCATTCACAGAGGCTTGTTAACCATTGGTTCTCAGTCAGGTTTTGGGAATGGGGGTGCTCAAAGTCAGGTTTGGGGCATGGGGATGATTTATGGGAGTTTTCTCTCTCTCAGAGGTTTTGGGGTTATTTCTAGGACTAGAATTTATAAAAATCAGCAAGGTCACATTAAAATACCCACAAGTCATTCCAGTGACTCCTCCTCACCAGTGGCACCAGTGTTATCCAGCAGTGAGATCCCACGGGAAGCAGTGGTGGCTCTCAGACAAGGTGGGGATGATCCCGAGGAGCAGGATTTGCTTTTCCCCACTCCAATCCTCTGGATTTGGAGCACTGGGGCTAAACCTGAGGGCATTCCAAGGTATTTTCTTTGCTCAGGGCTTCACCAAGGATGATCACCCCCCATGTCTGGCAGCCGGGGTCTTGCTGGACCAGAACAAATCAATCCTGAGCTCCCAGGCCCTTACAGGAAGGGATTGCTAATTATTTATGTTATCAGAACGTTCAGAGAAGGAACTTTCCCTTCGTTCTTTGCTTTCTTTTATACCCAGAGGAACAAGCTGCTTTTATAATTTATTCCAGGCTTTGCTGGAATAAAAGTTATCAAGCATTTATCCCACAGCTGGGCTGTCTCTGGGAAGAGCTGTCAGTCAGGGCTTGGTACTGGAGGAGAGAGAGAGAAAAGCAGCATTTAACCAAGTGATGGTGAAATGTGGGAATGATTGCCACGGTCCTGAGCCCCCAGGGATGGCAGGGTGGGTGCCCAGTGCCTCCTCAGCAGCACAAGAACAAGAAAGGTTTGGTGTTTGGCCATCACAAAAAAAGACAACTTCCACGGAGGAATTGATTTTGTTGCACTTAAACCCTTGGAAGTGCAATCCAAGGCAACATTTCAAACATATCCAATCTCTGTGTTACTGTAGAGTCCACTGAGACACAGAAATGGCTGCAGATCGAGCCATTTATCACCTAAAATCAGATTTTTTCTTTTTGTTTTTGCTTTTCCCAACCGATTTCCTCTCCTGGCACTGGGTCCCCCATCACCTCCACTTTGTTCTCAGCTGCTGGCTGTGCAGCCAGGGATGCTCCAGCAGGGTTTTGGGCTGTGCCTGTCAGCTGGCTCCTTTGATCTCTGCATTTCTCTTATTTTTAAGGATGATTTCCCACTCGTCCTGACCTAACTGGCAGTGGCTTTTATGAGCTTTCAGAGGGAAAAAGTAAAACAAAGGTGGCATTTTGGCAAATGCCCCAGATGATGTTAATTAAAGTCTCCCCCTCACTGAGATGTTTTCCCAGGCACTTTAGGGCACTGGAGTCCTGTAAATGAGCTTTGGTTTTGTCGGGGGAAAAGGCACCATCCCCACCCTGGCACAGTTTCCCCTCCTGAGCTGCTTTGTTGGGCTCCAGCTGCTGTCCCTGGTCCTTCCTGAGCTCCTGAGGGTCCCTGGCATGGCTGCTTTTCAAAGCCTCGGGGCCCCCTGTGCCCTGGTTGCACTGTTGGAATTAGCAGGGGCTAATTCTCGGGGGTTGCTTTGGTCAGCATGACCCCGGATAGAATTGAGATAATAAATTCCACCGTCTCCAAGCCCTGCTGCTGAAAGAATGAGTTGAAAGTCTTCAGCTGATGCTCTCAAGGTTGCTTTATTGTTTCTTATCTCAGATATTTTCTGTCTGGGCTGCCCAGGTCTGTTCAGCAGGGCAGCCCCAGGCACTCTGCCCTCCCCTGGGGCAGGCACTGATTTTTATACTCCAAATTCCCTGTTAGTTATTTACAGTGATGATCCAATGTCCATCACCTGTGTTAGACAGTTCCATTCTACTCCAATCCAATCCCCAAGTGCCACCATCCCAAGAAGATGGGGTCAGGAAGAAGGAAGGAGGACAGGACAACACCCAAGTCCCTCCATCTTATCCCCTAACCCCCATGGTGAAAATCCCCAAAATTTCCCTTTTCACTCTACAACTACTACTATCATGCTATCTACACTTTGGTGCCCTTAATTCTTCATTCACAGGTGGTAATTTGTTCCATGGGTCAAACTTAAAGCCCCAGGAGTCCCTGGCTGCTGCCAGGGTCTGTGACCCCCCTGCCAGGGCTTTGGAGCCCCTGGCTGGAGCTGGGATCAGCCAGCACTGTCACAGACACAGCCTGGGTTCCTACAGCTAATTAATTAGTGGGGAGAGCCCCGAGGGGGCAGGGGCAGCTCAGGGCAGGGTCAGTGCTGCACACCCAGCTGGGGCTCCTCAGCCTGACCTGCAAGGGGGGCTCAGCTCCGGAGCTGCCCCTCAGCCCCCAGGGGAGGCCACAGAGCCAGCACGGGGAGCTGCTGCCCCTCTGCTCTGCCCTTCTGGCACCCCACTGGGGCTCTGTGTCCAGGCCTGGGGTCCTCAACATCAGGAGGAGCTGGAGCTGCTGGAGCCAGTCCAGAGGAGAGCCAGAGCTGCTGCAGGGCTGGAGCCAGGCTGGCAGAGCTGGGGGGGCTCACCTGGAGGAGAAGGCTCCAGGGAGAGCTCAGAGCCCCTGGCAGGGCCTGGAGGGGCTCCAGGAGAGCTGGAGAGGGGCTGGGGACAAGGGCTGGAGGGACAGCACACAGGGAATGGCTGTAAGTTGCAAGAAAGTCGATTTAGGTGGGATATTGGGAAGGGGTTCCTGGCTGTGAGGGTTGGCAGGTGCTGGCACAGGGTGCCCAGAGAAATCCAAACTGTTCCATGATTTTTTTCCCTTATTTGTTCAGCCTGCAGCTGTTTTTTACCTCTCTAGACAACACCTCGGCTGTTTTGTTTTCCAAGAGTGGTGGATTCATGGGCAGAGGGAGCAGGGACAGCTCAGCCCTGCTGGGTGGCCAGGGGGATTTGGTGGGATGTGCTGGAATCCACAGAACAGCTCTGCAGCCACAGGAGATGGTGGCTCTAGGATGTTCTGTGCAGGGTAACTGGGGGTTGCAGTGAAAATTATGTCAGGAGTCATGACTTAAATGGTCAAACCCAGGAGTTTTCCTGGGAAAGGGTCTTTGTGTGTGTTGCCAGAGTTGGAACAGTCTGGTTTTAACATCAAGCCTGTTATGAAGAAAAGTCTGGAATGAAGACTTCAACCCATTGGAACATTTACTGGCACCCATTCCCTCCCGTTTTCTCTTTGAATTTAAAACCAGAACAAGAAGGGCATGAAGGACCCTTTCTCTCAGCTTGTTCCAAGGCAGGCCTCTGCCTGGTGATGATGCCTTAAGTTCAGCTTCCATATTTCCACATTCTGCACTGCTTTGGGGTATGGCTGAACTCCATATCAAGTGTCAGCCTGTTCTGCTCCCAGTCCAGTTGTACAGAACAATCCCAGCCCCAGAACCAGGCACAGAACAATCCCAGCCCAGAACCAAGGGCACAGAACAATCCAGCCCCAGAACCAAGGCACAGAACAATCCTTGCCCAAACCAAGGGCACAGAACAATCCCAGCCCAGAACCAAGGGCACAGAACAATCCCAGCCCAGAACCAAGGCACAGAACAATCCCAGCCCCAGAACCAAGGGCACAGAAATCCACCAAACCACACAGCCCCCAGAACCAAGGGCACTAGAACAATCCTTTCCCAGAACCAAGGGCACAGAACAATCCCAGCCCCAGAACCAAGGGCACAGAACAATCCTCCCAGAACCAAGGGCACAGAACAATCCCAGCCCAGAACCAAGGCACAGAACAATCCTCCCAGAACCAAGGGCACAGAACAATCCCAGCCCAGAACCAAGGGCACAGAACAATCCAGCCCAGAACCAAGGCACAGAACAATCCAGCCCAGAACCAAGGCACAGAACAATCCCAGCCCAGAACCAAGGGCACAGAACAATCCTGCCCAGAACCAAGGCACAGAACAATCCAGCCCCAGAACCAAGGGCACAGAACAATCCCAGCCCCAGAACCAAGGGCACAGAACAATCCAGCCCAGAACCAAGGGCACAGAACAATCCAGCCCCAGAACCAAGGCACAGAACAATCCCAGCCCAGAACCAAGGGCACAGAACAATCCCAGCCCAGAACCAAGGGCACAGAACAATCCTTGCCCAGAACCAAGGGCACAGAACAATCAGCCAGACAAGGCACAACAATCCTTCCAGCCCCAGAACCAAGGGCACGACAGATCAGCACCAAACAAGGCAGAAACTTGCAGAACCAGGCCAGAACAATCCTTTTCAGGACAGGGCCACTGGCTTGGCCAGTGCAACTGAGCGATTGAGGAGAATTGAGATGATCACCAGCTAATTGACTACCCAACGTGGGAATGGAGCAGAACTGACAAAAGTGTGAAACTTGTGACCCAGGGTCCATCTTGGGTCCATCTTGGGTTTTGCACTGCCCATGGTGGATCCTTTGAATGCTGTTATTATTTATATTTTAATAAATCCCCATTTCACTCCTTTAACTGTGTCCAGCCTCTGTCCCAGGGAGCCTCTCCAGGCCCCAGTGACAGTGCTGGCTCAGTGCTGGTTGTGCTCTTGGGAGCAGCATCCAAGGTGGATGTTCAGGATTATCTCCTCTCTGTGCTACTCCTGCACTGCACAGGTCCATAAGTGAGCAATTAAGCCCTGAGGATGGAGGGAAGGGAGCAGAGGATGAAATCATTGGCCTGGGTGCAGAAGATTAAATTAGAAGGCTCTGCATGTGCTGCTGCTTGGTTTAAATCTTCTCCTGTTGCTCGTGCTCCAACTGCATCCATGGAGCTGATGTCATGGGAATTTTAAGGTCGTGAAAATGTGGGAACAGGTGTCCTATAGAATAAATACTCAGCTCCTCAGGTCCTGGCTGGCTTTTGCCTCTTGCCATCCAAGATCCCAGCGGGTTTTTTTCCTGATCTCCAGCACCTCCTGCTGATGGAGTCTGGCCCTTTCCGCCCAGCAATGCTGAGCCTGCTCTTCCCTGGGCCAGGCTCAGTCAGTCAGCAGCTCAAGGACAGGGATTTATTCTGGGAGTGCTCCCTGCACTGCCCTGGCCACATCCTGCACAGCTCACAGTGCACTGGTACAGCTGCTCTTGGGAAACTGCTTCTCCTTGGGTTGGTTTCATGCTGGCTGATCACTGCTGCATGCTCAGCAGCCTGGTGTCAAGAAAATGCGGAAAAAGGGCTCCTGTGAGCAAGAAACTGAGGAAAAGGGGCTCCTGTTATCAAAAAACTCAGGCAAAAGGGCTCCTGTTATAAAACTCTGGGGGAAAAGGTCTCCTGTTATCAAAAAATTCAGGAAAGAGGGTTTCTGTTATCAAAATCTGAGGAAAAAAGGGCTCCTGTTATCAAAATCTGAGGGAAAAGGGCTCCTGTTGTCAAAAAATTCAGGAAAAAGGGTTTCTGTTATCAAAATCTGAGGAAAAAGGGCTCCTGTTATCAGGAAACTGAGGGAAAAGGGCTCCATTATAAAACCACTGAGTGAAAAGTGCTCTTTTTATTAAATTCAGAGGGAAAAGGGCTCCTGTTATCAAAAAATTCAGGAAGAGGACTCCTGTTAACAAGAAACTGAGGGAAAGGGGCTCCTGTTATCAAAATACTGAGGGAAAAGGGGCTCCTGTTATCAAAAAACCTCAGTGAAAAGTGCTCCTTTATCAAAATCTGAGGGAAAGGGCTCTTGTTACAAGGAAAATGAGGAAAAAGGGCTCCTGTTGTCAGGAAAGTGAGGATAAAGGGCTCCTGCTATAAAAACACTGAGCAAAAAGGGCTTCTGGTATCAAGAATCAGAGGAAAAAGGTCTCCTGTTATTAAGAAATGGAGGGAAAAGGGCTGTCATCAAAAAACTGAGCAAAAATGGCTCTTGTTAGCAAGAAAATGGGAAAAAAAAAAAAGAGCTCCTGTTGTCAAAAAAAATGGGAAAAATGGGAAAAAAGGGCTCCTGTTATTAGGAAACTGAGTAAAAAGGGCCAAATTCTCATTGTCACTATGAGTGCAGCAGTGGATGGAGGGCTGGTGGCAGGGATTGGGTTGGCTTGTGTTAGAATCAGAGTAGTTCAGGTTGGAAGAGGATCCAGGAGCATTAAATCCCAGTTCAGATGAACCCAGAGGAGGGATGGTTTTGCCAGGAGGTGCAGCAGGAATTGATGGAGGTGGCTGTGCTGTGCTCTCAGTGAGTTCTTATCGTGACCTGGGGACACTGGGACAATATTTCTTCCCTTGCCGTGCCCTAAACCAGGGAATCCATTTCATTTTCTGTGCAGAACATCACATTTTTAAGACTCCTCCTGCTCTGGGGGCTGGATTTCATGGTCAGACTCACACCCTGCTCTCTGCATGTTCTCCTCCAGGAGGATGCTCTGGATAAAAATTAATTTTGCACACAGAGAAGAAACTACGAGCAGAAATTGCTCCAGGTGTTGGGAAACACTAGACATCAAATTGAGGGATTTGTGGATTTATTATAGGAAGTTCTGGCTGGTAATTTCCAGCATAACTGAGGGATTCAGTTCCATCTCTCTGTCTCCTTTTGGACTGTGTTTTCCTGGGGCACAGGGTGCAGCTCGTTAGTGGCCTGATGATGTCCAGTGGCCTCATGAACAGGCAGAGATTGGGGATTTTCCTACAGAGCCCTGGATTTTGTGGGAATTCACTCCTTTCAGCGAACACAATCCGCAAGGCGATCACAGAGCTTAAAACAGCTCCAATATTTGCTGGTTTTACACCACACTTACCCATGTTTTGGAAAGAGGAATTTGCATTTAATTTGGGTTTTTTTCCCTGTTTCCCTCCAGGATTCTGGCGACTGCTGGGACTGACTTTGACCTGCGGACCCTGCGAGCTGTGCGGGTGCTGCGGCCCCTGAAACTCGTGTCAGGAATCCCAAGTGAGTGTCACAGCCCAAGGGCTCTGCAGATTTGGGCTCTCCTGGCTTTTCTGAGCACTCTTTTCTGCCCCTGCCTCTTCGGGGTGGGTGGCTCCTGCCTTTGGCAGGGTCTGGCTGTCTCTCATCCCATTCTGTGCTGATTTCAGCACTGCGCTCCCAAATCTGCAGCTGAGGGGCAGGGATTTGTCCAAGGACCCTTTTGCCTTTGGGGGTGAATGAATTCTCTGGGTGTGAAGAAGGCCTGAGAGCTGAATTTTGCAGCTTTCAAGCTTTTCAGCTTGGATCTTCTGATGGTTTTGAACGTCCTGTGCTGAGGATTTTCCCCTTTTAATAAGGGGGAGAAAACAAAGGGAAAGAGCAGGTGGGATCTGGCCTTGTGATCAATTTATGTATTTTATGTGTGAACCTGAGGGGTCTGAGTGCTCCAGTGAGGAGCTGCATCATGCCCTGAAACCATCCCAGTGCCCACACCGTGGCTTTGTGCCTTTTCATTTGTCACAGCCACAGCTGCTCTGCCCCCAGCAGGGATCACTTCCAGGAGCTCTTTCATTCCTGGATGTGGAAGAGAGAGGGTTGCATCCTCCAGCAAGGGCTGCTGGAAGGAGCTGGGGGATGCACTGGGGGATGCTCTGGTGTTCTCTGAATTCACCCAGGGGCAATGACAGCACCAAAACTTCCTGAAATCAGGATCCATCCATGGGCAGAGCTTCAATGTGAATTCCCAGCCAGGACAGATCCTTGAGAAGGTGGTCTTTGTTAGCAGGGTCTCCAGCAGGGAGGTGCTGCTGGCTGTTATTTCCTGGACCTTTTGCCTGTGCAGTGACAGTCTGAGGATGTCACAAAAGGACAGAGCTGTCCCTGTCCTGCTGTGGGACACGTGTTCCCACCTGGGGACATGTCCTGGACCAGCACAACATTTCCCCAGGATAACTGCTCTCAGGTTTTAATGTTGTGGTGAAAGTGGAATATTTTAGAGTTTTTTTTTCCCTGTAGTAAATGCATCACCTTGAAGTGCAGCTGCCCACAGCTATGGGATATTCTTCCCTTCCGTACCCTCAGTGTTTTTCCTGTCAAAGAGACCCCGGTGCTTTTTCAGATGTCTGTGCCCACCTTGATCTCACAAGGTGCTGCTGCACAAGGCAAGGACAATGCCAGGGCAGCTGCTGCCCGTCCCTGCAGCCTTTGCTGTGTGCACCTGCAGCACGGGATCAGCCACCTCCATCTCCAGCCTCTCTCACCTCCCCTGGCTTTAGCTGAAAATGACTCTCAGGGCTGGTGGCCACGCTGGGGTTGGGCAGCCCTGGGGCCAGGGTTTGTTTCTGCAGAGCAGGGTGGGACAGGGACAGCAGAGACGCTGCTCTGGGGGCTGTGGGGGGAGAGGCAGCCCCTGAGCAGCTCCCTGGGGCTCTGCTCACACCCACGGGGCTCTGCTTCCCTCCTCTCCTTCCAAACTCATTGGCAATATCGGCTGCTGGGAAATTCCCTCTTTGCCCTCACTCAGAGCTCCTCAGGACAGGTTTCCACTGCAGCCATACCCTGCCTGGGCTCTGCAAGTGCCACCATAATCCTCCTTCCAAAGAAATGCTTCAGCCTCCTGTGTACAGGCACAAATTGGAATTTATTTTGGCAAATATCTGTAAGAGACCCTGGTGCAGCTAAATAATTGCATTAGCTGAGGTTTAATCTCCTGCTATGGTCTCACTTCCATTTCAGTGCAGTCAGATAATAACAGTAATTACAATTTAGCACCCATTTCTTAATTACCACTGAGTCCTGTCACTGTGTGAATTGGGTGGGATAAAGCTGACACTTCCAGCATGTCCGTGGAGAAGAGGGAATAAACTTTTCCTCCCCTTGCTCTACACCAGACTGGCTTGCTTGGCCCTAAGGTGTCCTAGGTAGAGTTCAAATCTGCAGCACAATTGCCCCAAGGACCTGGCTCAGCTCCAGGCTGAGCCTCAGGACTCAGGACAAAAATCCTTGGAGTGCCTCGGAAGCTTAACAAACCACTGGATCTGTCAGCTGAAGAAAAGACACCAGAGAAGGAAAAGAGAAGGAAAACCCCCACATGTCTCTCCTGCTCTCATGGCAGGAAATTGTTTTGTAGCAGCCTGGGAAAAGCAGCATTGCTTGGTATTGCCAATCCTGAACCGTCCCTCGGACAGCCCCTCTCTCCCTCCTTCTCTGCACACCCAAGGCCCCCTTTCCCTTCCCTCCCTGAGGTGTTTGTGTGTCCCCACAGGCCTGCAGGTTGTCCTCAAGTCCATCATGAAGGCCATGGTGCCCTTGCTGCAGATTGGGCTGCTCCTCTTCTTCGCCATCGTGATGTTTGCCATCATTGGGCTGGAGTTCTACATGGGCAAATTCCACAAAACCTGCTTTTCCAACGAGACAGGTGAGCTCTGCCCCTTGCACCTTTCTCTCCTGATCCTGGGTTGCTTTTCCTTTTGCCTCTTCCACCTTCCCTGCATTCTCTCCCTCATATTCTGAGAGTTAACAGAATTTTGTGCCCACCCTACATGGGCTGGGACAGATTCTCCTCTCTCTGGGCTGCTCCCAGTCTGCCCAAGAGGGAGATGAAATTTCTTAGGGGCTCCTATCTCTAAAGAATTTTTTTTCAGAGCATAAGCACAGAATCAAATTCCTGTTGTTTCTTATTAATTAATGGTGTCTGCTTAATTTTCCTTGGGTTTGCTTTATGCACATTGAGTTTCTTGGGAAGGTTTCTGGGGAAACTTTTGTGTGGAAAATTAAAAGATTGAAAAGTCTGGGAGCAACCAAAAAAATAAAAGGGCGGGATGGGAGGCAAGGAGTCCTTGGATGGAGAAAGGACAAAAATGACCTTCAGAGAAGGGGAATTTGGCACAGAAGAGTAAATGATGGTCTGCCTGTGACTGAGTGATAAACCCCAGGAGATGGAGGTGGAGAAGGATGATCCTGGAGATTCTTGGCTGGGAACAGTTGTGTCAAAGCATGGAATCATGGAATGGTTTGGGTTGGGAGGGTCCTTAAAGATCATCTTGTTCCACCTCATTACTTTATAGTGGTGTTAATATATGTTTGTTATCTGATAACACACATTAAAACGTTGTTCTTGTCTCCAAGCCATTGCATTTTAAGGTGCAATTGACTTTCTTTAAAACACAGCCTTGTATTTTCAGTCATTATCACTAATAGGTCTTAATATTGATTTATTTCCATGCAATCCAATGGAAATAAAACATCGCTGCCAAATCTCTGGGCATCCTTCACTGTGCTTTCTGATGGGAACAGTTTAATATGCTCAGTGTGCACAGAGATTTGCAAAGGGAATTCTTGCTCCTGGGGAACGCTGGAAAAACATAACACAGGTGGTGAGGGAGAATTGGGAGTGGTGACTTGTGAGAAAACCCTGGCAATTCCTGGGGGAAATGACTTCTTGGGCCGGATTTGTTGGAGGGAAAAGTCTCTGTGGGTGGTGTGGCTCCGGTGAGGTGGGGCACAGGGACAGGACGGGTGTGAAGGAACCAGCAGAGTTCCTGCTCAGGTGCTGGGGAGGATGAAATCCTGAGCAGGTCGGGGTTTTGCAGGAGCATTTTCGGCTCTGTTAGACTGCAAACACGGCGGGGGATGTTTGTGCATCCTCCGTGTGCAGGAGGAGCTGCAGGCAGAGCCCGAGGCTCGCCCTCGGGCTGACACCCAAGGAGGGAGGATTTCCCTCCCTCAGTGCGAAAGGCCAACATCACCCCACCCCCTGCGTGCTCCTGCAGCTCACCTCTGCCCTCCTGGTGACCACGAGAGTCTGTGCCAGCCCTGGGGACCGAGCACAGCGTTTTGTCATGGGCAATGCCTCGTGCAAGCAGCCCTTGCTGCCTGGGTGCATTCCAGCCCGGAACGGGGAGCGCAGCCGGAGCTCTGCTGCCTGTGCTGCTCTGCAGCAGCTGCTGGGGCAGAATCGGGATCTCTGTGACTCTGGGGGTTGCTTTGGTCAGGATGACCCCGAGATATATAAATTGAGATATATAAATTCTGCTGTCTCCAAGCCCTGCTGCTGAAAGAATGAGTTGAAAGTCTTCAGCTGATGCTCTCAAGGTTGCTTTATTGTTTCTTATCTCAGATATTTTCTGTCTGGGCTGCCCAGGTCTGTTCAGCAGGGCAGCCCCAGGCACACTGCCCTCCCCTGGGGCAGGCACTGATTTTTATACTCCAAATTCCCTGTTAGTTATTTATAGAGATGATCCAATGTCCATCACCTGTGTTAGACAGTTCCATTCTACTCCAATCCAATCCCCAAGTGCCACCATCCCCAAGAAGATGGGGTTAGGAAGAAGAAGGAAGGAGGACAGGACAACACCCAAGTCCCTCCATCTCACCCCCTAAGCCCCCATGGTGAAATCCCCAAAATTTCCCTTTTCACTCTACAACTACTACTATCATGCTATCTACACTTTGGTGCCCTTTAATTCTTCACTCACAGGTGGTAATTTGTTCCATGGGTCAAACTCAAAGCCCCAGGAGTCCCTGGCTGCTGCCAGGGTCTGTGACCCCCTGCCAGGGCTTTGGAGCCCCTGGCTGGAGCTGGGATCAGCCAGCACTGTCACAGACACAGCCTGGGTTCCAACATATGACAGTCCTGGATAATCTGAGTTTTAGCTAAGGGGTTTCAAAGCTTTGGTAGGGGGGTCACAGACCCTGTTATGTAGCTAAGGGCTGTTGTGGTTTTGAATTTGACTTGTAATAAAGTACTACTTTTGAATGAAGAATTAAAGGGCACAAAAGTGTAGATAGCACGATAGTAGTAGTTGTAGAGGGAAAAGGGAAATTTTGGGTATTTTCACCATGGGGGCTTAGGGGATAAGATGGAGGGACTTGGGTGTTGTCCTGTCCTCCTTCCTTCTCCCTGACCCCATCTTCTTGGGGATGGTGGCACTTGGGGATTGGATTGGAGTAGAATGGAACTGTCTAACACAGGTGAGAGGCATTGAATCATCTCTATAAATAACTAACAGGGAATTTGTAGTATAAAAATCAGTGCCTGCCCCAGGGGAGGGCAGTGTGCCTGGGGCTGCCCTGCTGAACAGACCTGGGCAGCCCAGACAGAAAATATCTGAGATAAGAAACAATAAAAAAACCTTGAGAGCATCAGCTGAAGACTTCTGACTCATTCTTCAACAACTGGGTTGGGAAACAAAGACTTTTAATACATCTCAGGGTCATCTTGACCAAAGCAACCCCCAAGACTGCTGGGGCCCAAAGACTGACCTGGAACAGAGGCAGGACACAGTTAAAGGAGTGAAATAGGGATTTATTAAAAGGTCTCCAAGGGATGCACCTTGGGCAGTACAAGAGCCTGGCTGGGGCTCTGCCCAAGATGGACCCAAGATGGACCCTGGGTCACAAGTTTCACACTTTTGTCAGTTCTGCTCCATTCCCACGTTGGAGTTAATTGTCCAATTCCAGCTCCAGGTGATGCAGTCCCTCCCTCCCACATTCTCTCCTCAATTCGCTGCTGTTTGCACTTTTTGGGCCCAAAGCTGCAGTGGTGCCCTTGGTTCTGGGGCTGGAAAAGGATTGTTCTGTGTCCTTGGTTCTGGGCAAGGATTGGTCTGTGTCCTTGGTTCTGGGCAAGGATTGGTCTGTGTCCTTGGTTCTGGGCAAGGATTGTTCTGTGCCCTTGGTTCTGGGGCTGGGATTGTTCTGTGCCCTTGGTTCTGGGGCTGGGATTGTTCTGTGCCCTTGGTTCTGGGGCCGGGATTTTTCTGTGTCCTTGGTTCTGGGGCTGGGATTGTTCTGTCTCCTTGGTTCTGGGGCTGGGATTGTTCTGTGCCCTTGGTTCTGGGCAAGGATTGTTCTGTGTCCTTGGTTCTGGGGCTGGGATTGTTCTGTGCCCTTGGTTCTGGGGCTGGGATTTTTCTGTGTCCTTGGTTCTGGGGCTGGGATTGTTCTGTGCCCTTGGTTCTGGGCAAGGATTGGTCTGTGTCCTTGGTTCTGGACAAGGATTGTTCTGTGCCCTTGGTTCTGGGCAAGGATTGTTCTGTCTGAGCTGGGAGGAAAACCGGCTGACACTTGATACGGAGTTCAGTCAAACCCCAATGCAGGACAGAATGTGGAAATAAGGAATCTGAACTTAAAGCATCAGTGGCAGCTCAGTGGGGTGAGCAGGCAGGGCAGGGTGAAAGGGTGACAGGGTGACAGGGTGACAGGGTGACAGTGATCAGTGCCCTGCTCACTCCCTGCTCCAGGGCGAGCTCTGAGCATCCAGCTCCGCGGCTGGGTGGGAAATGCTGTTTCTGGAAAGGGGAGTGGGGTGAGGTTTCCTGGCACTGCATCCCCTGGGAGCAGAGCAGCAGAGCAACCCACAAAGCTTTTTACAACCTAAGTGCTCCTCATCTCCACAGAGGTGCATTAAGGAGCCCGGGCAGAGACCGCGGGCTCCAGACCAGCCTGAGGGTGGAAATGTGAACTCATTAAAGAGATGCCTCTGGTAGGGGGTGGGAAACGGGAGGAGGGAAAGCTGCTCCTGCTCCTTTCTGTTCCAAATCCCCAAAGTGAGCACCCCCTGGGATTTTTCTTGGAGTCAGGAGCCAGAGGTACCAACTGTGCATCGTGAGGGGACCAAGCAGTGATGCCAACACTGAGTGTTGCTCTGCTGAGCCAATGCTCAGTGATGAACTGCAGCACAAAGGGGTGCTGGGCACCAAAATATGGCCAAAGGGTTATTCAAGGCCTTTCCCTTCCAGCCTGACTGCTCTGAGCTGGAAACATGTCATTATTTTAATGAAATGTGGGTAAAACTCAATGGCAGTGCGTGCTCCAGTCTTGTTTCCCTCTCCCTGCAGCCTCCTTGCTGTCCTGTTCTGCTGACTCTGGATTATTTTTAAGCACCTGACCCAGCCCAAATACCCCAAAGCTGCTCCAGGAGAGAAGGGCACCACCTTTATTTCCCATTTTTCCTTGAGATTCCCCCTCTCTGTGTCTTCTCCAGCCATGAGCAGTGAAGGCCAGTTCTGGAGACTGTTTTAAAAAGGAAAAATCACCCCCCCCACACACACACTTTGTGTTCGATGTGCGCTGCATTTTCAGAGAATTCCCTGGCAGCAAAAGGCCAAACCGAGATGAAACTGGATCCTCTTTTAATGCACACTCACAAACGGTCAGCAGGAGCCAGCTTTGGCATTTTCTCCTCTCCCCAAGCCTGTGTGAGAGCCTGTGGTGACCCATCTGGGAGCTGGAGGTTTGCCCTGCACCCAGGTGTTGAGTCAACAGGGAAGTGTCACATATATATTTACATATATCTACACACACTTATATCCTGCTCCACGGTGACAATTTTTCTTTCCTCCTGCAGGCTCTGCTCCATGGAATGATTATTCCTAATTCTCATTAGCACTGCTCCTGCTCTTCCCCTGGTGAATTGGATTTTGTGCCGTTTGCTGCTCCATTACCATAACGTGTCCCTTTAAAAACCCTTTAATGCTTCCCCTGTCCCAGCTCCCTAAGCAGGGATTTATTGCTGGGGATATTTGCTTACTCTGAAAACCCAGCACTGGAGTTTTCCAACCTGCAACATTCCCCAGCTGAGCCTGGAAGGTGCTGGGCACCCTCCTGGCCATTCCTGGTGCTCCTTCCCTGATGGATTCATCCACCTTGGCCCTCTGGGGCTGCAATGAAACCCAGCAGAGATGAACCATCCCCACAGGGATCCTTTCCCTCTCTCTGGAGCAAAGTGTGCACCTTCTGGAGGAGCTGGAGAATCTGCAGTGCTGCCTTGGGGCAGCACCAGAGGCTCCTCCTGCAGCTGTGCTCCAACCTCTGCACCTGGGCAATTTTGGGGCAGTCCACCCCCCAGACTGGCACTGGTGCAGAAGGTGCCCTTTTGCTCTAACCTTACAGAGCAAATATTCAGCACTTGGAGGGTGTTTGAAGTGTGTGCCATTCCCAAAGCCCTGCTTTTACCACACTGTTGGGTTTAGTTTTTTGTGGTGTTGCTTTATTTTGTGTTTTTGGAGTTTTTTTTTCTGTGTGTGGTTTTTTTCATGCTGCTCCCTCACCAATTCCAGACCTCTCAGATGTACTCAGCTGTCATGAGCTAGAAATTATTTGCAGTTTGGAAGCCTCTTCTGCCAGATAACAAGTGGCAGGACAAGAAGAAATGGCTCAAGGTGCACCAGGGGACGTTTAGATTGGAGATTAGGGGAAATGTCCTCACTGAAGGGGTGGTCAGGCTTTGGAAGGGGCTGCCCAGGGTGGAGTTCCCATCCCTGGAAGTGCTCAAAAAAGCATGGATGTGGCACTTGGGGACATGGGTTAGTGGTGCTGGGTTGATGGTTGCACTTGATGATCTTAGAAGTCTTTTCTGACCTAAACAACCCCACAATGTGAGATGGCAAACTGAATTTTGGGCACTTCAGGGATGGCTCTGCTCCTCCCTCACTGGCCTGCCTCTCACACCCCAGCAGTGTGGAAATGATTCCAGGGACACAAGGAGGTTTCCGTGTCCATAGAGGCACAAAGAAACCCAAAATGTGAATTTAATCCTGCAGTGGTGCCAGAAGGATGCAGCAGCACCAGACAGGAACTTCTCAGGATGGTTCCAACAAGCAGGAACTTTTCAGGATGGTTTCAATCAGGAATTTTTCAGGATGGTTTCAGTCAGGAACTTTTCCAGATGGTTCCAATATGCAGGAACTTCTCAGGATGGTTCCAAGCAAGCAGGAACATTTTAGGACGGTTCAAAGCATGAACTTTTCAGGATGGTTTCAGTTAGGAATTTTTCAGGATGGTTTCAGTCAGGAACTTCTCAGGATGGTTCCAAGCAAGCAGGAACATTTTAGGATGGTTCCAATCAGGAACTTCTCAGGGTGGTTCCAAGCAAGAACTTTTCAGGTTGGTTTCAGTTAGGAATTTTCAGGTTGGTTTCAGTCAGGAATTTTTCAGGATGGTTCCAATCAGGAGCTTCTCAGGATGGTTCCAACAAGCAGGAACATTTCAGGATGGTTCTGATCAATAACTTCTCTTCCCTCTCTGCAGGTGAGGAGGTGGGGGATTTTCCCTGCGGAGAGGAGCCTCCTGCCAGGCAGTGTGAGAGTGGGACCACGTGCAGGGAGTACTGGCAGGGCCCCAACTATGGCATCACCAACTTTGACAACATCCTCTTCGCTGTGCTCACCGTCTTCCAGTGCATCACCATGGAGGGCTGGACAGACATCCTCTACAACGTGAGTCCTCTGCTGGGGCCAGGGAGATTGGCTGGGGAAAGATGGTTCTGGAAGGAAAAAGTCCTTTTATTGGTGTGGTTTTCACCTCCCGAAGCCCTGCTTTCCAGGAGGGCTGTTCCTGGTTTCCTGAGGGTCTCTTTCTCGTTGGATCCGTGGTGCTTTGAGGCTGCAGAGCTGCTCAGCTCTGTGGGATGGGTGGTGGCAGGGCAGGAGCTGGTGTCTCCCCAAGGTGCTCTGCTGGGTGAGTAGGAGCATGTTCTCACAAAGCCCCACAGAAAATCCAAATTGTACAAAATTGGGTGGCAAACCCAGCAACTCTTTAATAGTTTGTACCTGGAGGTTTCCTCTCCTGGCTGGGTGTAGCCCTTGTAGATCAAACTTGGAACATGGAGCTCCAATATTAGTTTTGGTTAGTCCAGCCCAGATTTACAAATCCCTATCACTCACCTTCCCCCCTGACTCTGTGTGCTGCAGACCAGAGGCACCAGGCTGAATTTCCCTGCCTCCTACCACCACTGGCACAACCTCTTGGCTGGCTGCTTTTGCTCTTCCCAGTTTTACAAAGAGCAGGACGATTTCCCCCAGGCTCTGCTGGCTCCCAGGCAGTGCAACGCTTGTTTGAGGGTGCAGTTGCTGTGGAAATATCCCCAAGTCAGGCATTGCTGATGCCCTCAGCCCATTTCTCTGACTGGAGGGATGATGCTGTGCTCAGTTTTCTCCATCACAGTCTCCAGAGCCATGCTGGGACCTTTTGGTCCTTTCTGGGAGGGATTTTGTAGCAACAGGAAAGGATTATCTTCAGCCACAGTAAATTCTGCTGTGTTTGGAGCCAATAAATGTGATTTATTCCCTTCTCCCTTCCTTGCTCAGTCCCTCCATTTATTCCCAGTCTCTGGCCACTTAAAGCCATCTCTAGAAAACTTACCCCTGCATTTCTCCCCTCACCCCAAAGCTTCACCACACCACCAGTTTCTCCCCTTCTCATTCAGCATTCCTGCTCCTTCCTGCTGGTGCCAAGTGTTGTAAGAAAAGCCCATTAGCATCCTGGCTGGAATTGATTAATCAATATGTGGTGCATGAGATCATCTCCTAACCTGCCTCTCGTACCACATGCAAAACCCCAAGCTTACTATGGGGGTATTGATTTTGGGGGTTGCTTTGAAGCTGTTGTAGCTTCATTCCAGATACCCATTAATTGGGAACAGGTGCCTGGAGCAGCTGCACAGTGGGATTTGTTGTGCCTGAGACCCCAGCTTAGGGTTTGGTGCTTGGCTCTGGCAGAGCTGAGGGCTCTGGATGTTCTCACTGAGGGCAGGGGGAGTGGTTTGTGCTGTGCCACGGGACACTCAGCACTGGTGCTGATGCCAGGAGCCATCCCTGTCACCAGTGTGATGCCATCCCCTGCCACCTGTCCCTTGTCCCCGAGTGCTGACCCCCTCCCTGTGCTGCTCTGCTTTTGCAGGTTGGGAACAGGGGGAAGCTGTGGGTGGAGCAGATCCACTCTGTGCAGCCCTCAGCCTTTTCACAGCTTCAGTCATGTGCTGCTTCCTGGCCACTTGTTTTTTTGGTTCGGTGTTTTCTGTGCCTACTCCAAGTTCATCAAATTGAAAAAGGAGACAAAAGCTCAGACTGTGCTGCAGCAGTGACTGAAACTCCTCCATGGGGTGTTTGTGGATGCACTGTCAGGCTGTGCACTGGTAACAGCACTGAAGTTGTAGAATGATCTGGGTTGGAATGGGATTATCCCTCCCACTGTCCCAGGCTGCTCCAGCCCCATCCAGTCTGACCCTGGACACTGCCAGGGATCCAGGGGCAGCCACAGCTGCTCTGGGCACCCTGTGCCAGCCTCTCCTCACTCCCAGGGAACAATTCCTGCCCAGTATCCCATCTAACTCTGCTCTTTCAGTTTGAAATCATTGTCCCTTGTTCTGTCACTCTGCCCATATAAAATGTCCCTCTCCCTCCTTTTCAAAAGCCCCTCCAGGCCCTGCCAGGGGCTCTGAGCTCTCCCTGGAGCCTTCTCCTCCCCAGGTGAGCCCCCCCAGCTCTCCCAGCCTGGCTCCAGCCCTGCAGCAGCTCTGGCTCTCCTCTGGACTGGCTCCAGCAGCTCCAGCTCCTCCTGATGTTGAGGACCCCAGGCCTGGACACAGAGCCCCAGTGGGGTGCCAGAAGGGAAGAAGAGAGGGAAAGAATCAGCCCATCAGCCCCCTCATGCTGGCCACTCCTCTGTGCATGGAATCCATCTGTCCAGCCCCAGGCAGTTCAGACACTGCCCAGGGATGCTGCTGGAAGCAGCCTGATCCCTGCTGGACCCAGCCTGGGAAGAGTCTGGAAGATGTTTCCCCTTGAACCTAGAACTGGTGGAGTAAGTGAACACATGCTGAGACTTACACAAACGGGGAGTGTCAGAGGCTCTTCCTTCTTCAGGGAGCTCTGATTCACCAACTGAGCTCTCCACTGCTGAGGAAAATTCTTTTTGTCAGGAAAGTTTTATCAGGAGAAGTTTCCCTGTCAGCCCCAGGCTCTGGTCTCCTCAAGGAGAGCAGCATTCCCCTGATGCAGGATACTCATCAGAGCTGAGCTGTGGACCTACTTTTAATCCTTTGCTTAATTAAGATTTGCAAGAGGCTGTGGGACCACAGGAGGCAAGGTGTGGTCTGTGTAAACTGTGATTAAGCATTAGTAAGAAAAAAGGCTGGAGCTTTTTCTCCTGCTAACTCATGAAAGCAGGGAGAAACACACAGTTCTGGTGCCCCAAACATAACGAGGACAGGGAATTGGGGGAGCACGTCCAGAGGAGGCCACAAATTTGGGAATAGAGCACCTCTCCTATGGAGAGAGAGGAAGACACAGAAGAGGTTTTGTGGAGAGCTCAGAGCCCCTGCCAGGGCCTGGAGGGACTCCAGGAGAGCTGTGGAGGGACTGGGGACAAGGGCTGGAGGGACAGCACACAGGGAATGACTCCCAGTGCCAGAGGGCAGGGCTGGGTGGGATATTGGGCAGGGATTGTTCCTGGGAGGGTGGGCAGCCCTGGCACAGGGTGCCCAGAGCAGCTGTGGCTGCCCCTGGATCCCTGGCAGTGCCCAAGGCCAGGCTGGATGGGGCTGGAGCAGCCTGGGACAGTGGGAGGGGTCCCTGCCATGGCAGGGCTGGGATGAACTTTAAGGTCCCTTAAACCCAAATCTGTGACTCTGTAAAAGCTGCTGATCCTCAGGCTTAGCCCTTCCTTCCCCCTTCCCGTGTGTGCCACCACCACAGGCTGGGGCAGATTTGTCCCACTGCTTGTACAGACCCCTCCCTTGCTGCTGCTGGAGCTGCCAGCCCTGCTGGGACCCAAATCCCGCTGCTGCCAGGCAGTCTGGCAGGAGAGCCGGCAGGGGAAGCTGAGGTTACAACTCCTCCCTTAATGGCCCATCCATTTCCTGCTGGATTGATTGTCCTGCATCACCAGGGCTTTGCCAGCACTGCCCTCTTCCTGCTGGGCTGGGGTGCAGCCAGGGCTCCAGGCTGGGGTGCTGCTGGCAGGGATGGGTCACTGGGTGGGATGTGCTTCTCCAGCTCAGCACTAACTGAAATCCGGGAGGCTGTGCTCTGGCTGAAAGCTGGGCTGTGTTGGCATCAGGCAAACCGAGGCGTTTGGTGTCAAGGGTGCTCTGGAAAGAGGGAGTGGGGTTTGAGGGCTTGGCTCAGCTCTGTCCAAAGCAAGGGGTTTGTGAAGGGTTAATCAGTCATTCCCAAAGATTGACTTTATAGGTGGTCCAGATCCAGCTTTCCTACAGATTTAGAAAGTCACAGCATCAAAGGCTTCAGCACAGCCACTGCAGTTGGAAATCTACCTTGTAAATATTCACTCCTTGGCCTGTGATAAATTGAGGAATTAGGAGAGCAAGGAGAAAGCAAGTTCACAAATCTCAGCACGTTTTTTCCTTGCTGATCCACTCTTTATACTTCCAGAGACTTTTCCTTTTAATTGGGGCCCATGAAAGCTTTCTAGCAAGGCTTTATCTCGGAGGTGATTTATGCTTGAAGCAAAGAGGCTGAATCATCAGCAGGGAGAAATTCTTCAATAATAAGCTGGGGAAAAGACCTTCCTGCCTCAGCAGCACAAAAGCATTGGAACAATGACTCCAACCAGGCTCTTCTGGGAGCTGCAGGTTTGTCTCAGCTGTGGCTTGTTTGTGTTCAAGTGTGTCCAGGCAGCAACAGGTGATTTAGGAAAGTTGGCAATGGGGAAGAACCTTTTTTCCAGCAAATGGAGCACCTCCTGCTAATTCCAAGCTTTGGCATCACCTGGGAATATATTCAAATAAACCATCCCAGCTGCTTTCCTCAGGGTGGGGGTTCGGTGCTGTGACCAGGGTTTCACTCTGACCAGTGCAGACAGGTCAGAGACCCCTCAAGCATGGGCAGAGCAGTTTGTGGAGATTAGGGGAGGATCTGCTCCAGCAGCAGCTCGCTGTGGGGCGGTGCTGCTCAGGCCATGTGCCCTAGAGCTGACTTTGTGCAGCTGGGCCCAGCCAGAGCCAGGCTCAGGCAGGAGCTGAGTCCCTGCAGCGTGGATTCAGCATTCATGGGGTTGCTGCAGCTGCTCTGCCTCTGGGGTGGTGCTGCTGGGGCAGGCTCTGCTCCAGGCTCCCTGGCTCAGGGGGGCCCTCTGAGCTCGTGGTGTTCACCTGGAGCATCCCACTGGCCTTGGGGTGGCGTGGGACACCAAGGCTCCTGCTGAGGTTGGGACAGCAAGGGCACACTTAGCTCATGCCTGAGTAAGAGGACACTGGTGCTCAGGTCGGCTCTTGGGCTGTTATGTGTCCAAGATATGTCATTTATTCCTTATCCCCATATCTGGGCATGCCAACTATTGCTAAGTCGGTTTTCATGCTTTGAGCAGGGCTCTGACAATGGCCAGGGGCTGCTGGAGTTGGGAGCTGTGGGTGATGCTGAGAGAGAAGATTTCCAGTGATGGACTGCAAGGGCAGAGCCTGGGTGAAGAAATCATTATGCTGGGTGTGGAGGACACAATGCCATTGCTCAGCAAGGGAAGCTGTGGTGCCCTGGGATCTGAGTCCTCCTGAGCCCTGGTTCCCCTCCAGATCTAGTTTTCAAATTTCCAATTTCTGATCATTTTAGATCCTCTTGTTTACGTGCTTGGTGTTTGTGAATGACAGTGACTCATCTGTTGCTAATATGGGCTCTGTGGAGGTGGAAAACCTTTTGAACAGGCAATAGTAAACTGGTTTCCTTTTCTGAGCAGTAATTCCCAGTTTTGCCCATGAAATAACCTTATTGTCCATCATCAAACCCTCCACTGGTTGCCATGGGAAGCTCCCCTTTTTTTTTGCAAAGTGAGAAAAGCCTGTAAACTTTTGTGCCTGCCCATGAATTCCTCCATTGAAATCATTCTTTTGCTAGGCTGAGTCTAAGCATTCCTCACAAAGAGGAGCCAGCCTGAGGGAGCTGCTGTGGACCTGGCAGTGATGAGCTGGGAGCTCAGAGCTTCCTTTGGGATCCTCAGTGGATTGGGAAGGGGCTGGGGCTCCTTGCTGTCCTCCAGAGGCAGCAGGGTTTGCTCTGCTCTGTGCCCTTGGGAGGTGCAGTGGTGCCTTTGATGAGCACCAGGACCTTCCAAGGCACTGAGAATTGTGTTTGTGGTCCCAGAAAAACATGGGTCAGACGTGGAGCTGTCAGAAAACTCGGTGCTGACTCTCACTGAGCTCGGCTTTCACCTTTCATCTTTCCTCTCCAGGAGTTCAAAGCTCCAGGGTGGAATTTGCTTTGCAAAACAGGGGCTCCTTGCAGGAGAGGAGAAATGTCAGAGTGCACCCTTGCTCTCTTTTGATCTTAATGGCAAGGGATTTTCATGTTTCTTCCATTTCCTGCTGACAAATATTAGTGTCCAGTGGTTCTTCCAAGACTGTGCACTGGACCTAACCTAATGTGCTTGTGAGCAGGATGAACAGTTCAAACAAGATATAAATCTACCTTAAATTGGATCCCAACTGGAACTTTACCCTCCCTGAGTTAAAATAGCATATGATTCACTCAGTATTTTTCATTCCTTTTTGTGTCTTTGAATTTCTTTGTTCCTAAGAGTACAGAGAAAGGAAAGGCTGGGATGTATTTGTTGTTCCATTTCCAGCCCAGCCCTGAGATGGTTTTGCTGGTGGGATGGTGTTGGGGCTGTAGGGGCAGAAGAGACTCTGCTGTCCCAGTTTGGAGAGCTCACGTGTGTCTTTTTGGAGTGTTTCATAGAATCATGGAATGGTTGGGTTGGAAGAGGCCCAAAAGCTCATCCCATGCCACCCCTGCCATGGCAGGGACCCCTCCCACTGTCCCAGGCTGCTCCCAGCCCCATCCAGCCTGGCCTTGGCACTGCCAGGGATCCAGGGGCAGCCCCAGCTGCTCTGGGCACCCTGTGCCAGTCAAAGGTTTATTTATGAAGATCAAACCTGTGGCTCTTGGTCTCCTGTGCTCACAAGGGTGAGCTGGGGATCCAAGGTGATGTTCCTCAGCAGGAGTTTGGATGGGACCAGCACTGGTTACCTGGACCATGAGGTGATTCCTGAGCACACCCCCCAGGCAGGAGGTGTGAGGGGCAGTTTGAATGTGCTACAGAAAGCAGAAGGGAAATCAATAACACAAAGCACATCCCCTCATCTCTGACTTGGGTGAAGGGTCCTCTTGCTGCTTGTGAGGTTCCTCAGGGCTCAGGAACCTCCACACTTTAAGCACTTCTGAAACCTGCCAGTTCAGGCTTAAAGGTGACTTAAGTCACCTTTGCTCTGATTCTGCTTTCCTGGGGGGGTTTGCACTTGGCTTTGCTCATGGGGACTCTCACAGCTGATCTGGTGGTGCAGTGACTGCTCCAGCAGAGCCTGTGGGGCTCTGCAGGTGGCACTGGAATTGCTCTGGGGCACTGGAATTGCTCTGGGGCACTGGAATTGTTCTTCTCTCCTTGTATACCTGATGAGCAGCTGGTCTGCTCTGTTAGGAGTGACCTGAAGCCAATCCACTAAATCAGACTCACAACTGTTAAATATTGAGAGGAGTGAGAAGAAATGTTATGTTTGCAGTGGTGTCTGTGTGTCCTGGGCTGGCAGCAGTGGTGTGAGGAGGTTTAGTGTGGGCTCTGTCTCCTGTGCTCACTCTCTGTGCACCATCAGCTCTCCATGTGAATAAACATTGGGAAGCAAAGCTGCTTAACCAGCTAGAGTGTGAGAAGGCAGCCAAAGGAAAAGCTGCTGAAGGGTTTTCCTTACATTAACAGGGAAAACAAGCATGAGGAGAGGCTTTGTTCTGCCACTCTGAATCCCAAAAAACGTTTCTGATGTGGTGCCTTTGTTGCCACTGCATTCCCTGGCGTGTCCAAGGATCAAGTTTTTCTCCAGGTGAATGTGGGGGGTCAGAATCCAGGGCTGGAGAACAGAGCAGGGGCTGTGCCAGCCGTGGTGTTAAGAGCTGCACCAGAGTAAGGGTGCTCTGCTTCCCCTGGGGCAGCTCAGGGTTTGGCTGGGCCTTTGAAGAGGTGGAGATCAGGGACTCACAGCTGAAGGGATGACCAGGAGCATCGAGTCCAGCACTGCCAGGACCCCCCCCAACCCCACCCTGGGCACCCCTGGGATGTCCAAAGGCTCCTGGAGCTCTGGGCTGTGCCCATTCCCTGGGCAGTGCCAGCACCCTTGGGGGATCCAGAAATGGAGCGCATGTGGGAAGGGAGGAGCCAACAGATGAAAAATGAATGCTGAAACATGCAGTGTGCTCAGGTGTGTGAGAAATGACACCCTGGTTTAGTCTGCAGCAGAGCCTGTTCTGGTCTCTCAGCTCTTTAGAGCAGCTCAGAGCCAAGAGCACACAGCATCTGCCTCACAGCTGGGCCACAGATTTAGTGTAAAATCCCCTGCAGCCCTGACCCAGGGAGAGGTTACCCTTGGGACTTGATGCTTGCAGTGCTGAGCTTCTCTTGTCACTGTGCATTTGCTCCTGGAGATGCCCAGGGAGTGCTGGGGACAAAGCCAGCAGGGCACGTGCTGCTGTCTGATGGAGATGGGAGCTGAGCTCCTGAGCTGTGCCACGGTGGGACTGTGCTCTCTCTTCCTCCCTGCAGCTTCATAAAGAAGAGAAAGGTCTCCTAATGCTGTTAGTGCTCAATTGCACTCGCTATCGAGTTAGGGTGATTTGAATTTGCTAATAAGAACCAGCCACCTTCAGCGTGCACATAAATGATAACACCCAGCCTGTGGCTATGGGGTTAATGTTGATTTTGTTGATTTTGTGGCTCAGTATCACCAATCATCTGCAGGAAAGTAGGGCAGTGATGGCAGAGTTTGGAGCAGGCAGCCAAGGGCCTGGCAGCAGCTCTGAGTGCAGGGCTGGTTTGCGAGGGAAAGGCTGGGGGGGGGGAAAGGGAAAATCCTCTGCTGTGGATGGTGCTTTTGTACAGGTGCTTTTTGTACTAAAAGGCAGGGACACATTTAGGGGTGACGAAACCCTTGCACAAAACCCCCAAACCAGCTCAGCCCAGCTATTGATGAGCACAAAACCACATTGGGAGTTGTGGGTGGGTGAAACCCATCCCAGCAGAGAGACCCCACCCGTGGCCTGTGAGTCCCCACGCCCCCCTTACACCCCTGCTGCTGGCACACAGACTTCTTGCCAGCTGAGACGTGGATCTCATCCATGTTTCCTGCTGGATTTAAGCTTCCTCCATCCCATTATGTTGTTATTACCTGTGGCTTTTTTGAGTATCAGACAGATTTATCATTATGTAGAAAAATCAGTCCTTTAGGTCAAACTTCATTCACTTGGCTGATCACTGGGGTGTGACAGACATCTCAGCATCTCAGGTTTCAGAAATTCTTGTGTAAACAGACTCACCTACCACCCACGTGTGTAAAAATAACAAAACCCCTCCCTGGAGCTCTGAGTCCAAACTCTCCTGAGCAGCAGATGGAGTGGATTTCTCAATTCCCTTTTCCCAGGGAGAAGTCTCACTCCAGGCTTTGGAGTAACAAACTCACTGCTAATGTGACCTGGTTGGGTGTACACAGTCCAGGAGTGTAATAAATTGGGGTGAGCACACACGGATTTGTAGGAAAAATCCCTGGTGGAGCATGGAACGAGCAGCACAATCTTCTGTGAGAGGAAAGCACGTGGCAAAAAGAGGGATCTGCACAGCTGATGGATCCTGTGTGAGCTGTCAGCACAAGAATCCCACCCCAGTCCCAGTTCTGCTCTGGCTGATAGCCATAATTCCTGCTTTCCTCCTGGATTCTGGAGGAATCGGGGCCTGTCTGCCAAAGGGCTGAATTCCCACCTTTTTTAAGGGATGCAGCTTTGCCTGCCTCCTCCTCTGGAAGGGTTGCAGAAACCCAAAGATGCTGGAATAGGAAATGTGAGGAGCAAGCCTAAGGCTAAACTGGCTTTGGAATATTTAAACGCCAGGAGCACTGCATGTTTGTGCCCATGCCTGGGTCTCCATCCATCTGGGACCCCAGCCTGGCTGACCCCGTGCCACGTGGGCATTCCCTCCAAGCCTGAGAGGACTGGGACATTTCAACCCTGCTCCAGAAAATTTCCCTGCTCACAACAGCACTCGAGCAAATGTGTGAGGCTGGGCAGGAGCTGGAGCACCTCCCTGCATCTTCTGGGGTTTATTTAATGTCTCAGGGAAGATTTATTCAAAATGATGGTGGGGTGGCCACCTCCAGGTTTAATAGGAGATGTTTCAGATGTACAGCAGGAGAGTGACATATATCAGACAAACTTCAAGAGTCTCTTCAAGGCAGCAATTGCTCTCTGAAAAGCAATGAAGCCTCTCCAAACAGCAGAGTAATCATGGGGACTTGCCAAGAAAAAAACCTCCAGCTGAAGAAATCCACTGGCAGCTCAACAGCATGAAAGCACCGAGGGTACAAACAGCTCTGGAGAGGCCTGGAATGGCTCTCCTGGCCAGGATGAAAAAGGCAGCTGGGTGTTTTCAGAGAGTGCCAGTGCCACCCCTGCAGCATCAGGGGCTGTCACTGTGATGCACAGAGGGAACACACACACAACAGGTGTGTTGTCCCTGAAAATCAGCCTTCTGATTTGTTTTGGTATAATGGAGTCAGTTCTCATGAATTGTAAGATAAACAAGAATCATGTTTGCATTCCTTGGTGAAAAGATATCACCTGATGGACTTCTCAAGTGACCAGTGGAGATGGAGAGGTGGGAACTTCTCTGTCCAATCTCTGATCACTGTCCAGAAACTGAGAGATACGAGGGCAACAATAAACTGGAGACTTCCTTTCTTCTTCTCTGCCTGAACCCCTTTTGTGTGTGTGTTGCTGTGTGTTTCTATCTGTGTCACAGTAACACAGGTGTTCAGGCAGAGAAGAAGAAAAGAACTCTCCAGTTTATTGCTGACCTTGTATCTCTCAGTTTCTGGACAGTGATCAGAGGTTGGTCAGAGAAGTTCCCACCTCTCCATCTCCACTGGTCACTTGAGAAGTCCATCAGGTGAGATCTTTTACAAAAGAATGCAAACATGATCCTTGTTTATCTTACAATTCATGAGCACTGACTCCATTATACCAAAATAAATGAGAAGGTTTCTTTTCAGGGGCAACCTTGGGCTGCAGTGACAGAATGGGCTGGAGAAAACCACACGTGGGGATTTCAGCTGGTTTTGTAGTTCTGACAGCTGTCCCAAATCCATGCTCCAGCAGAAGAGGCTGTGGGGGCTCTGGGGGAGGTTTCTGCTCCTTGCTCAGCAGATCACACACCCTGGGGGCAGGACAGGGCAGTGCTGGGTGCTCTGTGTGGGGCTGGGCTGGGGGAGCTGCACAGCTGGCAGGGCTGCTTTGTGCTGTGCCACCAGCAGGGAGGAGGGGGCACACCGTGGTGGGGTAGGGGTCACCTGTGGTCAGTCTGTGGGGCTCCATGGGGGAGCTGGGAGCTGAGGCTGCTCAGGGCAAGAAGGTGCCACCGTTCCCTGTGTGCCACTGGGGACATCCCAGCCTCCCTGCCTCTCCTCAGGGAACCCTGGAATGGGTTGGCTTGGGAGGCACCTTAAAAATCCCTGCTCCCAGACTAAATTTCTACCAAGATTCCCCAGGCCAGCCTCTGATTCTCCAACAGGGATGGAAATCTCCATAGGGATTCACAGAGTGGTCTCGGGTTTGTAGCTCTGACTCTGAAGTAGTGCAGAACCCCAGGATGGTTTGCAAGATCTTAAACTGATCTTGTTCCACCTCCACCATGGGCAGGGAGGTGGAACAAGATCAGTTCACACCTGCCACCACCCCAGGCTGCTCCAAGCCCCATCCAGCCTGGCGTTGGGCACTGCCAGGGATGGGCACCCAGCACCTCTCAGGCAATCTGTTGTTTCTCCTCCAAAGGATAAAGTTTCTGGCATGACAGAGCCTTTAATAGGAGATGTTTAACCCAATTTTTAATGACAGCAACACTTTTATTCTTTCTTTTCATACACCATCCCTGGCAGTGTCCAGGTTGTGGATGGGGCTTGGAGCCACCTGGGATGCTGGAAGGTGCCCCTGCCCATGGATGAAATGGTATTTAAGGTCCTTTCCAACCCCAAATATTCTATGTTTCTAAAATCCAGCAAGTCCCTTGCAGGGGAGGGAAATCACCCAGGAACTGTGGGAAGCAGCTCATCCCAAAAAGCCCCTGGGTGTCCCTGTCCCTTCTGGGGTTGGTTTGTTTATTAACTGGTCTGTGGCAAATCCTTTGCTGTTCATCCCTGATCCCAGGCTGTTTCCTCCTCCTGGAATCCAGAGAGGAGCAGCTTCGAGCTGCTCTCATCATTTTTTACAGGCTTAATGAACATACACTGTAGTAAATATTTTCACACTTCAATTTGGAATTTCACAGGCAGTTATCATTCAAATTCGAAACAACTTGGCAAGGCTTGTGGTTAGGAAAAGCCTTTTTTTTCTTTCCTATAGCAGAGAGTCCTTTTTATTTAAAATGTCTTCACAAAACCTTGTGAAACATCTTTACATGGAGCTGAGAGGATCATGCCCAACTGGTTTTATTTTGTTCTCTTTTGTCTGAAGCAGGGAAATGGGAAGGATAAAAGACCTTTGGGATCCTGTTCTGAGTAGGGATTGCACTGACAAAGGGCTGTTGGGCCTGGGGGCTTTGCTGTGCTCTCACTTCTCTGGGACTGAGCTCCAGCTCCTGAGCCTAGGTTTATCTACAAGGATATTTTTTGCTCATAATTAAGGAAAAGCTGAGCTGCTGGAGGTGTCTCATTAGAAGACAAGAATGAGAAGGTGTCCTAACCCAAGTAAATCAGTGCTCTGCTCACTCCCAGTCCTCTGCTGGAGAGTGCAGGTGTGCAACAGCCCTTGGTTAGGATTTTATACAATGGAATCAAGGCTTTAATTCATTCAACCAATTTTCTGCTACTGGAAACTTCTTGGGAGTCTTTGCTGGTGTTTAGAGGGAAAATCAGGGAAAGATCTTGATCTGCATTAGGATGATGAGGAAGCCTGTGCATTATCCTTAGGGCTTTGGTTATTTGCAATGATTTTGGGCCTTACCCCACGATTTCTTCTGCTCAAAGCCAGCAAATGCTGGAGTATTGGATTTCTGTGGTGCTCTGGGAATGGCTCTGTGTGACTGGCTCAGGGGCTGCAGGGCCCAGGGATTGCTGAATGGCAGGAAAAGTTTATTCTGCCTCTACTCACAAGAGCAGCAAATCTCTGTGTGGGTCTGAGTGCATCCTCATCTGAAAATCCCGTGTGTGCCTGGGCAGCCAAAGGGAGCAGGGCTCTAAATCTGTGTCTGTGTTTTATCCATTTATACCTGGAAATATTTCTCCCTCCTCATGACTTTCAGGGCACATTTGGGGACAGCTTTGGCACTTCAGACACTTGAAGCCTTTGCAGAGTAAAAAAAAACACCAAAAAACATGTCCAGAGAGCACTGAATTACACCAAGTGCAGCCTGACTCACACAGGAGCTTCCTCAGGCAGTGAATGATTTGTGCTTGATGAGAATTCCCAGCTCAACAGCAGAGCATTTCCTTCCTTCCTTCCTTCCTTCCTTCCTTCCTTCCTTCCTTCCTTCCTTCCTTCCCTTCCTTCCTTCCTTCCTTCCTTCCTTCCTTCCTTCCTTCCTTCCTTCCTTCCTTCTCCTCCTTCCTTCCTTCCTTCCTTCCTCCTTCCTTCCTTCCTTCCTTCCTTCCTTCCTTCCTTCCTTCCTCCTTCCTTCCTTCCTTCCTTCCTTCCTTCCTTCCTTCCTTCCTTCCTTCCTTCCTTCCTTCCTTCCTTCCTTCCTTCCTTCCTTCCTTCCTTCCTGCCTTCCTTCCTCCTTCCTTCCTCCTTCCTTCCTCCTTCCTTCCTTCCTTCCTTCCTCCTTCCTTCCTTCCTCCTTCCTTCCTCCTTCCTGCCTTCCTTCCTGCCTTCCTTCCTGCCTTCCTCTTCCTGCCTTCCTTCCTGCCTCCTTCCTGCCTGCCTCCTGCCTTTCCTCCTGCCTGCCTCCTGCCTTCCTGCCTTCCTGCCTTCCTTCCTGCCTGCCTTCCTGCCTGCCTTCCTTCCTGCCTTCCTTCCTGCCTTCCTTCTGCCTTCCCTTTCCTTCCTCTCCTTCCTGCCTTCCTCTGCCTTCCTTCCTGCCTTCCTTCCTTCCTGCCTTCCTGCCTTTGCCTTCCTGCCTCTGCCTTCCCTCCTTCCTGCCTTCCTTTTGCCTTCCTGCCTGCCTTCCTGCCCCTTGCCTCTCTGCCTTCCTGCCTGCCTTCCTGCCTGCCTTCCTGCCTTCCTGCCTTCCTGCCTTCCTGCCTTCCTGCCTTCCTGCCTGCCTTCCTGCCTTCCTGCCTTCCTGCCTTCCTGCCTTCCTGCCTTCCTGCCTTCCTGCCTTCCTTCCTGCCTTCCTTCCTGCCTTCCTTCCTTCCTGCCTTCCTTCCTTCCTGCCTGCCTTCCTTCCTGCCTGCCTTCCTGCCTTCCTTCCTTCCTTCCTGCCTGCCTTCCTGCCTGTCTTCCTGCCTGCCTTCCTGCCTTCCTTCCTGCCTGCCTTCCTTCCTGCCTTCCTTCCTGCCTTCCTTCCGACACTTCCTTCCGACACTTCCTTCCGACACTTCCTTCCTTCCTTCCTTCCGACACTTCCTTCCTTCCTTCCTTCCGACACTCCCTCCCTCCTTCCCTCCCTTCCCTCCCAGAATCAGAATTTTTGGAGTTTTTCTAATTGCAATCCCTGCCCCTGTAGCATCTCAGTTTGAGTCACCTTTTGTGAACCTGCTGGACCTCCTTGGTCTCGGGAGCTCTGTGCCTTTTAGATTCGTGTTCAAATGTGTGAATGCATCTGCAGAGTCACAGGATTGGGTTGGAAGGGACCTTAAAGATCATCTCAACCTCCCTGCTGAGGACAGGGACAGCTTCCACCAGCCCAGGGTGCCCCAAGCCCATCTACCCTGCCCTCAAATCCTCCTTATCTTCCACATGAGTGCCCCTGGGGCTGGGCAGCTGTTTCTGGGGCAAAACTTCCCCTTGGAACCCCAGCCTGACCTGCCTCACCCTGTTGTGCCTCCCCTGTCCCCACCAGGAGCTTCCATCCATAATTCAAACCCACAGAGTTTAAAAATAAAAGAAAGGGAGGACAGCTTTTGAGGCTACAAAATCAAAACAAAACACTCAAAAAGAGGGAGAGTCCCTTGGCCAGCCCTTTCTTTCTGACAGTGGCAGAGCTTTGCCAGTGCCAGGCAGGCTCATGAATAAAGCAGCTGAGTGAGTTCATGCTAGCTGGGGAAAGAATGAATTTTTTTTACAAGAAACCCTGTTAGCATATTTATGTATTGATATATTGGTGCCATAAGCCTTTGGATCGAGGCATAAAACAGAAGTCGTTTTGCTTTTTCAGCCTCCCCAGTTCTGGAGAAGGGGGGAAACAAAAGAGAGGATTTATTAAAATCTATTCTATTTAAACTTGGCTGAATTAACATTAATATTGCTTGCAACAACTACAGTTAAATGTGTTCCTACATCTACTGCTATTGTGCAAAATTAAAATGCTGCCAGCTTTGAGGATTTTACCCGGAGTCCCTTGTATTTGGGTTGATTTTATGCATTTGGATGCTTTCAGAGGAAAGCCCAGCTCAGGATTGGTGTATTTGAGGGAATTATATCTCCCTTCACTCTTCTTTGGCGCTTTCTGAGTCCTGTCAGGGGAAATACAAGGTGGAAAATGAGAATCCTCTGGGGGGAGGTGATCTAGGTGTGTGTGAAGGTGAAAAGGAGGAGTGAAACAGCTCAAAGACCTGAAAGAGAGAGGATCTTCTCAGGAACACGATTTGAGGGTGAATGTGCCAGGGGGTTGCAGCTCTCCTCCCAGGAGCTCCGGCTTCCTCAGGGCTCTGCTGTAAAAAACCCTGGGGGCTTTTCCCACCCCTGCTGAGCCCATCCCAAAGGGCTCCCAGCACACCCTTCCTCTGCCATGGGATCTGTCCTGGTGCCCAAACCCCCACCAAGGCACAGTTACAGGGTGCTCTAGGAGGAGATCAGGTCACAGAATCCCAGAATTGGCTTGGGAAAGACCTTTGGACTTGACGAATCTGTGACCTAACCCCACCTTGTCAAGGAAACCACGGCCCTGAGTGTCACCTCCTTCTTTTAAACACCTCCAGGGACAGTGGCTCCATTCCAGGCCTCAATCCCTCTCTCAGTGAAGAACTTTTTCCCAATTCCCAGCCTGAACTGGCCCTGGTGCAGCTTAAGGCTGTTTCAAATTGTTGTCTGGATCTTGCACGAAGTCTGGAGGTTCCTGCAATCCTGCCCATCCCACCTCCAGCCACAGGAACCTCCAGTGAGGGCTTTTCCTCACAGAAGGCATGAGCAGGTAAAATCCTAAGCAGCGGTGTCTGAGCTTGGCTCCCAGTGCCCTGCAGCTCCTCGGGGGCTCTTCCTCTTGAATCCCCTTCTGGTGGTTTGAAAAGGAAGTGACTGGTGTCCCAAGATTTAAGAATTTAAGATTTAAGAACCTGTCGTTTTTAGAACTGACCAAATCATCTTTAAAACAAGAAACCCTAGAAACAGTTCTGGTCCATGCACAGTGGTGAGAGCACTGGACATGGAAGAAGAGGTCACGATATGGTGCAAGAAGGACTCCTATCTCTCCTTAATGAACTGAGTACTGATTATCAGAAAGGTAGTAATGGTCTGAAGAATAATTATCTGAAAAGTGGTAACTTGACTGAGAATTTTTAGTTTGTTTCACTGTGTTGAGAACTTGGGGGGGGGGGGAGGAGGAGTGTTTTTTAAAGTTTTCATCCCCTTCTGTGTGTGTCTCTTTCACCTATTGTAACTGAATAAAGTTCTTCTTTCCTTTTGTTTCTAAATTAGAAGCTGTTTTGCTCTGTTTTTGGTCACATCTCACAGCAAGCACCAGGGACAGTATATCTTCATGGGGGCACTGGCCTTGTGCCAGCGTCAAACCATGACACCCCTCCCTCTCTGAGCAGCAGCCCCTGCTCTGACCCTGCTGATCCCTCTGACCCCAGGTGGGGAACTCTGAACCCCGACCCAGCCCCACCTCGCCGTGCTCAGTTTTGGATGATCACTAATTGCATCAAGCCCATTTCAGTTTTCTCCTTCCCACAGAGCAGCCCCAGCTCTCCCTGTCCCTCCCGGGGGTGCCCAGCCCAGGAGCATCCATGGGGATGTCCCTGTGCCAGCTGAAAGTGGCTCTGGAGGGGCAGAGGCTGCCCAGCCCTGCAGAGCCCACACCAGCTGCTCCCTGAAACGGGCTGGAGCATCTGAGAGTCAGAAGCCAGGGGAACTGGGCTGGGCTGGAGCCAGGATCGTGTTTAAACTGGGCTGGGGAGAGAAAGGAAAGGCTTTCTGCAGATCCTGCTGCTCTGGGGGGGAGCAGCACACGGGGTCAGCCCTGGAGAAATGGGATTTCTCTCGCTGCTCTGCTGGGGAATGTGGGAGCAGCTCACCTTTCACCTGGCTGTGACCCGATTTCACCTGCTGGGAGGCTGGGGATTGCAGCAGAGACCTCCTCAGTGCAGGGCCTGATGGTGTTTCTGGGTCACAAAGGCTACAGAAGGTTTAAACGATGAAAGCCTCTTTAAAAAAAAGGGTTTTATCCTCCTCCATGTGCTCTTGTACATGCTTGTAATATTTTTGATTTTATTCTTAGTAATTTCTGTGTTCATTTAAATGTAAGAATAGGAGCAGATAGAAATAAATTACCCGTAAATAGCTTTGCTAATTATCAGAAATGGTGAGGAAGAGAGTTGTGAAAAATCAGACGGAGGGTAAAGAGAGTTCATCTCTCCATGACAGCTGAGAGTTCTCAATGTAGAAGCACTTAACTAAGGGAATATTACCCTTTAATTGCCCTGAATAAGTCAGGCTGTGCCATTGATTAGATTCAATGAGGAAATCTAGGTGTGCTGTATTTTGTATTTTGATTAAAAACACGGTAACAGCAAATGGTCTGTGGTGTTTGGCTCTATCTGTCCAATTAAATCCCTTTATTGACCCCCACTCAGGAAACAGCTACGTGGCAGCCCCTTAATTGTTTCTTTCACATGAAGGGCTGTTTGATGTGAAGTTCCTTCCCCTCCCAAAGCAGCTCATGCTCGAGTCAGCAGTGGGATCTGGGGAGCCCTGAGGCTCCCTGGGGATGGGGAGCAAGGAGCCAAAAGCAGGCAGAGACCCTGGGGAGCCATGAAGGGGTGGGGATGGGAGAGGGCTGTGGAGCAGGCCAGGTTGCTTTGACCATTTCCTGGTGAGGGATGGGGCTGGAGCAGAGCTGCTGCTGGTCCTGCAGCAAGGAGCAGCTCCACCATGAGAATCCCAGATGGAATGAAAGCTCACCTCGGCCCACCTGCACCATGGGCAGAGCACCTCCCACTAGCCCAGGGTGCTCCAAGCCCCGTCCAGGCTGGCCTTGGATGCTCCCAGGGATGAGCAAACTGCCCCTGGAGCGTGCTCTGGGAGGGTGGGTCGTGGCCAGGGCTGCAGCAGAGGAGGTGAAGCTGCCTCAAAGGCACTGTGGGCTCTGCAGCACACTGCCAGCAGCAGCTGGCCGCTTTCAAGTTGGTTGTTTCAAAACACATCTTGGAAGGAATTAACAACCAGACACAGCTGCCACCTTGTTAACACAGGCAAGTGGTGCCTGAGCAGCTCTGTGTGCCTGGGACACAGAGTGAGGATTAATCCTGGCTTTGGGCACATCACAAAAGGCCTGGTGGTGGGAAGAATCGTGTGCTGTGCTGGAGGAGGCTCTTTCTGCAGCTCAGGGCATTAATCCCCTGCAGGACAGCAGCCTTTGGCTCCTGGGTCTGTCACAGCTGCCAGCATCCCCCAGAGCCCTGCACCTGCAGAGGTGGCCGTGCTGTCACTGCCTGGGGACACCAGTACCGAGGGAGCAGAGAGTCCCTGAGGGCTCAAAGCCAATACAGTGATCCCTTAGGATTTGATATTTTATATTTTTCATGTCGTTGTAACCCTGCAGCTCCTCAGGGTATCACTGCAAACTCCACACACAGTGGGAGCTGCTGCTCTCCCATTGGGGGCAGACACAGCAATTCCTCTCCAGGCCTGGCAGTCAGGGACCCCTCACTGCCTCAGGGCCAGGGATGGGAACAAAAGTGAGTTGGGGGGAAACTGGGGGTGAATGACTTCATTAGCTGGAGCTGTAATTGGGAGATTAACCCCAATGTGCAAATGGACCAAACTTATCAAAGTGTGAAACCCCGGGGTCCATTTTGGGTGTAGCTCCTGGGGGGCTTCATCTGCCCCAAATGTATGAATGCCCTTCAATAAATAGAACTGCTTTTTATTCTCTTAATTTTGTCTGGCCCCTGTTTTCAGGTGGCCCAAAAAGGCATCACTAGGGAGTGAACAGAGAAAGGCTGTGCTGTGATGCAGTCTGGTTTTCCAGGCCTGCAGCTCCTGAGTTTCTAAAGCTCTGTTTTTTCCTGATGTTTTGGGTTTCTGAAGCTTGTTCCCACAGCCTGAACATAAACATCAGGGTTGTTTCTGTAACAATACTCATGTTTGGAATTCTTTCTGTGGGATGGGCTTTCCTTTGATGTCCCTCTGGTTTGCCCAATGTGGGTGAAGAGTTCTGTCACTCGTGCACCAATCACAGTGGCCTGTCCAAAATGAATAAAAAGGGAGTCATTGTCTGAATAAATAGAGTCAGATTCATCTCTCCAAGCTGTTTTGGAGAATTTGTGTCGTGTGTTATTCACCACAGCGACCCTGTGACACCCAGCTGTGAGCAGGGACAGAAGCTCCAGGGTGGTGATGGAGCAGAGTCACCTGGAACAGGCTAGAGAGATGCTTTTGGGGATTTAGGAGTTGGGTATTTGGGTATTTTAGCATGCTGGGTGCATCCTGCTCCAAGTGCCAGGTCAGGGTTGGGAGCAGCTGCGGGCTGAGCAGAGCTCAGACTTCTCAGGGAAAATACTCCAGGGGCTGGAGAGTTTGTGTGGGTTTAGAGGTTTGAGGTGGAGATCACTGTGGCCCCTAAGATGCCTCAGTTTCCCTCTGTGCAGCTGTGCTGACACATTTAGGGGACGTGGACCCTTCCATGGGTGGGCACTGCTCAGGGGGAGCCTTCCATGGCTGTTTCTAACCAGAAGGCTCAGGAGCAGTGTGAGAGCCCCACGTGAGCCCCTCCTGAATTTCTGGATGTAATTCTGGCACCTTGTGTTGAGTATTTCCTTCCTCTTGCCCTCCTGTTACAACTCTGTGGGCACAAGAGGCACTGACAGACGGCCAGACCTTACAGCAGAGAAATGTTGTAGCTGGAACATAAAAATGGATTTGATCCCTTGGCTCCTCCTGCTCAGTGAGCGAGCCTGGAGCTGGGTGGCTCCGTGGATGGAGGGCTCAGGGCAGACAGAGCTTCTGGGAGCTTTCCCTGGGGGAAGGAGTTTGGTTTTCCTGGCAGCAGAGAGGTTTTGAGTCATTAAAGCATCTCCCTGTGGCAGAGCCAGTGCTGTACTCTGTGCCTGGGCTCCAGCTCGCTGGGGAGCACTGGCAAAGGTGTGGCACACCCAAGAGGGCTCTGCTTTTTCCAGAGCAGTTTGTCACCACTTTTGCCTGGTGTTTGTCACCGTATCCAGAGGGGAGTTTGTCCTGGATCCTCATGAGAGAGGCAGAGCAAACAGACCCAGCCCTGTCCTGCCCTGAGCAGGACATAATTCAGCAAATGCTCAGGGAAGGGTGGTTAATTGGTTATATTTCAACACATTTCGTTTTTAAGGGCTTTGATCGTGGCATGGAATTGTGGCTCTGTCGCCAAATTTGGGTTTCAAATGGAGCAATAAATGATAAATGATCATTTGGCAGCAGTGAACCCGCTGCACTCCCTCTGCATGTTTATGTGGTTCCCCCTTCTCCCATCTGTTCCTCCCTCCAGCTCCTCCCCATGGGCTCTGCAGCCCCCTTGCCTGGCTGAAAACATTCCCTGCCTCACAGAGCCATGGAACAGCCTGAGCTGGAAGGGACCCTTGGGATATCCTGAGCTGGAAGGGACCTGTGGGATATCCTGAGCTGGAAGGGATCCAAGGGACAGCCTGAGCTGGAAGGGACTCGTGAGATAGCCTGAGCTGGCAGGGACCTTGGGATATCCTGAGCTGGAAAGGACCCTTGGGATATCCTGAGCTGGAAAGGACCTTGGGACATCCTGAGCTGGACGGGACCCTTCAAGCCTCCCTGGATGGGATCTACTTGCTGCAACCAGAGGTGTTTGATGGACAAGATGAGAGCTGAAGAATAGCCCCTAAATAGAAAACCTGGGTTTGCTCTGAAATTGCCCCAGGCACTTCCCACTCCTTTTTCTCTGTTTCCAGACAAATGGTGCTGCAGGCAACACCTGGAATTGGCTTTACTTCATCCTTCTCATCAGCAATGGCTCTTTTTTCCCTCCTTTGGGAAGGAAGAACTGAGGATGAGTTTCCTTGTTCCCCTCGAGCCCATCTGCAGAGGTGCAGGGCAGGAGAACAGGGCAAGGAGAGAGCTGAAAGCAGAGAGAGAGAAGAATGGAAAGACAAAACAGGGAATGAAGAATTGGGGTGGGATGTCAGGTATTCCAAAGGAATTCAAAACCCTAAGTGGGCAGCTCAAAACCCTAAGTGGGCAGCTCAGAGCTTTCCCTGTATCTCTGCTCCTGTTTTCCCAGCCTGTTTCTCCTCAGACCCATTTGTTCCTCTCGTGCTGGTTCTGCCTTGAGCAGGGGGGTTTGTGGTGAGGTTGGGGGTGCCCATTCCTGTCCTCTGAGTCACTGACAACTGACACAGACGAGACCAGGCAGAGCAGAAGGACAAAGCAGGGATTTATTAAAAGGCCTCCCTGGGCACACCTGGGCAGTGCCAGAGCCCGGCTGGGCACACCCAGGGTGAACCCAGAATGGGCACAAAATGGACAAATGGTCACAAGGGCTCACACTTTGATAAGTTCCAGTCCATTTGCACATTGGAGTTAATTGTGCAATTACAGCTCCAGGTTATGAAGCTCCATCCTCCTTGGTTTTCTCTCTTCAATTCACCGTAGTTTATATTCTTGGGCTTGAATTTTCTATGGGTGTCCTTGGTCCCAGGCTAGAGAAGGAATTGTTTTGTCTGCCCACTCTGTGAAGAGCGCTCACCAACACTCAGTATGAAACCCAGAACTACTCACCAAAACAGCCCAGAATCTGAAAAATAAAGAAGCTAAAACTTAAGGCATCACTATCGGCGAGATGCTTGTCTGGTGTTTGATCTGGAGCCTGTTTTGGAGGAAGGATTTATGCAGACTGTTAACCATTATTAAGCACCTCCAGGGGTATTTACTTGTGTCAGTGCTATAAATGTTATCACCTGTCAGAAATACTCTGACAGTTTGGGGTTTGCTGTTCACTGGGTGACTTCTTGTACAGAGACTTTTGAGGTGGCACCAAGCACGTGCACAGCAGAGGTAAAACACATTTAAAACACTTCCTTTTCTCAGTCCTGCAAGCAAAATTATTCTTGGAAATATGATTGGAAAGACTGGCCCAAAAGCATCTCAGATAATAAGTGAAATGCACCAACATCAGTGAGAATTAACACAGATTTTGCCAGGTGGAGTTTGAGGGCAGTTTTCTGGGGGCTCTGTCTTTGGGCAGGGAGGTGAGCTCAGGGCTCCAGCTTTTCTTTACCCTCTGCAGGAGGAGGGAGAAGGACAAGGAGAATGGAAGAATTTACTGTGTCAGTGCTATGAGTGTTACCACGTGTCAGAAATGCTGTGATTAGGTTTTGCCTGTTCATCAGGTGACTTGTACAGAGATTTTGAGGTGGCACCAAGTGCATGCATGGCTGAGGTAAAGCACGTTTAAAGCATTTCCTTCTGTAAAGCCTGCAAGCAAAATGGCTCTTGGGAATATGAGTGATAACAGTGACCAAAAAGCATCACAGATGAGAAGTTAAAGCACCAGTACCAGAATTAATGCAGTTTTTGCCAGGTGGGGTTTGAGCACTTCTCAGTAGGCTCTGCCTTTGGGCAGGGGGGTGAGCTCAGGGTTCCTGTTTTTCATTACCCTTGGCAGGAGGAGGGGGAAGGATGAGGAGAATGTGTTTAGGTCTTTCCTTTTTGCTCCCCTTCTCCCTTTCTTTCCACCCAACATCAGATCCTCAGATTGCTGCATTCTTCCCGCACAAGAGAGGAATTTGCATTTTCCTCAGCACTGGGATTCTGTCAATTGCCATGTGGCATTTTCCTTTTCAGCACTTCCCCAAAGAGCTCCCTCGTGGCTGATGAATGCAGAAACTTTGTCATAAACTCCACCACCCTTCCCTCCCGTTCAACCCCCCTGCTGCCTGCTCAGGGTGGGTTTGGCTGACGGGAGCCCGAGGTGCTGAGTGAGCAGATGTGGAATTCCAGCATTCCAGAGGTCCCGGGTTCCTTGCCTGTGTGTGAGCAGATTCTGGGCTTAACTGCAGCCTGGCTTTAGGAAAGCCGTGGTTCCCTGCTGGAGAGGCTCAGTTCAAATGGAAATGAGCTGCTGCTGCTGCTGAGCACAGGAGGTAGAGCTGAGATGGGCAGGGAGGAGGCAGCTGTGGAGAGCCTGCACAGGGTTAGGACACCTAAAAATGTGTTTTTGTCCTGCAGCAGGGTCAGCCTGGGGCTGTGGAATCGTTTAGGTTGGAAAATGCTTTTTTCCCCCAGCACTGACCCGTGTCCCCTACACAGCTTTTAAATAAAATCCCTTCAGGGATGTGACTCCACCACTGCCCTGGGCAGCAGTGCCAGGACTGGGCACCATTTCCATGAGGGAATTTTCCTTGATATCCAGTCTAAACCTCCCCAGCCCAGCCTGAGGCCATTCCCTCTCCTCCTGTCCCTGTCCCCAGACTCCCTGGCTGTCCCCTCCTGGCAGGAGCTGTGCAGAGCCAGCAGGGCCCCCTGAGCCTCCTCTGCTCCAGCCTGAGCCCCTGCCCAGCTCGCACAGCTCCTCCTGGGGCTCCAGACCCTTCTCCAGCTCCCCCAGCCCCTCCTGGGGCTCCAGACCCTTCCCCAGCTCCCCCAGCCCCTCCTGGGGCTCCAGACCCTTCTCCAGCTCCCTCAGCCCCTCCTGGGGCTCCAGACCCTTCTCCAGCTCCCCCAGCCCCTCCTGGGGCTCCAGACCCTTCCCAGGCTCTGTTCCCTGCCCTGGACACTCCCCAGCCCCTCAAAGTCTTTCTTGAGGAGCCCAGGACTGGGCACAGGATTGGAGGTGCCCCAGCACAGGGGTGGTCACTGCTCTGGTCCTGCTGGTCACACCATGGCTGGGAGAGCCCAGTGCCACTGGGCACACCTGGCCACATCTGGGCTCTTGTCCAGCCACTGTTACAGCACCCCCAGGCCCTTTCCCAGCTTTCCAGCCCTCTGGCCCAGCCTGGAGCTGACCCCAAGGACAGGAGCCTTGCTGACCCTCAGCCCATCGGTGTGACCCAGGGATCCCCCTGGGCTGACCCCCCTGCAGCACATCCACACATCCCCAGCCAGCCTGGGGCACCTGTGAACTCCATCCCCTCATCTGGCCATGGACAGAGACAGCAGAGGCATCTCCCCACTGGAGCTGAGATCACAGAGATGTATTAAATTATGGTGAGGATGTTGGGACAATCAGCTCCTTGGCTGGAATTTCAGCTGGTGGTCACAGCAGAACTGACCAGGACCTCAGTGTGTGGACACTCCCATGGGATTCCAAGGGGAATGTCCTCTGCCCTGCAGGCTCTCTGTGGTGTTTTCTTTCTGAGATGAAATAATATTTGTGTTTGTCTCTCCCTTTTCCTTTTGTTTCCAGACAAATGACGCCGCAGGAAATACCTGGAATTGGCTTTACTTCATCCCTCTCATCATCATTGGCTCTTTCTTCATGCTCAACTTGGTGCTGGGCGTCTTATCAGGGTAAGGCACTGAGGAATTTTTGTCTCCACCTGGATATTAAAAGGTTAGATGTGTTGATTTTAGCTGGGGGGACATTACTGAGAGGAGTGGGTGACACATCATGCTGTGTCCCCTTCCCACATATCCCACCCCATCCTCTCCTTGCAGGGGGATATTTCTGTAGAGGCCTAGGATGGGGTCAGGCTGGTGAAAAACCCTGAACTGAGGTGATTCTGAATCCAGACCCAAGAGTGAGGTGAACTGGTTCTGGTCAGTGCAGCCAACACTTCTGTGCTGCCTTGAAAAGCCATCAGGAACCTGCTGGTGCCGATAAAATGCTGGAGTGGGACATGGGAATGCAGATAATGCATTTGGGGCAACTGTACAGCCTGGGCAAAGGGGAAACTCAAATTCAAGGCAATTCAAAGATCTCAGGTTTGGGATTTCTTTTTGGTGGTCGTTTTGTTTTGTTTTCTTGCATTTGATTTCTCTGTTGACTTGTTTTGTTCGTTTGATCTCTGCCTGCTCGAGTCAATGTCTGGATGTTGGGAACACGCTGGTCCCTTGATGTCCAAACCCCAGAGGTCAGCCAGGGATTTGGTGCTTGTGGCAGCTGAGTGTTGGGTTTGGACCTTCGCAGGAATCAAGGTGCCAAGTCTGAAGCTGGAACATTCCCAGCATCTGGGGAGATGTGAGCTGGAATTAACACACTCCAGGACTATAAAGCTCTCAGACTTTGGCACCTCATTCTGCATTGAGTTTCTTCTTAGATGATTGAGATCATAGAGATGTATTAAAATCTGTATTTTTTTTTTCTGCCTCTTGGCAGCAGTGGAACAAAAACTGAGTTGTTGCTGTTGTGTGGTGAAAGCCCTTCAGTGCTGCACCTTTCCTCTTCCTTTTTAGAGTGACTGGAGAAAGGAAAGTGTTTTCCAAAGAATGTGTCAATGCTGATTTGTATTTTTTGTTATTATGTTCTTCCTCAAAGCACAGGCTGTGGGCAGCAGTGCTCTGGTGTTTGAGGAGGGGAGAGGGCTGTGGGTGGGGTGGTGTGGCACCTTTCAGTGCAGGAATAATCATCACGATCAATAGCTGATCAAAGCCATTTATAACTGATCAATAACTCATCAAATCCATTTATAACTGATCAACAATGGACCAAGCCGTTTATAATGGATCGATAACTGATCAAATCCATTTATAGGGCATCCTGGTGCACAGAGGCTTTGTCTGATGGCTGATTTTCAGGGATTACCCCAGCAGGGCTGAGTGTGGTTCATTAGGTGCCTCATCTCCCTCGTTCCACAGTGGGATTTAAACCAACCCCAAATCCTGCAGGCTCCTGTTCCTTTGTGCCGGAATCAAAGGGGTTTGGTTAGCAGGAGCTGGAGTCCTCTGTCTGACTCTCCTGAAAGCCTCTTGTTGCTTGGGGCAAAATATGAATATTATATAAATGTGTATCTCCTCTTAAAAACACAGCTTTGTGCAGGCTTCCCTTTGTCAGTGGTGAGGATGAGAAAATCTTCCTCACAGAGGGGAACTTTTAATTTCTGTTTCACAGAGTGGTTTGACGTCCTTGCCTGGAATAATTCCAGGGGAGAGGCTGAGGAAATAAACATCACAGCACAGGTGTGGAGCACAGGGCTCCTGGTGGGCTTGGAGCTGCTGAGCAGGGAAGGAAAAAGGTATGAAATGTATAAAAATCCTTACCAGTGAGGGTGGGGAGGCCCAGAGGGGCTGTGGCTGCCCCTGGACCCTGGCAGTGTCCAAGGCCAGGTGGGACAAGGCTTGGAGCACCTGGGATGGTGGAAGGTCCCTGCCCATGGCAGGGGTGGAACTCTGGGTCCTTTTAAACCCAGACCATGCCATGATTCTGTATCTGAGTGGAGCAGTGATAAGAAGGCACCAGAAGAAAGGAAAGCCCCTCAGAAAGCAGAGACTGCTGTCAATGTGCTCTGCAGCCAAAAGCCCAGACAGCACCATAGGAAAAAAAGAAGGAAAAAAAGAGAAATTTCTTTTGGAGTTGTTCTTTGCCTGGGTGTCTGCATGGAGAAAGGCACGGAGAAGGTGACTTCCACAGGAGAGAGGACATGGAGCCATCACAGCCCAGGGACAGCCCCAGCTCCTGCAGCAGAGACTGCTGGCTACACCTCCCCTCCTGTTTCAGTAAAACAGAGCTGGGAGAGAGTTAGGGAATCCACAAACAGCCCTGAGCTCAGCAACTGCTCACCTGCTGCTGATTGTCACGACCTGTGCACCTCCTGGGCCTCGGTGGGATCCTGCAGGCTCCTGGGGGATGCTGGGCTCTGCTGCCTTCCCTCCCATGCCAGACAGGGAACAGAGGCACAGCTAAGGGATGTGAGGCCCTCAGAAAACAACTGCAAAGCTGAGGCTGGCTCACTGCTTTTCTGAGCTCATGTACGGTCTTTATTAAGTCCCTTTTCACAACGCCCCTGTTGGAATCACAGAATATCCTGAGCTGGAGAGACCCCAGGGACCAAGGGGTCCAAGTTGGTCAGGTTGTGTTTTATTTTCCAGCCCTTTGCCGCGTGCAGCACCAGCAGGAGGGGGTTAACCTTCAAAACGTCCCTGCTTGCATCTTTTTAGGATTTGCCTGGCTCTTTCTCCTTGCTGTTAGTTTCGAGCTGTTCTCTCTATATTTATGCACCTCTGTGGGCAAAGAGGAAGCTGCAAATTTCTGAAGGAGGTCAGCAACTGCAATAATTAATATGGCAATAATTAATGCCAGAGTCCCAGGCTGGATTGGGTTGGCAGGGACCTTAAAGCTCATCTCATTCCATCCCCTCCACACCTTCCACTATCCCAGGCTGCTCCAAGCCCTGCCCAACTTTGCCTAAGCTGAAATGATAACAAATTATTGAGCTTCCTCCTAAATTGTGCAGTTTTGCCATAATTCTCGATGGAATTTTCTGCTTTTCTGGAATTATTTGTGAATCTGTATCAACACTGAGCAGATACCAGTTATGAGTGGGTTTGGCTTCTGGATTTGCCCATTTGAGCAAATCTGGAAAACTGATCCCGTTGGGATGCCCAGACTCAGCTGCTCCCAAAATGGGCAACAAGAGATGAAACCTGTGTTGAAATAAAGAGCAAAATTGAAATTCCCTCTCTGCTGATGCTTCTGGAACCATGGGACAGGATGAGAGGAAATGGCCTCAAGTTGTACCAGGGGAGGCTCAGGTTGGATATAAGAAGAAATTTTTCATGGAAAGGCTTGGGGAGCATTGGAATGGGCTGCCTGGAGTGTCAGCAGCCCTGGAAGTGTTCCAAAAACAACAAAAAGAGTGGCAGTTGAGGCCATGGCTGATGGTTGGATTTGCTGGTTTTAGAGGCCTTTTCCAGCCTTAAGGATTCCATGATTCCGTAACAGCAGCAAAGGCAGGGAAGTGACAGGAGATGGGGAAGGTTGGCAAAGACAGAAAATAGAAATGAGCCCCAATCTGAGGCCCCAGAGGGGATGCCAAGAAGCTCAGTAATTCCTGGTGGGGCCAAAGGGATGTGGAGCTCTCCGTGGCTGCTGGGCTGGACCTGCTCACCCCAGGGCCAAAGGGGGGGGCAATTGATTAGGGAACCTGATTGGAGAAATTGGGATCAGCTCCTCCTTGCCAGGCTGGGTATCACCAGAAAATACAGAAATTGTGTCACAGAAATACAGGAAATACAGGAAACACAGGAAATACAGGAAACACTGCGCTCTTTCCAGGGGGATTGAGAGATTTGCTGGACTGGTCAGAGGTGCACAAGGCAGCTGTGATTGAAGCAGCTCCTGAAATCCAGGGAGTTTGGTTGTTTTTTATGGGATATCCAGGGCTCTCCAGCAGGACTCAGCATCCCATTGGCTCTGGAGCAGTGGTTTTGTGTCCTTTGTTGGGGATTTTCCTCCCTGCTCCTCACTTTATACTCGCCCTCCCTTTCCATTTTCCTTCCCTGGTGCTTGATTCTTCTGTGAACCAAGAAAACTCAGCAGCCCTGCAGAACCCAATAGAGCAGAAAAATACAGATTATTTCCTTCTGCAGGAGCTTTTGCTGAGTGCCACAGCTGATTTGGGAGCTCAGGACTGCACAAGGGCCAGGAGAGCAGCAGCAGGAGAAATTCCTCTCCCTTTTGATATCAATAACATCCAGGAGCTCATTTCCTTCTGTGTGTGAACTGTGGAATTCTGAAATTCAGAACATGGGTGTGTTCTGCCCATCCATGTGCTGGCAATTGTGCAGTCACGGACACATACAAGAAAGGGGAAAATATAAATGATAAAAATAAATAACTGAAAACTGGGTGGAATTAGGAGGTTCAACACCTGCTTGAGGTTTTGCTGGCCCATCCCTCCAGCCCCTCAGGTGATGTTATCCCTGTTCCAAAAGCTGGGGCACCTTGCTTCCCAGAAATTGAGGTGGCATTTTCTAAGAGTGGAACTAAGCAGCGGTGAAAATGTTTAGGAATTTGTATCCATAACATATTTCCCTCAGACCATCTTTCTGTGCTGTCTGCAGTGGGGGGTAATTTTTATTAGATCATGTGTAAACTCTCAGTGATCTAGGTAGCAATAAAATGGAACACAACTTTTCCACAAAAAAAAAAAAAAAAAATTGGCTGCCTCTGGTGGCCCCACGAGATTGTTCTGAGTGCAAACAGTGTCAGGAAGTGCTGACCTCAGCTGTCCCCCCGTGTCCCTCAAACACGGGCTCATTTGCTGCTTGGGATGTCACGGCTTCACTGCTGACCACAAAATGCCCTGGGATGAGCCCCATGGATTTGTTATTGAACTCTGCCCATGGTTTGCAGCGTGGAGGGAAAAAAATCCCCACGTGGAGCTGAGAAGTGCTGCCCCACAGTGAATCTTTTTCTGACTGAATTCTGGTTTCTTGCCTTGTGTCCCCAAGGGCTGGGCACATTGTCCCCATCCCCATCTCAACCCCAACCCCATCCTCATCATTATCCCCATCCCATCCCCATCCCTATCTCAACCCCATCCTTCTCCTTCTCCTTCTCCTTCTCCTCCTCCTCCTCATCCCCATCACCATCCCCAACCCCATCCCTCATCCACATCCCCATCCCATCCCATTATCCCATCCCATTATCCCATCCCATTATCCCATCCTATTATCCCTTCCCCTTATCCCATCCCCTTATCCCATCCCATCATCCCATCCCATTATCCCATCCTGTTACTGTGACGTAGATAGAAACACACACAACAGGTGTTCAGGCAGAGAAGAAGAGAAGAACTCTCCAGTTTATTGTTGACCTCATATCTATAAGTTTCTGGACAGTGAGCAGAGATTGGACAGAGAAGTTCCCACCTCTCCATCTCCACTGCTCACTTGAGAAGTCCATCAGGTGATATCTTTTCACAAAGGAATGCAAACATGATCCTTGTTTATCTTACAATTCATGAGCACTGACTCCATTATACCAAAACAAATCAGAAGGCTGATTTTCAGGGACAACATCATCCCCTTATCCCATCCCATTATCCCATCCCCTTATCCCATCCCCATTCCCCCCTTGGCTTCCTGGGGTTCTCTCCCTCCCTCAGCCACTTCAGTGCAGTTTTTCCCCCCCTGTTCCCCCCCCCGCCAGCCCTCAGCACCCCCCCCACATCCCAGCTCCCAGAGTTTTCCCACAGCCTGCTGGCATTCCAGAGTTCCCTACAGCTGGGGCATTAATTGTGCCTGGTAACGAGCTGGATGAGGCCACCAGACCTTGGGACCTGTTCTGATGCTCTGGATTGCCCAATGCAAAGAGGCTCAGGGTTATCCTGGGATGCTGGCAGGAGGTGACTGAACTCATCCCTAAGTGCTCCTGGGCACAGGTTCAGGCAGGGCGAGCACCGAGGGTGCCGAGACAGCCGGAATTCTGCCCAGAGAGGCTGGGATGCATTGGGATCCTGGGAGTGTGAAAAATGCTGCTTGTCCTGTCCTCAAGTATTGATGGTGGAGCTGAGGTGTTCCCAGCAGAGGCAGGGCAGAGTGGGGGCTGCTGCCAGGGTTTGCTCAGCTGGCAAACCTTGCAGAGGCTCTGCAGGGCTGGGCTATCCCAGCTGCTCTGTGCTGCACCGTGCCTGTGTTTAATGGGATCACCCGGGGCAGGGATGCCTTTTTTGGGCTACCTAAAAACAGAGGCCAGACAAAATCAAGGGAATAAAAAGCAGTTCTATTTATTGAAGGGCTTTCAGGGACATTTGGGCAGACAAAGCCCCCCAGGGGCTGCACCCAAAATGGACCCCGGGGTTTCACACTTTGATAAGTTTGGTCCATTTGCACATTGGGGTTAATCTCCCAATTACAGCTCCAGCTAATGAAGTCATTCACCCCCAGTTTCCCCCCAACTCACTTTTGTTCCCATCCCTGGCCCTGAGGCAGTGAGGGGTCCCTGACTGCCAGGCCTGGAGAGGAATTGCTGTGTCTGCCCCCAGTGGGAGAGCAGCAGCTCCCACTGTGTGTGGAGTTTGCAGTGATACCCTGAGGAGCTGCAGGGTTACAAAGGCATGAAAAATATAAAATATCAAATTCTAAGGCACCCCAGGGACTGTGGGGAGATGTTTGGAGTGGGTGCAGCAGCTTCGTGCCAGCAGGAACCTGGCAGGGAACACAGCTCCAGCTGTGCTGGCACCACATGGGGGACAAGGGGCAGGGAAAAAGGGGCAGGAAAAAGGGATTTAATTCTTTTTCACCCCTTTTCTTAGCAGTCTGGAGCCTGGATGCTCCCTCCTCGTGCTGTGCTCCAGGCTCCCTGGGGGATCTCTCCTGTCCAGGGGTCAGTGAGGTGTTTTGGTGTTGGAGCACTCCTCAGGAGGCAGCACAGCCCCATCCCGACCTCCCCAAACCTGGCTGGCTCAGGGACTTGTCCTGCTGAATTTCATGACAAGTTTTCCCATCCTGAGGACTTTTGCCAGATTGAGATAATATAACCTCTGCCTGCAAGACGTGCAGAGGCTGGGGGAGAGTGGTGCTGATTAATTTGTCACAATGGCAAAGTGTTCTTCTGTCCTCCTTCCCCTCATTACTGAGACAATCCTTCATTTCCCTGCACATTTGTTCCCAGTTCACTGGTACCTGCTGTGGTCTGACTTTGCCTGGTGTTAATTATTTGCAGCAGAAGAGCTGCATCATGGAAAGAGATGAGATTCTGGCTTTCTCCTTGCTTTTAGTCTGTTCCAAGGCTGTGCTTAAAAGGGAGGGGAAAGAGAAGAAAAAAGCAGAATATTTTTTCTCTTTTCCTTTGCTCATCACCCTTTTTAACAAAGCCATCATTGCAAACATGAAATGAGGGAGAAATGTGTTTCTTGCAGGAGGGGGCAGAGAGCAGTGACTGATCCTATGAATGTGGGTCCTTTGCTCCTTCTGTGGTTTTGGTTAGTCCAGGAGAGCTGGACTTCCTTTATTTGCCCTTCTCTCAAGCCACAATGGAAATCAAAGCCTGGAATACAAAAATGATATAGAGGAGACCTGAATTTGAATTTCCTGGGGCCTCTGCTTTGTCCTGGGAGTGGAAACTTGAACAGAACCAGAGGTTCATCCTGCAATTGCAGCAGGCTGAGGAGAGGAGATAAATGAGGCTTTTGAACCCCTTTTCCTCCCTTTTTCAGTGCCTCCTTCGAGCCAGGTTTGCCCAGCTGTGGCACTTGCAGTTTTCAAATCAGATTAGGGGGAATCAAAGTCAAATTGGCACAAGCTGAATGTAGAGACAAAGGAAAGGAGAGAGGAAGATGCATGGGAGGCTTCCCTCTGTTCTGTTCCTCTTCTCTTCCCAGAAATTCAGGACATTTCCCATATCTGGCCTGCATTTGAAGCCTCTTGTTGCTGTGGCAGTGATTAAAGTGACTCTGAAGCCTGGCTGGGTGCTCAGAGATGATTCTCTCACATACTCCATCTCTTATCTGCTGCTGGAGGAGAGCAGAGATTTCCCCTCTGTAGAGCAATGGGAAGCAGGAGCAGCTCTCCCCAGGCAGGACTGATGGAGCCAGGGCTTTCTCCTCAGCACTGGGCACTGGGATGGGCTCAGCAGCTCTTTGGGCTCTGCATCTTTCCCAGTGGGATCCTGGCTGGCTGCAGCTCCAGGTGGAACAGAAACAAAAATGTGTTTCTTTGGGAGCCTGAGGGGACAGCCTGGGGTGGGTGAGGAGCCACAGAGCTTTGTCAGCTCAGGCCTCTGGGCTTTCCTTTAATCAACTCTGACTTCTCAGCAAACTGCAGCAAAACTTATCTTAGAGGTGCCAACTGTCACCAGCACAAAGGAATTCTAAAAATATTCTGGCTTTTCAGGTGAATCCTTTGGTTTCCTCTCATTCCAGCAGTTTTCAGTGTGCTCTCCCTGTGCCCCACGGATGGGTTTCCTTTCACCTCCCTCAGGCTTTTCCTTGCCCAAATGAGGTGCATTTCCATCTTTTGCTTCTTGTTCCATGTGGCCTTTCCAATCAAGATCCTTTGCCCGTGTTCAGGGGTGACCTGGTCCTGATTTTTAGAACTATTCGAAACCAGTGATTTAACAGTATGCCATGTTCATCTCTATTCATGTTTTCAGAGCAGTAAGTCAGAGGCATCAAATTATTTTTAGTTTTGCCTGCAGATTTCTGAGGATTTTGTCTGTGGTTGAGAATAATCAAAGCCAGCCCATTCTGAACTTTTTCTTATCCTTGCTGTGGTAAAGATCTGATGTTATGGGGGAGAAATCTATGTTTTTACTGCTTTCTTGTCCTTCTGTTTGCAGCCCTTGTGGGTGCAAAATGACAGCTATGCCAGCTAAGATCTGTCCTCTGGAATTTGCATCTTCCCAGCTGTGGGTCATGTGCAGACAGCTGGAAATTGCACTGCTCCTCTGGGCACTCCTGGATCTATTCAGATATTCTTCCCTGAGCCAAGTTACTAACTTCTAACAGTGTATTTCTAACTCACCAACATACTCCCAGCCTTGTGTGCAGCAGGGAATAAATCTCTCCCTCCTCTCCCCCATCCCTTGCCTCCTGCTGTTGCTGTGGCTACCTCAGCCTCTGCTGTGGTTGCCCTTCCTTCTCTTCTTCAGCAGTTTCAGTGAGAAACTCCAAAGGTTGGTGTCACACAGAGGGAGCACAGCAACACACACACACACCAGGTGTTCAGGCAGAGAAGAAGAACTCTCCAGTTTATTGTTGACCTCATATCTATAAGTTTCTGGACAGTGAGCAGAGATTGGACAGAGAAGTTCCCACCTCTCCATCTCCACTGGTCACTTGAGAAGTCCATCAGGTGAGATCTTTTCACCAAGGAATGCAAACATGATCCTTGTTTATCTTACAATTCATGAGAACGACTCCATTATACCAAAACAAATGAGAAGGTTTATTTTCAGGGACAACAGGTCGGTGCCTTTGGGGTGCCTGATCCCTGATCTGATCCCTGCAGTGCTGCTGCTGCCCTGCTGCTGCCTCCCTGGCAGCCCCTTCCAGGCTCTCAGAGCTGCCTGTGGGCTGAGCTGTGTCCTTGGAGAGCCCCAAGAGCCCCCGGTGCTGCTGGTGGTGATGAGCACCCTGCTGAAGGAGAATGCCTCAGGGATGGGGGAGAGGTGGTGTCCCCTGGTCCTGCTCAGATCCTGGGCAATCTTGTTGTCCTTCAGATCTCCCCTTCCTACCTGGTGTCCTGCCTGCCCCCCTCTGCCCTGCCAGGAGCCACCTCAGACCCAGCACCTGGGGATGCTCAGCAGCTCCCCAGGCTCCCCCTTCACTCCAGCCAGGCCACTGAGCCTCTGCTTTGCTCTGTTCCCCTTCCCAGAGCCCACTGAGCCCTGCTTTGCTCTGTTCCCCCTTCCCAGAGCCCACTGAGCCCCTGCTTTGCTCTGTTCCTCCCCTTCCCAGAGCCCACTGAGCCCCTGCTTTGCTCTGTTCCCCTTCCCAGAGCCCACTGAGCCCTGCTTTGCTTTTGTTCCCCCTTCCCAGAGCCCACTGAGCCCCTGCTTTGCTCTGTTCCCCTTCCCAGAGCCCACTGAGCCCTGCTTTTCTCTGTTTCCCTTCCAGAGCCCCTCTCCCTCCTCTCTGTGGGCTCTGTCTGCTCGAAGCCCCTCGCTGCCTCTGCCTTTCAAGGAACATCTTTGCAGAAGGCAAAATAAATGTTTAACCCCACTGAGGCATTGTGTCCTTTGCTGCACAAACAGTTCCAGCCACAAAGGTGTTGGGTTTTTTTTTTTGTTGCATCCTGCAGGGCCTCCCCTTGTAAAGGATTTGCTGTTCCCCAGGAAGACAAAACACAGAATTCTGCACCTGCAGAACAAATTCTGCTCCTGGAGCCACAATCTGCTTTTCTACAGTGCATGGATGCTGCTGAAATGTTGGGAATTTTGACTGGATCAGATCCTGGTACAGCGAGACAGGAGTGGGTTTACAGGGTTTTGTGTTTGAGGTGGGAAACCAAATCCCACAAGGACTGCAGCACCCACGGAACAGCAGGAGCATGAGGAAGGGCTGCTCAGCAGGAATCTGCCTACTTTGGCTCAAACAAACAGCTGGAATTTGGTTGGATTGGGACAAGGTGGCAAATCCCAGCATAAAAACAGAGCTGGGAGGGACAGGAAAAAATAACTCTATTTCCTTCTCGTGTTTGATTAACCAAAATAAACGGTAGGAGATGCACTTCCACCCTGGAAATGCAATTTTGTGCTTGCCTGTGGAAGCCCTCAGGACATGGGAATTTTGGAGGTGTGTGGTGCCAGTGCTGAGCAGCTCCCCCAGGCTCTGGAGGATCTCCTGAGGGATGTGCAGCCCTGGGCAGGGCTGGGCCTGCCAAGAGCACCAGCTGTGGTTTTACTGATGGATGGGGATGGCATTGCACTCTCTCATCATCTGTTCAGTGTCTGGGGTGCTACAGCAGCATCTTTTGAGCTCTGCACTTCCTCTGCAGCCTCTTAGGGTGTGGAAAATCCCACTGGGAAAAGCCAGTGTCCATACAGGAGACAGAGGAGTGCTGCAGCTTTACTCCAGTCAAGGGCATTATCCCTGCAGGGTCTCTCTCTCTCGGTTTTGGAGGCTGCAGCCTCCTTTTATCCCAAACTCCCTGCCCCATTTTCCCCTCTTCCTTTCCCCATTGCTGAGGCACTAGGAATTTACTGTCTTCCACATATTCCACCCCTTGAACCTGTCATTTTCCCCCAAAGTGCAGAAATTGCAGAGGTTTGAGGATGTGATCAGTCTTACACTGCTGTGCAAGCTGAAGCAGGAGGAGCATCAGGACCAGATTCTCTGATAATGAATGATCAATAAATTCCTTCCCTGAGGGCCTGGTGTCCATTACCATCATCTTCATCAGACAGGATAATCCAAGAATGCAAAAATTTCCTGATTACCATTCTCTGAGTTAGTTACAAAAGCTTTTTTAACATTACCACATTATAGCCCAAAAAAATATATTTATCACACTACTATTTCTAAGTTTTGTATATAATAGCAGAAAAATAGCAGAAAAAAAAAGAAACTATATTAATACAGCAGAGTGTCACTGAGGTGAATAACAACACGACACGAAATCTCCAAAACAGCTTGGAGAGATGATCTGACTCCCCTTTATTCAAACCAATGACTCCTTTTATACATTTTGGACAGGCCACTGTGACTGGTGAGACAGTGACAGAACTCTTCACCCACACTGGCCAAACCAGAGGGACATCAAAGAAAATCCATCCCACAGAAAGGATTCCAAACAAAGATTTGTTACAGAAACAATGAACTGATATTTATGTTCAAGCTGTGATAACAAACTTCAAAAACCCAAAACATCACGAAGAAACAGAACTTAGAAACTCACTAACTGCAGGCCTGGAAAAAACAGACTACAGCAGAGTTTTTCAATATTATACATATAGCATTCATTTTAATATTTGCAAAAACCCAACTTTATAATATGCATTTATAACACAAGTGATGCTCCTGGCTGCTGACAGCTCTCGAATCCCTCCTCGGGCACAGCTCCACCAGCAGAGCCCTTGGGGTTTCCTTTGTTGAGATGACCCCAAGATGTGTGAAAAGTCTTTGCTTCTTAACTTAGTTGTCCTAGAATGAGTCAGAAGTCTTCTCTTCAGCCGATGCTCTCAAGGTTGTTTTATTGTTTCTTGTCTCAGATATTTTCTGTCTGGGCTGCCCAGGTCTGTTCAGCAGGGCAGCCCCAGGCACACTGCCCTCCCCTGGGGCAGGCACTGATTTTTATACTCCAAATTCCCTGTTAGTTATTCACAGTGATGATCCAATGTCCATCACCTGTGTTAGACAGTTCCATTCTACTCCAATCCAATCCCCAAGTGCCACCATCCCCAAGAAGATGGGGTTAGGAAGAAGAAGGAAGGAGGACAGGACAACACCCAAGTCCCTCCATCTCACCCCCTAAGCCCCCATGGTGAAATCCCCAAAATTTCCCTTTTCACTCTACAACTACTACTATCATGCTGTCTACACTTTTGTGCCCTTTAATTCTTCACTCACAGGTGGTAATTTGTTCCATGGGTCAAACTCAAAGCCCCAGGAGTCCCTGGCTGCTGCCAGGGTCTGTGACCCCCCTGCCAGGGCTTTGGAGCCCCTGGCTGGAGCTGGGATCAGCCAGCACTGTCACAGACACAGCCTGGGTTGTGACACAGAGCTGCCCCTCGGGTTCTCCCCTGCAGGTGTGATGGGTGCAGCTGTGAGGAGCTCGCTCCTCCAGGCAGGACTGTCTGTCCCGGCTGTCCCCATGGCTCCCGAGGTGTCACCCACCACCCAGACCTGGCTTTATGCGTTCCTTGGATGTACTCAGGCTGGTGACAAAGCCAATCCTAAAACTCATTGGATTTTAATTTTTTTTTAATGTTAATTCGAAGACTTGTAATTCCAAGAGTTCTTCCCAGCTGCTTTCCAGGAGTGGCTGGCAGAGACTTCCAAGATCTGCTGCTTTCTCAACAACCCTTCAGCTCCGTGGATGGCGGCTGCTCTCCCGTGCAAAGTCTGAGCTTTCCCGAGATCCGAACGTGGGATCCTTCTCAATGAGGAGCTAATTACCTGTGCTGTAATTACGAGTCGCTAATCACCAGCACTATTAGCGCTGGCGATGACAGCGCTGCTGTCTCATCCCTCTCTGCTCTTCCCCGCGAGTGGGAAGCGTCTGTGGCTGATTTCCGAGCAGCAAACCCGACGGCAGAGGTTTGAGGATGTGATCAGTCTGGCACTGCCGGGCAAGCCGAAGCAGGAGGAGCAGCAGGACGCTCCATCCCAGCTTCCTGCTGTCACACAGAAAGTTAATCACACACACTCAGGAGATGAAGATTGTGCTTCGTTGATTTTCTTTTTTTTTTTTTTTTTTTTTTTTTTTTTGCTCTTTGGTGTGACAGTATTTTTAATTTAGGGCCAGCGTGGATAAAGTACTTGTAAGAATTTCATTAGTTTGTTATGTTTACTGACCCTGGTGCTTATACAGGAGCTGCCTCTGTCTCTTGGGTGGCTCGGGGAGCTCTGGAATTGCCCTGGAGTGGCTGTTTCAGCGCCTATTTCACACCGAGACTGATTTCACTCCTCCACCCACCAAGGTGGAAAGCAGCAACCATCCATTTCCTGGGGACATTAAACACCGGCCACTCTGGAGGAGAAAAATGTGTCCCGTCGAGCCTGGCTGGATGTGGTTTCCATGAAAGATGCACTGCCTTGGAATCCTGGCTGTTCCTGCTGTCTCTGTGGAATCAGCTACAGCGTGGGCAGGGAACACCTCCCACTGTCCCAGGCTGCTCCCAGCCCCATCCAAGCTCTTCACCCTCACAAAAACATCATTACACATTCCAGAACTGGCCAAAGGGCAGGAAACCAGCTCTGAAAAACATCCTGGAGGTAAAACTGGGCAGGAAGCAGCAAATTTCTTCTCAGGTTTTTCCTTTCTGGTGATTTGGGAGATTTTTGCAAGTCAATGGCATAAATGGGAATTATGCTGAATAAAAGAGGAAACCTATTTACTGCTCCCAACCCTTCCCATGGGGCTCTCTGTGTTTTCATTTGGAGCTGGCAGGGAAACTTCAGTTGAAATATTTTTAGATGAAATATGGCATTTTGATATTATTTCCCCCTTTTTCTTTGAATGTGTTCTGAAATTTGTTGAAGAGCTCTCAAAGGGAAATTCTGGGAGTTTTCCAGTTGCAGCAAATGGGGAATATTTCAGTTCCTGAATAGTGATGGATATAGTAGAAGAGACACACATCATTTATTATTACATTTCATATAGAAACCCCTCCTTTTAACAAGTCCCAGCTTCACCAAACTTCTCCCATCTCCTGAAATGGGAAAGAACAAGTGGAACAAGTGGAGCTCCTTTCACCAGACCTGCACTCTTGAACCTCACTGTGCAGCAGCTCTGGAGCTTTCATTGATTCATTCATTCATTCCTTCATTCAGAAGGAATTTAATGGGCAGAGACCCAGGGAATTGCCTTCTCCTGGAAGTTACAGTCCCAACTTCTACAGCAGTGCCTGGACAAGGACCTGGACAAACTCAAGCCCCACAGGAACCTCAAGAGCTTTCACCAGGGCTGGAGCTGCCCCTGGGTCAGGAGAACCCCCAGGATCAATCCAGGCTGGGCTGAGCACAGGGAGCAGCCCTGGAGAGGGAGCTGGGGGTGCTGGGGGTGAGAGCTGGAGCTGCCCCAGCCCTGAGCCCCTGCCCTGGGCTGAGCCCAGCGTGGGCAGCAGGGAGGGGACTGAGCCCCTGTGCCCTGTGCTCAGGTGAGACCCCACCTGCAGAGCTGCCCCAGCCCTGGCCCAGCACAGGAGGGACCTGGAGCTGCTGCAGAGACCCAGGGCAGGCACAGGGGGATCAGAGGGATGGAGCAGCTCTGCTGGAGGAAAGGCTGGCACAGCTGGCAGTGCTCACCTGCAGAGGAGAAGCTTTGGGGGACCTCAGGGTGGCCTGGCAGGGCCTGGAGGGCCAACAGGAAAGATGGAGAGAGACTCTGTCCAAGGGCCTGGAGTGACAGGACAAGGGGAATGGCTTCAAACTGCAGAGGGCAGGGCTGGGTGGGATATTGGGCAGGGATTGTTCCTGGCAGGGTGGGCAGGCCCTGGCACAGGGTGCCCAGAGCAGCTGGGGCTGCCCCTGGATCCCTGGCAGTGCCCCAGGCCAGGCTGGATGGGGCTGGGAGCAGCCTGGCACAGTGGGAGGGGTCCCTGCCCATGGCAGGGGTGGAATGGGATGGGCTTTGAGGTCCCTTCCAGCCCAACCCATTCTGGGATTGTGTGCTGGCTGAGTTGCAGGGAGCAGGTTAAAGCACAGGTGGCTTTAACTCCAGTGTCCCTCATGGATGCCTTGGGAGATCTGTGCACGGCTGTGCAGGAACTGCTGAAGGTTTGCAACTTCCAGTAGTTTCTCCCTCATTTTCTTACACTTTTTAAGTACAGATCTTCCACTTGAGATTTTGGGCTCTGATCCTTGTGGTGCTTGCTGTTTTGTCATTCTGCAATGTGACGTTGTGATGAAAGGGACGAGTCCTGGGTAACTGTTACTGTCCTCAGGCCAGACAGGACCTGGCAGGAGATGAAAAGCTCTGCAAGGAGAGCTCTCCCTTTGCTGCTCCTGAGGGGTGAGGGAGCAGTGCCTGGCTCATCTGCTGTCCTTCCTGCCCACGGGGTCCTCCAGGCAACTTCCCACTGCTGCTGTCTCCTCCTTTGGGAAATCTGTGCTGACGCGAACCCGGAACGCCACGCCTGGAAAATGGAATGCACGTTGTCACCTTGTGCTGGCTGATCTCATTCCTCCTGCTCCAGACACAAATGCAGGCTGAGGGAAGGCCCGTGGCCCCAGGCAGCAGGGGCTGAAGCAGGAATGAGAGCATGGAAAGGGAGGAGGGGTGACCCAGCAGGATCTGAGTGCCAAGGAGGAGCTGTGGGCTCAGGGCCGAGTTTTGACTCCCTCTGTCCCAAGGAAGGGGTCAGGGGCTGTGGACACTGAGACTGGTCAGGGAACAGAAGCAGCTCTGCTTCTGCCAGGCTATCCCTGGGAAAGTGTGAGCAAAGAAAGCAAATAAACCTAACACCTGGTGTTTTGAACATTTTCTACAAGGTGAGAAACTTGTTGTGCTGAGCTGTTTACCAAGAGGTGGGATTTCTTCCCTCCAATGGATTCACTATATTCAGGTTCTGGACTGCAAAAGACATTACAAAAGTGCCTCCACAATTGAATAAATGTCTTTTCTGCCTTCTGAGAAACTGTCCTTGTTCAATATTGCTCCTAGCCCAACAGCCACAGGGGCTGTCCTGGCAGGTGGGGACAGGAGAGGAGAGTCAGGAGCCCGGGATGTGCTGCCAAAAGGAAGATTCCAGCTGAGCTCTCCCATCAGTGCCTGGTGCTCCCTCAGTCCCTTCTCCTGGTCACATTCCTGCCACACGAAGCAGAAGTGTCACCTCTGAAGGGCCAGCTGCAGACTGGGAATGCAAAGCTGCCCCTGGCACTGGGAGCTCCTTTTCCCCCCATTCTTCCCCCCTTCTCCCAGCTCCTGCTCCTTGCTGGCTTCTGATGAGCACGTGTGGGTTGATTAGGTGGGTTTTTAGTAAAAATCATTAGTTAGCTGATTGATTAATTAATAATTAACTGAAGGACACAGACAAGTTAAGATGTGCTGGGGACTGAAGCCTCATGATGGCACTTTTATCCACACACAGCTCTTGTGGGAGACACTCCAGTGTGTGCTTAAAGCAGGGAGTGCAGGGGCTGGTTCAGAGCTCCATAAATGGCAGCTGGACACCTTCATGTGTCCAGAAAATCAGAACATTTCCAGAGGTGCCAGGAATTACCCTGGGGAAGGCCCCAGTTGGGTTGTCAGGCTGGTGGCTGCACGTTTTTCTCACCTTCATTTCAGGCTAGAGCAGCAGGATGTCCTCGGAGCTGGTTTCTGGTGGTTGGATGACCTTTCCTTTCTGCCTGTTCTAGTGATGATATCCAGATTCTTGCTGTCCATGGGATTTTAGCAAACAGCAGGATCATTTTTATCCTCAGCCCAGGACACCTGGGCTATTTCAGCTCAACTCATCCCCACCCAGTTCCCATTTGACTGCTGCTTGTCACAACCACCAAAGCCTGGGAAAACTTGAAGAAGGGCTGACAGGGAAGAGCAGATCCCTTTAGAAAAGTACTGATGTCTGCCACTTAATCTTGGCTTCTAGAGGAGATTGTGCTGTGGAGAGAGCTGGAGGATGGCTTTGAGCATTGAGGACGATGAGTGGCTGTGGTGTGTGCACATGGAACTTTCCAAGTCTTTTTTCAGGATGAGAGAGGCAGAGAAGCAGCTGCGGAATGATTCGTAGGACAACAAGTCCCTTGCTGTGGTTTCCACTGCCTCCTCCCACCTTGGACTCGTCTGGAGGGCTGAGGGAGGGCCGTGTGCCTGCCCTGGCTGCCTGTGACGGTTTTCCCCCTCTTGTCTCCCTGCAGGGAATTTGCCAAGGAGCGGGAGCGGGTGGAGAACGCCGGGCGTTCCTGAAGCTCCGCAGGCAGCAGCAAATCGAGCGGGAGCTCAACGGATACCTGGAGTGGATCTTCAAAGCAGGTGAGGCAGGGAGCTCCTGGGCTTGCCTGGATGCGTTCTGGGGCAAGCGAGGTCTGGGGATGGGCTCCAGGATTGGTCCTTGGGGTGGCCAAGGAGTGCAGCACTCATTGGTTTTGCTGGAATTCTTCCCGAGCGTTTGCACCGAAGTTATTGCGGAAAGGTCTTGGTTTGGTTTAAGCACAACTAAAGGAGCTGAGCCAACTTCATTGCTGAGATCAAAGCAATTGTCCTAATGCAGGATTATATAAAAAAGTGCTCAAGTGCCCACAGCCTGTCCATAGGGGAACTGTTCCCTTCCAGGAGTAATTTCTGGTTTATTTACTCCCTGCCCCAGCTGGTTTATCAGCCTTTCTTTCTGTGCTGGTAAAACCCACCCGAGTGGCATTTTTATGAGCTACAAAGATCATTTGCACGAAGCTCCCCCCAGCCCATATTAACATTGCTTTATAACCACTGGAACTGAACACTGCTCTTTATTGCAAGGTGTGAGCGACTTTAACCAGGGCCCAGGCACATTAATTTAACAGAAAATAGCATTTTTATCAGACTGCAACGATTACCAATAACCTTCCTGCCTTATGGAGGAGCTGATATTTATATATTGACATAACCACAGTCAATTCTTTCAGGCAGCACCAAGAAAACAGGTGTAATTTCCTCCTTGCTTGCTTTTCAACGTCTGAGCCAAGTGAAAAGGCCTTTTAAAACAATGATGGGGAGGAAAAGAAGTGCTGCTTTCTCAGATGGATTCCTGGGTGCCATTTTAGACAGATCAGCTTCATTTTTGCTCTTTACAACTGAAATGTAAATAGAAATATCAGCAGTTTATGTGGTGCTTTAAACCCATTATTTCTTGTAGCACTGCACAGGGTGACAATTGAGGGCCACTTGTGTTGTCAGACTTTTATTCACTGTGACTGTTCAGCAGCAACTCAGGCAGCCACCCTTCATTCTGTGCTTCTGGAGGAAGCAGAGAATAAAGAATTCCCTTTCCTTTCCATTTGGAATTTGTCTTCTCATTAGTTCACAGCTTTTGTGTAGCCTCAAACTCAGGTTAACTCCTGGCTTGCCCAGGGGCTGCAGCAGGGTTCTCTGGGCTTCTCCCTTTCCCATCCTGTCCTGCTTTTGAGGCTCTTGGTGATTTTTGGTCTCCAAATCCTGCTCTCCACCAATAAAGCAGCTGAGAATTCCCCTGCAGGGTTGAGGGGGGGCTTCGTGTCACTTTGGGGCCTGCCCTGCCCACCACCAGCTGAACTTGTGACAAACTTGGGATGGAAAAACTATAAAATGCACAGTCAACCTCTGCTCCAATTCCCATCCCACTGGGAATTCCTGGCTCTTCCATTTCTTTGCTGCCAGGGTTGAATAAATGCTCCACCAATCTCGGGTGAAACTGCTGGAAAATGCACATTTTTTAGCCTAATAACACAAGATCCAGAAGGTTTTGTGGAAGTGCATGCAAAAGAGCTGAATCAGGGAATGGTAAAAATACTCTGGAAAGGCATTGTTGAGAATACAATAGGAATATAGAAGAGCCTCCTAGTACAGCTGAATAATAACAGTAATTAAAATCAGCTTAGCAGTGTTAATAAAATCTCTGAATAAAAATGCAGCGTGAAGGGAAAGCAGAGCAGAGAATCCAGGCTTTAGGACTGAGGCACTGGAAATTGGGACTGTGCCGTGGCCGGGGATTTCCCAGGTCTGCTTTGGGGCTTTCGGCTCTGAAATGATCTGGAATTCCTGGTGCAGGGTTTGGAGGGGGAGATGCAGCCAGGGAGGACAGACAGAGGTGGACAGAAACCCCTGGCAGCAGCCCCAGGCAGGAGCTCTTTGCAGAAAGGGAAGAGCAAAAGCTCCTGGGATTCTGCTCCAATGGAACTCTGGAGGATTTGGTCATTATTCCAGGGAATATCTAATTGTTCTTAAATCCTTCTGCCTTGACCTCACTGGCTCTTGGAGCAAAGAGTGCCACGTGCTAAAACTCAGTTTGATTTTAAAAAACAAACCAACCCCACCCAGCTGTGTCCTGCCCTCACTTTAAATCCGTTGCCTTTCTGCAGCGACAGGAAGAATTCAGGAGTTCTTTTAATTACTTTTCGATCTCTAATCTCTCTCTACCTTGTTTCATCTTATTTTTTCCTGTTGTAGAGCACCCAGAACCAATCAGCCCAATCCCCTCTCTTCCCCTGGAAGCCTCACCAGGTTTCCAATATTTCAAATATCCACCCTGAGCATTTGGTTTGTTTGGGATTTTTCCCCTCGTTTACTTATGAAGCAAGGCAGGAAGAGTGGAAAGCTGCATTCCAGTGCTTCATAAAATGATGTCTTAATCCTAAGATGGTTTTTGCTCTGTAATTTTTTACTGATTCTGTGTAGTTGTTGGGGCTGGACAGGAGGAGCCCTTGTCCTTTCTAGTGCTCAGGGTTTTACCTCAAGGGTCATTTTAGCACCAAGGGAAGTGTGAGTGACTGAAATCACTCCTTTATCTGTGCCCTACCTCCCCTCAGTCAACAGTAACTTCAATTTAACATCGTGGTTATTGCTCATCAACCTCTCAGAAGCGTCCTTAATGTTTCTCAACAATGTCTGTAATTTGAATTATCACAGAATCCCAGACTGGTTTGGAGTGGGAGCCCCATCCAGCCTGGCCTGGGGCACTGCCAGGGATCCAGGGGCAGCCCCAGCTGCTCTGGGCACCCTGTGCCAGGGCTGCCCACCCTGCCAGGAACAATCCCTGCCCAATGTCCCATCTGAACCTCCCCTCCTTCAGTTTAAAGGCAGTTGTGCTTTCCAGAGGAATTAAAAAGTGATGCAATCCATGCAAATGATTTTGCCCCTGCTGCTTTCTCCACTAAACTCCTCAGAACTGCAGGAACTCCAAGGCTGGAATTTTTTGGAGAAGAGGGAACTACAAGTTCTCCACACAGAGTAGAGAGCTTATAAACCCACAAATAGTCTTTTGAAGATGTTTCTCTTATCTTACAAGGACATGAATCATTTGGAAAACACTTTGCTCTGAGACTCAAAGTCTGCCTGTTCAGGGCTAATCAAGTTTCATGGCTTTTGCATTTTAATTCTTTTCAAATCCACCTTTTTCACACAAAACTGGAGTGCTTCTGTTCTGGAGTGGGGAATGGTTTCACCTCTCTCTCCCAGCCCTCTGTAACTTCAAGGCCGTCCCTTGGCACGACAGAGCTTTCTGAACTTTAGGTTCCAGCTTTCTTTAGAAGAACAGAGCCCCAGGGTGGAGATGGGAACCTGCAGCAGTGACCCCCGGGTGAGATTCCAGGGCAGGGAAACTGCCCCCAAGGCAAAGCAGAGTGCCCTGGCAGAGTGTGACAGCCACTTCTGAGGGCTGCAGCTTTATCAACTTCTTCTGTTTACCCAGCCAGAAATTAAATTCATTTAGTCTTTGTTTTTCCTCACCTCTGTTGCCTGTTGAGTGTGAGTTATTTCCAGTAATCTGGTGCTTCTTTGAGCCCCCAGTGAGTTATTTCCAGTAATCTGCTGCTCCTTTGAGCCCCAGTGTCCTCTCTCCCCACACCAAAGGGGCACAACTTTCTCAGCTGCTTTGCCTTTATTTCCAGCCCAGTCACACCCAGCACTTAAAGACCAAAATTTCCTCTTGCTGCCGAGACACCCCTGTCTCTGATACCCTGGCAAAGCCCCCGAGCCTTCGTTTGGAGGCTCAGAATTGTTGATCTGGTCCCATCTCTCTGCTGAACATTTCTCCTAATGCAGAGGCACCGTTTTGGGGGATTTTTCAGGTGCCCAATTATCTCCTTCCAGGCTCCGTTAGTGATGACTAAAGGCAAAGCTCCTGAGCCTCTGTTCAGGATGCTGGCTGGTTAAAAACCCCTCCCAGCAGTGCTCAGTGAGCTGCTGAGCTCTTTTTAGCCTTTAACACCTCCTGGGGTAGCTGTGGTGCTTTGGATTCCCAGAGGACACGAGGCAGACAGGAATAACTGCCAAGGGAAAGACCCTGGGAACACTGCTGGAGGAGAGCGAGGCTTGAGGGAATTTCAGAGGGGAAAGAGGGCTGGGTTATTTTAAAGGAACAGCAAAACTGAGCCCAGCTGTGTTTACGGAAGGAGATTTGTTTGGGCACCCTGGATTTGGGGCAAAGGTTTGCAGAATTGTCTTGCAAGAGTAATTTGTAGGTGAGAACCCAGCACAGCAGCCTTTGGGAAGGGTCTCCCTGCCTAACCCATCCCTTCCTTGTGTTTCCCAGGCAGACTCGGAATTGCCATTTCATTCTTCCCATAGTTTAGCCCCTGAGCATCAGTACAGCTTTCCCTGGGCTGGACTTCAGAAGAACCCTTTGGTCTGAGGTGCTGGTTGGTCAGAGAAGTCTCTTGAAGTGTCTAAAAAAGCCCATTTCACTCTTCTGACTTGTCCTAAGAAGACTTGAAAACCACCTGAACTGTAGGTGGGAATGGCAGGCACCACTTGTGGGTTTTTGGAAGGATTTTATACCTTTCAAAGTGCAGCTTTGAGCTCTTCTGACATTTGAAAGCCTCTCAGCTCTCCTTTCTTTCATATCTCTGGTGCATTACTTTGCACTTTTGTATTTCCTTCCCCTCTGCTTGGGTTTCCAGCCTTCCCCAGTCCTTGGTATTATTTTTCAGCCTTCTCAATTTGCTGTCTTATTAAAGCATCATTCCCCCTCTCTCCCAGATGATTAATAAAGAGATTATATAAGGCTCTGTGGCTTATACAGGCTTATATAAGGCTGATCCCTCTGGTATCCTTCTAGACAGCTCTCAGCTGCACACTTTGATGTTTGGCCTCTGGTTTGTTTGTATTTATTTTTCTGAAGCTCCTCTTCCATCTAGACTGGCTTAAACAGACTGTAAAGCAAAATTTGGTGGGAATGCCATGTCAGATGTTTTAGTAAGAGTCCAAATCACATCGATGGAATCACAGGCGTGTGAATTTGCCATTTATAAGAATAGAAGGAAGTGTGGAGTTTACCAGCTGCCAACTCAATGTTTTGTTTGCTTTGGGTTGTCCTTTAGCAGATCCTCACATCAGTTTCCAGCAGCAAACTAAAAATCTGTGTTTCTTAGTGTGGTCTCAAGGATTGGCACAGCACTGCAAACTGGCCACGGGGGTGGCAGTGCCCTGGGAAACCTCAGGAAACTGGGTTGTCTTTCACACAGATAAAAATGATTCCATTTTGGGAAGTTGGGTTTTAGCACCTCCTGATTTTTCCTAATTTAAGAAAGTGCAAGGTTGTATTTTGGAGAGGAGTTGCAGAGGAATGGAAGGGTGGTGTTGCAATCGCTGTGGATTTGATTTGGACAAAGATTTGATGTGATGGCTCTGTGGTGACAGCGAGTGTCCTGCCTGTGGCCCTGCTGCTCTCACCCTGGCCACCACTCTGCTCCCCATGGCTGAATCTGATTTTTGGAGACAAAAATGGGTGTGGAGCATCCTCCCCAAACTGTCTCCAGTGTGGATGGGCAATGAGGGACCTTCCTGGGGCTACTGGGGACTTGTGGAGGAAGGACAGAGGAGCCTTGGGGATGAGAGCCGGGCGAAGAACCCGGAGTGGGTGTGTGAGGAGGGATCTCCCGGAGGAAACGGCTTGTTTGGAATCCTTCCCCTGGGCGAGAGGGACACGGGCTGAGAAACACATCCCTGAGCCACGGATCCCCCTGCAGAGTCTGTCAGGGCTGGGCGGGGAGCAATGGGACAGGCTCCCACCGCCTGCCCCGCCGGTGTCGGAGCGTGGCTCTGAGTTACCTGAGGCTGACCCTGGCCGGTTTTCCTTTTCCAGAGGAGGTCATGCTGGCCGAGGAGGACAAGAACGCGGAAGAGAAGTCCCCTCTGGACGGTAGGTGTCTTTTCCTCCTGTGCCACGGGAGAGGTTCCACTGCTGTCACTGCCACGCCTTCCTCCCGGGCAGGAGGATCCTCCCGCATGCACCCGGCACAAATCCGGCCACAGAGCCCCTTCTCTCGGGGCTTCTCCGGGCTGCAGGTGGCCGAGGAGCAGTTATGGGACACCCCACACCGCCCCGGGATGGGGATGTGCCCTCGGGGTCGGTGCCCACGCCCTGCCGAGGGTGGCTGGCTGTGTGTGCAGGGGGTAGAGGCTGCCAGAAGGATGGAGAAGAGCGAATGCGCTGACCGAGAGGAGGCAGGGCTCCGAACGGATTTGACCAAGGGACTGAGCCCCCTGTTAGCTGTAAGCAGTAAGACATAACAGGGTGTGGTGATCCTTCCTTCCGACGTGCGAGCCCGGCGTGGCAGGACGGCCGAGGGAGCCGAGCAGCGAGGCCACGGGGATGCTCCCCTGTGCCTCCAGCCCCGACAGCTCTTAGGATGCGCCAGCCACTCAAAGCTCAGTTAAAGATTCTTCCCTCTCCCTTTTCTGACCATCTTTCGTCCTCCCATGTCTCCTCCTTTCCCCTCCCCTCCCTCCCCCCCCTCTTTTTTTTTCTCCTCCCATTCACTGTCAGGGAGGGCCGCCTCGGAAGGGCCGATTCCTCAAGGCACGGCGCCGGCAGAGACTGGCAGCGGCAGCAGCTACAACAGTGAGTGGATTGCAAATCACCAGGGGCTTAGGTGGCACGCAGGGGCAGCTTCCCCGCACGCCGCCGTGCCCAGGTCACCGGTGAGAGTCCCCAGGCGGTTTGCGCCTGGCCCGAGCCCCGCGGCTCCGGGCAGCAGCAGCCGCTGGCCCAGCCCCGGTGACCTGCGCTCGGGGCTGCAGGAGCTGGGGCTGCGGCAGCGCAGGGCACTCAGGGGTGCGTGGCCAGGCCTGGTGTGCGTGCCGGGGTGTGTGTGAGCCGGGGGAGCCTGTCCCGCACCGGGATGCGCCAGCGCCGGCAGCCGCGCTTGGCGGCTGCGGGAGCGCTCCGAGAGGCTGAGTGCGGTGAGGAGCTCCAGGTGGGCGAAAAGACCCAGAGATAGTCGGGCTCCTCTTATCCTAAAGCTAAAGGAGCCCGAGAGTGTTCGCAGCCTCGGAGCAACTGGTGTGGAGCAGCCCAGGTCGCGGTGGTAAAATCCGGAGCACCCCCCAAACAGAGGGACGTGGCAATCCAGGGTGCCTGGAGAGATGGCACAGCCTCACTGCCAAACACACGGAGGAGATTTCTGGGGGAGAAGATAAAAAGCTGCTCAATTCAGGCCAGGGAGTGTTGGAAAAGTCGAATCCCAGTGCTGGTTGCGTTCCATGCTGGAGTGTGCTGGCACAGACCCGGCCTGAGGGACCCCGAGGCTGCTCCTGCTGGGGCTGAGCGTTCAGCTAGAGCTGGGTGGGACAGCAAGGAGCACGAAGGGTTATTGCAAAACAATGGATCCAGATCACAGGTTCAGAGCATCCTCTGCCCTCCGAGCCTCTCGGAAGCTGGGTGACGCTCTGGCTGTTCCCTTGAAGTGGCTCAAGCACAGCCCTTAGGCGGAGGAAGCGCATCCACGTGTGTCAGGGCAGGGCAGGCCGTGTAGGGTGAGGGGATGTTGTGGAGGAGCCTCCCCGGGGCAGTCTCTGCAGCGTGAGTGGCTTTGCTGTGTGTGCCCACGGACCAGTCTGTATCACCACACCGTGGGGTGTCTTACTGCTGATAGAAAGTGCTGCTTTAGTTACTGTATGTCTCGAAGCTGTCACCAAACTGTACCAACGTGATTTTTTTTTTCTGCCACTTCTCAAGGTTCTACAGGTAGGTGGTCCTGGGAGCAGCATCCTCAGTGCTCCTGCCTCACCCCCCTGCTCTGGGTGGACAGAGCTCTCATTCCCTGTTGGAGTAAATGTAGTGATGTTTGCCCTCCCCACCAAAAGCTGCTTTTGGAGGAAAAAGCAAAACCCCGTGTTTTCAAAACATTCCGACATCCCCAGAGGGCAGGGATTGCACACCGAGTGCTGCTGGGAGGCTGCTCACTGATGTGTGGCCGCTTTTTCCACGCAGCATTTCTGCTCCTGGAGGCATGGCTGGGTGGTAACCGGAGCGCTGTAAATGCTGACTCCCTCATGGTGCCCACTGCAAACAGCGCTGACGGTTTCAGGGGTGCAGCACTCATCTCCCAAGCCCGAGGGGCTCAGGAAGCTCCAGTGCCCCTGCCCAGCCTTTGTGCTGTGCTGGAAGGGCCAGCAGCTGCAGTGACCCCCCCACCCTCCTGCATCTGCTGCATGAAGGGAAATGTGCAGAGCTGTGCCTGGCAAACCTTCAAGAGCTGGAAGGGCAAAGACGTGAAGCACCCTGGCCCGGAGGCGTGCAGAGGCCCTGCAGGGTTGTGGGTTGTCCCGTTTGCTCCAGGGTACCCTGGTGGGAGAGCTTTAAGCTGGCATTGGGAAGGAAATGCTGGCCCCGGAGAGTGAAGGGAGGGGGAGAGAGGATCCGCTCTGCATCCTCACGGGGCATTTTCTCTTTAATTTGCACGCAGTGTTGAAAAGAGCCGCAATAAAGAAGAGCAAAAATGACCTGATTCATGCAGAAGAAGGTGAGGACCATTTCACAGACATTTGCTCCGTTGGTGAGTACTGGCTTCGCATCCCCTGAGGTTTCGATCTCCACCTGAACCTGTCCGTGTCACGTTTCCTCCTCTGGAGCGGCTCCTTGGCTCCAGCAGCTGCAGTTTCCTGAAGGAGAATGAATTTCCACGCTGCTGCAGCAGCACTCGACTTCCCAAAGCAGAAAGCTCCGTGGCTTCACCCTCTCCCTGTGCTGCCTGGCTCAGCTCTTGCATGCTGCACCCTTGAGAGAGCCCTGCAAAGCCTTGGGACAATCCCTGCTGGGCTGGCCATCCTGAGATTCTGCTTGGAACCTGCTCACTCATGCTAACGAACCCCAAACCTGCCAGACAGCACTGCTGGAGGGAGGAGAGGAAGTGGCCACAGTCCCGTTGTCCACTAGTGCCCAGCTGAGGTGTCACAGCCTTTGCTGTGGGAATGGTCACTGGGAAGTGCTAGGCAGTGGCCTCAATTCTCTCATTCTTGTCCTAGAGGAAGATCTTAAAGCGATTTTAAAGCCAGATCTGGAGATCCAGTGCAGAGCAGGGCATCCTGCACTGTGGGGCATTGCTGGGGTGAATTTGGCATCCTCAGGCTGAGGAGGTGCTGCCTGTTCTGCAGCTCCCAGAGCTGATTCCCCGCTGAGATCTGCCCAGCTGGGGAGGCAGAGGCAGCTCTGGGCTGCCAGGGGAGGCTCTGGGCACTCAGGGAGCTGCTGGAGCACAAACCCTCCGAGCCGTGGGAGAGGCATCTCCTGCTGCTCTGCAGGCGGGAGCTCTGCCTATCCCCGTGCCTGTTGGTGGAGCCTGTTTTGCTGCTGAAGCAGCAGATGTTCTCATTATCTTCCAAAGAAATGTCTTGGCAGCCCAGTCCCCACGAAGCAGCAAATCCTGGCTGCACAGGGGGAGCAGCACAAACAGCACATTTCAGAATCCGTGTCCGTGGCTGCTTGCAAAGCATGAGTGCCTCAATTGCCCTTTGGAAAGTTGGCATTGATGTTTTCAGGGGTCACAGCTGCTGCTGGAATATTTTCTTCCCCCTCTAAAGGAAGACGTGGTTGCAGAAAATGAGCGTGGCTTGGCATGTTCCTGACACCAGCACTGAGCTGCCACAGCCCCCTGGGCTGCAGGGGTTGTGGTGAAACAGCTGCCACTTCCAGGAGAGGTTTAGTGCTGAAAAAGGGCAAAAATGCAGCAGCCTGTGTGCATTTTTGGTTTGGTTTGTTGTTGGTTTTTCTCGGATCCCTGCATGGATTACAAGGAATGGTCATTTTTGGAATATTTGCTCACTGTTGCAATAATTACAAGATTTTTGCCTCCAAATCCAAGTCCCTCCAGGCTCTGGGCAGCCAATGCCATGCCAGCAGACCCTGGAGTTCAGCATTTCAGGTGGCAATGGATGATGGAGCATCTGGGTTTGGGAATAATCCCAGGCAGAGCTGGGAACTGTCTCGGGAGCATATGGCAGGGAAAATAACAGCAGTGCTTTCCACCTTCTGCGAGTGCTTCACCCACTTGGGAAAAGTGGTTTTGATTTTGATTCATGGGACGAGGCAGAAAAGAAGGAATGGATGAAGCAGCTACTTCTGCAGGCTTGTGAAGAGGCTGAAATGCAGAGCATAAACAATCAGATCACGTGGGCAATTACGCATAAAGGATCTGTTTTGGAGAAAAGGGGGTTTTGCATGGTTTTCTGTAACGTGTTCAGATGGGAGCAGAAGGAGCGTGGAAGAACTGACAAATAATCCCTGAGTGCCACGTGAAGATGCAGCTCAGGGTGGGGGAGACTTTGCCAGGTCTCTCTGGCCGTTGGCTGAAAATGTTTCACTTAACTTCAAACCGGAGCACCTTGATGAGCTTCGTAACTGCAGGATAAAGCTCTGTAGTTTTAACACTTCCCAGGGTGTTCCCTGCAGTTGTTCTTAGCTTTTATTTTTTTCCTTCCACTCCCTCTGGCTTCACACCCTCTGTGCTGTACCAGGCGCAGGGCGCTGCCTTGATTCCCAGGCACCAAAGCCTGGAGAAGGGGACGTTTTCCATGTTAGAGCAGGTTAAATATCACTGCCTTGCTTTTCTGGAAGATCACCAGAGAGGGGTGAGAGGGCAGCACAGTTCCTGTGCCAGGCTGAGAGTACACAGGGGCTTGGATGGATATCTGAGAGCTCTGTACCTGCTAAGGAGTGCTGTGACACGAAGCAGCCTAAATCCCAACCTGTGGCTCTTCTTGTTGTCTTAAAGCAGAGGAGGAGCACTGTGCTTTCTTCTCTTCCAAACTGCCAAAGGCAGGATTTTCAAACCAACAGAAGTACACACTGATTTTTTTTCAGCAGGAGATTGTTCAAAGCCTGGCCAAGGCCAGCTCTGCTTTTGGAGTGCTGGTGGATGGCCAGAAATGTGAAATGGAGCAGAGAGCTCACTCTCCATGGGAGAACATCACACTTGTGTGGGGCTGTGAGGCTTGGAGAACCTGCTGCTGTCACAGCTGCATGCCTCATCCTTTCTCTGGCTGCCGTGGCCCATGTTGCAGGATGAGGCTGGGTGAGATTCCCACCCTTTCCAAGTGTTGACATGGAGGTGATCACACTCTGAGGTTTGGCTGCTGAAGCCAGAACTCTTTGTTCATGTCACTGAGCCCAGAAGAGTCACCTGCTCCAGGACAGGACAAGGACGTGTCCTGCTCGTCCTGCTGGGATGCTCCAGCCCGGGATGGGGAGGGGCAATAATCTATCTGATAATGATATCACAACCACTGGCACAGGCAGGGGCCAGCCTAGCACCATCACCATTTCCCCTGCTCGTAGCAGCTCCCGTGGCTGCTGCAGAGGAGCCCCAAGGGGTCCCTGTGTTTATTCCCTTATTCCTGGTATCTCCTGCCTCAGCACTGGCCAGAGATTCCCTTTTCATCTGAGCAGTGCCTCTACCCCACGGGGAGAGCTGACAGCAGGGATCATTTCTTCCATCAGCTTCCTACTGTTGAAACACTTGACTCTTTGACTCTGGGTTTCTGTCCGGAGTGGAAATGGAGCTGACAGAGGCAGAGTTGAGAGAACTGTGCCCAAAATCTGAGGCACAAAGGCACACTGAGCCCTCTTCTGAGGAAATACCTGAGGCTGGAGAGTAAAATAAGGAGAATTCACACAATTCCATAATGATTGGTCCTTGGAGCAGGGAAAATAGGGACCAGCTTTCCTGTTGCACCTACCCAGCTCCACGAGGACGTGTTCCACACCGTGAGCAGAAACACCTGTGCCAGCTGCTCTCTGTCCCTGCCAACCAGGAAAAGGGATGAGTTTAACTGCACTGCAGAGGTTTGGAAGCCCAGTTTAGATGGTGGAGCCGAGCATTGATCCATGAAGTTTTAAAATGCCAGCCTTCATCCCTCATTACAAGCGAGATGCCCTTGCTCAGCCCATTCGCAGCATTCCCAGCTTCCTGCTGAGCTGTTTCTGGTGCTTGGAGAGGCTCTGTGTGCCCAGGACCCCCCTGCAGCCTTCTCCCTGCTGGGATGGGCTGTGGTGACTCTTCTTTCTGTCCCAGGGTCTCCCTTTGCCCGTGCCAGTTTGAAGAGTGGGAAGAACGAGAGCTCGTCCTACTTCAGGAGGAAAGAGAAGATGTTCCGCTTCTTCATCCGGCGCATGGTGAAGGCTCAGAGCTTCTACTGGGTCGTGCTCTGCGTGGTGGCCCTCAACACCCTCTGTGTGGCCATGGTGCACTATGACCAGCCCGAGAAGCTGACCACTGCTCTCTGTGAGTACTGGCCACTCCTGCTGCCTCGGCAGCTCTGGTGTTCCCCATCCCGCAGGATCCCGGCTCCCCGCAGAGCTTGGCTCTTTCACCACCACTCATGGAATCACAGAGTGGCTTGGGTGGGGAGGGAGCTTAAAGCTCAGCTTGTTCTACCCCCTGTGCAGGGATACCTTCCACTAGATCCTGTCAAACCTGGCCTTGGACACTTCCAGGGATCCAGGAGCAGCCACAGCTGCTCTGGGAATTCCATTCCAATCCCTCCCCACCCTCACAGGGAAGAGTTCCTTCCCAGTATCCCATCCGCCCTCTGGCAGTGGGAAGGCATTCCTCTTGTCCTGGCACTCCAGGCCCTGGTAAACTGTGTCTCTTTACCTTTCCTGCCAGCCTTCAGGTCCTGGAAGGCCACAGTTAGGTCACCTCAAAGCCTCCCTTCTCCAGAATGAACAATCCCAATTCGCTTTCAGATTATATTTCAAATTATTGAGTCACACAATTCAGAAAAAAAAAAAAAATCCACCAGGGCATTAGTTTGAGAGAGGAATGTTATCCTGAAGGTTATTGCAAAGTTGAGATTCAATCAGGTGTAAAGCCTGGAATGGGGCAGGAGGAATTGTCCTGGAATGGGGAATGAGGAGTTGTCCTGGAGTGGGACAGGAGAAAGAATTGTCCTGAAATTGGTCAGGAGGACGAATTGCCCTGGAATGAGGCAGGAGGAATTGTCCTGGAATGGGGAAAGAGGAATTGTCCTAAAATGGGGAATGAGGGATTGTCCTGGAGCAGGATGCACAAGGGCAATGATGCCAGGGAAAAGCAGGATTCTCTGGCTAACCTGTGCAGAGAACTGCCAATCTGTGTCACCTTTGCAGCTGATCTGCACCCAGGGGTGACTCCTGTTGGGGCCACACTCCCAGCTCTGCCAGCTCTGATATTCCCTGGATAGCAGCAGGTGGAAGGGCCTGTGAGATGGAAATCCTGCCAGTGCCTCTGGAATCAGGCACGGAGCCCCCCCAGGTGCTGTGACTCCTCTCAGAGCCTTTAAAAGGTTGCAGCTTTACAGCTTTTTTTTGGCCCTTCTCCCTGGATGACAAGGGGTGGGTGTCACGGTGCCCTCCTGTGACATTCAGTGACAGGAACAATCCCAGAGGGAAGATTATCCTGTATTTGTGAAAAGATTTTATTCTAGCTGGTTCCTGTGGTCACCTGGTTTAGCTCAGAGAGTCCAGAAGTGCTTTTGAAATAGGAGTTCTGGGTTTTCAAACTGCCCTGCTGAATAAGAAATGGTGTCTCCCTGAGGTCACAGACTCATTCACAAACCTGGTTTTTAAGGAAATGTGGAAGGTGAGGTTTGGAGCTTTTTTGTTTGTTTTATAAAGTTTGGAGGCTGGAAAACTCCTAGAAATTCCTCATGGTGATGGTGCAAATTTTTCCTCCTGAAGGGATGGGATGGGATGAAGTTTGTTCTTGGAAGACAAAGCCATTCCTTTGGCCATTCCTGACCCTGTAAAATGGCCAGGAACAAATCTGTGTCCAGCACCTGACCAGATGAAAATCTATGTAAAACTTCAGAAAAAACCAAACAGAAGACTGAGAAAAAAACCTCAAATATTTTCAACAGCCTAACAATGTTGGCTTAGATCTTTAAAGATCTTTATCTACCTAATTTGCCTTGATTTCTCTATAAATTAGATACTTAAATATTTCTTGCCTCAGATCCTCAGGTCTTACCTTATTACAAGGAAGGCAAACTTTTGAAGTTTTTTTTTACAAGACCTAAGAGGTCAGGAATACTGACTGCTCTGACATCAAAAGCTCCTTATTAATATTTGTTGAAATATTTAATGCCACCAGGTAATGGAGCTCTAATGAGAGATGTATAATAAGGACAGAAATTTCTTTCAAGTCTTTTTTTTTTTTTTTTTTTGTGCAAGATTTCAACTGAAAAGAGAGACAGACCATATAGAGAAATCACTCTTGCTTATTCATTACCTCAATTTACCAGAGGAAATAATAAGCTAGATTGGCAGGGTAATTAAAAGTTTGAGGATTAGGATTTCCTCTGGAATTAGGACTAAATGTTTAGGAAACAAACCCCACACTTCAAGTATTTCAACTCAAAAAAAGGCTGCAGATTTACAAACCTCAGTTTGGGGAGCACCTTATGCAGTGACTTTTCCAAGGAATATGAAGAAATCCAGGAGCCAGAGACTCCTCAGTATTCCTGTGAGGGCTGGAAGAGCTGGTCCTGTCCCTTGGAATTAAAGATTCACCTCCAGCTGGGAAACTTATCTGAGACAGAGCCCACAAATTCAGCTTCCAATCTATTCCAGCTGAAGACCAAAAATAGGGAATAGGTTGGAATTAGGGACGGTTTCATTTTTCAGGAGCTCTGCTTTTGTCCCTAACTCCCAGTAACATCAATTAGTGTCAGGAGCACTTGGGCAGCGTTTGAATTCCTTGGTGTGGAGTCCCACTGGACTGGGAGGGGGGCATCCCACTGCCTTACATTTAACAGAAGAGGCAGAAAACCACCAAAAAATTGGGATTTCTTGGGGACTAAATTCCCAGCATCATCCCAGCCTTTGCACCATCTCCCTGCCCTTCACCTGTGAGAGCCCTCTGTCAGCAGGGGAACCCTGCACAGGGGCTTCACAATCCCCCCTGAAAGAAATCCCAGAGTGGGGCAGGGGAGGTACCTGAGAGGGTCACCTGGTGCCACCCCCCTGCTCCAGCAGGACACATGATTGTGTCCAGGTGGCTCTGGAATATCCCCAGGCAGGGGGATATTCCCAAACCCTCCTGAGCTGCTGGTTCACCTCACAGGGAAGAAATTCTTGCTGACGTTCAGGTGGAACTTCCTGGGATCAGTTCCTGCCTGTTCTGCTTGTCCCATAGCTGGGCCCCTGGAGCAGAGCCTGGGCCCTGCTCTGAGCCCTCCCTGCAGGTATTTTGATAAGATTCCTCTCAATCACCTCTTTTTTGAGACTGAACAGCCCCAGCTCTCTCAGCCATAAGAGAGATGCTCCAGTGCTCTCAGCATCTTTGTCACCCTCCAGCCAGGAGCTCCCTGTGTTTCTGGGATATTAAACCCTGCTGGAAATATCACTGGCACTGGGGAGGGGCAGCCCAGTGTTGATTACAGAAAAAACGCTCCAGATTATCCAAAAATAAGGAAAGGTTTTGTGGATGCTCATGTTGGGTGGTACAAGTTCGTCACTGTGACAATGAGAATAAAAAACAGAGATCCCAGCCTGGTTTGGGTTGGAAGGGACCTTAAATCCCATCCTGTCCCCCCCCTGCCATGGCAGGGACCCCTCCCACTGTCCCAGGCTGCTCCAGCCCCATCCAGCCTGGCCTTGGGCACTGCCAGGGATCCAGGGGCAGCCCCAGCTGCTCTGGGCACCCTGTGCCAGGGCTGCCCACCCTGCCAGGAACAATCCCTGCCCAATACCCAACTAAATCTCTCCATGAATGGTCATCATGGAAATTCTAATGTGCACCAGACAGTTTTTGGGTTTTTTTTTATTTGTTTGTTTTGGGGTTTGTTTTATTTTTTAAGATGGTTTTCTCTGAGAGAAGAAGCAGAGGCTCTGTGGGCTCATTTTGGGGATGATTGTGCTCTGGGCAGAAACCTATTTTAGTGTGATTTTTGAACAAAAACTTTGGAGAATTGTCCTGAAACGCCCTACACAATCTACCTCTTAAATTCCAAGTATCCCATACCTCCAGCCCTTCCTGAATTCCAGGATGAGGAGCTGTGGGACTGCATTCACCCCTGGCTGTGCACTGGGGGTGACCTGAACCTCTCTGCCCCTTTCCTGGGGCATGGCAGAGTTTTCATATTTCTACAAATCCCTAATTTAATGCTGGGTGCAGGGAATGCCTGGTGCCTTGAGGACTTTGCTGGCTCTTCTGGGGTGGCAGTGATGGCCAGACTGGAGGTGTCCCCTCCCTCCTGCAGCACAAACCCAGGGAAGGAGCCCAGCTGGGCTGAGCCCTCCAGGAATGCTCCTGGAAAGCCCCGTTCTGCCCAAGATTTGTGCACAAATCCGTCAGACAGAGGCAGAACAAGACGGCACAAAACCAGGGGGTTGAAACAGCTCCTGGAAATACTTGGCAAAATCCCTTAACTGTGAGAGTGACAGAGTTTAAAAATGGCTTAAAAGTTAATCCATGATGAGGGAGCATCACTGCAGAGGAGCAGGGCCTGGCTGGTGTGATGCAGGGTGAGAGAGAAATCACAAATTCTGGTGATGTTGTTCCAGGGAAGGTGCCTGGGAATGAACTGAGGAGGCTTTTGGTGAACTGTAGCAGCAGGAGAGGAGCCTGTGAGGATCTGCTAAACCCGGCAACTCGAGCCAGGCACCTCTAATTCAATTATACCTGTCCCTCTGGGGAGAAGTTTAATTACATTACAAATTAATTTTACTTAAAGAACAGTTGGTAAAAGCCTACGGGTCTGCACTGATTTATTTTTCCCTTGGTCTTTTCTTTTAACTTTTCTGTTTTGAATTGTTCTGATTAGCTTTCTCTGCTTGATGCTCCATATCTCTACAACTGCTTTGGAAAAAGGACTGCAGGAGCTTTGGAGAGAGGCTTGGGATTTCTGTAGCCTTATTGAAAGAACTGATGAGGAATTCTTTGAATTCTTGTGGTATGATTAATAACAGGTCGTACTTCATGCCCCTGTAATTATCCTCAAATTCAATCAGAGATTCTCCTCTGTATGGAAAGGACTCCAAGGCCAAATAGGATTTCTCTCATGGACACTGCTCACTGAAGCACAGAACTTTGGTTAAATAAGCTGCAGATGCCTATAAAAGAATACATTTCATGTGTGTATTTCATGATTTTATTATCACCTCTTCATGTGATTTTATCATCATCTCTTCACGTTCATTTCCACCACTGCCAATACTCTGAGAGAGAGAAGAAATTTCTCTCAGAAACCAACTCTGGAATGGGGTCTGGAAGCAGCAGAGATGAATTTCCAGCTGGGGGCCCCTCAGGATGCAGGCTGGGGGTGCAGAGTGGAGGGTTGCAGCCAGGCTGTGCCTCTGGACACGTGCAGCAGGCACTGATGCAGCAGCAGCTGCAGGCACTGGTGCAGTGCAGGAGCAGCAGGCTGGGGCTGGGCTCCTCTTCCTCTGTGGCTGTGGCTGCAGTTGGGGCCAGAGCTCTCTGGGTCTTGGGTGGGTTTTAGGGACCATGGGGAGGAGGTTTCAGTGCTGGCTCACTGAAGTTTCACTTGGGGCTGCCCTGCCCAAAGCTCTCTTCCTTCTCCAGCAAATCCTGCAGGGATCTTTGCTGGCTCCTTGACCTGGGTTGCTCTAAATCCCAAATGCCAACATCTCCTTTTGGAGAAACCCAGGGTTTGGACACAGCATTTGAGCCACTGTGGCCTGTGAGCCTCTGCCTGCCCAGTGCTGGGCCTCACCTTTGGGGCAATTTGGCCTTTTTTTGGTGCTGCTGCTGCCTTTGAAGTCAAGGCCCAGATCCCACTGGATATTTGCAAGGAAAAAGCTTTCTGGAGCATTTTTATTTCTGTCTGCTGAGAATTTCACATCTGCTTGGGCAAAATGGGGGAAGTTTTTGCCCTGCTGAGGTTCTCCTGCTTGGTTTAATGTGAGAGGAGAGTGAAGTGTGAGGCTCAGCACCTGCTTGTGATGCCATTGGATTTGGAGATGGGGTAGCAATGGAATTAATCCATGAGTGATTGACAAAAAGGAGCTGGGAACTCTAATTAGGAACCTTACTCAAAGGTGTGGGGTGAAGGGATGCTTGCATGGCCTTTGCCAACAGCACAGCTTGGAAATGAAATAAGAGTGTTTGTATCAAACTTTTCCTCCTTAAATCACATCACAAAATGCTTTTGAGCAATGAAAGGCAAATGAAATTAGGTGAGGTTTGAATACCAGGAGGCCCAAACAACAAAATTGCATTTTCAATTATTTAGGCAGAGCCTTCTCAGAAGGAATTGTGTGTTGGATGCAGCAGCCTCTCCATGGAGCCAGTTCCTTCTGCCTGAGGAGTTCAGGGTCTGGATTCCACTTCCCTCCATCCCAGCCTCACTGGGCTGTGATTTGTAGCATCTGGTACCTGCTGAGACACAGCTTGTGCTGCCAGCTCTGGGCTCTGCTCTGGAGTTCATCAGCTGGGAAAGGCCAAGGGTGGCTCCTGAGCAGCAGAAGGAAGTTGGTTTTTAGATGCTCTGAGTTTTAAACGCTTTCTGGCTTTGTATTTTTGTGAATTATTTTTTAATACAATATAATCTAATATTCCTTGATTCTCTTTTACGACTTTCTAGCTTTCTTCTGGTGTGATATTCTGGATTTGCACGTGTGTTTGCAGGATGTGTCAGTCTGATGGTGACACCTTTGCACTCCTGATACCCAGGGTGTGTTCAGCCTCCTGCTGGAGCAGTGACTGAACATTGCTTCCTTCCTCCTTTTTTGCTCCTTTGGGATGATGGGAATTGTCTTGGCAGTGTCCTGAGGCCTCTTGGTGCAAATTTGCAGATAAAAACACTGCTGAGGATTTTTGTTGTTCTGTGGAAGAATCTGGGGGGCACCTGAGGTGTGACTGGGACAGGTGAGGCTGGGGCAGAGAGGAGGGGATGAGACACTCCCTGTTAGAGATGTGACACCTGTGGGGGCTGTGCACTGCCACAACCTGCCCCTGGGATTTTATCAGCTCATTTCACAGGGTTCCACTGGCTGGGTGTCAGTCCCTGCAATAGGGGGGACTGCACCTGGAAGTCATTCCTGTAAGCCCCACCTGCTGAGTGTGAACCCAGAGTCCCTCCCCAGCTCTCCTGGAGCCCCTTCAGGCCCTGCAGGAGCTCTGAGCTCTCCCTGGAGCCTTCTCCTGTCCAGGTGAGCCCCCCCAGCTCTGCTAGCCTGGCTCCAGCCCTGCAGCAGCTCTGGGTTTGCTCTGGACTCTCTGCAGCAGCTCCAGGTCCTCCTGCTGGTCCCAGAGCTGGAGGCAGCTCAGGCAGTGGGGCTCCCCAGGGCAGATGGATTCCCAGCACCATCTGGGATATCTCCTTCCTCTGGGATCCTTGGGGCTGGAGACAGCAGTTCCCTCAGAGCAGAGCCCTTGCCCCTGCTGCCAGGAAGGAGAGAAGGGCTGCAGCTTGGTCAGCTGTGAAGGGGCCTCTCCTCAAAGGCTCCAGGGGGGCTGTGCTGCTCCTGTGCCCGTGCCCTGAGCACTGAGATCAGAGGGTCGAGCCTGCCTCTTGCTGGGAGAAAGGCTGTGGATCTCAGCTTTTGTCATCTCCTTCCTCAGCTGGGAACACGTTGTCCTTGAGAGCCTCCTTTCATGATCTTGCTCCTGTTTTCAAGGAGAGCAGGGCACTGGGGTAATTAATACTCGCCTGAAATTTCCCCCCCTTTTGCAAAATGTTGGCACAGGTGTCCTTGCAGGCTCCTCACTTAGGTGTTAATAAAGCCTCTCTCATCTCATTATTGCTTCCTGGATTTCAGCTTTATGCCCATGGTGTTCCATGATGGGCTTTCATTTAAAATTTAAACCCCATTTTTATTTTTGAGGAATTGAAACTATGTTTTCCAAGGCATTTCCAAAGACACCCAGAATGGACCTTGGCCAGCTCTACTCACTCCCCGTGGGTGTGCAAGGCTGGGAATGGAAATCCAGGCAGGCAGGAAGGATCCTCACTCCCTCCTCAGTCTTTCCCCACACTCAGCTGAAGCTGCAGATTGTAAGAGGTCAGAGAATGGTGGAACCAAGGAATCTCCTGAGCTGGAAGGGACCCACAGGATCATCAGCCCAGCCCGTGTCCGTGCCCAGCGCCCCCAGCCCCACCCTGGCAGCCCTGGCAGCGCTGCCCAAAGGCTCCTGGAGCTCTGGCAGCCTCGGGGCCGTGCCCATTCCCTGGGCAGCCTGGGCAGTGCCAGCACCCTCGGGGGGAAGAGCCTTGCCCTGAGCCCCAGCCTGAGCCTGCCCTGGCCCAGCTCCAGCCCTGCCCTGGGTGCTGCCCCTGTCCCAGAGCAGAGCCCGGAGCTGCCCCTGGGTACAAAGCACCTGGAATCCAGGATTATCCTGCAGAAATTTTCTGACCCTCTTTAGTCTGTGTGCACCTCTGAGTAAAGTTTGGCACCATCTCCTCTTTAGCATTCCTGGAATCATAAAATTGAAATTACAGGAGGCTTTCTTGTAGCATCTGTGCTGCTGCAGCCTCTGAAAACCTCCTGTGCTGCACTAAACAAGGTGATTAATCCCCACCTTTTGAGGTTTGATTCTTTTCTTCATCTTCTCTCCAGAGAGAGAGGTTTGCCTTCTGCTGTTTCGTTTTTCTTGGTAGTGTAGGTGGGTTTTGCCTTTTTTTGGTTTGTTTTTTTGTGGGTTTTTTTTGGGGTTTTTTTTCCTTTTTTTTTTTTTTTTGTTTTTAACATTTCGCTCTTGCTGTTGCTTATTGGCCTCCAGATCCAAACTTAAAATGCCAAAGGCAGTGTTTGCTGTAGCTTCAAGTCCTCCAGACTTGATGTGGAAATTGAAGCCTCCAGCTCTGTTCCTTCTGCCCTTTGTTTCATCATAGTGATAAATTTTCCCATCAAAAGCTTCCCAGCCTGCGAGATGTGAAGGAAGAGGAAACAGAAGGGGCTCTTCCATGATTACAGGGCTATAAAGGCATAATAAAAATAAATGTGGTAACAGGAGACACAACACCTCTGAATATGAGCCCTCAGAGTCAGCACTTCTGTTGGGAAGGAAGGTATTTTTATCATCAGAGGCTGGTACAGAAACTTACACCCCCCCACCCAAAAGTTTCCATCTCTCGCAAGTATAGAAGTCCCCAAACCTCTTTGCAATTAAATTTGACCTTTAAAGATATTAGATCCAGGGTTTTCCTTTGCAATTCCTTCACAGAGACAATGAGGGTGTTATTCAATGCTCCTGCCCCCACCCCAGAGTTCAGGTGAGCGTTGCCTTCAGCTCTTGGCTGTACACAGCTCCTGGACACACAACTGTGACACACGGGTCCTGTTTGCCACTGCACAGGGATTTTCTTCTGCCAGCAGGCCCTTGGTGCTGTGAAAGAGGGGACAAAATGTTCCCCTCATGAAGAGCTCTGCCTACCAAGGGCTCGTGGGTTAATTTAATCTCTTCTCCTCTTTGCAGATTTTGCCGAGTTTGTTTTCCTGGGGCTGTTCCTCACTGAGATGTCTTTGAAGATGTATGGGCTGGGGCCAAGGAATTACTTCCACTCTTCATTCAACTGCTTTGACTTTGGGGTGAGTAACGTCCAGCAGGGTGGATAAATCATAGAATGGTTTAGGGTGGAAGGGACCTTAAAATCCTCTCATTCCACCCCCCTGCCATGGCAGGGACACCTTCTGCTACCCCAGGCTGCTCCAAGCCCATCCAGCCTGGCCTGGGACACTGCCAGGCATCCAGGGGCAGCCACAGCTGCTCTGGGAATTCCAGACCCAGAATTCCAACCCCTCCCCACCCATCCCTGCCCTCTGGCAGTGGGAAAGCTCCATCGTGGCCCTCCGTGTCCTTGAAAACCCTCCCTGTGCCAAGCAGGTGTCTCTCCTGTCATTCAGGCGTTTAGGGATGAGTCTGGAAATCCACGGGAAGCGGTGCTGGGAGTGGCTCCTGTGGGGAGCAGTCCCGCTGTAAATTAGCAGTGAAATGCATTAAGCTTCCCTCTTTATCCTGCTTTGGGAAGGGCTGTGACAGCTGGGGGGTTTCATTTCCTCCAGCCCCGCAGCATCAGCACCCCTGAGTGCTCTGATTGCAGGGAGATGCTCTCCCTCCCGTTTCAGTGAGCTGATTGAAAGACAAAAAAAACCAAAAACCCCTACACATCTTCCTGCTCATGTCACCCACTGAGCAGCCTTCACCTCGAGTCACACCGGCAGAGCTTTTCAGAGGAGAGAACGCCCGATGAGGTGTCAGCAGGGCAGTAATTCGGATCCTTGCAGTGCAGGAGTGCAGGCTCAAGCCGCAGCTGGGGTGTGAATAGCGGGGCTGGCTTTGGCTCCCCCCGACAAAGCCTGGCGTGCGATGGTAATTTATTCATTAGGAGCTATTAGCTGTAATCTGTGCTCGCAGAGGAGAACTCGGCCTGTCTTATCTCCAGCCTGGGCTGAGCAGGGCTGTGGTAAGGATGATCCAGATAGGGAGCTTCAGATCCAGCGGGGCCAAGGCAGCCTCAGGTCACGGCACTGCTCACCCAGCCCTGCTCCACAGTCGGGAGGCTGATTCCAGTTTTTATCTGCCAAAATGTGTGAGTGACTCTTCCTCCAGGAAGCCAAATTCCTCTGCTCCCACCAGGGAGGAGGAGGTGTTGTCACCTTCAGTCAGTGACCCTCCTCAATCCAAGGCTCTGAGATGAGCCAGTTTATTCTCTTTTTGGCTGTGACAGCAGAAAGGCTCAGAGTAAATAGAATTTAAATCACCCACCCGTGTCCAGCAGCCCCAGGTGTTGCACGAGGCTCTCCCAGATGTGGGGCTCTGTTTTTGGGGTGTCCCGGCTGCTGTGGTGGCTCTGAGGGTTGGGCTGGGCTGTCCTCACATCCCAGGGGACAGTGCCCAGACCCAGGCTGTCCCTAAATTGTCCTTTAGGGCTGTCACTGCCTGGTGACCCACACGGGGTCGGTGTCCTGCTCTGGCTGGCTGCCACATTCCTGGGATCCCTGGTCCAGGAGCTCCCCCACCACAAGAGCTTGTCAGGGACAGGTGGTTTAGGAGCTTGCACAAAGCAAAAGCTGAACCTCCAAGGTCTCTGAGCTCTGTGTGCAGCCCTGGCAGGGAGCTCTGCCCTGGCCCTCCCAGGAGGCAAAGCTGTTGATCTGTTGCTAATTCCTCCTCCTTCAGAGAATCCATAGGGATCCTCCTTCTGTCTGTGTTCCTTCCGCCCTCACCCTCCTCCCAGCCCCCAGAATAAACTCAGCACTGGGACATCAGAGCTCTGTGCCCAGTTTTGTCTGACAAACCAGCGAGGTGAAACGACAAACCAGAGCAACATCTGCCTGGGGAGCAGCAGCTGGGAGGGCTCTGGTGTGGAACAGGCTCCCAGGAGGGCTTGCTGAGCAAAATTAATTACCAGTGTCATGTGCAGGGGCTGAGGGAAGGCTTTGCTGATTCACGAGGGATTCCCAGTGGTGGGAGAGAAGTTTTAGTTCCTTCCTCAGACGTGAGACAGTGGAGTTATCAGCTGTGGTGGCTCTCCCTCTCCCTGTGTGTTTTCTGGCAGCTCAGGGCACAGCGTGTGTTGCAGGACACTCAAGCATTGCTGGAATCTTCAGAGAAATCCCAGTTTTTGTCCAGAAAAGGGTTCCCAGCTCTGCTGCCCCTGTTAATCCTCCCTGCCACTGCACCAACCAGCTGGGCTCTGGGGAGAACCAGTTCTAAACTGGTGTTTCTGGTGTGCTCTGCCCAGCTGGGGCCCACGGGCAGTGGCAGCTCAGAAATGTTGGGTTAATGTGAATTACACCAGCAGTTGGCAGGGAAATGCCTGTTTGATCCTATTAACTCTGCAGAAACCTGTGTGGGTTTAATTGTCCTTCCCAGCTGTGCCGAACCCATCACTGTTTGTCCTTTTCCTAATGAAGGATTTTGGAGATTTTTTTCCCTTGCTCGAGGTAAATTCTCTGCCGTCCTTAAACCAACCAGAAAAAACAAAACTTGAAAAGCCCACCTTGATGTGGGGCAGTTTTTTCAGTCCCCCGAGGCTGAGGGCCAGGCAGATGATGGGCTGTGTGTGCCAGAGGCTTTGCAGGATCTCATAATAATTATTGCTTTAATTGCTCTCCTAAAGACTCTCAGCTGCCAGAAGTTTCTGGTAGATTTTACCCAGCTCTGCTGTTCTGCTGTAGATGAGGAGTTTCAGTCCTTCTGATGGCAAGGGGAGGATGGGGCAGTGCCCTCCTGCACCTCTGCAGGTTCTGTGGGGTGGCAAAAGGAACTGTTGGCATCTGCAGTTGAGCCAGCATTTAAAAAATCTAATTAAAAATTACAGTGTCCTTCAGAAAAAGGTATTTTGAGGTAGTTTGATTGCTAGAGAAGAAAGCAACAAGCTCTGTGTATAAATCACAGGGTGTTCTCCTCCTGAGTATGGAGAAAGTTGGGATGAGGTTTTCCTGGTTAAATTTAGGGTTCTCCTGAAGTTTTTGTAACCAGCAGCCTGAGCTCTGATTCCTGAGCCTCTCTGGGAGCAGCACAGGGAGCTCAGCAGCAGCTGTGCCCTCTCTGAAGTGCTCTCTTCCTGCAGGTGATCGTGGGCAGCATCTTTGAGGTCATTTGGGCTGCGGTGAAGCCGGGCACCTCCTTTGGCATCAGCGTCCTGCGAGCCCTGCGGCTGCTGAGGATCTTCAAGGTGACAAAGTGAGTGCAACCCTTGGCTGTCCCAGCACCCCCTGAGCACCCCGGGGCATCCCTGCCAGTGCTTCCCACGTTTGTAAACCATACATTAATGCCAGAACTGCTGTGAGAGCCTCGGTGGGTCGGGCAGTCAGGACAAACGGTGATGAGAGAGCTCTGACACAGCTCCTGGAAGTTGGGGTTTATTGCAGAGGGAGTGGGTGCAGGGCCCTGCTTAAAGCTGCCAGCACAGCTTGGAGCAGGCCTGAAAGAGAGTGAGGAGAGAGAGAGAGAGCAAAAGAGAGTGAGAGCCAAAAGAGACCAAAGTTCCCGTTACAATACAATAAATCCTCTTCTATGCTGAATATTCTAATTCTCACTAGTCAATCTAGTACCTTATAGCATTCACATACAGCCTATAAGAATCATTACATTACTACACTGTGTTACATTTTAAACCCTAAAAACTGCTCTTTGGACCCTTTCTGCCAAGCTAGTGGGGTCTGCTCAACCCTTGGACCTGTCTGCAAGCAGAGGGCATTGTTTAATCAGAAGGGGATTAACTTCAGTGGCCATACCATTGTTTGCCAGTTGTTCAATAACTAAAGTTTGGTATCTCAGAGCTTGCTTTCATTCTAATCTCGCCTATAGTTTCTAAATTCTCAAAATCTTTTGCCAGGCAATCGTATTTATAAGGTTTTCATGTTTCATCCTCCCCAACAAACTGCTAAAAAGTTAAAAATAATCAAAAACCCCCCAATTCCCCAACCCCCTGGGGTCGCTGGCACAAAAGCCTGACCTCCAAGGTCTGCACTGGGGGCAGGAACTGATTAAAACTGCACATGCAGAATTCCCCTTCCCTTGGATGGGCACTTGGGAATTCTGGGAATTCCAGAACCTGGATTTACACCCACGAGGAATTTTAACAGCCCTTTCTCTCCTCAGCCTCACACCCAGGTTTGTGTACCCTTGGTTCCTCAGAGGCTGACAGGAGAGTGTCCTTCTTTGCTTTATCTTTAGGCTTGTTTAAAACAAAACTATTGTGTTATCACTTGTATTATGTGGTAAAAGCCCCAAATTTTATTTTCTTTCTGAGTCCTATCAACATCCCACTGATCTGATGACAATTCCTTAAGCGGGAATGACAGTGGGCTGAAAGGAAAATGTCCTTTTTTGCTTTGCTTTTAAGCTTGTTTAAAACAAAAAAATCTCAGTTTTTCACTCATATTTTGCAGTAAAACCCCCAAGTTTTATTTTCTTCTGAGTCCCATCAACTTCCCACTGATCTGTGACAATTCCTTAAGTACTTGGGCTCTGGAAAAGCAGCTTCCCTGGGGATTGCTGGGTGCTAATCCTGAGGCTGAGCTGCTGTGTTGACACAGATCTGAAATGTGTTCCAGCTGCCTGGGCTGGGGATGGTGGAGTTTTCCAGCCTGGAGGCTCCAAGGTGGAATTTTCACTGAGGTTCCCACAGCTTTGCTGTTGTTTTCATGCTCCTGCCTTGAGTTAATGTGTGCTGGCATTAGCAAACAGCTCCTGTGCCATTCCCAAACCCATCCAGAGCCCGTTCTGCAGGATTTCTAAGGCATGCTGTGGAAATTGAAGACAAATTTAGGTGTTCCTGCTGTTGTTTTCCACCTTATTTTTTGCATATTTTTCACACCGTTATCTCTTCAGTCCTTCCTTGTTTCCATCACTCCCTGAATTCTTTGCAGCTTGAAGGATTTGGAGGGAGGATCAGCCCCTCTCCTAGCTGCTGAGGGGAAAATCCTGCCCATGGCTCCAATCTCTCTTTTCCTCCTGCCTGTCCAGCCCCATTTTTCCAGGCTCCCGTGTGTCCGAAAGGAGCTGGTCAAAGCTTGGTAGCTCCTCCTGCAATTCCTGTCCCCTTGGCTCTCCTCATACAAACACTCCCAGGAGAAATCCAGGGAAGAGCTGTTCCCTCTTGGGATGTGCCAGGAGCTGTCCCAGGGCATGGGGAGTCAAACCCAACCATCTCCAGCCCTGGCCAGGTGTGCTGGGCTGAGCCATTCCCTCTGGCCAGGCTGGAATGAACATCCTGGCTTTGTTCCCAAACTCTGAGGCCTCTGCTTGGGCCTGGGTGTGAGATTCCCCCAGGAATGTTTAAAATGTGGGGATTTAATCCAGTGCTGGAGAGTTGCAGTGGATGGGTTGGAAGGACACCCTGGGAAGGTGTCCAGGTGGGAATGATGCTCATTCCTGGGTTTGTTCCTGACTGGTGTCTAATGGAGGCTGGGCTGGCTGTTCCCATCTCCAGTCTCACCTTCAGCACCCCCTGCTTCTGACACCCCTCCTGTGCCAGGTGAGAGATGCCCAAAGGAGGAAGAATCCCAGGAAAATTAAGTTAAAATTAGTTCCTAAGGAACTAACCCAGACATTCACTGCCTGTTGTGTGTGGGTGCTCACACACTGAGTGACCATCTCTGCTCCCTGGTTCTCCAAGCGATTTCACCACTCCCTGAGCTGTTTTTGAGAGTTTTAAATGGAATGCCAGAGTCTTTAAACTCACTTCAAACAGTGGAAGGGAGTTTAAGGACTCTGACATTCCTTATCATTCTTTTCCTTTTTTAAATAAGAAATAATTAAAGCGTGAAACCAGTGAGGTTGGAAAAAACATCAGGATCTTCGAGTCCAACCATTCCCAGCACGGCCAAAGCCACCACTGACCATGTCCCCAAGTGCCACATCTTCTAAATCCCTGCAGGGATGGGGACACCCCCACTGCCCTGGGCAGCTTTTTCCAATGCCTGACCACCCTTTCCATGAATAATATCCAACCTCAACCTCCCCCGGTGCAACTTGAGGCCGTTTCCCCTTGCTCCCAGGGAAAGAAATTCCTGTTAATATCTCACCAAAGGCTCTTCCCCACTCACATCCTCCCCTGGCTGCTCTGATCCAATGCAGGTACTGGAATTCCCTGAGGAATCTGGTGGTCTCCCTGCTGAACTCCATGAAGTCCATCATCAGTTTGCTCTTCCTGCTGTTCCTGTTCATCGTGGTCTTTGCTCTGCTGGGCATGCAGCTCTTTGGAGGACAGTAAGTCTGAGGGATCTTTGTGCTGCCTGCAAGGCTTCACATCCCTGATGTCTGGGCTGGGGATAGGGAAATAATTCCTGTTCTGGTGTTTTCCCTGGAGCTGGTCCTTTCCTAAGGAAGGATGTGCCTAGTTCAAAGCTGCTCCATCATCCCATGGTCTCCAGAACAGCCAGAGCTGAAACAGCCCTTTCTGCACTGGTTCTTTCCCTGGGAGCCAGGGGGCCATTAGATTTATCCACTTGGAATATTTTCCTGCTGGAAAACACAGTTTTGTTGGATGTGGTTGTTCTCATTAGGAACTCCAGCAGTGGTGAAGTTTGCACTAAGAACTGTCACAGTGTTACCATTTAAACTCCAGCCTCACTTCTGAACTGAAATAATGAAATGGGTTTGTTTGGTCTTTTATTTTCCCAGTCAATCCCTATTTTATCTTTAAAGCACTAAAAAGAAATTATCTACTAAGAGACTAATTTCAATGTGGGCTTTTACACATGAGGATGAAAACTTCTTGGAATGGTTCATTCTGCAAAATCATTGGAGATTTTGATTGTTCATTTTAATTGGGGGTGAAAATGAATTTCAAAGCATCAGAATTTTCTGTGGGAATGAAATTGAGTTTTTGCTGATGGTTCTGTTAAGCATCTTCAGAGATGTTTTCCACTGAGCTTGCCTGGGGTGTTACAGCCAGGTGGAACTAATGTTGCTCCCCGACTTGGTTTATGGAATGTTAAAGGTTATTCCAAGGCTGCCTGGAGCTGCCTGGCCCTCCCCACTCTGTTTTTTATTTCTCCCTTCTCTCCAGGTTCAATTTCCAAGATGAAACTCCAACCACGAATTTCGATACCTTCCCGGCTGCCATCCTCACTGTCTTCCAGGTAAAACCATTGCTTGTCCTGGGGCAGTGTTAGAGGTGAAATTCCTGGGTGTTTCTTCCTGCTTAGGGAGGGCAAACAAGTCCCCAAAAACCCGTGGAAGTTAGGAAAAGGGAACTCCTTCCTTCTCATGTGTTTTACTTCGCTGACCAATACATGCATCACTAAAAATCAAATTAAAATCAATGTTGTGGTATTAAGGAAGGCTAGGACCAAAGATTTATTGTCAGGGGGGAAAATGCTGATAAAACAGATATTTCTGTGCTGAATTAGAATTTGTGTGTTAGAATTCTGTGCTGAATTACAAGCTTGCCACATCTGTGTGTGCCCTTTGCATTCTCCAGCCCCTGCCCACAAAGTTGCAGCTCTGGCAGCTGCAATGCTTGGATTCAAAGCCAAATTTTGCACCTGTCTTTTTTAAAATCAATAATTTAAAATGGTTTTCAAATAATTTAAAAAAAGAATGTTTTCAGGTGTTTCAGGAGAGTTGGGGCTGCTCTGGGTGCAGGTGGCCCTCACAGATCCAGCATTTCCAGCCTTGCCCTGCACTGTGTGGGCTCCCCCCAGATCCAAACTTCCCCAGACCTCAGCAAGGGCTGGCTGATGTATTTCAGTGTCACGACCCAGAGAGGAGATGAAAAGGAAGGGAAGGGGGGTGATGGCAATTTCTGGATCAAGACAGAAAACAGTCCCGAGGCAGCTGTGTCCTGTGAGCTCTGCAGGAGCCACTGCCCAGATGTGAGGCAGGTCAGGGCTCTCCTCACAGGATATTGCCCATCCCAGGGATCAGGATTTGCATTAGATCCTCGTGCTCATCAAAGCAGGGCTCAGAGACAGGTATTGCCATGAGCCAGCTCCGGATATGAGCCATGGGAAGGTTGGGTTTGGTTTGCTCTGGGACTGGAGCTGCCTGTGGAATACTCAGCTGGAATATTTCCTGTTAGTCCTGAGATAAATACGCTGCAATGGGGGCTGTGGGGTGAAAGAAAACACAGGGGTTTAAGATACTTGTCTGGGAAAATTAAACCCAGCAGAAGCCATCAGGCCTGGATTGTCTGTGGTGGCCCAGAGGCTTTTTGATACCCTCTGCTCCCCTTCCATCCCACCCCTTCCCTGAACTGCAAACTCCAGGTCAGTGTTTCTTCTCTGTGGGGCTGGGATCCCTTTCCAAGCTTTTCTTCCATAAGCTCAGCCAGGCTGAGCAGAGCAGCATCAGTCAGAGACAGCATTCAGCGTGCTGAATAAATAAAATTAGCACCCTGCCCCACCCCTGTACCTTTGGAGATTCTTTGTATAAGGGGCTCCTAAAAACTATTCTGCCCTCTGCTTTAGCCCATTTTGATCCCAGCAGCCCTGGCTGGGTCATGGTCCTGTCACTGGACTCCCAGGATGTGTTTTGTCCCCCTGGCAGCTGGCTGAGCTCCGCCTAAATTCCCTTAGAGGAGCATCACACCTTTATCTCCAGCTCCCCTGCGAGCTGAACGCCTGGCTGACAATGATCAAAGCACACACAAACAGCATCCACGGGCACAGTGCCTCTGGGAAGCAGAGCTCTCTGTTAGGTACCCGTGCCCTGCTCCCAGATTTCCTCTGGGAATCCTCACAGGCTGTCAGGGCAGAGCAGAGCTGACAGCTGGACATGAGGAGTGGCAGTGGCTGGATGGGAGCAGAGCTCTGCCCATCCCTGTGTGCCTGTGGGATCTGGAGCTGGTGGCATTCAGCCTTCCCCCAGGCAGCTCCCTCTCACTGCAGCCCTGGAAGCAGCACAGTCCTGCTCCTCTCCCACCCTTCACCTGCTCATTATTCCATTAATATTTCACAGCAGCTCCTGGCAGCTGCTTTATTCCATCACCTGGTGGCTCCTCAGCGTTAACAGTGAGATGCTCTCCGAAGGTTCATTTGGGGCAGCTGGAGGCAGTTGGGAGCCCAGGGAATGACAGGAGGTTTCACCTTGCTCCCAAGTCCTCCTTGCCTGTGCCCCTCCCTCTGCAGTGCTGTCCTTCCCTCTCCTCAGCAGGAATCCCTTACAGCATCCCTGAACAGGCCTGGGGAGCAGAAGGAATTTCATTAACTGCTTGAGGACAGAGCCAGCAGATCCTGGATCCTTCAGGCTGCTCCCTAATCCCTGAGGTGCTTCCTGCAGCTGGTGGGTGACAGTGGGAAGGACACCAGCTCCTCTTTCCAGGGCCTCAGGGAGCAGCCTCAGCTTGCCCAGGCAGGCTGCTTAGTTTAGATGATTTATCTCTCTGCAAAAGCCCCAGAAAACATCTCTTTTTTTCCTTGAACTTTTTCTTCCACTCCCAAATAATCAAAAAGTTGGATTTCGAACCCGGACCCTGCTGGACTTTGTCATACCTGCAAATCCTGGTCTTCTGCTTGGGAATAGAAAGTTCCCAGTGATTGCCCTTTCCACGAATATTTGTGTCATCAGAAATCACTTTATGGCTATTCCCAGAAAGCAGGAGCAGTTGTGAATTCATGGAAATTCTGTGAATGCACATTTGTGGACAATACTCTGCATAATTGAGTGGCAGATTTGAAAGCCCAAAGCCCTGTTTCGTATTCTGTGGTGCAAATTCAGAGCAGCTCCAGCAGTGTTGGGTCTGCATCCTGATTTTGGAATTATTTGAGGCAGAATTGTGCATTTGGGAGAGGAGTTGTTGCCTGTTCAGGGTGTCCTTGTGTCTAGACTCGCTCTTCACCCAGTGCTGTCATCAGCACCAGCCCTGCAGCCAGAAATTTCCTCTCCCTCAGCAGCTGACAGCTGGGCTGGAATTTGCAGCCTGGAATTTGAAGCCTGGAATTTGCAGTCATTCCAAGCATCCTGTGTGCACATGCAGCCCCATTACTACAGCACACATCAGGGCTTTTTATCTTCTTTTTTTTGTTTGTATTTTGTTTGGGTTTTTTTCACCTACTAAGCCCAAAGACAGCTTCCTGTTTAGGAGCTGGATCTTCACATCCCGGTGTTTTAATGCCCTGAAAGTGGTCATCGTTTGACTCTGCCAGGGCAGGCAGAGGATGTGCCGATGTGCCCAGAGCTGTTGCTGTGTTCCAGAGTTTGGTGAAGGAAGGAACGCCAGACAATTCATACTGATGCAAAATGAGCATTTACCGTGGCAAGGCCTGTTGGAGCTGTGTACACTGATGAGTTTTCCCATTATTCCTGTATTAGTTAATTAACCCTGGGTCGATAATCAGAGGTGCAGCTCTGTGCTCATCCCTGCTCAAGGACAAGGAGGAGCAGAGTCCCCTCCAGGCTGTTCCCTGCTCTGTCCTTGCTCAAACACAGAGGTTGTTGCTTCTGTTTAGGGATTTTTTGGGGGCTTTGTGGCCCTCTGGGTCAAACTTGGTGAAACTGAAGAGGAACCTGTGGTGTGCAGTGTTACTGTGATGTAGACAGAAACACACAGTAACACACACACAGGTGTTCAGGCAGAGAAGAAGAAAAGAACTCTCTCGTTTGTTGTTGACCTCGTATCTCTCAGTTTCTGGACAGTGATCAGAGATTGGACAGAGAAGTTCCCACCTCTCCATCTCCACTGCCCCTTTGAGAAGTCCATCAGGTGATATCTTTTCACCAAGGAATGCAAACATGATCCTTGTTTATCTTACAATTCATGAGAACTGACTCCATTATACTAAAACAAATCATAAGGCTGATTTTCAAAGACAACAGTGCAGCCCCTGCAGAGGTTGTGGTGCCCAGGAATGATGCCCAGGCATATTCCAGCTGCAGGAAGGCTCTCCCAGCCCTGAGGAGTACAGGAGGGGTGGCAGGAGGTGACAGAGCTCCTGCTGCTGGGGACAGTGAGTGAGGGCTGGGGGAGCCTGCAGGAAGGGCACGGGAGGGGCTGGCACTGGCAGAGCCCCCCCAGGGCACTGCTGGGGAGCCAGGGTTTGCTCGGGGCTGTGGGATGTGCCCTGCACGGGACTGGGGGAAACTGGGATCTCTGCATGGCTTGGAAAGGGAGAGTGAACTGTCAGAATGTGGGTTTTGTTTCCTCTGCGTGTGTGAGAGCCCCTGGTCGAGGTGGGCAGTGGGCAGGTGACCCAGAGAGGGGCAGGGCAGGGTCACCCCCTCAGCCCCACCCTGGCAGCCCTGGCAGCGCTGCCCAAAGGCTCCTGGAGCTCTGGCAGCCTCGGGGCCGTGCCCATTCCCTGGGCAGCCTGGGCAGTGCCAGCACCCTCGGGGGGAAGAGCCTTGCCCTGAGCCCCAGCCTGAGCCTGCCCTGGCACAGCTCCAGCCCTGCCCTGGGTGCTGCCCCTGTCCCAGAGCAGAGCCCGGAGCTGCCCCTGGGGAGGAGCTGCAGCCCCGGGGAGCTCTGCCCTCAGTGTGCTGCAGGGAACAATCCCAGTGCCCTCAGTGTGCTGCAGGGAACAATCCCAGTGCCCTCAGTGTGCTGCAGGGAACGATCCCAGTGCCCTCAGTGTGCTGCAGGGAACGATCCCAGTGCCCTCAGTGTGCTGCAGGGAACGATCATGCCTCATGTGCTGGAACTCCAGTGCCCTCAGTGTGCTGCAGGGAACGATCCCAGTGCCCTCAGTGTGCTGCAGGGAACGATCCCAGTGCCCTCAGTGTGCTGCAGGGAACAATCCCAGTGCCCTCAGTGTGCTGCAGGGAACAATCCCAGTGCCCTGAGTGTGCTGCAGGGAACAATCCCAGTGCCCTCAGTGTGCTGCAGGGAACAATCCCAGTGCCCTCAGTGTGCTGCAGGGAACGATCCCAGTGCCCTCAGTGTGCTGCAGGGAACAATCCCAGTGCCCTCAGCTGCTCCTCACGGCCCCTCCAGACCCTTCCCCATCCCCAGATCCCTCCTCTGGACACTCTCTCTCCCATTTAGACCTTTCCCTGATATTGAGGTGCCCAAACCCCTCCAGCACTGGGGGTGAGGCTGCCCCAGCCCCAGGCAGAGCAGGACAATCCCTCCCTCCCTGATGTGGTGATGCTGTACCTGGTGTCCCCCACGTGCTCCTCGTTTCCCAGGGACATTCCTGGGTGGCTTGGCCCTGCCTGGCTGCCCCCGAGCTGCCTTTGCTGTGTGTGACCCTCCCTGTGTGCCTGCTCTGCTGCAGATCCTGACGGGGGAGGACTGGAATGCTGTGATGTACCACGGGATCGAGTCGCAGGGCGGCGTCCACTCGGGAATGTTCTCCTCCATCTACTTCATCGTCCTCACCCTGTTTGGTAACTGTATCCTTCCATGGTGCCACAGTCCTTCCCAGGCTGCTGTTCCCTAAATGCTCACAGCCTCGTCCTTTCAAAGCCCAATTATTGCCGTGGCTTTGCTCCTGACACCACTGAAGGTGAGGTGTCCAACCTGGTGTCGCTTTTCTTACAGCAACGTAAGAATTTTTAATGTAATTTAAAGAAATTTCATTTTAATTGTCGTGTTTTACCTGGAAAATGTTCTGTTAAGAGTTAATTTAGATTGTGGGAGTAATAATTGAGGGCAGGTCAGAGCAGGACCTTGAATATCATCACAAGCAGTTTGTTTTTAGTCAGGGGAGCATTGAGATGGGATTGGTGGAGATGAGTAGATGATGGTGGAGACAAAGCTCCATTCTCTTGTCCCTTTGTCTAGGGCACCTTAACCAGCTGTGCTGTCCCAAATGCTCCAAATTACCTCATCTCCACATAAGGCTTAACATTTAATTCTGGATCTTGGCTTTCAGGTTCTGGGAGTGTTCGGTGTTCCAAGCCTTGGCACATGAAGTGTCTGTTTTGTTCTTCTGAGAGATGGAAATCTCTTGAGGGTAACAAGAAACTGGGAGCTTTCATCCCCCAGAGTGCCAGGGTGTCTGCTGGGGAAGGGCTGGGGTGTCCCAGAGGGTGACACTGGGATGGGATTTGGGGATGGGAGGCTGCATTTTATAGGTATTTTATATTTCATACACGAAGAAGCAAAGCAGCTCCCTGGTGGTGTGAAGGGGAGAGGCAGGAGGGCAGAGGGGCTGTGGTGGCCCTGTCCCTGTCCCAGTGCCAGCACCAACAGCCACAGCATCACTGGTGTGAGGACACGGCCCTGAGCTGCACCAGGACAGGTTAGGCTGGGCGTTAGGGAGAGGTTCTTCCCAGACAGGGTGGTTGGGCACTGGCAGGGGCTGCCCAGGGAGCTTTGGAGTGCCCATCCCTGGAGGTGTTTAAGAAAAGATTGGATGTGGCTCTGGGTAACAAGGTGGTGTCAGGTCTGAGTTGGACTTGATCTCAAAGGGCTTTTCCAGCCTAGTTAATTCTGTAATTGGTTGTGTGACTGATTCTGTGGTTCTGTGGCTGCAGCCATGAGCTGTGTGGAGCCAGATGGAGCATCCTTAAAACAGGAAACCCAGGAACTGTGGGAGAGCTGAGGTATCCCTGCTTTGTTTGTTCTGCAAAGTGGGGTGAGAACACCCCAAAATGGGATTAGAACACCTCAAAGAGGGATAAGAATGCCCTAAACTGGGGTGAGAATGCCCCAAATTGGGGTGAGAATGCCCCAAATTGGGGTGAAACTGCCCCGTGCTGCTGCTCCACCCAGGAGCTCCCGTGAGGATTCCCTGCCTTCCTTGCTGGTCCCAGCATTCATTCCTCTTTTCCTGGGAGTCTTGTTTGGGCTGGAGTCTCAGGAGGAAGGGAGGGGTGCACTGGGGGCAGTACTGGGGCCAGAGTTCTGCAGAAATGGGCTGCTCTGGCTGGAGTGCAGGTGCCAAAACGTGCCATCGATGGCAGTGGTGCCTGTGGCTGGCCCGGCAGTGCTCCAGCCCTTTGGCCTTGCTGGAATTCCCTGCAGGCACAGGGAGGGGCAGAGCTGGCAGTGGGAGCTGTGCCTGGCACCTGAGTGTCCCCAGGGTTTGTCCCATTCCCAGAGCTGTGGCAGTGATGCTCAGGCGTCTCCTCACGGCCCCTTCCAGAAACACCAGGCTCTGGAAAACTGGGTCAGTGGAGAGCAGGGAGGCAGGGAGAGCTCTAAATCCTCCAGGTTCGGCATTTGGAAATGGGATTAAGCTGTAATCAGGCTTGGCAGCACAGCTGAGGGAGGGACTTCTCACCTCTGAGCTGCTGAGATCCAGTGGTTTTGAGGAACAGGGCATTAATTCCCTTCCTCACCTTTAATTCACAGGGAGTTCTCCCTTGTCCTTGGGGTTTCATTACCAGGGAGAGAGAGCAGGGCATGTTCAAGAGGAGGGGATCTTCTGCCCCTGCCATGCATTTGGGATTTGGAGAGTGGGAACCTTACCCACCTTCTCCTAAATCTCATCCTGGCAGGTGCAGCTGTTTTCCCTTCTGCTGCTGAGGTGACCCAGGGCTGGCTCTCCTGAGTTCCTCCACACACCTCCAGGGCTTCTTCCGTGCCCTTTGTCCTCGAGCTCCTCGGAACATCACTGGGGTATTTAGGAAGGAAGGAGGATGTGCGAGCTGGGATTCCTTGATCCACCCTGAGTCCTGCAGGCTGGGATGAGTTTACTCAGCTGAGGCTCAGTGAGCTCAGAGAGAGAGGGAAGAATTGGCTGACAAAGACTAACAATGCTCAGAAAAGCTCCTGGAATGTCCTGGAGGGTTTTTTCCACCCACTCTGCAATTTTCCAGCTTTAAACAGCAGCTGTGGATGCCCTTGGATCCCTGAAGTGTCCAAGGCCAGGCTGGACAGGGCTTGGAGCAGCCTGGGGTGGTGGGAGGTGTCCCTGCCCATGGTGGAGGTGGAACAAGATCAGTTTAAGATCTTCCAAACCATCCTGGGGTTCTGCACTACTTCAGAGAGGCAGAGCTACAAACCCGAGACCACTCTGTGAATCCCTATGGAGATTTCCATCCCTGTTGGAGAATCAGAGGCTGGCCTGGGGAACCTTGGTAGAAATTTAGTCTGAGAGCAGGAAGCCTTTCACAGGGAGCTTGTGAGTGCCTTCCTGCCCCACCCCAAACCCTGGAGGGGCTGGGGTGAGGGGAGGATGAGGGGTTGAACTCCCCTGTGTCTGTTCCCCATGGGAATTGCAGGGGAGTGCCCGTGCTGGGCTGTGAGGCAGCATTTCAGTGAGGCAGAGCTGCTCAGCAGCTTTGCTCTGGGTGCTGAGGGTAAAGCAGCAGGAAGGGATTTATCCCTTACAGGAGGCTGGGCTGTGTCCTTCACCTGGGATTTCAGCCATCAGGAGCTGTGGGAACATAACCAGGAGCATCTGAAAATCAGCTTCAGTTTGCCAGAAAAGAATATCCACTGCAGGAGGTAAAATAATTATTAATGTCCATAATTATTAATTATGATGCTGCAGGGTTAAGGACAGGTGAGTACAGGGTGAGGCACCTTGGAGACACCTTTGCAGGGAGAACCCCAGAGCCCAGCAAACACCACAGAGAGCACTGAGACTTGTCATCAGGTAAATTGTGATTAGAAACATGGAATCATAATATATCCTGAGCTGGAAGGATCAGCAGGAATGATTCATTTACAATAAATTCATTATTAGATTAGATTAATGTGACTATACTTCTATATCTTGGGATTTCTGAAAGATCTCCCTCTGCCTTATAGAACTCCCTCCTAAAAGCTTTAAAATGTTCTTTGTTTCCCTGCAGTTCGTTGTTTTTGTTTTTTTAATTTGTCAGGTGAACTTTGCCATCCCTCCTCACACAGCTGTGCTGAGACTGATTTTCCTAAGTGGGACTTTTTGGTTTTGTTTTCCTACTCATTTTATTTTCTTATATCGAAGTCTGAGCCCTCTGTGATGCTGAACTTGGGTTCCTCTGCTGGGAGAGGCTTTACTGTCACCTTGGGAGCTGAGCCATTTGGTGAGGCCCCTTTTAAGAGTTTGGGGACACTGGATCCCCAACATCCCAGTTGTTGGGGAACTGGGATGGGTGATTTGAGCTCAGCTGGCCAAACCTGCTCTTTTTAAACCTGAGGGACTCGTTTCTGCTCCCTCAGCTGCTCTGGGCTCTGTGATTATTCCTTTTCCTGAGGAGGAAAGGTTGGGATGGGGCTGGATTCTGCTGCTCCCCATTGCACTTGGCTCTTGGAATCCATTTCTGGTTCTTCGAATCCATTTGCTTTTTCAATGAATCATGGCAAGGAAAAGTTTGTTCTTTTCTAAGTGGGAAGTGGCTTATGTTACTTTTCCATTTCCAGAGAGTCTGTGTGGAACCAGAAATGGTTTAATGAAAGTTTTATGATTCAAGTAACAACAGGATTTGGCCCATTTTCCAGGAAATTATACCATGCCTGCGTTCACTGTTAGCCACTTAATTGATAAATTGAGGCATCTGTTGAGACAATTAAAAAAAAAGGAAAAATACTCCAAGAAAAACTGCAGAGGAGCCTGAAAAAAAAAAGCAGGAACTTTCCTGGAGGATGCTGCCCTTCCCTGGCCCTCCAGTGCCAGGCAGGAGCTGATTCCTGGCTCCAGGCATTGCCTCATCCGGGTTACCCAGCCTGAGCCGGGAGTTTGGGGGAGATTTGGGAATCCCCCAGCTCTGCAGGGAGGACTCAGGGACCTTTTATGGGACAGAAACACCCAAATCTGCCAGACTGTGTCTGCTAGGAAATGGATCAGGCCAGGCTGATCTGATAAAAAGGAATTAATTCCATTTCCAGGGGTTGCTTGTGTTACACGAGCCCCTTCCAGTGTGTGGGAGGCAGGGTAAGGAGGCAGGTTTATGGCTGAGACTATTCCCAGATAGGAGGCTTGGAAGAGTTTCCAGCCTGTTGCAATCACCCCACAGGAAAAAAACCAAACACCCAGCACAGCCCAGGAGCCCGGGGTGCTCTCAGCCCCCCCACCCTCAAAGAAAATGGGGAATGAATGTCTTTGTAAAGGACAAATCTGGCTCTTTGTGGGAGGGGTGATGGTTCCAGCATCGTTTATCCTCTGGGCTCCCTGGCATGGAGGTGACCTCATGCCCTCCTCACTGTGCTGCTGGGATGGAGGAGGGAGCAGGTGATGGGTGTCACATTCCAAACCTCTCTCTGTCCCTGAGGAATCATCTTCCAAGGGGAAAAAAACCCTGAGAATTGCTGGTTGCTGGCTGGAGAAAGCCCAGGGCTCTGTGTCCATGCCCTGCAGGGCTTGGCAGTCAGGGGGATGCAGAAACATATATATGGATGGCTCCAGCTCCTGCTGTCCGAGAGCTGCAGCTCTGCTGGGCACCCGGGCTCTGGACATGCTCCCTCAGCAGGAATCAGAGCTGGGAGTGCCTGGTCCTGAAGAGTGGGCTGCACTGGGTTTGGTGCAACCCTGGGGAAGGGGAGCAGAGGGGCTCAGAGCTGCTGCTTTGGGCCAGCTGTGGTCCCTGCCCACCTTGGGGAGTTCCCTGATGCTGTGGTGTCACTGTGATGCACAGAGGGAACACACACACACACACAGGTGTTCAGGTAGAGAAGAAAAGAACTCTCCAGTTTATTGTTGACCTTGTATCTATAAGTTTCTGGACAGTGAGCAGAGATTGGACAGAGAAGTTCCCACCTCTCCATCTCCACTGGTCACTTGAGAAGTCCATCAGGTGATATCTTTTCACCAAGGAATGCAAACATGATCCTTGTTTATCTTACAGTTCATGAGCACTGACTCCATTATACTAAAGCCAATCAGAGGGCTGATTTTCAGGGACAGCAGTGTGGGGTAGCCCAGGGCCGGGCTGGAGGATTGCTGGCTGGGAGGGGGCTCAGCCCTGCAGCCTCCTGGCCCCTCTGGCTGCCAGCACCCCCGGGTGCTCCTCCAGAATGCCTCTGAGGGATGGAGAACAAGGGGAATGGCACTGAGGCCATGGGTCCCCAAAATCTCACTCTGCAGGGGTGGTACCCTCGCAGCCCACCCCTGCCTTTTCCTGCCCTGCCAGGAGGGATTTCTGCCTTCCCCCTCTCCCCATCCTCACCCCAGACCTGCCCTGTCCTCCCACCCCACAGCTCAAGGCAGGGGAACATGAACCTGACAGAAAATCCCGGGATGGTTTGGGGTGGAGGGGACCTCAGAGATCACCCCAGCCATGGCAGGGACCCCTCCCACGTCCCAGGCTGCTCCAGCCCCATCCAGCCTGGCCTTGGGCACTGCCAGGGATCAGGGGCAGCCCCAGCTGCTCTGGGCACCCTGTGCCAGGGCCTGCCCACCCTGACAGGGGAGAATCCCTGCCCAATATCCCATAAAACTTTACCCTCTGGCACTGGGAGCCATTCCCTGTGTGCTGTCCCTCCAGCCCTTGTCTCCAGCCCCCCTCCAGCTCTCCTGGAGCCTCCTGCAAATACCTGGATTAGTTTCCTAAAACTCCTGCTGGCCTTTCCCTGGGTTTGTCGACCCTTCCCATGCACATTCCTGTCCGGAGGAGCAAACAGAGCTCTGGAATGAGTGGCTCTCCTCTCCTCAGGTGATGTGCCAGAGCCAAATGCATTTTCTGCCTGGCAGAGTGGGTTTTTGCCGTGGTTCTGCTCTGCTTGCCCTCCTTCCCTGTGCAAAGGTAGCTGATTTATGACTGCTCTGGGGCTGTTTTGCAGCCACAAGGCTGGAATAACAGCAATAAACTCGGCACTAGCTGAAATCATTAAGTGCAAAAATGAAAGTAAAATAGGAACAAATAATTCCAGGCCAGTGTTCTGTCTCAGTGATGGAATGCAGAGCTCTGCTGAGAGGCCCGGGCTGGTGTGGACACTGCCCTGGTTTAGCTGGGCTCTGGGCACTCTGGGCTGGGCTTAGGGGCTGTTTTATCAGCAGGGCTCATTAACAGGGCTGGGTGTCTGCTCTGGTGGGGCTGAGCTCTGCCTGGGGTGGCCTCATTGCATCCTGCCTCCAGAGGGACAAGCCAGGATCATTTCCTCCCAGCAGCAACGACCTGAGATTCATTTTCCCATGCACTCCATGACTTTGTACACCTCTGTGTACATAAAAATGTAAATGCTGGCTTAAAATGACCAATTCCTGCAGCTCCACTGGTCGTCCTTTGAAACAAGAGGGGAGAATGAGGGTGAAATCTGCATTTCTGGGCCGGAGGGGTGCAAAACCAGGGGCTGTGGTGCCTCTGGGAGCAGCAGGAGGTGCCACCCTGTGGGGGGGTGAAGCCCCCCTGCTCCTGTCCCCTCTCCTGGGAATGGGGGCAAAGCTCCCAGGGATCAATCCCTAGAGCCCCAGGGGGGGAAGGAGGGGCAGCAGGAAGGCGATGATTGCTGTCTGTGCTGTGTGAAGAGCTTTTCCTTAGCTGCTGCCAAAGACACCCTCCTGAACGTCTTCCTGGCCATCGCCGTGGACAACCTGGCCAACGCCCAGGAGCTGACCAAGGTAGGTGGGAGAATCCTGCCGGGGTGACCCTGGGGCTCCTCTGCCCCTCTGGGGAGCTGCACAGAGGCACCTGCGGGCTCTTCCCCCTCGGGGTTCTTGATGTGAATATTTTGGTTTTGGTTTATCCCACAGTGGGCATTGCTCATCTCGTGTTTTCTGTTTCCAAGAGCAGAGGAGAAGCAATTTACAGGGTTTTTTTGGTTGATTGGAAGCTCAGACAGGAGCAAATTCAGGCGTTGTGGTGCTGCTTTTGTACCTCTGGTGAGCAGTTTGCACTGCAGAGAGGTTTATTCCCCTTCAGGTTTGTTTATTCCAGGTTGCAGGGAATATTTTGTGTTTAGTTTGGTCTCACACTTGGTGTCCCTTACCTCGCCAAGCTTGGTGATGGATTAAAGAATTAAAATTTTCCCATCAGCTCCAGGCAGGACAATTTGCAGAGGCTGTTGTGAGCACTCAGGGGAGGTGCTGGAATATTCCTGCTTCTCCCCAGGTGCAGGAGAAGTCAGGGGCAGAAAGGCAGGTCGTGGCAGGGGATGGGAGGGTCACTGCAGTGACTTTGGTGGATGCAGAGAGCTGAATGTGGGCACAGATTTCTGCTGGAGAATGTTTGCACTGGAGCAGCCCCCAGGGAGAACAGTCAGGCTGTGCAGGGAGCATTGTGAGGGTTGCACTTGGTGTTTGGGTTATTACCCTGTTTGCATTTCTTGGCATGCTCAGGTGGATTTATGAGGAGAATTAAGGGGGGTTTTGCACATTTTTAGCTTTTCTCACCCATTCCTGTGCTGCTGCCATCACACTGTTGGCGTGGTTGTGTTTTATAACTTTAATTTCTTTGCTCCTGCCAATGGCAGAGCTCTCTGCCCGTGTGCTGAGGCAGCAGCAGGCAAGGTGGGTTTTCTTTTTAGGGAAAGGTGCAGCAATTTGTGCTCCTGCATCCCTGGGAGTGTCCCAGGCCAGGCTGGATGGAGCTGGGGCAGCCTGGGATGGTGGCAGTGTCCCTGCCCATGGCACTGGATGGGCTTTAAGGTCCTTGCAGCCCAAAGCATTCCATGGAATTGTTCAAACCCCCCCAGGTGTGGTGCTCAGGGTGGGTGCTGAGCTTTGGGGCTGGATCTGTTCTCCATCTCTTCCACCATTTATGGCTCCACTGCAGCTCCACACTCCAGGCACACGGAGATTTCCCCACGTTTCCCTCCCTTCTCCAGCTGCTGGAGCACAACCCAGCCAAAAGTTCCCAGTCAAGACCCAGGTCCCTGCTGTAGCTGAGCTGCTCTTTGCCATCTCCCCTTTTCCTGCAGCACTGGCTCCAGCTCCCAGCTTTTCTGGAGCTGTTTCCCAACAGACCCTCCAAACAGCCTCCCAGGTGAAAAATAAATGTTCCAATTCCATGTTCTGCATCCCTCCTCCCTTAAAATACTGCTCAGGGCTGGATTTAATGGCTCTTTTTTGTTTTGGAGCTTTTCCTTCTTTCTTTTATTTATTTTTTTTTTTAATGGGAATTTTTTTCTCTTTCAGCAGCTCAGCTGTTTGTGTGCTCACAGAAATCTCCAGCCTGGAGGCAAAGATCCTCCCAGATTTATGGGCATCCCTTGCATGTGCTAAGAGGGGGGATGAGGCCCAGCACAATTCTTGGATAATGAAGCTCATCCTCCTTTTTTCTTAATCCTTTAAGTGCTTTCTTGTGAATATTTCAGCAGCTGACAGGGAGGGTTAGAAACCTGACTTTGGGGATGTTTATAAAGTCTAATTAAATATTGATGGATTCAGCAGCATTGCCAAATCATAAAGCTTCTCCAGAAACTCTCTTGGGTATTTTTCTTTTAGTTTAATTTTTATTTATGATTCCCCCCCCCCAAATCACTGGGGCTTTCAAAAGAAGAAGAAAAAGCTAAAATTCGATTAGACACCTACCTGGAGAATGAGGGATTTCCTGCTGAGTAAATGTGATCATGCAAGCCCCAAAAATGGCCCAGAGACAGAAGGAAGTTACTCAGGAGTCAGCTGGTCCCAGGAGACTTTCCTGACATTTATTCTGAGAAATTAATTGAGATCAGTGCTGAATTTAATGTGGGAGAACCAGGAGCAATTGAAATTGCCTCTGTTTAGGGAAGACAGCAAATTTTCCTTCCTCAGGACTGGAACACTTCAACTTTCCCCACTTCTGGATGCTAATTTAGATTTCTTTCTGTGGCATTTTGACCAGTTCTGGGCTTTGTGACCTGTGAGAAAGTTCTCAGAGCTGGGGCTATATTTAGCTGCAGCTTGATCATCCCGTGGCTGTTACAGAACTCACCAGTGCTTAGGAATGACTCATTTTGGGGGGAATAAAATAAAGAATCACCACCTTTGCTTTCAATCTATGAAAAATCTGCTCCCAGCTCCCTCTCCTGCTCTTCCTATTCTGGCCTTGCTCTGACTCAAACTCTGCCCACCCAATTTTTAGTGATTCCTGAGAACTCTCCTGGATCCCTTTGGCTTCCCTAAGCTTTAGGGGGTTTTCAGTATATTGACAGGTTTTTCTTCCTGTTCATTTACTCAGAGTGGAATCTACAGTTGCCCCCAAAATTTGCTTTTCAAGTCTCTCTGCTGAGCATCCAGAATGTCTCTGGTGCCATCAAGCAGCTCCTGCTTCATCCTCGTGAAACTGGAGTGCAAACCCACTAAAACTGAGGCTTTATCTTCCTGAATATCTTAAAGCACAAAGTGTTTTCTCATCTCTGTCCACTGCCAGAGATCCCTGAAAAAGCAGGATAAAAACCCCTACGAGGGATGTGGGAATTTGGTATAAATTTGTACAGAATTCTTGAGGAATGCCCAGGAATTCTGGACTGGAGGGAGTGGCCCAACCAAGAGCTGAACATCCCAAAATCCCCCTCCTTCTGCCCCACTATGGAAAAGGCTTTGACTGGCTGAATGTATGGAAGAAAATTCAGTTTTAATGGTGCACATCGTTATGGGCAGCACCAAAAATGGGTTTTACCCCGTGAGAAGCTGATTTAAGTTAAGATTTAGAGCTCTAGAAAACAAAAAGAGACATAAACCAGGGATGTCCTTATGGGCAAGAGCTTTATCTGCCCCTATGAGACGGGGGTGACAGTTTGAGCTGGAATTTTAAATACCAGGTAAAAAATTAATGAATTTTTGGAGTCATCTGCAATATCTGCCTGGAAGGAGCTGCAGAGATATTAGAAAGCAAACATCTGCTGAGGGCTGAGCTCGTTGGGAGTGAGGAACAGCTGCATTTCCCTGCTCCTTCAGGATGTCAAATCCAGCAGAATTACAGAGGCACCCGGGAGAATGCAGCAGAAGCCACAAATTTAAAAGAGGTTTTAAAACCTGCACCTGCTTTAGGGGCAGAGGAAAAAAAAAAATCAGCAGCCTTTGCTTTAAGGCTGCTGGAGATCCCTCAAAGGAAGAAATAACTTGAATATACCTGGGGGGGTGTAGGGAAAACATGAAAGATTTTTTTATTGGGGTCTTATTCCTTTTGAAACTTGTGTCCTGAGGATAACATTTCTGCTGGATTGGGATGGGAGCAGTGAATTTTCACAGGGCAGGATTGGGATGGGAGCAGTGAATTTTCTTCACGGGGTGAATTGGGATGGGTGCAGTGAATTTTCACAGGGGCAGGATTGGGATTGGAATCAGGTTGGATGCAGTGAATTTTCACAGGGACAGGATTGGGAAGGGAACAGTGAATTTTCACAGGGGCAGGATTGGGATGGGAGCAGTGAATTTTCTTCCCAGGAGCTGCTGTGGGATTTGTGTTGGAAGCACTCTGGGATGTTTTGGTTTTGCTGAGTCCAGGGGGAAGCTGGGGGGCACGAGGATTTGGGCACAGACAAAAGCTGAGCCCAGGGACATTGCAGACAGAGGGACAACATCTGTCTGTCCCAGTCCTGCCCACGGAGAGAGGACAGGGCTCTCCTGGGGATGGCAAAACCTGGCATGGGAAATGTGGGATTCATTCCTTTCCCTGCTTGTCTCCACGGCTTTTTCTTTCCCAGTTAAACTGAATTTAATTTTCTGGGTGCTTTGCTGTTTTCCCACCCCAGCAGGGTGAGAGGACAGGCCTGGGGCTGAGCTGGGGGCCAGGATTAAACCCAACACCCTTGATTTGCAGTGAGCTCCCAGAGCTTTGATAAATTGCTGGCATTTGGCAGCTGAGGAATATTGACTTTGTGTAATTGCTCAGCAGGTCTTTTATTCAGGCCTGGTTGTAGACTTGCAAATATTTGCAAAGGGGGTGGGAAAAAAAAAAAAAAAAAAAAAAAAAAAAAAAGAAGAAACTTATATGGTAACAATTTTTAAAATCAATTTTCCATCTTTTTTTTTTTTTTTTTTTTTTCCCTTCTGAAGGAGAAGGGGAAAACAGTTTCCAAATGAGTTCAGTTGAAGCAAACAGCACCAAAGGCAGAGCGAGGAGCTGTTTATGCAGATGGAATTCAGGGTGGATAAATCTCTGTAATTTCCTTTTCCAAAGCTGGAGATCTGTCTGCTTCCATTATTTTAATCGTGGCCCTGGGAGTGCAGAGCAGACCTGTGGCTTTCCAGAAGGTTTGACAGAGGAGCCTGGGCCTGCTCCCAGTGTGGTTTTCCCTGGATTTGTGAGGTGCCAGAGCTCTGTGCTTCCCCTGCCATGATTTCACTTTATTTTGGTTAGAAAGTGTCACTGTGAGGGTAACACATGGCAAAGGCTCTTTGTGATTTTCTTAAAGGTTGCATGAAGAATGATTTTATTTTTAGGGCTCGTTCTCCTTTATATACAATTTTTTATTGTATATATACAATAATATGCTATATATAAAATATACAATATACAGTTTTTTACAGATCACTGTGATTGGTGAAAGACAAACCTCTTCACCCACATTGGTCAAACCAGAGGGACAGCAAAAGAAATCCCTCTTTCCAGGAGGAATGTACAACATAGATATTGTAGCAAAACCAGTTTTGTTGTTTTCCCATTTTCCCTGGGAAAAGAATTTTAGCAAACCTAAACATCATAAAAGTAGAATTTTAGGAAAAATCAGAAACTTCAGGCCTGAAACCAGACTACAAGAAAGTTCCAGCAAAGTTGACCCTTGGTGACCATTGAAGGGGAACCAGGCTGGCAATTTGGGTTTTGCTCTCACCTCAGTGTTTAAGATCTTTACATTTTGAATTTTTGAAATTATTTTTCGTAATGATTTTTTTTTTAATTAAGATCCTTAATTTTGAGTTTTAGTGGTGCTTTTCACATTGGGTAGGAAGAGAGAAATCCCAGTTCCAATCTTCAGGCATAGGGGAGGCCTTTTTGCCAAAGTACTTGTTGAGAAAAAAGGCCAATGGGATTCTTGCTTGTTCTCGTTCTCCAGGTTGTTTGTTGTTTCCTTATCAGCAATCTCAGCACTCCAGGCTTTACCCCAGCTCAGTGTGAGGGAGAACAGACCCCAAAAGCCCCAAACACACGGGATCAAGGTTCTCTTAAAGATAATTCACCCAATTATCACCAGAATGTTCATTATTGCTGCTTTTCTACCAAAAATCAATTAAATTTCTATTCACATAACTCTGCAAATTCCAGCCAATGCTCCTGTGTCACCCACAGTGCAGAACATGGAGGAGATGAAGGAGGAGGAAGAAAAACCACAAGGATCCTCCATCTTGTGTCCATCCTCTTACCACACTAACAAACCCAAAAATTTCTCACCCTGTGATAAATGACACACTATGCTACTATCCAATTTGCATTCTTGAGAATTCTGTTCCATCCCAAAGCCTGGGAAGCCCTTTCCATGGACAAAGGTTAAAAGCAGTGTCTGTCAGGGGGTTTGGACCCTTCAGAACAATTATTCTCTGCATTCTGGGTCCCAGCAATTAATATCTGACACTCTGGGTCCCAACAATTAATATCTGACACCCTGGGGCTCCTTGCAGGCAAATCTGCCCTGAATGAAATTCCTGTATCCTCGCAGCTGCCCCCGCCCCAGGCCCTGGAGTCATTATCCCTGATTTATTCCTGGATTTCTCTTGCTTTCGTGCCCCAGGACGAGGAGGAGATGGAGGAAGCCACCAACCAGAAGCTGGCCCTGCAGAAGGCCAAGGAAGTGGCCGAAGTGAGCCCCATGTCAGCAGCCAACATCTCCATCGCTGCGTAAGCTCCTTCGGTTCCTGGCGGGAATGCGATCCCCCTGTGCCCGTGTCCTGGCAGCCCCCCTGCCCCACTCTGGCACTGCCAGGCCAAGGAGTTCAGTGCCAGCCCCCAGTCAGGAGTTTCCTGAAGGATTTCTTTCCGTTGGGTTCTCTTTGTAACGCCTCGTCTTTGAGTAATTGTGCTTTTAGGAGGATTTTTTTTTTTAAAAGCTGTCCTGGGGTGGATTTCACCAGGTGAAGTGTTAACATTAACGTTAATCCACTTTGGGTTTTTAATGAGGTGTGCACAGGAATCACTGGGTTTTAATGATCTGGAGGATTCAAGTGCAAAGGCATCCTCTTAAATAGCTGGAAAATGTACTTGAATTCCCTTTCCTCGCCGTTTGGAAGAGCTGGGAGGAATCAAATGAACTGGTTTGGAGGGAGGAAGATCCTTTTGGAATTCTCAGCTGAGGGAGAGCACAGGCTCTGTGATACCAAAACCCTGGGAAGGCTTTGCCTCGGGCCCAGCTTTTCCTGGTGCAAAAATGAGGTGCAAGTATTTGTCCAGGTTCCTGTGTTTGAGACACCCCTGGAAATATCCAAGTGTTGGGTGGACTTGGAGCAGCTGGGAGGCTGGAATGGGATGGGATTTAAGGTCCTTCCAAGCCAAACCATTCGCTCGTTCTGTTCTGGGATACCCCACGAGGATTTGCTGGAAAGGTCCCTTGAACTCTTTCTGGAATTCCAGCACCAAAAGGTTTGGTCCTGCATTTTACTGGGAGCTGCTGATGTTTTCCAGACCCCTTTTACAGGGGGGACCTCCAAGGGCTGGAGAAGCTCAAGCATTAAAAAAAGAAAAGAAATTTCCTGCTCAATTTATTGGGAAAAAACTGAACTGCAGCCGGATTCTTTCAGTGGAAATCTCTTTTTACTGGGAGTTTAATCCACTTTAGCAAAGACAAAAGGCCAAGTGGAGCCAGTTTGTTACATGGGAAGGAAAAGAATATTATTAATTTGCCTGTTTTATTCTTCTTACCATTTTATTTTGTCATTACTGCTGTAATCAGTTCCTATTTATGCTCTGGCTGTTTGATAGTTTTAAATACCATTTTTTCCTTACAATTATTTTCTGGCCAGCCTTGAAAAGAAGTCAAATGAGGATAATTGCTCCTTCTCTTTGGTGAATTTCTTGGTTCTGGTATTTTAAAATGCAAGATGATGATGGTGCTTATTTGTTTCTGTTTTAATCAAAGCATTTTGCATGGGAAGATTTCTTAGAAATCAGCAGAAAAAAACAACTCACTTCCATGGAGCTAAGGTTGAAATTGCTTAAAATCACCTTTTCTCTGTGGTTTTTCACCAGGTTTGCAAAAGCACAAGGAGAGTTTTGTGACAACAGTTCAAAGTGAGGACAAAATTGTGGATTTTTGCTTATTTTGCCTCAAATTGAGTCTGCCCTGCTTGTGTGAAAATTCACCATGAGCCTGGTGGAAAGGATGGTTTCCATCTCCTGGCACTGCTGCAGGGCCAGGCTGAGCCTCCCATGGCCCAAAAGCTCCCAGGGCTTTGCTTTGGGGAAAAAAAGCAGAATTTAGGGTGCCCAAAGGGGTGAGCAAGGCCTGGGGAAACTGGGATTGAGCTCCTGCAAAGGTGGCTCCACCCAGTCAGCTTATATTTGTACTTTTCCTTCAGGAATATTTTTTTAGTTTTATAGTTTAATGTTATTTTCTCAACATGTGAAAATGGATTTCTATACATCTCCTGCTGCAACGCCTGGCTGAGCCTCCCAAAGCTTACAGGGCTTTGCTTTGGGGAAAAGAAAAGCAGCATTTAGGGTGGCCAAAGGGGTGATGCCCTGGGGGAAGAGGCAAGGGAGTTTTGGGGGGTGGGAAGAGGGGGCTGGATGGGCTTTAACAAAGCCACATCAAAGCAATTTGGTTTATCCATAAATCCTGGAATATTCTGAGTTGGAGGAGACCCACAAGGATGAAATCCCTCTCATCCACACAGTGATGGGATGTCCATCCTCAGGGAGCACCAGAGGGGCTCAGCAGCCCCTAAATTTTGGATCGGGGGTGGTTTGCTCTCCCTAATCTTGGACAGGGGGGTGCTTTGCAGTCCCTAAACCTTGGTGCTTTGCAGTCCCTAAACCTTGGTGCTTTGCAGCCCCTAACCTTGCACAGGGGGGTGGTTTCTGTCCCTAATCTTGGACAGGGGATGGATTGCAGCCCCCACCCCTTGGATATCTCTCTCCAGTGCAGCAGGGCTGATTTAGGACCTTTTGGCACTCAAATCCACCCCAGCACTTCATTCCTCCTGCTCTTATTCCCCACGGTGCTCTGGGGGTGGAGCAGGTGTCGTGACTGTGACAAGTGCTGGCAGATCAGATGCAGAGCTGGACTTGCCAGAAGTGCTGGGTGTTCTTAAAAATGGAAATATCACCAGAAACCAAACCCCTGTAAAACTTGGGTACAAAGAACTGAGAGTCCAACCCCTGCAGGATTCAGTGAGCAAGGCCTGGGAAAACTGGGCTTGAGCTCCTGCAAAGGTGGCTCTACACAACAGCTTATATTTGTAATTTCCCCTCAGGAATTGTTTTTTTTTTTTAGTTTTATAGTTTAGTGTTATTTCCCCAACGTGTGAAAATGGATTTCTATAACAGCAGGCATCGATGGCATGGATCAATGTTCTGAAAAACTGACATTTTCCCTGTCTGCATCAGTCCAAACAGGCTGGTGGCAGAGAACACCAGGACTTGGATTTTCTTGATCATGCTGCTGCTGTTCCCAGTGTTTGGCCACCTCCCACAGAGGTCATAGAGCTGTCCCTGGGCTGAGCCTGGTGAAAAGTCACCTTGGTTGTGCTGCCTCAGGGCTCAGGTGCTGCTTCCTTCCCTTGCCTTGCCAGTCCTGCTCCCCCTAAGCCTCCTCCCAGCCCTTCCCATGGTGCTGGATCCTCCACCTCTGGCATTTTCCCCGTGCCAACACGGGGTGAGCTGTGCCTGAAGAGGAATTTTTTACACTCTGTGACTTACGAGGTTGGGTTTTTTTTAATTCCATGAGGTAATGGATTACAGTTGCAGCCAGATCCAAGGGAATCGTTTAATCACTGGTTCTCCTGCCCCAGCCTCCCCTCCTAACCAAGCTCCATGAAATTTGCACATCCAGTGCCTTGGAATTGTCCCCTTGTCCCCCCTCCTCCACCCAGAGCTCCATTTATTGCGTTGGTGACTGCACCTCGTTTCCTAAGCATAGGGAACTGGTGTTATCCAGAGTTCCAGCCTGCTCAGAGGCTCTGGAGAGGCACCTTCACCTTCCCACCTGCAACTGGATGCTGTGGGAGCTGGGAATTGGTTTGTGATTGAAGGACCCCGGGAGCTCCTTTGGTAACTCCTCATCATTGCAGGGCTCGGAGGGATCCTTGATCCTGAATCTGCCTCACACCACCCTGCACTGGGGTTGGAGCTCCCAGAAATGTCCTCCTGCACCAAAGGGATTCACCTCAACACAGCTGGCTGACCACAAGCTGCTTTTCCACCTGGTGAACTCTATCTTGAAAGGGCCTTTTTGATTTCGTGGTTTCTCAGGATGAAAAGCGGGGCTGGGCCGTTGGTTTGGAGCTCCTGCTCCGTCCAGCTCCAGAAATTTCTTCACTGAAGGGGCTCACCTGAACAGTTTTGTCTGACTGCAGGTTTTTCACCTGGTGAACTCTACCCTGAAGGATTAATTTAGTGTTTTTTCTGGATGAAAAGCGAGGCTGGGGTGTTGGTTTGGAGCTCCTGCTCCATCCAAGGGATTCACCCAAGCAGATTTGTCTGACCACAGGTGGTTTTTCACCTGGTGAACTCTACCCTGAAGGGTTTGTTTTGTGGTTTCTCTGGATGAAAAGCAAGGCTACTGCCTCGGTTTGGAGCTCCTGCTCCATCCAGCCCAGAAATTTCTTCCTTCACCCAAGGGATTCACCCAAGCAGATTTGTCTGACCGCAGTTGTTTTTTCACCTGGTGAACTCTACCCTGAAGGATTTATTTAGGATGGAAAGCGAGGGTGGTGCTTTGGTTCTGTCACTGTTTGCAATGTTTGGCTGAAAACAGGAGATGTGTTTGATTCGAGCCCACTGTTTCATTCTTCTTTCTTTGTGATTTTTTTTTTTTTTTGTGTTTGTTTTCTGTTTAGCATTTTCCTTGCTTTGTTGTTTCTGGAGGTGAGTTCTGGGTTTGTTCAGCCCCTCTGTGTCGTTTGCCCTGCTCAGCCTCTGCACCTGAGGGACTTGACAGAGCCAGGGGTCTTTAGGGCAAACCATTGGTGCAGCTTCCATTGGCACAGCCAGACTGGAGGGCAGGGGACAGGGGGACAATTCCAAGGCACTGGATGTCCAAAGCACTTTGTGGTGCCACTGCCAGTGGAAGGAAGAGCCCTCAGGCTCATCCCCGTGGGTCACATGAAGACCCCAGAGCAAACACAGGGGTTTTTTCCTGGTTTTGCCTGAATTCCCTGTTTTTGGGTTCCTCCTCTGCCTTTCCTGCCCCAGCCAGAGCTGCACCAATGGCCCGTACAAAAGGGGCTGCCCCAAGCACACCCTGCCCCAGGCAGGGCACCTCTGGGGCTCACCTGGCACCCACAGCCTTCCCCAGTGCCCTCTCCTCACCTATTCTTGGGAAAAGCCTTAAACCAGCAATTTTTCAGCCCCCTAAATTTGTAGGAGCCTGCCAGGTAGTCAGCCACACTTTGAGGAATGTTTTGCTCTCTGTGATTTACGAGGCTTGGGGTGTTTTTAGTTCCATGAGGTAATGGATTACAGTTGTAGCCAGATCCAGGGAAATCGTTTCATCACGGGTGTGAGGTGTGAGTTTTGGGTGGCAGGAGAACTTGGGTGGTGGATGAAACGCTGTGGGCAGTGGCAGAGACAGCTCCTGGACACGGCCACCAGACCTGAGCACAGTTTGTCACGTTGCCCACTGCTCTTCCAGAGTCATTTGTGCTTCCCAGGACAACTTTCCAGCCTCCAAAGACCTCCTGCTGTCTCCAGGACTGGTTTCTGCTGCTCCCACCAGGGGCTGTTCAGGGAATTGGTGCTGTCATTGCAGCCCCACAGGGGGACTGTGCCTGTCAGTGTGAGCAAGGCAGAGAAGCCACCAAGGGTGGCCCTTCAGTCCCTTCTCCCTGACTCCTCTGGCCCTTTTGTACAGGTCTGGGATGCAGGGAGGGGGAGCTGCTCTGTTTCTCCAGGTTTTCCAGCTCGGAGGTCCTGTGTTTTCCTTCTGTCTGGGGAGTACCGTGGCTGATTTCCACCTCTCTGTTGGGCTGGGGGGAGCCAACAGGACCCAGCAAGGAGCTGCCTGAACACCCAGCCCGTGCCTGGGCTGTGCTGGGCTGTGCAGATTAGAAGAGGTGTTCTTTTTCTCTTGCTGGTTGTGATTTCTTCCCTCTCCCCCTCCCCTGGAGTGTGTCAGTGTGTGAGGTTCCCATTCCTCCCGTGGGTTTTCCTGTCTGTCCTCACTGTCCGTGTCACTCAGCCACACCCAAAGCCACTCTCTGGGCTCTGTCCCTGGCTCCTGGTAAGTAGCATCCGCTGAAAATCAACTCCTGCTCTCCTTTTGCCCTGGGAGAGGAGGCTGTGCTGGCTCGGGGGGTTCGCTCAGGGCGGTTCCAGGCGAATTTCCAGGTTCCAAAGCCGGGAGCAGAGCAGTGACCCCGCAGTGCTGCAGGACGGGTGTGCCATTCCCTGCCCAGGTGACGGGGCACAGCCTGGGCACCAGCCTGCCCAGCTCAGGGACACACAGGGTTCAGCCCAGCCCCGCTGAGGGATGTGCATCACTTCCACCAGTTACACCCAGAATCTCCAGACGCCCTGCACGGGCTCAGCGCTGTGAAATCAGGGCAGCCCTTGCAGCCTCCTCCATCCCAAGGGTCCCCAAAGGAATTTCTTGGTTGTGCCCTGCAGTCAGGGGCTTGTTCTCTGCAGGATTTTGCTGCCAAAGACTAGGGGCCCTAACGCCTCCATCTTGTTCTGTATCCCAAACCCTTTAACTCTCTCACCCTGTGCTATAACACACTTCTGTTCACCTCCACACTCACTCTCAGTGCTCTCACTCAGGTTTGGAAGCCTTTTCCATGGCCTCAGGGTATTTTTGAGGGTCAGTCCCTGTCAGCACAGAAAGCCTGAGGTCCTCTGTGTCCAGGGTTCTGACAGGATTTCTTGGTTGTGCCCTGCAATCAGCACCTTGCTCTCTGCAGGATTTTGCTGCCAAAGTGTAAAAAGGTGCCCAGCTTTAGCAACCTGGAAATAATCATGGCCAGCACGCAGGACACGCCACCCCACTCTGCCTCTGCTTCTGTTTCATTTGGCACCAGACAAATCCACAAATCCTGAGGTTTAGATAAAATACTTCACCTGGCTCCTCAGCAGATTATTTGCTTCAAGCAAAACTTTATGATGCCTTCCATAATTTTTCTTATATTCACTTCAGGTTTCTGAACCTCTGGATTTTGTTATATGCATTATCCGAGCCAATATTTCTGTTTAGAACAATCCATTAATTTTAATAAATGTATATTTAAAATTCTATGATACCCAAAGAACATTAGATTTTAACTGGGCCTTCTAGAATTGATTGTTAACAGATTTAAATGCTCGTGAAAGCGGGAGGAAAAATGCTGCAACTGAAAAGGCAAATTAGGAGGTAAAGGGATTTTATTTGCAGCCTCAGGGAGGGCTTTTGATTGCTATAGATTGATAAAAATGATCAATTAGAGCCATGAAAAAATTAATGCCTCAAGCCAGGATCGATCAGGCTGTTTCCAGTCCTGATTTTCTGTGGATTCCCTGCCTTTTCTGTATAATTCAGTGATTTCCATATTTAGAACCCCCCACATAAATAGTGTGGAGGAGATGGAGGAGAACCTACAGAATTCCTTGAGCTGCAGGAAGCTCCCTTGACCCTCGGGCCCTGCCCTTTGAAGCTGCAGCAGAGCTGAGTTGTTTTGGCCCAGTGACCCATTTTTGTCCGAGGAGAGGCAGGGACTGAGGAGAAGTTGCCTGGCACCAGCTGCTGGAGCTCAGGTGGATTTTGGAGCCCCAGATTCTCTCTGCAGCCCTAAAGCTTCCTGCTGGTGCCCAGGGCAGGGATGAGCATCCTGCTCCAGCTGGATTTGCAGCAGGATCCCCGGGCTGGGGCAGACCTGCCCCGAGCTGGAGCTGGCTCCTGCAGCACTTTGGCAGTGTGAGTACCAGGGAGCCGTGGAGCCCCACGATCAGCCTGTGCCTTTGGCTCCCTTTTGGCTCCCTTTTGGTTCCCTTTTGGACTCTTTGGCTGTGTTCTCCAGAGGGTGACATGTCTGTGGCTTCCACAGCCCTGGAGCATCCGACAGGACTCGGCCCGTACGAGTCTCCTCCCGACGTCTTTTATGGTTTCTCTGCTTGTTTGGTTTGGTTTTTCTTTGGTTTTTCTTTGTTTTTTTGGCTTTTTCTTTTCTCACTTTTTGTTTTCTTTGTTTGTTTTGTTTTTTTGCATGTGCAGTTTTGTAAAGCAAACTCGAGGTACTGTATCTCGCAGCTCGTCAGTCTCCAGCGTAAATTCACCGTGAGTTGCTCTCTGTTACGATATTCACTAAGTGGATCTCTCATTTAGAGCTCTATAAACCTTCCCCTTCTCCTGGTGCCTTCACTCTCCCTGTGTTTTTGTACCCCCAAAATCATTCCCATCATTGTGGAAAGCCTCCAGACCAACATCCAGGGAAAGGACTGGAAGGTGTCATTGTCATTTGATGCTTGTGATTTGTGAGCAACTCTTGTGTTTCATACATTGACTGTGACTTTTCCCCCTCTTCCTTCCTCCATTTTTCTCCCTTAATTCCTTTCCATCATTTCTCCTGAACTATTCTCCTCTCTTCTCCTGTCTCCCCTCCTTTGATGGTTTGTCTTGTTCTCACTTGTATTTCTTTCTGTTCTCTGTGTTTATTCTGTGCTGGGCTGTTGGCTTTGATGTTCCACCAGTGTTTGCACTCTGGGTTCAGTGGGAGAACCAGGAGAGCCCTTGGAGGGAAAACTGGAGGAGGACTTCAAAAGAATTCTGGAAACGGGGTCCAAGTGAGACTAAATTGGAAAACTCTTGAAAAGCTGGTTATGTCTTTGCTCTCTGACCTTCTCGAGCTGGAGCTTAAAGCGACAGATTTTGTCCAAATGAGGCTCTTGGCAACTCCTCTGGAGCTGGAGTTGAGCAAACACAGTGGAAAACTCTCTCTCACTCCATGTGCTTCCTCCCAATCCAATCCTGCTGCTGTGCTGTGGTCAGGGTGTGCTTTGACACCGAGCAGGTTGGTAAGAACATTACTGCTGCTGCCTAACCCCCAAACCTCCTCCTCAGCTCCTGTCCCACCCTTGTGAGCATCCTTTGGGTTCCCCTTTGACTGTGTGACCTTGTCTTTCTTCTTTAATGCTTTTGGAGGCTCAAGTAAGTGCAATTCCAGCCTGGGGGTTTGTCCTGGCCCCACAGCAGGGACCAAGGTACTGTGAAGCCAAGGAGCTTTTCCAACAGCTTTTCCTCCCTGATATTTCCCTGGGTGTTTTGGGGCTCCTCATGCACTGGTGGATCTTGGACAAGTTGGGATTAAAAATATTTTTATTTGAGTTTAACTTCTGTGACCAAGTCTGAGCTGTTGTGACTGCCCAAAGTAGGTGTGACTTGTTTATGCCCAGGACTGATGGCTCACGGGGAAAATTAGGGGAATTAATTAGATTTAGTCATCTTTTGGCTCATTTCTTCCAATGTATTTCCTGGCTGCTGGGAGTTTGGACAGGCAGAAGGGAGTTTGGACAGGCAGAAAGGTGCAGAGAGGGCTCAGCTGCACTCTGGGTGCCTCCCACCCTGACAGGGGGGGCAGGATGGAGAAAGGCAGGTGCTGGGAGCTGCCTTCGCCCCAAAATTCCAATTTCCCCCAGCAGAAGTTACCCCAAACTGCTCCAAATCAATGTCTTTCCAACTAGGAACAAAGCCTTAAAAAAAACCCCAAAAACAAACAGATTTTGTCCCCTTCTCCAAATTTCCAGAGGCAGAGTTGCCTTTTATAAAAGGATGAAATCAGAGTGCAGGTACCAAAATCCTTTTGGATGGAGGATTTGGCCACATTTTGCGGCATTTTTCATCAGGGTTTGTTGTTAACTCCCCACCAGAACAGAGACCCTGGAGATTAACTGCTGTGACCAAGGTTGAGCTTTTGTGAGTGCCCATGACTTCCATTTTTTTTATTCTGCTCTTAACTCTCTTGCCCTGTTTTTCATGACTGAGCATGGAATTATTTGATCACAATTCGTAACTGAAATACCAACCAGAGCTTGAGGTCTGCAGAGGGATCTGGTGCCTGAGGACAGCAAAATCACTGGAGACAGAAGGCACATTTACTTCCTGGCATTTTCTGAGGATCAGGATGTGCATGAAGCAAACCCCCATATTTATGTTCCTGGGACTAGGATGGGATGTACTGAAAACAATGAGAAAATTCTTATTAGAGAGATGAGGAGCAGCAGGAGGGTGCTCAGTTGTGACAGGATGAAATCTTTCTGGTAGGGAAAGCTCCAGGAGAAAGCAGGAAAAACTTGGCTCTGTTCAGAGCAGGAAGCCTTGGCCTGGCTGAGCTTTTAGCAGAGCAGATCAGAGCATTCAGCCCAAACACCCAGCATGGATCTGGCACCTCCCTGCTGCTCCCACCAGGAGCCCGCGGCCACCATGTCCCAGGAGCAGCAAAATCATTCCAAGGTGCTGCAGCTCTGGGCTCTGCAGCCCCTGCACCCCTCCAATGCAGCCCTGGGCTCTGCAGCCCCCTGCACCCTTTGTCCTTCCTCAGAAAGCAGGAAAACTCTGGCTCCGTTCACAGCAGGAACTGAAGCTGGCCTGGCTGAGGTTTGTGTTCTTTCAGAGCTGCACTGGAGGGGTGCAGGGGCTGCAGAGCCCAGAGCTGCACTGGACAAGGGGTGCAGGGGCTGCAGAGCCCAGAGCTGCACTGGACAAGGGGTGCAGGGGCTGCAGAGCCCAGAGCTGCACTGGACAAGGGGTGCAGGGGCTGCAGAGCCCAGAGCTGCACTGGAGGGGTGCAGGGGCTGCAGAGCCCAGAGCTGCACTGGACAAGGAGTGCAGGGGCTGCAGAGCCCAGAGCTGCACTGGACAAGGGTGCAGGGGCTGCAGAGCCCAGAGCTGCACTGGACAAGGGGTGCAGGGGCTGCAGAGCCCAGAGCTGCAGCACCTTGGAATGATTTTGCTGCTCCTGGGACATGGTGGCCGTTGGCTCCTGGTGGGAGCAGCAGGGAGATGCCAGATCCATGCTGGGTTTTGGGCTGAATGCTCTGGTCTGCTCTGGGGCTTCCTGCAGCAGGAGGATGTGGAGTGAATGCAGAGGAGGCTGCTCTGAGGAGCTGGGTGGATGGATTCCACCTAGAGAGGAGTGGCCAGCATGAGGGGGCTGATGGGCTGATTCTTTCCCTCTCTTCTTCCCTTCTGGCACCCCACTGGGGCTCTGTGTCCAGGCCTGGGGTCCTCAACATCAGGAGGAGCTGGAGCTGCTGGAGCCAGTCCAGAGGAGAGACAGAGCTGCTGCAGGGCTGGAGCCAGGCTGGGAGAGCTGGAGGGGCTCACCTGGGGAGGAGAAGGCTCCAGGGAGAGCTCAGAGCCCCTGGCAAGGGTTCCAGGAGAGCTGGAGAGGGCCAAGGGCTGGAGGGACAGCACACAGGGAATGGCTGCCAGTGCCAGAGGGCAGGGCTGGGTGGGATATTGGGCAGGGATTGTTCCCTGGGAGGGTGGGCAGCCCTGGCACAGGGTGCCCAGAGCAGCTGGGGCTGCCCCTGGATCCCTGGCAGTGCCCCAGGCCAGGCTGGATGGGGCTGGGAACAGTCTGGGATAGAGGAAGGTGTCCCTGTCCATGGTGCCCAAGATGAGCTGTAGGATCCTTTCCAATCCAAACCGTTCCATTTTAGGATTTTAGGACCTTCCTGGCCCTACAAGCAGCAGCTCCTGGCTGGGCTGGGGGTGTCCATGTGCTCAGCAAATCCCAAATCCTGCAGGGATGCTCAGCCCCATCCCCCTCTGCCCTCCCAGCTCCCTCCTCCTGCTCAGCCCAGGTACCTCTGCTCATCCTGCACCTGCCCCAGGCTGCCCAAAAGAAGGGGAACAGTGAGGAGGAGTTCAGTCTGAGGGGGATAATGTTGGAAAAAAACAAACTGTGGCATTCAGTGACCTTTTTTGGGCTGAGAAATAGGTGTCTGGGACAGTTTAGAAGGCATTTTTAATTTCAGCAGCACCTTTCTGGAGGTGAGGGGGTGAACACAGCCAGGATGGGCTTTGCCACTTTCAAACTTTTAAGAGTTTCTAGCTAATGTTGGGGGAAATATTATAAAAGAATCAGTTTTGCTCTGTGAAGCTGCAATATCAAAAAAGTCCAATTTATGAATGTATAAAAATAGACAAAATTTATACACCAATATATTAAATTTTATATAATGGTGTAGAAAATTAATGTGCTTTATTATCTATAAATTGCAATTTCTAAAACCAAAATCAAATTCAGGAATAATTTTGGAGGGATTCAAGAATAATTTTGGAGAATAATTATCTCAAGCCAAGACAATTATTCCCCTCAGAGATAACAACATTTAGAAAAGTGTCTTGTGCACCTTGGTTCTGGTGTCTGTGATGCCCCAGCTCCGTGGAATGCTCGGAGCATCTCCCAAGGGAGCTCGGGAAGGAGATGGAGCTCAGAGGGATAAAAAAGGTGCTGAAGCATCCAAGCACCAACTCCAGGGTCACTGGCAAAACACATTTATTTAAACCCCAGTGCTGAGTTCAGCTGAGAGAAAATTGTTTTAGCAACTCACGGAGAAAACATTGGGCTTTGTGCACACCAACCCCAAAGGGAAACATCCCGTGGTGTTTTCCAAGCGGAAAATGGCAATGTGGAGTTTATGAACCCCGAGTTCATGCACAGAAAATAGGATTGGAGTGGAAAGGTTTGGTTGCATTTTAACAACAAATTCCCTTTTATGTGAAGCACGGAATTTCACAGCCACCGTGTAATGCGTGGTTATTTTTAACACTGAATTATTATTTTTCCATAGGCTGCTTTCATTCATTATTGACTGCAGCAACATTTTAAGGATTTCCATGAAGTGCAGCAGTGATTTCAAAGGTTATGGGAACAAAATCTTGAATCAGTAAGGAGCACCCTAAGATTAGAATCTGACTAAAAAACACACTTCTCTTTCTTGAACAAACCACGCAGTGGCTGCAGTTTTTATTTATACCAATATTAGTCATTGCTTCATTAATATGAATTTTATTTGATTCTCCAGGAATTGCGGGGTTTTCTTTCCAGCCACAGGCAGGAGTTTGTTGTTGATGTCTTAATCCAAGGAAAACCAGTGGAGCTGGTACCAGCAGTGGTATCTACAACATTTCCAGCCTGGAGGATCTGGGGATGGAGCAGAGCCTTCAAAGAGTTCCAAATATTGCTGAAAATAGGGGTGGGGAGTAAAGCAGTGAATTCCCAGAAGTGTTTGTAGGATGTCGGCAAGTCAGGAGTGATTTACAGGGCAATTTCCTTAATGGCTTCGGGAGGGTTTGAAGCAGCCAGCGGTGAGCAGCGTTCAGATAAGCAATTGGCTTTATGGGTTTTTGTAGATTTTTTTTTTTTTTTTTTTTTTTTTTTTTTTTTTTTTTTTGTGGAGTAAACATTTGTTATAACAAATCCTCTTTTTGATCAGTTTAGACAAGTCCTGCCCTGCTCGTGCTGTAGCTGGGCTGTGCCTGCTCCGATTTGTGCAGAATTCACGGCACCGAACGAGGGGGCAGCAGAGGAGTTAATTTCTGCCCCGCTGATGTTTTTCCATCTCCTCTAAACCCGTCCTGCTGCTGCATCCCCTCCCCGGGCAGGCAGCTGGGCTGGAGCCCTGCTTTGTTTTCAGGGGTGCCAAAAATCAGCTGCCAGGCTGTGCCCGTGCCCAGGGGGCTGCAGGAGAGGAGGAGCTGCCCCAAACCCCGAGCTCAGTGGCTGTGGGCACTCAGAGAGAGCCGGGCTTGGAGAAAGCCAGCTGGACAAGCAGCTGACCCTTCCTGCTGCTGCTCTGGCTCTGGAATTCCCAGCGCTGTCCCCATCCTGCTCGGGTGCTTTGTCCCCATTCCCACAGCAGCCCCTGTGCCCGGGCTCTGGCTCCTGAGTGGTGTTTTTGGGATGACGGGATTTGGTGAGGATTGAGACGGGATTTGGGATGACAGGATTTGGGATGACAGGATTTGGGATGCTCCTCACTGCTCCGGAGATGGAGTTGAGCTCACAGGCGCTAGGTTTTCCTGATTGGGGTTTTTACCGTGCTTCATAAATATCCAGATTTCCCTCTTTACAGAGATTTTTGGAGTGTTTTCCCCGAGGAAAGAGGAATGGCTGTGTGGGCATTGCCTCTGCAGCTCCTGCTCTGGCGCTGCTGGTGCCCAGAGCCGGCGGGTGGCTTTGTGCCGGCGGGTTTGGCACTCGCCTCCGTGCCTTGTGTCAGCGGTAAGGATGCAGCTCATTCCCAGGTGCTGGGAAATTCCAGGCTGGAATGTCAGTGCCTGTTTCCCGCGGGGATCAGAGCAGAACGGGCTGGGTCCCTGCGTGCACTGCTGGTTCCTGCAGGCTCGCAGGGCTGCAGTCCCCTTGGGGCACTCCAATTAGCTAGAATAAATAAAAAAAGCCAGGTCCAAGTTCCCTGCACCGAGGAGAGACCCTGAAGAGCAGGAGGCTGAAATTTTAGACTTAAAAGGTTAAGCCCTGCCCCGTGGCTACAATTGGACACCCACCCCAAGTAAACCCTGTATCTGGGCGAGTTAGCCAGGCCCCTGAGTCTTTAAATACTGCTTTCCTCGGAGCGTGTGCTCTCTGGAAGGAGAGCCTGGATGCTGCCTGGAGAGCGCCTGGTCACTGCAGTGGGTTAAAGAACATCTCTGAGCCATCCATCACACCCATCCCCTTCTCACAGCCACGCTGGGTCAGAAGTAGCAGGGGAACCCCCCTGCCTGTTACATTGCCTGTCAGCACCTCTCACTCGCTGATGGGCAGGGGGAACAGCCCAGAGATCGCTGGAAAGCTGATTTATGTCCTGGGTGGAACCGAAACACAAAACCCCCTCCTGCAGCAGCGACACAGCTCCTGTCAGAGCTGGGCTGAGGATCAGCCCTGAATGCCAGCCTTCCTCCTCAGCACTCCCAGCCTGGATGAGGGGATTTTCTTCCCTTCCTGGCTCAGCACAGGCAGCGAGGGAGAGGCTGTGTCCGTGGGAGCCGCCTGATGATTTTCTCCGTGTTTGGCTTTGGGGACTCACCAGGGACACCGAGGCTTCGTGCCCCAGCCCTCCTGGCTCCTGTCCCAAGGAGCAGAGGATGGAGCAGGGCGTGCTTGTGCTCCTCCCTCTGCTCTTGGGTTGAGGATAAACTGGAAATCTCAGCACAAAGACACTTTTCTAATTAATCATTAAGGCTGATTATCGCGTCAGTGCTGCCCAAAGCACAGCACAGTCCCCACCCCAGGACTTCCATTATGGAGTGAGGTATATTCCCTAGAACAGAGGTGTTTGTGGCAGCATTCAGGGAGCTCAACCAGGCACAGAAAATCCCTGAGCTTTCCCTGAGCTTTTCCTGAGCCCGGGTTTGAAGAGATTTGTAGTTGGGTGTAGCAGAGCTAAAGCCTGGAGCGTGGCAGAGCAAGGCACCCACCCAGCCCCGAGGATGTGCAGGACATCCCTGGCAGCTCCACCCGTGCACAGCTGTTCTGTGCCTTCCCACGGGGAATCCTCGCACAGAGCAGCAGGGCTGGGCTGTCCTGGGAGGCTCTGCACGTTCCTCATTCCCTCTCAAACCAAGGAAAGCTGCCGATGAGTGAGAATATTTTAAGTTTTCGTAATTTTGAACTGAAGAAAGTGGTGAGTCCCCCCTGTGATGGGGCTGTTCATCCTTGTGCCAGTTTAGAGGGGGCTGTCCGCCCTTGAATGTGGGATTTGGGGTGAGCAGGGCTCTAAGCCATGTCTCCAGGACCTTCTGGTATTATTTACATTTAGAACTGGGATTTTTATCACTTGTTCTCTTGACGTGGTGGAAGTGGGTGACTCGGCTGCTGGAAGATGAGTCCAGAACTTGGCAAGAGGATGTGAATATTTAATTTTGGTGATGAGCTCTGATTTTGGGATTCAGTGAGGTTTCTTCACATCTGACTAGGTGGTCTCGTGAGGGCTTTTAGTGAATTTTTACCTCTTTAGCAGCACCAGGCAGCAGCAACCTCAGTAAAGAAGCGATTCCCCAGCAGAGCCCGGTGACACAAACCCCTTCTGACAGCTCCCACTGTGCCACATGAGCGTGGCTGGACGTCACCTCCCCAGGGTCTGTGCACGGTGACAGAGCCAGACAGTCCCAATCAGCACCAGAACACGCAAAAGCTGCTTTTTTCCACTGCCAAGGGAGCCCAGAAAATGCGTAAGGAATTCGTGTTTACCTCCCATGTGGGCTCTGCTCCCTCCAGCTGCACAGCTCAGGCTGAGATGTGGGAAATGGAGATATCAGAGCAGGCTGGGAGGAGGAAAATGCCTTTCCTGGTTTTGCTAAAGAAAGTTTCATTAAGGAAAAATGGGTGCTGAGCCTCTACGAGGTTAAGTCCAGAGCTCACCTTGGCAGCCAGTGAAAAGCAGAGTTTGACTTGCAGTTTTTTAGGAGGAAAAGAAAAAGCCTTCCCTTTACAACCTTTAAACCCTGATTGGGTTTGTGGTCACTTTGTGGTGGTGAGAACCCAAGTGCTGTGCTGAAAAATCAAAGCATTCAGGCCATGCCAGAGGAGGTGTCCTCGTCACGAGAGGTGGCAGAGATGAGCAGGTGTCTCCAGGTGTTCCCATGTCATCTTCAGCCTGGGATACTGAGCTGGGGAAGGGTCTGGAGGGGCCGTGAGAGGCAGCTGAGGGCACTGGGATTGTTCCCTGCAGCACACTGAGGGCACTGGGATTGTTCCCTGCAGCACACTGAGGGCACTGGGATTGTTCCCTGCAGCACACTGAGGGCACTGGGATTGTTCCCTGCAGCACACTGAGGGCACTGGGATTGTTCCCTGCAGCACACTGAGGGCACTGGGATTGTTCCCTGCAGCACACTGAGGGCACTGGGATTGTTCCCTGCAGCACACTGAGGGCACTGGGATTGTTCCCTGCAGCACACTGAGGGCAGAGCTCCCCGGGGCTGCAGCTCCTCCCCAGGGGCAGCTCCGGGCTCTGCTCTGGGACAGGGGCAGCACCCAGGGCAGGGCTGGAGCTGGGCCAGGGCAGGCTCAGGCTGGGGCTCAGGGCAAGGCTCTTCCCCCCGAGGGTGCTGGCACTGCCCAGGCTGCCCAGGGAATGGGCACGGCCCCGAGGCTGCCAGAGCTCCAGGAGCCTTTGGGCAGCGCTGCCAGGGGTGCCAGGGTGGGGCTGGGGGCGCTGGGCACGGACACGGGCTGGCTGATGATCCTGTGGGTCCCTTCCAGCTCAGGATCTTTTATGGATCTGAGTGTGACTTTCCCACTCTCTGGGCTCTTTTCCTGGTGCACAGGAGAGTTTTCCTTTCTTACTTCTGCTATTCCTTTCTCCAGTGATGTGTGAGCTGCCTGGTCCATGTTCACCTGAAGGATGCTGTGAGTTTAGAGCAGTTTTAGATCTGTTCCATGAGCCAGCAGGGCAGCACAGCTGGAAAACAACCCTGAGGCTGGCTGGAAGGGGAAGGGGCTGGTGTCAGGCTCGGATCCTCAGGGACAGGTTTCCTTTTCCCTGCTCCTCCTGCTGATCTAACTAACGTCTCTTGCTCACCGCTAATTTCCTCATCCAGGTATTTCCAAGTGGGGAGAAAAGTGCTGCTAATTTGGGGAAGCTTTGTGGGCTGTTCCAAAGCTCTGGCTGGGGTGTGTGATTTTTGTGTGCTGACGTTTTAATCCTTCAGACTATTCCCAAGGCTTCCACATTTCTGACATGCAGAATAACTCCTTTCCAGAGGGCTGATCTCATAATGTGTGGGCAAACTAACACGGATGATCCTGCTGGCTTTCCCTGCTCATGTTCTCTCTCCATCCCTGTTACTCCTTTGGTTCGACCCTCTAATTCCCCACCTCAGCTGATAATTCCCCCTTATTTTGGGTTGGCATTTAGGGAATTGGCACGAAGTCGGGTGCTGACTTCTCACGTTTCTCCCGCCCTTAGCAAGCAGCAGAACTCCTCCAAATCCAAGTCGGTGTGGGAGCAGAGGACGAGCCAGATCCGGATGCACAACTTCCGAGCCAGCTGCGAGGCCCTGTACAACGAGCTGGACCCGAGGAGCGGGTGCGCTACGCGACCACCCTGCACATCCGGCCAGACATGAAAACCCACCTGGACCGGCCGCTGGTCGTGGAGCCCCGCAGCGAGGGCAGGAACAACATCACCAAGCTGAGCCCCGGGGATGTCCAGGAGGTGGTGGAGCACCCCAAACCCACCTCTGCTGACGGGGCAGAGGCACCACGGAAGCACCACCGGCATCGGGAGAAGGAGAAGCTGGGAGAGCAGGAGAAGGGAGACGTGACCAAGGAGGAGAGCGGCGACGCCGGCACCAAGGAGGAGCGGCACAGGCAGCACCGGAGCCGCAGCAAGGAGGTGGAAGGGGGCAGCAAGGAAGGGAAAAGCGAGCGTTCCAGAGGGCAGGAAGGGGGGAAGAGGCACCACCGGCGGGGCTCGGTGGACGAGGGGGCCGAGAAGGAGCACCGCAGGCACCGCAGCCACCGGCACTCGTCCGACCGGCCGGGCAAGGAGGGCAATGGCACCGCCAACGGCGCCCGCGGCGAGCGGCGCGCCCGGCACCGCGGCGGCTCCCGCTCCGGGAACAGGGACGGGGAGCCCGGCGCCAAGGGCGACAGCGGAGAGGAGCCCCACCGGCGGCACCGGCTGCGGAACAGGGCCCTGTCCACCTACGAGTCCGTGGAGAAGGAGAGCGCGGACAAGGACGGGGAGGCTGGCGAGAAGGAGCACCGCAATCACCAGCCCAAGTGAGTGACACCGGCCCGCGGGTCACACAGCCCTGGTGTGTCCCTGTGGCGAGTAACAAACGACGCAAATTCCTCGTTAGATCATGGTCTGACTCCAAATTTAGTCAAACGATTCACCCCGTTTTATATCTTTCTGAACGGGCCAGTCTCATTGGTAGGAAGGGTGACAGAGCTCTTCCCCCGTTGGCCAAAATGGAAAGACATAAAGTCCATCCCACAGAAAAGAATCCAAAACATTAAACTCGTGACAAAAACACTTGTTACTGTGATGTACAGAGGGAACACAGCAACACACACACCAGGTGTTCAGGCAGAGAAGAGAAGAACTCTCCAGTTTATTGTTGACCTCGTATCTCTCAGTTTCTGGACAGTGACCAGAGGTTGGACAGAGAAGTTCCCACCTCTCCATCTCCACTGGTCACTTGAGAAGTCCATCAGGTGATATCTTTTCACAAAGGAATGCAAACATGATCCTTGTTTATCTTACAATTCATGAGAACTGACTCCACTATACCAAAACAAATCAGAAGGCTGATTTTCAGGGACAACAAACACTGACACTTTATGTCAAATCTCGTGAGAACAAAACATCACAAAGAAACTGATTTAGAAACTCAGAAGCAACAGGCCTAGGAAACCCAGACTACACTGATGTGTTCCAGGAAATCCCATATCCCGTGGTATTCCCTGCTGTCCCTGTCTGCAGTCTGGGTTTTCAGGCCTGGAGTCTCTGAGTTCCTAAAGCTCCATTTTCCTGATGTTTTGGGTTGCTGAAATTACTTTCCCAGGAAAAAGAACAAAACATCAGGATTGTTTTTGTAATGATATTCATGTTTGGAATTCTTTCTGTGGGAGGGATTTTCTTTGATGTCCCTCTGGTTTGACCAGTGTGGGTGAAGAGATTGTCTTTTGTTCACCAATCACAGTGGAAAATGTCTATAAGGGAGTGATCCCGAAATAAACAGAGTCAGATTCCTTTCTTCAAGCAGCCTTGGAGTTTGTGTTGTGTGTTATTCACCACAGTGACACCTGTCCCCACAGCAGCTCCCACCACGACCTCAGCAGTGTCACTGTGGGATAACACACGACACAGACTCTTTTTTTGTGATTTCTCTCAAGGTTGTGTAAAGATTTTTTTTATTAGAAGTCGTCTCTTTTTATGCACCGTTGTCTACAGATCACTGTGATTGGTGAAAGACAAACCTCTTTACCGACATTGGGCAGACCAGAGGGACATCAAAAGAAATCCCTCCTCCCAGGAGGAATGTACAACATAGCTATTGTAACAAAAACAGGTCTGGTCTTTATGTTCTTTCTTTGAGAAAAGAATTTCAGTAAACCAAAACATCAGAAAACCAGAAGTTTAGAAATCCAGAAGCTTCAGGCCTGAAATCAGACTACACTGCAGTTCTGTTTTGCCTCAATCAGCAGGGACAGAGGCTCCCAAAGATGATTTTGTTCATAAACCAGCTCAGGTTTAAGGCAGGAAATATCCCTGCTGTAAACACCAACAGACCCTGTAGGACACCGAGTGGAGCAGAGAATTTCCCAGCTTCTGAAGCTCCTGAGGGACGTATTTTTAAATTTCAGCCTGCCTTGCTTGCAGCCCTTTGATTTTCATTTTTAATGGAGAGCCTTCAGCTGCACCACCAGTTGTTCCAGCACATGGCCTCTTCCATTAAGAGCAACGATGGCCCCCATTTGCTTTAATTCTTATGTAAGTCAAGTGAGAAAAACAGCCCTGGTGAAGCATTTGGAGCAGTTAATAAAGAAGGATAGATTGCCTTTTCAGCTTTATTAGTCTGATGGAAAAGAAATTGCACTGGGATTCTTTAGAATAGAGTTCATGTCACCGTGGAGAGCCGTGAGTGGCACTGAGATAATAATTTTCCTGTCTAAATTATCTTCCTTTCAGCTGAATTTCCAAACACTCTGCCTGCTGTTCAGCCTGCTCATGTGCACGGGCTCACTTTCCTCCTCACTGGAGCAGAGCTGCTGCTGCAGAGGAGGGCAGGAGCCATTTAGCTGCTGACAGCCACGTTCCAGAACGGTGCCAAGCTGGGAAGGAGAATCACCACGTTTAAACAAGGCCAGGGAGAGCGCTGGGGAGCAGCGTGTCAGCATTCATCCTGCAGCTCCTCTGGGGAGTGGCTCAGGGCACTGCTCATGCAAGGGCACGTGGTGCTGGCTTGGGAGCATCATTAAAGTGACCCCAGGGATGTCCAGCACCACAGCCCCCTCCTAATGTTGGGATTGGGGATTAGCTCGGGAGGGCTCAGAGAGAAGGATCCCAAATTTTGCTGTCAGAGGTTGTCCTGCAAAGGATTGCTGTGGAGGAGACAAACCCAGCGCGAGGCGCAGCCTCAGGGATGTGTTCTCTGACCCTTGCCCGGCCGCGCTGAGCAAATCCTGCTTTTTCTAGGGAGAACCAGTGTGAGCTGGAGGCCAGTGGCAGTGGCCCAGGGAGTGTCCCTGTGCACACCCTGCCCAGCACTTACCTGCAGAAGGTGCCCGAGCAGCCCGAGGACGCCGACAACCAGAAGAACGTGACGAGGATGATCCAGCCCCCCCTGGACAAAACCACCACTGTGAACATCCCTGTCACCATCACTGCCCCTCCGGGGGAAACCACTGTCATCCCAAGTGAGTGCCTTGGGGCCCTGTTTTCCCCCTGTGGAATTGCTAGGAAATGGGAATTGCCCAGGAGTGATGGGTGGGGCTCTCCTGGGTGCTGCATCCTCGAGAGGGGCACACAAGGAGCTGGGTACCAGGGGATCTGGAATTGTCACACGGTGTGCACGGACTCAGCCAGGGCTCCTGGTGGCTCTGGAAAGCCCCTGAGATTCCCTGGGGCTGGCTCACCCAGCCACACCCTTTGTGCAAGGGACAGGTGGAGGAGCAGGAAAGCCAAGTCCATGTGTGATCCTGCTGCTCTGGGATCCTGTGACATTCCAGAGCTTTTTACAATCCTCTGCATCACACTTGGAGCAGATCCACCCTCGCTGTCCTCCTCCAGAGTTCTCTGCCTTGGGTCTATCAGCACAGATTTACAGAAGGTCCCAAAATCCTTGTGCCAACACCAGCCTGTTCCCACCACCCTGGGCTGATCCCTGGCAGGGTGGGAACAGCCTGGAGAAGTCTGGAGGGCTGAGGAGAATCCCGGTGTGAAATCCAAGAGGTCAACATTAAACTTCAGGCTGTCAGGACTCTGCTTTCCAAGAGGCACAGACAAGACCTGGCAGAGTCTCTGTGCTTTTCACTCTGTCAGCCACAAGATTTTTATTTTTTTTTTTTTTTTTTTAGTTCTTTCTCTTTTTTTTTTTTTTTTTTCCCCTCTTCAATGGTAATTTTCCTCTATTGCAATGCTGAGTTCCTGTCAATCACAATTTATCAGCCTCTCCCTTTCCTGGCCATTTCCTCTGGATCTGACTGGAGATCCAATAAGGAGTTTATTGAACATGTCACTCAAACACAATGAAATGTCATTTTCTTGCAAAATAAAATAAAAAGTAATAACAGCCCTGCACTAAACACATTGCAGAGGGTGGGACTGTTGGACTTTAGGTCCTGGGAATTACTGGAAGAGCCTTTATATGTGCCAAAGAAGAGAATTTGCAGCATAGAATGCTACCCAGATCATAGATGGGAAATTATCTTCAGTAAATTATCTCCTGAACCCCCTGCAAGTAAAGCCAGGATGAGAACTGGAGAATTTCCAACCTTTGGGAGGGAGATCTCAGGGAAGGAGATCCCAAAACCTGCTGCAGGATGGAGCTGCACACCTTTGCACCTGGGGAACCGACCAAACCCAGGTGCACGATACAGGCACAGCTCGGGGGGTCCAACAAGTCCTTCCCAGGTCTCTTTTCCTATTTCTGGGAAATTCAGCAGTGTCAGCCCCCGATTATTAAACCTCATCCATGAATCTGCTCTTTTATGTGTTCCAAAGCCAGCTGTGCTCCTGCTCCATGGGAGAAAACACTGAATTATGAGGCTGGTCAGGCTTCCTTTTTATTTCCTTCCAAGGATCCCTCACTGATCCCTCTCCCTGCTTTTTGGGATGGGTTTTCCAGCCCCGGTTTGGCAGCTCTGGGATAAAATGGTTTCATTTCCTGGCTGTTCCTGCTCCGTGGCTCCTCAGCAGTGGAGGGGCAGAGTGCCTCGCTCCGGAGTGATAACGATCCAGTGATTTTCATCCCATTTAATCAGCACTTCCAGGGGCTGTGTGCTCTCCCAGCTGGGCTGTTGGCATTTCCAGCTGTTGCAGGCAGCAGGAGCCATTTTTAACCCTCTCTTTTGTGTTCGCTCTGAATTCCCATTTCCAGTGAACAACGTGGAGTTTGAAAGCAAAACAGAGGAGAAGAAAGACGTGGATGACTTGACGAAAAATGGGCCCAAGCCAATCCTGCCTTACAGCTCCATGTTCATCCTCAGCCCCACAAACCCGTGAGTCCCTGCAACACCAATTATGGGGTCCAGGTGCTTCAAAGCAGTAACATGAGTGGGATTTTCATCTCTGAAACCACACTGGGACATGAAATAAAAGCTTATTTCTGTGGGCCAGATGCTGTTATTCTGTTGGTTATCCTGGGGGGGATAAATTATCAGGACAGGGAAAGGAAAGGCTTCAGGCAGACCCTGCTGATGTAGATCCCAAAAAGTGGGAGCAGAGGTAGTGTTGGGGACAGGTTGGGGATTCTTTGGATATCAGCAAATTCCTGTAGGTTCCTCAGCTGGAATTCCTGTTCTTTCCATAAAGTGGCTTTGCATCACTGCAAACTTTGAACTTCTGGGAAAACCTGGATATTTTTTATTTGCCAAGGCTGGGAGTGCAGCCTGTGGGACCTGCTGGGACTGGGGCATTTCTTCCCCTTCAGGCAGTGCCTTTGGACTCAAAGCCTGGAAATCGTGAGTCTGTTCCTCTGGAGGGCTGCAGGACCAGCAGGGAGAGGGGTTGGAATTACTGTGGCATGAAGGGCTGTGAGTCACTGTAAGCATTTTAAGTGAGGGTGTTTGGGATTTGTGGAGATCCCCTTGGAGCAGAGGTTTCTCTTGGACATCTCAGAATTTCTCTCTGCCCAGATGGCAAAGGGGAACTCAGGCCCTTTTTTGGCAGCTGGATTAAGAGAAGGGTGAGATTTAAGAGAAGAGCTGGATTTAAGAGAGGTCCTGCTGCTGAGGACTGTGACATCCTGTGCAGCCAGAGAACAAATCAAGCTCCAAGTTCTCAAATTTGACATCCAAAAAGCATCCCAGAACCCCAGAATCTCCTGAGCTGGGAGGGACCCACCAGGATCATTGATCCAGCTCCTGGCCCTGCACAGACACCCCAGCATCCCACCCTGTGCATCCCAGGTTGTCCTGGAGCTCTGGCAGCCTTGGGACCACGACCTGGGGAGCCATATTGGGATTATGGAGTTTGACCTCTGTCTGGATGGATAAGGAAATGATATTTCCCAATATTTGGTCTTTTTGCTGTGAGGTGACCACCAAAAATGAGCTGGGGAAGCTCTGCTGGGCCAGCATTGCTGGGTGGGGAATGAGAGGGGAGAATTTCCTGGTTTCCTATGGGTGCTTTTCTCTCCCCTCATCCCAATTAGGACCTTCTGAGCCTCAGAGTCCAGGGTCTGGGGGTTCTTTCAGTGGCTTTGTTGTTTCAGCTTCCTCCAGCTTACACTACACCCTCCCCCCCAAGAAAAAAAAGCTGTGCTGAAACACCTTTGGAAAAAAAAACAAAGTTCACCAGGAGAAAAAATGTGTTACAAGCAAGCCAAGGGGGAATAACAAGACAAAGCCCAAACTCCAGGAATGTAAGCAGCTTGTTTTCCTCCTCTGGCAAGGTGCAGAGCCAGCTGCGTCCCCCCAGGTGTTCTGGCTGCTGGGAGCTCCTCCAGACAGCTCCTTCTGGGGTCAGAAGCTTTTCCCCACTCCAGTGCTGCCATCTCCCTTCCAAGCCTGCTGGGGATCCATGACCCATGATTCAGGGAAGCAGAAATAAATTCCTTTTATCCCCAAGTGCCACCACTCTCTTCAAGCACTTAGGCTGTGAAGTGATTTCTCAAGCCCCACTGGTGGTTCCCAAATGTTCCCACATCCCACTGCTGGTTTTGAATGATGAGGAGCTAAAATAGGGGCTTGATATTGCCCTGATGCAGGAATTGTGGCTACAAATGTTACTGGAAATGTTGCCTTTCACTTCTGGGGCTTCTCAGAGCAGGGAGATGATCACCTTCTCCTGGCAGATTGAAAACCACAGTTAAGGGGTCCACAAAAGCACTTTCCTCCAGGTTATTTTCTACCAATTTTACTTCCCTGGTATTCGTAGCTCTTTTCCACTCTGAATCCATTAGCAAGCCAAAGAAAAGGAGTATGTAAGTAGAGGTGAAAAATAGACTTTAATTCTCACTGTTCGGATATTTGCTTAGAGAAAATGGGATAGAGGAGCTGAAATACATTCTCTGATAACAAAGTTGTTGGCGAGTTAAATCTATAATTTGATTCTCGGGCTAAGTCCTTTATTCAGCTGACAATATACGGTGCAAATGCAGAGCTCTGTGTGCAATTAAGGATTTGGGAATTGTGGTCAGAAGGAATTATTAGCTGCAATTTGTGAAGAGTTTCAGATTGCTTAGAAATGGGAGCATTTGCCACTTTCCTTGGACACAATTTGTGAATATAAAAAGATTAGGTGGAAGTAATCAAATCTGTTTCTGTAAAGTATTTGTGCGGTGAAGTGTGAGTTGGAGTAGAGTGCAGGCAGAGAGAGATTGGTGGGAGGAACCCTCAGAGCCACAAAGGCAGATTCAGCTGAGAGTCTCAACATTTTAAAGGGATTAGTTGACATTAAAAGGATTCCAAACCTTGTTTTGAACCCACAGGGCGTTAACCTGGCAGTGCCGAGGGAGGAGGACGGGGGAGTGCCATGAACATCATTTGGAGAATTGAGTAGGGATGCTTGAAAGCTCTCAGTGCTCTTCTGACAGATGGGTGGAGAGATAAATAGAGAGGGAGATAAAGAGATAAATACGGAGATAAATAGATAGGGAGATAAAGAGATAAATAGATAGGGAGATAAAGAGATAAATAGATAGGGAGACAGATAAATAGATAAAGAGATGAATGAGTGTTGTTGCTTTGCAGAGGGGGCAGAGAGCAGTGCAGATGTTAACTCCCTTTATTTAACTCTCATCACAGACCGGCTGCAAACTGGAATTTAAAGCCCGGTTTTAAATGTTGTTCCCGTTGCTGTAGTAGGAACCCAAAGGTGCTGCTCCTGCCGGGCTGGTGCCCGTTGTCCCCTCCCAGCCCCTGACCCCTCCCGTGCTCCCGTCCCTGCAGGATCCGGCGCCTCTTCCACTACATCGTCAACCTGCGCTACTTCGAGATGGTGATCCTGATCGTCATCGCCCTCAGCAGCATCGCCCTGGCTGCAGAGGACCCTGTCCAAGCTGAGTCTCCCAGGAATGATGTGAGTGCCACCACAATTCCCGCCGTTCAGGTGCTTTTCTCCTCCCAGCACCACGGGTCCGTTCCCATCCCCGCAGGATAATTCTGGCAGTGCAGAATTAGAGCTGTCGCTGGGAACACGCTGCAGTTATCTTTGTTTCGCTGTCGAAATGCTCAAATTCCTCTCCCTTTCTGCTGCTTCAGCCCCATGTGAGTTTGAGGCAGTCAGGGGTGCTGTGGCTGCTGGAGGAGCTGCAGAGCTGGCACCCCATTCTGCAGTGGGAAGGCTGCTGGATAAACTCCTTAGGAAAGGAAGGTCAAGCATCTCATTTTGAAATACTCCTTTTGCCTTGCTAAACCTGCCAGAAACGCAGGTGCACTGGTGCCAGCCATGGGTGCAGCCTAGCAAAGACTGGCGAAATGCTGCTTTAAATCAGATGATTCAGGTTTGTGCCCAAATTATCTGAAACTCCCACCAGCTGATTTTTGTCCATCCCAGCAGAAAGACAATTAGATATTTTACTCTTTGCTCCTGTGCAGGTTATTTCAGTGTGTGGCCTTCCCTAACATACATTTCCCTTTCCCACTCAGGCTCTGAAATACCTGGATTATATATTTACAGGAGTCTTCACCTTTGAGATGGTGATCAAGGTAAGATATTCTCTGAGCAGAGATTCACTTCCTCTCTCAGATTTATTTGTGAGAAGCTGGAGAAAGGGTGGGGCAGGACAGAGGTGGGAAGGATGGAGAGCTTTAGCTTGGGAGCAGCTCTCACAATCAGAGCTCTCCTGGCTTCCTTAATCTCATATTTTATGGAGGAAAATCAGGATATCTTTAGGAGCTATGGCTGTGTAAGAGGATAAGAACTGGCAAGACAACAGGAGCTGCCAGACCTTCCTGAGACACTCCTGATTCTCCCCTTTTCCTTTGGCACTGAGCAGGAATATTAATAACAGCTGATTCTTGGGTTGGCACTTTAAAAAAGATAGGAACTTTTCTTTTTACTTAGCAGGGGGAGAGGTTTTGCCAGGACTGTGGGGCAGTAACTTCCCAGGGAGCACAATTCTATAAAGGCAGGATTCAGTGTGGGGGGAAGGCAGGAGTTGGGGTTTCCTGTCAGAGCAAAATGCAGAAGAGATGCAGAATAAAAGCAGGATTAATGCATGTGTGTGGAAAAATCCAAGGGAGCAGTGAAGCTCTCATTTCTGCTGCTTTAGGTTGTGGTTTATAGATTAGAGCTTCATTTCTGGGGAGAGTTTTCCTGCCTGTTAGAGAGGAGCAGCTTGGTCGAGTATCTCAGCAATTTGTGAAGGGTCCAGAACCTTCTCCTGCCCCGTGGCAGGGTGGATTTGGGCCATGTTTTCTAAAACTCTTCCTGGGTTTTCCCTGCAGATGATTGACTTGGGGCTGCTGCTCCACCCTGGCTCCTACTTCCGTGACCTGTGGAATATCCTGGACTTCATTGTGGTCAGTGGGGCCTTGGTGGCTTTTGCCTTCTCGTAAGTTCATTTTCCTTCTCCTCCCAGATTCCTGGGAATAAGTGACAGAGGGGGCAGGACCCTGGCCCAGGGCCCGTGGATGTGCAATGTTTGTGGCTCCATTTCTCAGTGAAATGTTCCCGTCCTGCCCTTTTCCTTTCCAAGCTAGTGGGCCTGGGATGGGAAGAAAAGAATAAACCCAACGAAATTTGTGTCATGGAATCTGGTGAAAACCCTCCCAGCCTCAGGCTGAGTCCATTCACTGCTCGTTCAAACACAAAGCCAAGATTTTTGTGACTCTTCGGCCAAGTTCTTTCCAGGAACTCCCTGTAACACTTTGTGGCAGTCCAGTGTCTTCAGTCAGTGGCTGGGAGAATTGCTCTCATTTTGGAAAAACAGTTAAAGAAATCAGCTGAGAACTCTGTGAACTCTTGGCAAACCCCTGTTTCCAGAGTCAGGAATATTTTTGATTCACAAACTTTTGTTTTTTCTCTCCTTTTCTCTCCTCTCTCTGTATTTCCACAGAGTTTTCACTTTTGGTGCTCCCTCTCTCAAACCCAGCTCTGTATTTAAATAATACCCCGCACTCTTCTTTCATGTCATGGAGGATTTTGAGCAACAAACAAGGAGAGATGACTCTTTAAAAATTAAGATTAGCTTCTCCTTTGAGCCTTTTTTCTTGGGAAAAACCCGAGAAGAGCAATGCAGGTCCTTCCAACCTTCAAGGAGCCGAGCTGGAGAATGGAAAGAAATTTTCCACTCGGATTGTTGTTTGCAAATCCTTTCCTGAGAAACAACAGGAGAGACCTGCAAACAGGCAGCAGGACTTGACCAGTTTTAATCTTCTGCTAAATTAGCCCGAGCAATTAGGGGGCAAACTCACCGCTTTGTCGACACGATGATTAGAGGAGAGGAAATTGTTTCACTTGCTAATGAGAATTAGCTGGCTAATGAGAAAAGCGCCCACCTTTGTCAGGGAGCCGCGGAGCGTGGCTGGGCTGCTTCAGACTGGCAGGAATCCTTTAAGCAGAGCCAAATCCCCGCTCCTCCCTCAACTCTGCACAAAAAAAAAAATAATAATAATTTCACAAAATTTTGCCTCTCTGGTAAAATATATTCCTCAGCTATGTTTTGTTTTCTGAGCTGTCAAAATTCCTGTCACATCGAGGCTGTGAAATTTGGTTTAGATCTGCTTTTCTTCCGTGCAAATGCTGAATACAAATAAACCCTCTAAGTTAGATTGACCAAAAAGTGGCTGGACGGGATTGATATTTTAGGTGTGATTTTTGAGGATATTAAAATCTGGGCTGTGCCTGATCATTTGCCAAGTTAGGTCTCGGAGAGAATCATATTCAACATAATGTTTTCAAAGGGATGCTGCCCTCCTCTCTTTAAACATTTTGCCCCTCATTAAAAATCAGTTTTTTGGAGGAGCTGACTGCTCTGTCCTAAGCAAAATTGTCTTGGTGAATGTCTTGCTAATCTAAAATGTAATATCCAAACCCAAGGTGCTTTTTAAGCTTGACTAGACATGTGTGGGGTTCTGCTTCCCTGCACATGAAATACATCTGTGGAACATCTTTCAGAACTAGATTGACTTAAGCCACACCGAGTTAATAAAAAATTTAACTTAAAAAAGCCATGTAATGACATTAGAATTTAACAAAGCTCCTCCGAATTGAAGAGAGGTAGAGAAGCAGAATAATCACAAAAAACAACATAACCCAAAGGCTGGGGTTCCATGAGAATTTCCCTTTTCCATCAGGAATTCAAACTTCCAAGGCTGATGGAGAAAGGGGCATTTTCAGAGCAGCTCCCTGTGCTGTGAGAACAAACCTCAGGCTCTGCCTTTAAATCATCTTCTCTTTGAACACGATTTTCTTTTGAGGGAGATTTTCCTTGCTGGAGTTATGGATTAAAATGAATAATTTTTAATCTTTCCGAGGCTTTTCGTGCTCAGGTTTTCCTCTATTGCTCACGTTGGGCTGTGAATGTCTAACAGCACCTCATCAGTCTCTAAATAAATTACTGCTACATCCCCTGCCTGTGCTTTATAATAGGTGCCCCAAGCTGCTTTTATTTTCCACTGTGAGTGAGTCTTGAGCAGGGTTTTACAGCAGGGACTGCATAAACCCTGCCTAGTTACTGTCTCCCAGATTAAAGTCAGACAAGCTTATTTGTGAGACTGGGGAAAATTTGAATTTCTTCTGTGATTTTTGTGCTTTCTGGAAGTGCTGCTCCCCATCCCAACCCAGGGGATCCTGCATTGGTGCAGCCCAAAGGTGGAAAATCTGTCATTCCTAGGAAATGACTTTGCCCTGCTCCTGTCCTGAATCCTGACAGGGTGGGGTTGTGATTTAGGCCCAGCTCCTGGTTCGGGTAAACCAGATGGACAAACAGAGCTGCATGTTGATAATCCCAAAAAGGAGCTTCTGGAGACTCCTTGTTGTTCAATCAGTTGGGTTTTTCCAGCAAATCCTACAGCCCTGTCACCCTCCTCAGTTACTAAAACTGGGATTTAATGTGGCTGTCACCACTTTGTTGGCAAAAACCCACAACTGCCATGTGCAAGGTGGGATTTAATTAATATTTTTTGGCCTCCTTGCTGTCCACTGAAGGTGCTGTGAACCAACTTCCTGCTGAATTAACCGATCCCTAAAAACCTGGGAATAAAGAGCTCCCTGCAACACTCCCCTCTGGAATATTGCAGCAGCCTGTGTTAATTTAAGCATTTGAGATGGTATCAGTCGCTGGTACAAGATTGATAAAATCCAGCTCTCCAAGCTGCTGTGGGTTTTCTTTCTGCCTGCAGCTCTTTAGAAGCAGCTCTGTGGTTAGAAAAATAAAAAAATAAATTTCAAACAACACCCCCGGAGTGATGCTGGGAACAATAATATGATGGTGATAATAATAAACTAATATCTTCCATTTAGCAAAGCATTTCAAAGAGAAATCCCTTTCTTTTTCTGGAGATAAACATGCCACAAACACCCAGACACGTTTGAGTCCTTAGGGAAATGGAAGCAAACAAAAAAACCCATGGAAACAAAATCTCTCAGCCCCAGGTGCAAAATGTACTTGGGATGAGCAGCAAAGATTTGGCCTGGAAAAGTTTGGAACAGAAGGAAGGTGGCTGAGATGCCCAGAATTTCGGGATAGTCTTGGAAAAAAACCCACCTAGTTGAGGTTTTCACTCCCTGAGGGGAGAGCAGAGAGGTGGCGTGTTTTGGCAGGGTGGATCCAGCAGGGAATTGGGATTTCTGCTCTCCAGAGCCCTCCCTGCCCCAGGGTGGATCCAGCAGGGAATTGGGATTTCTGCTCCCAGAGCCCTCCCTGCCCCAGGGTGGATCCAGCAGGGAATTGGGATTTCTGCTCCCAGACCCTCCCTGCCCCAGGGTGGATCCAGCAGGGAATTGGGATTTCTGCTCCCAGAGCCATCCCTGCCCCAGGGTGGATCCAGCAGGGAATTGGGATTTCTGCTCTCCAGACCCTCCCTGCCCCAGGGTGGATCCAGCAGGGAATTGGGATTTCTGCTCTCCAGAGCCCTCCCTGACCCAGGGTGGATTTCCAAGCCTAGGGGAATTGGGATTTCTGCTCTCCAGAGCCCTCCCTGCCCCAGGGTGGATCCAGCAGGGAATTGGGATTTCTGCTCTCCAGAACCCTCCCTGCCGCCAGGGTGTGGTGTGATCCAGCAGGGAATTGGGATTTCTGCTCCCCAGAGCCCTCCCTGCCCTGCTGCTTCATCCCATGGGCTCAGTGGGAGCGGGCCAGGGGCTGGGGGGGTCTCTCTTGTTGTTTCTGTTTGTCATTGACTCTGCTCTTTCTTTGTCTTCTCCTTGCTGGAATCTCTCTCTAGGAGTTTCATGGGGTAATATGTTCTTGCTGTCTCTTGCTGCTCTGTTTTGCCTGTCCAACCTGTGTCCACACACTTTGCCACTGTGGAGACAACCCAGCCATGTTCCACCCATCACATCGACTCCTCTGTCCCTTTACTGCTCATTATCCAGTGAAATGTATTATTTTTCCTCATCCATCCTGATTTTCCTTCAGCAGAGATAGGAACAGAGTAGAAATCCAAGCCAGAGAGTCAAAAAAAGCCCCACATGGAGATAGACCTGTAGCAAAAAGATTTGAGGGGCTGACTCAGTGGGCACTGATGGGTGAGGTGCAATCCATGCTAATCTTAATAACCAGGTTTAAAGAAGCACTTTGAGTCTCTTTTAGAGGGTTTCACCGTGAAACAGCCAAGCTGGCAACCCCAGGACTAATTTAGTGTGGTGTGGCAATGAGACCGAGCTGGGAGCAGGCTGTGATCCTGGGGAAGGTCTCTGCCATGAGAGCAGAGCCCGGGAATCTTTCTGCAGGGGCCATCTGTGGAGAGGGAGGCTCCCAACACCGCATTTACCCCCGGGCAAGTGGCAGTTCTGCTGTCGGGGCAGGGGGGGAGGCAGAGCTGTGCCCTCTGCCCCACATCCCGGGGGCTCTGGGGGATCCTGCACAGCAAGGAGAAGGTGCCAAGAAAAGCCTTTGATGTGGTCCAGGGAATTTGGCGCTTGGTTCTTTCTTCTCTCTAGGAAAGCAGAGGATTTAGGGCAGGAAGGGGGTGGCTTTGTGCTTGGGCAGGGTGGGGTGACCTCATTTACTCTTCCAGGGAGGAATTCACTCTGCCAGGAGGATCCCAGGCAATCACAGAAGGCAGAGGCTCCAGCTCCCCCTGAATTTTTGATGCCCTGACTCTGAGAGGTCCATGTCACCTGAAATCAGAGCTGCTGGCAGCAGCAACAGGAACAAGCAGCATCCATTTGAAAGAGCCACTAAATTTTTAAAGGCTCTTTTATTTATTAAAGGGAGAAAAGGCTTTGCAAAGCTCTTTTAAAATATTCTTAATGTTTTAAATAAACAGGCAGCAAACTGACACAGAAAACAACAACGAAACAGCACTGGCCTAATGCACCCAAAGTTGATCTAATGCAATTTTTTGGTGGCATTCTCTTTTTTTTTAATTCTTTTTTTTTTTTTTTTTTCTCTGTCTGCCTTTATCCTGTGCTCCTCTATAGCTCTTATAGCTCTCCTGAATGTTGCACTTGTTATTCTGCAGTCAATTAAAACCTTGTCCTCCCATAGCTATTTATTTTTTTCATGAGGAATATTCAGGTCAAATGTGTGCTTGGATACACCTTTAGACTGAATCCCAGCTCCATCTGGACCTTTTATTTTATTGGACTTCTGGCTTTGTATGAAAGCAGCGAAAAAACCCCAATATTTTCAGAGAGGGTTTTTTAAAACACCCAACCCTTAGGGTTTTATTTGACAGAGGAGTTGCAGAGGATCCTTTTAATTAAAATGCAATTTGCATCACTCTGGGTCAGAGCACCAAGAAAAGCTTTTCCTATAGCAGGGACCTTACTGTGACAAGAAATGGGATTTTTTTTTTCCCCCCAGGATTCTCTATATGGCTGAAAGCATAAATCCCATTAAGATTTAATTGGCTCATGCGCTTTATTTGCTTAAGTGCCTGGATGGAAAGAAATCAGTCAGCCCTTCTTAGTGTCCTCTGCTGAGGCAGAAGGAATTCTGTGTGACTGGAGCTGTCTGCCCTGCACCTCTGGGCTCGCTCATCCCCTCCCAGGGCGAAGCAGGAGCCAGGATTTGCTCTGCCCCACCTCTCCTTAACCTTCCTGGAAATGTAAAATCCACAGCAGTCCTGGGAGAGCAGAGCAGGGAGAGGGCTCTGCTCTCGTGTGCAGAGGCCTCGTTAGTGCAGCTGTTAATTGGCACAAGAGCAGCGTGGCCTGGAGTCAGGAGCAGCCTGGGGACAGGGTGGCCACCAGCCCTGGGGACAGCTGACCATCAGCCCTGGGGACAGGGTGGCCATCAGCCTGGGGACAGGATGGCCACCAGCCTGGGGACAGGGTGGCCATCAGCCCAAGGGACAGGGTGGCCATCAGCCTGGGGACAGGGTGGGCCATCAGCCCTGGGGACAGGATGGCCATCAGCCTGGGGACAGCTGACCACCAGCCTGGGGACAGGGTGGCCACCAGCCTGGGGACAGGGTGGCCACCAGCCTGGGGACAGGGTGGCCATCAGCCCTGGGGACAGGGTGGCCATCAGCCTGGGGACAGGGTGGGCCATCAGCCCTGGGGACAGGGTGGCCATCAGCCTGGGGACAGGGTGGCCATCAGCCTGGGGACAGCATGGCAACCAGCCCTGGGGACAGGGTGGCCATCAGCCCAGGGGACAGCATGGCAATCAGCCCTGGGGACAGCTGACCATCAGCCTGGGGACAGTGTGGCCACCAGCCCAGGGGGGACTGGGTGGCCACCAGCCCTGGGGACAGTGTGGCCACCAGCCCTGGGGGACAGTGTGGGCACCAGCCTGGACAGGTGGCCACAGCTGGGGACAGGTGGCACAGCTGGGGACAGGTGGGAGCTGCTGTGGCACCTCGGTGGCCATGACCTGTTTCCCCTTTTGCTTCCCTGCTGCCATTCCCCTCCTCCTGGGGAGGCTGAACAAAGGGTTCTGCAGCCAGGGCACTGCTGAGGGTCACACTGGGCAGCTCCAGCTCACCTGGTGGCTCTGGTGACACCGAGGTGACCATGGTGAGCTGTAAGCAAATCTGCAAGGCCAGACCTTCAGCTCTGCTAAAACCTGACAAGAAAGGCAGTAAAAGCTCTGCTGGCAGTGCCTGCTTCATCTAGAGCAGATCAAAGTTCACTAATGAAAATCAAATATTATTTTTTAAAATATTTAATAGTTCTTTTGTGGCTTTAAATCGGTCCTGTAGCTCTGGGACTAAATCCAGTGCCTGGATTTAGAGCTGTGTCAATGGTCAGGGTCCAGCTGGGATGAATTAAAATGGCCCTGAAACAGCCCTGCAGGATGAGAGGGAGAAGATAGGGACCTGTCCATCCTGTTCTGCTTCTCCTCCACTTCTACTCAATCTTGTGGGAAGGAAATTTCTCCTCAAGTGATACATCCCTGGGATACAACCCTTCAGAAACTCCTGTGTCTCCCTCTCAGTGCATTCCCAGACAGCTGCAGTGCCTGGGACAGAGGGACTGCAGCTGAGGAATGTGGGTTAGGTGTGGAGATCCTGGGCCAGCCTTCCTATTGAGTAGTACGGGGTTAGGAGGGAGATTTTCATCCTTTGGAAGTGGATGGAGCTCCAGAAAAACCCTTTCCAGGGCTGAGCAGGCTCAGCCAGCCCCAGAACTGGGGGGTTTCTCCACTCCTGGTGCTCAGCACAGGGGTAGGGCAGGGAGGGGAAGCTCTGCTGTCCTTCTCAACCCTCTGGGGGTCTCTCAGAGCTCTGCTCCTGCCATTCTTCCCCTCTTGGAGTGTCCAGCAGCCTGGAGAGCACAGAGTAGGTGTGTCAGCATCTGTCCCACTCGTGCTTCATTCCCACCTGTGTTCCCCCAGCACAGCCCCAGCCCTGAACCTCCAGCCATGAACTGAACTCTGTTCCTGATTTCCATCCCATTTTCCACTCCATGTGAAATGAAGGCAATGTCCTTGTTCTGCCCTGGGGTTGGAAGAAGATGCACCTGTTGTCTTCTTTTGTTTCTTTATTTTGGAAGTGCACGAGGAAAGGAACTCTGTCCTTCCCCTAAAACCCCTCTTGGTGTTGACAAGAGGAACGTTCTCAAGCCTTGCACTCGGGTTTAGCCAAACCTAAACCCCAGATGTGCTGGCTGTCCCCTGCATGCCTGCCTGGGGACACGCCCCAGCACTGTTCCAGGCATGTAATATATTGCCATATTACATGGGCCTGCATGGAATTGGTGGCATGTCCTCCACGGGAGACCCAGGGGTGAGGGAACAGGCTCTGCCCCCCTGAGAGCTCTGGCCTTCACCAGGTGGGCTCCCAAACCCTCTGGGTACAGGGCTCCTGCCAGAGAAGTGCATGGAGGAACTGCCCTAGACTGCCTCCCCAGCCCCTGCCTCCCCAGGAACTGGCCCCGGCTGCCCTCCCCCAGAACTGCCCCCTCGGCTCCTCCCCAGGAACTGCCCCTGCCTCCCACTGGAACTGCCCCTGCCTCCCCCAGAACTGCCCCTGCCTCCCCAGAACTGCCCCTCCCCTCCTCCCAGGAACTGCCCCTGCCTCCCAGGAACTGCCCCTGCCTCCCCCAGAGCTGTCCCTGTCCCCTCCAGGAGGGTAGCCCCAGTGTCCCTGTCCCCTCTGGGGCAGCCCCGGTGTCCCTGTCCCCTCTGGGGCAGTCCCAGTATCCCTGTCCCTGTCCTGCAGGGTGGGCTGCAGGCGCTGCCCCATTGCCCCAGCCCGGTGTGCAGTGGGGCAGGAAGGGCTCCAGCTCCTGCTGGGTGCCCGGCAGGTGCCCAAGCCTGGCCAGCTCCTGTGGCTGAGCCCTGCCAGGAGCCCGTGGAGCCCGCCTGCCGTGGAGCCCCTAGCCTCTGCTGTGGAGCCCCAGCCTCTCCCTATGGAGCCAGCCCTATGGAGCCCAGCCTCTCCCCTATGGAGCCCCAGCTCTCCCTATGGAGCCCCAGCCTCTCCCCTATGGAGCCCCAGCCCCCTATGGAGCCCCAGCCTCTCCCCTATGGAGCCCCAGCCTCTCCCCTATGGAGCCCCAGCTCTCCCTATGGAGCCCCAGCTTCCCTATGGAGCCCCAGCTCTCCCCTATGGAGCCCCAGCCTCTCCCCTATGGAGCCCCAGCCTCTCCCCTGTGGAGCCCCAGCCCCTATGGAGCCCCAGCCTCTCCCCTATGGAGCCCCAGCCTCTCCCCTATGGAGCCCCAGCCTCTCCCCTATGGAGCCCCAGCCTCTCCCCTATGGAGCCCCAGCCTCTCCCTATGGAGCCCCAGCCTCTCCCCTATGGAGCCCCAGCTTCCCTATGGAGCCCAGCCTTGGAGCCCAGCCTCTCCCCTATGGAGCCCCAGCCTCTCCCCTATGGAGCCCCAGCCCCCTATGGAGCCCCAGCCTCTCCCCTATGGACAGCCCCTACCCAGCCCCTCCCCTATGGAGCCCCAGCCTCTCCCCTATGGAGCCCCAGCCTCTCCCTATGGGTTATGGAGCCCCAGCCTCCCTATGGACCACCCTATGGAGCCCAGCCTCTCCCCTATGGAGCCCCAGCTCCCCTATGGAGCCCCAGCCCCTATGGAGCCCCAGCCTCTCCCCTATGGAGCCCCAGCTCTCCTATGGAGCCCAGCTCTCCCTTGGGCCCCCCCTATGGAGCTCCAGCTCTCCCTATGGAGCCCCAGCTCTCCCCTATGGATGCCAGCCCATGCCCAGCCTCCCGCCTTGGGCTCGCCCTATGGAGCCCAGCTTCCCAGCTGCGCCCCGGGCCGCTCTCGCCTCGCCCTGAGGAGGGACACAGAACCTGCCAGACGCCCCAGACCCAACCAGCTGCACCAGCAGAGCACCCTGGAGCCCCCAAACACCCCAGGGAGGGGCCTGGGAGCGAGTGATCCCCTCTCTTGTTCTTGTGCCTTTTGTGCCCTGCAGAGGAACCAAAGGCAAGGACATCAACACCATCAAGTCCCTGCGAGTCCTGCGTGTGCTCCGGCCCCTGAAGACCATAAAACGGCTGCCAAAGCTGAAGGTTAGAAAATAACCTAATTGATAATAGAAATTTTATATCATTTTAATAATTTAATTATTAATTGTTAATTATTAATTTAATTAATAATTTAAAAAATACTAGAAATAACCTAATATAATAATAGAAATTTTTCCTTCTCTGGAGGTTTCTGTCTGATCTGAGTGGAAGCTGGGGGACTCCAATCCAAGTGGTTTCTGTTGCTTTTATTTCTTTGCAGTGAATCTCTTTGCCAGACGAGCACAGGCAGCTGGGCAGAGGTTGAGCAAATGTTAAAACACTTGGGTGCTTTTGGGCAGTGTTAGGGGTTCTTGTGAATCCACATGAAAACAAAACCTCTACAAAGAGAAAAAATGCAAATAAATTAAACTACAGTTCATAAGTGGGATGCTGTTTGATGTGATAAAGGAGAAAGTGGGGTTGGGAGAGTTCGGCTTTCCCTAGAGGATTTAACATGAATATTGCAAGGTTTTCCACAGGCTGTCCAAAGAGATTTGTCATTGCTATGGGAGAAGCTTTGATTTATTCATCTTTCTTTTAAAGAATCCATAGTTCAGGGGTTTATTCCTAGAACACTGATCTAAAAAATAAAATAAATTTAATGGCCTGTGATTACTCATCCAACACCAACAATCTGAGGTACAGCCAGGCTCTGCAAAGGGAAAATGGAAGGAGTTTACAAAATTCAATAATTTCTGAGGTTTAGGGACTCTTTAGTGCTTTTTGTGGGCTGTTTTCTGGGGGAGCTGGGGAAAAGCAGTGAATGTTTTGGAAGGGTGAAAATGTGTTTGACAATTCCTGTTTTCTCATCAAAATAAGGGTCAGCTGTTCTGTAGACTTGCTTTTGTCTGAGCCCACTGTTCATGCTTAAGTAATTTTAGTTTTATGCACACTAAATTTATCTGAAAAGGCACAATAATATGGAACCACGTAGAAATTTCATGTAAGATTTTTGGGCTGATCAGAGGGATTTCATTCAGGATTTCTGGGATGATCAGAGATTTCCATCAGGATTCCTGGGTTGATCAGAGGGATTTCCATCAGGATTCCTGGGCTGATCAAAGATTTCCATCAGGATTTCTGGGGTGCATCAGGAGTGCAGTTCTGTGAATGAATCAATTCCATTCAGAGGATCAGGAGCAGGATTGTACAAACCCTGTGCTTGGGCAGGGACTGCTCCCCTTCTGGTATTATGACAAACTTCTGACTAAAATGAAACTGCAAATTACTTGTAATGAATCAGGGCCTCATATCCATGTAGGAAATGGATTTGAGGAGTTCTTTGCAGGGAGTTCAGGAGTGTACATGCTGATTGCATTAGTCACACCTCATTTTGACAGACAGCTCTTTATAAAAAATATTTATTCAAAGAATTTGCTTGTTTTGTTTCTGCTATTTTTTTCCTTATTATTCCAACAGTTTTTACCCAGCCACTGGAAGTAAAATCAAAACAAGTGCAATTTTCATTTTATAATGAAATGTTTGCTCAGGACTAATATTGTCTTGACAAGCTGTGATTGTCTTTATAAATGTTATGAGCAGCATCAGAAAATTCAGTGGCACAGCCAAAGTTGTGGATGAAGCAGGAGATGAAGGAAGCTGGAGTTATTTCTCACAGCTTTGGGAAGGGTTTGGAAAGTGAAAATCCATCGAAGCATCCATGCATGGTGGGATGGATAATGAGTCCCAAAAGAGAGAGATTGAGGTGGGGTATTGGGGAGGAATTCCTGGCTGGGAGGGTGGGCAGGGGCTGGCACAGGGTGCCCAGAGCAGCTGTGGCTGCCCCTGGATCCCTGGGAGAGCCCAAGGCCAGGCTGGATGGGGCTGGAGCAGCCTGGGACAGTGGGAGGTGGGACTGGCTGATCTTTGAGGTCCCTTCCAGCCCAAACCCTCTATAGTTAAATGATGGTGCCAAGATTTGGTCTCGGGGGTTGCTTTGGTCAGGATGACCCTGAGATGTATAAAATCTGCTGTCTCCAAGCCCTGCTGCTGAAAGAATGAGTTGAAAGTCTTCAGCTGATGCTCTCAAGGTTGCTTTATTGTTTCTTATCTCAGATATTTTCTGTCTGGATGCCCAGGTCTGTTCAGCAGGGCAGCCCCAGGCACACTGCCCTCCCCTGGGGCAGGCACTGATTTTTATACTCCAAATTCCCTGTTAGTTATTTACAGTGATGATCCAATGTCCATCACCTGTGTTAGACAGTTCCATTCTACTCCAATCCAATCCCCAAGTGCCACCATCCCCAAGAAGATGGGGTCAGGGAGAAGAAGGAAGGAGGACAGGACAACACCCAAGTCCCTCCATCTCACCCCTGAGCCCCCATGGTGAAAATCCCCAAAATTTCCCTTTTCACTCTACAACTACTACTATCATGCTATCTACACTTTTGTGCCCTTTAATTCTTCATTCACAGGTGGTAATTTGTTCCATGGGTCAAACTCAAAGCCCCAGGAGTCCCTGGCTGCTGCCAGGGTCTGTGACCCCCCTGCCAGGGCTTTGGAGCCCCTGGCTGGAGCTGGGATCAGCCAGCACTGTCACAGACACATCCTGGGTTCCTACAATTTGGGATGAACTTTTCCTTCCTCCCCACCCCTTGACCTTGTCCCCCTGACCCCCAGGCCGTGTTTGACTGTGTGGTGAACTCCCTGAAGAACGTGCTCAACATCCTCATCGTGTACATGCTCTTCATGTTCATCTTCGCCGTCATCGCCGTGCAGCTCTTCAAGGGCCGCTTCTTCTACTGCACGGACGAGTCCAAGGAGCTGGAGAAGGACTGCAGGTACAGCTGGGGGCAGGGAATGTGGGAGGCAGCAGCTCCCTCCAGCTCCCCAGGCTGGCCCAAAGGCAGGGGTTTGCTGAGTGGGAAGAGTCTCCTGTAAATAAGAGCAATAATTCAGCACAGCTGCCCTGCAGGTGATTTTTCCCTTCTTTTTCTCTAACAGCTGTGTGTCATCCCTGGCTCTGATCTTCAGGATCAGGGAAGGAGCTTCTCTCCTGGCAAAGCTGAGTGTGATTTTTGAGGAGGGATTTTGAGAGTGTGACTCCTCTTTCCACCTGTTGCCTCGATTCTTAGAGCTCTTATGAATTAGAAAAACACACTGAATAAATAATCAGAAGCGTGGGACATTAAAGAGCTACTAATTAGCGAGCAGAGGGACAGGATGGGAATATCTTAAAAGCCCTGTCATGCTTTGTCCTTCCCAGCAGGCTGGCAAGGTGTCTTGTGCATCTCATTAGCTTTTTCCTTGGCACCCAAAGCACATCCTCAGCACTGTCCTGCTCTGCCTGTCCTTCTCCTGCTGCCTGGCACTTGCAGGGCACGTCCCTGGTGGGATGCTGGGGGCTGTCAGTGCAGCTCTGCCTTGGAAAAAATGCAGATAAGTTATGGAAAGGAATGTGAAATTACAGGATAGGGTAGGTTGGAGAGGGTTCTCCATGTGCCAGGCCCCTCAGAGACGGATGCATTTAGGAATTGCATCCAACCCTGGAGTAGGAGGCAGAGGTGCTTCCCCATCCAGGAGAAGTTTTCAGACAGTGGAGGGGCAGGCATGGTGTTAATGGCTGGCTTTGCATAACAAATTAATGAATGCCCTGGTTAAAATTTCTTTCATTTTCAGACCTCAAGTCCAGTTCCCATGGCTAAAACTGACTAAAAAATTGGCCTTTACTTCTGTCATGGACTTTGAGGGAGTTCCTTTGTCTTTAACCCACAGCACAGTCCAGACTGTGCTGCTGGGGCTTTCCAATACTCCTGAGTGCTCAGAAATGCCTGATCTGCTTTAATTCTCTCATTGCCTCTGAATCTCTCTTTCCTAGGGGTCAGTACCTCGATTATGAAAAAAATGAGGTGGAGGCACAGCCCAGGGAATGGAAAAAATACGAGTTCCACTACGACAACGTGCTCTGGGCTCTGCTCACGCTCTTCACCGTGTCCACAGGGGAAGGATGGCCAACGTGAGTACATGGCACTGCAGGGGCAGGTAAAGCAGCTCCCCTGAGCTCTGAGGGACAGCAGGTGGCCTGGGAAATGAGAAGAGTCTTCTCTCAGCTGAGTTTTGTGTGATTCTCGGGTGAAGCAGCAGGCAGAGCTCTGCGTTTCCCTTGGTGCTCTCCTGAGCTTGCACAGGGATGCTCAGAAAGTTTTCAGTTCTTGCTTCAGGCTTTTGGACTCACACACCTTTCTCAGGGGTAAAATTAATAATGGAAATGTATGAAAATGAAGGGGAAAAAGTATTGTGAGCTCTGCTGAAAGTCTGCTGGGTGTGACGGTCTGCAAATGACATTTCCTGTTCAGCACATGACTTTATTTTGGCACATGTGGAGTGCAGTGTGTGGCCAGGGTTTCTCAGCCTCCACGTTCAGCTCTGTCATAGAACAAAGACTAAAGCAGCATCAGCCTCCCTTTTCTAGTCCCTCACTGTGTTCCCCTACTTGGATGTTGTCAACACCTCTCTTTTCCTGCTCTTACTCCATCCCTGCTGACCAGAGAAGAGAAGCCAGATCCAGCTGGATCCTCTCCCCCTGGCCAGGGGGGATCAGTGGATCTGGACACAAATCTTCACCATTCTGCAGAATGGTGACAACAAAGGGTTTCCCTAAAAATATCCTCCAGGAAAACTTCTTCCCAGCCTCGTGGATGGGTGCAAGCTTTTCCTGAGCATATGTGGAAAACCCTGCACGTGAGTGAAGGCCAGGGAGTGATTCTCAGGGGGTCCTTGGTGCTTCCCAGGGATTGTGTTGACCTTTCCTCTCTCTTTGCATTTGCTTGCAGTGTGCTGAAGCACTCGGTGGATGCCACCTACGAGGAGCAGGGGCCCAGCCCTGGCTACCGGATGGAAATGTCCATCTTTTACGTGGTCTATTTTGTTGTCTTCCCTTTTTTCTTTGTCAACATCTTTGTGGCGTTAATCATCATCACCTTCCAGGAGCAAGGAGATAAAGTGATGTCAGAGTGCAGCCTCGAGAAAAACGAGGTACCCACCTCTTCTGATCCAGAGCTGGTGTTGCAGGGGCTCAGAGCTGGTGGAAGGCCCCTCCCCTGTGTCCCTGTGCTGGGGGGACTGGGGAGCAGTGGTTATTGGAGGGGGTGTGGTGCCCAGAGCACAGAAATGAGCAGCTGCTCCAGCTCCTGCATCCAAACCAAACCAGGGAGGGCCCCCAGGTGCTTCCTTTGGGAACCACTGTCACACATCCCCCTGGAGCACACCAAAGTGAGGATTGGCAGGCCCTGGCACAGGGTGCCCAGAGCAGCTGGGGCTGCCCCTGGATCCCTGGCAGTGCCCCAGGCCAGGCTGGATGGGGCTGGAGCAGCCTGGGACAGTGGGAGGGGTCCCTGCCGTGGCAGGGGTGGCTCTGGTTGGGCTTTGAGGTCCTTTCCAGCCCAAACCATTCCAGGATTTTATGTTTGCTTGAGTGTGGAGGGGCAGAAGGAGGCAAACCTTGAGGCCAGACCTCAGGAACCAAACTGAGCTCCAACTGCTGTGGCTGCCCAGAGCAGAACTCCTCTCTCCAGGCTGCTTTTGTGCCTGGCTGGGATTTTTCCTCCCGGCAGCAGCCAAAAGGAGATGCCTTGAGAGGAGTGAAAGAGCAGGGCAAAAGCTGTGAGGCTTTCCTTTATTGCCCCCCAAAATACCAGGGGATTTAATTCCCCCCGAAATACCATTTTTTCTACTCAGGGACCTCCTGGGATAGTTTTTCTGTAGTTACTGGCATCTGTGTATCTTCCTTCCATGGGTGTATCCAGTTTCCTTCTCAATCCATGCAGATTTTTAGCATCTGCAGCATCCTTCCTCCAGGGTCACACAGCCTCAATGACCACTTTTGGGAAGAGTCATCTCTTTTCATAAATTTTGAAACTGGAACCTAATTTTTGATGAAAAGAGATGAATTTTTAAGCGATTATTAATTAGTTCCTTGTTTGTCTAAATGAACAAAAAGTCCAAAATAAAGCAGAATATTTAGAGAGCTTTACCCATGTTATTTTCCAACTGAGCAGAAAGTGATTTCAGGCTTGCAATTCTTATGTAAATCCAAGATGGGAAAACTCTCCAGAATCAAAACCTCTTGCAGAAAGCAATTTTTATCATAGTTTTATATTCATAATAAAGTGAACAGAAATAGCCAGTGGAGGGGATCTCTGAGAGTTCCTGCAGTACTTTTGGTGGATAATTTCTTGCTAAATTCAGTTCTCATTTTATGAAACATTCTGAGCTGCTCGGGTGTTGCTGTGTGTGAGGACACCCTCAAGTTCCACAATACTTTTTAAAAAACACAAATAACATCTTTACCAACTCTCTGGTTCCTACAATCGCCCATCAGGAGGAACTGGAAGTGTTTTTACAAGTGGGAATTGGTCAGGCCCTTGGAGGAGCTGGGCTCTGCTGGGATGTGGTAGGACTGCAAGGGGCATAGGAATGTTACAGGGTAAATATTCCTGGAAAATTGATCAGGATTTGGGGATCCTGTGCTGCATTTTGCAGGAACAGTCAGTATTCACTTGGTGTAAATGCTCTGCTCACTCTCCCAACCACAGCCCAATGGATAAAGACTTCCAGCCCTTTTTCTGGCATCTTTTCATCCCTTCTTGTTTTGTAGAGGGCCTGCATTGACTTTGCCATAAGTGCCAAGCCCCTGACCCGCTACATGCCTCAGAACAAGCAATCCTTCCAGTACAAGATGTGGAAATTCGTGGTGTCCCCTCCCTTTGAGTATTTTATCATGGTCATGATTGCTCTCAACACCATCGTCCTCATGATGAAGGTGAGTGGGATCTCCCTGAACCTTTGGGCTGTTGGCTGGAGAGACTCTCACCCTGAGAGCTGGGGGCTCAGCAGAGCAGCCACCCCTGCCCATGTGCCTGGTGGGATTCCTTTGGCCCCCGAGGCAGGTGGATTAGGTGGGATGAGATCCCTCCAGTGGGATTCCCTGAACAGGGCTGGTTGGGTCAGCCCCTTTGGGATGGGAACTGGGATCTGCAGGTCCTGATGTGCAGCTCAGCCTGGGCTTTCTCCTGCAGAGTCAGGCCATGGAAGTTCAAACTGATACAGAGGAGGTTTAGATGGAATATTGGACAGGGATTGTTCCTGGCAGGGTGGGCAGCCCTGGCACAGGGTGCCCAGAGCAGCTGGGGCTGCCCCTGGATCCCTGGCAGTGCCCAAGGCCAGGCTGGATGGGGCTGGAGCAGCCTGGGACAGTGGGAGGGGTCCCTGCCATGGCACTGGATGAGCTTTAAGGTCCCTTCCAACCCAAACCATTCTGGGATTCTATGAAATTACTCCATTTTGGAAAAGCATCAGGCTCCTGGGATGTGATCCAGAGTGGGGGAAGAGGCTCAGGTGGATGATGTCCCCTCCTCTCCCTTGCCTGTCTCAGAGTATCTGCACAGTCAGGGGGTCCCCATGTTCTTAGTGGGAGAAACTCAGTTCTGCCCTTGTCCTCTGGGTTTGAAAATGCCCCTCCTCCCTCCTGGTCCTGCTGTGCTTTCTGGGGGATATCCCTCAGCAACAGACTCCACTTCTGGATATTCCAGCTGCCCCCTCAGTACAGGATGGAGCAAGAGAGACAGGAATAATTGCCTTGTATCCCCAAATCCCACTTAAAGTGAGCAGGACAAGGTGGGAAAGGTTTTCCTGTCAGTGACCTTCCGGTAACAGCCTTTCTTCCATCCCGCTTCAGTTCTATGATGCTCCAGAAGCATATGAAGAAATGCTGAAATGCCTGAATATTGTGTTTACATCCATGTTTTCCATGGAATGTGTGCTGAAGATCATTGCCTTTGGTGTGCTGGTAGGTGCCTTCCTTGTCCTTTTCCACCTCTTTGTTCCCTCTGCGAAATGCTCGCATTTCGTGGCGCGCATTCAAAAACAAGCAAACAAAAAATAACCCGACCTGTGCTAGCAAAAAAAAAAATAACCCCTGGATCCCTCTATTCCCCTTGTGTTCTCATTTGGCAGAATTATTTCCGAGATGCCTGGAATGTCTTTGATTTTGTAACAGTGTTGGGAAGTATTACTGATATTTTAGTAACAGAGATTGCGGTAAGTACAGTTCGCTCAATTTATTTCATTTATAAACAAAGCTGTGCCGTGTCAAGACACTGAACCTTCTCCCTACCAGCCTTACTCCCTGGAGCTGCCTCTGGGAGTCCTGGTGGCCTTGGCTGACCCTGTTCCATGAGCTCTGCCTTGCCATGGAGCTGGGCACAGCTGTCTGCCCCAAAGAGGGAAAGCTCTGATGAGCAGTGCAGTGCTCCTGACTCTGCCAGGGAGCAGCTCCCTCTCTCCTGCAGCAAACTCCTCCATCCCCAGGCCTTTCCTGCCTATTCGTGGAAAAATCCTGCTGAATTTAGTGAGGGAAAAGACCAAAGGGCTTCTGCTGTGTTAAATCTGGGAGGTTTTTGCAGGGCCCATTGGGTTCCTGCCCAGTCTGGGTGATGGGGCAGGGTGAGGGGAAGTGGCAGGGACACAGGGACAGTGGGAAGGGAAGAGGTGAAGAGTCTGGACTGGGGGAATGTTCCTGTCACATTGTGGGGGCAGTGAATAAACAAACAGCTTCCCCATAGGATTTCTGGCCAGCCCTACAAGGGCTGCTGTCTCCCTGCTAACAAGTCTTGTCAATCTCAAGTAGACAGGCTCATCATTAAATTCTGAAGGATTTTTCCATAAGGGCAGCCAATGTTTGTCCCAATCCCTGACAGTCTGATATTACCCCTCGTATAAATTGCTCCTCTCCTCTCCCAGTGCATGTTGTAGCTAATGATGTATCAGAGTGTGATGAATTTGAACTTGACCATAACTTTTCTCCTCAGAGCCAGGGGTTTGCCTGTAGATCTGTTTCGTGTGTGCTCAGAACTGTGCTCCCCACTTTCCTTTACAGGTGGTGGTGAAGACCATGTGACTGTTTCTAACAAAATGCATTTTTATTTAACCTCCTTGGTACAAAATAACGCATAACCCCCCAAGTTTTCCTCCCTGTACAAATGATGTTCATTTATCTGCTGGTGAATCCTATGGTGTAGGCTTTGGATTTTGATTTCAGTGCAGCCAGGCTAAAGTTACTCAGCTCACTCTCTCTGAGTGCTTGGGAAGGCACAGGGTGCTTGTCCCCACTCCCTTGGCCATGGGAAGTGTTTTCTTGCCAAGGGCACCCAAACTTTTTCCATGGTTTGAAAATCTGTGAAAACATTTGCAAGTCAAACAGACTGAAGCTTTTCCACCCGCACTTTGGCCACTTTTCCTGGGAGGAAGCAGCACTGACAGCTCACATCACTGACAGCTCACACAGGTAAGGGAGCCTCTGGTTGCTCCCAGATTGGTGTCTTCTCCTTCAGGAAGGTTTCTGCTTCTCAACACCAAGCCCACATGCTGCTAAAATCCTCATTTTTGGAGCTATTTTGCAGGCAGAGAGCAGCCACGGTGTTGGCCTTCCCTGCTCAGTTAGCTGGACATTACCTCTCCCTCCAGCTCCCACAGGATGGCCCAGCCAGAGAATTGGATCAGGTCTGGCTGTGAGACTTTTCCAGCATCAAAACCTGTGCAGAGCTGTGGGAATGACCCCTAAAACCCCAGCAGGGCTAAGCTCCTAGGGACCCATGTGCCTTTCCCTTCTCCTCCCAGGTGGGAAAGAAGAGATTGTTTGGTTTCCGAGGAACTGGATCCATTCAGTCCTTAGGATTTTCTAAAGGAGGTCCCTGAGTCCCCTGGCAGTGTCCAGCATGGAGCTGATCACAAACATCTCTCATATAAGAGCCAGGTGTCCCCAGCACCATGCCAACCCTGAGCTCTTGGTGCTTGGTTTGTGTCTCTGCCCTCTCTAAATACTCCCCTCCTGCAGCACCCACGTGGGGGTTGAGCTCTTCTCCCAAGTAAGAAGCAGCAAGGCAAGAGGAAACAGCCTCAGGTTGCTCCAGAGGAACCTCAGGGTGGATATTAGGAATAATTGCTTCGTGGATTGAGTGGTCAGGTGCTGAAACAGGAGTGCCCATCCCCGGAGGGATTCGTAAGTGTGGATGTGGCACTTGGGGACAGCGTTTAGTGGTGGCCTTGGCAGTGCTGGGGGAACAGTTGGACTCGATGATCCCGGAGATCTTTTCCCACTTGAACAATTCTCTGATTTCTGTGTAGCCACCAGGTCTCCTTCCCTGCTTTTCCCTTCAGACAGAGATTGCCCAGGGGTCATCCCCTGCCACTTTTCTTTCTAAACTTGGTTTTCAACCCTTTTTTGCTGCAGCTCCTGCCTGGTCTCTCTCCAGCAGCACTCCATCCCCATGGGACAGCCAGCAGCACACGCTCCCTTTAGCCACACACAGGGACAGGGAGCCGGGGACGGTGGGCAGTGCCCTGAGCAGCCCAGTCTGCTGCAGGGCGAGCCCAGCCTGAGCAGCCCTGCTCACATCTGGCACGGGATGGCAGGGGCGCCCTGAAGATCACACTGATAACGGGATTGATAGCAGGATTGGTAGCGGGATTGATAATGGGATTGATAGCAGGATTGATAATGGGATTGATGGCGGGATTGATAGCAGGATTGATAGCAGGATTGATAGCAGGATTGATAACGGGATTGATAATGGGATTGATAGCAGGATTGATAGCAGGATTGATAATGGGATTGATAGCAGGATTGATAATGGGATTGATGGCGGGATTGATAGCAGGATTGACAGCAGGATTGATAGCAGGATTGATAACGGGATTGATACCAGGATTGATAGCGGGATTGATAATGGGATTGTAGCAGGATTGATAATGGGATTGATAGCGGGATTGATAGAGGGATTGATAGCAGGATTGATAAAGGGATTGGTAGCAGGATTGACAACGGGATTGATAGCAGGATTGACAACGGGATTGATAGCAGGATTGACAACGGGATTGATAGCAGGATTGATAATGGGATTGATAGCAGGATTGATAGCAGGATTGATAGCAGGATTGATACCAGGATTGATAATGGGATTGATAGCAGGATTGATAACGTTATTGATAGCAGGATTGGTCATGATTGGCAGCTGGCAGGATGCCCCTCATGGAATTCATTGCTCTGCAGGCAGTGGAATGGGGTGCATGTGTTCTTGTCCCAGGCTCTCCACTGCCACTGAAGTGCCTCAAAGCCAGGTTGGCTCAGAGCAGCCTGGGACAGTGGCAGGTCCCTGCCCACGGCAGGATGAGCTTTAAGGTCCCTTCCAACCCAGACCATTCCATGATTTTATGATTCTCCCCTTCCAGTCCTGAGGATGGAAAAGCAGCAGAAGGATGCAGCCCTCTGTTCCTGCCCCACGTGGTCAGCTTTGGGATATTTTGTTAAACTGCAATTTCACCTAATTTAAATACTTCTGGTATTGAGAACAAATGTAGAAAAATGAACCAACAGAACCAGTTTGATCCAATTTGAACTAATGGTTCCAAAATAGAACCACTTTTAGAAAAATACAGGAAAAAAGGGCTGGGAATGCAGAGATGTGAATGTGCAGGGCTGGAGGTGAGGCTCACTCATCGAGCACATGAATCAACAGAACCACTTTGATCCAATTTTGAACTAATAGTTCCAAAACAGAACCAATTTTAGAAAAATACAGAAGAAAAGGGCTGGGAATGCAGAGATGTGAACGTGCAGAGCTGGAGGTGAGGAGTAGGAGCCCGAGCACAGCCCAGGTGTGGCCTCTGCCCAAGCTCTTTCCCTTTGGAGTTGCAGGTAGGGCAGAGCAGGGAATGAAGGAAATAAAGGCTGGGGCTGAGCACTCAGCTGCTGCTGAACCAGCCCCAGCTCACCTTCCCCAGGGCACGGGTGGGGTGCAGGAGCTCTCCTGGAGCAGGGAGTGACCAGGGAGGAGGACAGGTCTTGGATCCCCACTCCAGCAGGGAGTGTCTCCATGTGCTTTCCTCAGCCCCAGCCTCCCCTCCTCTGCTGGGCAGAGCCCATCAGTGCCTCCTGGCAGCCCTTCCCGTGGAGTTTCCCTGGCTGGGAAGTCCAGGTGACAGCCACAAGGTGACCCTGAGTGCCAGCCTGCAGCTCTCCCTGTCCCACCACCCGCCAGGTCCCCGTGGAGATGTTTTCTAGGTGTGACACTGAGCTCAGGCTCACAAATAATTGCCAGAGCAGCGTTTCCCTCTGAGTTTTCCAGCTAGAAGTGTTCTCCAAAGGTAACTAATCCTGGGTGCCCTCACCTTGAGAGACTTGGCTTCCACCAGCCTTGTTTGGTGTCTTTAACCCTCTGAGAAGTAAAGACAAAAGGAAAAGAAATGTGTGGATTAATTGCTTTGTTTCAATTTTCCTGATCATGTCACATGTAATTTAATTTGTGATTGTAGTGGAGTATCTATTTTTTTAATTTCCTCAGGCAAAAGCATGAATGTCAGGTTTTTTTACCCTCAGAAACTGAGGGAAAACAGGTGGGGTTAAGGAAAAGGTGTCTTGTGGACACAGTTGGCCTGGGGAGGCCGAGTGGGTGTTTGGCAAACTGACATCTATTTCTATGCCTGGAAATATAAAAAAAAAAACATCCTGAGAAGTGTTTGTGAATTGTCTCCAAATTTGCATTACAAACTGAAATGCAAATAACAACTGCACTGTCTGTGTTACCTCAAGAATCTCCGAATCTGTTTTGGTTCGAAGCATTTTTTATTTCTGGAGTTCCCATAAAAATAACACCTCCCCCGATAGCCCAACGGTTTTTTCCAGTGAAATTTTTCAGAGTTTCCTTTTTGCTTGTCCTGAATACTCATTTTCTCTTTTGTTTCCTGTTTTTGTTCCTTATTTTCCTTATCTACCTGCTGAATCACGCCATCCAATCAACATACAATGCGAAAACCATGTCTCCGTCTGTATGTTGTGCACCTGCTGCTCAAAAAAAAATATAAAACTTTGTAAATAATCTTGCAAATATCCATCCATGACAACATCACATATAGGACACGGTTGGTTTCATTGAATTTAAACAATTCTTTAAATTCTCTGCTTTGATTTTCTCTCGTTTTTCTTTGATTTGATCCGTTTTGGGTTTTTTTGGGGGGTTGTTTTTTTTTTTTTTTTGATGAGAGTTCCGATTGCACTGGTGGAAAAGCCTCACTGCAGCGTGCCCCAAAGTGGCTTCTGCCCTGCACCTCCCTCCCTGGGCTCCTTGGTGACCTGAGCTGTTGCCAAGAGCCTATCCCTGCTCCCTGTGCCACCCCCTGTGCCAAGGGGACACTGCCACTTGCTTTATTTCCCTGGAAAATGGGAGGAGATGGCGAGGGAAGGATGTTCTGCACCTGGAAACGCTGGGGTCTGGAGGTGCTGCTGCCAAATTCAGCTCTCTGGAAGTGGGTTTGACTTCTTTGAGGAGGAAGCTTTCTGCTGAAGGAAGCACCTGACAGCCTTACAGGTGTTCTAACCTATGCATTGTAAGGCAAAAATATTATTGGGGTGATGGCAGCCTTGCTTCCCTCAAGACAAAAGTGATGGGAGAGAGAAGGATCGTAAATTTGAAAGTGCTCTGTGACACCAACCCAAAGGAGAACCCATTTTGCCACTACAGTGGACACAGAGTCGCTGTATGCAAACCCAAAACCCCAAGTAAAATGAATAAATCATGCTATGACCAGAGCTGAAAAGTACCAGGAACCAGATCCCACTGGGAATTCAAAGTGCAAATTTATTCCAAAAATGCCTTTGGAAATATTGACCTCTATATTTGGAAATCACCAGTTAAACAAAAAAGAATCCATAAAGAAAAATGCAATCAGAAATATATGTATTTTTCCATTCTTAATTATCTTGGCTATGGTTGATAACACAAATGGGACCAAAAGCTTCTCAAAAATCCTCGCTCAGCCACCTGACACCAGCTCTTGGATATGTGAACATCCACGTTTCCTGTTGCACAGTTGCTATTAAGAAAGAAATCAGGGTGAAATTTTATTTCCAGGCTGCACAGAAGCTCCATGGATGTTCATGGAGGGAATTTTCTGCTGGGATGCAGCAGAGAAAAAGACAATGTGTAAATTCAAAGCTTGCCCAGGGCAAGCCAAGAAGGGAATCCTCCATGGTGCTGGATCCCTTCCAGATGTGTGGGAGCAGTCAGGATAAATCTGGAGACGTTGTCTGCTGCACACCTGGCCCAGGCAGCAGAGAAATGGGCTCTGGCATTAGCTGTGAACATAAAAATAATTGGGGAAAAATCAGTTTGCTAAATGTTGGCTGCTGTCCCGGTTACAGGTTAAAGAGTGAAAAGTTCATCCTGCACTTTGTTAGGATTGGGGTCCTTATTCCATAGAGACAGGACCAGGCTCCTAAAACCACTCAGTGTCCACCTGAGATCTGGAGCAGCACATTGTCCTCTGGACTGCAGGACAGAGCAGGAGCAGCACAGCTGGAGAGGAGCAGCTGAGGGCACTGGGATTGTTCCCTGCAGGACACGAGGGCACTGGATGTTCCGCAGGACACTGAGGCACTGGGATCGTTCCCTGCAGCACACTGAGGGCACTGGGATTGTTCCCTGCAGCACACTGAGGCACTGGATCGTTCCCTGCAGCACACTGAGGGCACTGGGATTGTTCCCTGCAGCACACTGAGGCACTGGGATTGTTCCCTGGAGCACACTGAGGGCACTGGATTGTTCCCTGCAGCACACTGAGGGCACTGGGATTGTTCCCTGCAGCACACTGAGGGCACTGGGATTGTTCCTGCAGCACACTGAGGACTGGGATGTCCCTGCACATACTGAGGGACTGGATTGTTCCCTGCAGCACACTGAGGGCACTGGGATTGTTCCCTGCAGCACACTGAGGGCACTGGGATTGTTCCCTGCAGCACACTGAGGGCACTGGGATTGTTCCCTGCAGCAGACACACGTTGAGTGGGCACTGGGATTGTTCCCTGCAGCACACTGAGGGCACTGGGATGTTCCCTGCAGCACACTGAGGGCAGAGCTCCCCGGGGCTGCAGCTCCTCCCCAGGGGCAGCTCCAGGCTCTGCTCTGGGACAGGGGCAGCACCCAGGGCAGGGCTGGAGCTGGGCCAGGGCAGGCTCAGGCTGGGGCTCAGGGCAAGGCTCTTCCCCCCGAGGGTGCTGGCACTGCCCAGGCTGCCCAGGGAATGGGCACGGCCCCGAGGCTGCCAGAGCTCCAGGAGCCTTTGGGCAGCGCTGCCAGGGCTGCCAGGGTGGGGCTGGGGGCGCTGGGCAGGGACAGGGGCTGGGATGATGATCCTGTGGGTCCCTCCAGCTCAGGAGATTTTGTGATTGTGTCAAGTAGAGAAACAGAAGAGTTCTGGGCATCACACAAAATAATTTTCCCAGTATTCCTGGCTCAGGATGTCTGACAGGATGTCCTCCAAAGGCAGAGTCCTCGAGACACAGACAAAGGTGGCAAAAATCCACAGCCTCTTAAAATCAGCAGTTGATTCCCCAAGCTCCAGATGAAGCCAAGACCTTGTGCAAGGTTCAGGAAAACTTCTTTAGTGCTGGTGATACCATGGACATTTATATGGGAACTCATTCATTTCCTCATCAGTAATTCCTTAATTAATTAATGAATAAGGTGATTCTTGTTGATGCCAGATGAAGAGAAGTCCTAAAGCTTCCTGAGTGATCCCATTCTTGGCTTGGGTAGGTGCCTCTTCCTGCAGCTCCTTGTGCATCCCTGTGGACAGAGGGAGCTGCTCCTGTGCTGGGCAGGAATCCACTCTGCTGCTGAGGGCTCTGAGGAGCAGATCCAGGCAGTGCCTGTGCCCGGTTCTCCATGGCATTCCTGCTTTGCAGTGTGGAAAACACTGGATCCCTCAAAAGAAGCAGGACAAGGAAATCCTGGAGTCCAGAGGAGATCCCAGAGCTGCTCCCAGGGCTGGAGCCCCTCTGGAGCCAGGCTGGCAGGGCTGGGAGTGCTCACCTGGAGAGGAGAAGGCTCCAGGGAGAGCTCAGAGCCCCTGGCAGGGCCTGGAGGGGCTCCAGGAGAGCTGGGGAGGGACTGGGGACAAGGGCTGGAGGGACAGCACACAGGGAATGGCTCCCAGTGCCAGAGGGCAGGGCTGGGTGGGGTATTGGGCAGGGATTGTTCCTGGCGAGGGTGGGCAGCCTGGCACAGGGTGCCCAGAGCAGCTGGGGCTGCCCCTGGATCCCTGGCAGTGCCCAAGGCCAGGCTGGATGGGGCTGGAGCAGCCTGGGACAGTGGGAGGGGTCCCTGCCATGGCTGGGGTGGCACAGGGTGAGTTTTAAGCTCCTTCCAACCCAAACCAGTTGATCAATACAAACCCTGCCCAGTCCAGTGACTGCAGCCTCTCTGGAGCTCTGCAGCATTCCTGAGCTGAGTGGATTGCAATTAAAGCCATCACAAAGAGTCAGGGCTGCTCTGCCCACGGCACGGGGTGGCACTGGATGATCTTTATGGTCTCTTCTGACCCCAAACATCCTGGGATTCTGTTAAAACTACCTAAGAAAGGGTAACAGAGCAGGCTCCCATGGTGGGACACCCTTCAAGGGCTGCTCTTTATCATTGCTGTTTGTTCTCCCTGTTTCCCCACTGCTTCCCAGTTTTCTTCAGGGAGGCATTGCCCAAATCCTGTTGTGGGAAGTGCTGGCAGTGTCTGGCCATGCCCAGACCCCCAGGCCCTGGCTGGTCCCTTCACTACCAGCCCTTCCTTTTTCAGGGAAATAGTGACAGGCCAGGGGGAAATGATTTTCCAGACATAATTTGTTATTCCTCAGATGGATAATAAAATCTTAAAGCTCTGGTGCCTATTGTGAGCACCGTGAGCATCTGTGCAACAGGAAAGGAAAAAAAAAAATGCCTGGAAAGGATGACTTTGATAACCCAGATATCAGATGCGTGTATGGCACAGAGGTGGCTCAGTGGGAGGAGAAATGATGCCAAAAAACTGTTTTACCCCAGAAATACAGCAACGTGGAGTTTCCCCTTTGGCTGCATGCCACCCCAATTCCTGCCTGGAGAGTTGAGGGCTGGGAGGGTGGGTTTTGTCCGTGGGGTGCTGAGGGTGCCACACACGTGGAGCCCTTCCAGCCATCACCAGCGTGGGGAATTTGGCTCTCTCCAGGCAGTGCTGAGAACGGCCCTTCCAACAGCCCCAGGGTGTCGTGGTGGGGGATTTCCCTGGGTTGGGAGTGATTCCACACGGAGCCCACGCTTTCACTGCTCTTTAGGAAGAGGCAATGCCAGAGTCCAATAGGAAATGTGAGGGGCAAAAAAAATCCATGGCTGTATGTCCATCTAAATCCCAGGGAATGAGGGGTTCACAGACATAACTGCACATCCTGAACCTTTTTCCCATTTATTTCCCTTTTCCATGGATAGCTCTGGGGTAGCTCAGCTTGCAGGGAACCCGGCCCAGAGCAGGTGTTAAACATCCTGCCGGCTGTGGTGATGAGGTTTTAGCAAAGCCTGAGCAGGACAGCGTTCCTGCTGCTGGGCTGCAGTTACGTGGGAAGAGGGAGATCCCGCAGAGATGGATCCTGTGCCCCTGCTCCTTCTCGGAGCCTGAGGACTGTGCACAGGAAAGATCTGGCTTGAGCATTGCTCTGAAGTTAAAATCAGACTTCCAGCCCTAAATGCTGCCAGCACGAAACAGGAGGGCTGATCCAGTTGCCAGTGGCGATTTCCCTGATTTAAAAGGGCTCATGGTTAAACCTGTGCCCTGCCCCGGGGCCGGCTCACAGTGGGACCAGGGGAGGAAGAACCCCATTAGTGATGGTCCCCATTACCCAGCTGGGTTCCAGCCCTGCCCCAGGGGCCTTTCCCGGCCCTGCCCTGCTCAGGTGAGTGCAGCTGGACTGTTGGGAAGGGAAGGTAAGCACTGTGAAAACCAACCCGGGGCTGCTGCTGAGACAAACTGGACATTTTCAGTGCCTGTTTCACTGCCCAACCCAGGGGAATCCTCGCTCGTGCTTTGCCTGCCAGAGGTGGCTTCTGTTGCTGGCTTGAATGAGCTCAGTGTTGTCTGCACCCTCATTGAACATTCCTGTGCTTTTCTCTTTTCTCTTTATTTGAAGATCGAGTCTGATTTTCGGTCTGTGCCTAACTCTGAGCTGCTTGTTGTTTTTAACCTGAGAGAAACCGAGTGCATGCCTGAGACTGAGTTCTGGAACCCTTTGATGGGATTGGTGGAATGCAATGCTAATGGCCCCAAAACTGAGCTGGCATTGAAAGAATCCATAGATCCAACAAGCCCCCCAATTTCAGCATGAGCTCTGTAGCCAAATGAGCGAGAAATGTGGGTCAGTTCAATGTGACTTCTGGTAAAACAATTATCCAAGGGAAATCAAATTTTTGCTCATCTTTACCAAGCAGAGCTCTTTATATTTGCTGCTTCACTGCTCAATAGTTTAAAGTGGGACATTTCCTCTCTTTAGCTCACTCAGTCAAATAAGTGGCTGTGATCAGAGATCCACAAAAAAGTGAATTATGGAAAGGGGGAATATTTTTTCATCTCCTTAAAATAGGAGGGCAAGAGGGATCTGGCTTTTGCATGTTTTGTTTTGGAAAGAACCCTCTCTAGATTAGCTCATTGGGGCAAGAATCCTCTTTTCCCCGAAGAAAAGAAAAAAAAAAAAAAAATGGGGCGAGGGGTGGGGAAAATCCTAGAAAATGAATGGAAATCAGAACCTGCCTCCAGCAGTTCTTTGATGCACTTGTGCAGACACTTTTAATATGAATTTGGAAAACCAGCAGGTTCCTAAGGCATCTTCCTGCTGGTGAAAGTTCAACCTCCCCAATTGACTCGCTGCCCTTGATCCATCTTCCAAACAATCTTCTGGTGCCGTTTCTCCTTGGCAAACCTGTCCAGTTCCATGCTGTACAAACTCTGAAAACCTCCAGGTTGGAAAACATCCTCATTCTTCCAAGGATGTTTGAATCTTCACTGGGCAGTGCCTTTCTCTGTCCCTTGCCAGTGTCTTGGCTTAAGTCCAATTCCCTGTCGAAACTGAGCTGACCAAGACTTTCAACCAACTATTCCTTTTCAAAATGAAAATCCGGCACCGTCCCCCTCTCCCCGAGTCTTGAGGGGGAGAAAATCTGCCTTGCTCAAAGCAAATCCAAGGACAGTGTGACAGGGCCTTTTCCTTTTCTCTCATTGACCCAGTAGCAGAGGGGAGGGCTCTTGTGGAGAGGGATTTTCTCATTCTTGCTGCATGTGGAGTGATCTGCACTGACGAATGTTTCTTTTGGAAGGTTTTCTGGTGGCCGATTTGCTGCTTAGATCGTGAAGCTGGTAATTTTAATTTCTTTTTTGCGGGCTGTGGTTTCGGATCGCAGTCGTTTCTGAAGGACACAAAACCTTTACTTTCCGCAGGACAACTTCATCAACCTCAGCTTCCTGCGGCTCTTCCGGGCAGCCAGGCTCATCAAGCTCCTCCGCCAGGGCTACACCATCCGCATCCTGCTCTGGACGTTCGTGCAGTCCTTCAAGGTGAGTCTGGGCAGGGTGGGGAGAGGTTTGGGCACAGGGCGTGCGTGGCGCACACGGAGCGCCTTCCCAGGAGGATCCCGGAGCTCCCCTTGCCTTGGATCAGCCTCTCTGCGCCTCAACAGAGCCACTGCAGGAATTCAGAATTCAGGAATCCTTCCGAAAAGAGGATTGGTAAGCACTGCCCAGCCACAGGAATGTTAATTCTGCAGAATGTCAACCCGGTTAGCACCGAGAATATGAATTATTGATTCAACTGGTTGGCATAACAAGGGATATTCGTTCTGCTGAAAGTGAACTGGTTCACACTGACTGTTCCTAGGAGTATTAATTCTGCTAAAAATGAGCTGGTGAGCACTGGCCAGCCCCAGGAATATTAATTCTGCTAAAAATGAGCTGGTGAGCACTGGCCAGCCCGAGGAATATTAATTTTCTACGGCAGAGAACAGGTTAGCACTGCCCATCCCCTGAATGCTGCATTTTGGAGGATGAGGCTGAAGGGCTGCTTGCTCATGCAGACTCCAGCAAGTGCTCAATGCTCAGGTTGCCCTTGAAACTATCCTCAGATCCCTCTGGCAAAGTCTGGACGCTCAGAAATTTGCATAGAGAAGTGGTGGCCTGACTGATGAGTGCCTTGTTCTCCACCTGCAGTGAGCGCAAGGTTAATTTGCCTGCCCCAGGATTTGGGTGTGGCTGGATCTGGCAGAGGTGAAACCCAGCCTCTTGAGCTTTGGTGACACAAACTGTGAAGCTGTAGCACCACTGGCCTGGGTTTGATGGTGTTTAATTGATAATTTAATTGATGATTAAATAATGAGGTTTTGTTGAGGTTTTGTTGTGAAGTCGAGGCAGTTGCTTTACCTGGTTTCCTTTATCTCTGCCCTCCTCCCACCAATCCCCAGCATACTGAATTAGCCGACTTCTAAATCTCAAGAAAAGCCCACATGTCCCACAGCTGGTTATTTTTGCATCTCTCAGCTGGTTTGCAGCCCATTGTTCATTGTTTTATGCTTTAGCTCTGGTCCTGGGGCTTGCTCAGGTTCTGCAGTGCAGGGAGGAGAACACAGAATGTGAAACCAGGGTTTGTGGCAGGGATGCTGGGCTCTGGCACACCAGTATTTATGGGCTGGGAGCTGTGGGGCAGACCCAGTCCCTCGGTGGGGTCTGCAGGTGTGAGGTGCTCCCAGTCAGGAGAGAGTGGATGGATCCTGGGAGAAGGGGCTCAGCCACAGCCTTTTCCAGCACAATCCCCACCCTTCCCAAAGCTGTGGCCAGAGCATGGCCCCAGCGTGGAGCCCGGACGTTCCTGGGCTTCATGAGGAGCTGTCTGTCTGTCTCTCTGTCTGTCTTCTCTCTGTCTGTCTGTCTCTCTGTCTGTCTGTCTGTCCCCCAGCTCTGAGCTCCCAGGCCATGTCCCTTGGGCAGAGGTGTCCAGCAGACACCACATCAGGGCTTTCTGTCCAGGTTTCCTCCAGGTTTTGTCCTGGGGTGCCTCGGGGCCAGGGAGGGATTGTCCCACTCTGCCTGGGGCTGGGGCAGCATCACCCACAGTGCTGGGGGAGTTTGGGCACCTCAATATCAGGGAAAGATCTGAAGAGGAGAGAGAGTGTCCAGAGGAGGGACCTGGGAATGGGGAAGGTTCTGGAGGAGCCGTGAGGAGCAGCTGAGGGCACTGGGATTGTTCCCTGGAGCACACTGAGGGCACTGGAATTGTTCCCTGCAGCACACTGAGGGCACTGGGATCGTTCCCTGGAGCACACTGAGGGCACTGGGATTGTTCCCTGCAGCACACTGAGGGCACTGGGATTGTTCCCTGCAGCACACTGAGGGCACTGGGATTGTTCCCTGCAGCACACTGAGGGCACTGGGATTGTTCCCTGCAGCACACTGAGGGCACTGGGATTGTTCCCTGCAGCACACTGAGGGCACTGGGATTGTTCCCTGGAGCACACTGAGGGCACTGGGATTGTTCCCTGCAGCACACTGAGCACTGGATCGTTCCTGGAGCACACTGAGGCATGGATCGTTCCCTGGAGCACACTGAGGGCACTGGGATTCGTTCCCTGCAGCACACTGAGGGCACTGGGATCGTTCCCTGCAGCCACTGAGGCACTGATGTTCCTGCAGCACACTGGGGCACTGGGATTGTTCCCTGCAGCACACTGAGGGCACTGGGATTGTTCCCTGCAGCACACTGAGGGCACTGGGATCGTTCCCTGCAGCACACTGAGGGCACTGGGATCGTTCCCTGCAGCACACTGAGGGCACTGATCGTTCCTCAGCAACTGAGGGCACTGGGATCGTTCCCTGCAGCACACTGAGGGCACTGGGATCGTTCCCTGCAGCACACTGAGGGCACTGGGATTGTTCCCTGCAGCACACTGAGGGCACTGGGATTGTTCCCTGCAGCACACTGAGGGCAGAGCTCCCCGGGGCTGCAGCTCCTCCCCAGGGGCAGCTCCGGGCTCTGCTCTGGGACAGGGGCAGCACCCAGGGCAGGGCTGGAGCTGGCCAGGGCAGGCTCAGGCTGGGGCTCAGGGCAAGGCTCTTCCCCCCGAGGGTGCTGGCACTGCCCAGGCTGCCCAGGGAATGGGCACGGCCCCGAGGCTGCCAGAGCTCCAGGAGCCTTTGGGCAGCGCTGCCAGGGCTGCCAGGGTGGGTTGGCAGGGACAGGGGTGGCACTTGATGATCCTTGGGTGTCTTTTCCAACTCAGGACATTCCATGATTCAGCAATTCCTGCTGGGCTCCCTTGGCCTGCAGAACTCCTGCCCCAGGCACTATAGGGCTGGCCTGAGGGCAAGACTTCCTCCGGTTTTGAGCTATTGCTAATTAAGAGGCATTAATTACCCATTCATTTAGCCTAAGTGGGAAATAGCTGTCAGTCTCAGCCTGGGTGACATTATTACAGTGCAGACTTCACTGATTTTTTGCTGAAACTCAAAATTTTTCTGTCCTCCTGGGATCCTAATCTGGGCCGGTTTCAGAGCAGGAACTCATTTCTGAGATGGAGTTATTTTTCCTCAGACTGAATTTACAGCAAGGTCGTTAACAATTAATGTTCATACAATTATGCACACAAAGTTCCAGTGCCTGGTGGTAGCTCCAGTGTTCTCAGATTGTGTTTTTCCTGCTTGCCTCTTCCAAGGCTGCAGAGAGAGCCCTTGGAAAGCCCTGGCTGTTGTGTGATCCATGAATACCTGGCTCCAGGGGTTGTCTCCTGAAGGCTGCCAGAATTCTTCATATCCTCTCCTCAGTTCCTACACCTGAAGGACAAATGCCACAAAACTCAGCCCTGCCAGGGAATTCAGTGTTTGCATTTGCTGTCATTAATCCCACTTTTTCCTTTCCCACAGGCCTTGCCTTATGTGTGTCTCCTCATTGCAATGCTCTTCTTCATCTATGCCATTATTGGCATGCAGGTAAAATATTTAATTCTTTCATTCTGGCCATAAGCAGCCTGGGTTGGTTCAGGGTGCAGATGGTTTTTGCCTCCACAGCAGGAGCAGCACTGATTTGGAATGAGGCAAAAGCTCTTCTTGTCTGGTAAATTAGAAATGGAAAAAAAAGGCCTCTTTTCTACTTTAATTGTCAGCTTTTATATTGGAGTGTCCGCAGTGAGCTGGACAAACCAGCCGTGGGCATGAGCCTGGATCACATTCCAGCACTGGACATCGGTGAATCCTGGGAAAAGACATCCCCTCCCCTGGCTGTGGACACATCAGGAGGCTGAGAGGAGGGAGCAGCCCAGCCACTGCACCTTCCTGAGAAGAAATAATAAACTTTTCTTGGCCTGGGATGGAGCTGAACTGCTGGAAAGGACCCGTGTGAACACAAAGCACATTGATCTTGATCTCCACAACATATTTTTATCTTTTCAGCACAGAAGTTATTCCAGCTTTTGAGAGCCCTTAAACAAGGACAAATTCTTTCCCTGCCTTATTTCCCAAGCCCACTCGATGTGCCTGGCTGAATCCCTTCTGTTCTCCCTGGCAGGTATTTGGGAACATTGCCTTAGATGATGAAACCTCCATTAACCGGCACAACAACTTCCGCACCTTCCTCCAAGCCCTGATGCTCCTGTTCAGGTAAGGGGAGGATAAAACACCCTCTGCTTTGTGTGTGAACACCAAAAACATCTTTGCTTTTGAGCAGTTGAGCTGCTCAGGCTTGGCCATCCCTTCAAATAGGTATTTGTGTAAATTTTCCATTCCTGCTTGGCAGATGGGATTCAGCCCCTCCACAAAGTGTCACCCAGAGCTGTGACACCCCATGGCAACTCAGGCAGAAGCTGAGTGTAGATCAGAACTGGTTTAATTGATTGATGGATTTCCTGTCCTGAAACTTGGTTAATTTTGCTTTTTTTTAAAAGTGAGAATTGATTTAATTGGCCATTTTTGCATAACCTGAAGTTAACAGCTCCAACACCAATCTCATCTCTGCTTCAGAATTCAGGTGTTTCCCTCTGGCTTCATCCTGCCTGGAAATGAGGATATGAAAAGACAATCAATTAAATAACAGATTTTCATTTTAAGATCTGGCAAAACAGGCCCTGCTCCAGCTCGGGGCAGTTTGGGGGAGATATTCCTCATCCAGCTGTGGAGACCCCCCCAGTGAACACCAGTCCCTTCCAGCCCTTCCAAGGCTCAGCTCCAAGGATTCTGTGGATGCTTTACCTGGGAGTTTCTGTGAAGCCAGAAAGAAATGGGATTAACCCTCTCTGGCTCAGAATAATCACTCAGAACTGTGAATTTCAATAAAATGGGGTCATTATTCAGCCTCATAGTCCCTTACCAGCCCCACATCAGTGGGAGTGAGGAGCAGGGGCTGCAGGATTGGGATGGGAGTTGTTTTCTGCACAATTCCCCCACAGGATTGGGATGGGAGTTGGTTTCTGCACAATTCCCCCACAGGATTGGGATGGGAGTTGGTTTCTGCACAATTCCCCCACAGGATTGGGATGGGAGTTGGTTTCTGCACAATTCCCCCACAGGGAATGGGCCTCCAGCCCCCAGGCACCAGGGGGGAATCTGCTATAACTCAGAGGAGACTGGAAGTTATTCCAGCTTAATGGAGCATGGAGTTTTCCCAAAGACCAAGGACCAAAGTTTGTGTGCTGGCTGTGGGAATACAAGGCAAATGAACATTGGGGGAAGCAGGAATTCAGAGCAGGTGCCTGTGGAGAAACCGTCTTCCAAACCAAGGGTGCACTTCACAGGGACTGCTTTATTTTGAGCACAAACTCTCTGGGACTCCAAAGCTTTTCCTTTTGGCTCTTTTCTCTCAAGAGTAGAAATCAGAGAGGGAGGAGGGAATTGGTGAAGAACACTGTGATGAAAAAGAGACCCCAGTCCAACCAGCCCATGCTGGAATTTATCTGCCTGATAAAGGAAGTAAGAGTCCAGTGGAGAAGCCTGGTTTCATTTCCCATCCTCTCCACTGGCTTTAGAGCCAGCACTAGGTTCAAAAGGCAACAATCTAAACACTGTTTACTCAGATTTGCACTGTTTAAATCACTCTGGGTTTATTCTCCCCAGAAGCAATAAAGCTTTCAGCCTACCTGAGCCTGTGTGGTTTCTCTCACCCCCCTGTAACAGAGGGAAGTGTCCTTTCTCCTTTCTTTCTCCTTTCTCCTTTCTCCTTTCTCTTTCTTCATGAGCAGTCCCAACTCCTGGTGTAAATACAGTCTTGCTCCCGGACACAACCCTCCACCTAATCAGTCTGGTTAATTGGGTGCAGTGTGGTTGCAGGCTGGCTGTCATGGGAGGGCTGGAGGAGCTCAGCCTCTGCTCTGCTGTTGCAGGAGTGCTACAGGGGAAGCCTGGCACGAGATCATGTTGTCCTGCTTGAGCAACAGAGCCTGTGACCCCCTGTCTGGCCTCACCAAAAAGGAATGTGGCAGTGATTTTGCCTATTTCTACTTCGTGTCGTTCATTTTCCTCTGCTCCTTCCTGGTAAGTCAGTCCTAACCCCCCAAAGTGGGGGTGCTGCCGTGGATCCCCCAAACCCTTCCCTCCCCACCCCTGTGCCTCCTCCCCATCCCTGATGAGAATTTAGACCCCACCAAAACAGCTTTGCTAAACCCCATTTATCATCCTGCTGATGAAACCCCCCAAAGAGATTATTTAGACATTAAAGGGAAAGGGTTTATCTGTCGTCTCACAGGGGGTCTAATATTTGGAATTAAGCATTAATCGGGTTTGTCTTGATTTGTAGCACCCCTTTGAAGAAGGGCTTTGGGGAGGGCAAGGGGACAATGTCCGAGTTCAGGAGCTGTTCCTGGGAGCATCACACTCATTTCACAGAATCCCAGGGTCTGCTGAGATGGAAATGACCCACAAGGATCATCATTTATTTGCAAAAAAAAAAAAAAAAAAAAAAAAAAAAAAAAAAAAAGTCACTTTTTTGTCTGCCAGAAAATATTTAGATATGAAAACAGTCAGAGCTGCTGGGCTTGGTTTGTGCGTGTGGCTGTTGTGGGGCTGAGCTTTATGAGGTGCTGATGCCTTTTTGGGCTACTTAAAAACAGAGGCCAGACAAAATCAAGGGAATAAAAAGCAGTTCTACTTACTGAAGGGCCCTCAGGGACATTTGGGCAGACAAAGCCCCCCAGGGGCTGCACCCAAAATGGACCCTGGGTCAGGGGTTTCACACTTTGATAAGTTTGGTCCATTTGCACATTGGGGTTAATCTCCCAATTACAGCTCCAGCTAATGAAGTCATTCACCCCCAGTTTCCCCCCAACTCACTTTTGTTCCCATCCCTGGCCCTGAGGCAGTGAGGTCCTTGTCTGCCAGGCCTGGAGAGGAATTGCTGTGTCTGCCCCCAATGGGAGAGCAGCAGCTCCCACTGTGTGTGGAGTTTGCAGTGATACCCTGAGGAGCTGCAGGATTACAAAGACATGAAAAAGATAAAATATCAAATCCTAAGGGATCATGCCAGTACCTTCCTGAGCATCCATAACCACCTCCCTGCTCCTTGGGTCACTTCCCAGCCCAGCTGGGACTGGGCAATGGAAAATCAGGGACAGGGACCCAGTTAAAGCTCAGGCAGGATGAGCTGAGAGCTCTAGGATGTTCCAGAAGGAGCCTTCACTCACTTCTGGGGCTTTGCTGTAAAATCCCACAGCTGATGCTCTGTGCAGCCAATCCTGCTGTCCTCAGAACCCTCCAGCAGCAAAAGGAGCTCCATGTGGCAGTTTGGAGCTGGATATGGACACAGCAACTGCAGTGCCCCCCTCGAGATCCTTTGTGTGGCTGCTCTTGTTCCTTTGACCACCCGTGGATTATTTCTTGTGCATGTTTTAAAAAACCTGCAGCCCTGAAAGCTTATCCAGAGTTAATGCTCCATTGACTGATCCCTTCGGCATTCCGGGCTTTAAACCCAATTTTTCCCTTGTAAAATCTCTAAGCCAACATCATCCATTCTCATTGTTATATTCAAGAGTATTATTGTTCTGAGGCTTATAAAACAAAACAAAACAACCAAACAAACAAAACCCCCCCAACCAAACAAACAAAAATGCCTCCAAAAGCCCCAAAAGAAACAAAACCAGAACAACCAATGCATCCTCCCCAGAGTCCCTGCCTGGGTTTGTCAGTTGTCCCACTCAAGGTGTAGCAACAGAATTGGAGGCTGGAGCAGCTCAGTGCAAATTCAGCTCTGTGTGAGCTTTGTCCCTGAGCACCCCCAGAAAATCCTGGGAAATGGGACCAGGAGACGGGAGAGCCCTTGGAGGAACAAAAACCCCAAAACAGGCAAAGCCAAGCAGCTGAACTGCTACAGGGCAGGGCTGTAACTGATTTTTTAAAAATGTATTCTGCACTTCATAGTTTCCCCATGAGCAATTAAAGCTTTGCAGAGCCCCAGCCTTGCCAGGAGGCAGTTTAATGGTTTGTTTAACATCACCCCATAGATTGAGGGGGTCTGGATCATATATTTGGGGTTAAATGGTTTTCTGGCTCTTTGTGGATGTGCAGCTTGGCAGAATTTTCCTCCTGTCATTTGCTGGAGAAAATTATAAATTGAAATTTAGGCAGAGAAATATTAAATGGAAGTTAAGAATTACAGGAGGGAGAAAAATATAAATGGAAATGTATATTAAAAATAGAAAGTTTGAGATCCTGGGGCTTTATCCAGCATCCATTCCCAACCATCCTGCTCTCCACTGTGCACACTGTCTTTTCCCATGGAAATCCTGGTGGCTTTTCCATTGGCTTTAAGAGTTTTATGTGTCAGAGGCATTTCCAGGCACCTGTTGGTGGCCATGGGGGACAGGAGCCTTTTGTGTGTCCTGCCCCCTCATCTTTGAAGGCTGGAATTGTTATGAGTCTAAAAGAGCACATTTGGGCTGGAGACTGGGATTTCCAGCCTCTTCTGGATGTGCCTTGAGCTGGACATGCTGGAGGAGTTCCCATGTCCTGGGTGGAGCAGTGGCTGCAGCCCCGGTGTGGGGCTGTGCTGGAGGGGGAGAGGGGAGGGGTCAGGGAGGGGAGAGGGGAAGGGATCTGGGCTGGTCCAGCAGGGATCTGGGCTGGGTCAGGCTGCAGGCAGCACCAGCCAGGGGGATGTGGATATCAGGAAAATTAATCCACCAACACCAGAATTTTATGTCCAGAAAGGAGACAGAGTCCTCTTACTTTATTTGAATAAAGGGAGAGGCCATGAGGCATTCCCCTGCAGGCTCTCAAATTTTTGGAGGACACAGTCTCCTTTTTATCCTGATTTCCCTCTCTCTTTCCCCACTGGCTGAGGTACTCGAGAGGCACAGACTGCCTGGAATGTCTGATAAATAAGATTCCCCTCTAATGTATAACCCTCCCTTTTAATTTTTATTTCTTATGGAATTTATTGTTCTCCCCATTATTTCTTTCCTCTTTCAATATCCAATTTCGTTTATCAGCAAACCTACAGTTTGTAAAGGCAAATCTCTTTTTTTCCATTCATCAATGAGTGGAATCCTTCCCATTGTTTCTTTTCTCTCTCAGTGCTAGTTTTATCGACCAGCAGACCCACAGCTTGTTTGGAAAGACAAATCCCTCATTCCTCTCATGAGGAATGCCCTCCCCTTCAGCGGGCAGGGGAGGAGGAGGCAGCAGTGACCGGGGACCCAGGGCTCTGTTCAGAGAGTTTCTTCCTGGGATGAGGCTGCTCCTTGTAGAAACATCCAGTTAGGGAATCATGCGTGCTCCCCTTGCAGGTTTTAATTTTTAAAATTCCCTTCCCATTCCCATTCCCCTTCCTCTTTACCTTCCCTTCTTATTCCCTTCCCTTTTCCCTTCCCTTCCCTTCCCTTCCCTTCCCTTCCCCTTTTCTCCCTTTCCCTTTCTCCCTTTCTCCCTTCTCCCTTTCTCCCTTTCTCCTCTCCTCTCTCTCCTCTCCTCTCCTCTCCTCTCCTCTCCTCTCCTCTCCTCTCCTCTCCTCTCCTCTCCTCTCCTCTCCTCTCCTCTCCTCTCCTCTCTCTCTCATTTCTCCCTTCTCCCTTCTCCTTTCCCCTTTCCTCTTTCCCCTTTCCCTCCCGTCCCTGGCCCGTGCCCGCTCCCCCCGCAGATGCTGAACCTGTTCGTGGCTGTGATCATGGACAATTTCGAGTACCTGACCCGGGACTCCTCCATCCTCGGGCCGCACCACCTGGACGAGTTCGTCCGGGTGTGGGCTGAATACGACCCGGCAGCCTGGTACGTGCTGGGACCCGGGGAGGGGCAGAGGGACCCGGGGTGACACAGAGGGGACCCCGGGGTGACACAGACAGAGGGGACCCTGCGGCTGTGATGCTGCCCCCGGGCAGGTCCGAGCCCGTTTCGCGGGGCACAGCTCCAGGTCTGAGGTACCACCGGTGTTCAGTGCTCCGATTGCGGGGAACAAACCCGGAGTCAGTGCAAGGGCGTTTCCATCGAGCACAGCCACCCCAGCACCCCTCAGAGCACAGCCCGGCCGGGAAGGAACAGGTTAACAGCCTCGGCTCGCTGAGCCCCTGAGATGGCGGGGAAAGCCGTGCAGCTCTTGCAGAAGGAGCTTTTGGGTCCTGCCTCCCCTCCGGAGATGCAAACCCGCGCACCTCTGGCTGTTGGCAGCGCTCGAGGCAGCGGCAGAGGTTCGCTCCTCACTCGTGCCGCGTTTCCCGGATCGCCAGCCCCCTCGGAACTCCCCAATCCTTTGGGAGATTCCCAAATCGCCCAGGCTGCACTGGGCCAGCTCCTGCAGGCTCTGCTGTCACCATCCCACCCGCTCCCGAGGGCAGTGATCAGAGATGGGATGTTCCTCAGCCTTAGCGGGGTTTCCTGGAAACACAGGATTTTTTGAAACAGCCTTTCCTCGTTAAACATATTTTTTCTCCTGGAAGCCTCCTTGTAATGATATCAAACTACGTGGGAATTTTGGCCCCGTGAGTAACATTTAGCCCTGGAGTTGCAGTTGAGGTTGTAAGATGTGTAAAAATCATCAGGATAAAATGGAATGGGTCAAAGTTTGCAAGTGTTTAATTCTCACATTATATTTAATTCTCTGATCAAACATTCCTTATTTATGACTGGGTTAAAGGAGGGGATAGTTTTCACATTCTGAACAATGAGATGTTTATTTTAAGGGTTTATTTTTTATTTCTTCCAAGACCCAGGGAGACCTGCACACTGGGCTCAGGCAGTGGAGCAGCAGCACAGACCCCAAATTAAGGAACTTTTTAAAATTGAGCAAATGGCCCTGCCCAATGACCACGTCTATTTAATAAATTGCTTTTCTGTATTGCTGCACCACGGCCCTGTTGACAGGGTTATTCTCATTTCTGGATGCTCTGTCCCAACAGTTCCCTTGATATTCTATTTGGGAATTTGCCTGTGGGGAGACTATTTGTTAATTTAAAACTCTCCTAATTTTGGATCCCTTTTTCCTCCCTGTGACATGAGTCTCTGGATTTGTGATGCCTCCAGCTCCTCCAATCTTTCCTTTCTTTTTTGTTTCCCTTTAGCAGAGACAGAGGCAGGGAGTGTTTGGATAATCAACATCTCAAACTCCCTGCTAGGATGCAATTAAACTGCTTTAAAATCTCACTGTAAATGATTTAGCCTAACTTAAAAAGGAAACTTGTTCCCAAAACCTTCATTTCTCTGAACTGTGGGGGATTTGAACTGCTCCACACCACCCCTACTACCAACCTGAATATTTACTCCACAGTTACTCCCAGTTTGTAATCTCCAGGCAGATTTTCATCCCCACGAGCTCTGTGACACAGCAAATCCTTTGTGGGGATTTAGCAGGCATAAATAGCTTTTCTTTTTCCCTTTTTCCAGTCCAATCCTGTCTCTTCCCACTAGAAAATCTCAATGAGGCTGAAAACTCAGGAGTGCCTGGTTGCTCCTTAAAAAAACCAGCCTTGGCTCTACATCCATGGGAGGAGGAGGAACACACCTGCAAGGGAAAAACTGGGCTTGATGTGGATTTTTAGTGTTTGTATTCAGGAACTTTCCGCCCAGAAGAGGCACCAGAGCTGAGTGTAGAGGAAGATTTCTCGCTCTATTAACTCTGAGTCACTCAGGGGCCAAAGCTTTCCACTCCCAGAGCTGCTAATGCAGAAGATGTCAGAGATTAAGATGCTAATTCTGGTGGGTTTTTCTCTAACCCTGTTCCCTTTTCGCTCTGGTGGGAAGTGATTGAGTGTGAATAGTTCCACTGAAATCACATTTTCAGAAGTGGGAGTAAAATTCCCACAAATCTGAAATCCTTTCACACTTTAAGCCAGAACCGAACTTTCAAGAATTCTGATTTAAGACCTTTCTGATCTTAGAGGTCTTTTTCAACCCAACTGATTTTATGATTTGATTATTCCATGATTTGAGCTGGATGTGGTCACTTGCTGATCACTTCTCCCAAGGTCTCTTCCTTGATTATCCCAAGGAAAAAGGGAATTACAGTGTTTATCCACTTCCCTTAGCTCGAGACCCTCAATGAAAGATGCTCCACAATTATTATATTTTTATTATACAGATAATATTTGAAATATAACTTAATGTGTATTTTACCCCTATTTCTGCTATCACCTTTGGTTTTGTTACAAAAATCCAACTCCCTGGAAACTTTCCTGGGGAAAAACATTCAAAAGGAAGTAAAAAAGGCAGTTAGGAGCTGTTATTCCAGCTGTGCCACATTCCCTAGGGGAAAACTGCTGGATTTAGGGGTGGCAAAAGCCTTGAGCTCACACAAAAAAAAAGAGGGTTTGAGAGAAATGGGGAGCTCAGGGTGGTTTGGTGGGAGTTAATTAAGAAAAGAGGGAAAACAGGATTCAAGGATGAGCTGGGAATAAAACATAATTGGATTTGTAGGAGCTTTTATTTGTTCAACATGTGGAAAGTGAGTTCTTTATGTGTTTTACTCCTGTCCCAGTGCACAGCCCATGGAGATCCCAGTGATGTCACTCTGGCCATCCCAGGGCCATCAGCTGTGCCCAGAGCTCTCAGGAGGAGCTGCAGGTGCTCCCGAGGGAGCTCTCAGCTCTCTGGGATAATGGGATGTGAGGAAAACCAGCTTTAAAATAAAAGGCTGTGGCTGCTCCATCCCTGGCAGTGCCCAAGGCCAGGCTGGAGGGGCTGGGAGCAGCCTGGCATGGTGAGAGGTGTCCCTGCCATGGCAGGGGTGGGATGGGATGGACTTTAAGGTTCTTCCACCCCAAACCATTCTGGAATTCTCTGGACCTTGTTTGTCCTAATTTCGTGCCATGATCTCCCAGTGCAGAGCACCTGTTGGATTTCCAGCCTGCCACGGACTCTTGGAGAGCTCAGGGAAGGGTTCAGCCCTATTCTGCACACCCTGATCTCCCAGAATCCTTCTAAAATTGTAAGGAAGGTGTACACTTGGTGCCTCAGATAAATCAAACCCTTTTAGACCCACGATTAGGCCTGGAGCCAAGACTGGCACGGTTCCATTTGCTCTCATATTCATAGTTTGGACTTCACTGGGCAAGGCTTTGAATAGACCTTAATTCTCCACATCCCAAAAAGCAGCAACATTGGAGGAGTTCTCCCAAAACATTCCAGCCTTCTTTACAGAATGCACCAAAATAACCACAGGGAGGACAAACATCCCAGTTTTCCTCAGAGGTAATTTTGAAGTTTGGCTCCTTTTGCCTATGAGTTGGTTACACAAAAAAGATTGAGAAGCATAATCCTGCTATTTAATTAGCTGAAATTATTGTTGGGAGTTGATGAGAGTGACCATAAGTCTTCCAGGAGGTGTCTGATTTCTCCTTCTGCTGTTGAAAGCTGGATTTTCCCCGTGCCAATGCCCAGCACAGCTCTGGAGGTGACACTTTCTGTTCTCCCAGCAAATTCCCCATTGCCCAGGAATGGCCCTGCTGGGGCTGTGTAAGAGGTGACAGTGGCAGGGAAAGGTTCCCCAGGTTTTGAAGGAGCTAATTTGAATCCTGGGAATAATCTATTGAAGAGCTGTAATAAAATCCCAGGAATAATCCATTCCAGAGGCTCCTTGTGCAGGCTCCAGGTGCTGGGCAGAGCCTGGAGGTTGATGCTCAGGCACAGGGAATTAAAACCTAAGTGGGAAAGGAAACCCAATGTTTTGGAAGCCTTGCACATGGCACTGAAGGTTTCCCAGAGGAAAATCCAAGGATATAAAGTTGGGTGAGCAGTTGGAAATTCTCTCTGTGTGTTAAAGTGGCTCCTTCCTTTCCAGACTAACCTTTCTTTTCAGCATGTCTTGCCCTTCCAGCTTACCCTGTTTGCCTGTGGAAAAGCTGATTTTTGCCTGTGGAAAAGCTGATTCTTCCCTGTTTGCCTGTGGAAAAGCTGATTCCTGTTGGATTTTGCTGTCATAACCTCTGGTGTTTCCTTTCCAGTTGCCGCATTCATTATAAGGACATGTACAATTTGTTACGTGTAATTGCTCCACCCCTGGGCTTAGGAAAGAAGTGCCCTCATAGGGTGGCCTACAAGGTTTGGAATTTCAGAGATCCCTCCAGCATCTCTAGTCCTGGTTCTGTTTCTTTCTATCCCCCCTTCCCTCCCCTGAGTGCAAATGCAACCAGTAGAGCAAAGAAACTGAAACCTAACCAATCCCTTGCCTGAAAAGGGGAATGATTGACTGACTGCCTCCTTTCTCCTCCATGCATCCCTTCCCTGTCTCCTCCCACACCCTGGCAGGCTGGGGACAGGCAGTTTTTGTGGGACAGGGAAGAACCCTGCAGCCTCCATCCTATCAGCTCCAGGTGGGAAGTGCTGGGGAAAAGCATCCCAGCACTTCAGTATATTGCAGAGAGAACTGGCATCCACGGTTTCCAGGGAGCAGCACGTTTGGTTTGGCTTTGCAGCATTGTTGAGTGATCCCTTCCTGAGCTGGAGAACCACTGGGATGAGGGATGAGCTTCTCCTGGTGCCACAGCCAGAGATGGCCTGGGGGTGAAATGATGTCCCAAAGTTGTGGTGGGCACCCAGGGAAGCTCCTGCTCGTGGCACTGGGCTCAGGGACACAGCTGGCCACAGCTGCACTGGCTCTGTCCCTGCAGCCTGTGCCCAGAGTGGGTCACACCCGGGGCAGGATGACTGAAGTGTGACTAGAGTGATGCCTTGTGGGGCTGGAACAGAGGCCACGCAAAGTTAGGAAGAATAAATTAACTATTTACTAAGTGCCCACAGCCCTGGCTCTGCCCAGATGGCTCCAAGATGGAAGCAGGAGAGGGCTTGGGCACGAGATCTCACATCTTTACAGGTTTTAGTTCATTTGCATACAGGAGTCAACGGCCCAATTAGTAGCCCAATTAGTAGCCCCAAATTATGAAGTTTCATCCTCCTTGCCTGCCCACTTGCCCTCCCCCCTCCCTTCAGTGGCTTATGAGGTTTAGAGAGATTGTCCTTGAGTCCCTAACTAAAATAAGATTATTGTGTCTTTACCACCCTGTGAAAAGATCTTAGTAATCCTTAATATAAAGCTAAAAGCTGCACACCAATGCAGAACGGGAAAACTTAAAACTTGAGGCATCAAGAGCACTTGCTCTGGGACCTTTTTGGCTTGAAGGAGACAAGGAGGAGGGGGAGACCTTTTGCATAGGATAAAAGAGGATTTATCACTCTGGGGAATATGGTGGCAAAAGACAGAAACTGCAGGTGTACAACAGCTTAAATATGGGGCTGGTCTAAAGGGAGGGTGCAATTATTGGCTAATTGGAGTCTCCTGGGGAGGGATAATGGGCAGGTTCCAAAATACAAATACTCCAATTTCCAAAATACAAATATTCCAATACGAAAGTATTGTCCAGTGAGGGAGGTGAGGGGGGAAATTGTGTCACCTGGACTAATGGGGCATCACACTTTAGGGAATTTCTGAAGGGCAATTCCAAGCAGGGGGCTGGCACAAGGTGGGATTGACAGGGAGCTCAGGGTGCATTGCCAAGGTGGGTAGGAGTGGGTAATTTGGACCAAACTATTCCTTGGGCAATAACAGAACAGACAATTATAACAATAAACACACTGCACAGGCTTGGGAGCCCAGGTGGGGGGTTTGGGACAGATCCTGCTCAGAGATCAGCACGGGATGGGCTTCAGTGGGGACCCAGCTCCAGCAGGACATTTTGGAAAACAGAGGGTGAAGGAGAAGGCTGGAAGCAGCCAGCCCAGAGCTCCCTTTTCTCCTGCACTCCAGCCCAGGTGATTCCCTGGATCTGAGGAGGAAGAGCAGGGAAGCTCTGCTGAGGAAGAGGAGACCCCACACCCAGGAGCAGGGAGGAACCAGGGCAGCTCACTGGCTCCAGTTCCCACTGGAGTCTCTCAGCAGCCTCTGAATCAGCTGGGAAAGCTGGGTGGGATTTGATCAGCAGCACTTACCAGGGACAGGAAGAGATGGTTGGGGCTGGGTGAGTTCTCTCCTCCTCTTCCCCCATCAAAGCTTTTCATAGGAACTGAGCTCTCTGTCAGGGCATTGGGCTGATGGGAAGGTTCCTGCTCAGAAAAAGGGCTTTAAGTGGGTGCTTAGGTTTTCCCTGCTGGTATAGAGATAGTGACATTATGCTGCTTTTCCAGGGCTTAAACTTTAATTAATAACATCCCTTTTATTTAGGATTTTAAGGTGGGTATTAATAGTTTGTTGTATTTTTTTATTTTGTTTGTAGTTGGTGTATGGTATATTTAATTAATGTTATGTTTTTTAATTTAGGTGTTGATAAGGTTGTTTTTGAAATGAGTTGTATTGTTTGATTTAATTTTTTAGGGGTATTATGTTTTTATAGGATTTATTTTTTAAGGTTTAAAAAGGCATCCCCAGATGCCAGGCAGCAGAGATTTTCACATTGTAAAAGCAGGCAGCTTGGGGGGAGAACAAGAGATTGTCCCAGTTCTGCTCCCAGTTCCAAGAGGCACAGAGAGGTGAAGCAGGAATTTCCTGCTGGTTTGCACCCCTCCATTTTCAGGCCAGGATTGCTCCACCAGCACCGTGTGCTGAAGGGAGATGCCCTCAGCAATGGGCTGCTCTGAGGGATTTCCCAAACCTCCACAACTCCCAGCTGAGGCTGGCTTGGTGAAAAAAGGAGGGAGGACCAGAACCCCTTCCCACCTCCTGCCAGCGCTGGGCTCTGCTTTTGCTCAATCCCAGCCTCAGCTGGGAGTGGGAGCAGCCCCGTGGGTCCCTCAGCAAACCCCAGTGGTTGGATTCTCCCTGGCCCCAAACCCAAAGTGCTGCTTCCTGGGAGGGAGGCTGGGCTGTGACCCCCAGCATGTCCCATAACCTGCCTGCCTGCTCTCCCTGCCTTGGGGACTGGGTGGGTTTGGAGCTGCTGGGGCAACCCTCGTCCCTCACCCTGCCCAGAGCCAGCCCAACCCAGCACTGCCAGCCCTTCTCCCCCGGGGACATCGAGTGTTCCCCTGGGGACATCGAGTGTTCCCCTGGGGACATCGAGCATCCCCCAGGGGCACATTGAATATTCCCCCCAGGAAACATCGAGCATTCCCCCTGGTGTCTCTGTGGCGAATAACACAGGGCACGAAATTTCTCTAAACAGTTTGGAGAGATCAATCTGACTCCGTTTATTTAAAAACTTGTTCCCTCTTTATTAATTTTGGACAGGCCACTGTGATTGGTGAACGAGTGACAGAGCTCTTCACCCACGTGAGCCAAACCAGAGGGACATCAAAAGAGAGTCCCTCTCAATATGAGTATCGTTACAGAAACAATCCTGATTCTTTTGCCTGGGATAGTATATTTAGTAACCCAAAACAGCAGGAGAAATGGAGCTTTAGAAACTCTGACACTCCCGGCCTGAAAACCATACTACACCCTGGGGACATGGAGCATTTCCCCAGGGGATATGGAGCATTTCCCAGGGAAAATGGAGCATTCCCCAGGGGACATGGAGCATTTCCCAGGGGACATGGAGCATTCCCCAGGGGGACAATGAACATTTCCCCAGGGGGACATGGACCATTTCCCAGGGGACATGGAGCATTCCCCAGGGGGACAATGAACATTTCCCCCAGGGGGACATGGAGCATTTCCCCAGGGGACATGGAGCATTCCCCAGGGGACATGGAGCATTTCCCCAGGGGACATGGAGCATTCCCCAGGGGACATGGAGCATTTCCCCAGGGGATATGGAGCATTCCCCAGGGGACATGGAGCATTTCCCCAGGGGATATGGAGCATTCCCCAGGGGGACATGGAGCATTCCCCAGGGGGACATGGAGCATTTCCCCAGGGGACATGGAGCATTTCCCCAGGGGATATGGAGCATTTCCCAGGGAAAATGGAGCATTTCCCAGGGGGACAATGAGCATTTCCCCCAGGGGACATGGAGCATTTCCCCAGGGGACATGGAGCATTTCCCCAGGGGACATGGAGCATTCCCCAGGGGGACATGGACCATTTCCCAGGGGACATGGAGCATTCCCCAGGGAAAATGGAGCATTCCCCAGGGGACATGGAGCATTTCCCAGGGGGACAATGAACATTTCCCCCAGGGGACATGGAGCATTTCCCCAGGGGGACATGGAGCATTTCCCCAGGGGATATGGAACATTTCCCAGGGAAAATGGAGCATTTCCCCAGGGGACATGGAGCATTTCCCCAGGGGACATGGAGCATTCCCCAGGAAACATCCAGCATTTCCCAGGGGGACATCCAGCAATTCCCGTGGGGACATGTAACATTTCCCCAGGGGCCATGGAGCATTCCCCAGGGGGCCATCCATCATTCCCCAGGGCCATCCATCATTCCCCAGGGCCATCCATCATTCCCCAGGGTCATCCATCATTCCCCAGGGCCACTGGCTGCCCCTGCAGGAGGAGGAGACGTTTGGGTGCCGAAACACAGCAACGGAAGCGGAGCCACCTTTCTCCTGCCCCACCTCCTGAGTTTGGTTTTGTTTCCCGGAGCAATCTGATTAACCAGATCTCTGTTTTCTTGTCTGCTTTCCCTTCTCTCTCTCCCCCCCTTTTCATTTGCTCCGTTGTGTTGCCTTTCCCCCGCCCCTTCCCCATCTCCCCGCCTCAATCTGGGTGGATTTCTGTGTCCTGGCGCTTTTGCCTCCGTCCCTGCGGTCCCAGCGGGCGCATCAGTTACACAGACATGTATGAGATGCTGAGACACATGTCCCCACCTCTAGGCCTTGGGAAGAAATGCCCAGCTCGTGTTGCCTATAAGGTAGAAAACCTCCCCAGGAACTCCTGCCCAACCAGCTTTTTGTGCCGTGGCTGAAGTGGGGTTTCTGTGGCATTGGTGTTGTTCTTCTGGACTTTTCTGGTGCTTTCTCTGCTTTCCAAGCAAGATTTTGGATATTATGAATTTTTTTTCTATTTAATTTTATAGATTTTTTTTTTTTTGTAACTTTTTTCTGGTCTTTGAAACTTTGGCACATCAGTTTGTCTTTCTAAGTATGTCTCTGCTCTCTCTATCAGTGTTTCCCTCTCTTATCTCTCATTCTGCTTCCATTTAGGTTAATCTGGGGAGGGACCATGCTAATGAGCAAATTACCCCCCATTAGATCCCCATTTTTCTTCCTGGGGCTCTTTGTCTCACTAACCCTTCAGTAGAATGTTGGTTTTTCCTCCTCTTAATTAGATTGGAGTAATTAGAATAGGCAGTACTGTAGGAGTGAGCAATCAATTAACCAGAGACAACACCAGAAGGGCTCCTTAAACATCCTCCTGGAAAAAATGACTTTAACAGAAAACATTTAGGACAGGGAGATGGAGAAATCACTCCAGCTTATTGCTGATTTGGTAAAACTTTTAAATTGAGTCCCCAGAATGAATTGTATCCCAAAAGCTGCTGCCTGGGTGGAAATTCAGGTGGAAATGGAGCAGACCCAGTTAAGGCCAGGCTGCCCTCCCAAAAACTCTCAGGGTGCTTGGAAACTTCCATGTCTTGGAAGTTTCTCCACTGAACCTCGCAGTTGAGAGGGAGAGGTTGCTCAGAACCATTTCTCACTGGTGTGGCTGAGTCCATCAGACCCAACAGGATTTTTTGGCTGTCGGTGTCACCCCAGCCACCCCCAAACCCCAACACTCAGTGCAATGGATCTACATCACAACAGCCCCTCCTGGACTGAGGGATTCTTCACTGAGACCAAATAAACCCAAGTTTTTTGTTTCACCCAAACCTGGGCCTGATTCGCTCAGGGCACGTAGCAGCAAGAAGTTCAGATAAATCTTCCTGCAAGGTCCTTCCTCAGCATGCCAGGATTTAAAATAAAAGGAAAATGAAACACAACTTTAAATCTGCCTTAAATCTCTCCAGTCAGGTGGCTTTGCTGTATTTGATTTGTTTCTGGACACCATAACTAAGCTTGAGGAACCCAGCTAGATGAAAATTCCAGGTCTCAGCTATTTTAGACACTAGTTATCCACAGAAATCCAAGGATTTTCCAGATGTGAATTTCCATGGGTTTAGGAGAGCTGTGTCCTGCTGAAAGGAGGTGTTTGTAGGTGGGCAACCAGATCTGCTCTGGGGCTCTGCCAGAAGAATGTCTTTTTTTTCTTTCCCCTAAATCTTGTAGAATTCAGAAAGAAAGAAAACAAAAGGGGATAAAGAGATCATGTGTTAAAATAGGCATGTTAAATAAGATTTTGGGCTGGTTTTCCTAGCAGACTTTGTGCCCACAGTCATTTCTTCAGCCTGGCTTTTCCCTGAGGATTTTCTGATACCTCCTTTAATTTGTCTGTCCCTACAGAACAAACCCACAGAACCTGGGTACATAAGAACGTCTTCTTTTTATAACTCAGACTCCTGATATTTTTTAGACATCACTAACTTTTCCCCATCTCTGACGAAACCTCTGCCTTGTGTCTGTGTCCCAAGCACAGGCAGTGGTGGGTTCAAATAGCTCCAGTCCAGGTGAAGGTCACATTTCTCCCAGTTTGGAGATGATCACTTTCATTTTCTCCTTATCAAAGAGCCCTGAACTACAAAATACGGATTTAAGACAAGATCAAGATTTCCCCCATGGATTAAAGCTGCACTTTGGGCTGAGCTCTCACCCAGTTATTGCTGATAAAATTAACCCCTCGTGGGGCAGGACTGGTTTCTGCTCCTTCCCTCCTTCACTTCTCCTGCAGCACATCCAGGGATTGGTGCTGGGCATCTTCCCCATGTCTGTGGTGGGATGTGCCCCCCCTGCCCTGCCCCTGCCCCGTGTCCTCCTGTGGCTGGGGGGCTGCAGGAGCCCGGCTGCCCCTGTCCACTGGCCATGCAGCCAGGGGAAACTGTTCCCAGCTGAGAACAGCCCAGGAATGAGAGAGGGCAGAAGGCTCTCTGCTTCCCACAGGATCCTGATCCCTTGTGCTGAGGCTGGAAGGAAAGATCACAGAAGGCATTTTTGCATGAAAGTTTATTCTTCTCAAGGGGGTGCAAAAGAGGAGGCAGCACCCCAAAGCCCAAGCCTTTGTCCTGGGTCCTGCTGGGGTGTTACCATGGGGGACAGGTACAGTGGGACAGGGAGTGGCCAGCCAGGGATAAACCAGCCCATTGGGGGGGTTAACAGGGAGAGACCACCAGAGGATAAACAGCTTAACCAACTCGATATTCCTAACCACAGTGTCACTCCTGTGACATCCACATCATCACGAGGGCACCGAAATCCCCCGGCACTGCCCCCTACCCCTGGAGAGGGACATCACCCCCTGCTCCTGCAGGTGCAGCTCAGTCAGTGCCAGCAGCAGCCAGGGCTTTGGCTCTGCCCTATTTTTGCCCTCTCCCTCTGATTTTTAAACCCCCTGACTGTTCTATACAGCAAAAGCTCTCTTGCCCCACATATCCCCCCTTTTTCTTTCCATGTCTACTTTTCCCCAGTCCTCATCTGAGGTTTTGTGTGTTTTCCCCACGTCTTTGTTGCCGCCTTAGTGTGTCCACACTGTTTTTTGTTTGGATTTTCCCCTCTTTGCAGCCTCCCTGGCTGCTGTCCTTCCTTTCTGCTGTTTTCTGGTTCCCCTTTCTCAACTGTTCTCCTTGGTCAGCCTGACCAGCCTCTGCAGTTCCGTGTGCGTGGCTTTGCTGCTTCCCTGAGGTGCATGGGATCCTTGGGATGGGATCTGCTGCTGGGGCATCAGGGAGCTCTATCCTGCACTGGGCTGGGGGGAAGAGCTGCAAAAACCCAAATTCCTGTGCTCAGTTCCAGGCCACTCACAGGGATAAGGGCACTGAGGGGCTGGGGAGTGTCCAGGGCAGGGCTGGGGAGCTGGGGAAGGTCTGGAGCCCAGGAGGGGCTGGGGAGCTGGGGAGGGTCTGGAGCCCCAGGAGGGGCTGGGGGAGCTGGGGAAGGGTCTGGAGCCCCAGGAGGGGCTGGGGGAGCTGGGGAAGGGTCTGGAGCCCCAGGAGGGGCTGGGGGGAGCTGGGGAAGGGTCTGGAGCCCCAGGAGGGGCTGGGGGAGCTGGGGAAGGGTCTGGAGCCCCAGGAGGGGCTGGGGGAGCTGGGGAAGGGTCTGGAGCCCCAGGAGGGGCTGGGGGAGCTGGGGGAAAGGTCTGGAGCCCAGGAGGGCTGGGGAGCTGGGCAGGGGCTCAGCTGGAGCACAGGAGGCTCAGGGGGCCCTGCTGGCTCTGCACAGCTCCTGACAGGAGGGGACAGCCAGGGAGATTTGGGACCTTATCCTAGGGAACAGGGACAGGAGGAGAGGGAACAACCTCAGGCTGGGCTGGGGAGGGCAGGGGGGGACAGCACCTGGAATTTCTTCCTAGGAAGAGTTTTCAAGCCCTGGAAGAGGCTGCCCAGGGCAGTGCTGGAATCACCACCCCTGGAGGGATTTCAAACCCTACAGAGGTGGATGTGGCACTTGGGGACATGGGTCAGTGGTGGCCTTCAGTGCTGGATCAGTGTTTGGACTCGATGGTCTTGAGGTCTTATCCATCCTAAATGATTCTGTGATTCCATGGATTTTAGCCTTTATGAAAAGGGGGAGGAAAAGCTCTTTGACTTCACTCTGGTGTCAGGATTGGCTCATGTCCCTGCCCACGGCAGAGGGTGGAACTGCATGAGCTTTGAGGTCCCTTCCAAGCCAGCCCATCCTGGGATTCTGTGATTCCTGGGATGATCTCAGAGCTGGGCCGCTCCACCAGGACACAGGGAGAGGGATAGAGGCCGTGGGGAGCCTCTCGAAGCCAGCAGAATTAAACCAGAGTAGAATCATTCCAACTAGGTCGGGGTGAATTATTCATAGCAAATAATTTATTCACCAAACTCGACCTCATTTCCCACAGCAACGCTCCACTGTCCCAAATTTATTCCCGTCTGGGGATCATTCCCAGAGCAGCTCCTGTCCCAGAGGCTGGTGGGGTGCTTTAATAATTCAAATCCGTCGGGGTGCCAGTAGTTTTCCAGGCACTGTGTGCTCCTCTTCTTGCTGCCTCTGGACAAACGTGCCAGGGAAGAGGATTTAGGGTGCAGCAACTTTTTCTGTGTCAGGCAGCGAGACCCCTTCGATCCCGGGGTGAATTTTCCCCCTATTCCTCCAGCCCTTTCCCTGCCTTTTGGACCACTGTCTAAGGAGCTCCGCGCAAAGCTGAAAGGGAATTTACTCCTACCACAGAGATCTGGTTTCTCGTTAGCGCTGCCTTTGTTAATTGGCAATTAAAGCAGCGCCGGGGCCGCCTCCTGACCGCGCCCGCACCCCGCGCACCGAGCGCTGCTCCCGACCCCGCCTCTCATCAGCCGCTCATTATCAGCACAGCCTTAATTAGCAGACTCCGGAGAGCACGGCGCGGCTCCTGACTCCGGGGCTCTCTCCTGCTGAAAGGGCTGGGAACGAGCTCCAAATTAACGAGCTCCAAATCCGCCTAATTAACACGCGGGGCTGCGGGAGGGGTCCCCGGGCGCGGCCGGGAAACCGGAGCGGGGACTCCACCTGCTGCCCTGGACCGAGCGGCGCTGGGAAAGCCTTTCCGGGCAGGTCAGGGTACCGGGGAACGATTTCCACCTTTTTTCTATCCCTGCTGCCCATCAGTAATTCACCCGAGCGTCTCTGGTTGTGGCTGGCCATTCCCGGCGCATCCCGGGGGTGCGCGTTCTTTCCCAGCAAAGGGAAGGGGCAGCAGGCTCCTAAAATTTCCTTCTGGGCTCCAGAAAGATTATCCAAATTGGGACGTTTTCCAAATTAGAGTTGGGATTTTTTTTCTTTTTGTTTTGGGTCAGTTATTTTTGTTGTTGTTGGAATTTTCTGATTGGTTGTTTCATTAGGGTTCCCTTTCCTTTTCCCCCTCAAATTTTTCCATCCTCTTTCAAACCATGAGCCACTGCTCTGACAGAGCCTTGAACACAACTTCAGGCAGAAGAAACAGCAGAAAATGGGAGATAAGTTAATGTTTTAAAAATCGAGTACACTCTAAACAACTGGTTTCTCTTTTTTTTTTTTTTTTACCTATGTTCTTGTCCCTAAGTCTTTGAGAAAACTTGAGATTTTTCTCTTCTAGCCTGGTTCAGGATGAAAATCAAAAATTCTTGATTGAATTTTTTGAGGAGAAATTTTGGGTCATGCAGAATATTTTGAGTTGGAGAAATGTTACCAATTTCAATTGGATGCCTTCAAAATGAATCCTGTAGAAACGGAGAGGAATTAAATACAGATCAAATTAGAAAGTAGCCTGGAAAGGCTTGAAATTGCATGCTCTGCACAAGGAAATATTTTTCTGTATAAGGTTATTTTATAATATTGAAAGGAAAGGAAATTCATATAACTTTTTGTTTGCAGTTTCAGCCTTTTGGCTGTGTTTCTGGCATTGGGAAAATGCACCAGGCGACGTTCAAGGATCAAATCCCTCCTGGCTGTGCCAGGGTCTGGCTGATTCCCTGCTCCTCTGGGTCCCGTTTGATTTGGGACATTGATTTGGGATGTGGGGTGAGCCCTGTCCCCCAGCCCCTCCCTCACCACCCAGCCCTGGTGGCAAAGCTGTTTTGCACCCAAGATGAATTAATTCTTTTCTTCCAACTGCTCCATCCTCAGCAGGAGCTCTCCAGACATGCCAAATATTCACCTAAAAATCAGATTTTCTCAAGCCAGGGCTTCCAAGAAGGGAATTTTCATTGCTTTTGGGGGGATCTCAGGCGGATTTAGCTGAACCTGTTGGCTTTGGCTGCTGCAGGTCCTGAGGCATTTCTCTCTTATTTTATGGCTTTTTTTTTTTTTTTTTGCCAAGAAAAGGGCAGCTGGAAGGTGCAACCTGCAGCTCACCTTGGCAGGGCAGGAACTCCTCAAGGGCTGTCCAAAGGAGGTGAATCCCAGTTTTCCACCCTGAGAGGACACAGGGACTCCTCCCATCCTAGCTTCCCTGTCCTGAGCTGCCCATCCTGGATGGAGGAGCAACTCAATCCCCCCCTTTCTGCTCCTTAATGGGGTCTCAGGTTGGGAATTCCACTGACCTGGAGGAGTTACCTGTTGGACCAGTTTGGATACTGGGATGGAGACAGTGGCAGTGCAGAGGGAATGCAGGGAGGAGGCTGGGGTAGGGAGAGCCTCTTCCAGGTGCCTGCTTGCAGCACAATGTGGGGTTTGCTCAGCCAGGCTTCCAAAAGTGGGAATCCCCTTGGAAAGTCTTCCCCTAAATGTGTCCCTGGCTCCAGTGGAGGAGGAAAGCAGTGCTCTGGGCAGCTGTGGGTGGCCTGTGTTCTGACCTGAATCCTTTGGGAATTGTGCTCTTTGCTGCTGGGGTTTGTGAGGATAGAGCTCTCCTGTGGGGAATTAGTCCTCATCTGCCTGTTCTTCCCTTCCATGCATCTTCTTTCTCTCTGCACCCCTTTAACTCTCTCCCGTTCCAGTGGCATTCTGGGACCTGTGGTTGTTAACTGTGGGCTCTCATTGATGGGGTTTTTTTTTTGCAGCTTTTTGTGTGCTGAGGCCGGAATCAGAATTAAATCCTGATTCGTTTGACGTGAGTGAACAGAAAAAGCCCTGTGGTGTTGCCAGCACTTCACTGTCACTGACTGAAAGGGGAGGAAAGGCTGGGCTTTGATTTCCCTGTCTCTGAGGCTGGGCAGACACAGAATAACCTCTGGGCACGCTATGAGGGAGCTGGCAGTGGTTTGTCCCAGACTTCAGGTGACAGGGACCTTGTTAGAGTGCTCCTGTCCCTGCAGGATGCAGTGAGAGCTGAAAATGGCTCAAGAGATAAACAAGGAATTTTGGCTCCCCCCGAGCAGATTTTACACTGGACCAGCACTTTGTTCCCTTTGTCTGCTCATGTCAACACCAACAAGTGTCCCCTGGGCTGGCAGAAGGTGCCAGGGGTGGGGTCAGCCCTCTTGGAGGGCATGGAAGTGTCCAGGGCCAGGCTGGATGGAGCTTGGAGCTGCCTGGGCTAGGGCAGGGTGTCCCTGGTGAGCCACACTGCAGGGCTCACAGCTGCTCCCGAGGGTGCTTCAGGCTGGCACTGAAATTCCCCCCCAGCCCCTTGCAGGGCCAGCAGAGCCCCGGCAGTGCCCCCTGTCCCTGGCAGTGCCCCCTTTTCCCCCTGGCAGTGCCCCCCTGCCCTCCTGTCCAGCAGGGACCAGTGGGGAGAGGCACGGGCACATTTGGGGGGGAGCTGGTGTAAGCCTTCCATCACCTCCAGGCAGTGGTGCCAGGCCTCCTTTTGCCTCTTTTAGGATTTAGGTGAAAGATTTAGTGAGGCCAGCTGGTGTAGGAAAGGGTGAGGGAGGAGGATTTCTGGTTTTATCTCCTCAGCACGCTGCTTTGGCAGGTGGGACAGGGAGGAGCCATGTGTGTGGGTGCTGCAGACACCCCTGGAGACAGTCAGGGGATGGGATGGGAGCCTCCCACCTTCTCTTGGGACAGCTCTGTGGGATTGCAGTGCAGTGCTGGCAAATCACTCCTTAAACCACTGAAGTTCCACCCCAAACCCTCTCCTGACATCCACGTGCAGAAGAATTTCAGCTCGGCACACAAAAAGTTCCTTCCTGTTTGTCTCCTGGGTATTTTGGGGGTTTGGAGAGCGGGCAGGGGAGGGTGGGGGGAGCACTGCTGACCCCCCTCACAGCCAGCCCTGTGTGTCCCCAGCGCCTGGTGAGGATGAACATGCCCATCTCCCCCGAGGACCTGACCGTGCACTTCACCTTCCCACGGCTGATGGCCCTGGATAAACTGCCCAACGGCCCTGGAGATCAAACTGGCCTCAGGTGAGAGGGGCTGGGTCACCTGGAGATCAAACTGGCCTCAGGTGAGAGGGCTGGGTCACCTGGAGATCAAACTGGCCTCAGTGAGAGGGGCTGGGTCACTGGAGATCAAACTGCCTCAGGTGAGACAGGGGGCTGAGGGGGTGCGTGTCACCTGAGATCAACCCACCTCAGGTGAGAGGGGCTGGTGCCTGAGGGGTGGCTGGGTCACCTGGAGGATGCAGCCAAGACCCCAAGGGCTGCTCAGCTCCATGGAATCCTCTGTGGCCGTGGCTCAGCCCCACAGGGATGTCCTGAAGTCTCCTCCAGCTGTGGATTTTGTTATGCTGCAGGGTTCCTGTACATGGAAAAAACCCCAAAAGAGCACCACTAAAAGGCCAGTGCCCTGCCTGGCTATTCCAGAGCTTTTCCCCAGCTTTGTCAGCCTCCAGCCTGTGCTTTGCAGGGTGGGAGAACATTCTTCTCCAGAAAACCAGGAGAAAATGGGAGTTTTCTGAGAGCATGTTGGCTCCAAGCCCAGCTCCTGACCCCAGGATGGGCTCGGTTGGTCAGAGCAAGGTGCCAGGAACACCAAGGGCTCAGATTGATCCCTGATGGGCCATTCAATGAACAGCTGGACTTAATCCTTGTGGGACCCATCCAGCTCAGAGTATTCAGTGAAATCTGTGGGCTTGGTGTCCTCCCAAAACCATGGAAATTCTGCCCTAGGTGGGAATCCTACCTTCCCACAGTGCCTTCCCATGCCAACACCTGAGGGCAAGGCAGCATCCTAGGGCCTTTGGGGTGGCAATGAAAAGTGGGAAACTTGGCCCATGCCAGCTGGGAACTCTGGGAGGAGAAGCCCAGGACATGTCCTCCTTGCTCTGAGTCAGAAATGAGTTTCCACACCCCTCTCCTGAACTATTCCAGCCCTTCCCCCCAATCCCTTCTTGCTGAACTCCAAGAGCCCTGCAGCACATTCTGCCTTGAGGTAAACTGTAGTTATTGAAGTGGTTAATCAGGCGTTCCTCGGCTCCCAATTAAACTTTTCAATGTAATAAAACGCCCCGGCCTTTTCTCTGGGTCGTTTCCCCATTTCATCAGCTGGCTGGGCTCACAGTGGAGCCATGCCTGGCCCAAGCACTCTTAACACCTAATTTAAAAGTTAACAGGAGGCAACGAGCTCTCAGGAGCAGGGGGCAAGGCAGGGTTAGGCTGTTGTGCTTTCCTAAGCACTTTAGGCCAGTGCAAACATCTGAGTTAATCTCCTTCCTCCCATGCTGCTTAAACTTTGCCTTTGATGCTTTGGGGAGGCATTGCTGGAAGAAGACAAAATTTTGAGGTGCCCGGGGCTCCCCAGAGGAGTGGGATCAAGGCAAGGATCAGGCACTCATTTCTACAGATGCTTTTTGGACTTCCTGTGACTTTAAGAGCCAGCACCTTTTTTCAGGAATAACTCCTAGATAAGGATGCTGAGAGTTTGTTTAATGTTCAGCTTCTGGTTACCTGTCAGCATTTTTCAACTGGAAAAGCTCCCCCCAGCCTTTTGAAAACTGGAAGGGAGCCAGAGAGGAGAACTCAGATGATACCTGGATTATTTCTGTGGTTTAGCTCTGCTCTGGGGCGTGAGGTTCTGACCTGTTCTGTTGTTTTGAGCTCCCTTTGAATAGGTTTCATGTGCTCCATTTAATTGAGTCTTAGTGGGTTTAACAGGCCCTTAATAAACCTCGCTAATGAGTTCCCTTGTGGGAGTTCAAACCAGGGTGTAACAGAGTACCCAGAGCCTCCTCCGGTCGCGCTGCTCTTAGGAAAATAATCTCTGTCATTGAGATGAACTCTTTAATTGCCTGCTGCGTGGGGAATTCAGCCGGGAGCTGGCCTGGGGCTCCCCAGCCTTTAATGACTTCCCAGGGGTGCATTTAGGCCGGGCTTTGGCCCTTGGGACAGAGCTGCTGGGCTTGGCTCTGCTCCACCTTGGGGCAGAGCTCTGGCCTTGTGTGTCCTTGCCAGGGAATTCGGGGAGGGGTGGTGGCCGAGGGTTTGCAATCCCTCCGGACATTGCTCAGGGGAGGGTGAGCCTGCCCCTGGCACAGGGGGCTGGGTTAGAAGGGTCTTTAAGGTCTTTTTCAACTGTGAGAAACGAGGTTTGCTCTCCTGGTAAAATTTTTAAAAGTTTAATAGAGACAGTAAGAGACACAGAAGACAAAGCAAAAGTTACAAATGGTTGGGTGCCTTGGTGCTCTGCCAAGAGCACACCTGGTGTCTTGGAATTACCTTTTTATATCATTCTTCATGCGTGGACCTTATGCATATTCAGACATTTTTAGGAACTGGTCTGCATGGCTGCTCTTTGGGGCTGCCTTTTTAGAGCATGCCTTCTTCAGTTTTAATTCCCTTCTTATCATCCTTTGATTTGGGCTTTGGTCTCTTTTTCACAGGCAGAGAATGCTGATAGTCACTTGGGCCTCTTTTGGAAGTTACCTATTCAGGCAGTTAAAACACTCTACACCTAAATTCTAAAACTGCAGCATAAAGCCTTTATACATACAACATTCCTCTTCATACTTGTGGAAAGCCAACGTTACAATAAGCATTTATAACACATCCCAAGCCAGTCTGTGATGATGGGATTTTGTGATTCACGCTGGCTCCTTTGCATCCCACCTGTGAGGTGCTGCTGCCTCCGTGGGCACTCCTCACAGCAAGAGGCACCTGCAGTTCCACGGGATGAGTCTGAGCTCAAATTTAAGCCCCAGCTCAGTGCTGAGGGTGCCCAGGGTGAGGCAAGGATGTGCTGCTGAGCTCCTGCACTTCTGCCAGGGAGCATCCATGGATTCCCTGGGCAGGGGGGCTGTGCTGGGGTGGGAAGAGGGGCTGCAGACAGGGGGTGTGCTGCAGGGCAGGGCTTCACTGCTCCCCCTCCCTCCCTGGCTGCAGGAGGGGTGAAGCAGCACCAGTGCGACGCCGAGCTGAGGAAGGAGATCTCGCTGGTCTGGCCCAACCTGTCCCAGAAGACTCTGGATTTGCTGGTGCCTCCTCACAAACGTAAGTGCTTCAAGCACTGGGTCTGTCCCAGACACCCTGGAACCCCGGTTTAGGTTACTGGGTGCATCCCAGACGCCCCAGTTCAGGTTACTGGTCAATATCAGACACCCTAGTTTAGGTTACTGGGTGCATCCCAGACACCCCAGTTGAGGTTTCTCGCTCCTGCTCTGCTCTATCCAACCCCAGTTGAGGTTTCTCTCTCCTGCTCTGCTCTATCCATTCCCAGTTGAGGTTTCTCTCTCCTGCTCTGCTCTATCCATTCCCAGTTGAGGTTTCTCTCTCCTGCTCTGCTCTATCCATTCCCAGTTGAGGTTTCTCTCTCCTGCTCTGCTCTATCCATTCCAGTTGAGGTTTCTCTCTCCTGCTCTGCTCTATCCAACCCCAGTTCAAGATTTTCCCTCCTGCTCTGCTCTATCCATTCCCAGTTGAGGTTTCTCTCTCCTGCTCTGCTCTATCCATTCCCAGTTAAGGTTTCTCTCTCCTGCTCTGCTCTATCCATTCCCAGTTGAGGTTTCTCTCTCCTGCTCTGCTCCATCCAACCCCAGTTAAGGTTTCTCTCTCCTGCTCTGCTCTATCTATTCCCATTTGAGGTTTCTCTCTCCTGCTCTGCTCCATCCAACCCCAGCTGAGGTTTCTCTCTCCTGCTCTGCTCCATCCAACCCCAGCTGAGGTTTCTCTCTCCTGCTCTGCTCCATCCAACCCCAGTCCAGGTTTCCCCCCTTGCCTGCCCTGTCCCCAGCCCCACTGGCTCACCTGGAGGAGGCACTGGAGGCACTGAGTGCAGCTGCTCTCCTGCAGCCCCTGTGCTGCCCTGGCTCTGTCCCAGACCCTGGGCAAGCTGAGCTCCCCTCTGGGCAGGGCTGCCTTGTGCTGCAGGGGATCTCCTGTGCCCAGACCCCAAAGCACTGCTCTGTGTGGCCTCTTCTAGAGCTTTTCCCCAGCTCTGCCAGCTTCCAGCCTGGGCCTTGCAGGGTGGGAGAGCAATTGCTGCCATCTGAGCTCCAGAAAAACGGGGAGAAGAAAAGTTAAAGCTTGCTGAGGGCTTAGAGAATCAGGCTTGAGGTGTTTGGGGTTAAAGGCCTTTGTGTTAGTTGGTGATGGCCTGGGCAAAAAGTGCTGAGAAAATGGGAAGTTTGCTGTTATCTTGATTAGCTCTGGATTCCTGACTAATGAGAAGCAGTGTGGAGTAATAACGGCATTTCTAATTAAGAAAAAGGTGTTTTTAATTAAGAAAAATGAGGGAGCTGAGAGGTGCAGATCAGACTGCTGAAGCCTTTCCCTCCCTTCCTCTCTTGATTCCTGTATTTCTGCTGCTCCAGTTCTTTTTTCCATGGTGAGTGCTCCAGTGCTGGGTAGGGAAGGGCCGTCCTGTGGCTCTGAGGGTGAAAAAAAACCACCTGGAAAAATGAAGTGTTCCTTAAATGTGTATTAGCCCATTATTTATTGTAATTCAAAGAAGCTGCTTCATTGGGAAAGGCTGGCTGTGGGTCTGGGATGAATTTAGGAATTCTCTCAGCAGTCCTGCCTATGCCACTGAGTTTTCCTGCCTGGTTTTTCCTGCACAATCCCTGTGTTTGCCACAGAGAGTTCCAAACCAGGGCAAGGCAGCAACAGGCAAAGAGTTGAAGAATCTGTAGTAATCTTTTCTTTGTTGGGATTTTTTTTTTCTCTCCCCTACTCTTTTGTGTCATTTTTTTACACGTTTTGCCTCATTATTCTCACGTTGCTTCCTGCCTCTCCCTGTTTTTCACACCCATTTGCTGTTATTTCGTATTCCTGTCTTCTCCTCATCCTTGGAATGTCTCTGCTGTGTTTTCCCCATGGCAGCTGATGAAATGACTGTGGGGAAGGTCTACGCAGCCCTGATGATCTTTGACTTCTACAAGCAGAATAAGAACAGCAGGGAGCAAGTCCAGCCCCCCGGGGGCCTGTGCCAGGTACCAAAGGGGTCTTTCCATCCTCCCTCTTGGGCAGCTTTAACAAGAATCACCAGCAGGATTCCTCCAGAAAGTCTGGCTGCTCCTCCAGGCAGGGCTTAAAAATGCTGGCTCAAAAATGGAAAGCTCTCCTGAGAGTCTTATCTCAAAAATATTCTTAAAAAAATCATTGTAGTTGCCTTCTCCAGTAGAGAAAGATCTTTTCCAAAAAATGACAACTGATCTTTGAAAGTCTATGTCCTGTATTTAAAAATGGCCTGGGGAACACCAGGAGATTTCCTTGGGAGACTAAAGAATTATTGAAAGCTGCTGATAAGTTTTGGCTATGTCGTATATCGAAAGGAATTCTCAAAGTAACATTTTGGCTTGAACAATAGGAATTACTCAAAGTCATTTTGGCTCTAACGGGTTTGAAGGTTTTGTAAATTCTAGACAGGATTTTCACACAGCTGGCATTGAAAGCCCAATCCTTTCCAGCTGAACAAACAGCTGTTGTTTTTAGGGTGAGCATCCAGCTGATCTCCAGCCTGGGGTGGCTACCCCAGATCCATCCCCAGCTGCTGGGATGGCACAGCCCCTCTGCCACATCCAGGGGGGAGTTCCTGCTGGGCTCTGGGACTGGGAGGGGATGGAAGCAGGACCTGGGGAGCATTGGGGGGATTGCAGCAGGATTTGGGGGAGCATTGGGGGATTGCAGCAGGACCTGGGGGAGCATTGGGGGGATTGCAGCAGGAACTGGGGGAGCATTGGGGAATTGCAGCAGGAACTGGGGGAGCATTGGGGGATTGCAGCAGGAACTGGGGGAGCATTGAGGGGATTGCAGCAGGAACTGGGGGAGCATTGGGGGATTGCAGCAGGACCTGGGGGAGCATTGGGGGATTGCAGCAGGACCTGGGGGAGCATTGTGGGGATTGCAGCAGGACCTGGGGGAGCATTGAGGGGATTGCAGCAGGAACTGGGGGAGCATTGGGGGATTGCAGCAGGAACTGGGGGAGCATTGAGGGGATTGCAGCAGGAACTGGGGGAGCATTGGGGGGATTGCAGCAGGAACTGGGGGAGCATTGGGGGATTGCAGCAGGAACTGGGGGAGCATTGGGGGGATTGCAGCAGGAACTGGGGAGCGTTGGGGGGATTGCAGCAGGAACTGGGGGAGCATTGAGGGGATTGCAGCAGGAACTGGGGGAGCATTGGGGGGATTGCAGCAGGAACTGGGGGAGCATTGGGGGGATTGCAGCAGGAACTGGGGGAGCATTGGGGGGATTGCAGCAGGAACTGGGGGAGCATTGGGGAATTGCAGCAGGAACTGGGGGGAGCATTGGGGAATTGCAGCAGGATTTGGGGGAGCATTGGGGGATTGCAGCAGGAACTGGGGGAGCATTGGGGAATTGCAGCAGGAACTGGGGGAGCATTGGGGGGATTGCAGCAGGAACTGGGGGAGCATTGGGGAATTGCAGCAGGATTGGGGGAGCATTGGGGAATTGCAGCAGGAACTGGGGGAGCATTGGGGGATTGCAGCAGGAACTGGGGGAGCATTGGGGAATTGCAGCAGGACTGGGGAGCATTGGGGAATTGCAGCAGGAACTGGGGGAGCATTGGGGAATTGCAGCAGGAACTGGGGGAGCATTGGGGAATTGCAGCAGGACTGGGGAGCATTGGGGGATTGCAGCAGGGCTTGGTTTGTACCAGGTGTCTCTCAGAGCCTCTCGCAGCTGTGCCAAGTTGGCGTGGCTTATCTGCTGTCCAGGGTGGCAAAGTGGACTTTTCCTGGCCTGGGAGAAGCCCTGCAGCCCATCCCAGCTCTGACAGCCCTCTCCTTGTGCTTGGCACCGGGCCAGTTCCCTGTTCCACCCCTTGAAGGCCCCCTGGGCAGACCAGCCCCAGCCTTCAGCAACGCCAAGGCTTCCTGCGCCAGAAGAGCTCGCCTCCCTCAACAACGGGAGCCTGTGAGTATCCCTGAGCCCCCTGAGAATCCCAGAGCCCCCCGAGCCATCCTGATATCCCTGAGCCCTGCAGAGCACCCTGAGTATCCCTGAGCATCCCTGAGCCCTGCAGAGCCACCCTGAGTACCCTGAGCCCTGCAGAGCCACCCTGAGTATCCCTGAGCATCCCTGAGCACTGCAGAGCCACCCTGAGTATCCCTGAGCATCCCTGAGCCCTGCAGAGCCACCCTGAGTATCCCTGAGCATCCCTGAGCACTGCAGAGCCACCCTGAGTATCCCTGAGCCCCCTGAGAATCCCTGAGCCATCCTGAGTATCCCTGAGCCCCCCAGAGCCCCCCTGAGTATCCCTGAGCCCCCCAGAGCCACCCTGAGTATCTCTGAGCCCCCTTGAGTATCCCTGTGTGAGTATCCCTGAGCCCCCCAGAGCCCCCACCCTGTGTGAGTATCCCTGAGCCCCCCAGACCCACCACCCTGGGGGTGACCCCAGCCACCACTGCTGCTCTGGTGGCACCAAGGCCAGCAGCCCCTTCTCACTGTGGCTGGGACAATTCCAGGGTGGCTCTGCTCCCTGTGCTGGTGTTGGGATTTTCAGTGTTTCCTTCCTGAATCCTCACTGGAGAGCTTCCCAGTGTGAGTTTGCTCACAGGAATTTGGGGCTGTTGCAAAACAACCCAACAAACCTCACCAACCATCCCAGCAATGACTTTTTGGGAGGCCAGAGATCCTTGGGAATAAATTCATCCCTCGGGCTTGTGGCACTGGGCTACAGCAAGTGCTTGCCACAACACAGTTTGTCTCTTTGGGAAAATTATCCCTTCATGGAGAGCTTTCCAGACAGTCCTAGTGACAGTGATTGCTGATCAGTTCTCCATTTCCTGCTCTCCAGGTGATTTTCCTATGGATCATGAGTGCTATGGATTTTTAGTGACAGACAGCTGAGGTTTAAACCTCCCAAATAATCCTGATAGGGAAACCAAGACTTGACAGCTGATGAAGGGACTTCAGCATGGTCAAGGTGTTTGACCAGTGTCCAGCTGGTCCTGCACACAAAATCAGCCTGAGCTCCCAAACTCTTCATTACCCATCAGGAAATAAGTGGCAGAAGTAATTTTCCTTAATTACTGGAAAAAAAAAAAATCATGGTTGGTTTGATTTTTCTCCTTCTCATGGGATCTTCAGGCTCTACAGGGTTAAAACCCAGGGGACCTTAGAGCTTCACCAGCCACTGTGCCCATCCTGCAGCTGAATTTCACATGTAAAACCCCAACGGGTGCTCGAGTTTGGGTTTGCCAAATTCAGCAAAATCTCTTTGCTAAAGAAGGAATCTTTTTCCCTCTTTCCCTTCGGACAGGCCACCCCCGGAGGGAGGGATCAAAGAGTCCAGTTCTTGGGGGACCCAGCGTACCCAGGACGTGTTTTATGAAACCAGGAGCCCAGCTTTTGAGAGAGGCCACTCCGAGGAGATCCCCATTGAGAGGGTGAGCAAATGGGGGGAGGTGGGAACGGGGAGGTGCAGATTTTAGAGCTGTGGGAGAACGTGAGAAATGTAAGAAAACGTTTAGAAAAAGGCAGGTGAAGATGGGGTGAGATGCAGGAGATTGTAGAGGTGTGGCAGAACTCCAGAAACTTAAGAAAACGTTTAGAAAAAGGCAGGTGAAGATGGGGTGAGATGCAGGAGATTTTAGAACAGTGTTAGAATTTAAGAAATTTTAGAAAATGCTTAGAAAAAACAGGTGAAGACAGGGTGAAGTGCAGGAGTGGTGGAATTTCAGAAGTCTTAGAAAGTTTAGAAAAACCTGGTGAAGACAGGGGGACCTGCATGAGCAGGAGATCTGTCCCTTGGGGCAAACATTGTTCTGTCTCCTGTTTGCTTGAGCATTGTGGAGAGCCCCCAGCCCTGGCAGCTCCCACAGCCTGATCTGGACATGCTGTTCCTGGAATTCTGTTTTGCTGCCATGGGTTACCTCAGGCTTTCTCTTGCCATTTCCCAGTCCCATCGTCCCTGCTCAGATGAGGGGTTTCCAGTCAGTGACCTGAGGGCTCCTGGCTGGAGGAAGAGCTCCTCCCTCTGCTGGTGGGATGTCCTTGTTGAGGACAGAGCAACCTTGGGCACTCCACAGCTCTTCAGTTGTTCTTTCCCTCACCAGTTAAATCAAATCTCTCATCTCCTCCCAGTCAAATCAAATTTCAAGAAGCTGATGGTGGCTTCAAAGCTGATGCTCCTGTTCTTGCTACTGAAACCATGCCATGTTTTTGCTCAGGTGGTGGAAATGAAGGAGATCAGCCCCACAGTTGCCAACGGAGAGCCCCAGCCAGGCCTGGAGAGCCAGGGCCGGGCAGCCTCCATGCCACGCCTGGCTGCTGAAACCCAGGTGAGAGATGGGATTGGGCAGGGGGAGACGGAGAGCAGGGTGACATCTCGGCATCTCCTCTGCCTGTCGTGGGCTGGAAGTGGCTTGGGAATATTGGGGAAAACAGGAACACAGGGAATCCAGGCCTTGTGCTGGGCTGGCCAGGATTCCCAGCAAGGGGTGGCCAGGTGTCCCCTGCAGGGGGTGGCCAGGTGTCCCCTGCAGGGGGTGCCAGGTGCCTGCAGGGGTGCCAGGTGTCCCCTGCAAGGGGTGCCAGGTGTCCCTGCAAGGGTGGCCAGGTGTCCCCTGCAGGGGTGGCCAGTGTCCCCTAAGGCGGTGGCCAGTTCCCCTGCAGGGTGGCAGCTCTCCTGCACTCCCAGCACCGTCCCCAGTTCTACTCCTCCCTGCTTGCAGCAAAAAGCAGCCCAGGACAATCCCACTGAGGGACACCCTCCGTGTCTGGGTCACTGTCTGGGGACGAGGCCCTTTGCAGACTCTTCCTGGAAGGCACATTCCCATTCGTTGTGTGCTGTCTCTCCAGCCAGGCTCTGTTCTGTGCCCTGTCCTCACAGAAGCTGGAGATGTGCTGTGACACGCTTGGGTGGCTGCAGCAGGCACAGGCAGTGCCAGGGAGCTGTGCCTGGAAGCTGCCCTGGCACACGGAGTGTGTTCCCTGTGTTTGCCTGTCCTCTGACCTTGGCCAGTAATTTGGTGTTGAGGGATTTCCCTTGTTGGTTTAACTTGTTTTTTTTTTGAGAAATCTCCTCACTGGAGCTTCCACAGCATCTTGTGGGTGCTGTTCAGGGTGTAGGATGTCACAGATCATTTTTGGCTATTTCACACGTGTGTTGCTGTTTGTCCCCAATGCTGCCTGGCCACCATCCTGCCTCCTGTGTCACAACATCTCACCACTCGTGTCCTGCCTCATTCCCAGGGCCTGATTCACACAGCCAGGGGGAGCAGCCTGCCCTTGGGCTCTGTTTCCTTGGCTCTCCCTGGGGAGCAGAATGTGAAGGATCTGCTGCATCCTAAAGTGAAACCCTGTGTTGTGCACACACAGCAGTGGCTCCAACAGATGGAATTGTGCCAGCATGCTGGAGCTGCCCCTCGCCAGCCAGAGGGTTTCCTACCTGGCTCCAGAAACTGCAGCCTTTGTGGGAGTCCTGGGATTCTCAGAATTATCAGATAATTCCTGGAATTATCAGGAGCGCTCCTCACTGTGTTTAATAAAAGCAACAGCCCACAAAGCAAAGCCTTTCCCCTTCCCATAAATCGTCCTAAATTTGTCCTAGACCACAGGCAGCCTCTTCCCTTCCTTGGCAGAGCTGCCCTTGGGAAACTCCTCTGTGGGGCAGGCAGGTGTTTGCAGGAGCATCCCTGACAGAAGCATGGCCTGTGTCTCCAGGCTGTCACTGCCCCTCGTGCCCCCCCAGCTGTGACTCAGGCCCGGAATCGCAGATCTAACCTCATTTAATAATACAATGTTCGGCAGTTGTAGCTCGGGTCAATAACTGATGTCCTTTCTGTGTGTGTCTCCCCCTCCCTCTCACACGCTGCTCTGCCCCTCCCCAAACTTTGAGTTCTTTCTAACTCTTATTTGCAACGCTTTCTCTTCCCGGACATCTCCCTTTCTGTTTGCCTCTCTTTTTAATGTCCCACTTATTTAAACAACCCCTCCTCCTGTGTTTCCACCCTCCCTCTTTGCTGTCCTGCCCTCATCACATCCCTCCCTGGTCGTCATCGTGTCCGCTGCACATCTGATGTCTGACACTGGCTGTACTGTGGGGCTGCTTCCAATAATGTCCCTCACCTTGTCCGAATTGTTTGCAGAGGAGCAAAGCACGGTCACCTGGGAGTTACCTGGCAGTATGTAGTTTGCACTAAATTGTATCCTATAAAATTCATCTTCAGAATTAATTAACCTTCCTTTAACCCTTGACTTCTCTCCCCTCTCATCTGGAGTCCTGCCGGCGCAGCTTCTCTCTCTCTCTCTCTCTCTCTCTCTCTCTCTCTCTCTCTCTTTCCCCACTTTTCCCTCAATCCATGGCTGCACGTTGCTGCTCGCTCTGGTAGCAGGGGGGTGCTGGTTTGCTTTTTTTTTTATTTATTTTTATTTTTTTTTATTTGTTTATTTTTATGCCTCGTTGCTCAGGAATTTAGGCAGGGAAAACAGTCGGGTTGGTAATGAAGAAGCAATTAGGAGCTCTCTGCAGGGGTGCATGCAGTCTCCGAGGCTTTTTGGGAGCCTGTGCCTCCCTTAGCAAGAGCATTGCCAGGATTTATGGAAAAGGGATCGATTGCTTTGCCACTGATCTGTGTCAGTGGGGCTTCTGTCCCTGCAATAAGCATAAAAGCAGGACCAAAGCCCAAAAAGAAATTCTAATTTCTTGCCAATCTACCTGTTGAGTTCTTTTTCTTTGTTTTTGTTTGAGTTGTGTTTTGGGGGGGGGGGGGGGGGGGGGGGGTTTGTTGTGGTTTTTTTTGTTTTTTTTTTTTTTTGAGGGGGGATTTTTCTTTTGCTTTCTTCTTGGCAGCCCCTGTATGGATTTTGAAAATCTGAATGTGTTTTTAGTGGGAAATACTTTCACCTCCCATGTTTTTGCCCAGCAGACTGTCCAGTTTACAGCCCCCCTGCCTTCCCCCAGCTGCAGGCTCAGCACTAAGCAAGGGCAGAGCCGAAGCTCCTCAGTATAGTTTCTTGCTCACACAAATGAGGGCCACAAGAGGTGACACAAAAGCAGCACAGTGTGGTCCTTCTGATGGAATTGGTGCTTCCAGGGCCACCCCACAGTCTGTGCTGGGCTCCCTCATCCCAGCCTTGTGCCTCTGATATACCTTCCAGCCCCAGGATCCCAACTGCCCTTCAGAGGGAAGCACCAAAATGTGGATATCTGCCCAGATCATGCCTTCACACCCAGGATAATCTGCCCTCAAGGGGAGGGAGAGTGGTTTTTCCACTCAAAATAACCAGCAGAGTTGTGAAACAATTGGCTTTGCTTTGGGTAAATATCACAGGGAAGCAGAGATCTGGATTTTGGGATAAGCAAACAGAAAAGGGCAGACAGGAAAAATAATACAGAGCTCTTAGGAAAGGTTACAGTGAGCAGAGTAAATGTTCCCTGAGAGCTGGTGTTGGAGGCATTTATTGGATTGGGAATTCAAATAAGAGTAAGGTTGAGGGACTGGGGAACATCCCAAATTTCCCTGTCGAGCTGGAGCACCGTGCTCTAAGATCTCCCCTCTGGCACACGGCTCAGATGCAGTGACGCACCCTGGGGAGCATCCAGAGGGTGGGCGAGGCGTTGTCTCCACACAGAGCCAGCCAGGGGCCAGCAGAGAAGGAAATGGGGGATTTGTCCCTGTTTTCTGAGCTTTATCCCCGGGCAGAGGCTGTGAGAGGAGCTGTCCTGCAGGGCACTCGTCTGGGGTTCTGCAGAACCTTTGTAAGTTTTTGTACCTAAACGGAAGGGAGCAGTCTGGAGCTGCCATTGGCAAAGGGAGGGGCTGCAGTAATGCTGTGACAGCTCTCAGTGCCCAGATGTTTGGACACAAGTGTTTTAAGGAGAGCAATAGCAAACCCAGGTATTCCTGTCTGGAGATGTCCTGGTGGGATTGCAGGATGTGCACACTACCCTTGCCCCAGGCAAAGGGCTTGATGGATGATCAGGAGTGATTCAGGGAGCGATGGTGAGACAAGAGAGGTCTGAGTGTTTGATGGCAGTCGTGTTCACTGCTCGGGGATGTTTCCTGGTGGCTTGGCCTGTACCTCCTGACTTTTCTCTCCCCTCCATGCGGTGCTCAGCAACGCTCCCTGCTTTCCGCTTTGGAGCTGCTTTGGGCTGACGGCCCTGGAGCAGCCGTGGGTGCCTCTGGTGCTGGAGAATTCCCCTCGTGAGGCGCTTGGCTGCTGCTGTGCCCCTGCTGAGCTCCGCCGGCTGTGCCTGTGCCTCTGCTCCCGTGGTCCCTCGGAGATCACCTTCACTCCCCAAATTTCACGCTCGCTCCGCATCCCCCAAATCCTCCTGCCCATTCCGTTTGGCTCTAATTAACCATTTCTCTCCTCGCCCTCCTTGCCCTTTCTGTGGCTGTTTAACCCCTCCGTGCCGGGAGCCAGGCGGCCGAGCGGGGCGCGGCGCCTGCCCTGACCCTGCTCCGTGTGCCTGTTCCCTGCAGCCCATCCCGGACACGAGCCCCATGAAGCGCTCGGTGTCCACGCTGACCCCGCAGCGCCCTCACGCCATGCACCTGTACGAGTACTCCTTGGAGCGCATGCCTCCGGAGCAGGGCCACCACCACCACCACCACCGCTGCCACCGGCGGAAAGAGAAGAAGCAGAAGTCCTTGGACAGGGCCGCCCATCACCTGGCGGATGGACAAGCTGGTGAGTGCTTTGCCGAGGAGCGTTTGGCCCCGGGAGCTCAGGGAGATGGACATCTCCCGTCCCCCCTCCTTTCAGGTGGGATTTGGGGTCCTGCCTGCGTGGAAGGACCTCCCCACACCGTACACACACGCTGGTGAGCCCCTACCCAACGTTCTCCTTTCAGCAGCCCAGTCTGGAGAGTCTTCTGCCAAGGACAAGAAGCAGGAGCGTGGCCGCTCCCAGGAGAGGAAGCAGCACTCCTCCTCCTCCTCCGAAAAGCAGCGCTTCTACTCCTGCGACCGCTACGGCAGCCGGGACCGTGCCCAGCCCAAATCTGCTGACCAGAGCAGGCCCACCTCCCCCAACGGGGGCCCCGAGCACGGCCCACACAGACAGGTGAGGAGAGGCAGGGTGGGGAAACGGCCCTGAGCTCTGCCACGGCTCTGAGCACCTTGTCCCTGTTTTGCTTAAATTAGAGGAAGTGCAAAGGGGAAGGAAGGTCAGGCAGTTGCAGATAAAGCCATTGAGGTCCTGCTTGGTGCCTCACACCAAGGCTGGAAAATCCTCCAGTCCAAGCTGTGCCAATCCCACCTTGTCCCCAGCCCACGGCACCTAGTGCCACCTCCAGACCTTCCTTGGCCACCTCCAGGGATGGGCACTCCAAACCTCCCTGGGCAGCCCCTGCCAAGGCCTGACTGCCCTTTCCAGGACGAAAATCCTCCTGATGTCCAGCTTGAACCTCCCCTGGCACAACTTGAGGCCGTTTCCTCTTTTCCTGTTTCCTCGTGCATGGGAGCAGGGCCCAACCCCCAGCTGGCTCCGTGCTTTGTCAGGGAGTTGTGGAAACCAAAAGGACCCTCCCTGAGCCTCTGTTTCTCCAGGCTAAAATTGAGTTCTCCTTTCTTTTGTAAGTGTGAGGTGCTCAGACCTTGGGGGAAGTTGGGCAGTTTCCCTGGATGCTGGAATGTTGCTGGTCACTGGGAGAGCCAGGCAGGGCAGAGCAAGCAGTGATTGACAGCCTGATGGGTGGATAGGAAGGAAAGAGTGCTCTTTAAGATTTTAAGGTCTGGTCTCAAAATGTTTGATTGAGAAAGGCTGAGGGATTGTTCAATGCACTTGTGTCCTGCCTTGGGAGAATGTAAACAGAAGTAGGAAGGCAGAGGCCCTTTCCTCTCACTCGTGGCATTTGTGTAAATTACTGCAGGTTAGTTCACTCTCACAAGGCATTATTAGTAACCCAGGAACCTTCTGCCAGACCCTTTTACCACTCCAAAATCAAATGTTTTAATATTAAAGAGGAGAATGTGAGTGCATTTCTTTTAAAGGGACTTGTTAAAGCCTGTCCTGGTTGTTATTTTTTCAGAAATTGGCTATTTAATCCAAAGGCATTTCATTCCCAACCTGCAAAAAACACTCACCCAGATCCTCCTTCCATGTGGAATCCATAATAACAATAGCAACCCATAATCCAGTTTTGGCAACAGAAATAGATTCAGGGAATCCTAGAATGGTTTGATTTGGAGGAGACCTTAAAGCTCATCTCGTTCCAAGCCCCTCCTGTGGGCAGGGACACCTCCCACAAACCCAGCACGCACAGCTGTGGGGTGAAGTTCTGCACAAACCCACCCCAAACTGTAAAAAAACCAACAATAATTTTTAAAAACACCCCCCCCCCCCCCCCCCCCCAGTAAGTCGGGTTTTTGAGCTGCTCCCAGGCCAGGTAAGGCGCATGTCGGGCCCTGTATGCTGTGGTGCCTCCCCTGGGCAGTGTCCCCTCTGTCGGAGCCGTGTGCCAGTTTGCGTCCTACCGATGCTCTGCCCCTCTCTGTTCCTACTGCTCCCAGACTTGAACTCTCCAGCTCTTCACATCTCCTGTTGAATTATCTCTCGAGAGCCTCCCCCCCCCGACTGTGCTTGTCTAAACTCTCTCTTTTTTTTTTTGCTTTTCTTTCCTCTTGTGACTCGTCTCCGCCTTCTGTTGCTTCTCCTTCTGTTTGATACCTGCCTGCCTTTGTGTTTGTCCGGCGTTTCCCTTTTTTTATTTTTTGATTTGCTCTGTTCCAATTTTGATGTAGGGCAGTGGTTCAGTTAATGGGAGCCCCTTGCTGTCGACATCTGGTGCTAGTACCCCCTGCCGGGGTCGGAGGCAGCTCCCACAGACTCCACTGACCCCACGCCCCAGCATCACTTACAAGACCGCTAACTCCTCGCCCGTGCACTTCACCACTTTCCAAACCCCCACGTTCTCCCCGGGCCGCCTGAGCCGCGGGCTGTCCGAGCACAACGCGCTGCTGCGGGGGGAGCAGCCGCCGCCCCCGCCCGCCGTGGCCCGCATCGGCTCCGACCCCTACCTGGGCCAGCGCGCCGGCAGCCCGCAGCGCGCCGCGCCCGACGACACGCTCACCTTCGAGGAGGCCGTGGCCACCAACTCGGGCCGCTCCTCGAGGACTTCCTACGTCTCCTCGCTGACCTCGCAGTCGCACCAAATCCGCCGCGTGCCCAACGGGTACCACTACACGCTGGGGCTCAGCACGGGCCCCGGTGCCAGAGGACGCAGTTACTACCACGAAGCCGATGAGGATGACTGGTGCTAGCGGCTCGGCGGAACCCCGCGAGGTGTGCGTGCTTAATAAGGATGAGTTTTATCATCTGGAGGGCTGGGAGCTCCCACGGGGGCCCGGGGCCGGAGGCGGCCGGCGGGGCAGCCCCGAGAACTGCTCAGCGCCCGGGGCTGGAGATGCCCCTGCAGCCTCTCTCTCCTCTGTTGTTCTTTAGTTTTTTTTCCTTTTTGATTTGTTTTTTTATTTTGCACTAGACAGATGGAGGAGGAAGGCCCCCTCCTTCTGGGGAAGGCAGCGGGAGGAGCACATCCCTCTCTGCCCCCTCCCCACTGCCTTGTCTAGTCCCGAGACACGCACCAGGCGCCAACCCGGCCACGGACGCGAGGAGCCGGGAGAAGAGCGATCCTCACCTTCTGTGGTGGAAAAGCAGAACTGTGGGTCCTTCTCGAGATTGGCGCACTTTTGTTGGGCTATTTCTTAATTAATTCACCATCGAAATTCCCCCCCTGCCAGGGTGGGAGCCGGGGGTCACAAAAGGACTCGCGCGAACAACGCTCGCCCCCGCCTTTTGTCTCGTTGAGCGCTGAGAAGGAAAAGATGCACCCAAGAAACCGGGAGAGGAGAAACACAGCCCAGAACAAAGGACAGTCCTTTGGGACTTGATGTTCAGCCACTGCAATCCTTTAGGGCAGAGCGGGTGCCACCCCTGAGCTGACCCTGCTGGGACGCCGCTGCCCTGGGGGTCTCTACCGTCACTCACCACATCGGGTCCTTCACACTGACACGGTAAAGCCACAGAGAGCTCCTTTGTGAGGACTGTTTCCTTGCTGCTGAGACTTTTCAATCCCTCCCTCTCTCCTGTTGACTGCAACACGCCCTCACTGTTTTGTCTTGTTTACAATATAAGCTTGATTTAGCAAAAAACTTAAAAAAAAAAAAAAGTCCACAGGAAAAAAAAAAAAAACCAACCCAAACAAAAAGAGGAAAAAAAAAAAGCGTAGGGGTGAAAAGAAGAAATGTTATTGGTTTTATATCAAGCTATTAGATAGAACTTTAACTTTTCATTGTGTGCATTTTTGTAAATTGTACAGTAAAAAAAAAACAAACAAAAAAAAAAAGAAAAAAATTTCCTCTTTCTGTAGAGAATTAGTCCAATTGTCATTCCAGGTCCCACCGTTTCTACCGAATGCTCCAGTTGTTCACTACTAAGTGCCTAACCTTTGAAATCTTTCACAGTGATGATGCAACCTCTTGCTTCGAGGCATCAGAGCTTGGGCGAGCGTGGGGAGGGCAGAGGGGGCGGGGGCCCGGGGGCCACCACGGCCTGGACACTGCACCCCCCCGGGAGCTTCCAGTGGGGAAGGCAAACGTGCTTTGGGGTTGGTTTGGGTTTTGTTGGCCTTTTGTTATTTTTTTCTTTTTTTTTTTTTTTTTTTAGAATATCTAAATATATATATAGATATACTTTTATGGGTGGGAGGGGAGCGATTGCAGCAAACAAAGCCGGCCTTGTCTCATTGCCCAGTGGAGGAAATGCAGGTGGGAAAGGGCAGCATCTGCAGGGGTGCTCCTGCAGGAGAAGCAGCATCTCCCACAGGCCAGCTGAGCGAGCTCTGGCCGTGCATCATGGGTGTGGAGGGCAGCTGGAGTGAGTTGTTTTAGTTGCCTGATTAAGAGAAGGTTTAAAAAAAAAAAAAAAAAAGATTATAATAATAATAATCCAAACCTCTAACTCTGATTCTCAGGGATGAGATTTCTGCGTTCTTGCAACGACTCTTGTGTTGGCTGGTTTCTTTCTTTTGTGCCCGTGTGGATTCCTGCACTGTGAGCCTGCAAAGGGGCAAACGCGCTGTGCTGCTGGGAGGGGGCTGGGGGCAAAGCCCGGCCAGGACCTCGTGCCCAGGGCTCTGCTGAGCCCTCCTGGGGCTGGGTCGGGGCACAGGGCAGCCAAAGGATGTGGAGAGGTGTTGGAAGGAGGAAGGGTGGGAGGTGCTGGGCACATCCCTAAAAACGCCACTAGGAAGGAGGGATAGGGCTGGAGAGGTGAAATTTTTCAGAGGATCTGCCAAGCCCCAGACCTGTGGAACTTCTGCAGGAGCAGTGGCTGTGTGGGGTGGGTGGAAATCCCGCTGGCCCTGGTGATCTGTTCTGTCCTGGGGTGCTTGGAGGGGATCAGATGCCACCAAAACGCTCAGGAGGTCTCTCGTGCTCTCAGCAAAGTCTTCAGCCTCAGGCAGGAGCAGTGTGCTCTAGGGTGGTTCTTCATCTCCTGTAGCTCTTCCCTTGAGGAAACTCAAACCGGTTTCGTTCCCACCACCCCCCCCCCCGGTGTTTTGTTTTAATTTCGTTCTGTTCAGTAGCAATCTCTGGCCGATCTCATCCCTGGATTCTGCTCAAGGGTAACTCCTGTCTGTATCTCTGTCTCTGTACTCGTGTGCACTCGGACTCAAGGCAGTGTGGTAGCCAGAGGTCCCGGCTGGCATTCCTGGCATTCCCAAACGGAGGGCTATGCAACAGACGACACGTGCGGACACACACCCACCCACCCGCTCAAAGCCCTTCACCCACCTGTAGCTTTAGCTGCCGGATTTTCCTCTTTCAGGCTTCAGCACGATCGTGACCAAATGTTTTATACATTTTCCTGAAATGAAGGCACAAACACTTTATTGGAAATTTTCCAAGGGAATGTTCCTATTTTACTCCAGGAGGTCGAGGGGAAGGGACAACACCATCTCTCTGCCTGTGCATGCAAACACTGTACCCACACTGGAAAGCAACAGAGGCGTCTTTCTGTACGGAATAATTCTGTCTTTTTCCCCCTTTCCTGTCCCATTTTCCATCCCTGACCCCCCAGCCCTGCACTAACACAGCCTTGGGTGACCCCAATTCTTAGGCAGAACACAAAGAAGACTCTCAAGTTGTCCAAACCCTCCACCTGCCTCGTAGGGGTCGATGACAGTGACAGACAAGCCTGACCACAATTCTCCATAACCCTTTCCTGACGTTTTTTTACAGCCTCTCTGCTGTCTCTCCATCTTTCCGAGAATCCTCATAGTGAGTTGCCAAACTTGAATTGCACCGATCAGTTTTCTGCATCCAGAACCAGTCTCGTAGTGGCTGTACTTTGAATAAGTAATGTTTGCATGTAATATATATACATATATACATATCTATAAAAAGTATGTGCATGGAAAATGTTTATCTTCGTACTTTTTTGATACAATGTATTCATCAGTTGTTAATTTTTAATTATATTTGATATAAATTTGGGGGTTTGTTGCAAAACTTTATATTTAAAAAAACAGTGTGAAAAACGATCAAAGTTCCAACCATGCAACACAAGCGGAACTTTACCCAAAAAAAAAAAAACAAGGGGAAAAAAAAATTGAGAAAAAAAAAAGGTTCTGTGATTGCCTAGTTTGCTGCCTGAGTAATATTTATCAGCCAAACTTTGAATTCTGCAGTTGTTTCTACAATTCCATTTTGTATGAAGCAAAGTCCTTGAATTAAAATAAAAACTTAGCAAAAAAAAAAAACCAACCAACCTGAGCCCTTCCCCGACGGTGTGTGCGGTGTGCCTGCTGAGCGGGAGGCGCCGGAGGGCTGGCCCCGGGAGGAACTGCATCCCAGACTGCGATTTCCCAAGGAATCCGCCAGGGCTGTGGGGTTTTTTTTTGTCCACAGAGGCTTCCCGGTTTGAGCAGGGAGCTGTTTTGGAGAGTGTGGATCCAGCGTGGAGCTGGCGGTCCCTGGAGTCCTGCAGGCAGCAGAAGTGTGAAGTGGAGGGTTAAACCTCCCTCCGGCAGTGATTGATTCCTGCCAGGTTTTTAACAGGATTCCCAGAGAAGCTGTGGATGCCCCATCCCTGGAAGCATCCAAGGTCAGGTTGGATGTGGCGCTGAATGAGCTGAAGGTGCCCCTGGTCATTCCAGAAGGGTTGGACTCGAGGAGCTTTAAGGGGTCTGACCCTAAATCCAACCCAGACTATTTTATGTGCTGGCTGTGTGGCTTCCTTTGGCTCTGACCCTGGCTAATCCCAAACCCCACTCCCAGCAGGTGTTCCTGGGGCTCCCTCAGGCAGCCCTGGAGTCAGCAGCATGAGGGCTGTGATTGTTGTCACAGTCTGTCACGTGTCCAGGCCCTGCTGTAGCTCCTGGAGAAAACAGAATTAGTCAGAATCATGCTCGTGGAATTAATTGGGAGTTGGTACTTCCAAGATTTACACTGAGCAGAAAATCCCAAGGGCTGTCAGGACAGAAGGAAAGAACTTCTCATTTCTCTGGATAGCTGGAGGATCTCCCTCATTCCTTTCCAGGGGCAGAAATCCACTGTGTTCCTCCTTCATCAGGGTCTTCTGGTGCCACACAACACCAAGGACTCTCCAAGAATTCTTGGATGCTGTGGAGCACTTTTTAGAGCACAAGGTCTTCGCTCTTCTATTCTCTTTTTGCATCTTTTCTGGGATGAGATCACCCAAGGTGCCACCTGAGATTTGGTGTAGAATGAAAGCAAAAGGTCCTCAACTCCCTGATCTCCAGGTCAGGCTGCAGCTTGGGAAGGAGATGTCTTGCTTGAGGTCACACAGTTCATGGTTAGCAAGGTTTGGGGCAGGAGAACTTCCCCTGGCTTGCAGTGTAGGGTCTGTGCTGGGTTTGGGGTTCTTGGCTGGACGATATGGAAGAGTAGGATTATTATTAAGTTTTTGAAATCTCCCAAATAAAAACGAAATGGAGATTTCTGAGCAGGGTACAAGGGGAGGATTGAAGTGGAGGATTTGGGGATCAGTGTGGATCAGTGTCCACCCCGCAGGATTCACCTCACCACAACCCCGTGGGGAGCTGGAATCTGCCTGGGGCCCAGCTGAGCAAACCTCTCCCCTTCACAGCCGGATCACAGAGACCTCCAAACCCACTTTACAACCCCATATGGGTTTTAAAACCCTAAAAGCCTTTTGGTGACTCTCTGCCCTTTTAAAGTATTTTTTTTCCTTTCTTTCTCCTTATCCCAGTTGTGTTCTTTGGGTCCAAGGCAGCAATGAACCCATCAGCTTCTCCAGGGCCTCCTGAGCCCTGGGCTGAGCAGAGAGCTCAGGCACGATCCCTGATCCCAAACTCAAAGCTTCTCCCACATCCAGGATGCTGAAGCTGGAACCTCGGGGTTTGAGTTCAGCTGAATCCCAAAAATGGCTTTATTTTTGTCCCTCATCCCGTTCCTGGTGGAGTGTTTTGCTTTCAGGATGTTAGCACATGGTCTCTTCCCCCAGGGACACATCTTTCTAGCAGAGACCACATAATTTCCATTCCTTTTATTCCCTGTGGATAAAACCTGGATCAGCTTTTCCTAGGCCAGCACCCCACACCCGGTTGTGCCATTAGGGGGTAGCATTTTCAGGCTTTTTCTACTTTCTAGGGAAACTGGAAAAAAAGAAAAAAAAAAAAGCCGATTCAAAAGGCTTGAGAGTCATTCCCTGGAATATTTGTCTTAGGATGCAGAAAACTCAGGGTGAGACACTGAGCACACCTGAGTTCAAGGTGCTCAGGTAATTTGGCTTTTTTTATTCCCTGGAGCATAAAATGCTGGGATCATCTGCTGATTCCTCATTCCAGCCACCTTCCAGACAGCACCCACAGTCTCCTACATCCCCTCCAAGGTGATGGATTACTCATCCCACTGGATTCATCCCTCTTTATCAAGCCTAAGTAGATCTCCTGATGTTCTCCAGGCTGGGAAAACACCATTTCAGAAAGTGCCTGATCGTGATAACAAACCTCAACGCTGTCACTCAGCACATTCCAAAATATTTTGCAGAAGAGGTCAATTTTGCATTTTTATGGGATTAAAAAAAAAAAAAAGTCACTTGAAACCCTTGAAAGGGACTAAATTACCCAGCCAGTGAGGACGAGGTTAAGGATGCTCTGCTTCTTCAAATTTGAAGTCCCTGGCGAGTGCAGGATATTTTTTTTTACATCCACAGGTTTTCCAGTGAGGAGGGGTCATTGGGAATTTGGCATCTCCCTAGGAGGGGATTCCTTGGGGAGAATTTAAAGGGGAGAGCAGTAAGAGAAATGCTGGAAGGCTGGGGACTGAGGGATGGCAGCGACTGAGGCACTGGGGGCTCTGAAAAGGCTGTGCAGACATTTGGGGGTGTGGAGTCAGCAGGAGAGCAGAGATCTGAACAAACCAACCTGAGAGAGGGGATGGAAATCCAGAATGGAGCCCCTCCACCCAAGGAGGAAGGCAGGACCAAGCTGGTGAAGCAGAGCTGTTAATTCAAAGCCAACAGTACCAATAACCAGTTTATTCATTTTAGCCTCACCTCCACTTTCTGTCATTGCTCTGAAACAGAATTATCCCACCCCTGGCTTTGTCTGTCTGTTTTTATTATTCCTCGGGTTCTGGCAGCTTTTTTTTCTGCCCAGCACGGAGAAGGCGTGGTCCTTGTCCAGCTACTCCTGCACAAGAAGTTGGCACACCCGCAGGGGTGGAAACCCGAATTTTCTCACCGAGGCCTGAGGAGGGGTGTGGATGTGGTTGTGTCACTGGATACAGCAAATGAGAGGGGGGTTAAAAAGAGGATGCTGAGCTGAGAGATGGGACTGTGGCACAGTAATCCGGGAATTTGACAAGGGGTTTTTCCTCCTCGTGGATTGGAGAGTGTTTGAAAGACCTGGTTCTGCAGGTGATTCACCTGAAAAAGATCTGGTTCTGCAGGTGATCCACCTAAACCAGACCTGGTGGTATGTGCAAGGGGCAGAGTGCCACGGGTCCCCCAGCAGGGTGGGCTGCAGGACATGCCAAGGGATAGGACATGTGCTGCTGGGACAGACGGTCAGTCCAAGGGAATCATTCCCTGGGATTCCAGGAGGGAAGGCAAACCCGTGTCACATGTTCTTGATCAATAAAGTGCTCTACATGGCAAAGCAAAGGCTCCTGGAGTGTCTGTGACCTTCATTCCCTTGGCAAGCAGAGCCAGCGTGGCAGGGGAAGCACCTGGCAGGGGCAGAGGTGGGTGGGCACGGCACCTTTTGCACCGAGCTTGGCTCATGTCTCAAGCAGCAATCCGGATTTCGGGTGAGGATTCCAGAGTCTCTTCTCCCAATGCCGTGGTGTGGCATTCACCAGCAAAATGACAGCTGGGTGTCACTCCTGAGCATCTCCTGCTCCCTGGCAGGGATGTCCACCTGGAGTTTGGCTGCCTGTCCCTTGCTGAAGGTTCCCAAGTCCTTTCTTTGTGTCTCTGCATGATTGCTGCGGGGAAAATATTACCATGGGTTGGGAAGGAGCCTGCCTCCCCCGTGGGCCCGAGGGAAAGCCCCCCAGGGCATCTGTGAGCACGCAGGGCTTTGTCCCACGGGGGGGACACGGCGTGGCTCCAGCGGCAGGGTGGGTGCCGCTGGTGATGCTGGAGAGCGGGCAGGTGGGGTCAGCGGTGGGGCAGCACTCCGGTCTGGAGCGGGGACTGGGGGTGCTCCCTTTTGGGGTGCCTCCCGCTGGGGTGGCTGCGCGGCTGGGGAGGAGCTGGGCTGGGTCAGATTTACCCCCCCATGATCCCGGTAGGGGCTGCACTGGCCCAGACCCGAAGGGAACAGGGGTTTTGCCAGTCCAGCTCCCACTGGAGAACTGAGGTTCCTCCTCACCCCAAAATGCCAGGGCAGGAGGCTGCTCTGCCCTGGGCCGGGTACCCCAGGGGGAGCCGGGCACGGCGGGGGGGGCCAAGCGCCCCGAGACACCCTTGCAGTGAGTTTGGGGGACGGAGGATGTGGGATGTCTCCTTGACCTACGGAGGGCAAACCAGCGCTGAGGGACCGTCAGCAGCCCCTGCAGGACCCGCGGGCGGTGCTGCCGTGCGTGTGTGCCCGCGGCGTGTCTGTCTGTCCGTCCGTCTGCCACCCGCACGGGGGGGGGGGGGGGGAAGGAGGATCCCACCCCCAAACTCCTCATCCCGGGGGGCGCTGGCAGCGCGGCTGATTTTGGGGAGGGGCTGCTGCGGGCCCTGCACGGCGGGGCGGGGGCGGGGGCGGGGGCCGGGGCCGTGCCTGTCCCGGCGGCGGGGCCGGGCCGGGATGCGGCGGGGCCGGGATGCGGCGGGGCCGGCACCGGGCGCGATGCGCGGCGGGGCGCTGGCGCTGCTGCGCGCCCTGTGCCTGTGCCTGTGCCTGTGCCCAGCGGTGCTGGCGGCCCCCGAGCCGGGCTCCGGGCTGGACACAGGTAGGACGGGCGGCCGGGGGTCGCGGGGGGTCGCTGGGGGCTCAGCGGGGCTATCCTGGGCAGGGATGCGCTGGAAGCGCGGCACCGCGGAGCGAGGACAGGGGAGAGGGGCTCGGCCAGGACCCCCGGCTCCTGCGGGGGTGCGGCGGCGGTTCCTGGCGGTGGGAGTGAAGGGGACACCCCAGGTACCCCGGCGTCCCGGGACGGGGCAGACAAAATTGTTACGGGGCAGACAAAAGAGTTACGGGGCAGACAAAAGAGTTACGGGGCAGAAAGGCTTCGGCGAGGAGCGTCCCCGTGAGCTGCTGGGGGCGGCAGGGCCGGAGCCCTGTGCCGTGTCCCCGTGTGTGTCACAGGGGTGCCGGCAGCGCGGGGGGCGCCAGGGCAGCCGGGTTTGCTGGGATCTGCGTGCGCCTTCTGGGATCTCTCACATCATAGAATCAGAGAATCATGGAATCCTAAACTGGTTTGGGCTGGAAGGGACCTTAAAGCTCAGCTCGGTCTGCCCCCTGCCATGGTAGGGACACCTTCCTGTATCCCAGGCTGCTCCAGCCCCATCCAGCCTGGCCTTGGGCACTGCCAGGGATCCAGGGGCAGCCCCAGCTGCTCTGGGCACCCTGTGCCAGGGCCTGCCCACCCTCACCTTTGGCCGAGCATCATCCAGGTGTGAGGCTTTGCCCTTTGGTCACTCTGCCCAGGCTGGGGAAGGTCCTGACCTCAGGAAGGTTTTCAGGTTTTATTGTAGATCTGACTGGGGTATGGTGCAATCCTCCAAACGTGAGGTTTTCCTGGGCTTTGGCCTAAACCAAGACACCTCTCTGGGCTTGAGGCTCTTGTTCCCCAGCCTGTCCTTACTGATGGAACAGTTCTGCTCCAGGCAAGGCTTGTGTGGTGGCACAGCTCCAGGAAATACCCTCGAGGAGCAGGCTGGGGAGCCAGGGGCAGCTGGCTGCTGGGCTTGGCTGGGCTTCCTGCCCTGGGAGCTGGGCTTGGCTTCTGGAGCTTAAGCAGTGACCCATGGTATCCTGTGCCTGGCTGGGTGCCCTGTGTGCTGATCCTGAGGCAGGTGGGGAATAATTGCAGTGTGGAGCGGGTGCCAGAGGAGAGCAGCTCATGGCTGGAGCTGGTGCTCAGGTCTGGGGAGACCTTGCTGAGGTTCTGTGTGCCCTTTGCACCTGCAGGGGCAGAGAGGAGGGCAGGGCACGTGGCAGTTGTGACACCGTAGGCTTGGCAGGAAATTTGGGTCCATTTTTTAGGAAATAAGGATCCCTGTCTTCTTTCCTCCCTCCAGCTCCATCAGGACTTGGTGATTTGCTGCTCCTGGTTCTCTGGGGTGGGTGGGAAGCTGTTGGTGTTCCTGGTGTCCTGTCCCCTATGACCACAGCTCACTCATGTCCTTTAGCACCCATGAACTCCATACCAAGTGTCAGCTGGAGCACCAAGCTGGCCTGGGAATGGTGGAGAGGTTGATTTTTAGGGGAGCAATTATTGAACTTATGTCTGGTTTTTGTTGTTTCATAGAAACCTGGAAGGGTTTGGGTTGGAAGAGGCATTAAATCTCATCCAGTGCCATGGCAGGGACCCCTCCCACTCCCAGGCTGCTCCCAGTCCCATCCAGCCTGGCCTTGGGCACTGCCAGGGATCCAGGGGCAGCCCCAGCTGCTCTGGGCACCCTGTGCCAGGGCCTGCCCACCCTGCCAGGAACAATCCCTGCCCAATACCCCACCCAGCCCTGCCCTCTTGCAGTGGGAAGCCATTCCCTGTGTGCTGTCCCTCCAGCCCTTGTCCCCAGTCCCTCTCCAGCTCTCCTGGAGCCCCTCCAGGCCCTGCCAGGGGCTCTGAGCTCTCCCTGGAGCCTTCTCCCCTCCAGGTGAGCACTCCCAGCTCTCCCAGCCTGGCTCCAGCCCTGAAGCACCTCCGTGATCTCCTCTGGTTCTTTTTATGCTGGGAGCTGCAACAGTTCCTAAGAATTCCCCTGCAGGGCTGTGGATTCGGGGTGGGGGTGGCAGTGGCAGGGATTTTTGGATTTGGGATGCTGTGGGGTGGGATGAGCCCCATCTGCCCCTTCCTGCCCTCACGTCCTGGGGGTCTCCAGGGCTTTGCTGAGCCCTCCCACCATCCCTGGGATGCTCTGGTTTAGGAGGAGAAGGTGGGAAGCTCCTTGGTTCAGTGGGATCCTGGCAGCTCCCCAGCTCCTGGGAGTCACTTTCCCCCTACAGAATGCAATAAATGATAATTGCAACCCCACTTTGCAAAACACAAAACTCCCCCAGATCAACCCAGAAAATCCTGTCTGGGAATGAGATCCAAAAAGGGAAGCGCACGAACAATTTGCCATTAATCAAAGCTGGAGTTGTCCAATTAAAATCTGCTTAATTAAGGGATGCATCCCAAAACCCACAGCTTGGTTCCTGCAGGTGGCATTTCTTGCTTGAGGTTTTGGGGAAAAAGAGGTTTTTCAGGAGATTATCCTGCTGGAGGTCTGAGACTCTGAAATGCTGGATCCAGCCTTGTGCAAGGTCCTCAAATCTGGGGTCTTTTGGGAATGTGCACAGGGACTTGGAAATGAAACACTGAACCTGATGAAAATATGGGAAATTATGTATAAATTGTGTTGTATCAGCCCTGTCTATGTACAGTTGCATGTGTTTTATATATATTTATATATATAAATATATTTATTGATACTAAATCATGTTTGTTCCTGGGCCTGATGCTGATGGTCTTAACTAGTTCCAAGTCCAACTTCTTAAAAATCCAGAAATTCCAGATTTGTACTCATTTCCATTTGACCCTCCATTCTATGGAGTGTCACGACGTCCTTAATTAGGCAATTATATGGAATTACCAATTTTTTCCCCTTGACAAGACCCTAAATTGTGCATTTAAAGTGGAATGAGCACAGGGGTCACTGCCTGTGCCCCCAGCACAGAGAGCAGCTGGGAGCCTTCCCCTGAGGCTCTGGCCCTGGCAGGGCAGGGCATGACAAAAGCCCTGAGGGCTCTCAGGAGTTCTGGGAACCCCAGACAGAGCCCACCACGATATTTGTACAATCCAGCTTTTATCCCTGAGCTCCTTCGTGGGCTCCTCTTTGTGCTCCAGAGGGAGGAGGAAAAAGCCTGCCTGGGTTTGTGCTTCAGATCCAATTGAAGGATGGGTTTGCTGAGCATCATTTCCCAGCTGGTTTCTGCTGGATGAAAGAGCCTTTTCCCTAAAATCCTCTGGTGCTTTTACCTGGGAATAGGGAGGAGGTGAGTTCCCTCAGATCCCTTCTCCTGATCCCTTGGGGTTGTGTGGTCCCTTGCACTGACCTTGGTACCCCCAGTGCCTCTGGCTTGTCTGCTTTGGGAATTCCAGCCTGGAAGTGGCCCCAGTTTCCTTGGACATGTCTGGAAGAGAAGGTGCTGCCCCAGGACGTGGCCCTGCATTCAGGGTGTGGCACATGGGGACATTTCCCTGTTCACCACCTCCTTCCCAGGGTGACAGGAGACACTTAAGGCAAAGCCCTGAGCGGTGGGACACGGGGTGCAGGGGCACTGGGGGGGTGCTCATCCCTCCTGGGCTGCCAGATCCAGCAGCTGGGATGGTGCTTCTGGCTCAGCTGGAGCTGTTTGCTTTGAAAAGTCTCTCTCAGTTTTAAGTCTGCCTCGTGCTGGATTATTTGAAAACTTCCAGCCCAAGCTTCCCAGCTGTTCCCAGGATCCCCGTCTTCAGAATATGTTGGTATTCCTGGAAGCTGGAGTGCAGAGCTGCATCCCCACGAGATCCCTCTGGATTAGACCAAGTTATAAACCTGAAACTTCTCCCAAGCCTTATTCCCTGAAGCCTCTTTCCCTCTGGACCCAGGCCTTGCTCTGAGCTGGCTCTGACACTCACAGCCCGTTTCCCCTGTGCCACCACAGAGCACAGAGAGGTGCCAGAGCTGCTTTCACCTCTATTTTCTGCACCTGAGTAGGTGGAAATCATTCCATATCACTCCATTTGAACTCTGGGGTGCTGGGGAAGGGTTACAAGTGCTGCTCCTTAGGGGAAGATTTTCCAGAGGAGTGTAATGGATCATCCTCCAGGCTTGGGATCAGCTCAGCTCCTGGAGGATACAAACATCATTCCCATGGGGAAATGGACAGCCTGGGCTGAGGGTCACACCTAAACCTTGTCCAAACCCTGGCAGGATCTCCAGCTCCCGGTGTCAAGCCCAAACTAAGCCAGGCTGGGCTTAGGTGGGAGATTCCGGGGGCAGACACAGAGTTTGGTGTGAGAAGCAGCTTGGAGTGGCTGCCCACACCTCCTTCCTCTGGGCAGGCTCCCAAAAAGCTCCTAATTTCTTGCAGGAGGAGCAGCCATCTGCTCCTGGTTGAGGTCCTGGCTGTGGGGCTGACGTAACGTCGGTGCCTCCCTGGCTGAGGCAGCTGCAGCTCTTTGTGTACGTTCAGGGTGTGCTATATAGATATATAAATATATTTCTGTATTTATACACACATGGCATGGCTCTCACAGCCAGCCCGGGGCTGGCACTGCCTGTGTGGGCCAAGGATTGTGGCTGTGGTGCCCTGGCAGGAGCTGGGAATGGTTTTACAGCTCAGCTCCGAGGAGGGGCCCCTTCCCTGGACACTGCAGATTGTGGGATCAGCCGCTCCTCAGGGGGCTTGGGTGTCTGGGGCTTGTCTGGGAGGAAAGCTGGGGGAGATCAGTGGAGTCCTGGGTGCTGGGCTGGGTCCTCAAGGCCCTGCTGGGTGCAGCTTCAGGGCTCAGCTCTGCAGGGAGTGAGGAAGGATCACAGAACCACAGAATCACAGAATCAATCATGGAATCACGGAATCAATCATGGAATCACATAATCACATAATCAATCACAGAATCAGTCACAGAATCATAGAATCAATCATAGAATCACAGGATCAATCATGGAATCAATCACAGAGTCACAGAATCAGTCACAGGATCACAGAATCAGTCACAGAATCAATCACAGAAGCACAGGATCATAGAATCAGTCACAGGATCAGAGGATCAGCCACAGGATCACAGGATCAGCCACAGGATCACAGAATCAGTCACAGGATCAGCCACAGGATCACAGAATCAGTCAGAGGATCACAGAATCAATCACAGAATCAGTCAGAGGATCACAGAATCAATCACAGAATCAATCACAGAATCAGTCACAGAATCAGTCACAGAAGCACAGGATCACAGAATCAGTCACAGGCTCCCAGAACATGCCGAGTTGGAAGCTGGAAGGCCCCCGAGGATGGATCCCTGTCGGTGGGAAGCTCTGGACTGCAGCAGGGGCTCTTTCCAGCCAGGGCAGGAAGGGGCTCTCCCTGCTCCCGTGGGCCCTGGCAGGGTGCTGGGGACAGATCCGAGCACAGAAACCCCCCTGCCTCCCCCTGCAAAGGGGCTGCTCCCCCAGCCCACCCCCCATGAGAGCATCAGGAGGGTTTGGGTGCTTTTCTCCTCGTTTTTACACAGACCTGCTGCCGAGGCGGGCTCCGTCCCCTCCGTCCCGCAGAGCGTGCAGAGCATCCCTGGCGCTGTGGGATGCAGCAGCTCGCGGGCACCTGGGGACACTGGCACAGGGAAACGCTTCCTGCTGCCGGCGGGTAGAAAGGGATTCGTGTCCCCGCTGCTGGAAAGGATTCGTGTCCCCGCTGTCCCCTTTGTGAGAGCCCGCCGGGCGCGCTCGGCTGGAAAGCTTTCCTCTCCTGGGGTCAGCGCTTAAGGGGAAAACCTGTCCCGGACTGAAAACCCTCCTCCCGTGCCTTTGCCGCTCCAGGAACTCGAGAGAGCAGCAAAATGACAAAAATCAGCTTCTGTTTAGCGCACCTCAACCCTGACGGGGCGTTTCTGTGCCACAATGACGGCAATTAGTGCAGCACTAATTGCCGGCGCTGGCGGCAGTGTAATTAACTCCTGCGGGGTTAAAGGCCACCTCAGGTCACAGCGCGCTGGTCCCGCGGGGACAAGGGGGACACGGCACGTGTCTGCTGGGCCGGAGGGACAGAGGGACACGGCAGGGACAGGGGGACACGGCAGGGACAGAGGGACACGGCAGGACAGAGGGACACGGCAGGGACAGGGGGACACGGCAGGGACAGAGGGACACGGCAGGGACAGAGGGGACACGGCAGGGACAGGGGGACACGGCAGGACAGAGGGACACGGCAGGGACAGGGGGACAGGGAGGGACACGGCAGGATAGAGGGACACGGCAGGGGCAGGGGGACACGGCAGGACAGAGGGACACGGCAGGATAGAGGGACACGGCAGGGACAGAGGGACACGGCAGGGACAGGGGACACGGCAGGACAGAGGGACACGGCAGGGACAGAGGGACACGGCAGGGACAGGGGGACACGGCAGGGACAGGGGGACACGGCAGGACAGGGGGACCTGCAGGGCAGGGGGACACGGCAGGACAGAGGGACACGGCAGGGACAGGGGGACACGGCAGGGACAGGGGGACACGACAGGACAGAGGGACACGGCAGGACAGAGGGACATGGGTTTGCTGGGATTGCTTTTCCCTGAGTTCCTTTCCCTCTTCTCCCTGTGCCTGGTGCTGGGAGGGCACAAGGAAAGCCAAGGTGACACAAAGGGACAAGGAGAGCTGAGGTGGCCCTCGGGGTGGCTGCAGCTGCCTGAGCTCCATCAAATCCCAGAATGGCCAGGAAGGAACCTCAGGAGATCCTCAGGGAACCAAGAGGAGATGGTCCAACCTCATCCAACTGTGTCTGAAAACCTCCAGTGGTGGGGAACCCATCACGTGCCTGGAAGGTTCCCCCAGGGACTCTGCTCTTACCAGAGAAAATTATCCTTGTGTCACTGTCCCAGGCTGCTCCAGCGCCATCCAACCCGGCCTGGGGCACTGCCAGGGATCCAGGGGCAGCCCCACCTGCTCTGGGCACCCTGTGCCAGGGCTGCCCACCCTGCCAGGAACAATCCCTGCCCAATATCCCATCTAAACCTAGTACTTGATCCCCTGATCAGGATGGGCAACACATCCATGGAAAGGGAACAGGGAACAAGAAAAGAGAAAGAAGAAAAAGGGGAAGGAAAGGAAAGGAAAGGAAAGGAAAGGAAAGGAAAGGAAAGGAAAGGAAAGGAAAGGAAAGGAAAGGAAAGGAAAGGAAAGGAAAGGAAAGAAAGGAAAGGAAAGGAAAGGAAAGGAAAGGAAAGGAAAGGAAAGGAAAGGAAAGGAAAGGAAAGGGAAAGGAAAGGAAAAAGGAAAAGGAAAGGGAAGAGGAAAAGGAAAAGGAAAAGGAAAGGACAAACCTCACATGGCTCATTCAGCCCTCACAGCTCCTTGGCCCCACTCTGGGGACTTCCTGTGCCTGCTTTTCCCAGAGCCCAGGCAATTATTACCCAATGGAAAAAAAAAAAAAAAAAAAAAAAAAAGATTTTATTTTGGAGATGCTGCTCCAAGAGTGGAGTCCTGGGATGAGTCCTGGGGTGAGGCTGGAGCACCTTCCCATGGGGTATCGCCCATTCCTGGGTGCTGTGGGTCTCTGGGTGTCCATGGAGTCTTTCTCCTGCTTTAAGGAGCCCCACAAGCTGTGTTTGTGTTTTTTGGGGAGCTCTGCTCGTGGATGGGACCCAGCACTGAGGATGGGAGGTGCTGCCATCCTGCCTGGTGTGCCTTGGGGGGTTCATCTGAGCCGACTGCAGGGAAATTCCAGGGGCTGTGCACAGGTCAAACAGATTTAGCCCAGGAGAAAAACACTTGATTTTTGTTGCCTGTACCAGAGTGTGAATGAAGTAATTTTAAAAGAATTATTTGTGGTCTTATAAAATCAATCAAATGGCAGTTTCTGTTTTCTTAAAGGGGAAAATAAAGGTGCAGGAAGGTAATTAACTTTTATTTGTTGGAATCTGATTACCCTCCTACCCCCTCCCAGATCCATCTCCTCACTCCAGAAGATGGATGAGTCCTGAAGTTGATGCATTTGGATAAGACATAAAATATTTCCATCAGGGCTCGAAGAAGTGGGAGAAGGAGGTGGGTGATGGGTTGCAGAGACATCTGAAGGCTCTCCAGTCCCAAACCCACCCGTGACAGCTGAAAGGCTGATCCCTCCTCCTGCCGGGGAGCTGGGGAGGGGGATGAGCTGATGCTCCCAGCTGCTTGGAGCTGAAAAGCTGGAGAGAACGGGGGAGCGTGGGGCAGTGCAGGGAAAGGCCTGGGGTCTCCCACACCAGCTCCCCTGCAGGGTTTTGACGGGAGCAGCTCCCCAGTGTCCCTGCTAATTTCATGGATTTGGGGTGGGGAGAGGTCTGGTTGTGACGTGCCTGATGTCGCTGCAGAGGTGACACAGTGGGGCTGGAACCGGGTGATCCTAAAGGTTCCCTCCAAGGACCCTTCCAAAGATTCCTCCCAAACCTTCCGGGGACTCTGGGAATCTCTGGCTGGGGCTGAGCCAAGGAGGGAGCAGTGCCGAGTGCTCCTCCCTCTCCCCCATAAAGGTGCAATAACCACCAGCAAGGTGGGGACTCCTGGGGGAGGAACAGCCCCTGCCAGGGGCTGGGAGCACTGCCCCGGGCTGGGAGCACTGCCCCGGGCTGGGAGCACTGCCCCGGGCTGGGAGCACTGCCCCGGCTAGGAGCACTGCCCCGGGCTGGGCTGGGAGCACTGCCCGGGCTGGGAGCACTGCCCCGGGCTGGGCTGGGAGCACTGCCCCGGGCTGGGAGCACTGCCCCGGGCTGGGAGCACTGCCCGGGCTAGGAGCACTGCCCCGGGCTGGGCTGGGAGCACTGCCCCGGGCTGGGAGCACTGCCCCGGGCTGGGAGCACTGCCCCGGGCTGGGAGCACTGCCCGGGCTGGGAGCACTGCCCCGGGCTGGGAGCACTGCCCCGGGCTGGGCTGGGAGCACTGCCCCGGGCTGGGCTGGGAGCACTGCCCCGGGCTGGGAGCACTGCCCCGGGCTGGGAGCACTGCCCCGGGCTGGGCTGGGAGCACTGCCCCGGGCTGGGAGCACTGCCTGGGCTGGGAGCACTGCCCCGGGCTGGGAGCACTGCCCGGGCTGGGAGCACTGCCCCGGGCTGGGCTGGGAGCACTGCCCGGGCTGGGAGCACTGCCCGGCTGGGCTGGGAGCACTGCCCGGGCTGGGAGCACTGCCCCGGGCTGGGCTGGGAGCACTGCCCCGGGCTGGGCTGGGAGCACTGCCCGGGCTGGGAGCACTGCCCCGGGCTGGGAGCACTGCCCCGGGCTGGGAGCACTGCCCGGGCTGGGAGCACTGCCCCGGGCTGGGAGCACTGCCCCGGGCTGGGCTGGGAGCACTGCCCCGGGCTGGGAGCACTGCCCCGGGCTGGGAGCACTGCCCGGGCTGGGAGCACTGCCCCGGGCTGGGAGCACTGCCCCGGGCTGGGAGCACTGCCTGGGCTGGGAGCACTGCCCGGGCTGGGAGCACTGCCCCGGGCTGGGAGCACTGCCGGGCTGGGAGCACTGCCCGGGCTGGGAGCACTGCCCCGGGCTGGGAGCACTGCCCCGGGCTGGGAGCACTGCCCCGGGCTGGGAGCACTGCCCCGGGCTGGGAGCACTGCCCGGCTGGGCTGGGAGCACTGCCCCGGGCTGGGAGCACTGCCCCGGGCTGGAGCACTGCCCCGGGCTGGGAGCACTGCCGGGCTGGGAGCACTGCCCGGGCTGGGAGCACTGCCCGGGCTGGGCTGGGAGCACTGCCCGGGCTGGGCTGGGAGCACTGCCCGGGCTGGGAGCACTGCCCCGGGCTGGGAGCACTGCCCCGGGCTGGAGCACTGCCCGGGCTGGGCTGGCACTGAGCAGGGCTGGAGCTCCGTGGTTTCCTGCTCTGCAGGGCTGGAGCTCCCTGGTTTCCCACTCTGCAGGCCCTGGGTGACTGTGGTGCCTCCCCGGCTGTGGTTCCCATCTGTCCCGCAGGGAATGGTGCGAGACAGGCGCCTCCTCCCCTCCTCCTGCAGTGACTCTGGGCTGGGAAAACACAGCCAGGCAGGGATTTGGTTCCATTAGCTCCTCTCTTTTTCCTCTTTTAACCTGCCAGACGTGTTTGGGAGCAGGGCTGTGATCCTGCCAGCATGCTCTGTCTGGCACTGCAGTGTTCCCGGCCAGGTCTGTGCCCTTCCAGAGACCTGCAGGAACGGATGGATTGCCCTGGAGCAGGTCCCATGGGGCATGACCCATCCCTGAAAGGGCCCTAAATCCAGGGAGGGAGTAGGAGAAATCCCAGGCATGGGGACCAGGGAGTTGTGGGGTGAGGAGGATTTATTGGGATGTTCCCCATGTGCATGGCACCCCGTGGGACCCAGAGCTGAGGGGTTTTGGGATGTGAGAGAGCTGGGGGGGCTCACCTGGAGAAGAGAAGGCTCCAGGGAGAGCTCAGAGCCCCTGGCAGGGCCTGGAGGGGCTCCAGGAGAGCTGGGGAGGGACTGGGGACAAGGGCTGGAGGGACAGCACACAGGGAATGACTCCCAGTGCCAGAGGGCAGGGCTGGGTGGGATATTGGGCAGGGATTGTTCCTGGGAGGGTGGGCAGAGCACAGGGTGCCCAGAGCAGCTGGGGCTGCCCCTGGATCCCTGGCAGTGCCCCAGGCCAGGCTGGATGGGGCTGGAGCAGCCTGGGACAGTGGGAGGGCTCCCTGCCATGTCTGGGGTGGCTCTGGATGAGCTTTAAGTTCCCTTCTAACCCAAACCATTCCATCATTCTCTGATTTCCTCTATAAACAATTAAATGTGTTTATACTGAAGATTAGGAGTACACGAGACAGGTAATTTCTGCTCACAGTGAAACAGAGACATTTCATTTATGACTTTCTCTGCTTCCCTGCTGCTGCACCTTCATTTCTAAGCCACGTTTTCCACGGCAGCTCCCGCTGGGGGTGGGAACTGCTTGATTAAAGAGGCAGGTTAAACGAGCTGCCATCCGAGGAAGGCAGCAGCACCCAGGAGTGGAGCCTTTCGTTTGACAGAGCTGCGTTGTTAATACTTGTTTGAAGTCCTGGAATGGATCAATGAAACAGCTGGGCTTGGCCTGTGGAAAGGCTGGGCTTTGTTCTGGCAGGGCTGAGGGAGATGTTCTCTAATGAGAGCTATTAAAAGGTCGTTAGAGATGCAGAGGAGTTTTGAAGTCAGATCTCAGTTTCTGGCAGCGACTTTTGTGTGAGCAGATTTTTAATCAACTCCTGTGCTTTTGCTTTTTTTTTTTTTTTTTTTTTTTTTTTTTTTGCGTTCCTGGAGCTTTGTGGATGTTTCAGTTTTGAGGATGGCAGATGAAAGATGGGATTCCTGTCAGGGGACAGGACATTGCCACCGTGCCACGTGGTCCCCTTGGCCTGGCTGGTGACATTCTGAGGAGCATGGAGTGAAAGTGAGCTGCAAGGAAAAGGGACAAAGGGGAGAAAAGCAGAGGGTTCACACTCTGCATGTGGGGTTTGGGTGACTCAAAGAGCTGAAACGTCCCCCTGAGGGTGCTGGGCACTGCCCAGGGAATGGGCACAGCCCAAGGCTGCCAGAGCTCCAGGAGCCTTTGGGCATCCCAGGGGTGCCCAGGGTCTGGGCAGGGCGAGGGCCTGGATTGATGATCCTGTGGCTCAGGAGATTCCATGATTCCAGGATCTCTCTGTGCACCTGTGGGAGCAGAAGCCACCCTGCTCCCACTGGGCAGCTCCTGGTTGATCCCTGACCATGCAGAGGTCTGTGAAGGTTCCCTGGTTACCAGGGAAATCCTTCAAGCTGTTCAAAAGGCTCTGAGCAGCCCCTTCCTCAGTGGCTCTTCCTAAAGCAGAGCCCAGGCTCTGCCCGGGGCACACAGAGCTCTGAATCCACATTAATTCATCCTGGAATGCCTCACTTGTGGTTTTCCTCTCCACTTGAGGAGGCTTTGGGGAATCCTGCAAACCCCACACCTTCTGCAGTTAAAGTGCTGTTAATTTTCTCCCCCAGCTCTGCTGGTTTTAATTGTGACTCCCACGTCAGCTCTAACAACCCACATGTTTCATGTATTTATTATTTCGTTTGCTCCTGGCCTACCCCAAGGCTGGCTTGTGGTAGTTGCAGCTGCTGGCAAGGCTTTAAATCCAGATGAGATGTTTTTCCTAAAGGGAAAGATGTTTTTCTAAATTCAGCCACAACTGTTGGTCTTAAGGTAGGAATTAAGCCAGAGATCTTCTTTGGCCTATTCTCTGTAGGACAGCAGAGCACAGAAGCATGGAATTACGGAATGGTTTGGGTTGGGAAGGACCTTAAAGCTCATCCAGTGCCATGGCAGGGACACCTCCCACTGTCCCAGGCTGCTCCAACCTCATCCAACCCGACCCTGGACACTTCCAGGGATGGGGCAGCCACAGCTGCTCTGGGCCAGATCACAGTGGGATTATTTTTCCCTGAATGAATAGGAGCAGATCCCACACTCAGTGACCACTCTGTCACCATTTTGTGAGTGCTGATTGAGAAGAAGTGACCCAAAATGAAACAGGGGAAATGCTGTGCCTTGCTGTTTATCCCAGGCACAGCTATAAGAGGCAGTGCTTAGATGTTGTATTTGTGGTTGTTGCCATTTAATGATTCAGATTTTATATTTTTCTGTCTTAAATGTACCAGGTGGTCATGGCTCTTGGTGGGCAGGGTGTGAGGGTGCTCCAGCAGCCCTAACTGGTGTTACTGGTGTAGCTCCTGCTGGTCTCTGGAAGAGCTGGGCTGCTAAAAATCCATTTTCACAGCTGTTGGGATATTGCAAGCATGTTTGTGCAGCAGCAGGAGGGGTAGGAGGTGTTTTAGGGACATTTTCAGGGCATGATTCACCTTGGAAGAGACTTCTGGGGCTGGTGCAGCTCCCCTGGGCAGCTCCATCCTGATCCAGGGACCTGGACCTGGCTCCACTGTTTGCCTGTGGGGACAGGAGTGGCAATTCCAAAGCTGTTCCTTTGTGTCTGGGCTCTTGTTTCCGAGATTTGCAGTCTGGTTTTGTTTAATTTGGTCTCAAGCCCTGGGGAGAGAGATGTGGGGTTACGTCAGAGGCTGCAGCTTCCTCCTGTCGAGGGCAAGGAGCCAGCTGATACAGGAATGGGCAAAGGAGGCAGGGCTGACACACTCCAGGAGCTCCCAGGGCATGGACACAGCTCCAAGCTCTGTCAGATTTGTGGGAATTGCAGCATTTCACCCTCACAAAGCGGGGAAGGAGCAGACAGGGGGAGGAGGCTGAGCCCAAACTGAGTGCCAGCAGCTCTCCAGGGCATTGCAGGTGTGAAAAATTAAGTTCACTTTCCTGGTAAAGTTTAAAAAATGTTTAATAAAGACAATAAGAGACAGATAAAGCAAAGAAATACGGATGGCTGGGTGTCTTGGAACCCCCCTTTTTATCCTGTTCTTCATGCATGGACTTCTGCACATTCATTTTTCCAGGAACTGTTCTGTATGGTCACTCCTTGGGTCCATCAAGCACAATTCCACTTTTATTCGGTTCTTACCATCTTTTTGATTTGGGCTTTGGTCCTTTCTTTCACAAGTGGTGAATGCTGAGAGTCACCTGGGCCTCTTTCAGAAGTTCTCTTATCTATTCAGGCAGCTGAAACACACTGCACCTAAATTGTAAACTACAGCAAAGAAAAACCTTATACATCTATTCAGGCAGTTAAAACACAAAAAAAAAAACTACTACAGAAAAACCATCATACTTACAACATTCATTCCAATATTTGTGAAAAGCCAACACCAAAATATGTCTTTATAACACAGGGATGCAGGAGGAGCCCCCAGGCTGTCGCCCCCATTCTGGGGCTGCTCTGCCTCCTCCCCGCACGCAGGGACCCGCAGCCCTCCCGCTCCCTGCCCCTCCCGAGGCAGACACGTGCAGCCGTGACCGGCAGTGCACCCGCGGTGCTTCTCCTGCCCCAGGCTGGTATTTCCTCCCGGCTGCCTCTCCCCCTGCACGGCCCCATCATCATCTCCACGAACCCGGGGTGGCCCCGCTGGTGACCCTGACCCTCCCCTCCTGCAGCTCCATCTGGGCCACACGTGCACTGTTCTGGGAGGGGTCGCCCCTCCAGCCCTGCTGGGGACACCTCTCCAAGGGACACCCAAGGGGACACCTCCCCAGGGGACACCCCCCCCCCAGGGACACCTCCCTAAGGGACACCACCCTAAGGAGGACACCACCTAAGGGACACCTCCCCAGGGGACACCCACCCTAAGGGACACACCAAAACCCTAAGGGACACCTCCCAAACACAGGGACACCTACTCCAAGGGACACCCCAAGGGGACACCTCCCTAAGGGACCACCCCAAGGGACACCCCAAGGGGACACCCTCCCCAAGGGGACCCACACCCCCAGGGGACACCTCCCCAGGGACACCTCCCTAAGGGACACCAACCCCCTAAGGGACACCACCCAAGGGACACCTCCCTAAGGGACACCTCCACAAAGGGGACACCTCTCCAAGGGACACCCCAAAAGGGACACCTCCCCAGGGGACACCTCCCCAAGGGACACCTCCTCCAAGGGACACCCCAAGGGACACCCCAAGGGACACCCCCCAGGGGACACCTCCCAAGGGATACCCCAAGGGACAACCTCCCTAAGGGACACCTCCCCAAGGGGACACACTCCCCAGGGGACACCTCTCCAAGGGACACACCTCTCCAAGGGACACCTCCACAAAGGGACACCCCAAGGGACACCACCCCAAGGGACACCTCCCCAAGGGACACCTCCCCAAGGGACACCCCAAGGGACACCTCCCCAAGGAGGTGTTAGGCAGCTCTGCCTTGGCCAGGCCTAAGGAGAGTTCATACTTACTTATTATGATTATATTATATTGTATTATTATTATTAATAATAATAATTATTTATTTATTTATTTATTATGTAACTTTCTTCCTTGTCCCGGGTGGCTGGGCATTGTGGATGGGAGGGGAGCAGTGGGGGCAACACCCCACAGCAAGGGGGTTCACTCAACAGGGAACAATTCAACCAGGAAATAATTAACTTACATAACTGTGAAACATTTATGAAGCATCTAAGAGGCAACTGTGGAACAGACAACCTCCAACACAACATGGGAACTTCATGTTAACTGTTAACCGACTCTGGAAATCTGTTTTCTACAACAGTGATCAGGGATGGCTCCAAGCTGATCCTCTCCTGGCTCCTGTGCACTCCTGGCTTCCAGGAGTGCTTTTTAGGGGATATTTTAAGGAGGAAACCCTCTGGTTCTGGTTAGTCCCTTCCTGATGCCTGCAGCCTCCTCTGGAGCCCCTCCAGCAGCTCCAGCTCCTTCCTGTGATGGGGAGCCCCTCTAACAGATGGGGTCTCATGAGCGGGGCACAGACACCTCCCTTGCTGCTCTGCACACCCTGCTGGTGAAGTTTTGCTCCATGTATCCTTTCATCCCTCCTCTCTGAAGGCAGTGGGACACCTGGAGCTGCTCACCTGGGTGTTCCATGGACCAGCACAGGGACACCCTCATTCCCACAGTCTCCTCCTGAAATGCAGGAGAAGGAAAACAGGTTCCTCCTTTTCCATGGTGCCCCTGGGGTGCTGGGGAGGATTCATCTATCCAGAGAGCCAGGAGGTCCTTGGGGTGTTTCCCACAGCCAGGGGGCAGGGGCAGGAGGGATGAGGACCTCAGCAATTCCTGTGAGCTGGGAAGGGCTGCTCCTTGCCCAGAACGTCCCTGGAGGTGTCCCTGGGGAGGAAGGTGATGAGTTTCTCTCTAGGATGGGTCACTGCAGGGGTGAATTCCCCTTCTGGGGGCCTGGGGCTGTCCATGAGTGTGGTGCTACAGCCAGGGAGAGGGTTTGGGGCCAGGCAGGACTGGAACAGGCACTGGCCACACCAGCCTGGTTTTAGGATTAAAGAGGAGATGGAAGCTTTCATCAGGGCTGGGCTGTGCTGGGTGGACATTGGCGTCCTCCAGAGCATGGAGAAGGGCTGGATGATTTTCCAGATGGGATCATAAGCTCCTGGCTTTAAAAAAACCAACCTAAAAATCCCACCAAACCCCCAAAAAGCACCACCAACAAAAAACCCAAAACAAAACAAAAAACTCAAAACAACAAACAACCAGCCAAACAAAAAAAAACCCTCACCAAAAAATATTCAAAACAACTCTGCCCCCAAAAAAGCCCCCAAACCCCTCCAAACCCCCCCCCCCCAAAAAAAAAAAAACAAAAACAAAAAACCCAAGAAAGTTTAAAAAGAATAAATAATAAAAATTGCCTCTGAACTTTTTGCATCCAGTTTTTGTGCTTGAACCATGATGAGCAGTCAGGTTTCCTGTGCTTTTCTCTATGGCTGTGAGGCTCAGGAAGTTTAATTAGAGAGGTTTAGGGCTGTTAATGAGTCCAGCAGCTGGAGCATTAAGGCTTTGTCTGCATCAGCAAGTGGGGAGTGCTCCCAAAAGCAGCTCCAAGGCCCTGGGCCCACTTTGAGAGGCTGTGAGGTTTTTATCCTGGACTGGGATTGGGTTTTCACTCCAGAGGATCCTGGAGAACAGTAAATGTCCTCCCCAGCACTTCTGGTTTCTCCTCCCCAGGAAGGGGAGCTCTCTGCAGTGTGAGCAGCAGCCCAGGGAGAGGGCAGGGCTGGGAATTCACCCTGGAATGACCTTCTGATCCTAATTAAAGCAACTCGTGTGTTGTTTTTTTTTTAATTTGCTGTGTTTGTTTTCCCCCTGCAGAAACAGTTTGCAGGGGCAGGTTGTGAACATGTCTCTGCTGCAGCTTGGTAGGGATTGGGTCAATGTTGACCCAAGGAAGGATTTTCATGGAATCCTGGAATGTTTTGGTTTGGAAAGGACCTAAAATCCCATCCAGAGCCACCCCAGCCATGGCAGGGACCCCTCCCACCGTCCCAGGCTGCTCCAGCCCCATCCAGCCTGGCCTGGGGCACTGCCAGGGATCCAGGGGCAGCCCCAGCTGCTCTGGGCACCCTGTGCCAGGGCCTGCCCACCCTCCCAGGGAACAATTCCTGCCCAATATCCCACCCAGCCCTGCCCTCTGGCACTGGGAGCCATTCCCTGTGTGCTGTCCCTCCAGCCCTTGTCCCCAGCCCCTCTCCAGCTCTCCTGGAGCCCTCCAGGCCCTGCCAGGGGCTCTGAGCTCTCCCTGGAGCCTTCTCCTCTCCAGGTGAGCACCCCCAGCTCTCCCAGCTTGGCTCCAGCCCTGGACCATCTCTGGAGCCTCCTCTGGATCTCTCCAGCAGCTCCAGCTCCTTTCTGCGATGGGGGCCCCAGAGGGGACCCCCTCTAACAGATGGGGTCCCATGAGCAGGGCACAATCACCTCCCTTGCTGCCCTGCCCTCTCTGCTGCTGACTTTTGATTTAATAGTCCTTTCATCCTTCCTCTCTGAAGTCAGTGGGACACCTGGAGCTGCTCACTTCGCTCCTGTGCCCTTCAAGGATGGCCCAGCTAATTTCCTAGGAGGTGCTCACATTCCCAATTCACATTTGCCCCCAACTTGGGACCCTTTCCTGGCCCTGGGCTCGCTCCCAGCTGTGGCTGCAGCTTGGGCAGTGGGGACAGGGCTGCTGTGGGCTGTGCCTGGGCAAGGCAGCACACCTGGGGCTCACCCAGAGCTCCCTGAGCAGGGGAACAATTCCTGCCCCAAACCTGGCTGTGGGGATCACACCCAGAGCTCCCTGAGCAGGGGAACCATTCCTGCCCCAAACCTGGCTGTGGGGATCACACCCAGAGCTCCCTGAGCAGAACCATTCCTGCCCCAAACCTGGCTGTGGGGATCACCCAGAGCTCCCTGAGCAGGGGAACAATTCCTGCCCCAAACCTGGCTGTGGGGATCACACCCAGAGCTCCCTGAGCAGGGGAACCATTCCTGCCCCAAACCTGGCTGTGGGGATCACACCCAGAGCTCCCTGAGCAGAACCATTCCTGCCCCAAACCTGGCTGTGGGGATCACACCCAGAGCTCCCTGAGCAGAACCATTCCTGCCCCAAACCTGGCTGTGGGGATCACCCAGAGCTCCCTGAGCAGAACCATTCCTGCCCCAAACCTGGCTGTGGGGAGCCCCTTCCCCAGGCTCAGCCTCCCCCAGGCCCTCTGCACCCAGCGTGATGTGAGAACATGAACCCTGCTCCTTTTCACAGCACACAGTTGCCTTTTCCCAGTTTTAATCTCCCTGAATGTGTTTTTGTTTAATTTTTATATTCCTTCCAGGCTTTTACTGGAATCCCCACAGGCCATAGCCGGTCGGGGATGCTGATTGGAAACAGAATAGGGCTGGAAGCAGCCGAGATAAATGGGCTGATAAAGCCTGGCTGCTGTGGGACTGTCCTCACCCCCTCTCCCTGCTCCAAGGGGCTTGAGGCAGCCAGGAATGACCCACTCCTGGGAATTGCTGCTCTTCAAGGAAGGGAACAGCTGGGGAAGGATCTGGAGCCCCAGGAGGGGCTGGGGGAGCTGGGCAGGGGCTCAGGCTGGAGCAGAGGAGGCTCAGGGGGCCCTGCTGGCTCTGCACAGCTCCTGACAGGAGGGGACAGCCAGGGGGCCTGGGGACAGGGACAGGAGGAGAGGGAACGGCCTCAGGCTGGGCTGGGGGAGGGCAGGGGGGACAACAGCAGGAATTTCCTCATGGAAAACATCGCTAGACATCAGAAGGGGCTGCCCAGGGAGGTGTTGAGTGCCCATCCCTGGACATGGCCCTTGGGCACCTGGGTCAGTGGTGGCCCTGGCAGTGCTGTGGGGACAGCTGGGCTCAGTGACTTCAGAGGGATGGTCCAGCCTGAGCAATTCCATGATTCCCTGCCTTTGCACCCCTGCCCACGGTGGAGAGCTGACTGCAGGAGGGAAGGCACAGGAATTACCACAGCATGGAGATAAATGTTCCTCTGTTGGAAAAATGAGCTTTTTTTGCTCATGGAAAATGAGGATTTTTCTCAGCTCACACCTGGAAGTTGGTTAAGCCTGGAGGAGAGCGGGTGGAATTTTTTTGAAGCCTTCACATCAACAGTTGTCACCTCCAAGACACCCCAGAGCTGCTGGCTCTGAGCAGGGGGCAGGAACCAGGAGATGCCTGCTGGCTGATGTCGTGTTTAAAACCATGCCCTGAATTCCTCCTGTTTGGAGCTCCCTGTGCAGTGGGGCAGAGCAAAGCCTCCCCTGCAGCTCCTCAGGATCCCCTGCACCCCAGCTGGGCTTTGTCCTCGGTGTGATCCACAGATTGCTGCCAAACTGCATCACGTGGGGCTCCCTGGTCCTTGCCCAGGACTGGAAATCCCATTTCCTTCCCTGTGGTTTTCCATAGCAAAGAAAACGCTCCTTGCTCTTTCTAGGACAAGAGGAAACAGCCGCAGGTTGCACTGGGGCAGGTTCAGATTGGAAAAGAGGAATAATTCCTTCCTGGGAAGGGTTTTCAAGGCCAGGCTGCCCAGGGCAGTGGTGGAGTCCCATCCCTGGAGGGATTTAAAAGCTGTGTGGATGTGGCACTCGGGGACATGGCTTAGTGGTGGCCTTGGCAGAGCTGGGGCAGGGTTGGGCAGGCTCTTGAAATGCAGGAATCAAATATTTTAGGCAGAAGAGGTATTTGAGCCTGTCCACATCCTGCAGCAGTGTCCTGGTCTGGCTGTGGCAGACAGGGAACAGCCCCGTGGCTTTGCAGGTGTGTGATTTAACCTTGTTTTGTCAGATTTTACAGTGAATTAAAGTAATTCAATATTTAGGGCCGAGCTGATCCCTTGGAGTATTCATTTTGCTGCAGGTTTGATGGGAATGGCACAGCAGTTCAAGCCAACTCCACTTTTCACATTACTTTTCTTTGTTTGCTTCACTTCCAAAGCAGGAAGAAAGAAGCAAAGCCATTCCTTCGTGTGGTCCTGCTGCTCCCAGAGCACTGGAGTGTGCTGGAGAGGCTGGAACGCTGCTCCAGCCCAGCAGGAGAGCTGCTGCAGCAATCTCCAGGACATTTAATCTGATGAGTGCAAAACAAACTCAGCCCGTGGGTTTGGAGGAGCCCCGCGAGAGCCTCTGGCTGGATAAATCCTAAAGGAATTGCTGGAGTTAGACTGGAAAGTGAGGGTTTGTGCCCTCAGGAAGTGCAGGTGTGGGAGCAGGAGCAGCCACCCCGAGGTGTGTGCAGCTCTCCAGGCTCTCAGGGAGCTCGGCAGAGCGGTTCACTTGCTGGGGATATTTTTGGGAAAGCCCCGAGGAGCTGAGCTGTGCAGCAGCAGGGGCTGGTCTGTCACTGTGACGCAGATAGAAACACACAGCAACACACATAACAGGGGTTCAGGCAGAGAAGAAGAAAAGAACTCGCTAGTTTATTGTTAAATTTGTATCTATAAGTTTCTGGACAGTGATCAGAGATTGGACAGAGAAGTTCCCACCTCTCCATCTCCACTGCTCACTTGAGAAGTCCATCAGGTGAGATCTTTTCACCAAGGAATGCAAACATGATCCTTGTTTATCTTACAATTCATGAGAACTGACTCCATTATACCAAAACAAATCAGAAGGCTGATTTTCAGGGACGACACTGGTCCATGTACAAGAGCTCCCAAGTGGGATGTGCAGAGGGATTTGGGAAATTTAGACCCAGTGGGGTCCCAGTTCTTCCACCCTCTCCTCCCTTGGGGCCACGCTCGCCGCAGTCGCTGTTGTCACCTGCCCTGGTGTTTGTGCCTGCACCTCTCCTCTCTCCTGGGCACGTCCGGGCTTCCCTGGCACGTGAAAAAAATGCTGGAAGAAATGGGGGAGCCCAAGGTTAGGGAGAGGGGGTGCCTTTCCAAGCTGCACATTGACTCTGGCTCTCCCTGGGGCAGGGGTTTGCTGGGGGGCTGGGGGTGTCACCTCCACTCCAGCTCCTGCAGGCTGGCTGTGCCCAGCAGATTGCCCTGCCCAGCCCTGACCCAGCACCTTTTCCCTCCTGACCAGGGGCAGCACCCAGGGCAGGGCTGGAGCTGTGCCAGGGCAGGCTCAGGCTGGGGCTCAGGGCAAGGCTCTTCCCCCCGAGGGTGCTGGCACTGCCCAGGCTGCCCAGGGAATGGGCACGGCCCCGAGGCTGCCAGAGCTCCAGGAGCCTTTGGGCATCCCAGGGATACCCAGAGGGGGCATCTGAGGCTGGGCTGGCCCACAAAGCCTTTGGGACATCATCCCAGGATCCGTGGAAAACCCCCTGACCTCCCCTTGGGCACGGCTCTCTTCCCTCCTGGCATTGAGAGGCAAAGCCAGGTGGCCAGGATTGCTTTCCACCAGCTGGGAATGTTTTAATGCCTGGGAAAGAGAAACCTTGAAACCTTCCAGCAGGAGGAGGATTTCTCCCACCATGATATTGGATACAGGGTACAGCTTAAAAAATAATTCCTGGCACTCTGGGGGGGGATAATGTGAAATATTGTTTTAGTTTAGGAAATCCTTCTTTTCCAGGCAGAATGGATAATTCATGGATTTAGGTTTTTTTCTTTTTAAGCATTCCAGGGTGGGTTACAGGTGATGTGCTGGTGTTTTCCAACCTGTGTGTGTCCATAAAAGTGGGAATTCCAGGGATCCTCTTCACTGCTCCACATTTTTTGGTTCTGGAGATGGCTTGAAAATGAGGTGGAATGGAGATACAGCAAAATATTGGCTGCATTGTCAGACGTGAGAGAATCCAGAGGATTCTGAGGCACTGGAGCAGGAGATGTGGAATAGAAAAATATAGAGGAATTCTCTGCTTGGGGATGTTCCTCGAGTCGGCTGTTTCCAGGGAAAGGAACAGGGAATTGAGGGAGGGTGGGCTCAGGGCTCTGGAGCTCAGTGGACTTGGTGGAGGCTGCAGCAGGGCTGGTGAAACTGGGTCTGATCAGGTGGAAAATTACCAATCAGGAAGTGGGAGTGGAACTCCAGCCCATGAAAACCGTTTGGTTTCCTGGGGTTTGTGAAAAAAAAAAAAAAAAAATAAAAACTCCAAAAAGTGGTTTGCTGGGGGAGGGAGGAAATGTCCTGTCATCTCCAGGGGTTAAAAATAACACTGAATTTTTCACTTTCAAACAGTTTCAGTTAATTCAAGTGAACTTGCACTGAATAAAAGAAAACAAGAAAGAGGCAGCTCATCCACAGAGGTGAAACCTTTCATTTCTGGGCTGACTCAAACTGACTCATATTCCTTTTTTTTTTTTTTTTTTTTCTTTTTCCCTTTTTTATTTTTTTACCCAAATTTCGGGAACGTTTTCTGTTTGACACACGATTTCTTTCCAGCAATTCCCTTTAACCCTGAAAGCTCCCCACATCCCAGATCCATCCTTTCCTCAGTCTGGGCTGCTCAGGGAAATGATGAATCATTAACAAATGTTTTCCCCTGCTCAAAGGCAGGGGGAGGAATGAAGAGCAGATTTTATATATATATTTTTTTTTTTGCAAGGCAGACATCTCTGCTGTTCAGACAAGCCTTGTCAGCTCTGTCTGGGCTCTCCCCAAATCCACACAATTCCTGTGCAGAGGCAGCAGGATGGGGGAGCTTGTCTGACCTGGGCCCTTCTCAGCTTCACTTGGGAGAAATAATCCAGGCTCAAACACTGGAGTTTTAAGGGGAAAAAAAGATTTTCACTTGGGAGAAATAATCCAGGCTCAAACACTGGAGTTTTGAGGGGGAAATGAAGATTTTCCTCTGGGTTCTACTGCATTTAAAAAAACCCCAAACTCTGGGAAATTCTTTAGGTTAGTGAAGAAATAGAGAGAAAGAAAAATTGGTTTGAGCTGGGAAGTCATTATTGATGGTGGGATGCTCCCATGCAGCCTTTGAAGCAGCAAATACAGGAATGGGCATGAGCCACACTTTGGATAAGGAAGTTTTTCAGGGGGAACCAGAGCATTTTGAACTCTGGAGAGGAAAGAGGGATGGAGGTGTCCACATCCAGCAAGAGGCTTTTGCATAAAGGTCAGCCCATGCCCTTGTGCTGAGCATGTCCTCCTTGGGATCTCATCCACACTGGAAGTTGCTGGAAGCTTCTTCATCCATCCATCCATGCTCATCCTCATCCACATTTCCAACTGTGGAGCCTCCCCAGCTCAGGATCTGGCCCAGGGAGCTCCAGAGGGTTCAGCCCCTCCTGGGGCTTGGCACAGTGGTGCCTGCAGCACCATTTGGGGGGTTTGGCAGCCTCTCTGTACATGAATAAAGCGCTGGTTTATGTTTATTTGCCCTCCTGAGCTCTGGTTCCAGCACTGTGGGCTCCCCCTGGGCTGGTGAAAGGAGTTTACAAGAAGAAATCCCTTGGCTGGGGCTCTCAGTGATGCTCCAGCAGCAGCTCCTCAGGGCCTCTGAAGGCTCCCAGGCACCCAAAGATAATTTGGGTGTGAAAATACCAGCGGTGGGGGAGAGGTGGGAGGTGATGAGCTCTGTCAGAGGCGCTGGAGGAGCACTTGGGAGTTGAGTCAAGGTTGAAACCACAACAATTCAATCGTTTGTACAGAAACCTGGCAGCCGCCGGCGCGGAGTGAATCACAAATGTGCACATGTTTTGCCTGGGGTGAAAATCTGAGCAATGTTTGGCTGTGAAATGGCAGCTTGTTAGGCTGGGAACGCTCATTTTTAATTGTTTTTTTTTGATTCTTGGGAGCTATGCTGAAGGGAGCAGGAGGGGAAGGCTTGGGTTGGTGCTCCTGCCCTGCTCTGCCCCAGGCTGTGCTGGGTCCTGGTGCCTCCTCCTCTCACTCCTGCTCTCTTCCTGCACATCCCCCGGGGAAAATGATGCCCAGGAGCCAAAGGCAGCCTCCAGACACTGACACAAGTCCAGAATTGTAGTACCAGGTCAGAGCCTGAGCTCTGACCCTTGGAACAGCAGCTCCTGGAGCAAAGGAGGCAGAACTGGACCCCTGTGAGGTTCGGGAGGCTTTGCAGTCCAAACTCTCCTTCAGAAGGAGTCCACTGGTGCTAATTTGGGGTGAGAATTGGCCACAGCGGAGTGAAGGAGCTGGGGGAGGAACTTGGAGGTGCAAAGCTCAGCTCAGGCAGGCCCAGCTCCCCCTGGGCTCCCCTTCTGTCCCTCAGCACAGGGGACCCTCCCCAGGGGATGCCAGTGTCCCCAGAGTGGGGATGTGTTGTCCCTGAAAATCAGCCTTCTGATTTGTTTTGGTATAGTGGAGTCAGTTCTCATGAATTGTAAGATAAACAAGGATCATGTTTGCATTCCTTTGTGAAAAGATCTCACCTGATGGACTTCTCAAGTGAGCAGTGGAGATGGAGAGGTGGGAACTTCTCTGTCCAATCTCTGGTCACTGTCCAGAAACTGAGAGATACGAGGTCAACAATAAACGGAGATTCCCTTCCTTTCTTCTTCTCTGCCTGAACCCCTGTTGTGTGTGTTGCTGTGTGTTTCTATCTACATCACAGTAACAGGGATGGCAGTGGGAAGCAGCTGCATTTCAGTGAAAATCCCCCCTGCACTGACCTGTGGCCGTCCTTCAGAGGGACACTTGTCCTGGCTGAAGGATGGCAGGGCGAAGGGAGGGTGGGAAGGGAGGGACAGCAACCCCACCCTCCTGAGAGGATCAGGCAGGAGCTGCCCTGAGCTCCCATCACTGCTGGGCAGCAGCAGAGCGTGCCCAGGAGCCCAGGCGTGGCTGGGCACTGGCTCTGTGCCCGCTGGCACGGCACAGGAGCCTGTCCCTGGCAGCCTCACACCAGCCCCGTGTCCCCTGCGTGTCCCCTGGCTTTTGGCCTCGAGCAAGAGTGCCAGCTCAGGGGAGGGCAGTGCTGGATGCACCCAGCTTCCTCACGGTTGCCCTCTGCTTTCACTGACACCCCCCCCCCCCCCCCAGTGGTGTTTTCCAGGTCTTCTCTGCAGGAAAGACAAGTTTGGAAGTGAAAGCAGCTGCCATCCTGCCCCTCGAGGGGTTTCTGGGTCTCCCATCACCAACTCTGGGGTCCTGCTCACCGCAGGGGTTGTTGTTAAATCCCCTCAGTTCGCTTCTCTGACCTCTTGTCTCCCCATAGCCTTGAGTTTGTCTGAGTCCAGGCAGAGCTGAGGGGGGTTTGGCAGCTCTGTGCTGGGTGCAGGGTGTGTCAGGGGGCTGGGGGCACCAGGCCAAGGGCACAGGAAATTCCAGGTGGGATTTCTGCCCATCCTCTGGCTTCTCCTGCCGGGATGTGATAACTCTGTGTTCCCCCAGCCAGAGGAGCTGGGCCAGACCTTGCCAGGGCATTCTCTGATTTCTGCCTGGCTGAAGTCACCGGCTCTTGTCAAGCCTGGGAAATGTTGCTGGCTGACTCCCTCACCTGCCCCCGGGCAGTTTGTCTCCTGAGCCACTGCAGGGAGGCTGATAAAACCTGTTTGGTGTTTGGCATGAGCCCACTAGGAGAGGGCTGGGACTGCCAGGCTGGATGGCAGGAGTGGAGCAGGTAGAGCTCTGGGCACAGGGAAGGGGGAGGCTCTGGGATCTCTCTGGCTCATCTAGGGGTTGCTCTGAGCCTCTCTGGCTCTGCTGAGGGCTCCTGCCAGGAGGATCTGCTGGATTAGGGGATCAGCCAGGTTAGGGAAACAAACCACTCTGGTTTTGGGGTTGCCATGAATAAAACATCAACCAGTTTAGAATCCCAGGATCATTTAGGTTGGAAAAGGTTTCCACGATCATCGAGTCCCAGCTGTGCCTGGTCCCCACCTTGTCCCCAGCCCAGAGCACTCAGTGCCACCTCCAGCCCTTCCTGGGACACCTCCAGGGATGGGCACCCCAAACCTCCCTGGGCAGCCCCTGCCAATTCCTGAGCACCCTTTCCATGAAGAAATCCTTGCTGCTGACCTCCCCAACCCGGCTTGAGGCCATTCCTTCTCCTCCTGTCCCTCTCCCTGTCCCCAGATCCCCTGGCTGTCCCCTCCAGCCTGAGCCCCTGCCCAGCTCCCCCAGCCCCTCCTAGGGCTTCAGACCCTTCCCCAGCTCTGCTCCCTTCCGTGGACACTCCCAGCCCCTCAGGATCTTCCTTGAAGTCCAGGACCCCAAACTGACCCAATCTGGTCAATGCAAGGCCAGTGCAATCTGGATTTTGAGGTTGCTGGAGTTAAAGCTGCAGCACTCGTTCCTCAGCTGTGAGAAATCCCCGCTGGCACAACCAGTTCTCCCCCAATCCTGCAGAAATGGAGACCTTGGAGAGACACTGGGATGAGCCTCTCCACAGGCAGAGCTGCTGGAGCAGGGCAGGTTGGGAGGCAGCATCCCTTTGGCTATTTCACAGATTCCATTGTGTCCACCTGTCATTTCTCCCTGGAGTTTTCCTGAGGCTTCTTTCACACCAGATTTCCCCTGGTCCTTCCAGCAGTGCCCAGCCCTGCAGTGAAGCTGCTCTTCCTGCTGTTGGTGTCCAGCTCCAGGGTTTGAGCACAAAATCCCTGAAGGCTCTGAAGGTACCAAGGACCTTCCACTGCTTCCCTGCTGCTGCTTTGCTGTGGGGTTGGGATATTCTGATTCTGTTGTTGTGCACAAACACCACCCCCCCCCCCCCCCCCCAAACTCCCAGGAACTGTCTGCATTCCAAAGGCTCCAAGGTCAGGACCACCAGGAGGTGCCTCCAGCCCCAGCCTGGCTCCAGCAGCAGGAGAAGAGAGAAGAGCAGGAGCAGAGCGAGCCTCTCCTGCTGCTTCCTCCCAGCTCCCTGCAGGCTGAGCATTTGCTGATCCACTTTGTGTTTGCATTGCCAGCAGCTGCACCTCCAGTGCCCGCTGTCCTGGGAAGCACTGGAGGATATTCCTGCCAGGGATCCTGGGCACACAGAGCTGCCATGCCCTGCCCCTACAGCTCTCCTGATGTTTTGTGTGGCCTTGAACTCCTGCTCAGGCAGGCTGGGATGTGTCTGTGCAGCCTCGGCCTTGTGTTGGGGATCAGGAGAAGGAGCTGTAGCCCCTCTGCCCATCAGCTGTGGGAAGGGAAGCAGTTGGAAGGCTTTGATTTAACCCCCAGCTCCCCTTCCTTCACCAAAACCCAGCAGGATCAGCAACACCAACACCAGAAACTACGAGAGAGGGAGAGGTGAGAGAGGCAGAAAGATTTCTTACAACAGGAAATGCAGTGTCAGGGTTCTGGAATGAAGCTACAATTTGATTACAGACTGACTTTTGGGGTACCCCGGTCCCCTTCTTCTCCATTCCAAGCTGATCCCCATGGATGTTTCTCCAGCCTAACCTGCCATTATCCCAGAGAAGTTATTTTAAGGCCTGGCAGTGGCTCAGTCTGGGCTGTTATTCCAACAGTGTTAAAAGTGTCCTGAGTGAGCAGGGAATGCTGCTGCTGCAGCCAGTCTGGGAGAGATTACAGCCTGAGAAAATCTAAATAAATACATCCAGGGAGCCCATCCTGGGAACTCTTCTTATTTCAGCAAACACAGACTCTCTGCCCCCCAAACCCCTCCTGCTCCTGCTCCTGGTGCTGAGTGGGCTCCATGGGATGCCAGGGAGTTTGGGGAGCTGCAGATCACCCTGGCACCCCTGGAGATGTGCCAGGCAGGTGGGGGGATGGCCCAGATGTGAGTCAGTGCAGAAAGGGTGCCAGGGAGGGTGGCACCTGTGCCAGGGGCCATGTGTCACCTGAGGACAGGCACACCTTGGCCCCTCATCACTGCTCCTCCTGTTTGCCTGGCCTGACACGGCTGAGGCTGCACAGACACATCCCAGCCTGCCTTAGCAGGAGTTTAGGGACACACAAACCCGGGGGATCCCAAAAGTCAGTCTTTAAATCAAATTGTAGCTTCATTCCAGAACCCTGACACTGCATTTCCTGTTGTAAGAAATCTTTCTGCCTCTCTCACCTCTCTCTCTCGTAGTTTCTGGTGTTGGTGTTGCTGATCCTGCTGGGTTTTGGTGAAGGAAGGGGAGCTGGGGGTTAAATCAAAGCCTTCCAACTGCTTCCCTTCCCACAGCTGATGGGCAGAGGGGCTACAGCTCCTTCCCCTGATCCCCAACACAAGGCCGAGGCTGCACAGACACATCCCAGCCTGCCTGAGCAGGAGTTCAAGGCCACACAAAACATCAGGAGAGCTGTAGGGGCAGGGCATGGCAGCTCTGTGTGCCCAGGATCCCTGGCAGGAATATCCTCCAGTGCTTCCCAGGACAGCGGGCACTGGAGGTGCAGCTGCTGGCAATGCAAACACAAAGTGGATCAGCAAATGCTCAGCCTGCAGGGAGCTGGGAGGAAGCAGCAGGAGAGGCTCGCTCTGCTCCTGCTCTTCTCTCTTCTCCTGCTGCTGGAGCCAGGCTGGGGCTGGAGGCACCTCCTGGTGGTCCTGACCTTGGAGCCTTTGGAATGCAGACAGTTCCTGGGAGTTTGGGGGGGTTTGTGCACAACAACATTTGTGTGCTCTCCGGGATGAGAGGGAACAGCCTCAGGTTGGGCCAGGGGAGGCTCAGGTTGGACACCAGCAGGGATTTTCACCATGGAAAACATGGTTAAGATTGGCAGGGGCTGCCCAGGGAGGATTGGAGTGCCCATCCCTGGAGGTGTCCAGGAAGGGCTGGAGGTGGCACTGAGTGCTCTGGGCTGGGGACAAGGTGGGGACCAGGCACAGCTGGGACTCGATGATCCTGGAGGGCTTTTCCAACCTAAATGATCCTGGGGTTCAGTGATCTAAACGAGAGGATGATAAAAATCAGGGCTACAAACCCTGGCTGGGTGTTCTTCCCAGCCTGGGGTGTCCATCCCCCCCAGAGGAGGTTTTGGGATCATCCCTTCATGGGTGTTTAGTTTGGGATCATCCTTTACTGTTTATTTCTGTTTGCCTTCCGACCCTATAAAGCATGGGGTTTTGTTTTACAAAACCACAGAGAGGGAGGCTCTTGGAAAGCTGATGCTGGAAACAAGTCCCTGGAGTGGGAGAGACTGGAGAATTTGCTGTTAATTTACTTTGACAATGCAGCAATAAAGAGAAGTTTATTTATGAGCAACAGCGAGGGCCAATGTTTGTGGCACTTGTCCCCACTCAGTGTCACACAAATTTTGTTGGGATGTTTTTATTTTTATTTTAAGGGAATCCCACAGAATCTGCTGGCCAGGCTTTGTACTCCAATTCCAATGCTGACTGCCTGTAATTCAGTAATTAATTTAATTGCTGCGAGGCCAGCTTGAACAGGTTGAGGAGCAATTGTGTGGGGCTTTAAATGAAAACCATGTAAAAATGCCCCTCCAGCTAAAGCTTTTAAGCCCTGAATGTGGGTAAAACATCATCTCCCATTTAAGTGAAGGTTTGAGCTCAGCCCAGGGGCTGTCAGTGCTCCAGGAGGGGCAGCAGGTGAACTCACTGGGCAGAGGAAGGAGGCTCTGGAGGGGAAGGGAGGAGAACGAGGGATGGAAGATGCACCAAGGTGTGAGTGTGGCCTGGGCAAGGCTGGGGTGACACCAGAGCACGTCCCAGGGCCCAGGAGCTCTGGTGGGGTTAACTCTCATGGTTACTCAGGAAGGAGGTGGGTGAGGAGCTCTGAGAGCTCTGGGGAGTTGGGTGAGGTGATCTTTAAAGGTCCCTTCCAGCCCAAACTCTGTCATGATTCTGTGATCCCAGCACATCTTTGAAAGGTTGAAACGGCTTCTTGGAAATGACTTTGTTGGAAATGGCTTCTTTTTTGGTTTCCTATTAAAAACCCCCAAACCAAGTGAGGCCACCAAACCCTGCAGAGCAGCTGGTCCTTGTGAGCCTCCCCCCAGCTCCCTCTCCAGAGGGTTCTCCTTGCTCAGCTTCCAGGACACTGATTTGCTCCATGTCCCAAACCCTTTCCCTGGCCCCACAAGGGCAGCAGAACCTCTCAGACCTCTCCCCCTCAGATAATGGGATGAGATTTTTATGCTGGCTCATGGCTTGGAGAGTTGGGATTTGCCCTGAGGAGGATATCTGTGCTTTCTGGAGGCTGCCCTGGCACAGAGAGCAGGCAGAGCAGAAGGATAAAGCAGGGATTTATTAAAAGGCCTCCCTGGGCACACCTGGGCAGTGCCAGAGCCTGGCTGGGCACACCCAGGGTGAACCCAGAATGGGCACAAAATGGACAAATGGTCACAAAGGCTCACACTTTGATAAGTTCTGGTCCATCAGCACATTGGAGTTAATTGTCCAACCACAGCTCCAGGTTATGGAGCTCCATCCTCCTTGGTTTTCCTTCTCGCTTCACCATTGGTTTTGTTGTTGGGCCTGAAGGTTGTCCTTGGTCCCAAGCTGGAGAAGGAATTGTTTTGTCTCCTTCTCTGTGAAAAGAGCTTAATAGCACTGAATATGAAACCTAAAACTACCCACCAAAACAGCCCAGAATCTCAAAATATATAAAAGCTACAACTGAAGGCACCAGATAAAGCTGAAGGCTGAGCTGCCCGTTGCACACTCTGTGGCTCTAGCAGCTCTGAATCTCTCCCCTGCTCCTAAAGCCCTCTTCCTTTTCTCCACTTGTCCTACTTTTCCCTGCAGCCAGCTTATCCTCATTCGGGGTCATCCCTCCTTGCAGCAGCCCTTCCTCCTGGCCAGGCTTTGTCCCCAGAAGCCCCCTGCCCACCCCGCAGAGCCCCCCGTGCTGGGCGGGCACAAAGGAGCGGCGGCACAGCTGCAGCTCCGGGTAATGAGCTCCAGGAGAACCTGTGCTCCCCTCTTTCCTGCCCAGACAATGCCTGCAGCCGAGCTCTTTCTTCCGAGAAGGTTTTGCTCCCCTGGGATTCGCTGTCCTCTCTGTGGGTGGGTGGCTGCATTCGCTCTGCCCGAATGCTCCTCCGTGGGAAACGTCCTTGTTCCTTTTCTTCCTGCTTTGGCTCTGTCCCCCTGGACCTGCAGCCACGGGGTCAAACCCAAATTATCCCTGCTCTCCAGAGCAGGGAGGAGAAGTTGAAATCCTGTTGCATAACCAGCCCTGGGAGCTGTGAGTGCTGCAGCTCAGGGCTCACCTCGGGTGCCTTCTGGGGGTGTCCTTAGGCAGGGATGGTTGGATGGGGAGGGAAATGGGGACAGCAGGGAGTGCACGTGTCACTGGAAGTGACAGGGGTGGCTGCCATGGGCACTGTCACGAGAAATCCTGGGGTGGAAGCAGAAGCAGGAAGAGCTGCCTGCAAAAAACTTCATGTCAAGGTGTCCTTGAGCTCGTCCACCCGACATGCAGCACAGTCTGGTTTTCAGGCCTAAAGTTTCTAAATTTCTAAAACTCTAGCTTTCTGATGTTTGAGTTTTCTGAGACTTGTTCCCAAAGAGGGAACATAAACATCAGGATTTGTTTTTGTAACAGTATTCATGTTGTGAATTCTTTATGTGAGAGACATTTTCTTTTAATGTCCCTCTAGTTTGACCAATGTGGGTGAAGAAGTTTATCTTTCTTTCACCAATCACAGTGGTCTGTGAAAAATTGTACATAAAGGGAATGATCCCTAAAAATAAATTAATTCTTCGCACAACCTTGAAAGAATCACAGAAGTCTGTGTCATATCCCACACATGCAGAGCCACCAGGCAATTCCAAACAAGTGGGAAGTTGCCATTTTTGCTGCCCTTGCGCCAGAGAAGGTCAGGCACAACCCCAACATCTTTTCTCCAGCTGTGGGATGTCTGGGGGAGGTGGAGGAGCACTGGTGTGTTGGGAGGGCTGTGCTGGTGTCACTGGTGTGAGGCCCCAGGCTGGAGCCCTGCTTTTCCATCACTTAATGCAGGGAGCCTGCCTGACTGAATTCTGGAGCTGTGATGTCCCAGCCCCTCTGATGCAGAGTTTGGAGTGATCCTAAGCAGAGGCCTGGCAGGACATTTCCCTCAGGCACTCAGGATCAGAGGGAGGAAAGGCCCATTAGGTCATAGGCTCCATTCCCCAGCCAGGGCTGTCCCCAGGGCTTGGCCAGCCCTGTTGTTTCAGGTTCCAACCAGTGCCACATCCAGGGGAAGTGACTCAGCCTGACAGACCCTGTTAGGAGCTCTCCAAGGCCCCAGTTTTTGGCTGTTTAATGCAATTTTCCCTCATTTGGGGAGAGTGTAAAGCTCAGTGGAAGTGTCACAGGTTGAAACGAGCCAAAGGAGAAGATGGGTGGTCACTTTGCTGTGTCTGCAGCTGGGGGTGTCCCCCAGGGAACACCTTCCAATGGGATGGGATGGGATAATGGGCTAATGGGATGGGATAATGGGGTGGGGGAGAGTCACTACTGAAACCCATCTGATTCCCAAGAGCACTAATGGGCCTGAATGACCCCAACCAGCCTCACCTGGGACCCCCATCTCATCCCAGCAGCCCCATTTAAGCTCAGCCCTGTGCCCTCAGCCCTATCCTGAGCTCTGGTGCTGGTGGTGTCTTTGTTTCCTGGATGGGCCATGGCCCTTCCCTGGATGGAATTTCTCTCCTTGTCCTTTTGCTCTCTGCCCCTTGGATGGCCTTCACACATCCCTGCAGCCTGGTTCCCCCCCCCAGCCTCTGCCTGTGCTTCCCTGGACCTCTGGGGGGGCTCTGCACCCCATTCCTGATTGCCTGGGGCTGCCTGTGGAGCATCTCCCGGGGGCTGGCTCTGCCTGGGGTGTTCCACTTTGGAATCTGTGACTGTTAACAAGGCCCTGCCTGTCCTGGGCTGTTCCAGCTCCCTACAGCAGCTCCGGGGAGCAGCTGCTCCCTGCCCCAGTCTCCCTGGCACTGGGATGCCTGGGAAGATCCCTGTGCTGCTTTTGGGAGCAAGCTGGATTTGGCAGCTGCAGCTGAACTCCAGGAATCTCCTTGCCAGTACAGGATCTCCATTCTGGATGTGTTTGGGCAGAGGTTGAATAGCCAAGGGGTTGGGTTGGGATGCTGGGTGTGCCCTGTGGGGAGGAGCAGGTGAGCACAGCTGGGCTGTGAGCTCTGTTTTGGGGTTCAGGATGGAGGTGGGAGGGTGCTGGGGGTGCAGGATGCTCAGCAGGAGTGCAAGCAGTGTTTGTGAGCAGAGCTGCTCCCTGATGGCCTCTGGAAGGAGGAGGGAAGCCTGGCTGTGGGGATAAAGCAACTGAGCCCTGGGAATGCAGAAAACTCCAGAAAAAGTGGGATTTTTGTAAAGGAAACAGGGAATTCCTGTAGCAGATGTACAGCCTGGCATGTTCCTGCCTCTGGCTGCTGCACTCAGCAGCCTCAGCATGCCCTGCCTGGGTTTAATGTGCTCCCAGGAAGGTGTGAGCCTGCCCTCTGAGCTGGTGCCAGCCCCTGCAGCTGGGAATCCCTTCCCAGGTAATCCGTGTCCTCGGGAAGCAGCCTGTCTGCTCCAGAGTTCAGGGCAAAGGGAGAAAATAAACCTGCTTGGAAATGTACAGCAAATCCCTGATGTTCCTGTAGTACCCACAAATCCAGCTGTGCCAGGAGGGAGAGGTGGCCCTTGGTTAATCCTGGGGAGGAAAAGCTTTGGTGCTGAGGCTGGCTGAGCCCTAAATCCAGTGCTGTGAGCAACCTCAGTGTGCAGCAGCTCCTGCCCCAAACTGGGGGGTAACGAGCTGCAGAGAGTGCAGGAACCTCCTCTTGGAATCCTGTTATAGTTTGGGTTGGAAGGGACTTTAAAAACCATCCCATTGCACCCCTACCATGGCAGGGACCCCTCCCACTGTCCCAGGCTGCCCCAATGCCCTATCCAGCCTGGCCTTGGGCACTGCCAGGGGTATCCACAGCTGCTCTGGGCACCCTGTGCCAGTGTTTAACCAGCCTCACTGCAAAATACCTTCTTACCTCAAATTTAAATCGATCTTTTAGTTTAAAACCATTCCCCCTTTGTTCCCTGCCATCACAGCCTAAGGAGGGAGTGGTGCCCTGCCCGGGGAATGTTCCCTGAGTTCACTCCAGGGCTGTTCCAGCTGCAGCAGATGTGGGGAGGCTCATCCCTGACAGGATCCTGTGAGCTCTCACTGCCTGCGATCTCCCGGTGGGGCTGCAGCCCTTGGAGATGGAATCGTGCAGGTCCTGGCACATCCACTGATGTCAGCAGTGAATCACTCCCCAAAATGCTTGGGACTGAGTGGGACAAATGTTCCTGATATTTTCCCCTCTGTGAGCTCTTTGGATTAATTCCCATGCTGTGCTGATGAACTCTGCTAGTTCTGCCTTTGGGGCTTTTTTTTGGCTGGTCAGGGCTCGCAGGGGCTCAACCCTGCACCCTCTGCCTTGGTCCCAGTTTTTTGGTGTTTCTGCTGCCAGAAGCTGCTGCACCTTCATTTTGCCGAGGTTTAGATTACCTGGAAACCAGGGGATGCTGTGCCCATGTGAGGAGCTGGGGAAATCCCAGGAGAAATCCCAGCTCCCCACGGACAGCCACATCTCCTCCATTCCTTGCCCTCTTTCTCATCGCTGGGCTCCTCTCCCAAGGAGATGGTGGCAGGAGTGGCACACGAGTGTCTGAGGCAGATCAAAGCTGCTTTCTGCTTGATTGATTTGTTATTTTCCCTCTCTGGGCTGTGGATATCTCCTGGCAGGTCACAGCGTGCCTGGGGCTGTTTGTCTGCCCTCAGATCAATCTCACACCTCACCCACCGCGGGAATTACAGGGAGGGAAGGGGCTGGATGCTTCCCAAGCCATAGCAGATGCTCGTGCAGATGGTGCTGGCACAATTCCCACTGACAAATCATCCAGTGGGATTGTCCAGACCCTCCCAGGAACGGGACTGTGGGGTCTGGAGTGATCCTGCAAGGCTGGACCCAGGGTGTTGATCCGAGTCTGTCCTTGTCCCCACTCCTTGCTGGTGGCAGTGTTGTTGCCACACTGGGGGGACCTGGTTTTAGCTGTCTGAGGTCTGCAAGTCTTTCTGCTAATGGAGAGGATCAAGAAACCTGGAGGTTTTAAACACCTTTTTCCTCAGGTATTCCTGCAGATCAAAGATTCTTTAGTTAAAGATGAACTTTAAAGAAAGTCTCTTCCCCAAGGGAATGAAAAGCTGCTCATGGCGCCGCCAAAGAGCCCAGGGCAGGGGCTCTCCCCACTTCAAACCACCTCCAAAGTTCACAGCACATTCTGAGTGCATCCTTTCCTTCCTGGGAATTCCCACTGGAATTCCTGACCCTGTGGTAGGGCTGAACCCCACTTTGGGAAGGCAGGGCTGTCCCCACCCTCTGGTCAGGACACACTGAGGGACAAAGCGACTTCTTCCCACTCCTTGGTCCAGTTCTTTATTTGCAGCGTCAGCAGGGAAGTTTGGAAAAGGATGAGCAGAATTCCAATAGCCAGCTGCTCCAGGACTCGTGGTTTGGTACATTTGTGTCCCAGGCTCTGCTTTACAGCCCTGAGCATCCCAGTTCTGTGGTTGTAAAGGTACCACCACAGCTGGGGAAGGAATGGCCCTTCCTGCCTTTGGGGCAGTGGCCTTGAAACTCATACTGTGGTTCAAAAATCTCACTTGGCTGTTTGTGAAGTTGTCTGAATGGTTTTTATGATCTGAGTCTGCTGAATTGTATAGTGAATTTTAATTTTCCCAAATTTATGCTCTTTTTCCTGTGGGTTTTGTCTGTTGTCCAATTTGCCTGTTTTTTCTCTTGCTGGAGAATAAGCAGAGTGCTGTAGTGGAGGTTTCTCAGCCTCCTGAGCATCTCTCTTCTCCTCCAACACAGATGAGGTGAACCTGCTGGACAAAATCACTCTCCATGCCCAGGACCTCAGCAATGTTTCCTTTGGCTACGACCATGGCAAGTGCAGGATCCTGGAGATCGGGCAGTATGCCACCCTCAACATCCCCACCAGGGAGGCCTTTGGGGACAGGTAACCTCCCTCAGGGCTGGGGATGGGGAGGTGGGCATCAAAAATCATCTATAGCCTGGCTGTTGGCTTGAGGAGTTCCTTGGAGAGCCCGTTCCATGATGACATGGAGATAACTCAGCCACTCTGCTATGAGCTCGGGGCTTCCTTCATTTCTTACATTTTGGAACAGTTTGTCCTGTCCCTGGCAGTGCCCAAAGCCAGGCTGGACAGAGCTTGGAGCAGCCTGGGGCAGTGGAAGTTGTCCCTGCCCATGGCAGGGGTGGGATGGGATGAACTTGAAGGCTTCCTCCAACCCAAACCATTCTGGGGTTCTTTGATCATTCTTGGTTGGGTGCAGGAAGGACACCTTGGCATGGCCCCATCCCCCTAAATGCTAATTTAGGCCTGGCTGCTTCTCTTTGAACCTCTCAACTGGAATGATTGTTGGCTCTTTCCTCCCTTTATTATTCCCCCTCACTCGGTTCCTTTGTGCTGTGACTCGGATTGTTTTATCCTAAGAGGTCAGTTGGTGGTGACACAGCAGCAGGAGCACAATGCCACGTGTCCCCTCTTTCTGCCAGGTTTGCAGATGAGCTGAGTGTGCTGCTGAAGCTCAGGTACTCTCTGAAGGAGGACACCAGCCTGCTGACCATCCTCAGCCACCGCAGCCACGTGCTCTTCCAGATCAGGGTTAACCCCTACGCCCTGGTCTTTGTCACCACGAGGAGGAGGCACTACGAGTAAGTCCCAGCCCAGGGGCTGTTTTCCTGCTTTTCCATCCCTCCTTTTCTCCTCCCAAGGCCAAGGGTTTGGGTTTCCCCTCTCTAGTGGGCTTTGGGCAGTGCTGAGCTCGCTTCAGCTGAAGGAAGGTGATGTCCCTCAGGCCTGGGGCAGGTTGTCACTGCCAAACTCCACTCTGCTGAAATGATGCAGCTCTGGAAAACAAAGTAAAGAACAAAAAGGCTCAGAGCCCTGGGGATTAATCAATTCACAAGTCCCAGTCATTTCTCAGATGCCTCAAGTGGTGGCAGACCTCCCAGAATCCATGGAAAACAAGGGATGGTGGTGTAACAACTCTCGGGCTGTTCCTTGTGTCTGCACTAAGGATGGATACGTGAGGGACCCTGGGAGTGCTGTGGGGTAAAGCCTGGTCCTGGATGAGGTGTGGGATGAGTTCCTGTCGTGCTGCTTCCTTCCCCTCAGGTTCCCAGTGTCCTTCCTGGGCGATGGGCACTGGCACCAAGTGGCTCTCAGCATCTCCCTGGAGAAGCTGGAACTGCACGTGGACTGTCGGCTGGTGGACAGAGTGAGCTGGTCCAACTACTTTGGGATGGGAGTGAGCACTGAGGGGCTGATCATCATTGGAGGCCTCATCGAGTCCTTCGAGATCCCCTTTAAGGTGAGAGCTGGGCAGGCTCTGCTCTACCTGTGTGAATGAGGTTGCAAGTTCCCTCTGATAGAATCCATTTGTGTTGCCTTCTCTTCCCCAGAAAACGTTTATTTTCATGCTTTGGCAGGATAAACTTATAAAAGGCTTGGATTGTGTAGAGGGCTTGGGTTTGGGTCAGGGCAGCACAAGGGGCAGCAGTGAGGTCACCTCAGGGTTTGACTTCCACTCATCCTCTGGTGTTGGCCATGACTTGGTCCATGCAGTGAAGTCTCTGTGCAGTCAGCATGGAAAGATCTGGTTTGAAGTGTGGCTTCAGACTTCCAGAGGGCAGGGCTGGGTGGGATACTGGGCAGGGATTGTTCCCTGGGAGTGAAGAGAGGCTGGCACAGGGTGCCCAGAGCAGCTGTGGCTGCCCCTGGATCCCTGGCAGTGCCCCAGGCTGGGCTGGATGGGGCTGGGAGCAGCCTGGGACAGTGGGAGGGGTCCCTGCCCAGGGCATCTTTGCATGCAGCTCTCGAAGCTGGAGAGGGAATGTTCATTGCCCAAACCATCCCGTAAAGAGAGCCCTGACTATGAGAAGCTGGAGATGCCCTCCCCTGCAGGCCCTTCCAGACCTTTCCCTCTCCTCTGGAAGCAGCAAGAGGATCAACTGAGGTTTCTGTGTCTCTTCCAGGGCGCTCTCCAGCAGCTGACCTTCGTGATGGGAGACCCTGCAGCCGCCGCCGAGCGCTGCCGCAGCCACAGCTCCCCCTGCCCGGGCTCCTCCAGCCTCGGCAGGGCCCCGTGGGAGCCCCCAGCAGCCTGGCCACAGGTGTGGCTGGGGCAGCTGACCAGTTTAGGGACTGCTGGGCCAAGCTTTTCCTTGGCACAATTCCAATGAAAGGCCCAACCCAGGGTGTTGCCTGGAATTGCTGGGATCTCCAGTTTGGGATGGGGTGTGAGGAGGTGGGGGTGGTTCTTTTCCATCCCTTCAAGTCACAGATGGGTTTGGTGCCAAGGAGAGTGAGTTAAAGGGAGAGTTTGGGATCCGGGGAAAGCCTGGGGGTGGCTATGACTGGATGTGCTCCTGTGTGTGGCACAGGAAAGCTTGGAGTAATGCTGCAGCTGGAGCTGTGCTTCTGAGAGGAGGTGAAGGCTGTCCTTGGGAATTGGACACCACTCTGGAATTCTTGCCCACTCCCAGCAGCATTGCACCCTTTGGCACATCATCCTTCCAGGAGTTGTCCCTCTGTTCAGCCAGCATTGCTGGAAAATGGAAATTTGGGCAACTTTGCTTTCCTTGCAGCGTTCAACAAATTTTCAACAAACATATCTGTGTCCAAAAGCCCAGATCACACCATAAATCCCCCAAAACATGAAGCACTCAGGCTTTCCTCAGGAGCTGGAGTGGGCCCAGAGAAATTCCTCACATCTTAGGCCAGGTACCTTCATAGGAAGTGCTTCATAGGAGGCTGGAAAAAGCTGGAGAGAGGCAAGTGCTGGATGTCAGCACTTGGCCCGAGCCTGCTGTGTGTGTAACCCCTTTCTCATCCCAAAATGAAACCTGGATTGTCCCCAGCTCTGGAGACCAGGAGCTCTTCCATGAATGGCTCTGGGTCTCGCCCATCAAGCAGAAAATTTCACTTTAAGCATCAGTAAATTGCTTTTATCAGTTAAAAAAAAATTAAAAATAAATAAATAAATCAGTAGATTTGCAGGCAGTAAATTTCCTGCAGGGACCCCACAGGATAATTCTGCCCCACATCCCCCCAGTTCCCATCCCTTGCTGGCCCTCCTCAGGACTGAGGAGCTTCCACATCAACTGAAACAGCAAAAAAAAAACCCAGACTCTGGAGAGGTTTGATCAGAAGCCATTCCCTCTCATTGCTGTGAAGGATTGGCTCCCACTGTGCATTCCCTGGATGCTTCCTGTGCCGGCAGTTCCTCAGTCCCGGAGCCAACAGTAAACAGATGCTGAAGTCAGGGCTGGTCTTTGGGCAGTGATGTTTTTCTTTTCTCTCTCCAACTCTCCAGGTGCCAAAGGAAACCAATGAAATCCAGGATTCATCTGCTCAGGTACGACTCCTGCTCTGTCCTTCCTCGTGTCCCTGTGCTGTCACCCCCAGGCTGTCTCCTGGGGACAGGAATTGCTCTAATAAGCAAAAAGGCAAAGCCAAAATACCCAGACGAGGCCACTAATTATGATTTTCTTGGCTGTTCTGGTTATTTTCTTTACTGCAACCTCTCTCTTTAATGGTTTGAAGGTCCCTTGCTGTGTCCTAGACCTGGTGGAGCTCAGGGTGGGTGCTCAGGTGACCTTCCTGAGCGTTTGCTTGGAGCCAGAGGCATGGGGCAGGGAAAGAGGTGGATCAGGCCACTGCCTGCTCAGGGGATTTGTGCACCTGCCTGGCAGCTGAGCCAGGCTGGATTAGCCTGGAGGGAAGGAGGTGAGGTCAGCAGGGTTTGGGATAAGGCAGGATGACCACAGTGGGATGCGATGCCTGCCAGGGGAGGGATCCCCCAGGCTGCTCCTGCTGTCCCTGAGGAGGTGGGAAGGGCTGGAGCTCTCTGTGGGTGGGCTGTGTGTGGTTCTGAACCCTCCTTGCCTGGTCTCCTGGGGTCTGGTGCTGGGAGAGGGGTGGCTGCCCCCAGTCCCACTGGTGCTCCTGGTGCTGAGCTCCCTGCTGGAGCTGCTGTCCCCCAGCTGGAGCTTGCAGCCTGTCCCCACCTCTTGTGGGGATGTTTGGCAGTGCCCTGAGTGAGGCTGGATTTATGTTCTGCTTTATTTGGGGTTTTTAGCCAAGCTTTGTTGTTCAAGTCCATGCAAACACATCCCGAGGGGGAAGCCCACCAGCAAATGCAAATTGAGATTTGTGTGTGTGTGTGTGTGACTGAGCAGTTGGAGCTCTTCCTTCCCCTCACCCTCCTGGTTCCTGTGAACTCTTTGGGGAGAGTCTCTCTTCTCACCTGGCTTTCACTGCCTGACCACACCTGGATAACTCCAAAGTGGAACTGGCCAAGTGAGTCCATCCCTCTGCTCCAGGGGAAACATGCCCCGGGTTTGCTGGGTGGGTTTGTAATGAACTGAGGGGGCAAAATCACCTTTGCTGGGCACTTAGGGAAGGTGGGCTCTGCCATCCTGCTGGATCCTGTTTGGGATGCAATTCCCACCTGCTGGTTCTTCCAGATCCTGGCAAGACGTTGCCATAACAAGGAAAGTGGTGAAATTCATAGGTCTGCAGAGGCAATCGAGCAAATATTCTGGATCTGGGACAAATTTATTTTTCAAGCACTTAATAAGGAGCAGACATGCCTTGGAATCTTTGGCGTTAAGATTTATTAGGAATAAAAAAGGCACTGCAGTTCAGGAGTAATGAGGAGCAGCCCAGCTCTGCTGCAGGGACAGGCCACAGCTCTATTTTCTAGTTCCTTTGTTCATTTAGAAATAAATTAGTACATTGGTGGACTCCTTAATTGTTAATTAGAGCCAAATAATTATGGAGGCTCAGGGTGATGGCAGAGGAAGAAGTAATGGGGGAAGGCAATAGATGAGTTTGTTGCTGGCAGTGGTACCTGAATTGCAGCCCACTCCTTTTGGCTTTTTTTTTTTTTTTTTTTTTTTAGGAATAAATTGCCATTTCTGAGCAATCTTTGGGACATGGATGGCGTTGAGCCACTTCTCCTGGATTTTGTTTTCTCTTTGACAGCCTGTCCTAAACGTGAGCAGGAGGGCTGAGCTGGTCCCTGAACTGAATGGCTTTGCCAAGGCAGCTTAACCTGGGATCCTAAAGCCATTCACCAAACAGCCAAGGCTTAAATCCCACGGATTTCCAAATAGACAAAACTTCACAGGTTTCATTTTCTGGGCAGTTCAAGCTAGTTGGGAAATTCCATCTTGATTTTAAAATGCTGTGAAGGCTCTGTGGAAGCACTTGGTTGGGTCGTGGCACCTCTGCTCTCATCCTTAGGTGTGTCAGTGAGCACAGCTGCTATGGGAATCATTCCTTCAGGCTCACTCAGTCCTACAATTCCATCCTTCCTGTCCAGCCAGAGCAGTGTGGAGCCTGTGGAAATCAGGCTGTGCACGTGCTCTTGGTGCTGGGCTTTAAACCCCCCTCACAAAAGGCTTGGGCTGAGCCTGTCCTGACCAGCAAGGACAAACTGGCTCCTTGGATAACCTTGGATAATACCTCACTCCTTGGCTCCTGGGATAATGCCAAATATCCCTGGGGGGGATGAGACTGGCTCCCTGCTCTCAGGCCTTTTCCTGGGATGTTGTTCCTGGCAGCTCTGATGTCTCAGCCCCCTGAAGAGCTGGGAATCCAGTTTCTGCAGTAGGATAAGATCTGTGGATAATTTACTGTCCCCCAAACCCACTGTGGGATAACTATAATGACAGGAATCCTTTGAGCTGAACCCATTTGGGTTTTTAATCCCAAACCAAGCACTGTTCCACCCAGCCACACCGTGAGGAACCTCTGCTGGGAATGACCCCTGCTCTCCAACCTTTTATGGCCTGGCCGCCTGCCTGGGGCAGCTTTTGTGCCCTTGCTGACTTTTAGGGCTTGTCAGGTGCCAGAAGTGTGGCAGCACAGCCTTGGCTGGTCATCAGCCCCTCCAGAGGGTTCCCAGGCTGTTGTTCTTCCCCTCCAGTGTCCCGTGTGCTGCTGCAGCTCCTGGCTCTGTCCTCTCTTGGGGTTTGCTTTGGCCAGGATGACCCTGAGATGTATTAAAAGTCCTTGTCTCCCAACCCAGCTGTTGAAGAATGAGTTGAAAGTCTTCAGCTGATGCTCTCAAGGTTGTTTTATTGTTTCTTATCTCAGATATTTTCTGTCTGGGTGCCCAGGTCTGTTCAGCAGGGCAGCCCCAGGCACTCTGCCCTCCCCTGGGGCAGGCACTGATTTTTATACTCCAAATTCCCTGTTAGTTATTCACAGTGATGATCCAATGTCCATCACCTGTGTTAGACAGTTCCATTCTACTCCAATCCAATCCCCAAGTGCCACCATCCCCAAGAAGATGGGGTTAGGAAGAAGAAGGAAGGAGGACAGGACAACACTCAAGTCCCTCCATCTCACCCCCTAAGCCCCCATGGTGAAATCCCCAAAATTTCCCTTTTCACTCTACAACTACTACTATCATGCTGTCTACACTTTTGTGCCCTTTAATTCTTCATTCACAGGTGGTAATTTGTTCCATGGGTCAAACTCAAAGCCCCAGGAGTCCCTGGCTGCTGCCAGGGTCTGTGACCCCCCTGCCAGGGCTTTGGAGCCCCTGGCTGGAGCTGGGATCAGCCAGCACTGTTAGAGAGATGCCCTGGGTTCTGACAGTCCTCCACCCCTGGGGAGGGCCAGCAGAGCCTCTCCTGCCCAGGGCACTCAGCAGTGGGGCCTCTCCACCTTCCCAAGGTGGGAGTGGGGCAGGGAACACAGGGAACCCTCCCGAGCTGAGCTCCCTGCACGGGAGGCTTGCAGGGATGTTGGAACCCAGAATGCAGAGAATAATTCTCTGCATGTTCTGAAGGGTCCAAACCCCCTGACAGACACTGCTTTTAACCTTCATCCATGGAAAGGACTGCCTGGGCTCTGGGATGAAACTGAATTTTCAAGAATGTAAATTAGATAGTAGCATAAGATGTATATCACAGGGTGAGAAATTTAGATTTTTGGGTGTGTTAGTATGGTAAGTGGATGAAGACAGGATGGAGGATCCTTGTCATTTTTAGGCGTCCTTCTCCATCTCCTCCCTGTTCTGCAGAGTTTGACACACAGGACCATTGGTCACAATTTGCCACAGGGCAGAGTTATGTGAAGAGAAATTTAGTTATTTATTGGTAGAAAAGCAGAAATAATGAACGTTCTTGGTGATAATTGGGTGAATTATCTTTAAGAGAACCTTGATCCCCTGTGTTTGGGGCTTTTGGGGTCTGTTCTCCCTCACGCTGAGCTGGGGTAAAGCCTGGAGTGCTGAGATTGCTGATAAGGAAACAACAAACAACCTGGAGAAGGAGAACAACCAAGAATTCCATTGGCCTTTTTTCTCAACAAGGACTTCTGCCAAAGGCCTCCCCTGTTAGGGAGAGACACGTGGGAGTGGGAGAACTGCCACACAGGGATGTTCAGGATTTTGGGTTGCTTCAATTGGAGCCTGGGTAGGACATCAGGGAGCCCCAAATATCCCACTAGGAAAAGGGGCATTGCTGAGGGGTCACAGGGGTCTCCAAATAAAACCCATCCTCTTCCCATGGGACCCCTCCCACTGTCCCAGGCTGCTGCCAGCCCCATCCAGCCTGGCCTTGGGCACTGCCAGGGATCCAGGGGCAGCCACAGCTGCTCTGGGAATTCCATCCCACCAGGGAAGAATTTATTCTCAGTATCCCATCTGATTCTCTCCCAGTTTAAACTGTTGTTCCTTGTCCTATCACTCCTTGTAAAAAATCCCCCCTCCAAACTTCTTGTAGCCCCTTTAGGAGATTGCACAGGAAATAATTTCTCTCATTTATTTTTCAGCCTTGTGGGGTATTCCCTTCCCCAATCCAGCACCTGGGTGTGATGTGGGAAACTCGTGAGCAAACATTTCAGCCCCTGTGGGCTGGGGGTGCCTGTGCTGAGCTGTCCTGTTTCCCTGGAGCAGCTGGAGAGGGATGGGGCCACCCTGGGGGCTGCAGCCCCTGCCCAGGAAGGAGGGCAGAGCAGAGGGGCATGCTCAGCACCAGGAGGGATTTATCCCCTGCAGGCTCCTGCTGCAGCTCCCCAGGTACAACTGTGACCTGATCTGGACACAGTCCATGGCATTTCCTGGCACTCATTCCTCCTTTAAATCAGTTCAACCTTGACTTTTGATTTTTTTTTTTTTTTTTTTCTATGATGCAGCCTCTTCTAGGGGCTTGATGCTAGAAAGTGCTGGGAAAAGTCGTTTGAAATTGTCTTTGATCCTGGGCTTGAGTGAATCACGTTGTACCTTTGGCTGTTGGATGGAAGAGGCTTCTATTAACCAAAAAAATCTGTTTCCTGGGAGAAGACCCTGAGCTTTGAACTCTGTTTTACCCAGCCTGACCCAGCTGAAAATTAGGGCAGACTGTTATGCTGGTTGTCTGGGCTGCTGAAAACAGGGATGCTCCAAGCTGGGCTTTAACCCCTTTGCCATTTAGGAGTTTTTGGAGCGTGGTACCAGCTGAAAAGCCCTCCAGAAATCCAGCAGCATTGTTATCTTTGTCAATAAAACACTCTGAGGCTCCTCAGGCAAGATCCCAAGTTAGAAACTCTTTCCAAAACCGTGGCATTAATTACATATCTGTGGTTTCTTTATTAATGAGCCCCATGTCAGTTGTTCTGTTATTTTGCTTGGGCTCAGCTTGAGGGAAGAGGCCTGTAATTACTCAAAGCTTCCTGCTTGCCTTTTTTTTTTGCCTTTTTTTTTTTTTTTTAATTCCATATTGGCACAACACAAAGCCTTTTCCCAGTCAGTCCCCTGGAGCTTCCCCAGATCACTGAGCCAAACTGAGAATTCAGTGCTCATCTTGGGGAGAGCCTGAGGTTTTCATGCTTTTGGGGTTGAATTCTGGGGCTGGGACTGAGAAACCTCTGCTCCTTGTCCTCTCTGGAATGGGAAGTACTTAGTTGTCATTAGTTGTGTCATCTGGATTTTCTAAATGTGGGCAGAACTGGGGTTCTCCAGCTCTTCCCACGTTGCTGCTGTGGTTCTGTCAGTGCCATGTGGCAGGTGACAGTGGGGACCCAAGAGGTGGCTGGGACAGAGACTTCTCCTGCCTTTATTTTCCTTCTTTAATCCAATTTTCTGCAAATCACAGACCCTACCTTGCTTGCCATGTGCCAATTCCTTCTTTTTCCCCTTGTGTTTTATCATCCTTAATGGCTGCCTTCAATCTGGGCTCCTTCCCCACTTCCCAGCTGGAATTTGTGGGAGTTCAAACCCACATGCCTCACTCAACTCTCATGCTTTTGGACAACTCCAGAGCTGTTCCCAATTTGTCCCTCTCAGCTGGTTCTCCTCTAAATTTGGCCACTTTGGAGGAGCAAGGACGGATTCTATTGATTTTGGCTTTTAGTTGTGTTTACACAAACCAGTATAATTCAGCCTCATGCCTCAGTAATTTCTCCTTGGGGACCCTTTTCCCCTGAGCCTTGCCAGATGGGAGTTCCCAGTGTGGACCTTTCTCATGTCAAGTGTTGAAGTTGAATTAAAACCCCCTTTCCCTCACTGTGTGGGAATTCTGGGCTCCCAGTGCCAGCTGCCAGGCCTGGCTGTGGCTTCACACTGGGATTCCCAGGCTGGCACATCTCTTGAGAACCTGAACAGCCCAGCTCCTGCAGTGCCTCACAGCTCACAGTGGGTCAGGAGATTTGGGAATTCTCACCGCGCTTTGCCTCGCCTGGTGCACGGAAATCTGAGCAACCTGGTCTAGGGAAGCTGTCCCTGCTCTTGGCAGGGGTGGAATGAGATGGGATTTAAGGGCTTTTCCAACCCAGACCATTCCCTGGCACCACCTGCCAGCTGTTTGCCACAGGTAATTGTCCTTTGAGGAACTGGGTTTTACATTTTTGGCTGGTGGTGCCCCTGGAATTAATCTGCCAGCCCTGTGGAGCAGAGAGGTGCTGCTCTCTTCCATCCATTTTCCACTTCAAGGTGTACAAAATGAGGCACCATTTTGCTGTAAATGAAACTTGCCAATCCCAGGGATTGCAAAATATATTTTCAGGAAATTATCACTTTGGATCAAAACTGGAAAAATTGGTTGGAGGGAGAAATATGGATCAAGTTGGGAAGCTGAAGTGCATCGGTTTATTTATTTTTTCACTGTTTAAGGTGTATTTCAAGACCTGCTTTTAATCAGAAACCCCCCAAAGTACCAAAAATCTGCGCTGCCTCGCGGTGTAAATTCTGAGAGAAAAATTCTTCATTTCAACTCTTTATTTCAGCTCCACGAGAAATATCTGTGGGTTTTACCCCTTCCAGGAACTGCTCTTAGGAGAACAAATATTCCCTGTGTTCCCCTGGAGGGAGCTGCTGTGCTGTGGGTACTCTGCTGTCCCTTGTCCCCTCTCAGGAACTTCTCTGGGGTGTGGAAATGAGCAGTGGGGCTCTTGAGGTGCCCCTGCCTGAGGTCCCACCCTGGTGATGCTCCAAAGTTTGGGCAAAGCTTCTTTCCAGCTCTGTGAGCTTGGGAAGGTCGTGCCCAGCTGGGTTTAGTCGTGTCAGGGACCCAGTTTTAGCACCTTTGAGGTGATTTTGGGCAGCCCCCATCTCTGGGGGGACACAGTGAGGGTGGGGGGTGATGGGCTGAAGGGAGGGTGTTGGGAATCCTCCCCTCTGCTCCTCTGTCTGCAGTGATGCCTCTGCTAATCTAATTTAATTGTTTAATTGTGACCCTTGCAGCCTCTTTCCCTGGGTCAGGTGATCATCAAGTGGCTTCTCTTTTTTTTTGCATTTTAACAGCAAAATAATGGTAAAAAAATAAAAATCCAAGTAACAACCCACAGATGTGAGGGGGTTTCTTGCTGCAGGCATTGCCCCTGGCAGACACCAGTCTCCATGGCAGCAGCCAGGGATGCAGAGGGGAAAATATCCTGGGAATGCTGCAGGGCCCAGAGGGTGTGGGGTGCTGTGACCCCTGAGCCTGAGCTCCTGCTGGGGAGAGGGGTGGGTGAGAGCAGGGCAGGGAGGGTGAGGGCAGGGCTGGGAGGGTGAGGGCAGGGCTGGGAGGGTGACACCAGGGCAGGGAGGGTGACACCAGGGCAGGGAGAATGACATCAGAGCAGGCAAGGTGACATCAGAGCAGGCAGGGTGACACCAGGGCAGGCAGGATGACAGCAGAGCAGGCAGGATGACAGCAGAGCAGGCAGGGTGACACCAGGGCAGGGAGGATGACAGCAGAGCAGGCAAGGTGACATCAGAGCAGGCAGGGTGACACCAGGGCAGGGAGAATGACATCAGAGCAGGCAAGGTGACATCAGAGCAGGCAGGGTGACACCAGGGCAGGCAGGATGACAGCAGAGCAGGCAGGATGACAGCAGAGCAGGCAGGGTGACAGCAGAGCAGGGAGGGTGACAGCAGAGCAGGCAGGGTGACAGCAGAGCAGGGAGGATGACAGCAGAGCAGGCAGGGTGACACAGCAGAGGCAGGCAGGGTGACAGCAGAGCAGGCAGGGTGACAGCAGGCAGCTTTTCCTCCCACTGGAGCTCCTCGTGCCGTGCCTGGGCTCTCCTGTCCTTTGTGGGGCTGGTGAAGCCCTGCACAGGGGCAGCCTCCAGCTGCTCCTGCCCTCCCAGCTCCCTGGGCCCAAATCCCGTCTGGTCCTGGGCCCAAATCCTCCTTCCTGGCTCTCTTGGATGTTTCTGTGAGTGCAGTAATTTCGTTCTTAGCAAAGATCTGGATTAGGAGGCAGCTCCAGGTGGGAGTGGGGCATAGGTGACCCAGGGCTCTCCTCAGCCCCAGGTTTTGGGGCTCATTTGGGGCTGGGTCCCTCCTGGGGTTCAGTCTAGCCAGAAATATCTTCTGGACATTCCACAGGAGCTGGATGCTGGGGAGGAGAAGAGCTGCAGCACCAAAGAGCACAAGCTTTTTGGGTTGTTCAGGGGATTTTGGATAGAGGAGGAATTCCAGATCCCTCCAGTTCCCCCTTGGCTCCTCTGGGGAAGGTGACCTTGCAGGGAATGTGGTTGCTCACAATTACCAGCTGAACCCATTTTAGGCTGGACAAATTATGGAGTTGAGTTTTAGCCAGGCTGCTTTTTCAGCAGCTCTCAATTTGATTTCTTGCCTGAAAGGACTTTGTAAAATAAACTATTTAAAAATATATATATTGGTTTAGAAAGGATTTTAGAAAAGGTGTTGTTTTAGAGTCTCTCTGTTACAGCTCTTTCCTGCCCACCCCTGACTCACAGCCTAAACAGAAACAGAACCACAAACCAAGTTCATTAAATGAACAAAAAATGAACAAAAAGATAATGACAGGGTGGCTCCTAATTGGGTTTGAAATTTGGCTGTTACGTTTCTTGAAGGAGCCTCTGAAGGGTTTTCCCTTGTGTAACTGAGTTGATTCTGGTGGATTTGGGAAGGCTGATTTAATTCAGGGTAACTCTTCCCTTAATTAGGTAACCCCAGCCCATCCCTGCCCTGTGGCCAGGCAGGGGCTCACCTGCATGAACTGGGGCTGCTCTTGCTACAATAAAATCATTTAAGCTGGAAAGGATCCCTGAGGTCATCGAGTCTTACCATAAAGAGGCTTCAACCCCTATTCCAGCAATTTCTCCCTGTGCTGGGCGCTGCTGACTCCTTGAAATAAAAGTCAATTTAAATTTAAATTGCTATCATTATGACAAATCACCAAAAAAATTATATGTAACAACAAAAGACAAGACACCCCCGGAGTAAGTGCTCATAACTGAGAGCAAACGAGTTCAGGTATTTACAAAAGAATCTTAAAAAAAAAAAAAAAAGAAAAATAAGAAACCTAAAATTTGAACATTTAAAAGTGAAAATTTCACTTTTCTCCTGCATTTGGGATGGGAAGAGCTTGGAAATCTCCAATGGGATGGCAGCAGAGTCAAAGCTTCAGTAGCTCCTGCTGCCTTTGGAGCTCCTTTGGTCATCCCAGAAGGGGCCTGGCCGCTGGGTTCTCACCTGAAGGCTCTCCCTTCTGGCAGGGAAATTGTTTTTCCTGCACATCCCCTCGGTGCTCCCAAGCCAGGGTGGGAGCAGGTGAGGGGCTCAACCCGTGGGCTGTGGGAAGGAGGATGGGAAGGAGTCTCCAGGTCTCCTTCCCGGCCCTGCAAGGCAAACGCGGGGCTGCATCTCCCTCTAGTGACTCCTCAGCAGCTTCTCCAGCAGGAGCCACCGGGCAGGGCTGGTGCCCCCAGCTCTGGGTGCCAGGCACTGTCCATGTCCCCAGAGCAGGCTCCAGGCAGGGCTGGTGCCCCCAGCTCTGGGTGCCAGGCACTGTCCATGTCCCCAGAGCAGGCTCCAGGCAGGGCTGGTGCCCCCAGCTCTGGGTGCCAGGCACTGTCCATGTCCCCATGGAGCCCAGAGCAGGCTCCAGGCAGGGCTGGTGCCCCCAGCTCTGGGTGCCAGGCACTGTCCTTGTCCCCAGAGCAGGCTCCAGGCAGGGCTGGTGCCCCCAGCTCTGGGTGCCAGGCACTGTCCATGTCCCCAGAGCAGGCTCCAGGCAGGGCTGGTGCCCCCAGCTCTGGGTGCCAGGCACTGTCCATGTCCCCAGAGCAGGCTCCAGGCAGGGCTGGTGCCCCCAGCTCTGGGTGCCAGGCACTGTCCATGTCCCCAGAGCAGGCTCCAGGCAGGGCTGGTGCCCCCAGCTCTGGGTGCCAGGCACTGTCCATGTCCCCATGGAGCTCAGAGCAGGCTCCAGGCAGGGCTGGTATTTCCATGTAGGGCTGCTGGAAATGCTGCAGCTGCTGCAGGAGAGCTGCTCCAGGACCTCCACATCCTCTCACCAGCCCAGCCCTGGCCCCCTGGGCGAGCCCAGTCTGATGCTTTCACTGGTGCTGGGTGGAAAAGTGGTGGGATTTTGAAATGCAGGGAGCTCTGAAGTTGGATTCCTCTCCCACGGTCAGTGTTTGTGTCAAGTGGGGATATTTCTCCCAGTGTTGCAGTTTTCCCCCATCCTGGGCACTGCTGGAGGTTGCAGACAGAGCCCTTGAGGGCTGCAGGGACCATTCAAAGTGACAGCTGAGGACAGAGAGAGCCCTTTGCAAGTCACTGCCTTAAATGAAATTGCTGGAAGGTTCCAGGAGGCTCCCCCTCCCTTCCCAGTCTCCCTTCCCAGCCCTCGGAGGTTTGCAGCTGCTCCAGTGGAGGTTGTGTGTGGGGGCTCCGAGCTCCCCTCTGACCTGCTGGCACCATTCCCCCAGGAGAACACCAGGAATGTGCAGGAACAGCAGAATCCAGAGGCTGAAGGGGCAGATCGATCCCTGCTGTCACTTTATACATTTGCAGGAACTCTTCTAGTGGTTGCTCTCAAGATTGGATTTCTGTCTTTGGGCCGTGGGCTCTGGGGAGAGCTCAGAGCCCCTGGCAGGGCCTGGAGGGGCTCCAGGGGAGCTGGAGAGGGACTGGGGACAGGGAATGGAGGGACAGCACACAGGGAATGGCTGCCAGGGCTGGATGGGATCTTGGGAAGGAGGCCCTGCCCAGGGTGCCCAGAGCAGCCTTGTGGAAGGTGAGTTTGGTTGGTGGGTGGATGCAGTTCCTGCTCCCTCTGGATGAACTGTCCAAGAATTTGAGGGCTCCTGCCTGGTGCTCATTCCTGCAGGTGGGAAATGAGGAATTACTGAATTATTAAGATTAGAAATAACCTCCAAGGTCATCATGACTGATCCCCACCTTGTCACCCAGCCCAGGACACTGAGTGCCACGTCCACATTCCTTGGACACTCCCAGGGCTGGCGACTCCACCTGGGCTGTCCAGTGAGCAGGAAAGGGAGAAAAATAAGTGAACCCTTCAAACTTCACTTTTTCCCTTCTCCTTTTCCAGGACTCCAGACTCACCAGTGCAGATCTGGCCCAGGGGCCACCTTGGCCATGGGAGGACGCCCAGGGCTCCCTCCCCCTCCAGCCTGATGGCAGTGCCCTGGCTCCCCTCTCTGCTCACGAGCTGCCACCAGCTGAGGAGGAGGAGGAGGGCAGCCTTTCCATCGAGGATGAAGGCTTCGAGCTGCTGAACTCCACCTACAATAAAATCACCGGCCCTGGCAGGCCAGCGCTCAGGAGAAGCTCAGGTGAGTCCAGGATTTTCCTTCTTTCTCCATCACAGCTTCTTGGAGTCTGACAGTTCTTCATCCACGCAGGAGCCTCCCTGAAGCGCCCTGGGGCAGCCCAGAAGGAGCGTGGCTCTGAGCCCGGCAGGAGAACATCACCACGGAGAAGCTGTCGGGGGACGCGGGCACGCGGCGGCTCCCGCCCCCCAGACCCCACCTGAGACCCCTCCCCAAGGGGTCCCCGGGGGCTGCTCCCAAGGGACACCTCCCCAAAGGTCCCCCGAGGGCAGGGCTGGGTGTCCCGGAGCCTCCTCCTGGAGCGGGACAGCCCGGATTGTGGGTGGCACGTGGACACCAGGGCTGCGTGAGAGCGGGACCGCCGGGGCTGCCGGGACCGCCGGGGCTGCCGGTGAGTGAGGGAGGGCAGGGAGGCTGGGAAAAGGTGCTGGGCTGGGGGAAACAGCACAGGGAGAGCTTCTCCAGCGTGGGGAACCTTGCCCTGGGTGGGCAATCTTCTCCTGGATGGGAAACTTCTCTAGGGTGGGGAACCTTCCTCAGGATGGAGAACCTTTCTTCAGGATAGGGAGACTTCTCCAGGATGGGGAACCTTTCCCAGGGTGGGAAACCTCTTCCAGGGTGGGAAACCTCTTCCAGGATGGGGAAACTTTTCCAGGGTGGGGAAACTTTTCCAGGGTGGGGAACCTTCCCCAAAGTGGGAAACCTTCCCCCAGGGTGGGGAACTTTCCCCAGGGTGGAGAAACCTTCCCCAAAGTGGGAAACCTTCCCCAGGGTGGAGAACCTTCCCCAGGGTGGAGAACTTTCTCCAGGATGGAGAACCCTCCCCATGCAGGCACAGTGGGGCTGTGCATTGACCTCGTGAAAAGGTTTTTGATATTCCTGGAGAAACTTCACTGCATACTGGAGAGAAGATGATTCCCTTGTCCTCCTAGCTCTAGAGAGGGTCTCAAATTCTTCAATCACACTGTGGATTTTAATTTCACACTGGTCCAGCCCAGAATTGGGCTGAGGAGATCAGAGGGGACCAAGCCATCTCCTCGAGCCCCCACACAAACCCCTGGATCCACTCATGGACTCAATTGCCATCACTGGCTTTGTCTCCTTCACCCCCAGATTGATGCCTGGTTCAAAGCAGAGCACTGAATTTATCTTGTAATAAGTTCTGACTGTTTTTCAAATCATTCAGTTGTTGTAGAGGATGAAAAAAGGGAAATTCAGGAAAAAAAAAAGGTAAACAGACTAGAGAAAGCTTTAGAGGATTCATGTCTTCATTGAGGTTAAAAAAAAAAGGTAAACTTGTAGAAAAAAAGGTAAACTTGAAATAGAAAAAGAAAGAGAAGTCTTATCTTCATTGAGGAGTAGCTGAAACATGTTTTCAAATATTTTTCCATGTTTGTTTATTCTGCCAAAATGATTCCCCTCATTTGGAACCCTTCATTTGGTTCCATTTTCTTAACAATTTCTTTAGAATGTTCATTTTATTTCCCCATTGAAGTGACCCTGGGCACCTTCTCTTCCCTCTCCCTTCCATCCCTGTGCAAGCTGTGGGCTCTGCCCTGGGGCTCGGGGGGATCCTGCAGTTTCCATGGCCGTGTTTGAGGGACCTGGCACTAAATCCATCATCCCTGAGCCAGGCTTGGTTTAAATTTAGGACTGCTAACTTCCCCCTCAAGCCATCTCCTTGCTGCTGCAGCTCTTGCCTGCAAAAATAGAAGGAAATGGCAAAAGGAACAGATGCTGGAGGCTGAAAAAATCCCAGGAGCAGAGGAAACGTCAGGAGGTTTGACAGCCCTGCTGTCAGGTGGCAGGAGAGACCCAGCCAGGGGGAACTGCTTTCCTCTCCTGGAGAAAGGCTGGAGATGGGGATTTTGTCCTTGGTCTTGAGTATCCTGGATGGAAACACTGGTACCAGAGCTCCATCCCAGCTTTGGGAGCTGGGGAGCTGCCAGGAGAGATGGAAAAGGGCTCTTGAGGGCATGGAGGGACAGGACAAGGGGAACGGCTTTACATGGAAAAAGAGCAGTTTAAATGGGATATTAGGAAAAAATCTTTTCTCTGAAGCTGGGCAGGTCCTGGCTCAGGGTGCCCCTGGATCCCTGGCAGTGCCCAAGGCCAGGCTGGACACTGGGGCTGGAGCAGCCTGGGACAGTGGGATGGTTTTTAAGGTCCCTTTGATGCCTTCTGGAGGCTGCCCTGGCACAGAGAGCAGGCAGAGCAGAAGGATAAAGCAGGGATTTATTAAAAGGCCTCCCTGGGCACACCTGGGCAGTGCCAGAGCCACACCCAGGGTGAACCCAAAATGGGCACAAAATGGACAAATGGTCACAAGGACTCACACTTTTGTAAGTTCTGGTCCATGAGCACATTGGAGTTAATTGTGCAATTACAGCTCCAGGTTATGAAGCTCCATCCTCCTTGGTTTTCCTTCTCACTTCACCGTTGGTTTTGTTGTTGGGCCAGAAAGTTGTCCTTGGTCCCAAGCTGGAGAAGGAATTGTTTTGTCTGTCTACTTTGAGAAGAGAGCTCAGCAGCACTGAATATGAGACCCAAAACTACCCACCAAAACAGCCCTGAATCTAAAAAATATAAAAGCTAAAACTGAAGGCATCACTTTCCAGCCCAGGCCAGGCTGGGATGCTGTCTAGGACTGAAGCTCAGTGGTGGCACATGCCAGCCATGGCCAAAGCCACAAAATGTGTCCCAGCCTGGCAGCCTTCCCTGTTGTCCTGCTGCTGCTCCTGAGGGCAGGGGGGCTCCAGGGAGAGGACCTGAGCCATGGAGCTCTGTGGGCTTCAGATCTGCTGACCTTCAGGCTCAGGACAAAGCTGGGGTCTGGAGTTGAAGCTGTCAGAGCTGCAGCAGGCACAGGCAGAGGCTGTCAGGTAACACCTCACAGGGAATTGCTGTCATCCCAAAATCTCCCACCTGGCATTTTCTGCCCACACAGTTGCCTTGAAGTGGGGTCAGCCCTTGGCCAAAATGTGCATTTTTACCCAGATCACATCTCCCACCCATTAAAAGCAACAGATATTTTTGTCCTTATCCAAACACATATTGGAGTATGGATATGATTTAATTTTAGGGGATTTTTTTTTTTCCCCTAACCCTGCCTGTCCTCCCCAGGTGTCAGGAGATGTTCTCCTGCTCCCCTGACTGCTCTGGGGTGTTTCTGTGGTTATTCAGGATGGCACAGTTCAGCTGCTGGTGCCAGGGCAGAAGCAACCAAACCAGGGGGCTCTTCCCACCCCACACTGGTTTTTGGGGTATTTCTGGGGGACTTGAAGCTGCTGGTTTGCTCTCACTCAGCCATTTCAGCCCCTGCTTCCCTGGGGCTGTGGCCCTGCTCACTCAGTCACTGTGGGATCTCCCTTTGGGGTCACAGCTCTCCTCCTTGGCCTTTCAGGGCTGTCCTGGCAGACGGGGACTGGTGGGACCCAAAGGAGACAAAGTGAGTACCCAGAGAAACAGGGGCATGTCCAGTATGGGCTGTGGGGCAAACACCACCGATGGTTTGGGTTGGTTTGGGGTTTTTCCATCCACAGGGCAGTGAGAGCTCCTGAAGCTGCAGGGTGGTGGCCCTGTCTGTGGGTTTGGATGAGGAAGGAACTGGGTTTGGTTGGTCCTTTAAGCCCAAGCTCAGGATTTCACCTTGAGTTGGGCAGTTTTGGGCACCACGATATAAAAAGGGATGTAAAAAATTAAGTTATAAGAATGTTCAGAGGACGCCATGGGGATGGGGAAGGGTCTGGAGGGGCTGTGAGGAGCAGCTGAGGCATGGGGCACTAGGGGGATTGTTCCCTGCAGCACACTGAGGGCACTGGGATGTTCTGCCACTGCCATGCTGCACCCCTGAGGGCACTGGGATTGTTCCCTGCAGCACACTGAGGGCACTGGGATTGTTCCCTGAAGCACACTGAGGGCACTGGGATTGTTCCCTGCAGCACACTGAGGGCACTGGGATCGTTCCCTGCAGCACACTGAGGGCACTGGGATTGTTCCCTGCAGCACACTGAGGGCACTGGGATTGTTCCCTGCAGCACACTGAGGGCAGAGCTCCCCGGGGCTGCAGCTCCTCCCCAGGGGCAGCTCCGGGCTCTGCTCTGGGACAGGGGCAGCACCCAGGGCAGGGCTGGAGCTGGGCCAGGGCAGGCTCAGGCTGGGGCTCAGGGCAAGGCTCTTCCCCCGAGGGTGCTGGCACTGCCAGGCTGCCCAGGGAATGGGCACGGCCCCGAGGCTGCCAGAGCTCCAGGAGCCTTTGGGCAGCGCTGCCAGGGCTGCCAGGGTGGGGCTGGGGGTTTGGACACGGGCTGGGTTGATGATCCTGTGGGTCCCTCCAGCTCAGGAGTCTCTGTGATCCTGTGACTGAGCTGCCTGGACACGCTGCTCTCTTCCCTTTGAGCACTCAAGGGGTGATGGAGCAGCTTCAGCTCAGGTCACCTGGAGGAGGGACACTGCCATGTCCCAGAGCCCCAGTTCACACCCATGATGTCGCCTTGCAGGGACATTTGTCCTCCAGCCCTGCAGCCCCAGGCTGCCCTCCCTGCCCAGACCCTGACTCTGCTGAGCCAGAGCCTGTCCTGCCTGTGCTGAGCCCTGAATCCCCGCTGGTTTTAAGGAGCTGCCCCTCTCTCTGCAGGGGTTCCCTGGGGCCATGGGGCGGACGGGCCCCCCTGGAGACCCTGGCGCTGCTGGCATCCCCGGTGTGCCCACCATCGTGCTCTGGAGGAACTCCAGGGAGGACTGGCAGTCGTTCACGGTGAGTTACAGCCACAGTGGGCAAGTGCTGCACTCACACCTCCCCAGCAGCTCCCTGGGATGGGATAATGGGATGGAATAATGGGATGTCTCTGTGTGTCCCCTGTCCCCTGGCTCTGTGCTGTCCCCTGGCTCTGTGCTGTCCCCTGGCTCTGTCCCCTGTCCCCTGGCTCTGTCCCCTGTCCCCTGGGCTCTGTGCTGTCCCTTGGGCCCTGTCCCTGGCTCTGTGCTGTCCCTGGCTCTGTCCCCTGGGCTCTGTCCCCTGGCTCTGTCCCCTGTCCCCTGGCTCTGTCCCCTGGGCTCTGTACTGTCCCCTGGGCTCTGTGCTGTCCCTGGCTCTGTCCCCTGTCCCCTGGCTCTGTCCCCTGGGCTCTGTGCTGTCCCTGCCTGTCCCTGTCCCCTGTCCTCTGTCTCTGTCCCCTGGGCTCTGTGCTGTCCCCTGGCTCTGTCCCCTGTCCTCTGGCTCTGTCCCCTGGCTCTGTGCTGTCCCGGTCCCAGCAGTGCTGGCCCAGTGCCCATCTCTGGGGAAGGCAGTGTCTGCCGAGGGGCCGTGGGCCACCCAAAGCCGGCAGGGCCATTGTGTTTGTGGCCCGGTGACCCTGGCAGCAGCAGGGAAATGCAAAGCCCCGGGCTGGGTTTAGCTAATCTCAGTGGAGATAAGGCTGGGTGGAACTGGCTGCCCTGGGGATGGGGCTGGCCGTGCCTGCAGCCCCCCCAGCACTGGGGTTTGGGGCAGTGCTGCTCCCCTGGGGCAGATCCCCCAGCCTTGGGGGATTTGGGCTGTCCTGAGCTTCGTTGTGGGGTCAGCCTTTGGAAAAGCAGGGCAGGGCCATGCAGGAGGATGGGCTGGGAAAACAAGGGCTGTGTGCCTGTCCCAGAGCAGCTGTGGCTGCTGTCTGTGGTGCTCAGCAGCCTCTCCCGCTCCCTTCCCACGGAAAAAAAGCCTTTGTTGTTGATGGGAGTTAAGGAAAAGCAGCTCAAGGCCGCTGTGACTCCAGCCCAAGCCCCTGGCCTGTGTTTGTGTTCCCCATGTGTTGACAGATGTTGGCTTTGCCAAGAAGTTGTCTCAGTGTGGCTGGAGGGGCAGGAACTGCTGCTGGCTTGTTCTGGAATTGGCTTCAGCAGTGGGGAAGTCCCAGAATCCTGGGAAGGAGAGCTGTCAGCTCCCACAGTTACTGCAGAGTTATCTGCAGCACCAGGCTCCCTTCCTCTTATCCAGCCCAGGGCCTGTCAAAACAGGAGGGCAGGCTGGGGAATGGAGCCTGGGAACCCCAGCAGGAAAGAAACATTTGATCCACAGGAAAAAGAGGGAACTTCTAGGGATGTGCTGCTCCTGCAGGGTTGGCATCTGCCACGGTGGGGGTGACCAGGAGATGGCCATGGGCGACTGCAGAGGGTGGCAAGGTTTTCTGTTTTCATCTAAGACCTGCTTTTACAACTTTCCCAAGACCTTTTTACTTTTAATGATTCCCACAATACATATTTCTACATTTTTCTGTTTTCTTCTGTCTCTGAAACCTGCTTCCACAGCCTTCCCATGACCCTTTATTTTTAATAATTCCCACAGTGCAGTCTGGGGATGGCCATGGGGTGACTGCAGAGGGTGAAGATGGCCATGGGGTGACTGCAGAGGTGGCCCAGGGTGGCCGTGGGTGACTGTGAGGGTGGCCCAGGGTGGGAATGGCCATGGATGACAGCAGAGGGTGACACAGTTTGGGAATGGCCATGGGTGACTGCAGAGGTGTCCCAGGGTGGGAATGGCCATGGGTCACTGTGAGGGTGGCCCAGGGTGGGTAGCCAAAGCTGCTCTGCCAGGGCTGCCCTGCTCTGCTCCTGGGCTGGAGTTTTCCAGGGGCTCAGACCCCCATGGCTCCTGCTCCCCATCCTCCTGCCTTCCCCTCGTGCTCTCCCCCTCCCTGAGCTGCAGCAGTAGCAAAGCCCTGACTGCTTCCTGCTGGAATTCAGAGCCAATTAACTGCTCTCCCCCCTCCTTGGCATCTGCTGCACCGAAATCCGAGTCCGTGGCTCATGTGGGATTTTGTCTTCCCTCTTTTAAAAGGCTGGATGAAATAATATCCTGTCCTGAGTGAATCGGAGTTCACTGATTCCTGAGACAAGGCAAAAGCCTTGGCCCTGCTCCAACCTCCTCCAGAAAGGTTTTGGGAGTGGATTTTGAGGGAAATGAGAACTGGCTGGAGAGGAGGAACATGGTCCTGGCAGGGGCTGCTCCCGTTCACCCGTGGAAATCAGTTTGGGGTCAGCTTGAAAGGAGCAGGGACGCCATCCATCATCTGCCCCGAAGAGTGCTGCTCACTGCTAGGAGTATTTCCACCTGTGGAAGCTCTGGGTTTACTTTCCTCCATGAGTTCCTTGGCTTTTCCCCTCTCCCCCCACTGGAATTGGGGGACAGACCCCTGGAGCAGGGGACAGGAGGAGTTTCCCAGTGCCCTCGAGGTTGAAACTGGGGAGCACAGAGGGATCCTGCCCCTCCAGCTGTCTGGGATTGGGGTGGAGAAGGAAAGGATTTCTCAGCCCGTGATGTGAGCCAGGATTTGGAGGAGCTGCCTGGACCATAGGTATGAAGCAAATATTGCTGCAGTAGGGATGAAAACTCTTCAACTAGTTACAGTTAGGAAAGTGCTATGTTTTTATCAACAGCACTGGAGCACAGGAGACTCATGCCTCGAAGGCATGTGCTGAATTCACAAAGCCTTGATTCTCTATTTATTTCCAAAAACTGTACATATGCATAAAGTTACCCAACATATGCATTACCTGACCCTGCCTATCCCTGCTCTGTATTAAAATGAGGTTAAAGTTTGGCTACACTTGCCCAGTTCTCTTCTTCAAATGGGTGGGTGGGGTTTGGAATGGGTCAGTGGTCTTACTTTGGTCATTGGCATCCCTTATTTCCTCATTGGCAGGGCAACCTGCCCCTTGGGCACAGTCCAAACCCCTGCCCAGGTTCTGGATAGTTTAGGGTACAGCTGCAGTCATCTTCATCTTCATGGTTTCTTCATCTTCACAATATGATATTTTTCTTGGCTTGCTTCTACAAACACCACTAGGTCAAGTAAATTACATATTGTCTACATTTCTTCTACTCTTTTGCCAGGCTCTACTCTTTTAATTTTCCTAATTTCTTGCTTCAGTCTGGGGTGCCCATGGGAAGGAGGAGGAGGAAAGATGGGGTTTGCCTCCCTGTGCTGCTGATCAGCTGGAAATGGATGTTTTATTTCCTGCACACCTTCCAAAATTTAGGAAAACCTGACTTGGAGGTGTGCAGAGAGGAGGCTGCATTAGGAGCTTTATGCTGGTTTGGAAACATGCTGGAATTAGCTGTGGTTGGGATGGGATTAATCCACCCTGGTGCTTTCCCCTCTCTGTGATCACCCGGTCTTTGGAAAAATTGGGAGTGCATCCAAGATTTGGCTGCTGGGAGCCACAAGAGGAAAACTTACATCTGCTCCTCTGGGTTTTCCAGAGGCTGGAGGAGCTTCCCCACCAAAGGCAAACTGCAGCTGATTTTAATTTAAAAACTGATTGTTCCTGTGCTCTCCACCACCATGTTTCTGACCTTTCCAAATTCCAAACATTTCTGGTGCCCCAGGGCTGCAGGGAATCCATGGAGGAGCTGAATTTCACCAAAGCCCAGGAGAAGTGGGCTCTCTGCCTGATTTTCTACTGAACTGGTTCCTTATTTCCCACACATTATCCTGAGTGTCCTTCCTCCTGTGCTTTGCATGCCAAGTATGAAAAAAATTAAATGCATTAAAGGAGTGGTTCATTGCTGCATCTTCCCAAGATGAGGAGAAAGTCCTTAAAGCCAGCAAAAAGGCATTCGGGAATATATTTTTCTTTAACATTTTGTTTTTCCCCCCTCATTTTCCTTTCAGCAATCATCATTTTACCAACTCCTGCACGCGGGCTGGCCGGTGAGTGCCACTTCAGTCTCTTTGTGTTTGGATTTTTCCTTGTTGGCAGCTGACTTCTCCTTGCTCCAAGCACTTGGGTTTTAACAAAGTTTTCCTATTTTTTTTTTTTTTAAATCCAGAGAAAACCTGGAGCTCCTGGGCCCCCAGGACATCCTGGGAAAACAGGAGCACCTGTAAGTACAAAAGCCCTGCTGCCACCCTGGCTGCCCTGGGGACACTTTCAGGGTGGATGTCCCCAAGCACTCGGGCTGTGGCTGCTGCTCTGCCTGCTGTAATTAGGGGCTTTGGGATTGGGTTTCAAAGCAGCCTAAATGGATTTCTTGTCTGCTTCCCACTGAACCCCGGGATGTTTGATATCCAACTCCCAGGGTTTTCCTGGCAGCTGCAGCCCCTCCATCTCTGCTAGCTGAGAGGGGCTGGCTTCGTTTCCTGGGGCATCAGGTTCCAGCCCTTGTTTTTGGGGCAGGGACCTTGTGGATCCCTCCCAGAGGCACAAAAACAAGGCAGGGAAGGGCTGGGGCAGGATTTGTGTGGGGCCAGCCTGTGCTGGGGGGGTCTCAGCCCCATGCCCACTACCCTGGCATTGCTGGGTGATGCTTCCACCCCATCTGGCCATATGGCAAAGGAAAGGAACATAAAACTCCCTGTCCTGACATCCCTTCAGTGGGAAAATGGATCTGCTGCTGACTGCAAAGCTGCCCTGGGCACAGCCCCTGGCACGGTGGGCAGGGATGCAAGTTCTTCCACTCTGCCCTTCCCAAGGGCACCTCTGGGCATTGCTGCTTGTCCTGCCAGCCTCCACAGGCTGGGGCAGGATGGGGGGGACACCCTGGGGGACACCTTGGGTGTGTTTGTGCACAGGGACCCTGCGGAGCGCCGGGAGAGCCGGGGGAGAAAGGCCAGCGGGGGTACACGGTGAGTGAGGGGACACTCTGGAAAGGTTAAATGGGACCCTCAGGAACCCTGCCCCTCTTGGATCAGCCCCTGGCTGGCTGAGGGAAGTCGTGACAGGGCTGGGGACAGTTTGGGAATGCTATGCCTGGTTTGGAGGTGATGGGATCGATGCCCCAGTCCCCTCCTGTGGCCGTGCCAGGCAGGGGTGGCTCTGCACAAAGTCATGCTCCTGCTGCTCCTCTTTGCTGTGCCTGCAGCACCAGGGATGGCTCAGTCACACTCAGCACAGCCCCTTTGGGGTGTCCCAAAACAGCCACCCAAAGTCCCTTTGTCCCCCTGCAGAAAGCCCCAGCTCTGGATGGGATGGGTGAGCTCTGCCTGGGCCCCTCCCTGGGCATCCCTCGTGGGATCCCATCCCCCTGGGACTGCCCAGCCCAGCTCCCTGTGGGGCTCAGGTGCCCCGTGGGTGCAAGGAAAGGAAAGCAGTGTCCCACTCTCCACACTGCTCTTCAACCTGCCTGAATTCAGGATTGAACTGAGCCTGGGGCAGAGGTGAAGCTGGAGCTGGTGATGGATCCCAAGGTGGATCTGCTCTGACTCCTGCAATGTGGGAAGGGATCAGGAATGGCTTTGATGCAGGAGTTTTCACTCGACCTTTTCTCCCTGCATTTCTTCTTCCCTGCCCTCTGGGTTGCTTCCTGCTGGCTCCAGCTATCCCATGGTTTTGGTGGAGAACCTGGAAAGATCCACATGCCCAACACTTGCAGCCCCCAGGTGCACGGAGCTTTTCCCCAGAGCCAGGCAGAGCTCAGACTTTCATTTACTGCTTTCATAATGTGGATTTTTTTAATTTTCCATGCTTGGATTTTTTTCTCCCCAGGGTGAACCCGGGCTCCAGGGCTTGCCAGGCCGTGTGGGATACCCTGGCTCCGATGGTTTCCCTGGCTTGGATGGCAAACCTGGGCCGTGGGGGCTGCCAGGGGAGCAGGTGAGGCAGGCAGGGCCAGGGAATGGGCAGGATCAGGGGGAAGCTGGAGCTCCTGAGACTGGAGACAGCTCCTGAAGCTCTTCTACCTTCTCTTTAGAAGAGGGAATAATCCTTCCTTTAGGATATTTCTCCTCAGCCCCCAAACCAGGCTGGCCTGGGTTAGTGCCTCGAGGTTTAGGTTTCCCAGGAATTAAAGGGTTGTGGGGCATCCCACACGTGCACTAAGGGGCTGGGATAACCAGAGCTCCAGCTCCTGCCTGGGCTGCTGCCCCTGGACCTCCTCGTGGAAAATAACTGCAAATGGAATGGCTTGGGCTGGAAGGGACCTTAAAAATCATCTCATGCCATGGGCAGGGACACCTTCCACTAGAGCAGGGTGCTCCAAGCCCTTGAGGGCTCAAAACTTGGAGGGTGACCAGGAAATGAGAGTAATTCCAGAATGCCTGGAGGGTGTTCAATCCAGGAACCTGGTTCCCTGGTCCCTGCCCTTTTCCAGCCCCCTGGCAGCAATCCCTGGGGAACACAGGTAATGCCCCATGGCTCTTAGGAGGGGTTGAGAGGTCAGCACTGGATGGTGCTGAAAGTTTGGGGCTCTCAGCAGCTGCTGGGGAGCGGGGTGGACCCGGGTGAGAGGTGCTGGGCAGCCCCTCAGTGCCTGCTCTGCTCCTTCCTCCCTCTTCCCAGGGCCTCCAGGGCTTCCAGGGGGACCGAGGGCTGGCTGGGGACAAGGGAGAAGAGGTGAGTTGGCTCTGGCTTGCACAGCCATGGGCATGATGAGGTGCCAGCCCCAGCCCCAGCAGTGCCAGCCCAGCCCCAGTTTGGCTCCTGGAAACCTTTCATTACTGGTTTCACTGGTACCACAGCTCCTCCCCAGGCTCATCCAGAGATTTGCCAGCCAGGATGGGAAATGTCCATGAAAAAAGTGAATGCTGGTGGTTTGTCACCCTTTAGTTTTTTAATTTTCCCATCACTTAGTCTTCTCAAAGCCAAAATTTTTAGAGCTGTCCAGATTTTTTGGCTCCTCCAAGGTCTGATCACGCTGGGGGGTTTGAGATGTAATTTCTTCTTTTTGCAGCAGCAGTCCAGGTGGGTTATCAGACACCTATTCTGGGGCACACTCTGTGCCCTCCTGCCTGTGCAGAGCCCTGTGCCAGCCCTGTGTCCCTGCTGTGGGGGACATGGAGCAGCAGGAGCTGCAGGGAGGTGACACCATGCTGGGGACCAGCAGCCAGGCTTCACCCCATTTGGCACAACCTCGAGGGTCCCCATCCTCCTGGCCCACCCTGACTGTGTCCCTTGAGGCACAGTGGCCACATTTTAACTCCTGGTGGCCCAGCTGGGGCTCATCCTTGTCCCCATTTCATCCTTGTTCCATTTCAGGGTTTCTTGGGAGACCCTGGACCAGCTGGGGACAAAGGAGAGAAGGGAGTGAAGGTGAGGGTGGCTGTCCCTGTCTCTCACAGCCCTGCCAGGGTGGGCAGGGGTCTCTCCTCCCCTGCCACAGCCCCCCAGCTCCTGCTCTCCTCCATCACTCAGGCTGCTCTTGGCTTTTCCAGGGGGTGAAGGGTGAGAACGGGCTGCCAGGTCCTGCTGGGCTCCAGGTGAGTTCCCTGGGCAGCTGCAGGTGTCACACCCCTTCCTCCCAGCCCCACTGCTGGCTCTGCCATGTCCCCAAGCTCCAGCCCACGCTCTCCTGCCTTTGGCAAAGCTCTGGGTTCTCCCTACCCCTCCTGGGAGGGAGGGCACAGAGGCACTGTCACCCCGGGGTGCTGACACCTCATTCCTGGCTTCTCTCCCAGGGGATGGCGGGGCTGAAGGGTGTCCTGGGCTTCCAGGGCCCTGCAGGGCCAGAGGTGAGTGCTTTTACCTTCTCTGTGCCACCTGCCCCCTCCCCAAAGGGGTGCAGGAGCCGGGCATTCCCAATGGGAAGGGGGGTCAGAGCAGGGATTTGCATCTAGGCATGTGGGGGCCTTGCCTCCAGCATTTCCCATCCCTGTTCTGGCTGGGAATGAAGAGAAATGAAGGGAAATTGAGCTTTCCCAGAGCATAGTGGGGATTTATTTTAGGTGGCCACCTCCAGGTGAGATGAATTCCAGGCTGGCAGCACCTGGTTTTTCCAGGCTGCTCTCAGCATATGGATAGCTCAGTGCTCCCACACAACTGGGAGACATCCTGTCCAGGAAAGGATTTCAAAGGAAAACTGAAGTGGTTTGGTGGTGAATGGATGCATTGTCCAACATGAGAGGGAGCTGGGGTTGGTCAGCAAATGCCCGAGGGGGCATCAAGCAGCTGATGTGAAGAAATGTGAAAAATTATGTGAAGATAAAGGGGGATTTGGGATGAAGGAGAGAATCAAAGGAAAAACTGGCATTTTTTTCTCTCCTGCTGCAGGGAGAAGGTGGCTCCGTGGGTCCCCCAGGTCCTGCTGGTCCCATGGTGAGTCTCAGGGGTTTGATACTGATGGAAGGTCAGGCAGCAGAGCTGCTGCTTCCCAGAGTGGCACCTTGTCCTTGCTAGTTCATTCCTTGTTCAAATTGACACCTAAAAATGCTGCATTTGGTTAAAATCATCCCTGGTAGCAGGGGGAGTATTGCAAAAGGACCGGTGAGCTGGTGTTAAAATTCATTTACACCTAAAACTGCTGCTTTTGGTTAAAATCATCTCTGGTAGCAGGAAGAGGATTGCAAAAGGACCAGTGGGGTTAAAACCCATTAACACCTAAAACTGCTGGTTTTGGTTAAAATCATCCCTAGTATCAGGAGGAGGACTGCAGAGGGACCAGTGAGGTTAAAACCCATTTACACCTAAAACTGCTGGTTTTGGTTAAAATCATTCCTGGTAGCAGGAAGAGAATTGCAAAAGGACCAGTGGGGTTAAGGCTCATTTACACCTAAAACTGCTGGTTTTGGTTAAAATCATCCCTGGTGCCAGGAGGAGGACTGCAGAAGGACAGCTGGGGTTGCAGCTCACCAGTAAAGCGCTCCAGCATCCCCAGCATCCCGGGGATGCTCCGAGCTCCCTGTCCCACCCCCGCCCAGGGGCTGAGCAGGGCTTGCCTTGCAGGGAGAGCCGGGCCGGCCGGGATGCCAGGGATGCCGAGGAGTCAATGGCTCTCAGGTGGGTGTGCCCCCCGCCGCTGCCATCGGGGCTCTGGGCTCGCTGCGCTCACTGGCCCTGCGCCGCTCTGCTCTCTCCGCAGGGGGAATCGGGCCCTCCTGGCATGCCCGGCCCCCGCGGCCCCAAGGTAGGTGATGCCGGGCTGGGGTGGCCCGGGCTGGGGGTGTCACCTGGCCTGGAGCTCTCTCCTGCCGCTGGGATGTGATGCCAAAGCCACGCCGAGAGCTGCAGAGGCTGGGCCAGGGCTGGGCATCTGTTCTGTCCCCCTTCGAGTGCCACGAGGGGAACTCTGGAGCTCCTCGGAGGCTGGGGATTCCCAGGAGAGGTTTTGTGCTGCAGGGATTTGATCCTAACCTGATCCCCCTCTGCAGGGACCCCAGGGCTTGCAGGGCAGGCGTGGCCCCCCTGGCCCCAGGGGCTCTCAGGTGAGTGGGTGCTGGCCTGGGGTGGGGGTGTCCCCCCAGTTCTCCTCCAGGAGCTACTGGGATTTGTCCCCCATGTATTTGGGAAGTGGACACGAAATCCTTGACCTTGGGGGTCCTTGTGGCCCCTCATGAGTGGGTGGGAGGGAAGGGCTGTGTCCCCTGGGTGACCCTGCTGGGGACACTGTCCCTGAGGTGTGAGGCAGCTCCTGGGCAGGTTCCTTGGGCTGGGGTCTCACCCACAGAGTAGGACAGGGAGCCACCTCCCTCTTCTTCCCAACATCCCCTGCCTTTGCTTTTCCCAGGGTCCAGCAGGGCTGGAGGGATCCCCTGGTCCCAAAGGAGACACAGTAAGAGCATTTTTCTGGAGTTTGGGGGGGATGAAACCCAGGTCGGAGGGATTTCCCTTCAGGGACCTGAGATATGGGGTTGAGGGGCATCCCTGTCCCTGGTTTTGAAAGGGAGAGGGGGCAGCACTTCCAGCTGACCTCCCACATGCCACCTGGAGGTCCCTGGTGACCCTGGGGAGGGGACATGGAGGGGCTGGGTGCTCTGATGAGAGCTCTTCACTCTGGGACAGGGGCAGCACCCAGGGCAGGGCTGGAGCTGTGCCAGGGCAGGCTCAGGCTGGGGCTCAGGGCAAGGCTCTTCCCCCCGAGGGTGCTGGCAGTTCCCAGGCTGCCCAGGGAATGGGCACGGCCCCGAGGCTGCCAGAGCTCCAGGAGCCTTTGGGCAGCGCTGCCAGGGGTGCCAGGGTGGGGCTGGGGGGCCTGGGCAGGGACAGGGGCTGGGCTGATGATCCTGTGGGTCCCTCCAGCCTGGGACACTCTGTGATTCCAGGATCCTTCTTGCAGGGTACAGAAGGTGCCCCTGGGGTGAGGGGACAGCTGGGACAGGAGGGCCCTGGGGTAAGTGCATGGGAAGGGGATGGTTGGGTGTGGGGTGCTCTCATGCTGCCCCTGACAGCCCCACAAAATCCTGCAGGGAATGCCCTGGTTCCCACAGGGCTGGTGGAGATGCCAGCCACGTCCCTGTGGCCACACTCATCATCCCCAAAGCTCCTCTGACCCTCCTGCTGTCAGGGACCTCGATTTCTCTTCCTTCCCTATGGGTTTATCAGCAGAGATGGCCCAGCCCGTCCTTGGGGCAGGCTTTTCCCAAGGGGGTTGGGTGCTCAGCTGCCCTCAAACCTTTCCAAAGGCTCTGGGCAGCCTGACCTTGCTCCTGTCTGGCCCAGGTGTCCCTTTGCTGAGTCCTGGGACCCCAACCCACAGAGCTGAGAACTGTGACTTGGAATGGGATGAGGGATGCGGGGTGAGGAGTGCATTTGGAGTCGAACAAGGACCTCATCCTCATCTTAGGGGCAGCCTTGGGGGGGTTTGTGCCTCTTCTGGTCCCTTTTTGGGGAACAAATCCAACTGGGATCTCAGCAGCAGCTCTGCAGAGCCAGACTGGTGCCTCCCATTTACCACTATCCCATGCCTGTGCTGTGGGAGGGCTGTCACCTCCAGGAACACATGCAGTGCTTCCCTTTGTGCTTTTCTTTTTAACTTGCATTCTCTCTCTCTCTCTCTGAAGGGCTTTCTTGGCCTGCCAGGTGCAAAAGGCACCCAAGGAGAACAGGTGAGTGATGGCATCCATGGGATCCCTGCTTTGGAAGAAGCAGAGCCGTGGCAGAGCAGCCCAAAGCTGCAGCTCTGAGTTCTTTCTGTGTGCTTGGACTTGATGTTTGAATAAATGGCAGCTGGAGCTGTTTGGGAAGGCAGAGCTGAGCTGGAGCTCCTTTTGCTGTGACAAGAGGAGCTTTCAGATTTGGGAGTGTCCTAAAGGGTCACCTGCCTTTGGGGGGCTCAGGGAAGTGGGAATGCTTTGACCCAAGTTAAGGAACACAGCAGTGAGGACAGGACAGTTGTCATTGTTTTAGCAGTGCCAGAGGTGCCACCCCAGTCAGGAGCTGGGACTGGCCCTGGCATGGGGTGCTGGGGTTGGTGTGGTGGGTGTTGAACCCCAAAGCCCTGGAGCCTCCCCACCATGAGGAGCAGATCCAGCAGGTCCCGGCTCCCAGCTGAGGAAGGCCCATCCAGAGGAAAGCCCTGACTGGAACAGGGCAGGATTCCTTTTTAGGTGCCAGAATCAGATCACAGCCTGCACCAGGGCTTTCTCAGAGTAACCTCCACCACTGCTGCTCTTGCAGGGCTGCCGAGGTCCGGGTGGAGCCAAGGGAGATTTGGGAGCCAAAGGAGGCAAGGTACCAATTCCCAAGCCTGTGGAGCCTCCAGCTGCTCCCTCTGTTGTCCCGATGTGCTTCACCCAGCTGTGGGTGGGAAGGGTGGGTGTGGCTGCCCGAGCCCCCGGCTTTTGGGGACTGTGACAGCCAGGCAGCTCCTTTTGTCCTGATCCCACCACCGCCTCCATCCTTCCCTGCTCCATCTCTCTTTGGCTGTTTAAAGAATGTCTTTCCCCATTTTTGGTGCCCCAGGGGAGGGAGTTTCCCGGTGCTCACCCATGCCAGTGATGGGTTCTCCAGGGCAATTCCTGCCCGCGGGTCAGGGGCTTGCTGTCCCTGCTGTGTGACATTCTGTGTTTCCTTCCTCCCAGGGCCCACGAGGAGCACAGGGAGCCAGAGGCACTCCAGGATCCCGGGGCCAGGGGGGCTTGCAGGGCTTCCCCGGCCCCCGAGGGGCGGCGGGGCAGGCGGGGCCCGGACGTGAGTGCCACTGGAGAGCCACGGGGGAGCACACGAGTGACCGTGTCACGGCGTGGGGACAGCCCCGGGGCAGGGCTGGGGGGGCTGGTTTATGGGAGCCCCACAAAGGGAGCCTTGCAATGGCATCAGCCTGGCCCAGAGCCCCCAGCAGCCACACCGAGCTTTGCCCTGCCTGCTCCTCACCTCCTCAGCCCCAAATCCTCCGCTGGGTTCACTGATGCCAGAGCAGCCTCGGGCAGAGCATTCCCAGCCCTCCCCAGCTGCCTCAGCCCGAACAGCTCTGCAGGATCCCGCTGAGGCTCTGCTCTGGATCAGCTGCTTTGCAGCTTTTGGGGTCGTAGATTCCTCATTTTGTGCCCCTCCCTGACTCCTGCCAGGCTCCCTGCTCCTGGAGCCTGCGCTGGCAGCCCTGCAGGGCTTGGGGAGTGCTTTTTCCTGCAGTGTGTGCTCTGAGAGAGCTGTCTGGGGGACTGAACCCACCTCCCGATCCGTGCTGGGGCTGGGAGCTGAGGCCAGGCTGCCTGCTCATCTCCAGTGATTCCCAGCTTCTCAGGAAAAGGATTGTTTTCCCACCCACCTTTCCAGTCTGCAGGGGATGCCCTCCCACTTCCAAGGCTTTTGAGAAACCTTCCTGGACCTGTTCTTTTGCTCTTCAGGATGAATAACAACTCCTCCCACCTCTCCAGGAGCTGGGGATGCAGCAGGAATTCCCTCCCAGCCTTGTCCACCCTCCCAGGCAGTGCTGCTGGCACAGGGGCTGGAGCAGGCAGGAGCCTTGGCACAGCAGTCCTTGGAATTGCCTTTAATTTGTCCACCAGGAAACAAAAATATCCACCTGTGTCGCTTTGGGCCACACCAAACTGTTGAGATTTTTCTTTCTGTTTTTTCTTTCAGTTTTTTAACCCTGGGGGGTGGGGGAAGTCCCCATTCCCACCAAAGCTCAACTGGTGACATTTACTAATGTGCTCACACTTGCAGTGTTTTTCCTTACACCAGCAGCAGGCTGGTGACTCCCCCGGGATCAGAGGCTGTGTTTTCCCTGGATGATTCCTCCCCTCTCTCCTGGCAGGGGGAAGAAGGTCAGATTGGCCCTGCAGGGCTGAACAGCAGCGAGGGACCCAAGGTCAGCACCACAATTTGCTGCTTCCCCAGGGGCTGCCCACTTCCTCATGTGGAAACAGGGATGTGCCCACCCTGCCAGGGTCCCAGCAGCCAGGGGCACCATCCTGGGCAGGATCTCCAGCCTCCTGGCCCCCTCCCTGTGCATGGCATCCCCCTGACCTGTAGATTTGTAATGTCTGTATTTTCCTTTGTGTGGATTTTAGGGATGCCAAGGACCTGATGGCCCCAAGGGAAGCCCAGGACCACGAGGAGCCCGGGTAACTAACGGGGGGCTGGAATTTGGGGCTGGATCCTGGAGCAGCTTTGGCTGTGGGGGATTGAAACAACCCTGGCTTGAAACATCCCTTGCTTGGCTTGGGATGTGCTGGGGCTGAGCACATCTTTCAGGCACAAGATTTGCCTCCAAATCTGCAGCTTTGCTCTAGCAGAGGGATGGATTTGTGATTCCTGGTGTTTTCCAGGGCCGTGTGGGGCAGCGCGGGCTGGTTGGAGTCCCTGGACTGCCCGTAAGTAGAGGATATCCCACATCCCTGTGCTGCCATGTGGAGCTGTCAGCTCTGGGACATGGGAACAGCATCCTGGGAGGTGGCCAGGTTGGGAATTTGCACAGGGAAAGCTGGGAATGAGCAGCTCAGGCTGTGGCATGTTGCATTTTGACAAAGCACCTGCCCAACGCCATGGCACAAAAAATTCCAGGAAAAAACTTTATAAGGGAGCTCTGCTATTTGGAGCTGTGGCTGGTGAAGGAGCCAGGAATAGATGGCTGGGGCAGGAGGAGGGGAAACCCAGCCAAGGTGTTCCTGGTGGGAATGGCTTCCCTCCCACGTGGATGTTATTTCCAAGGTGGAATAATATTCCCAAGGTGGGATGGGGCAGGGGGAGCTGCAGGAACTGCATGGGACCAGCTGTGCACTGAGGAATGCACAGCTCCACACACACCAGGCAGTGCCACTGCTGGTGTCCCCACGTTGTCACCCTGTGGGGAGGCTCTGGGGGCACCCTGAGACAAAACTCTCCCTGCAGGGCTCGCGCGGCGTGCCGGGAGCCGAGGGCGCAGAAGGAAAGCCTGGTACACAGGTTCCCATCCTACATCTGTACTTGGCTGGGGAGAGGGTGCTGGGCTGTGAGCACAGGGGCACCTGAGCCCATGGGGACACCTCCCAACCTCCCATCCCATGGCCATGTGGGACAGGACCTTGGTACCATCAATGGGGACACTTCCCAACCTCCCATCCCTGTGGATGTGGGTCAGGACCTTGACACCATCAGAGGGGACATCTCCCAACCTCCCATCCCTGTGGATGTGGGACAGGACCTTGGTACATCAGGACACTCCAACTCCATCTGGATGTGGCAGGACTTGACACATCAGGAATCTCAACCTCCCATCCCTGTGGATGTGTGGGTCAGGACCTTGTCACACAATGGGACACTCCCACCTCCCATCCTGTGATGTGGGACAGGACCTTGTACCATCAATGGGGACACCTCCCAACCTCCCACCCTGTGGATGTGGGACAGGACCTTGTCACCATCAATGGGGACATCTCCCAACCTCCCATCCCTGTGGATGTGGGCAGGACCTTGTACCATCAATGGGGACACCTCCCAACCTCCCATCCCTGTGATGTGGGAACAGGACATTCCCAACTCATCCCTGTGAGTGGTAGGCTGCACCATCAATGGGGACATCTCCCAACCCCCCATCCCTGTGGATGTGGGACAGGACCTTGTACCATCAATGGGGACACTCAATCCCTGTGGAGACTTGTCCATCTCTCTCCAATCCCATTGTAGATGTGGGACAGGACCTTGGTACCATCAATGGGGACATCTCCCAACCTCCCATCCTGTAGATGTGGGACAGGACCTTGGTACCATCATGGGGACACTTCCCAACCTCCATCCCATGGCCATGTGGGACAGGACCTTGGTACCATCAATGGGACACTTCCCAACCTCCCATCCCATGGCCATGTGGACAGGACCTTGGTACCACAGACTTGCCCTGATGGAGGCTGGGAGAGGCTCTTCTGCCTCCCCATCCTCATCCTCACCCTCGTCCTGCAGGGCCATCCAGGGATCGTGGGCAGCCTGGGCAGGAGGGGACCACTGGTGAGTAGAGCTGATTTCTGGCTTTCCATCCCTCTGCTCAGCTTTATCCCTTTGGGAATGTGCCTCCAAAGCATGTCCATGGGATGGGGCGGAGCAGGAGCAGCGGGAAGGGGCTCCTCTGGGAATTCTGCTGAGGGGGGAAGGATTTGGAACAGGGCAGTGGGAATTCCCACCCCTGGCACTGCTATCCTGTACAGATCCAGCAGCAAGACTGGGGCTGGCAGCAGGTTTTCCTTTCTGCAGGATTTCATACATTTATCTTAGCTCTGAAATTTAAAAAAAATAATTAAAAAATAAATATCTGGCACCTCCCTCAAAAGAGAGGATGAAAACTGGGTCAGAGACACCCCTGAGTGCTGCCAGCATCCCACAGAGTGTCTGAGGGCACGAGTGGGTGTTGTGGCTGTCCACACACACCATAGTCATTCCATGAGGAATCCAGGAGCTGGACTTTTAGGAAAAGCCCCAGTGCTGCCTTGACCAGGCTGGGCCCTTCTCCTGTGCTTTGGGTGGGGCTCAAACCCAGGGCTGAGTCTCTCCATCCTCCTCTCCTGCCTTCCCTCCATGGCTCCTCTGCTGCCCTTTCCTCCAGGGATTTGCTGGTTTGCCAGGGGGCCGTGGGCACACCGGAACTCCTGGATCCATAGTAAGGAAAAAAAAAAATGTTCTTCTGCATGAGCTGTGTGTTTTTCTAGGTGGGATGTCAGCAGGGCTGGTGGGGAATGTGGGACTTGCCTTGGGCATCAGGGCATCTGTAGGACCTGATCTTGCCTCATTGATAAAAGACATTAGAAAGCCTCAGAGGTGGAAATAACTGGGGCTGGGGAAGAGCAGAATCATTCCCCCGAGGAATCAGCTGGATCCAGGAACTGTGCAGCCTCCCTGAGCCTAGCAGGCTGTCCATGGGAAATGGCAGCTCATGGAAACCCTCCATGGCTGAGCAGGAGCTGGCTCTGGGTCCTGGGAGGAGATCCCAGTGGCAAAGGGTGGCCCAGGTTCAGGGGGAGGGTGCTGGCACTGCCCAGGGAATGGGCACGGCCCCGAGGCTGCCAGAGCTCCAGGAGCCTTTGGGCAGCGCTGCCAGGGGTGCCAGGGTGGGGCTGGGGGCGCTGGGCAGGGACTCGATCCTGGTGGGTCCCTCCAGCTCAGTGATCTGGGATGGAGACCTGGAACAGCTCCTGCAGCTGGAACAGCTCCTCCCTGAGAGCTTGCACTCAGCTGGGCTTGGTGATGATGTTGAGAGCAAGGACTGTCCCCCAGCCTGGTGACAGCCCTGCCAGCCTTGGTGTGCAGGAGCCCCCAGGACCAGCCACAAGGGCCCAGTTTGCCCCCTGTGACCCTGCTGGCCCCTGGTGGCCCCTGGCCATGAGCTCAGGGGCACCGCCGGGGGCTCAGCGGGGCTCGTCTCCTCTCAGCCTTGCACTGACACCTCCTCCCCAAATAATCCCAAGGGCTCTCCAGGGAAGCCTGGTCCTGATGGAGACCCGGGTTCCTTGGGCCCAAAGGTGAGAATTGGGGTCTGGGGGGGCTGCTTGGGGAGTGATGTTGGTGAACAGCCCCCAGAGGCTCTGGGCTGCCACGGGGAGACCTGGGGGGACCCTGTGGGCTCAGCCAAGGGCTCCTCAGATCCTTTATTGATGTCACCTCTGGCCACACTGTTTTTCCCTACACCAGCAGCAGGTGTAGGAGGTCCCTTCACTGAGGAAGGGAGAATGCCTGACTGCATCCTGGAAGCAGGGCTCTGCTAATTCCCTTGTTTTGCCTGCCAGGGGCTGCCTGGGAAGCCTGGCTTGGAGGGGCCACAAGGACCTGTGGGCACCTATGTAAGTGAGGGAGCTGCCCACGGAGGGGGCACGGCCGGATTGGGAGGAGGCTGCAGCAGCCTCCAGCTGGGCACTCACCATCCTCCCAGGGCTCCTGCCTTTCCCTGAGCCACCTTCTCCCAAAAGTACAGAGATGCCAGGCAGCCCCAGCTGCCTCCTAACCCCCAGCTCTTCCCAGGGCTATCCAGGACCTGCCGGAGACCGCGGGAGGTTGGGACGCAGGGGAGACAAGGTAGGGATGGGACACCCACTCCAGCACTGGAAGCATTGGAAGCATTTTTGGGATGAGTTTTGAACCCAGTGGATGGTTTGGAGGTGTCCATAGCCTCCATCAGCCATGGTGGGAGGAGAACAGCAGGATCTGTCTCCTACAGCAGGTGAACCATTGGCACTCCAGCACCTCCTCTGCCAAAACACCTCTGGATTGTTCTGAGCTGGCTTTTGTTTGTTTCATTGTGCTTTTTTAAGAGGTTTTTGCATTAAAACATACAGAGGAAAGGAAATCTTGCCTCCTAACAGGGAGAAAGGGGAGCCCAAGGTCCTCCAGGATTTCCAGGGAAAGCTGGTCTGAAGGTGAGTGCTGTTTGCTGCTGCTCTGGGCAGCTCCAGCCCCAGGAAAGCACTGAGCAAGTTGGCTGGGCTGGGCTGGGCTGGGCTGGGCTGGGCTGGGAGATCTTTGCCACGGGGAACTTCACCAGTCTTGCAGTTAAACTGAGGGAGGGGGCTCAGCCAGGGCTGTGTCACTGATGCTGCTCTTGTCCCCCAGGCTCTGCCAGGTCCCCCTGGTCCTCGTGGTGCCCCCGGCTCCCAGGTAGGGCTCTCCCTGCTCCCTGTATTCTGGCTGCTCCGATCCCTCTGTGTGGATGTGTGACCTGCAGTACCTGCCCTGTGCTGCCCGGAGCATGGATCCATCCCAAACCCTTTCTGGGAGCAGGCAGGACCCCAGCCTCCTTCCGTGTTGGCTGGGTTCTGTCCTGATGCAGCACAGACACTGCTGAGATGGTCCTGAGACATGGGGATTTCTCTGAGCAAAGCCTCCCCTTGATCCCAGCTCCCTGGGCCCCCCTTCCAGGGACACACTGCTGAGCATCCTTCTTTTCCAGGGCAGAACAGGTGACCCCGGTCCTCGAGGGCTCCCAGGGCTGCCTGTAAGTGCAGAGCTGCACCTTGCTGGGCTGGAGGGATGCCCCACAGGGTGGACATCGGTGCCCACTCCCGGGCATTTTCATCCCTGGGGTGGTTGTGGGGCAGGGAACACCCCAAACCCTGTGTGTGTGGGGACAGCAATGTCCTACACCTGCAGGGATGGGGCCTGAAGCAGGTGGCACCTTTGGACCCCGAGGTGACCCAAGTGCATCGGCCATGGGGCTTTCCCTGGCTTAGCCCTCCCAGAGCTGTGCTGGGGGAGCCTCAGGAGCTTTCTGGCCTCGCAGGGTGCTCCTGGCACAAGAGGGCTGGACGGCATTCCTGGGAAGCCTGGCTTGTGTGGAGAAAGAGGCACTCCTGGAGCAGCTGGTGCTGCTGGCCCGGCTGGGTACCCGGTGAGTGCTGCTGGGGCTCCTGCACTGATCCTCTCAGGAGGACAGGGATTAAGGATTTTGCTGCTGCAGCAGCACCTTTGGACAGCTCCCTGAAGCGCCTGCAGGAAGGGAAGGAAAAGGGAAGCTGTTGCAGGGGGCTGGAGGAGCTGGAGTGTGGATTCTCTTCCCGTGGCGATGTGTGGGGTGTGAGGGCATCTCAGACCCTGCTCAGGAGCTGCAAAGGCTCCTGAGTTCGGGCCAAGCCTCTCTGCTGATGTGGGGTGTTTGTTCTCAGGGCCGGGAAGGTCCAAATGGACGGGAAGGGTCTGCAGGGATGAAAGGAGAGAAGGTGAGGACAGAGGAGAGGATTTGTTTTCCTGGAGTTGCCCAGAGCCTCGGGCTCGCCCCACAGACCTCCCCAGGACTGTGGGGCCAGCACTGCTCCTGGTTTGGCCCCATCCCTGTGGGATGGGGATTTACATCTCTGGGAGCTGCAGAGACAGAGAACCACCACGGCTGCTTGTCTGGATTTTGTGTCCTCTGCAGGGTGAGCTGGGAGATCCCGGGGGAGCCGGAGTCCGCGGGCTGGATGGGGAGCAGGTACAACAGCTGGGAACTGTCCCCACCCCTGGGGCTGCTCCTGCCTTCCCCTCCCCAGTTCCCTGTTCCAAGGACGGGAGGAGGCTGCTGATGCTCAAAAAAGCCAGAAGGTTAAAGCTGGCTCAACGAGCTGTGCAAGGGCTGGGCTTTTCTTCCTCTGCAGGGACCACCAGGACTGCTGGGAGCAGAGGGTCAGCCAGGGCCCAAGGGTGAGCAGGTGGGTGCTGGGGGTGATGCTGGGGGTGCTGCCGGGCTCACCCCACTCCTGCAGGGTCACACAGGCACCTGAATCCATGGGAGGTGTTTGAAACCCCCTCAGCATCCTCATGCCTGGGTATGGCAGGGGGATCCCATAAGAAAACTGGGGTTTTCCCAGTATGGGAAATGATGGAGGGCAGAGCCTTTTCAGCTGGAAAAGGCAGCCAAGAATTATCCTGGTCATCTTCATCCTGTCCAGGGAGAGGCAGGAACCCGTGGAGCCCCAGGCCTCAGAGGGAGCCCTGGGGAGCCAGGGGATGAAGGGACAGAGGGGCCACCAGGACGGCCCGGGAAGCAAGGGAAGGAGGTAGGTGTGGGATTGTCCCTACAGGGAATGGGAACAGGAAAGGTGCTGCCTCTGGACCCTGCCCATGCTGTGGCTTTGCCCCACAGAGCCCAGGATGCTCCCAAGGGACTGGGGGTTGGTGCTTTGGGTCCCTGTGCTGGTGAGGTGTGCTCAGCATTTTGTCCCCACTCTCTTTGGGGGTAGTGGGGTCACAGCTGGGTTGATCTCCCGGCACAGAAGGTGAGGCCATGCCTTACCCAGCTTCAGTCCCAGCCAGGGGAGGGTGGAAAAGCCCATGGAAATCAAAGTCCAGCTTTTAACCCACCCTGGGATGGGGCTGGGGAGCAGCTGCTGTGTCTGATGTGGGCATTTCCCCCCCGGGCAGGGTGACACTGGTGGCACTGGAGACCCGGGTGAGCCAGGACTGCAGGGACGGAAGGTGAGGGGTGTCTCTAACTCTGTCCCTCTTTCCAGCACCTCGGGAACACCCCTGGCCTGCTCAACCTCTGCTGCTCCATGGTGGGGACAGAGCAGCACAGGGGTGTCCCTGTGGCTGAGGAGCACCCTAGGGTGACCTGCTCTCCGTGGCACCTGGCCAGAGGGTGACACAGCTCATCTCCATGCAGAAGCTCATTCATTGCTGTTCCTTTTCCCTCTCTGTGGTGATGCTTGTCTCCATCCCTGAGCAGGGCAATGTTGGCCCCAGGGGCCTTCCTGGAATTCCTGGTCCAGGACCTGCCGCGGGGGAAATTGGAGGGAAAGGCCAGAAGGGAGAGAAGGGCCGAGAAGGTTTGCTGGCAAGTACACCTGGGGCTGGGCTGCCTCACCCTCCGTGTCCCCAGAGGTTGGTGATGGGTGCCAAGGAGGGGATGCACCCCTGGTGGGAAACCTTGGCCTCTGGGAGCTGCAGAAAATCCTGGGAATTGTCAAATCTCCATTATTAGGGAGTTTCATGTCTCACAGGCAGGACACCACAATTGAGTCTTGTTGGCACAAAGGGGTGGTTTGGGTTTGTGGGGCAGTTTGGGGTAATGCTGCCTCCAGCCAGATTCCAGCCCCTGCTGGGCTGGGGACATGTCTCCCTCTGTTTGCCAGGGCCAGGGCGGTGTCAGCGGAGCTGCAGGACCTGTGGGAGCCAGAGGATGGTTTGTAAGTCAGATCATGTCCCTTCACCCCCTTTCTACCTGTCACTGACCTGCCAGGGGACATTTGTTGACTGGGAGCACTGGGCAGTGCCCTGTCACTGTCACTGACCTGCCAGGGGACATTTGTGTGACTGGGAGCACTGGCAGTGCCCTGTCACTGTCACTGACCTGCCAGGGGACATTTGTATGACTGGGAGCACTGGGCAGTGCCCTGTCACTGTCACTGACCTGCCAGGGGACATTTGTGTCACTGGGAGCACTGGCAGTGCCCATCTCTGTCACTGACCTGCCAGGGGACATTTGTGTCACTGGGAGCACTGGCAGTGCCCTGTCACTGTCACAGACCTGCCAGGGGACATTTGTGTGACTGGGAGCACTGGGCAGTGCCCTGTCACTGTTACTGACCTGCCAGGGGACATTTGTGTCACTGGGAGCACTGGCAGTGCCCTGTCACTGTCACTGACCTGCCAGGGGACATTTGTGTGACTGGGAGCACTGGCAGTGCCCTGTCACTGTCACAGACCTGCCAGGGGACATTTGTGTCACTGGGAGCACTGGCAGTGCCCTGTCACTGTCACAGACCTGCCAGGGGACATTTGTGTCACTGGGAGCACTGGCAGTGCCCTGTCACTGTCACAGACCTGCCAGGGGACATTTGTGTCACTGGGAGCACTGGCAGTGCCCTGTCACTGTCACAGACCTGCCAGGGGACATTTGTGTCACTGGGAGCACTAGGCTCACGTCGCCCCGGGCTTTTTCACTGGTCACTGCACCTTGCCAGGGGACATTTGTGTGACTGGGAGCACTGGCAGGTCACTGTCACAGACCTGCCAGGGGACATTTGTGTCACTGGCACTGAGTGACCCGGGCTCCTCTGCTTGTGCCCTGAACAGGGGGGGACAGGACTCCGAGGTCCTCCTGGGCTGGACGGCCCCAAGGGAGAGAAGGTACGGAGGGGGGATGGCTCCAGCCCTTCATCTCTGGGTGAAACTCCCAGAGATTCCCGGTGGGAATGTGCTGGGACTGGCTGCGTGGGTGTCCTGGGCAGGCTGGTGACAGGGGGACCTGCCAGGGGACACCCCTTGCCTGAGATCCCAAGCCAGCAAGGCAGGGATTTTCCATGGCCAGAGCTGTTTCCCCTCCTTTCCCAGGGAGATCCAGGGCCACGAGGCGTGGATGGACCTGCTGGGGCTGCAGGATTTGAGGTACCAATGCCTGGAATGTTGCAGAGCTGGGAATTGCCAAAGGCTTCCCCAGCTTTTCCCTATTTCTAGTACAACCCAAAGGATTTATTGCCTGTTCACTGGCCAGGTCAGGGGGCTCAGAAATGAGCAGGGGGTTTAACACCTCCTACCTCATACTGACTCCCAGGACCCTAAAACCCTAAACTCTCAGTGCCTAAACCCCAAATATCAGACCCTTTCCAGCACTCAGGGGTGCCTCATGGAAAACCTGTTTCTGCTACTGAATCCTGTTCACTCCCACATGGTTCCCAGTGCTGTCTTGGCCAGCTGAGGGTGGGATGTGGGACAGAATTCTCAAAGTCCCCACAGAATTGAAGGACACGGTGGTGAGGGGCTTTTCCTGAACCCCCAATGTCCCCTCAGGGCCTGGCTGGAGATGATGGAGTGAAGGGAGATGGTGGCAAGCCTGGTCCAGTGGTGAGTACCAGCTCTGCCCCCAAAAATTTCCCCTGGGAAAGAGGTTTGGTGTCATTTTGGGGTGTGTCTCACCCTGGGGGTGGCTGCAAAGTGAGCTCTGCCAGCCTGGCTGTGGCTCCTGGCTCCTGCCCTGGGATTGAGTCACTGCTTCCTTGGATTTCCCACAGCAAAAGCTCCCTAAAAGAATTTTAATAGAGCTGTTAAAAGCTGTGCCAGAGTGCCAGGGCTGTTGCACAGGTAACACTGGGCTGCTGGAATCTGCCTGAGGCAGCTCCAGGGCTCTGGATTTCCCCCTGCTTGGAGCAGATCCACAGGTGTCCCTGTGGCTCCAGGAGCTGCCCAGTGCTTGGAACACTTGAGGTGCCCCAGGGTGGGGATTATGGTCATGACAGAGAGCCCCAGGTGTGTTATAGATGCCCTGAGCTCAGCTGCAGGATAAATCCCACCTGCAACCCAGTTTTCCCACGTTGCAGTGCCACTCTTCCCAGGCAAGACATGCCCTTAGAAAATCCCAGAATCCCAGACTGGTTTGGGTTGGAAGTGACTTCAAAACTCACTGGATTCTGTCCCCTGCCTTGGGCACCTTCCACAGACCAGGTCACTCCAGGCCTTTAGCTTGGGTGATTTTCTGGGAGAGGTCAGGCTGTGGAATAAACTCCAGGGGGATTTGCTGTGGAACAAACTCCAGGGGGATTTGCAGTGGAACAAACTCCAGGGGGATTTGCAGTGGAACAAACTCCAGGGGGATTTGCAGTGGAACAAACTCCAGGGGGGTTTGCAGTGGAACAAACTCCAGGGGGGTTTGCTGTGGAACAAACTCCAGGGGATTTGCAGTGAACAAACTCCAGGGGGTTTGCAGTGGAACAAACTCCAGGGGTTTGCTGTGGACAAACTCCAGGGGTTGCTGTGGAACAAACTCCAGGGGATTTGCATGGAACAAACTCCAGGGGGGTTTGCAGTGGAACAAACTCCAGGGGGTTTGCTGTGGAACAAACTCTAGGGGATTGCTGTGGATAAACTCTGGGCAGATTTGCAAAGCTCAGTGCAGCTGAAGCCCCTGGAGGGGTGGCTGCTGGGGCCCTGCTGGGATGGGGTGAGCAGTGACCCCACCTCTGTGTCCTGCAGGGCTCGCAGGGGGCTCCAGGACGGGCAGGTGCCCCTGGGCTCCCGGGCTACCCCGGGCACGAGGGAGCCAGAGGAGTGACGGGCACCAAGGGACTGCCGGGCCGGCAGGTAACACCTCTGCCCCACGGGCACGGGACAGCCCTGGCACAGCTCTCCCTGGGCACAACAGCCCCAGTGTGCCCTCCTGCCTGCCCCTGGTGCCAGCCTCACGTTTTGTCCCCAAATGAACTCAGGGGACTCTTGGGCCACCAGGCGAAGCTGGAGCCACCGGGCTGAGCGGCACCGAGGTGAGCAGGCTCCTCTCTGCCCCATTCCCTGCTCCAGCTTTTCCAGCCTCCCAGATCTGTGTCCCTGCCTGGGATTTGGGTGAATAGCACAAAGGTTTGGATTTGCCTTGAATTCTGTTTTCCTACTTAGGGCCTGGTGGGTACAAAAGGGGAGCCAGGCAAGCCGGGAAAACCGGGACAAATGGTGAGGAGTGGGATGGGGTCGTGGTGGTTCTTCCTGGAGGAGGCTGTGGGATGCTGGCATCTCCTGCATGTGTAAAAGAGATGTGTAGGCACCATCTCCTGCTCCTGCTGAACCCTCCCACAGCGCCCTTCTGCCCAGCCTGCTCCAGAGGGAAAACCCCAAAGGGAAGATTCCAGCTAAGAGCAGCCTCCTGTGCACACTGGAGCAAGCCAGGCAGGGCATCCCAGGCACAGCATCCTCACAGAGGGGTTTCCTTCTCCTTTGGGATTTTAGGGGTCTCCTGGACGAGCTGGTCCTAAAGGATGGAAAGGGCGCAAAGGAGAAAAGGTACCCAAAGTCCTCCCCTGGGGATGGCACCTGAGGGGCACTGCCCGGAGGGCATGGGGTGGGCAACCTGAGCTAGCCAATCCCTTTGGGCACCATGGAGAGAAAACTGCGAATTGCCTTCGGGGACCTGTTTTCCCCACCTGGAAAACACAGAACGCCCTTGGGCTGCCTTGAAGGATGAAGGGCTGGCAGATCCTGCCTCCAGCCTGGCTCAGGCGGCCCTGGGGGGCACAGGGGCCTCCCCAGCCCTTGGTGCCCATCCAGGGTCCCCCAGTGCCTGGTGGGCTCTGTGCCCATCTCCATGCAGGCAGCAGCTCCTCCTGCCCAGCGCTGGGATGTGGCTGAGCTGTTGGAGACCCTCATCCCCCCTCTCTTCTTCCCCCAGGGCGAGGCGGGGCAGGAAGGGCATGAAGGGGTGCCAGGAGAGGCTGGCAGACGGGTAAATGGCACTGCTGTCCCCACGCAGGCTGGCAGGGAGCAGGGAGCTGCTCCTTGGAGCCCATGCAGGGAGGTCCCAGTTTTCTGGGGCCTTGGAATCCCTGGAGAGGGGATCCTGGAGTGGTGAGGGGTGTCTGGGTTAGTTTGGAACTCCCTGTGAGTCTTTCACCTGTGGTCCCCAGGGCAAGCGAGGCAAGATGGGCCAGCAGCCCCCGCGGGGTCCCTGGGGACACAAGGTAGGTGGCTTTGGGAGGCTGCCTTGCCCCCCTGGCAGTTTGGGGGTGCTCCCACCTGCCTGAGCCCCAGTTAGTAAAGAATAAACCATGATCACTGAGGGCTCTGTCCCCCCCGAGCCTCCCAGCTCACCAGGGGCATCCCCCAGCCCCCACGGGCTGCTGCCCCTGCCCTGGAGCATCACCCTGAGCATAGCCAGGGCTTCTCCTTTTGTATTTTAGGGCTACCCAGGTGACAAAGGACTTCCAGGACCCCAGGGCCCCCAGGGACCCTGTGTGAGTATCAGCTTGGGGTTTTGGGTGCTGCCTGCTCCCTGGGTGACCCCACTGTGTGACCCAGCTCTGCAGAGAAGCTCTTTAAAATGAGGGAAGTTTTGAAGTGGTTCATCCATCTCCTCTTGTCTTCTCCTCCTAAATTAACATCCCAGGAGGGAGTGTGCAGTCAGGCAAATCACACCATTTCCAAAATGTGGTTCTGGAGGCCAAATCCTTCTTTTTAGGTATATGTCTGATGTCAGGCAGTGCAAAGCAGTGGTGGGACTGTGCCCACCTTCCCAGAGAGCTGTCGTGGCTGGAGGGACAAACTGCAGCCAGCAAAAAGGACTCAAATAGTTATTTTAATTTCTAGAAATTGCTTTTTTCTCTGCTTCAAATAAAAAAAAAATAAGCCCAACTTTGGTAACTTCACCAAAAAAAGCTGGATATCCTCAGCTGGCCAAGGCACCTCCCATGCATTTTTTATGGCTTTTGCTGAGGGATCCTCCTGAAAGCAAAAATCAAAGAAAAGATGAGAAAATGCCTCAAAGTTTCTAAAACTGCCTGAAATCCTCAAAATCCTCAGGTGTGGGGCTGGTCAGGGGCTGGCAGGAGCAGCTCAGCTCCAGGGTGAGGCAGTTCCATGTTTCTCTCTTAGGGCATCCCGGGGCTGAAGGGCATCAAAGGAGACCCTGGCCCGAAAGGACACAAGGTAGGGACACGTGCCAGGCACAGCAGGGACACTGTGCACAGGGTGGCATTTAGTTTGCTGCATGCCATCCCTTATTCCCCTCTTTTGGAACCCTAATGGCTGCACCTTCCTTCACCAGGGGTTGGCCACCATGTCCCTAGGTGCTGGGAGTTGGAACCATTAGATTTTCTCCCAAATCCAGTCCTTTTCCAGCTTTTCCATCCTCCTGGAGTTGCAAGCAGCAGTGTGGAGCCTTTTAATCCCTGCTCTCAGCATTGATGCTGATGCACCATGAGCTGAACCTCCCTTGTGCCATTCCTGATGGATCTTTGGCTGGAGAAGCTGAGCACATCCCAAATATCCCATCCCATCTCATCCCATCCCAACCCTCAGCCCCATCCCTGGCAATGAGGAGCTGCTCAGAGCCTTCAGGAAAATGAAACCTTGGGAGTCATTAAAACTTCCAATTTATTATGAGCTCAGTGAGCAGCTCCTGGGAGAGCAGGCAGAGGAGAGAGGCTGGGCTGGGATTTTTCCCCTGCTTCTGGATTCAGCACACCAAGAATCTTCTTTATTCTCTCCAAGGGAATGAAGAACTGGCAACTTCCAAGGTTTTCCTGTGAGATATTTTAGTCTGGGATGATCCTTTCAGTTTGGAGCTGATCATCCCCCCTGTGCCCAGCAATGTGGGTGCAGTGAATTCTACAAAAGAATGGGTGTTTTGTGGGTTTTTGCTCCAGGAAGTTTGCAGCTGGCCATCACTGGGAATTTCCCCCCTGCCTGGGTGTCCTGGGGGTTCTGTCCTTCCCTTTGCCACCAAAGCTCTCCCTGACTCTCTCCTAGGGCGAGAAGGGCAGCAAGGGTGACCTGGGCCAGCAAGGGGACGATGGCTTCAAGGTGTGTGACAGGTTTTGCTCTTTTCCTTCCCCCCCTGGGTCCCCTGTCACCCTGTGTGACATCCTGTCACGTTTCCCAGGGCAAGCCAGGACCCTGCGGTGTCCCTGGGAGGCCGGGACCCAAGGGAAAGCAGGTAAGGGCAGGGTGGAGAGGGATGTCAGGGACTAAAAGGAGTATTTGGGGTGTGAGTTTCTGCCATTTCCATATAAAAGCCACCTGGGAAGGGGCTGGGTTGAGAAGGATGCAGGGCTGGGGGATGTGCTGTGCATCCCTGAGCTCCTCTGGTGTCCTTGCAGGGTGACACTGGTCCCCCTGGCCCCCGGGGGCACCCTGGAATTCCCGGGACAACGGTGAGTGCTTCCCCCTCCCGCAGGTTTGGGGTTCTCTCCCGGCCCCACAGGGGTGCAGCTTGGATCCCACTGCCTCCCTCTCACCCTGCTCTTGTCCTCTCCTCCCAGGGCTTGTCTGGAGCCAAGGTAAGTAGTGGGGAGCAGCTGGAGCGGGCTCAGCCCTGCCACGGGATCCCTTCCCTCCTGCCCACCCCAGGGCTGCAGGGGGCCCGTGGGGTGCAGCTCAGCACAGCAGCATCTCCCACCTTGCTTTCCTTCCCTTCTTCACCTCCTCCTTGGGCAGGGGCTGAGAGGCTTCCCGGGCCTGCCAGGCTCCAGGGGCACTCCGGGAATGCCGGTAAGCAGAGCCACAAACACCCCTCAGCCCAGAATTTGGGTCCTTCCCTCCCCTAAACGTGGCAGTGGGGCCCTGCCATGCCGTGCTGCCATTCCGTGGGCATGTCCTGCTGCTGGCACTGGTGGAGGAGCTGCTGAGGGGCTCGTGGGCAGCAGCCAGTGCCACCAGCACTGTCACTGTCCCCAGGGTCTGGCTGGCCCCCCTGGTCCCCGTGGCCCCGCAGTGATGCTGTCCCAGGAGGAGCTGCAGGTGAGTGACCCATGACCAGGAGGGAAGGCTGTTGCTGTAGGATCACGCACAACACAGACTCCTTGTGATTTTTTTTCTTTCTCAAAGGCTGTGTGAAGACTCATTTTATTTTTAGGAATTGTTTTTCTTTTTATATAATCTTTTACAGGCCAATGTGATTGACGAGAGAAAGACAAACTTTTTTACTTACGTTGGTCAAACTAGAGGGATAGCAAAAGAAATTCCTCTTCCTAGGAGGAATGTACACATAGACATAACAAAAGCAATTTTGTTGTTTTCCCATTTTTTCTGGGAAGAGAATTTTAGCAAACTTAAATATTAGAAAATTAGAACTTTAGAAAATTAGAAACTTCAGGCCTGCAACCAGACTACAGAAGGGAGTGCCAGCTCTGCTGTCCCGTATCCTGCTGCTTCCAAGGTCCCCTGTGTACCAGGACCAAGAAGATACAGCTACTCCCTCTCCCCCCATGCTTGTCCTTGTCCCCTGCACGTGCCATCCCCTTCCTCAACACCTGATGATGCTCCTGGTGGGGAGATCTATGGTCAGCTGGGTGATATCCCCTCCTTTTTCTTTCAGCACCTCATTTATTCATCCAACCACCTGAACTACACCGTGGTCTGGGCTCTGCTGGACACTCTGAGCCGGGAGCTCCAAGCCCTCGTGGAGCATCCCAATGGCACCAAAACCAACCCGGCCACCACCTGCAAGGAGCTGCTGCTGGCTCACCCCGGCCTGCCCGACGGTACCAGGGCCATGGGGGACACCCATGAGCCTGTGAAGGGACAGGCAGCCCTTTGAAATAAAGGGGGAATAAGGATTTGGGGGAATATGGGCTTCGTGGGCACCCCTGGAGAAACAGGCTGGCAGCCAGGGCTGGGCTGGCACTGTGTGGCACCCTCCCTGTGCCAACCGGGGTGCCAGGGGCTCTCCTCTCCTCCCTCCAGGGCAATACTACATCGACCCCAACCAGGGCAGCCCCCAGGACGCGCTGCTGGCCTTCTGCAACTTCACAGCTGGGGGGGAGACCTGCATAGCCCCCGTCCACAACCAGGTATGGGCTGGCTTCTGGGGGACAGCTGCAGCCCCGAGGGACCCCTCAGGGGGGGTGGGGACAAGGGCTGGAGGGGCTGGAGAGGGACGGGGTGACCTGTCCATTGCTGTGGTGACCAGTCCCTGGCGTGGTGACCAGCCTGGCCGTGGTGACCAGTCCCTGGCCTGGTGACCAGTCCCTGGCCTGGTGACCAGTCCCTGGCCGTGGTGACCAGTCCCTGGCTCTGGTGACCAGTCCCTGGCCGTGGTGACCGTCCCTGGCTCTGGTGACCAGTCCCTGGCTTGGTGACCAGTCCCTGGCTGTGGTGCTCACTGTCCTGGCAGGAGCTGTTGGAGCACTTTGCAGTCAGGGTCCTGGTGTGTGCCAGGCTGCAAGGACAGGCCTGTGCTGGCTCCCTGTCCTGTCAGTGGTGGCACTATCCCTGCTGGGATACAATTGTCCCCACTCCTCTCAGGTCCCATCAAGGCTTGGCTGAGCACCTACAGCTCTGAGAACACCTTTGAGTGGTTCAGCACCCTGCCCGGGGGCTTCCTGGTGAGTGCCCGGCTGGAACAGCCAAGGGGACATGGAGCTGAGGTCGGGGGTCTCCAAGTGCCACCCTGCAGTGCTGGGACAGCACCCAGGTCCCCTGGCTGTGCACAGAGGGATGGCACACTTCCTTCTGCGAGGACCTCCGGTGCTTTCGCAGGCGGCCGGACCTGCCAGGGTTTATTTAGCCCTGGGGGGAGCACAGTGCCCTGAAGCAGCCCCCGCTGGCCGGGTTTCTCTCCGCTGTCCCCACAGCTGGAGTACGCGGGGGCCAGCGCGGTGCAGCTCCGCTTCCTGCGCCTGCACAGCCGCCGCGCCGCGCAAAGGTCTCGTACTCCTGCACACCGGCCCCGCAGCGCCGCCAGCCACCCGCAAGGAAATCCGCTTCCTGGCCGACTCCCGGGACCACAGCTATGCAGCCAGCCTGCACGGCTGCCTGGTGAGCCTGGCCCTGCGCAGCCTTCGTGCCGGGAAAAGCCTCCCGCCGTCTGGAGAGCCCGTCGGAGAGTGTTTGAACGGGTTTGGGATGGACCCCGGGTTGGGTGGATGAGGCTGCGCGCGGTGGGATGGGGATGGAGAGCATCCACTGCCCGGGCGCGAGGAGCTGCCTGGAGCTTCCTGATCTTGGGATGTGGCAAGGGATGGCGTGGGCCCTGGGGGACAGGGGGGAGGGCACCACCCTGGAGAAGCCAGGAAGGGCTGGGGATGGAGCCAGGGTGCACCGAGGAGCAGCCGAGGGAGCTCCAGGCCCTCGGCTGAGGGGTTTGGTGCCACTCAGCTGTCCCCGGTGATCATTTCAGCTGGACAACGAGTCCTCCATCACCGACACCATCTTCCAGTTCAGCACGGAGGAGCTGGGGCTGCTGCCCCTGCGGGACCTGGCTGTCTTCCACAACGGCGACGCCTCGCACCAGTTTGGTTTCACAGTCGGACCAGTTTGCTTCAGCTGAAAGTGGTGCCGCCCAAACCGAGCCAGCCGGTTCTGTCCGCACCCAGGAGCCATCCCAGTGGGGACAAGTGGACGCTGGGGGTGGCAGGGGGCTCCCACCTGCTCCACAGAGCTGTCAGTTCTCTGCGAGCTCCGTGTTTGGAGCTGTGTTATGCCCTGGACTACACTTCCTTCTGGAGTAGAGGAATATTGTTTACAAAAGTAATTTCTCTATAAATTATATATATATATATTATATATGTATATATTATATATGAGAGGGTGCTGATTTAATGACTGCTTGGGGGAGGTTTGTGTAATTGTAAATTACATGGGAACTGTCTGTAAAGAAAAAAAAAAAAACAAGGAGCAAAACTAGTGCCAGCTTGGGAAAAGGGGAAGGAAAGGGGCTTTGGTTTGCCAGGGTCAAGTGCCCAAATGTTTGGAACATTGATTTCTCAGGACTGGGCTGGGAAGTGGCCCTGGTGAGCCTGGGAGAGCCCAGCGTGGTGCTGCTCCAGCACCTCCATCCCAGCCAGGCACCAAGTGTTGCAAAGGGGTGAAAATGTTCATGCCCGGCCAAATCCTGCCTCGGTTTTGAGTCTCCATCTCCCTGAGAAGGACTTCAGTGGTGTAGAGCCAGGCACTGTAGCACTGGGTGCCTTTCTGAGCATCTGCACCTGCTGGCACATGGGGAAACTGAGGCAGGGGCAGCTCAGCATTCCCTGTTCCCAGGTGTAATGGGGATGGTTGGAATGTCCCAGCATGGAGCTGTGTGCCTCTAGTCGCAGCTGAAAGGAAAGTTCCTCTTTGGCCTGCCTATCTATGGGGAAAATAAAATCCGAAATAGTTTCGGTTGGAAGGGACCTTAAATCTCATCCAGAGCCACCCCTGCCATGGCAGGGAGCCCTCCCACCGTCCCAGGCTGCTCCAGCCCCATCCAGCCTGGCCTTGGGCACTGCCAGGGATCCAGGGGCAGCCCCAGCTGCTCTGAGCACCCTGTGCCAGGGCTGCCCACCCTGCCAGGGAACAATCCCTGCCCAATATCCCACCCAGCCCTGCCCTCTGGCACTGGGAGCCATTCCCTGTGTGCTGTCCCTCCAGCCCTTGTCCCTCCCCAGCTCTCCTGGAGCCCCTTCAGGGACTCTGAGCTCTCCATGGAGCTTCTCCTCTCTAAGCTCAACACGCCTATCACCCATCCAGCAGTTCGAGGGTGCAGACCCGGGTGTCCCCCTCCCCCGGTGTCCCCCTTCCCCCCGGTGTCACCCTCCCCCGGTGTCCCCCGCTCCCGGTGTCCCCCTCCCCGGTGTCCCCGCTCCCGGTGTCCCCCTCCCCCGGGTGTCCCCCGCCCCCCAGTGTCCCCCTTCCCCGGGTGTCCCCTCTCCCGGTGTCCCCCTCTCCGTTGTCCCCCGCCCCGGGTGTCCCCCGCCCCCGGGTGTCCCCCTCCCCCGGTGTCCCCCTCTCCCGGTGTCCCACTCCCCGGTGTCCCCCCCCCGGTGTCCCCCTTCCCCCGGTGTCCCCCTCTCCCGGTGTCCCCCTCTCCCGGTGTCCCCCGCCCGGGTGTCCCCCTCTCCCGGTGTTCCCTCTCCCGGTGTCCCCCTCTCCCGGTGTCCCCCTCTCCCGGTGTCCCCCGCCCCCGGGTGTCCCCTCTCCCGGTGTCCCCCTCTCCCGGTGTCCCCCTCCCCGGTGTCCCCCGCCCCGGGTGTCCCCCTCTCCCGGTGTCCCCTCTCCCGGTGTCCCCCGCCCCGGGTGTCACCCTCTCCCGGTGTCCCCCTCCCCGGGTGTCCCCTCCCCCGGGTGTCCCCCTCCCCCGGTGTCACCCTCTCCCGGTGTCACCCTCCCCCGGTGTCCCCCTCCCCGGGTGTCCCCTCTCCCGGTGTCCCCCTCTCCCGGTGTCCCCCTCCCCCGGTGTCCCCCTTCCCCTCGGTGTCCCCCCTCCCGGTGTCCCCCTCTCCCGGTGTTCCCCTCTCCCGGTGTCCCCCGCTCCCGGTGTCCCCCTCTCCCGGTGTCCCCTCCCCCGGTGTCCCCCTCTCCCGGTGTCCCCCTCCCCGGTGTCCCCCTCCCCCCGGTGTCACCCTCTCCCGGTGTCCCCCGCCCCGGGTGTCCCCCTCTCCCGGTGTCCCCCCCCCCGGGTGTCCCCCTCCCCCGGTGTCCCCCTCCCTCCGGGTGTCCCCCTTCCCCCGGTGTCCCCCTCTCCCGGTGTCCCCCGCTCCCGGTGTCCCCCTTCCCCCCGGTGTCCCCCGCTCCCGGTGTCCCCCGCTCCCGGTGTCCCCCTCTCCCGGTGTCCCCCGCTCCCGGTGTCCCCCTCCCCCGGTGTCCCCCGCTCCCGGTGTCCCCCTCTCCCGGTGTCCCCCGCTCCCGGTGTCCCCCGCTCCCGGTGTCCCCCTCTCCCGGTGTCCCCCTCTCCCGGTGTCCCCCGCCCGGGCCGGGCGGGACCGGGCGCGGAAGGGCCGGGCCGGGGCTGCGGGAGGAGGGAGCGGAGCGGGGCCGCCCGCCGCACTACAGCTCCCGGGGAGCCCCGCGACAGCAACAGCGACACAACCGCGACAGCAACAGCGCCACGGGAACACCGCCACAGCGCCACGGCCAGCGACAGAACCGCGACAGAACCGCGACAGAACCGCGACAGCAGCGGGGGCCCGGGCCGGGCCGGGCCGGGCCCCGCGCCAGAACCGCCGGCACCATGCAGGTGAGCCCCGGGGCGGGCACGGCCGGTACCGGGAGGCCTTCCTGGAGCCCCGGGAATCTCCCTGGAAACCTGGGAATCCCCCTGGAAGCCCGGGAATAGCCACTGGAACCCTGTGATTCCAGCCTGGAACCCCGGAAGTCCCCTCTGGAACGCCAGAAATCCCCTCTGGAATCCCGTGAATCCCCCCTGGATCCCATGATTCCAGCCTGGAACCCTAGAAATCCCCATGGAATCCCGTGAATCCCCCCTGGATCCCCATGATTCCAGCCTGGAACCCTAGAAATCCCCCCTGGAACCCCGTAAATCCCCCCTGGAACCCCGTGAATCCCCCTGGAACCCCTTAAATATCCCTGCAAGCCCATAATCCTCCCCTGGAACCCCATGAATCCACCTGGATACCCTTAAATGCCCGCTGGGATTTAAATCTCCCTGGAACCCCGAGAATCCCCTCTGGAACCCCATGAATCCCCCAGAACTCCTTAAGTCTCCCTGGAAGTGTCCAGAGTTGGGTTGGACAGGGCTTGGAGCACCCTGGGATAGTGGAAGGTGTCCCTGCCTGTGGCAGGAGATGGGACAAGGGGAGCTTTAAGATCTTTTCCAACCCAAACCATTCCATGGTTCTCTTTGATATTTAAGGCTTGGTTTGCTGGCAGCAGCAAGGCCTGGAGGGTCACACCAGCCCTGAGGACTGTCCCCAGCTTGGGGACACCACCATGGGCAGCGTGTCCCCAATGTGGGGCTGCACCTGTGCTGCTCAGAGAGGGGTCAGGGTGCTGCAGGAGGGCAGTTTATCCCAAAATGTGGCATCACACATCCCAGTTGGACCAGAGCAGCAGGTTGGGATGCAGCCTGGCACTGCTCTGCACTGGCTTTGCTAAGAAAAACCCCAGACCTGCAGCGGATCCAGCCCCACAGGCACGTTGAGGTTTCCCAGCAGTTTTTTTCCCGGTGTGAATTCCTGCGGGGGAGGAGCTGGGTGCAGCCTCACCTGGGCGCCTGCTCCATCCCTGCTGCGTGGGCAGGTGGGAGAGGACAGGATGCCCTCCCTGTAAACAACATCCCTGAGCCTGGAATAGGCTCTGCCCTATTGGGAAGAATGCAGGGATTTTTAGGATTTTGCCCTCTTGACTTTCACCCTCTGAGAAATCTTTGTGGTGTTGCTGTAGGAGAGGAGCTGTTGGCCCAAGGAGCATTGTTTTGGTGTCACACCCAGAAACATGTGCCTGCACCCCAGGCTGGGGCAGCAAAGGGATCTTTGCTCTTTTGCTTTGTTCTTCTGGGTCTCTGGAACAGGCTGCCCAGGGAAGGGGTGGAATCACCGTCCCTGGAAGAGTTCAAAAAACACAGAGAGGTGGCACTTGAGGACAGGGTTTAGTGGAGGC